>CM072887.1:50526969-51888423 GCA_037013685.1 Acridotheres tristis
TTACCTCCTTTCTTATTTCTCTCCTATACTTTGACTACAAACTCTTTGGAGAAGGAACTAAATTTTTATTCCTTTCAGTTACATCTAGCACGTGTATGCTGCTTTTAATAAGTAATGTCAAATAGTTCTTTTCTTACTACTACCATTCCAGTCATCTTCCAAACTATAGGTAGCACACACAGAGGTTTCTGAGGTCAGAAGCACTAAAAGACACTCACATATAGGCATAGCTTAATTAGAACATGCATCTAAGAAGAAGCTGCCAGGACCTTCCAACACTTCTGCAGAATCTGGTGAATGACGGGGATAGCCCTGAATGATGGCAAAGCAAACTGTGAAATGCAGCACACATAAACCCATAAGAAAACCCACATAGATGCAATCAGCTGCTTTTGCAGCTCTTGTGATCATCTTCTACCTATAAAGGAGAAATTTCAGCACATGAATGTGAAACTTTGGCCATTCACATGAATTTGCAATCATTATACTAGTCAGTAAATAAAGACAACATAATCCCTTGATCCATATTAAACAAGTGTTCTCAGCAAACAAAGCCTTTTCGTCTCAGAAAACGGACACATTTCTGATGGTTATAGTGTACAAATGTCCTTTCTTGGTCTTCATGAAAAGCAATATTTTTTTTTAGTAAGCACTTCTTGGCTGCTATTAAAACCATTATTTTGTTTAAAAATATTTCAGTTTCATTTTAAAAACAGGGCAATGCTTGCAACATGTTGTATTTGGAAAATTTTGTCATCATATTCCAATTTCTGATTATTAATATTAATAAATTAAATCTATCGCTCTAAGACTATTTGTTTCCTTCCAAAAGGGAAAAATATCCTTTATGTATATTTATTACTATATTTGAACTTCCTTTGTGAAATTTGTTTACATGAATGCCTATTTATTTCTGGATTATGCAGGCCAGTAGTTAGAAAAGAAATCAGATTTTAAGAGACTGTAACAGTTGTGCTAAGTTTCATCAGAACACCTGCACTGTCTGTGAAGAAGAGTAGTCAATAAAATCAATGACATCCATCTTTAAATAAAATAGAAAGGCAAAATGAATTCGTGATGTACCAAATAAAGGTCATGTGCTAGGGACGTTCAATATTTTAAAACCATAGAATAAGAGGACAAAGTCTCAGAAGAAAAATCAAGACCTGTTTCTTCTTCTATACCATGGCTTACTTTCTCTGCTTTTACTGACCTTGATGATATTTTTCGTTATGTTACATGTAGTTTGCTGTGTTCGAGGAGGCTTCTGCACAGCATCACAATATGCAAAATTTGTAGATGCCATTTTTCTGTCTCTAAAACACAAACATGCACTTGCTTGTGATACTGAGGCTTATTTGTTTTCACTGACTCTGTTTTGCACTCAAAACCAGAGTTGGAATCTATAAACCAAGTTAGTATGAGGAAGAAGTATTGAGAAGGAAAGGAGAAGGCAATATGAGCCTGTATAATTTCTGTCCAAATACTTGTTATTTTGTACAAAAGGATTTTTTCACAAGTGGAAAGTAGTGTGATCCAATCATCTGCAAGACGAATACAGCACATTGCTTTTTCTTTAAGAGGCAAAAGAGAACAACCTTTGGATCACCAGATACTGCAGGAACAACAAAATATTACCTTCTACCCACCAGAGCTTCCTGTAGGAGGTGCAGAAACCAGTGTGCTGGGCAGCTGCTGCTTGTAAGAAGGGAGGGAGCACTGTTGAATGGAGACAGGTAGAGTGGCCCCAAACCCCAAGTGTTACCTCATTTACTGTTTTGCTTGGATCACCCATGCTTTGGAGGCGTGACACCAATATCTCACAGTACAAGGCAAATACAATCGTTGTTGAAACAGCTCAGTGCACAGTGAAAGCCAATTAATCCATGCATTTGGGAAACTAGTAGAGAAGGAAATGTCTTCCTATCCCTCAGTGGAAAGTTAACCTAAAACTCGAAAACATTAACTTTAACCTAAAACATTGGCACAAGAAGAATGTTTCCAATAATGTAAAATCTGAGGTCTGGCAAAGCACAGACTTATTTTTAATTAGAAGGCAGCTGTCCCTGCCCAAATTAATTGTTGGATCAAACTTAGTCAACTACACCAAGGCATAAAGTATCTTGGTTTCACTTGTAACATATATTCCGACAAGACATCGCAGTATAAAATGCACAGACTTTTGTTTGTGTTTAGATAATATTCTGCAGTGTTGATTTTGGGGCTTTTTTCAAGAGATACTTATTTCATATGAAATATGGTCCATACTGGAATATATTGTGGTTTAGTGGTGGACTTGGCAGTGCTAAGAGTTGAACTCCATGGTCTTAGAGGTCTTTCTAATCTAAATGATTCTATGATTCTATGATCCAATATTGTGCAAAACTGCTAAGCTGTTAGGAGTGAAGAGCCAACTGGTAATCATTAAATTAATTATTAAATTAAAGTACTCTCCAGGCCAATTTTTTGCAGATAAATATATGTAAATCACTTTTATTTGAAGGTATAGAATCACAGGATCACAGAATCACTCAAGCTGGAAGTGACCTTGAGCAATGTCTATTCCAATCTCCTACTCAAAACAAGGTCAGCTGCTCAGGTAGCTCAGGATTTCATCCAGTTAGATTTTTAACACCCCTGAGAGTGGGGAATGCAAAATCTGTTCCACTGCTTGACTGCTGTCATGGTGAAAAAAGAGTTTTTTGACATCCAGTCAAGCGGTTTTTTTCATCTCCAGTCTGCTGTCTCTTATCCTCCAACCAAGCCCCATCGTTGAGGGTTCGACACTGTCTTCTTGCTGAACTTCCCTCCCAGCTGCTCCCACATGCTGAGAGTTGCTGCAAGGTCCTTCTGAATCTGTCTCTGCCCCAGGCTGACCCACCTCTGGTGCCTCAGCCCCTCCCCGACTGCTGCATGCTCCATCCCCGACAGTCTTGGTAAATCTTGCTTTAGCTTACCAATGTCTCTCCTTTACCAGGGTACCTAAAACTCAATCAGTCTTACAGATGCAGTTTGACAGGTGATAAGTAGAGCAAGATGCCGCAGAAAACAAAAATATTGCCAGGCTGTGGTTGCAAGCACTGTGCCAAGGCTATCCCTATTTCTGACTGGTCAGCATGCAGATAAGGTTATTAAGTTAATAAAATTTTGGCTCACTTGCTAAAACTGATACTTTCACTCTTAAAACATCTATTTCCGTAATTTTTCTGGACAATCAAGTACTTAACTTTTGCTTTGCTACAAGTACAGATTCTGAAAACAATTCTGAAAAAATAACAAATGAAAAAATTAAGCTTTGCAATAACAGCATAACTGAGAGGGAAACTAAGAATCGTTGTTACTACTCAGAGAGAACTGACCATACTGAAGGTGTAGGGTGTTTCCCCGGTAATACAGATACTCAAGATTTATTCTTTCTTTCTACAAGACCCACCCAGTCCTTGGAAGCACATCTACAAATACTGTTTAAATAAACCTTTGCTCCTGAACATTCCTGTCCTCATATAATATCTTCAGTTAAAGAGTAAGGTGACCTAAAACATGAACACTAGCAAGTTTATATAAATGTATGATATTTAGTTAGATAAGCCCTCAGTTTCGACTCTGATATTTTTGTGAAGTAGCTGCCTGCACTTACAGGCAGAGGCACACACAGATATAGTTTTCTGGAAAAATGATACAATTCACAAAATTGCTGCCAATCTCTAAATTTCCCTATCTAGTGATTAAATTTGATTCCAAAATTTATGTACCTCCACTGTAGACAATAAATAAGGAAATAATTATAGTTATGAAGAGAGTAAGAAATTCTCTTGTGGGTATGTAAACATTTTTGGTGGGGCATGTCTATTGAATAGAAGACAAAAGTTTTTATACAAAACTCTTTTCAGTGCTGAAAAAGGCTCTGACATTTCACAGGTTTTAACAATTTTCTTTCACACTTGGTCTTAAAACTACTGAGGATATTTCTGCAGTTTCAAAATTTGATTAAAAATTTAATTATGATTAGGAAACTAAATTATTTTTGTGCTCATATTCCACTTTTTCACTTACAAATTCATCTCAATTATTATTCGATACAATTCAAATAATATACTCTAGAGATTCAGCTTCTGGGTTTGTATTAAAACATGCTTATATTAAAAATTAGCTATATTTAAAAACAGTAGAGGATATCATACCTTGACAGAGGAAAGGGTTTATTTGGTCAGCTTTAAAATATATGTCTGTGCTTGTGTTTTTCAGGCAGTTTTGTCACACCACAACTGAATAAGAATGCAATTTCTTATTAAACATATGAGATGTGACAAAAAAAACCATAAATGTGCTGTAACAACTAATGGTGACAAATTTAAAATTACAGCCTTCTCCAGAAGCTTCCTCCAAATTGATTCCCCCAAAGACTTTGTATCTAACTTCTCTTTGGACACTCCTTATTTATGGAGTACTTATACTTTATGGTATGTTACGATATGTTGGACTTTTGATTGGAAACAACTGCTTCCAGAAGGTATCCAATAACAGAATGCAAGGTTTTCATTGTCCTTAGTCTTCTAAGACCATTCTCATTCTCCACACGTGGCAGCACATCTTACTAGGATGTTGCCAAAGATTAAGGTGACATCTTGATATTGAAGGTGATTACTGGGCCCCAGTTTGGGTAACACATTTGTGCTGAACAGCAGGAGAGGGGCCACAACAAAAGGCTTCTTTTTTTATAGCTACAGATAAAGATCTTATATAGATAAAGGATTCAAATTGCAGAAAGAGTCATTTCTTAGTCAAACTTATGATTTCAGTATCTGCAACCTACTTAGGGTTATGATCTCTCTATAAAACAGTGGCAACCTTATCAGAGTGCATCATGCAAGAGTAAAATAGATGTCACTGACTACTGGTGCACAAGCAAAGTGAAAGTGCTGGAGAACCCCAGGACTGCCTGACTAGTCCAAGTGACAGAACAGCTCAAGCTAGTTTTGGCCTGTGTGAACTACCACTCACCTGAACTACTCCTGGGCACATTTGGGAGTGAGCACGGACCAACAGCTCTTCCCAGCAGGCATCTGACTTTGGGGCTGCAAGAGGTTTCAATGGTTTGGGCATGGGCTGTGCCCTGACAGCTGATCCCTATGGATGAGATGGTGGTCCTGGGAACATCTGATGGACAGGTTTCACTTCTACTCCTCTGCCTATGCAGCAATTGCAGGTCAGCATGCCCTGCTCCAAACCTGGGGAGCACAGGCCAGCACACATGGCCTGCCTTTCACAAAAGCTTCGTAATGTGAGCTCATCCCTGCCATGGCTCTGGGTTATTTCCTAGAATGTTCAGGATATGTCCAGGTCTGGTTTTATCATGCCACGTGTAAAGCTTATTATCAGATCACTTCCCAGGCAGCAGGATCACCTGTTATATACTTGTTACATATATATACATATATATATGTGTGATAATTATCAAAATTAAAATCAGAGATATGCTTTTGCTCATGCCATGTCTGATGGCTTTTCCTAAACTCTGACCCTTTAGGAACTATTAGTTTCTCTGTAGAAACATATGCTTTGAATTTGTGCTAGTGTGTGTTCAAGTGATTTGCTGTAGACTAATTAGATAATTTAATTGACACAATTAGCAGCAATATTTGTGGAAACAGCACATAGTGCCTCACTTCTTGTGTCCTTGTTTTTGTCATGCCAATTATCCTCTGCTTTTCTAATCAAATGATTTTATAGGAGACTCACAATGAAATACAGAGTGTGACATGAGACTTTTTCTTTATCATTAAAGACAAAAATTCAACTCCTTGTTTTCAAGGAGGTATTTTGAGACTAATCACTCTTTCTTATGCAAATAATTTATTACACCATCCTGGCACATAGAGCCACTTGTGAGGTTTTTTTGGTTTAAAAGAAAATGCCTGGTATTCATCAGAAAAGGAGGTGCTGATAGTACTGAATAAAGAGAACAATAGTGCTGCAGATACTCTAGAAGATTCCCCACTGGGCTCTGCTGATAGAGTTGAAGTCTGACCTGCAGTGCCCTCTGTTATTTTATAGTCACTGGATGCCAATTAAGTTCATCACTAAAACTGCAGCGACCTGTTCACCACAGTTTGATATCTCTGCTGAACAAACCATCTCATTCCCATGCAGTAGTTCATGACTGAGTGGGCCAATATTCACCTGTTCAGCACACAATAAAATTGATTTTGAAATCAAGTAGCTGTATCTTTTGTCAGCAAAGTCCATTTGTTCTATAAACAGATACTAATACATCTGCTTAAACTGATGTGATGGTCAGAACATGATGCCATCCCAAAATACTTGTGCACTGAACAGGTTTTCTAGGATAGAAATAGACATCTTGAGGCAGGAGCACCCCAGCTTTGGTGTGTAAGCTGGTGCTTGTTGCTGTTGTAAGTGGTTTTCAGAATTGTGCTCTGCAATAAGCCTACACATCTGGCAATGACACTAGGAGTGGTGAGTATACACACAGCTGGCCATGGGACAATTCAAGCATTTATGGATTTGGAAAATATCGTAAGAGGGAAGGTGTTGTATATCTACTCATGATATTTCTGCAACGCACATGTGTGCACAAGATCATGAGGCAAGGGTATGACAAATTGCTGGGGAGAAGTTACAGCATGAGACAGTGACTTGGTCCCATCATAGACTCTGTGGCTAGCGCTGCCTGAAAGATTAGGCATCTCTGTTTTGAGTTGATTCTCATAAGGAAGCAGAGTGCTGAGTACACAATACACAAATACTTCCCTTACCACAAAGATTTTATTTTTATGGGAAAATAGTTGAGAGGATGAAGCTAAATGTATCTTATTTTGTGCTAGTGATTTTTAACACAGCACTAATTCTTAGTCTGCACCACATAACACAACTCTAAAATATAAATTATAAATTCTATAATGCCCTTCAAGTAAAAGAACTAAAATATATTAGTTTTGTTTAAAAGTAACCAAATTTCTTTTATTTCCATGTGTTTTCTTTTCAACATCTGGACCTCAATTAAGAAGAAAAAATAATGTGTTTATAAGTCTGCAGAGTTTTCGCTAGGATTTTTTTTCTGTGCTGCTGCAGTACTTTTCAGTTGTAGCAGCTATTTTATGAACTCATGAGCTAAGCAGTTCCAAATTGGAAATGTACCAACCACTCCTACTATTCAACAAAATGTTTTCAAGAGCAGTTAAAAATACCAAGGAAAAAAATATCCAACCCTCATTCTACATCAGATTCAAGCTTAGTAGTAACAAAAATAATCCTTTTGGGATCTAAGTTGTCAAATAATAAGTTTAGCATTCTAAATCCACAGTCAGCTCTTGTTTACACTGAGAACTTCTAAGAAAGAAATTATGATGGCTATCCTGTCCTGGTATTGTCATTTGTGAGGGAGCACAAGTAGGCAAGAGTCCACTATCGACATTTATTTTTACCACAATCTTTTTCTTTTCTATGCATCTTCATCTGGTGGTAAAACCAGATTTGTTGGAAGGAATCTAGTCCTCAACATAGTTCATTTTCAAGCAAGCATAGAGGCTGACTAAACTAGTCCAAGCAGTTAACTACCTTTTTATGATTTCCAGATCAAACACAAGGGCAACATGTTTTAGATGAAGTCTCCAGCTGTTGCTGGAGATTGAAGACTGTAATGACACTGGTGAAAGTGATCTTTCCCATACCAGACCAAATCTTCTGGCAATAAAGTTTCTTGCTGTGATGCTACTAGTTGTTTGATGGTGAAACAGACAAAAATGAAATCAATTTGGTAACCTCTTAAAGAAAGCCTGTAGGTCTGCACTGGTCTTTAGTTTGATTTTCTCCAAGACAGGCACTTACAGTTCATACCTGTGGAGTAAGAAGTACATGAAAAATAAAGATGGTGGGACGGAAGTGCATTACTATTTTAACACTCTTTTAACTCTTTCAAAGCTGTCTCCACTTGAGGGTCTGAATTATGTGTGTAATATTAACACACCCTTTCAGGCCCATAGCATTTTTGTTCTGTGATAACTAAGATTCCCACCACAGAACATCCACCCAAATCTCAGAGTGAATGGTGTTATAGATACCAGAATTATGTTGTACCTTTTCCTCTTGTCTGAAACTTATTCAAAACTCTGAAATTCACAGCAGCATCTATATGCTAATGTAGTTGGTGTCCTACTTAAATTCATTAACTGTAATAAACAACAAAATTATAGCCCTAGGTCCAATAGAGGACTTTAGCATCTCAAAAAAGAAAAACAGCAATGTCTTTCAGGCGCTGCTATCCAATCTGGTATCCACAAGGATTTATGCAGTGTACAATAAAATGTGATCTCTCCCAAAATTACCAGGTATCACTGAAAAACACTGAGAAAGGGAAATCTCAGCTCCCATGCTTCATTTGAACAAAGGAAACCTGAGTCCATGAAATGTTTGCTTTCATGTACCCTTGGAAGAGCAGAGTTCACTGCATTGCTTTCTAAAACCAGATGATTTATAAGAGTTGTGCCCACTATTTAGAGAGCAGTTTAGTTCACCTGGAAACTCAGAGCTGCTCAGGCTTAGGTAACGAAAGGTGGAAAGGGGGCTGAAGTTTCCCTCACTAAAGTGCCCTAAGCTGTAGGCTGATCCCTACTAGTTCTGTGTAGAAAGGGGATTAAAAGAAAAACTCTGTATAAAAGTAGGTATGTATATATATATATATATATATATATATATATATATATATATCCCACTTAAAGGTGGGATTTAGAGGTCTTTTCTAAGTGAATCTTCAGTTAAGCCAGGAATGTCCAACCTACTTAGCTGTACATAAAAAAAGAATCTTCATTTGGTCAAAAGCCATATGATAGCTTAGAGAGCCGAGAAAGCCACTCCAGGAGTGGCTATGAACAGAAGGTGACAAATACTCTTCAGGGGAGACACTGTCCCACTGCAGATCAGACCTGGTTCTAGCAGTTCCCACGGGCCAGAACTGAGATATACCAAATATCCTCATCCACACTTTATCTGATGCCACTAAAATTGTCCTCTCACTTTGGATCATTAGGATATTATATTAACTGGTCACAGGCACAATCCCTTACTGTGTTTAAAACTTGAAGCAAATAAAAGTGCATTGTTAAAACCAGATCCTGTCAAAGTAAGTTGTCCACACTTAAATAAATTGAACAAATTGTGACTTTCTGCAGCATTCTACCTATCTTAATTCCCACTGGGTTTTAAGCAAGAGTTGTTTACCTAAGCCCCCAAGCCAAACAGTACAAGTAAGCACCTTGAGAATGAAATAGAGAATGATCTGAGCTTTCAGGGTTCCTGTTCTTAGGATATATCTGCAGTATCACGTTTAAGCATTACCATTTTAAGTCTAGGCAGAATTTCAGATTCTGCCTAAATCATGTTTTAGCACATGTAATGTTGTTTGGTTTCTTGATATTTTTATGCTGTTTCTTTCAGCCAGGTCATCTTCTAAGTAAGTCTATTATTCTCCTTGAACGATTAGGGGTGGAAAGCCAAGAGAGGAAGAGGATAATTTCTGTCCTCTGACTTCCTCTTTTTGAAAACTCCTTTTATGTTATGTCTTTTGGGAAGTCAGATGTTGCACTGAAGGCAAAATCTGATCTTAGTCAAATCAAAGGGTGGTTTGTATTGACTTCTCTGGAAATAGTATCGAGTCCTTAACATGATTTAACCCACAAAGAACAGCTTTCTGAATCTGATTAAGCACATTCTGTAATAATTGTTCTGACAACTTGTACCTTCTTTTCCATGAGCTGACAGTGAGCTCTGGGGTAATGTGGCTCCCAGTTAGATGGAGATTAAGTGATGCAGGAGATGTTATCTCATCTTTGACCTTCAGTACCACCTCCAGAGTGAGATACATTACTCCGATCTCTGGAAGGGGAAATCAGTCATGTTTTGCTGACTAAAACTCTCTTTTTGTTAGCAAAATTACAAAAATACCTCAAGGAAAAAGTGTACATTATTGCTTTGCACCGGAGTTGGCAAAATTGCACATTTTGCCTGTTTGGATTTGAGATTTAACACACATCTCTGCACAGCCCTCCCCCTCCTCAGTGTTCTTCTGAACAGAATATCAATGTCACCAGAGAGGAGTCATCTTTCTCTTTTTTTATTTCTCCTTTTCTGCTGTTACTCCTCACTGAGTTTAAATTTCATTTACTTTGGCAAGAAGGCTTTTTTTTTTCTTCCCCTTTAAAAGTTTTAATCCACCTTGTAACACCACCCAAAAAGAAGCGAAATTAAGCTGCAGCGTGTACTAGGAGAGAAAACCTACTTTATTTATCACCCAGTCCTACTTCACCGTACAGTGACCTAATTAGAGCCCACACCACGCGGGGTAGGAGGAGCAGCAGAAGGAGCGCTTCTGCCACCTAGTGATTCCTGTCCCCCCGCAGTCCCCAGCACAATCCCTTTGTGGGATTGGCGTTTTCCTGTCCCCAGCACTCGACAGCAAATGACCTTCCCCAGCCTGCCTGCCTGGATGCCGGGCTTGTCTGCATGCTGCTCTCTTCTCCTCTTTTGCTGCTCCAAAACAGCTTTCACGGGTGAACTCTGAGCTACAGCTGGCTGCACTCAGTAAGGCAGGTGGGGGTTTAAAACATCACTTGGGATGATGTAAAAAAAACCCAGAATGTTCGCACAGTGCTAATACATGTCTCAAAACAGAAAATATTTTGTATACACGGACATAGGCTGGGGCTTTCAAAGGGAGCACGGAGAGCTGAGTGCCACTGTGGCTGTCACAAATTGGATGCACAAATAATTTGGGTCTTAAGCAGTTGTAGAAGATTTTGCTTCTCCCTCTCCTGCAATTATATTTTTGTTAATCTTAATCCTGTAGACTGACAGGTGATCATGCACCAATTAGCCTATTCATTTATAAAAACATTTTCAGCATGACCATCTTGGAATGAAAATGGAAAACATAAATATTTTCCTATTGCTAGAGACATAATAGTATTACAGAGCAGAACCAAATTTGACTGGTTTTTTCCATTATTTTTCTTTCAAAGCATGTCAATATTTTATTTCAGAACTGCTCTGAAGGTCATTTTTCTTAATTGGGATGTTGGTGCTAAATTAAATGTACACCATTGACACCACCTGGTATGCATAAGTGAGAGTATGTATGTGAGCTCTTAAGGATTCCTGTAAGCAAATTTTAACATTTTTCCCCAACATGTGCAGATCAGGGGAAACACCAGCTATTACTTTAAACCTTGTTTATATAAAAACTTTCATCCTTTTTTCAATTGCTCTAGTGAAGGGGTCCAATACAACCAATTTTTATACTTTACTTTTATTTTCATGTAAATTCTGGTGAATGAAAATTAAGGTTTCAGGATGTAGTGTTAAACAATCAAAAAATATTCTGACAATTGCCTCCACAATTCCCAGCCATTTCCAGTCATGTTTTTTAGGCATCCAAGACAGTATGTCCAGGGGTCTTTTAAAAAATGTGAAATGTGTTCTGCAAATTTGCCTTCACATTGTAAGGAATATTATCACTATCTTTCACAAAGATTTCACAGTGAGCCACTGATGTTAAACAGGGGATTAATAACATTCATTCTACTCTCATGAATGCTCAGGTAGTCCAGAAAGGTGCCTGGTTTGAATGTGACATGGTTTCCTTCCAGATCATATTCCCCTGCTGCCTCCCCAGAGGTGCCAGGATGCTGAGGCAAGGAGGGAAAGAAGGCTCCTGCCACAGAGCCAAAATACAGCCAAAGGGCTCGTGTCCCCACAGGCACAGACACACTTTTTGCCTTTTCTGCTTTGCAGAAATGCTGAGCACTCTTGTTTGTAGCTAAATCTGTGCTTCACATTTTAATAGACTCCTCTGTCATACCTTAAGATGCATATAATCACATTTTAAACATCTCAGATTAGCCACTCCACATTCAAGTACACTTTTCACGTTTACCTCTCTGTTTCTCAGTTCTCTGTGCCTAAAAAAGAGGCAGTGCTCTCAACAGAGGTGTTGTGATGATAAAGGAATTGTTTATGAAGCATTCATATATATCAGTGGTAAGCACTGTAGAAAAAATAGCATGAGGAGCAGGTCAAAATCGTGTGCAGTAGATAACTTGCAGGAGTATGCACTGAACAAGGACAGAAAGATGTTGAAAAATGTTGGCTAAGGGAGCATTATGTATTCTGTACTTTGACTGGAGCAGGAATACTATAATACTATAGAAATATATAATGTAAATAATACATCTGTACACTATATAATATTCACACCATAGGAAACCTACCCAAAATGATTAAAATTGAAGAAATGGTTTCACTTCTGTCCCACATAGTTACAGATCTTACTAACATTCTAGGATCTTAAACATGTTTCTGGTTGTCTCCTATGTTGCTTGTCCTACCATAACCATAGTTGTGATCTTACAGATTCAGTTGAATTAAAATGTTCTTGATCTTTCTATAGGAAGAGATTACTTGATTATGCAATCTAGGAATCTTCCTTTGATACATTTCTGATTGTCTATGATGCTGACATTTTATAAATGTGTCAGAAAACATCTCCTCTCACCCATAGAAGTTAGATCAAGAACGCTTCCATTTGTTGGGGTTTGAGTGTCCTGTATTTGGGAAAGGTAACATGTTAAAAGTTGAAAGGGCTGATATTTTCTATTCTGTTATGAGGGCAGCCAATGAGAAGATTACTCCGAAATTATTTGACAATCATCCATGGCTTTTAGTCTGTTCCTGGAAAGAGTTCATTCCTGGTTTCGTTTACATGACTGTTCAGTGCAAATCCTGAAATGGATCTAGGTTGGAAATTACATTCTCAGCACAAATTATTTTACCTGACTTGCTGTTTTAGACAGCAACCAACTACCCGTCCATCTTATTGGTTTTAATATTATTGCTTTAGTGGAAAAAATATATATAACTTTCCAAGTACATAGAGATGCTTTTAGAAAATCAGGAAAGGCTTCAAACCCAATTTGATATTCAACTTCAAATAAGGGAGGAGAAAAAAAAAGAAATTTACTTTAAGTCATGGGATAGGGCAAATACATGAGAAGGAACTTAAAATCTGTCTGTCACAGAAATTAAAATTCAACTGGAATTTGAGCCTCAAAGATTCAAATATAATTGCCTGATTTCTTCCCACATTGCCTAGGTTTTCTGAGTTCTGTTTGGGGTTATCACTTTGTACAAAATATGTAGTAAGTGTAAATATATATATTTTTAAGTGTCTGAAAACACAAGAGCTGAGAGGGGGAACTTGTAAGTAAATTCATTGGACAGTGTGTCTTGTGTAGGAAGAGGTCTGTTGATTGCTGGCCCAGATGTGCAAAGGGATGTTGCTCTCAGATAGGAAACTATATGTAAAGCATAAGTCCTAATCTAATCACTCCTTTAAAAACAAGAACTCGTGTGCTACTAACTAATATTTTTTAGTAGTTTTCTTCTATCTCAGTGACTAAGTGAATGAATGAAAAAGTCAGTCAGTAGATGCTTACTGGTTTTGCTCCAACTCTTCTCTGGGTTATCCAAATGGGAGATGTCGGTTTAGAAGTGTCTTGAAAAGTTTGCATCTCCTTTCTTCAGATGACATGCACTCACACAGTTTGGAGTCCCAGACTGTAAGAGAATAAAAAGCATGTGGTCCTTTTCATAGAGTTTTAAGTTATACTAGAGTGCTAAAACTATCTACTCTAACCTCAATACCAGGTGTCAGGATCCAAGAAAAAACCAAGCTAAGCTTTTTAAGGATGCAGAGGGACCTCTAGGGGATACAGAGTAGTTTTTATAGCTAGAGATGCATTTCCAAAAAGTGATACCAGATAAAGATCCTCTGCCATGGAAGCACATTCTGCAAGCTGGAGCCAAAGAATTTAGCTGGAGCCTTGTAAAACCTAAAGGAACTTAGTGAAACCAGATGGGCTTGGCATATGAGTGTAAACAGCAAGGTTGGGTTGAGTCCAGGAGGAGCACACTGGGACAATGCTCCATGGGGTAACAGTCTGGGTTGCATTTCTTCCTGCAGACTGTTCTGCAGAAACCTCTTAGGAAATTGTCCCAACACAGCGAGCAGTTAGGTAGACCAAATTTCTGTGCTCCAATTGGCAGATCTGATGGCTACCCTAGTTGTGAGAAATCATTCCTACCTTTAAAGCCACTTATCCCTGAAACTAATAAAGTAAATTACTATTCATATGATGAGGGTACCTCTTGTCTCCAGTCAGATCAGGTCTGATTTGACTGGTACTGTGCAAAGAGGCCAATCACTATTTGCAAAGAAGCAGACTGCACATAGCATCAGACAGCTGTATGATGAGCAATCTCAATGGAAAGAGTCCCCAGATACAGTCAGAAGCTCTTAGTTACGTCATCCTTAGAACCCTACCACACAAACATCTTCTAAATAACATGATTTGAAAACTATAATGTGTGATGAAGCTGTTCAATATATTCCTGGAGCATAGCATAAGCATTTTCACCTGAGCTTAGTTGGTATAAATTATGTTGCTAAATGGTAACGAATATTAGCTTTCTTGTCACTATAAATGTTTGTGTTTATATGGAAAAGGAGAACATCTTTCTCACACCTTCTCTGCTGCAGTCTTACAAAAATGGTCGATGGTAGATGTGGCAGTAGTTCTGCTTCATTGAAAAATTTGTTTTAGTATATCTTGGCTCTAAAATGTTATGTAAATCTTCATTATATTTTAATCTGCAGATGGGTTAGATAAAGAATGACCCAGGAAAGAGATTGTTTTTTTCTTCTGATCTTTGAGAGGGAAAATGGTTTGAGCTAAAGTTCCTGCAACAGAGGAAACTTGCTTAAATCAGCAATAAGGTACTGTACAGAGCAATATGTCAGAACCACTAAGCCAGAGTGACACAGAGATTTTGTGTAAATCCCATGATCACCAAATGAATCCACTTATTGCTCACAGCGTCTGTGACCTGCTGCTCTTCACCTTTCTCAGTTACAGAGTGACTCCACTGCCTTCAGTTGTGTCCCTCCACACGCCGTGTCCTTTAGCTGCTCCTGCAGTGGGCAGCAAGTGTATATGTAGAAAAGAAGCTGTGGAAAAGAATATTTAGACAGAATCTAGTTTCTGTTACAGAAACCATGCTACTGACTCAGAAGAAAAAAAGAAGTTGGAGAGGTATCTGATAATTTTAAATTTGGCTGTCAAACAATCAAATTCAAACAATTCTGTGGTATGTTATAGTTGTATTACATGCTACACAAAGGAACTTTAAATTTTTCATAGGGTGCCATACCACAATATACTTCCTTTTATTTTGTGTTTAGTCATTCTTGATCATTAAAGAATATTTTTGTTACATATATATGATTCTCCTAAAGTGTCAAGTAACACACCACGTCCACTTTTCTTATATTATATCCAGTTGGGGACTTATGCATTTCCTCCTTTTGAAAAGATGCTATTTGATACTTCACCATCTCTGTGCAAGACACAGCCTGACACAATGACAATTAAGCATATTTGTAACATTTCCAATTTCAGGAAAATATGGAAATGAGAAGTCTTCTCTTTTCCTCTACCAACTTACAATATTTTTATGGGTAATTTGGCTTCTATTTTGATCTGAAAGGTCTTTCTAGAAAATGCATAAAATTCTGTGTTCTAAAGACTGCAGAATACATACTTTTTGAAAGTTTTCACATCTGTCTAAATAGTGCTGAATGTTTTAATGATTTAATGCATGTATTTTAATATTTTATCATTTTTGAATGACAATGAGATAATTATTTATTTTTAAGAACGTCTGCAATTAAACTAAAGTCTATATTGGCAACATAAAGCAACTGAAAAAAAAAATCTCAGGTACTAGCTTTCTGGCATTCAAATGACACCACAATTACACTTTATAAATAGTGCTGTTTTGGTTTTTTTTTCAGAAGGGTGAAAAAAAATAGAAAGATCTTCACTACAGACCTATTCTAATACTTCTCACACACTTCCTATTTTGAAAAGTTTCTTCACAGCATCAAAAAAAAGAGATACTACTGTGAATACGTGGAATGATGTGTGCTTCTTCCCAGTGCTTCAGTGGGATTATCTTCACTCATTTTGATATTACTGTCCAGTGTGTTTGAGGTTTCTGAAACATCCTTATAAGTGTGTAATTTCTGAGTTGGTGCTATATTGACCCATGTCATACACTAGGAACAGTGGGCTCTGTAAACCACTCCTTTTTGAAGCATGGTACACTTAGTTAACCTTTCCAACTTCCCTGTGAGTTACAATTTTATTGTGTCCCCATACAACACACTTTTTGTCATTCTGAAAACTGAAAAAAAATTTGCATTGTAATTTACCGTGGTCTAAATAATTCCAAGTCATGTGCATCCTCATGAAGGGAAGCTTTCTCAGTTTTGTGGAGTGATGAAAAAACTTCTACTGAGAACAGTCTTCCAACTGTTCTATTGCTATAATCTACAGCAGTCTGAGAGGACATCAAAAACAAGACTAAGACCTCTTGGTCAGGATCAATTTTATTGAATGAATCATTGCTAAAGTGGCTCAAGAGACATTATTAGAAATAACTTACTGTCATAGAACTCAGTTTCAGGAAAATTTACTATATTAAAAATTGTTAATTTTTGTATCATAACATTGCAATATTGGTAAATTATGAGGGTTTGAGTATATTTTTTATTATTTTCTATATTTATATTTTATACTAACATTTTCACCTTGCACCATGTCATGCATCATTGCTTCAAAATTTATCACAGAAGTCTTTATAGTTCTTAATATTTGAGTCATGAGGCAAAGCTGCTAATTAGTACTGTTGCAGACATTACCTTTTCTTGTATCAAAATGTTTTATTTTGAGATAAACAAAATACAATAGTTATTTAAGAATCCTTTCTGCTTTGAAGGAAACACTTGTTTATCTAGAATAAAGGAAAAAAAAAGCAGTCTGTCTTAAACCAGGTATTCATATTAATAATATCTCAGGATTTCATTTAGTTTCAAATCTTTCCCTTGCAAGGACTGTGGAGAGTCTGGGAAACAAACATACCTACAGTCTTTCCCTTATTTAGATATTCCATCATTTTGACTGCCATTTGCCAATGAGATAAGACGATAGCTATTCCCAGAAGCTGGATATTTTTACAGATATGGAACAAGGAGGAGAAGGTCTCAGATCAAGGCACTCCTTTTTCTTAGTAGATGTGGCATCCTAGAGTCAAGCAGACCAATATGTCTTTTGCTTAACTGGAAAACAAAAAATCCCTGTGGGTTCAAATCCCAAACAGAATAAATAAAAACAGTACAAGATCAGTACAATAAATCAGCCAGCCAGGAGAACGAAAGTAGCAAAAACATATTAAGGGAAATCACATCAAGGCAGAAATAAAAGTAATAAAAGGAGCATTCAGCTCCACCGAGAGCGACATAGTTAAATTAGCATGGAGTCATTATGACAAAATAGAAAAAATACATTTTAAGACACCTGAAATGGAAAAATATTATATTCTCACAGGTAAATTTACAAGGTAAGAAAGGAATGAGTACAGCGCAGAGCTCAGTTCAAAACCTTGTTATCATTGTGTCTGTGATTATAATGTATTTGCATCTAACATTCTTCATTAAGCAATAAAGTCAAAATATGCTCTGCAATAGTTTTTGCTACAAAGAGAAAACAAAATGAAAAAGTGAAAAAACTTTTTAAGAAGAAATTAAAAGATAGTCAAATGAATGAAATCTATACAGGCAGCATTTAGAGGGTTAAGATACATAAGTATTGGCATCTCAGACAAAATATATGAACTCTTAACAAAACGACAAGGAAAACTGAAAAAAAATCAGCTTTAGAAGAAAAGTGAAGTGGATTCTATTCAGTTGAAAATGTATTCCTCAGAAAACCGAAGGTATGGCCATGTATGGAAAAGAAAAGTAAGATTCAGTGATACAGTGACAGCAGAACAAGAAGGCTGATTCCAGTATCATTGAAACACCTCAGGAGCAGGAAACCTGAGAGAGAGTTAACAATGTCAAAGTACAGAAGCACTTAGAAAGCATAGAGCTGAAGTGGAAAACTTGAAATATATTGGTCTTGTGTTCACCCATTTGGAAACTTTCATTTTTTTCCCTTTTTTTGCTGAGAGATAATGTAGATGAGGCAGAAAAGGCCTTTTGCAGTGAAGTAGCAATGTCTGAAACCACTTTAAAAATGTACGCCATGGGGCCAAGTAACATTCTTGTTAGACGTCTTAGGGAAATTGAGATGAAATTTTACTTCAGTAAAGCCTTTGATACTAACTGCCATTGTATTCTCCTGGAAAAGCTGGCAGCCCATGCCTTGAACAGGTGCAATCTTCTCTGAGCTAAAATCTGACTGTATGACCGGGCCCAAAGAGTGGGAGTGAATGGTGCTGGTTGACAGCTGGTAATTAGTAGGGTTCTCCAAGACTCAGTACTGGGACCACTCCAGACCATGTTTGCTGATGATCTGGACAAGACGAACAAGTACATCCTCACTAAATTCATGGATGACACTTTGGGCAGGAGTGTTGATCTGCTGGAGGGCAGGAAGGCTCTGCAGAATGATCTGGACAGGCTGGATCATGGCCCAAGGCCAGTGGTTTGGGGTTCAATAAGGCCAAGTGCCAGGTCCTGCCCTTGGGTCACAACAACCCCAGGCAGTGCTACAGGCTTGGGGAAGAGTAGCTGGAAAGTGGCCTGGCAGAAAAGGACCTGGGGGTGCTGGTCAGCAGCAGCAGAGCAATTACATCCTGGCCTGGATCAGCAGGACCAGGGCAGTGATTGTTTATCATGAGTTTTCAGTATTGATCTTTACTGGTTAATTCTTCTGGCCTCACGTTTCCTTGACCCTATCCTATCTGCATGAACATTTAGAGGTACCTTTTTTTACCTTCAGTATTAGGTGCTTAGGTGGTATGGGAGACATGGCTTTAAGAAATAAAGATTTGATGTAATTACAAAATTTTCTGGTGAGAATGCCACTGATTTGTACAGACTGGATCTGAGACTGAACAACTTCAGATCTCAGGCATATTCTCTTCTTGACCATGACAGTATGACAGTTTCTGACTATGACATTTTTTATATGCAAAGAAACAAAATTACAAACGACATACAATAAGGAAGTCACAGCATTGCTCTCTTTCCACCTTTAATAAAGTATATTAATTAATGTGTACAGTAGTTGTTAAAGTGTATAGTATAAGTTAAATGCATTTCTAAAACATGTTGCATATTTAAATAATACTTTAAATTCATTATAACCCACTTATTCACACTTAATAACAAAATCTAAATACAAATAAGAATTAAACTACCTCTACATGTTAAATTTAATAATTATATTTTGATTTGTGAGACAATTAATAAATCTCAAGGCATTACTTATAAATTTGAACATGAGCATAAGGAAATGGAAACAAAATACTTCTCTATCAGCATTTAAGATTCACAGCAGAGGCAGTTTCATAGAAATTTGTTTTCATAGAATATTTTGTTTTGCTTCTTGAACAAAACGGTATTTCAATATTTTTAGGCTGATAAATATAATTATCTTTTGAGCATTTATTCATTCTTTTTATATTGAGAGAAATAACATTTTGAATTAAAAGACACATCCCACTGGGTTTGAACTTCCTATCTCTAAATCATATGGTGTTATCAGTACCATTTTCTCATTTGATCTAAACCATTACAATGAGACTCAATATTTTTCAAGTATCTATAATTGCTTAAGGGGAACAGAACACTTTAAAACATAATTTGAAATAAGCAGTTTTAAATAATTACTCTTATTTGTCAGAAAGTGATGATAATTGGAAGACAAGTTGAGCTACAGCAGATAAATCTCTGTTTCTCTTCCTGTGCAACAAGAGGGAAGGGAAATCTTGAATAATGGTGGCGGCTTGAGAGAGGGATAGAGATCTTTTCTAACAGCTTCACAGAAAGATATTATTTTAAATTACCTTGGTGTGTTTTTGACTGCATTAGAGTGTCCATGTACCATAGGGTCTATCTCCCTCTGAAACATCTGGTCAGTGACAGCTTTCCAGAATAAATGGATAACAACTCTGATCCGAGGCTGCAATTTCTTTATTCTAATCCCCAGCAGCCTACTTGGTTGATCCTTTATGCAGCTATGCTGCATAAAGATTAATATTCTATTTGTTGAGTATCAAACAGCGGTAGCTGATATCCAGCAGGCATCACAGATGATTTTTGGAGCATCCTCAGTCTTGGGATGTCAAGCTGCACATGCAACTCTTCTACAGAATAATGACAGGAAAAAACAGTAGGAGAAAAGAAGGGAAGAAATACAGCCCAAGGAAACTGAGGCCTTGTAAAAAAGGTGGTCTTGTGGTATATGCAGCCATTCAAAATGTCTTCTCATTTCCCAACCACATTTACAAAATCTAGCACAGGGAAATCTGACTCACATGATTGTCACATGCCTAACCCCTTCAAACACTTTTTCACCTAGTGCTCCTTATTTGTTGTTCTGTGCCCTCTGGCCTCTCTCAGCCTAAATAAAGAATTAAAATCTGTTGCTTTCTAATTAGAGCTGTGTGAGCAGATGTACTTGAAGAGAGTTATTCAGCCTCAGTACTGTATGTTGGGCTACTTCATTTTAGAGTGAAGTAATACATTGATAATGATAACAAGTTATTTTGTGCTATAGCTGTCTAAACAGCACAAATATAAAAAATGAAAGCTAACAGTAGAGTCTTTATATCTGAAGATTCTACACAGTTTTGATCAGTGGATTTCTTATAAGTGGTAAACAGCTTCTCATGTCTCAATGACTGAGCAACCTATTATAATCTAGATTTAGTGCTGATTTCTTTGCAGATGAAAGTGAGCTGATTTGAAATGTGCTTTTGTTGGTGTAGGATAGAGTTTCACTGTAATAGACACTTTCACAGCACTCATAGATAAACTGCTCTTGGCACTAGACACATTAATACCTATTAATTTTAATGATTCCCTACAGTAGTGTATATTAAAGAAATTAAAATAAAATGCTAGGGTGTAACCTAAAACAAAGTTTCAGTTGGGAAGCAGACTGCTCAAAAATGTAGTTAGCCTCATTTATTTCAATATCTGAAAAAGCAGATTTCCTCTTCCAAGGAAAAGGAAGAAATGTTTCTAATCCTGCGAATTTGGGAAAGCTTGAAGGTAGTAGTTTGAATGTCTCTTTTCCATTCAAGTTGAGCGTTTAGAATATTAATGTAAGGTAACTGTTTGACATACTTTTATTAGCTGCTCCTGGAGTTTCTTGTGGCGCCAATGGTCTCACCCTCTGTTCAAAGGCCTGAGATTACTATTGCTTTTGTTAGTCTGACTTTATTCTTTCTTATCCACATCTATTTCTTCCCTGAATACCTATGAGATACCTGGTCATTTGGTAATTCTTAGATGAAACTGAGAAATTACTCTGAGCTATCTGTTTAAAATAGAGAATTCACATTTCATGGAAATGAAAGGATGCCTATGCCATGGCTATGTTTTGGCAGTATTGTTCATATTCTCATAGAAAACATTTTGATATTGTTAAGTGACTGCAATCTTTTCTTTTGAGTCAGGGCAAGTACTTGATCTTTCCAACACAGAATCCTAGAATCATAGAAACATAGCTACTAGCAACTGTATTTTCACAGCAAATACTCCACCTTGACATTTGCACCACACACTGGTGTCTCTTTCAGAAGTTGCCATCCCACTCAGTTTTGCAGAGGAAATATGTATTTCCTTAAAACCTTATTTCTGCCCTGCTTCTTAGAGGTATTTCTGTCACCCCGTTGTCTCAAACTCTGCTCTGTTCCCATGGCTGTGACGTGTGCCTTGCACGATTTGAACTGTTGAATAATGATCTTTTTAGCATATTATATGTGGCAATATTACTTCAAGATCAGGGCAGTACAGGAATGGAAGAGGCAAAATGTAATGCTGATGTTTACAAAGGGATTCCAGAGTTCCCTTGGAAATGCAAACTGTTATTTAATTTGGTTAAAAGTGTTAAAACTGATATTGCAAATCATTCATAATTAAGCATAACACACCAGTGAAGAGTTAAAGTGTTTTACGTAAATATAAGTCATCTCTCCAAAAAATAGGATTTTTAATCTCAAAAACCCCCCAACATATTAGATTTCTTTAGAGGCATCAATGAACCTGTGAATTATTGTTACTTTAGTATACACAGCTTTCAATGTATTTTGAAAGTTTTCCACATTATTTGTTGAATTTACTAGGGGTAAAAGTATACAGACTATAGAAATTCAAAAAATACTCTAAATTCCACAATTAAGACAGGTCTGTAAAATATCTATGTGAGAATTTGCACTATTCCATCATATTTTAAATAAACTCATAAAGAAACATGACTAAGTGGAATGACAAAGTTTGAAGCCGACATATAGTTAATTTCAATTGCTAAAACTAAAGGAGGCATTGAAAATTCAGATAGACACCATTAATGACTGAGTAATAAAATGAAACATGAGATTCAGGTCTTAATTTTTTTTTTTCTTTTATACTGTCCACTGTGGTTCTCAACATCTAAGCTAAAGCCACCTGAGGAAGTGAACTGTGATGTAATAATTTTCTATTTCACTGGGTCCAGTGTCAGAAGCAATTGGAAAATCAGGTAAAACATTATCAATTAATAAGAACTGGTCCAAGGCAAAGTAATATTGAGGAAATAATGTTCACTCACTGAAATTATCCAGCAGAAATTTTAGAACCCATGTTTCCATTGAAAGCATAGCTTTCAGTCTGGAATTGATTGATATTGGAGAGGTAAAAAGAGGTAAAAACTGTAAATTGTTTTGGAATACTATGGGATAATATTTTGGAGTATTATTAATGGACCAATCAAAGTCTATCAAACACAGTGATGTACCTTATCCCTCTTAGTTCAACAAGTCCTGAAAATGTGCGTGTCTTACATATTCTGCCCAGGATTTGTTACTGACCTCTGACAGTGATATTCAGCATATGGCCCCAAGTGGCCATTTTTATTCCAATTTTTATATAAGGCCACAGATTTTCCCTGAAGCTATCCCTCAAATAGATCCACAAAGCAAATGTTGTTGCAGCACCCAGCATCCCACTGTGCAAGCAAACTGTTGAGATGGAAGAACTTGGTGCTCTGAAGTGCACACTACATTTCTGCCTGCTGCTGGTTTAAGAGAACACAAATATCCTTGAAGATGTTGAGGACTCCTTTAAGCTCCGTAGCTGCTGCACCTGAATGTCTTTAGCCGAAAGTATAGCTCAATATAGAGAGAAAACACAGCACAGAAAACCCAGCACTGTCCAGGGAGTGCATTTGTGAGTGGTTTGATCTTAGCAGACACACACAAGCACACACATAAGCACACACACACGTGCACACTCACACACACTTTTCTCGGTCTGAAACCACCTGATTCTGCCAGGCCCTGGACACACTGCAAGTGCTAGGCTTTCAAGATGGAAGGCTGATGGAGCAGTTGAGTCATTGACATGTAAACTAGAGTAGACTGAAAAGTACTGATGATTTAATCCTGAATTATGTTATGTTTGATACAGCTCAGGGAACAAAACCTTTGGGTTTTCTGGGTCTGTTTAGTTAATAGGAAATAGTGCTTCTCTAAAGAATTAAACTGTTAAACTCAAAATGTAGTCCTCTTGTGCAGATAAGAACTTGGTTAAACTTCGACTCCAGTTACCTAGTAGTTTTTAATTGCGTGGGGTTTCTGTTGCGGATTTACTCCTTCTAGGTAGTATTCTGCAGGATACATCTCTCCCTATTCCAAGTCTTCCCTTCTTTGAAGTACCCTTCTTTGATATGATGATGGAAACACATGTGCATTTGCTCAGACCAGTCTCCCTTTGCAGAGCAGACATGTGGTTTCCCTTTTTCCTTCTGCGGCAGTATATTTGTAGAATTGACTTTTAATATTTTCCCTTGTAACATAGATAGCTATGTATCTGTCTTAAGAACAATTCCTCTGAATTAATTCATTTTCTCTGACTGAAAATCGCATTTTAACACTTTCCTGAATGAGCCATCAATTAATATGCAAATAAGAATTGATCACAATTTCCTTGGAGTACAGCTCTTTTACTTGGTTAATAATTAATTCACACTGGTGACCTCCCTGAGCTCTTGGGGATACAGATTTTAATTTTTACCATTTTAGAGAATAAATGTTATGCAAATAATAGATAGAGATATATGAAGTATAGCAAGATTAATAGAGTACAGGATGATCATTTGTGTTACATGACATGCATTTGAAACAATCTTTTGTTTGCCAATTCTCTCTTTATTAACTTTGTTTTATTAGAAATGCAACACAAGGCAGAGGAAATACCCCTTAACTTTTCACATTTTACTATTACTACTTCATATAGTAACATGAATCAGTAAAATAACTGAAATATAAGACCAGAGGGAGTTCATTGGATTGTTTTGGTTTTTTCCTGGATAATGAAGACGGTGCTATCTTTCAACCCAGGTCCCTTTACTTTTTAGCTTTCTTAGGATATCTATTGTTCTTCTCCCTGCTTTATATTTTTCTGCTGGCTCTCTCCTGAACCAGAATCCCTAGTCTAACATTTTATTTTTCCTGGATATAGGTGAGTGATGTCACTGAGCAAGAGCTATGGCATCCATTCAGTCTGTACACTGGATCCTCAGTTTCTGAACATTTCAATTTGGATTTCTTGTATTGCACTCTGCTCTAAATACTCAAGCTGGTGCATCACTCACATATTTCACTGTGTGCCAGAAATTTCTTTTCATCTAAAGGATCTGCTACATTCCCAGATTTTCACCTAGCTGAACTGGCAAGAGTTTCACATGGCACATCTGATAGCAATTAACCGGGGTAGCAGCATCTGAAATGACTCTGCACTAACTGAGGCTTTGGGAAAGCAGCAGGGTTTCATGTGAACGGTAACCAACGTGTGTGTGAGTTTCAACAGATGAGATATGAAACACATATTTTCATGGTAGCCCCTTATCATTAAATGCCTGCCTCAAGCTCCACCTCTGGTGTGTTTTCACCCCTCAGAGAAGCTTTTCCATTCACCTGCTCACAGTTGCTGTTACCACTGTAGGAAAACTATTCGCTATATTTTTAATCCTTCGATACCTGAACTCACCTGACCTTTCCTTTCTGGAACTGTCCTGAAACCCTTTTATGCTTGCAAAACCCACATGGAAAAAGAGCAGAAAAGGGACCACAATGATAATGATCAACTCATGATCACTAACTAAAAGTGGGAGTTAATTAAAGGAGTGATAAGGAATATTTTAATTGCATATACCACTTCCTGAAAATATTTTGTGTTCCCAAATGGACTTTCTGTTGGAGAAGTTTCTTAACTACAGGGTGAGATTTCAGGACTGATCCTAAGAAATACCCACAGCCCCATGAGCAGCAAATCTCTGTGAGATGAGCTCAAGTTCCTGTTCTGCAGCAGGGACTCAAAACATGTATTTTCTATTTTGGAGGACTCCCTTTTTGCCAAGGCTGTTGAATACAAAACTCTTAGTGTGGTACATGGAATAACCTGTCCACTTACCTTGTTTTCTTTATTCTCCACGAATATTAAATACTTTATTAAAGTCCATGAAGCTTTGTTTTCTGACACAAAACCCAACCATTTGAGCTTCATTCTCTTTAACAGAGCTGCACATGAAATTGTGCAGCAAGACTTGCATCCTGCTAGGACAACCTCCTAGATCTTCTGGATGCAGATTGATGTGGGATATTGACTGCATCCTGAAACTCATGGAATTTTCCAGACTGAATGGTGGATTATAACTGAAGTGATGAGTTTCTCCGAGAACTATTTCTGTCTTATGTTAGCGGCGTTCAGTTTCTGGTTGTAACCTGCAACATCCTCATGTTTCTCAAAAAGCTGCTTTGAATCTGCAATCCACCTTCGATATATGTGGAGTTTATTTTGGTGGGGTGAAACAGCATAAGTGAAGGCTTGGCCTTGTGGATAGCCAGTTGTTATCAGTTCCCATTGAGTGATTCACTCAATTAACATTATATTAGAGCATTAGTGGTGAACTCCTGCTGATATAGTCAGGAACAAGCAAACGCCTGTCTAGTCTGTCTCTGGCTGGACCACAGAGCAGCTGCTTTTGGAAACAATACCAATGCAAAGCAATCCATTCCCGATGCACTTTTCCAGGAAGCATCACTCATCGGTTCAGGGCCTTCTTCACTGGAGGTCAGCTGCACACACCGTGGTTACATGGCTAATGAGCCCATTCCCCACCACTGCCTGTTCCCCATTTGTAATTTGCTGATTCCAGCTCCAGCGTGTGGCATGCCAGGACATAGCTGGTAATGTCCTGATCTAGCCAAAACCAGCTAGACACAGAGAGGGTAAACAGCATATTGAAGCTCACCACTAGTATCTCAAGAAGGAATGTCCTGAAAACAGTTTTCAACCTATTCTTCTGCCTATGACCCTTAGGTAAAGCATGTTCTGACTTGTCATATCCAGCATCTGCCCTTAAATACAGTTTTAAATAAAGTTGTAAGACTAATCTTATCTTCCTCCTATAATAGAACAAAATTCTCGCAATATAGTTACTTTCCACAGCTTGTTTTCCCTTCTGTGTGCTGTGACATGCCAAGGTAAATTTCCATTCCTTCCAAATAAACTAAATATGGAACAGGTAAATAACGGAACATTTTCTGATTTATGGAATCATTATTTTTTACTGGAGAAAAATATTCTAGTCTATAGGAGGATAAATCAATTCTTCTATTACTTCATATTATTAGCATCCAAACAATATTTCCCATTCACTAAAATTGTCTGTTATCTCATTAAACATTTTTGAAGAGTATAACAGAATAATAGAGGTCAGATACAAAGAAACATTTTGCTCAGATTGTTTTGTTTTCTTTTTTTTTTTTAATTGGAACCTTGTACCAAGACTGGAAGTTTCTGTGGTTGATAAGCCAGAGAGCAGTGCCATACAGACTGCTTTTCTGACAGAACTTTGGGATTATATCTTAAAACAGACATTTACCTTTGAAAAATATTAAGGGAAGTAATTAGCTCATTGAGACATAGTTTCAGTTTTAAGTTCACAGCCATTTCTGGTTATGATTTACATCTAATTTTGTGTCTAGAACAAACATTAATTGTGAGTTTTGTAATTGTATAATTATTTCTGTATTAGAAACTCAATGGGGATAAAATTATTATACTGTCTGTCTATGACAGCCTCAGGGACCAATTCTTACCTGAGTAAGACTTCCCTTCAGGAATGGTATTTGTCTGTCCATATGCAGAAGGCTGCAGCAATCTGACCCAGTTAATCCGGACTTCCTCTATGATTGGTTAAAAAAAGCTCAGTAATTACTGGAAGAATAAGTGTAGAAAATAATCTAACTCCCCATGTTGAATTAATGGTTTGAGGGTTTTTTCCTAATCCTTATAAATAGGCACAATCTTCCACTTTTTTTTACATAAACTCATATGTAAAAATAGCAAAGGCAATTTCACTTTCTACTGCTGCTACTCCAGTTAACACAGGTTGGTAGAGGGAGGAATAAAGAGAAGGGAAGAGAAAATAACTCTCAAACCCAGGAGTTAGCATGAGGCTGAGCTGTGTATTTGGTGTTTTGGTGTGATGTGTCCCACTTCTCAGCTGCAACTTCAGTGTTGCACATTGCCCAGAACAAGGAGCTTCTATAAATTCAGGCCAAGGACAGAGAGAAATCTGAATAGTGGGCTAATCTGCCCAGCCTATGGCAGGGGAAGTTGAGATTAAAATAATCAATAAAAGACACAGCAACTGATATATGCCATAACTTAATCTAGAGGTTGTTGTATTCAACTGCAGCAGTGATGTCAGACCCGTTGTCAGAGTCATCTTGCACTGCCACTAAAACTTTCAAACATTTAAAGATGTCATTTCTCTTTTTCTGTAAATTTATTGCAATTTTTTTTATAACTCTAAAGCATAATGAATTTTTACTGAGTAAATTATAAGGTACTAATCTACAATTAATCAATGATGCTAAATATAAATTTAGAGGCTGATGCAGCTATTTCCGGACTCAATTCAACCTCATTTGTTGGAGAGCAGGGACTTCTCAGGTCAATGTAATTGAAATGGAGCATTTGTTAAGGTAAAGCAGTAGACACTTCCTGCCAACTTCCCTGCCCTAGACTTCTGGATCCATTTAACTGAAAGCTTTATTTTTTTCCTTTATATTCTGTCCTTCTTCCCCCACGTTCCTTCCTCCTTCCTTGCTCACTGCATCAGCACTCAATTTGTCAAAAATTTCCTCGAAGTATATAATTTTTTTGGTCCAATACCTTCACTTTAGCACAGTTGTGAAAGTTAGCCAATGTTGGAACATTCTGACAGATGCTGACAGGTTGCAGTTTAATGATAAACTATCACAACGTGAGGAAACCTTCCACAAAGGGTTGATGCCATGTAGCTGCAATACTCTACTAGCTTCATCTAGAACTGAAATGTTTTCCTCTCACCACTGAGCTTTCAATGAGAACTTACTCTTGGCACTGCTTAAAGATGTTGGATGCAATTAAATCTCGCACAAGACCACTGGCATTGGCAGAATTATATTAGAGATGCATTTTGCCTCTTCTGCATGGGTAAATTTCTGGATAACAGGTATCAGCAAGAAATTGAAGTTATTTTACAGTATCCATTAAAAAAAAATAAAATATTGACGTCTAAGTAAACAAATTTTAATATTAAGGCTTATTCCTTATCAAGGTAATTTGGTTGGCTCCATTCCCCTTCAAGGAGACATGTCAATTTATACCAATAAAGTGTTTCATTCTGGCTGGTGATGACAAGAATGTACTATGCAAGAGCCTGAATTACGGGCAATGGCTGCAATGGGCACAAATAAAGAAGGGAAAAATATTACTTTTGTGAAAGGTCTTTACCATCTAAACATTAGAAAACAGACTAAAGAATGATGATGACAGGCAGCTGGAGAAAAAACTTTAGGAAATGACAGCATAATAAATCAAACGAAATGTGAATAAATTTTGTCATGTCACAAAGTTTATTTTTTGTTTTAAAGTGGTGGTAATATTCTGCTCTTTTTGAAATATGAGGACTGAAATTTAGCCCCACTGATACTCTGGGAGGTTTTCTGCTGCTTTCTGTGGGACCACAGTGATTCCTTTTCTCTTCTTATTTAAAAGAAGATTAATTTAAATAATAGCCTTATAAAAATGTATGTTTTCTTTCTCTCCCTCTGGCTTTCCTGTCCCTCTTCTTTGTTCAGAATAAGATGTTCATTATTTGTCCAGTAAATGAATAATCTGCTAATTAACTGCACTTGTTATATGATGAATATTCAATTACAATAATGGGAAGGGGAAGAAGATGTATCATACCTGCACAGATTAATTTGTTGCTGGGCAATGAATTTGCATCCACCTGGTTGCAATTGCTCACTCTGAAAAGCTATCCAGGTTTAATATATTTGAGAATTAAAGGAGCACACAGCCCATTTGCAGCCATATACAAAAGGTGAATACCTTTTTCTGTGTCTTTTAATAGTATTATTCAAACAAATTGAATTCAGACATAACTTGTGTTCTGTCTACTGATAAGAAAAAGGAATTATCAAGTGAATTAAATTAATTTCCTGTCTTTGAAAAATGGTAGCCCTCACAGACCATGTTAACCAAGAAGTGAGAGCATCCCCAATAGAAAAACAAGCCAAACTGTTACTGTACTAAACACTACAAAATATACTTAAATATGTAAGTCCAAATCTTATTGTTCTACTCTTATTGGTGGTGTCTAAAACAATACCAAAAGTATCTAGTATGAAATGTTACAAAGCCAGCATAATGTTCCATATTCTAATCATCAAGGTTTATCCAATTAACACAGTAAAGGACAAAAGGGAACCAAGACCCTTGAAAAGGGAACCAAGTTCGTAGAACAGAATGGTCTCATTTCTGTCCAAGGGAGAGACTGTCTGCCTGACACTCCTGCCCATCTTGTTCCCTCAAATTTAGAGTGGAGCTATTATTAGTGCAGTATGACAGAGTCCTCCATCTAAGCTATCTGTGACCTGGAATATTGCTACCACAGCCTCCACACTAGTGTTATACCATATATCCATAGAACAGCTGCTTTACAAGGATGACTGCTTTTTCTCTATTTACTGCCAATTAAGGATCGTTGTGGTATAGTATGGGACACAAAAGTAAGACTGGACATTATCCAAATTTAAACCATAACACTTCTCTAACCTAAGGAGAAAGTAAAAAGGGGAAAAAAAACCTGTAGCAAAAAAATTATGCAGTGTTGGAGTAAAGAACAGAATTACTGAGGGTATATATCATCAAGCTCTGTGGCCAGGTGCTGGGGAGGATAATCTCATTTGTCCTTTGGGAGGGGAAGAAGTCTAAACAAAACCAAACCTGCTGACATAGATTAATTTGCATAAAAATACTATTCATAAATCCTAGAGATTCTCTCCACAGGCTTAGATTTTCTTAGTGGTAACCAGCAAGTGTTGAAGGAGAAAAAGGAGGGAGGAAAGAGATTGAGGTTTACGACCAAAGTTTATTTCTTTACTGTTGTAGTTCAGAGCAGTGGTTTTCAACACTTAAAATATGAAATGGTGCTTCAGGTTTATTCTATAAGGTACAATACAGAGGGAGTTTGCAGACACTGGAGAGGGTGCCTGTATGCTTAAAAACATCTCTCTACACACTTTCTTTACCAGAGTCAGTGTGGGATATCACAGGACAGTAACTCAAAACAGATCAGAAAATAATTGTGGTAAGGTAGAGCCCAATGCATTTTTTATATAAAGAAGGATTAAAGGAAATGTCAGTAGCTGATTAACTTTTTTTACTTTACTTTTTCAATGCAAAATATTTGGATCTATTTCTAACACACTGTTCATACTTTTACAAGTTTTCACTTGTAGCTTTTATAATTTCTGGTTTCCATTAACTAAAAAGATACAAATCTAATTAAAAATACTGCTATTTTAAATACTACAGACTTCTTTTAAAATGCTTTCAGCTTCCAAAAAAAAAAAAAAAAGGCTTTTCAGGGGGGATAAAGAGCTTTTTTCTTCCTTTTTGCCTTAATGAAAAATTTTCTATTCAGAAAAATGTCTGCCAGCTATAATGGCAATAAATGTCATTGACTGAGAAGTAAAAAGGTCCCCATGATCGTTCTGACTCTGTCCCTGACAGAGGTTAAGTTCTTTGTCAAGAAGTCATTGAGTTTACGTGCTATTAAAGCAGCATGCTTCCTAGCCTATATTTAGCTGTTTGAGTGTAGGTTATGTATGTTAGGATGAGGGTGATAAAGCAGTTGTAGACTGCAACATAAGGCGATTTTCTTTACTGCACAATCACGGTTTATGTCACCATAAAGCTTTTGCCAGGGATGAAAAGTTGGGGAGGATTAAAGGAAATGCTATAAAACATATCAAAGTGGATTGCATAAACAATTGCCACGCTCTGGGAAATGGCTGATTAATTGACTGAAGTGAGACATCTGCAGGATGTTGGCACTATGGATATATCAAAGGATCTCAGCCGCCTTGTTTGCTTTAATAAAAGCAGCTTAATTTGTTCCAACACTATGAAACCTCCTGTTATACCTGATTTGTCATCCTCATTGTTAAGGGAAAGTGCCCTACACTTTTAAGTACAAGAGTCTTCCCACAGCCAGACCTCCTTGCACATTACTCTGTGCAAAGACAAGAGTACAGGATTTTGTTAGACCTCAAAAACTGGAAGGAAAGATTTAACAAACAAAATGTGAGTATGTGTGTTTGGAAAAATCTGCTTCTTTGACCTCTGGCTTCTCTTTGACCAATATCAGGAAAATAAAGCTCCTGTTGTCCTTTCATCTGTCTTCCAAACTTATTCTTCCCCTTGTGACAATAGTGCTTTACAATCTTCAGTGACCATTTTCAGCTAACCACTGCTATCCCATTCCCTGATAAGAAACTTACTCACAGAGAAAATGAGGCCCATAATGCAAAGACAGTGATCTCCTGTGTAAGTGCCTAGCTCTGACTGAAAACTGTACACAGTTTAGATGTTCTGACCAGAAAGTAATTCAGGAGAGGGTTTTTTTATACTGTCTTTTGACTTTTTCTTGGAGGCAATGGTTTATCCTTTCTTCTTAAATCCCAACTATCATGCATATACATAAGTGTTTATGCATGTGTGTGTATATGTATATATTTGTGTATAAAACCTAGGGATCCCCCATTGTTTCATGCTGATTAAGCACATAAATAATGCAAAATCCAAGGAGGATAAACCACCACTATCGTGAAAGTGGAAAAAATTTGGTCCTAATCACAGTCCCAAGTTGAGTATTTTTAGGAGAGATGCTTAATATTTTACATTTTCATTTTGTGCGTAAACATGGGAGAAAGGGAGTTCCTACCATGGATTTCCTAGGTCACCATCATTAGTAGGAGTAAAAGACTTGCAATGAGAATTTAAAGTGCAGTAAATATTTTTATTACTACCCTGTGAAGATAGAAGTGTTGGAAATTCTTCCTGGCTAGAAAAGTATCTATATTTGCTAGGTTTTTGCAGGACTATTTAACAAATCATTTTGAATAAAGAAAATACTAACTAGCAAAACAAGTATGGAGAAGATTGAGTAACATGAAGTGATTTCCATAGAATTATGTGAAAAAAGTCATGTGCTTACTCTTTCCAAACCCTGCTGATTGACAGGTTTTTCACTTAGCTGTTTCCTTAAAACAATAGAAAATTATTAGGATACTCCTGTTAGTATTCTGTGAATTACTTACATTTAGCACAATGCCAGTTTCCCCAGTGGTCACCTTCTATCTGTTGCAGTTTTAAAAAACATTCAAAAAGTGCATAAACATATGTAAATTTTCATAGTTTAGCTTGTTGTTAAAATGGCATGGATGAAAATATTTCTAAATATTGCATTAATTCCAGTAACTGCTAGGGAAATATAGAACTTCAGGATGCAATTTGCAAATGTGACATATTATAAATGATAATCAAGAAATTAAACCACTGACCTAGAAAAACAGCACCTAATGATAGATGTTGGTGTAGTACAGATACTCCAGAGACAAAGCAGGAAATAAAAAGCCAACACGATAAAGTAGAATTAATTCTACATTTTAGAAATAAGATGTTATGATTGTGATAGGCAAATTTTGACTAGTGCTAAAGAATTATTCACAGAGGTTTAAAATAGCCACAATTGTTTCTTCTACCATGGTTAAATTTCCTCACCACTGTCCAAGATGCAGGATTTATATTACAGGTATAACTATGCAGATATATCCATACTGGTTTAGCTGTGGCAGCAGGATCCTTTTCTTTAGAGGCAGACTATGTCGACAGAAGGAGTTTTTCTGCCTGCATAGTTGTGCAACTTCTCCAAACACCCAGAGGTCAGCCTGAAAGCTCTTCTTTGTCAGCATAGCTGCGTCCACATGCGTTTTTTTGGCTGGCATAGTTATTTTGGCAAAGAATATGTGAGTTTTTTCACACTCTTCACTGACATAGCTGTGTGGATAAAACATTGTAGAGCAGAAGAAGCATGTACACACAATATGTCTCTCCCTCCTCAGGCTGGCTTTGCTTTTCACCTCTTCACAAATTAGTAGCTTGAGGCATGGTTTGCTGAAGCAAGGAATAAACACAAGGAGTTTAAAGTATCACCTCACTGTTACCCCCAGATACTACTAGCAGCTCATGGGATAAAGGAAATAGATAAACTGGTGGTGCAAGTAAAATTTCAAGAGTTCCCCCTTTTCTTTTTTCTTTTTTTTTTTTTTTTTTTGGGTTTTTTGTTATAATCATGTTAGACGCTGATAAAAAAGTAATGTATAGGCTTACCACTAGAAATTTTTGAGAATAGCCTCACCATGTTAAATATACATGGATGGGAGAAAGAATCATCAAGTTACTAATGATCCACCAAAGCATGTTGAAGAGTACAGTTTTAATGAATTGGGAGCCTCACGCCTCACAACTGGGTTCATTAAGACTGGCCTCAGTTTGGGTTTCTCTGCCAGTATTCAGGAAATTCTAATCAAAGGAGAAGAATTAATGTCTAGACTTTACATCCAGGCTACCTTGCCAGCCCCAGTTGGCTCCTAGCATCCCATAGCCAGCTTGACACTTGAGAAAGGAGTTTTCAAAGCACTGCTTCTTAGCAAAAGGCCAGTGAAATGTGACCCTCTTTTGTAGAGCCAAGTAGGTGTCACTACTTGTAACAGCAGGAGGAAAAATAGCAGTATCTTGCCTTCAGCTCCTGTTTACCCATGAGAAGTGGTAAAAAAATTCCAGCTTTTCTGATCCACATACCAAATGTTCATGTGTCACCAAAGTACTATCGCAAGTGTTTGGCTGCTAAAAGATCTAGGTATTATATTTATCCTCTTTTATGCTTGTCTGCTCCCTTCTATCTCCTGCTGAGAGCCCACTTTTCCAGTGTTACATGGGCTGAGTCACAGTGAGCAGCTGAAATGATTCTACAGAGTGACAGAAAGTCATAGATACTAGTTGCTAAGACAAGCTATGCCTCTCTAGGAACACTTTATTTCATCCAGTGTGTGACTAAATAGCAAGTGGTAGGTAGAAATAAAATAGCTGTGATACTTGTATGTTGCTAGTCATATGCTTCTCCCACTTTTTTATTTCCTCTCTTATCCCTTAATGCCATACTTGAACTTCTCTCAAGTGGGTCAATGAATAGTAAGTAGTTTCAATATCAGTGAAAGAGGGCTGTACTCCAATGAGATTTTACCTGATTCCTCAGAAAGACAAGACTTCATTTCTATTCTACAAAAAATCCTAAGAACAGGAATGTACTGGTATGAACAAAAGAGTGTTCTACAGTAATAAGTGTTTTCTGAAGAGGTTGAACAGTAAATATTTACATAGAATACATTCCTGTATAAACCAGGCAGCTAGAAAATAACTCAAATCTTTGCCAGCAGCTCTGTGTAAATCCTTTTGCTTGGACTAGCTGACCAGTCTGGGGCAGAAGGAAGCAGAAACATTCATTATTCTATTTATTTTTTAGAATTAATTCCTCTCCCAAAGAAGGCCAGTTATAAATATGTGTGTCATTAACAAAATAGGTTCAAGAATAACAAATGGAAGAAAAAATAGAACATCATGAAACAGGTTTTGCAATGTTTCATCTTGTTTACTATTTGCATCTCTTAGAAAAAAATAAAAATTAAAGAAAAGCCTCAAATTCAAAGGTAATGTTTTACCACAATAGGACAACGTCTAAGAGAGGAGTGGAGGAAGAAAAAACCAGAAAGAATGACAAAGCAGGTCCAAAAGTACTGGTGTAAAAAGAGATAATTTATTCAAGTTATGACTAATGCATTCCTCTAATCATATTGTGATAACTGAAATCAATTTCCCGTGAATTACTGAGGTTATACAGGTCTGCTGCAGTTATTACAACTGTATCACTTGATAGACATTTCAGCAAACCTGAAAAAGAAAGAATGGCTTGAGCTGTTTTCCATTTTACCTCAACTGACTTGGTCAGACCAATCTGATTAAAGCAACAGGATTATTTGTTTTATGGGCCATAGAAAGCAAGGTTTCAGTAGCAGGAATTGGGGCTTATGGTATTGATCTCACCAAGAGGATTGACAGTGATTGCCTTCTAAGCTTGTAGCCCGATATGTGAGAAAAATAAAGGACAAATTCTTCAGCCAACTAGAAAATGCCAGCTAAGAGTCCTGGTGACAAAACTTACTGGATTGTTTTACACTGACACAGTGTAAAATGAGCAAGTAGTGGCAAGACCATTTGCTTGCCCCGAAGGTACTATTGCAACTTGTTTATTTAAGAATGGCAGCTTGATACCTTTATTAAGCATGGAAAAAAATAACAAAATTACTAACCAGAGTGAGTTACTTAAACTCTAGTGAGCTTTGGTCAGTGAAGAATCCAGAAAACATGACATCATCTAGTCCACTAGCACATGTTTGTGTTTGAAAATGCTCCTTTTCATTTAACTGCAGCAGAACTTTATTTTATGGCACACAACCTATAAAATATTTGCTTTCTTGCACACTCATTTTTATAAAAATATCTTTGGAAGTTTTGCTAATTTAACCAACTTAGTGGCCTTCTGTGATGGAACGACTATGTCAGCAGAGAATCAAAGGGTTACCTGTATCATTTACCTGGACTTCTGTAAAGCCTTTGACATGGTCCTCCACATCCTTCTCTGAAAATGAGAGAGAGAGGGGTTTGATGGCTGGACTGTCAGATAAAATATTGGATAAGATATTGGTTGGACAGTCACATCCAGAGGGAAGTGGTCCATAGCCCAGAGTCCTGATGGACATCAGTGAGAAGTGGTGTCCCCCAGGAGTCTCTATGGGGCCAGTGATATTTACTATCTTCTTCTTAATATCTCCTTCTGTTATTTAATATCTATGTATATTAATAACACAGATGAAAGGATCGTGTGCTTCCTCAGCGAGTTTACAGATGACACCAAGCCGAATGGTGCAGCTGACACACGTGGAGGATGGAATGGCATCCATAGGGACCTGAAAAATCTCAAGAAATAGGCCCATGGAAATCTCATGAGGTCTAACAGGACCAAGTACAAGGTGCTGCACCTGGGTCACGGCTACCCACAGTACCAACACAGGCTGGGGGATGAACAGATGGAGAGCAGCCCTGCCAGAAGGACTTGGTGGATGAGAACCAGCAATGTGTGCTCACAGCACAGAAAGCCCAGAAAACCTGAAGTGAGCTTACAAGAGAAGTGGAGAGAGACTATTTGCAAGGGCATGTAGTGACAGGATAAGGGAGATTGGTTTCAAACTGACAGAGAGTGGGTTTAGAGAAGATGTTAGGAAAAGATCCTTTACTGTGAGGGTGGTGAGTCACTGGAACAGGCTGCTCGGAGTAGTTGTGGGTGCCCCATTCCTGCAACTGTTCAAGGTCAGGTTGGAGTGGGCTCTGAGCAACCTGGTGTTGTGAAAGATGTCCCTACTACTGACATAAGTTGTACATAACCACTGACTTCACTCTGAGATACTGTACACCAGCCCACTGCCTGTTCACACAACTCTCCATGCCTTCCTTCACTCCTGGAATTATTACTTTATGCTTTCTTTTCAGTTTCTAAGCCTAGTGCTTAATTTAGTATGCAAGATTGTTTTATGTTGAGGGACTATCCTTAACCATGAGCAATATTTTATCATTTGTTTTCCAGGTAGCATTTCCAAATTCCTCAAATGAAATGATTAAAACTAAGAAATAGGTCACAACCTTGGCAACCATCTGATGTGAGACAGTGTAATCTGCTAGCACACTGGTTGTCATGGAAACTGACAATATTGGATTTTTCCTTCAATGCAACCTGTTTTATGCATAAATTATTAGCATATTATTAACATATTAAATCTAAGGCACTGGCACTTCAAAGCAGATCACCCATGTGTTTTATGTGTGTCCATGAGTAACTTAAACACATTCTTATTGGCATTGAGGAAAGGTTTAATCAGTTGGGGACTCTGACAGAGGAAAGAGTTTTTAGATTGGACAGTACAGACTGGTGCTTTTGAGATGAAGAGGTCTCAGGCTCTATCCCATTTACTTAATGATCCACCCAAGAGTTTTGTATTGCAATTCTCATTTGCTTTGCCTTTTTTTTCACTGTCAATCATCTCAGAGTTAGAAGTTTGTTTGATGTAATACTAACTTTTTGAGATATATTGAAAATTTCTATATGGTTTGTTTTATCTCAGCTGGAATAAAAACAAAATCTTCTGGACACTTTGAGAGAAAGCAAACAATTCTTTCTCTCCTGCTGAGCCCTTGATTTCTTCTCCAACCCTTCCTCAAACAACCAGGAGTTAAAATTCATTTTTTAAACTCAAGGATTAGTGCTCATCTCTTACTCCCATCTTGCTCAATTAGCAAATTACTAAACTGTAGCCTCTCTTCCTGTGTTGGTTTCCTTCATCTGTTCTGTATTAGTCTTGCAGTACATATTTGTTGCAAAGAAGTAGCATTTCTGAATGACAAAAGATTCACTTAATCATTTAATTTTTATTTTCCCCAGCCCGAAGCTGTATGTATAGTAACTTCAATTGTAGGAAAAATCCAGAGGCATGAAATGAGACCATTAACCCGTTGCCAAAGAACAACTGTCATACAGCATATCATCTGAGCTGACATCCATGTCTCTTCTGTAAAAAACATCTTGCCCTTAAGAAAAAAGTTTGAAAGTTGAGACCAAAGGACTGAACAATGAACTGAATCTCATCTGTAAACCTTTGAAAAGAGACAGGGTGACAGCCCATCACTTTTCCTTTCTGCAAATCCTTGGTATAGCAATAACACCTCATGACCTGGAAGTTTTTTTTCATAGTGCTCATAAACCAGTTTGCCTTCCCAATAAGAATTATCTCTCTCATTATTCACAGAAGTCAAATTTGAGCTGCAAGGGAAAAATACTATAAAATATATGTCAGGAGACAGAGGAGGGATTAGTCTAGGTCACAAAGTGGAACGTGAAAGGGAAGGCAAAAGGGAAAGTTCATCTGAAATATATAGTGGATTCACAAATAATGTAAGTAATTTTTCTGGATCATATTTCTGTGTTTTCTCTTAAAAAGTTGTGCAAAGTCAGTACAGAGACCAAAGAATGTCCATCTTCCTCAAATGTCTCCTGTCTCATTCTGAAATGTTTATGAAATCTGCAAAATCAGCTGTACAAATTTGGTTCTTACATTATGCACCCTTTGGACATGGCTAATTTACAGAAATTTCATTTCCTATCATAGTTAAATATAGCTCCTTACCTTGAAGATGTTACAAGCTGTGTCTCTTCATGTCAACCATTTCCTACACATGATCTCAAGCACCTACCTGTACTACTGGTGCCAGAGGTAATATTCTGTATTTGCAAGTTTCATCAAAACTTTTTCTTCCTCCATAATACTTTGGTATGAAAAATAAATATGTATTAGCCAGAACAAAAGCTTCTTGGTACAAGAATTATTATTCTTTTTTTAAAAAGACAGAAGAATACAGAAGAAGCATTCTCTTGCTATTCATCATAATTATTAAATAGGCAAATGTTTCTGCTTTTCTACTATGATATTTTAATAGTCACTTTTTCTGATTTCCCTCTAAAATGCCAAATATTAAGGCTCATATAAATAAGATTTCTCTTTGGTCTCTGCTGAATGTATTGGATCTATTTTGAATGCATATCAGGTAATGTGTGGGAGGATTTTTCTTGGTTTTTAATCTTTTTCTTTGTTTTCCCCCCTCCAAGAAGCTAATGAGTAGCTGTTTAGAAGTTCCAGTTGTGGAGGCTAAAGACTATTTGCTTATTTTTCTCAAAGAGAAGACAAGAATCTTGTTTTCCTTTGTTGTATTTTCTCTCTGAAGTTACAGGAGCATGTTGCTTTCATTTCTAAGGTTTTCGGTATATCACTACGACTCAATAACATGCAGAAGCAGCAATTCTAGAAACTGTGTTAATGAAGTGAAACAGGATTTCCTATAATCTTTTGATATGTCACTATGGCATTTTCTGCTATTGATTTTTCCGATGTAATTAACAAAGGTGAAAAGAATGTTACTGTGGAATCAACAAAATGTCCAGATACTATTTGTGATCCAGAAACATGAGATTTTTTTTCCCCATGGCTACATTTAGAAATGGTCAAGAAGAACAAGAACAGTTAGACTTCGAACTATAGTTTGAAACTATAGCAGTTTTGAGAACCATTTTTTCCAATCCGTCCTGTAAACCATGTCATGGGGCAGAATTTTCAGCTGACAAGGGGGCTCTGGGGGGGTTTATCATTTCAAGATCTTAGTCTTGGCAAAGCAAGCACAGATATATTAAACAAGCAGCTTTATTTTAGTACTTATTGAGATGCCTCTTAGCGGAATTACTGCACAGCTTCTCAAGTGTAACTCCCTTTAGATCTAATCTCCATAGAAAGTAATCCATCATAAACAAACACACAGAGACACAAGCCATAGTCATAACAAAAGAATACAGTTTTATTTTGTTTCGTTTCATTTTGTTTTGTTTTCCCACCGTTCTCACAGTGGCTTTCAAAGCATTCTTTATTGTCATTTTGTTTTCTCAATATTGATCAGAGACCCTGGTGGCAAGCCAGAACTGAGAGGATTGATCTCAGGTTCAAGTAAGAGAGAATTAGAAATGGGTAAAGCACAATGTATTTACAGGGATTTTAACATATCCAATTCCCAAGTTTTTTGTCAGTTTACTTAACTGCTTTTGGTATATTATTTTAAATATTGGAGGCGGAAACTTTGGTTTCATTTCTTTTCCTTAATTTGAGAAGGTGGTGTATAAGAAATTCACCTTATATCAACAAGTGAGAAGATGACTCTCAAACTTGATCATTGCCATTGGACAAGAGTAAAGAGATGAGTTCTTGTATGGCTTTCTGTTCCTCAAGTTGTTACCCTTGATGAACTCTTACTTGCTATAACTTCAGACCCTTCCACTAAAATATTCTTAGTCACCTGTCACTTTTTCTGCTATTCCATGCTTTTCCCACCAGATGGTAGGCAATAAAAGCAGGAAACAGAAGCTTATTTGTTACTGTATACTTAAAAGGAATCAAAGAAAATTAAATAAAGTGCAACTGTGAAACAATTCTCCATATGCTGGTCTGCTTTTTATGCTTGTAACTAAAAGGCAGCACTGGAAGGGATCTGGTCAGTGCTTGCAGGTAGTTGATTAATGGCATAAGTAAGGCCTACATGAGCATATGCTACATATGTTATTGCATATTGAAAAGATGCTATTGTGCCTCCTGTTCTGTTGTTCTCTTGTTGTAAACAAAACTAATTATTATCAGGATATGCATTTTCTGTCAATTCCTTTAAGGAAAAACATTTATTCCACTTACCCTGCTGTAACCAGATAAATGAAATTGTCTCCCCAATGTGTAAATTTCTTCTCCTGCCTTGTTAGTGCTGTCTTGTACATGAAGTACTCATTTAGTTGCAAAAACCAATTATCATCCCTGTCTGGATACATTAAGAATTTTCCTACAAGTCTTTTTCTCTCTATCACATTTTAAGCAACAGTGTACATGAATTATTCATATTGCCCATCTTGCAGGCAGGTTTTTTTATTATTAAATTTGATCATAATAATAGTTATTACCACAGTCATGGCAGTTTTATGAGTATTCTTCAATGCCATTACCTGGAAAGTTTTCAATCAAGACATATAAAAGATGCAAATCAATTTCCATAATAAAATTAAACTGCACCATCTACTCTTTCATCCTTGCAATAGAGTTGATTGACAACTTCTCCCTGATAGTTGCAGCTGATAACTTGCAGGCAAAGTAATGGAGAATGGCAGATTCTTTTACTCTAATATCCTAAGAAATTCAGTATTTTTCTTGTCTTGTCAGTACTTAATGCTCATGTCTTCATGCAAACACAGTGTTTAAGATGCAAACATTCAGTTTACAAATATTCTTCCCAAACAAGGGAATTATTTATCTCTGGCAATATACGATTTGCCTTTTACTAACCAAAGGCAGTGCTGAATAAATGAAATTATTTAACAAATTTTGGGAACAAATTAAACATTTCTTTTATGTTTTGAGTAATGCTGTTCTCCACAAAGAGATCTTTTTCCAAGGAGGATGTTTTCCAGGTGATTCTCCTAACTTCATCCTGCACTTTTATTTTGTCTTTCTCTCTTACTTGTTTTAGTACAGACTGCTTTAGCACAGACTTTAATGACAACCTGATGGTTCTTCTTTGATCCCTTTCTGTGCAAGCACTTGATAACTTGTTCCCACTTCCTTGTTTGTTTACCACTTCTCTTTCTCTGTTTGCTCCCCATTTATCATTTCCTTGTGCTTTAGATCAAAGGTGCTGTCTAAATAAAACATAAAATATAATGTCCACTGGTGCTAGTATTAACAGCTGTATAATTTTGCCTTTACTCTGGAGGTGGATTAAGTCTTAATAAAAGTTTCAAATCTTGACTTCAGATCCATTTACATCAATTGCAAGGTAGAACAATGCATTAATATTCAGGAAGTTACTTTGGAATGATATTGGAGTAATTAAGATGAGAATATAAACAGCATTCATAGGGATAAATATGTCTTCTCTCTTCAATTAGGCCTCAAGTAAGACCAAACAATACAAAACATCAATCAACCCTAATACCTTGGGAAATAAAGTGATCACCATTTAGAATCAAGAAAAAAAAAATTTCATGATACAGATACAGACAATTCTATGCATTATGTAAAGGTTAATGTTCCCACTGAAGTTTCTGGGTGGCGTCTGTTCAAAGGAGACTCCCGGAGCAGAGACACTCTTGCTCTATTCCAATATGAAATCCTTATACTCCTAAGAACTTCCTCTTTCATGTTCAGAAACACTTAAAAAGATAGATTACATCACACTTCAAGAAAATAAATCATGCAAGACTGCTCTGATGTCTGTTATGTAATTCGATTTATTACAGCAAGGCTCCAGAATTAATGAGTGAATTACAATTTTTCCCATAAGCAATTTTTTATTTCTGCTAAGGTCATGTTAGGACTATTATTGTTCTTTTGAAGATGTAGGATGAAAAATTAAATAAACTGTATGTTTTCTATATAAATTTTCTATTTTCAAATCTATTTAAATGATGTCTAGATTAACATTTAAATTATTCACCAGTTTTGATGTTACCTGCTTATTATGGCATCTGTCAAAATCAATTTCTGCTGAGAAATAATTTCTTTTGTCATCTGCAACATATCTCGAGAAGTTTGTTGATTTTTATCCAACCAGTGTACAGCTAAGTATTAGACATCCGTAACAGAATTTTAGTTTCTACCTTCTCACCTCTCCTTCCCCATGACCATTTTACTGGTTAGAGTTATAACTTACTCCATCAAGTTTTCAAAAATTCTTCTAACTCTGAGTATAATGTTTGGAATTGATGGTAGCACTATAGCTCATGTGTAAAATATTCAGTTCTTGTGTACAATGAGACGTTAAAACGAATGCTGTCATTATTGCTTTGGGATAAACTGCCTTCTATACCACAGAACACCAGGAATTCCTGGATGTGTTGGATGGCATTTTCCAAAGAGCCATAAGTTCATTTGGATTTTGGTTCTCTTTGCCTTTGAAATAAACAAGTCCCTTGCAAATGACAGAAAAAGATTGTCTACTAGCAGCTTATTTTCCTTAAGTTTAGATTTTGAAACTATTTTTCTATATTGCCTGAATGCAATATAGAAAACAAGAAAATTCAAGAGACACTTTTTCTATATCTCCACCCAGTCTGATATGCTCAAAGCTCTTTTTCAAACCTCAAAAGTGCAGTGCATGCATCCTTCATTGCCTCATCTGAAGCAAGCAAACCCTCCTGGTTGTGTCATATACCACCTAAAATGGTATCAGTGGTTATCAATGGTAATTAGTCATGGGTCAGCCAAATTATTTTCTGTCTTTATCCATGTCGTTGCATGTCCATCGGAAATCTGTCAAGTCCACGTTTGTTACTGAGAGCTTTACAAAAATACCAGTCAGAAATCATTGGTAATTCACTTTTCTTCTTAAATGAATTTGTTCATTTCCTGCCAGGAAACTCAAATTTAAATGAAATCAATGATTTTCCCAGCACTTTTTCTTAACTAGGTCATCAGAGATGGGAAAATTTTGTCTGAAGTCTGCATGAGGGAGGAGGTTTTTATAATATGCAGTGACCTTAGTTTCTGTGTTGCCACCATGCATCCTTAGACAATTTCAACAGGTACAGTGCATTACCCTGTTACATTTTGGTTCTCAAGAGGCCTTGTCGTGTTCAGTTTAATCACACTGACTTTCAGAGACCTGTCCATATCTATCTATCTATCTATCTATCTATCTATCTATCTATCTATCTATCTATCTATCTATCTATCTATCTACCTGACCATCCTTGTATCTATGAAGCCAGATAGAAACCTAAATAGAAGGTAAGGTTTGCCACAATCTGAAAATTCAACACAGGAAAGGTAACTTAATTATTTAGAAATTTATTTCTTTGGAAAAATGAGAAGTAGAAAGAAGCTGGCCATATTTGTGACATTGGATTCCAATGAAATAGTTCAACTACTGTCCTAAATTGTGCTGGCTATGTTAAAACACTATGATCACAGAAAGAATTTTCTTCTAAATGGAATTGCCTTGAGATCAAAACTGGATGAATGTAATGTAATATTTTATTCATTGTTTGGTAAAGATAACTTGAGATCACACATGTTTTCTAAGGCTCTTCCTTATTCTTTAAAGCCAGCAACCATTTTCCATGGCCTAGTTTCTACCTACTGCCCTATGAATTCTTATATTCTTATTTCCCAGGCAGGGAAAAAAGTAAGGAGGAGACTAAATAGTCTGGTCAGGAATTCATGCCTAAATTGTGGTTTACCTGTATGGACTTTTTCTCCTGTATGTCATTGAATATATTCACTTTAGGTTTCATATTTGCAGCTGAACTCCCTTTGCCTATAATTGAGATTCCAAGCAGATAGAGACCTCCTGTGAACCATTCCTTCTGATCCTGGTTCCCCCTATTTCCAAATCATTATTTCACTTTTTCTATTAAAACTTGATATGACTAACAATATAGTTTTCAGAACTAGACTCGTTTCTCATGAATGACAGATATCTCTTTATTTCTGTTATGAATATTGTAAAAGAGGAAAAAATTAGATATCTTGAAGTATTTGCATGATATAAAAAAAAATTGCACTTTGCTTTATAATAGTAATGCTTTGTAGTTATCCATCAGTCTTCAAACACTAATCAATTTTAAGTTATTACAAGGTTTATAATGGAATATATCATTTATACTTCTCTTATCTTCCCTGGAACTCATTCAAGTAGATTTTTTTTTTTTTAATTTAAACTCAATAACAGCTATTCTTTCTCTCTGACTTAATAACCAGTAAGGTCTGCCCTCATCTTAAAATAGAGTGACAATGGTTATGTCTTCCTGCTCTTACCATCCATTTCACTGTTCCATTTTTTAAGTGGAATAAACCACACCTTTTGATAGATATCAAAGGAAAGCCTCAGAGAAATATTTTTTGAAGATTAAAGGGATGGAATTACAAATGAGTAAATGTAGTTTGATTTAATAAACCTCGTCTGAGGGTAAGAGTCTGAGTCCCAAGCAGTGCAATATCCTAAGAAAATCCTTTACAACCAGCTGGGGCAAAGCAAAAGAAAATGCTGAATTTGAGCTTTTGAATGTAAGCTTTCAGCTTTGAGGTTACAACTCAAACCTGTCCCACATTAGATCTAATATGAATCTTGCATTACTATTTGGAAGAGAAAGGTGTTCATATATGAAAAAATCTGGCACTGGATTATTGATTGTGTGCTTTTTTGGATGTGGAGATAGAAGCTAGAAGAAAATGGAAAGAGTAAAGGTCTGGGTAGAAGAGCAGGTGTAGCGGGTGTCTCAATCTGCACATTATGCAATGAAATGCACACCAGTTATGTGGGGAATCAGCTCCATTTTACTGCTGTGAGATGGGGTTCTAATGTAATTAAAAGGAGTAGCTTAATTAATTACTGTAACAAGCTGGATTTTATATGTTTGGAAAAATAAATAACGGATTTAGGATAAATTTTGCAAATCTCAGATGATCAGTTACAGCTAGAGCCACCCAGGACTTCCAAATCACAGCACTGTATGGGATTACCTCAATCACCACTGCTTAAACATTGATCCTCGAAATCTCTACCTATATCTGTCCCTAAAACTAAAGATGCCAGTTTTTCTGCTGATGAAGTTGCTAAAGACAGCTTCTGAGGCTAGCTTGGTGGGCACCTGAGCCCAAACAGGTATTTCACCCTCACTGTTTCAATTGGGGTGCTGATTGCGGGGTTTGACCTAGTAGGAGTGATCAGGGTAAACCAGATGGATTTCATGTTGCAGCAAAGCCAGGGTGAGATCTGTCAAGGCTGGATGGTTTATGAACATGACTTACACAGGAGCTCCATGGAATAATCACTTATATAAGGCATTTATGGCATTTACTTCTAAGTCTCTTGCTTCTTGATTTAAACAGGTTTTCTTAACTTCCAAGTGTTCCAGTCAGTTTTTTCTGGAGACCTTTTTGTCTGATAAACATTCAGCTACCTATAAAAGGGTGTGCAAGGGTTCTGGTGTGAGGGAATGTCAATGACTGATTATGAAATCTTGCATGGCATGTTTGCTGGGCCTATTTACTCCATTATAAAGACAGGGAGCTGTGTAAAAGTTTTCAGCTCTTACTCCAAAACAGGCATGTTTGAGAACATGTCCCATCTCTGGCAGAAAAATTGTCTTCCATAAGTACTAGATGAAGATGTGCTTACAACTTTTGTTCCCCTTTTACTGGGGAATAAAAAAAAAAGAAAGGACAAAATCATACAATTTCTATTAATAATTCTTCACTTACTGTCTTCAGGCTCAATTTAAGGTAAATCTCCACCTGAACCAGTGAATCTGCAAATCCAGCTGGCAATGGATTTTGCAAATACATAGGTTTTTTGTATTTTGTCAATCTTCCTTGAAGAAAGAAAGCAATTACTTATTTCTTTGTTCATTTACTAAGAAAATTGGGTAATTTTGAGTCCACGTGTACATGCGTTGAGCAGGATGCTTGATTTTTAACATAAGTTCAGCTAATAATATAATGGGTCTTTTTTGAACCTTGAAATACTGAAAAAAATTGAAGTTTTTTTGGCTTTCTCATTTTACTGCTGTGTAGACCTGGTCTTGAACTTAATGTCCTCACAGAGAAGCATATGATGAAGTTAGGGTATGTATGGGGAAATCTATTTTAAAGTAATTTGATCCTATTCTAAACAGTATCATTAACCTTGTTAAAAATAGGGTTAAAATTCTATAGCTGTTAGTATAGAAATACACGAATCTTCCCAAATTGTTTGAATGTTTTCATACAGTTAAAGATCATTCTTCTTCAAATAAGAAAATAGGTTTTTCTTGGGTTATTTTTATTACTTTGTGACATAGTTAAAAACACTAAAATAGTTTAAAGAGAGACAGAAAAAAAAGAAATCTTGAAAGCATAATGTGACAATGATAATTTAAAAAGAATGACTTTTCTTAAATGCTCTCTGGATTTATAGTTGTCTTGTAGAATGAAGTGAACAGTTTTTATAGGGCAAGATTTGATAACCAAAGACTGGACTAGTTAATACATGAGACATATCCAAATACTCTTTACAACATCTCCACACTTGATGCCATGCTTATTTGTTCCATTTACACTGGAAAGAAGGCTTGTTTTCAAGTATTTTTGCCCCTGTGTGGTGTCATCCTCCATGGCAATTCACAGTTGATGTTTCCGGAAAGGAATGTGGTTCTGCTTTTCTCTCAGCCTCTCCACAGTGTGAAGGTATGTGGTTTTATAGGGGCTTCAGTTCTGCTAGCCCATCAAATGCTGTAGGACCTTAAAACTCAAAGTGTTAGAAAGCACTGCAGCTACTCTGAGGTATCAGTTCCCTTTCCTCTCACTCAAAAGAGATGTGAGACATTCTGTTGCTGAGAGCAAAAGAATGATGAAATTCCCTATAGCTCTCGAATGGATCCAGGACACATCATTTTCTTTATTAACAAAAGGAAAAGGGGTGACTAAGACGATGACTAACAGTGACTAAAAGGCAGACTGTGCTATGAATCTCCATGAACTTTCTTGGAGGAAGGGATTGTGCATGTCTCGGGTTCTATTTTCATAGCTACCCTTCTCTTAGACCTATATCAAAAATCTTTTTGGGCTGACAAATGTGGTGGTAGCTTTTAGCAGCTTTTCAGTTTACTGAGACTAATTCTTGCTGTAGTGTAGTCCCACAGGAAATGCTTGAATTTTGTGGTTTGGGTTTGTTTGTTTGTTTGTTTTTAAATATTAATTGAGTTTTTACTAGAAAAGTCTGCTGTGCTACAAATCTTGTAAGAGAGTGTATTCTCATGAGGGCCTTAGCCCAATTCTGTACAATTCAGGTTTGTACAGCATAACTATAAAATCCCATGTGTATTCTCTGACACAGAAAAAAACCTGTGGTACTCAACTTTGTAATACAGCAATGGCTAGTCACTTTGGACTAGAGAGAAATTTCTGATTATTCAGCATGACTGGTGGGCATTAAAATGTTTTATTAAACACTGTTTAATGACAAATCTGGAGTACTAATGTAAACAATAATATTTTCATTTCAGTTATTTTTATTCAACAGATTTGGTGAATCTTGAGGAAGATTTAAAAATATACCGTATCTGTTATGCTGAGACATCATGGGAAGCTTTAGAATTAAAATTGTTTTACTTCAGTTATCCCACTGAATGCGCTTCACAGTCTGTTATCACTTTGGTTGTAAAATGTGCGTTTTGTACCAGTGAACCAAAAGATAGATATTACACCATATATTTACAAGATGAAAAAAAACCCAAAGAGTTTTCTGAGCACCTATCCCAAGCTAGTTCTAGAGTTTGGTATTTTTTTTGTTTTGTTTTGTTTTCATGAGGCTGCAAATTAAGCTGCAAATTTCTTGGTCTTACTTGGAATTTTTCTTGCAGCATCTTGGACTTGGCTGTCCAGGAGAGAAAACAAGAAACGTCACGATTAAAAATGGGGGGGGAAGGCATGAAAAACTCCAAAAAGGTTCTTGGGACTTGGGGTAAAAGGGTTGTGGGGTTTTTTTATGGGGCCAAAGGAGCGTTTTCTGATTGTCTGCTCAGCTGCGCTTCCTGCGCATCTTTTTCGGGACCCGCGCGCCCCCTGCGGGCCGCTCCCGCACCTGCAGCTGCCGGAGCGGCCCCGGTCCCGGAGCACCGAAACCGCTCCATCCATCACCAAATTGATTATCGAACCTTATAACAGCCAATAATGAAACAAAAACACTTCCTGGCCGGATAAAGACACATTCATAAAGAAAGCGGTCATTCTTTCTCCAGCCCTGCGGTTTTTTATTAATATATTGATCTTAAACCTCCTTCACTGTTCTTTTTTTTCCCCCCTAGTCAAGTTAATTTGTACTGAATCAGTTTTAAATCTGCAGTAAAATATTACTAAAATGTTCTAAAAATTTTCATGAAGTGTGTTTTTTCTTAATATGTTTTATTGGGTGATTTTAAGGAAGTACATCCTGCACCCTTTGTGTCTTTTTAAGTGCACTCCGTTCATTTCACTGGAGTCATATGTGTCCTCTCATGCCTTTTGTCAAGTATGATCTGGAGAACTGTGCATTTGTTAAAAGAGGGATTTTAATTTTTGCCTTGTTTCTGAGCGTTCCTGCCCTTCACGCACACTTTTTAGCACATTATTTTAATCTCTGAAGGACAGATAAATGTGAAATGATAGCAGAGTATTTGAGTATTTTCCTAACAAAGGAGAATGCAACTAATTCTCCTTTAGCACATAGAGTATTCCAGCTGTATGCAAATACACACCTATCAAAACCAGTCATTCAATGTCACATTTGAACATATTCTTAGAATCTGTTTTTTAAATCCTTTTGCAATCACAAAAGAAAGCTGTAAGTCATTCCCATTTCCCACTATTTTTAAAATTAAATTAATTACTACGCTTGCTTTCTATACCTGCAAAACACAATAAAGAAACACAAATAACTGTAAAAGATGAAGCTGTTGGCTCCCCTGAAGCCTAATATCTGATCTGAACCTCTCCTGGTTCAGCTGAAGGTCATTTCTTCTTATGCTTTCACTGGCGACATGGTAGAAGAGGGCATCCCCACCTGCCCACACCCTTCTTTCAGGCAGCTGTAGAGAAGAATCGGGGTCTCCCCTGAGTTCCCTCTTCCCCAGACTAAACACCCCCAGATCCTTACTTACTAATATTAGCAATACTGCTAATGATCTGCCACGGACATTAGCATCCATTAATAAATCTAACTTCTGCTATTCAGATTGACTCAGTCTTGTCACCAATGTAAAAATTTAGCTGTCTTCTTGGCCAATGTAATCAATGTTTTGTTAGTGCTTATGAAGCCTCACACACCCATGAACACACATGTACACACACGTCATAGTGACTTGGTTTGTGTTGTTTTGCTTGCCTTTAATTCTCAGCATTTTATCAGGCCTCTTTACAAGTAGTGTTACAGATTTCCTACCACATTTTAAAATCTGAAACTTTCAACCTTTATAAACTTAAGTTTGAATTCAGTGACTTCCTTCTCTCATAAATTCTTACTAATTTGTCAAGATGAACCAGTAATATTCCTTCAAATCACTTCTCCCAGAATATGAGTTCCTTAGCAGGCTCTCACATAACCAGCCAGATTTGCTGTGAGGCATAAGTCTTCCAATGTTTACATTTTTCCTTTTGGATGCTGTTTTTTTTTTCTTTCCAAATAGTGTACATATATATTAATTTTTATCTTGCACATTGAATGTCTTCAATAGCTTGCCAGTCAGCATCCCTTGACAAAATTAATCAAGAAATCATAATCATCAAGGACTCCAAACAAACTGCTGCCAGTATCAGGATTACCTTATGGTGACCCGTCTTTCAGTTCAGCTCTCTTGCTTAAGAATAAAGGGTGAAATGTTTTAAACCTCTCTTTTTCATTTCTGCTGCTCCAGACAGCTCCTAGAGAATCTATTCATTGCTCTGCTCTTCCCCTCAGAGGATTGCCACTGATCCATTTTATGCCAGATATCACATGGGTTTCAAATGTTGTCAAAGGCTTACAAAATCTGTAAAAGAACTGCTCCACAATGCATGGAGTTACATAGAGCTTAACCATTAAACAGTCACTAGTACAAGGAATGAGACTCATTCAGTTCTGACTAATAACTGAATTACTCGCTTTTGCTCTAAGATGCTCCACAGCATGACTTGCCTCTTTTTTAATGGAAATTTTTCCATGGTTTTACTGTTCTCCATAATGTTCTTTCACTGAATCCCTATTAGTAATGTAATACAGCTGCATTCACACGTCACTTTCTCTTTTTTGTGATCTGTATTATACAGTATACATGTAGTGCAAGAAAGAAATCTCTTTTGTTGTTTACCTGGACTGGTGGGAAGTGTCCTTGCCCATGGCAGGGGGAGTAAATGAGTTTTAAGGGTCCTTCCAGCCCAAACTATTCTATGATTTATATCTTATTGGCTCCAAATCTCACAATTGATCATTTTCTCACTGTTCATAGCAGAAAAGCCTACTGAGAAAATAGTGGAATTGTGGTCTTAATAACTCAAGTACATGAGAAATGTATTAATATTTATATAAAAATCTGTTTCCAAACTCTATTTATGAGAGTCCGTATAACTTCAGGACACTCCAGCTTTAGATCTCTAGAAAAATACTGTTATATTGACATATATTTTCTTTTTGGAAATATGTGTGGGCTCATTTGCCTTGTACTAGCTTTATTGATAATGATGGCAGCCTAATTTAAATTAAAGAATAATGATTTCCTTTCCATATTTTTCACATTATTTTATATTTACATGTATCATACTATAATACATCTCTTTTACAGTCTAAGAAACCTTTTTTTTTTAACATCCAAGGATATAAGAAAATAGCTCTTACTAATGTAACATTGGAATAACACTGGAATAACACTTTCCCATCATGTTATTCAAAAGTACATTACAGTTATTAACCACAAGATGGCTCAATAGGAGAGGGAAATGTAGCTTTTTTACATCACAAAACCACATCATTTCTGCATTTTAAAACTGAACATAATTTTGGCTCCTCACACTAGGATTGAACGCATCCAGTTTGCTCAATTATTAAAATACAGAAACACTGTATTGTTCACCCAGTTTAGACAGAAGGCAACTATGAGTTTTATTTTCTTTCATTATAAAGTTAAAAACTGTAAGGTTTTTTACGATCTGAGGATAAACCAAACAAGAATGATGGAAGGAATCAAACTTTTAAAGGCAAAAATTCATTGATAAACTCCTGCATGTTGCAGAGACTGAATATGTCCTCAGTTATCATCAATTAAATATTTTTAATTACTCTCTATGAATCAGGCTTACATTCTTATTAATGTGACATAAATTGCTAATACACAGAGCTCTGATCATTTAGTTGTCACCATTAAGACATACATAAACAATGTTTATCCCCCTCTCAGGTCTTTCTTTACTACTGCTTTGCCAGTTATCCATTGATTCACTTCAGATGCAGTTGCATATAGAATCACTTAATATCAATATAGAATACAATTTTCCTTTCTTCACTTGCAGAATAGATGTTTAGAAACTGTTATTTTGGTTGAAAAGGGACTTCTTCAAACTCATGCATAATGCTGGAGAGGTTTCTGCCCATTTCTTAGTGACGAAAGCAAAATCATCACAAAGGAAATAGAACCACTTTGTTTGGAGCAGCTCATTTCTCTAAAACTGAGAGATCCCGAAGTATCAGCTCCTGCACTGTACTCTATTAAGATTAATAGGGAGCACCAGTGTTTTCTCTTAGGAAATAGACTGATTCAATGGAAAGATGTTTGTGTATAACCTGGGAGATGTATGTTCCTGCATGCCTACTCCCACACTGTTAAGTCATGAGAGTATTCATACATGGCCATACTTATTCCATCTGTGCCCTGTGTCCCCAAAATGATGGAAAGCATGTTGCCAGACAGCATGGCCCAACACTGACTTCACGTTAATCCATTGTTCTTGTGAAAAACACTGCAAGCACTGTGGAGAGCCCCTTGATCCACATTGAATCATTTCTAGCAGGTAGCCCTCCAAAACCTCTGTGAGAACATGGATCACATGAAAGTGTGGTTCTTGAAGCAAGAATAATCTCTTCTCCTTGGTTATTGAAGATTATGAGTATATATCTGGGAATGAACTGAGTATATCAGAAGGCATATGCTTAAATGCCGATGCCTTTTCTAATGTGAAGTAGTAACCGCAATGAAAAAATGAAAAAGCATAGCTTCCCAAGCATAAAACTAAAAAGAGTGGGGATGAAGGAGGGAGGTCATATTCTCCTCCTCTATTTAATATTTGCCTGCTTTCCCCCTCACTCTTAAACCAGTTCTTTCAAGTCAGGTGTGATTATTTTCATCAAGTCTCCCCAAAGTCTCAAAGCTCTCTTTGACCTTTCCTGTATATTACCTGATGGCTTTGCCTGCACACCCTTTGGGAAACATCCTTCTCCTGTAGTGTGCATACTGCTCTTGCACCTTGATGAGGGTCGTTAGCCTTGGAGAAGGCAGGGAATGTGATTCTACATTCAGCTCATGAGGAAGAAGAAAGTGAGAAGAACATATCTGCTTTTTGCTCACTGAAGAGCTCCCAGGGAGTAGGAGAAAGGGAAGGAAGCTGCATGGGAACTTTGTGAATAGTAGCTGCAGCTCAAGAGAGGGAAAAAAATTGATAAAGGTTATGGAACTAGAAGGCAGAAGAAAGCTAGCTGGCTGATTAGACCCTGGAGTTACAGAAATCAAGCCTTTCATCATCTGAGCTACTTTTCTCTCCAACATCTGGCTCACCAGGTGCTGTCTGGGAGCAGAGTTTTGCAGCACTAAAGAGCCAGAAGGTCTCCAGAAAGCATTTTAGTAGTTTCCACCACCTCTACACAGCATCCTGTGCCTCTGTCAGTCTGCTTTCCAGACACTCAAATTCCTGTCAACCTGCAAGGTGCTCAGGGTTCTGCTACACCTCCACAGGCAACTCCACCCTTTCTTTTCTGGTTGGATTTTTTTACAGGACCGTCTGATCAGACACTGAGCAGAACAATTGTCTGATCAAGTCCTGCACCTGATTTGCCAGTGTGATTGTTCTCATATCTGTTTGTCTGACATTTGGAATGCTTCAAGCCAGACTAGCTGGGAGAGCAGCACAAGATTTGTAGACTAGCTACTGGAGACACTTTTGTGTGTGAATGTGAGACATTAACAAACTTCAGGTTGGTCTAGCTGGAAGTTTTAGGCTTAGGGTTTTAGAAGCTGGACACTGAAGAGACCATACATTTCAAACAGAGAGGCTCAAATAAAAAATCCCCTGGTGAGCTCTGAATCTCATCAGCCACAAGACAGAGAAGAATTGGAACATTTGTCCTGTTCATTCTTACATATTCGTGCATATGTGGTGCCTCTACAATAACTGTAGTCCTGTTTGAGTTTAAATGGTTGATCATGCTTTCGTAAAATAGAGGAGACAGAAAGAGCACTGCTGGCACAAACCTTGCAGGAATGGCTGTAAGATGCAGCTTTGCAGGTGTTTTCTGCAGAGACAGGGATACATATTCCTCAGGTTTCTCATGTTTTCCACCGCTGGCAAGTCACTTCAGGAGTGTGAATGAGAGTTATTCCTCCAGCCAAAGACCTCTCAAGTGCTCAAGGAACAAGTGCATACCTTCAAAGCATTACTTCAAGGACACTGCCATCATTGTACTGAATTCTGTGCTGTGTACCTGGAAACCGTCATCTTTCACACACAGAGGTTAACAATCCCTGATACTGCCAAAGACTCCTTTTCCTAGAACTTTCTGAGTGATGAAGTGAATAATATCAACATGGCAGAAACATATGGAAAAAAATAATTATTTTAAATGTTATTAAAATTCATCTGAACATTAAGATGTTCAGTGAGATCAGAGGAGACACAACAAAATAATGAGTTCAGACAACAGCAGAAATAGCATCCTGAAAAAGGGTGAGATGAATTAGAGAGGAGCAACAGAGTCAGAAGAATGAGCTGTAGTCTGGCAGCAGAAGGCAAGCAGAAAGACTTTCACAGAGTCTGGCCCTCTATATTGCTTTAGAAATATTCCAGGTTGTTGTGAGCTCTCGAGATCCATCAGGAGCTGTCTGCTGCTCACTTCAGAGGGTCTTGGGGGAGCCTGACTCACACTGGCTCAGAGTCTTTTGGAGCACAACTCCCACTTTAGTTCCCCGTGGAGAGAATTTAGCTCATCTGCATTAAAACCACCCTGAGGACTCAGCCCTGCTCCCAAGTAAATTTGGACTCTCAGGGCTTCAAAACCTAGCTGCTGCTCTGAGCCAAGTTGCTAATGAAGGCACAACCTAATGTGGTTTATTCTTTCCCTCTAAAAATGGTGGGGCCAGTGTCTGTCACCCTTAAGGAATCTGCACATCAACCGATAAAGAAAAATGGTGAAATAAAAATGTGCAAGGGCAAGAAGCTGCATGTATATTCCTTCTGTCAGTGATGACTCACAGCAGTGCCCTGAGTGAGTGGTGTGTGGGCACCACCATCCTGCCACACGGAGCAGAGATATTCAGGAGATTTTCTCAATGATTTTCCAGCCCCCTTACCTTTGTCATCAGAAGATGGCTCCATAAATATTTTATGAGCTTGGATGTTGTCTTTTCTACCTAAGTAAAAATAACTTGCACACTCCAATAAGACAATGAAAAAGAAAAAGTGAAATCAATCCATTTTAAATATATTTTCTTGCAGTCATTACTTGAATATTGATTTTTAGTGAGATCTTATTGAACAGTACATTTTGACCTGCCTATGCTTAACTGCCATGACTGAGGTACAAGATATTTAAAAGCCAGATTAATTTAATTAAATGGGGTATATATGGTAGGATGTGATCTCTTGAAGTTGAAAAAGGTCATACATTTAGAAAAAAAAAGAGAGGAACTGTTCTAAATTATAGACATTACAACTTAATAACTTAATAATATGAATTATTTGAATTTATATAAAAACACTTACATAAAGGTATTTGATATTTCAAACAGATTTTAAAGGTCTTTAAAGAATCATAATTTTCTAATCTGGATGCTTGTAAATAGTTTTCAACTTTGAACTATAGCAATTACTGAAATAAATGGTCAGGTTCAAGTGTTTAATGGAAAATTCTTAAGACTTGTTTCTTTCAATTATATAAAAGTCCTCACTTTTAATGCCTCAAAACACAAACCCCCATCTTTCAGATACCGTTAGAGCAATCTATATGTAATACTCAAGATATCTATGCTTCATTCATCCATTTTTTTAAAAATCAATGTTTGTACCTGGTAATCATTGTCTCTAACAACGGAAAATAAACATTTTAAGTAACTAATTAAATAAATAAATAAGCCAAGCAGAAAGGAAAAAAATTCACGATGCAGTCTAAGAGTAATTTTAATTACATTGTCCAAAAAGAGAAATCAATAAATTTTTTTAATAAGATGATGAAAAAAAATTAAAATCCAATGCAGTTCAAAAAATGTTGCTGGCATAGTTAGGGCTACGATTTTGGTTACTTGATTAGTGTCTTGGGTCCAACTGATAGAGCTCTGCTCAAGAAAACCCCAAAGATGTTTTTAATTTAATGTCCTCAGAGAAGCAGGATTTCATAGGTCATTATGTCCTTGAATGCATTGAGAGCAGCAAAGGCAACAAAGCTTGTGCAAGAGCTGGAAGGAATGGCTGAGAACTCTGGTTAGCCTAATTTGGAGGGAAGAAGGCTGAGGGGAACCTCACTGATCTCTGCAGCTTCCTGAGGAGAGAATGTGGAGGTGCTCATCTCTTCTCCCTGGAATCTCATAACAGGAGACACATGGGAATGGTTCAAAGCTGCACCAGAGGAATTTTAGACTGAACATTGGGAAGCTCAAGATCAGCTTTTACTCTTCTAACCCCATCTCTGCATGCCCTGGTAATGCCCTTGAAGTTCTCAATGGGTATTTATCCACATTTCCATCTCTGCTGCACTTCTCTTTTGGTTTTGAGCAGGCTCAGAAGATCAGAAGTGGTCGCTTGCCCTGGCTACTTCCCTTATCTCTAAAGGAGATGAACTGTGTCTGTGCTTCCAGGAGCTTATTCTTGAAAATCTCCCAGCATGCGCTGGCTCTTTAATTCTCCATTGAAGTTTCCCATGGAATCCCTCCCAGAGCTGAAGTTTGTTCTTCTAAAATCTAAAACCTTTTTCTTAGTACTAGCCTGCAGAGTGCTTAGCAGGATCCCAAAATCCACAATATTTTATCATTGTATACAAGGCTATTGAGGTATTAGGAGCTTTAAATATTCAAAAATTTTAAATTCCCTGCTTCTTTTGTGTTATGTATTTGTTTTTATTTATGGAGGTTGCAAATCTAGGGACTGTTCAGCCTGAAGAATAGAAAGCTCTGGGGGATATGATCAATGGATGTAAACATTTGGTGGGAGGCAATGAAGAAGACAGAGTCATGGTCTTCTGAATAGCGTCCTGTGATAGGATAAAAGGCAACTGGAATGAATTAAAACTCATGAAAATCCATCTGAACAAAACAAAAATACTGTTTTGTTATGAGACTGGTCAAACATGGGATCATGTTGCCTGGCTGGAGGTGATGTTGGGGATTCTGCTCTAGTTGGCTCTGACAGAGCAGGAGAGTTGGACTAGATATAGTAAAAAGGTCCTTCTTGATGTAGAGGATTCTTTGGTGCTTTGATACTGACATATATTTCCATTCTTGTTTGAGAATTTGCTAGTACACTATTTGAAACAAGATCGCTAGTGTACTGGTTTTGGCTGGGATAGAGTTGATTTTTTTTCTCCATGTAGTGTGGGACTACATTTTGGACAGTTTTGTCTAGGAGGTTTTTAAAGGATAATTTTCAAAATTTTCATTAAGTCAGTGAGAACAGTTCAGCCAATAATAAGCACTTTTTAAAAATCAAATTCATTGTATTAACAACTAAACAATTATAAACTGTTTTTTAATGAAAATATATTCAAAATTATTTGCATATTTATAATCAAAAGACAATTATTCATAACTTCTGTAATTTAACAAGCTGTCAGTTCAAGAGAATAAGATGACTTTGTATAGGAAAGCTATAATTTCTTAGTCATAAAAAATTGATATCTGTCAGGGTTTATTTTGTACCATATTCATGCTCAATTTTCTAGTGTTTGAATGGTTAGTAAATGTAACTGTTCAGAAGCACATTTAAATAGAAAATGTAGTGTCTCACAGATGTTTAGCTGTTGGTGCTTTTCTCTTTTAGTTTTGGGATGGGTTTTTTTCTTTTTTTTTTTTGGCTACTCCACTTACTCAGTTTTATTCCTTCTTTCCTGAGTTAGCATAACTCCTATGCATGGTGTACTGAGTATATTGTTTGGTTAAAATTTACTTGTAAAGCGTAGAGTTAAATGAATTCCAAAGGATGCAAACAACAGCTTTTCTATGGTTCCACAGAAGCTAATTTTGTTTTTCTATTACAATTGCTACCATAATACCAGCAACATGATTAGCATATTCCCAGCTGCAATATTTTTATCAGCTAGAAGCGAATCATATATATTCCAGAGTAGTTTAACACAGTTACCAATTTTCAAGGACTATGAGCTAATCTCTAACTCATTAAAATATTGTAAAGCATGAGGAATAAATGAAATTAATTTGAAGTATTCATCCATGAATTCTTAATTGCTTTAGCTTAACTAGAGCCTGGCTGGTGTTTAAATGAGCTTAAGAACAAGCTCTCAACAAGATCCATCAGCCAGAGTTAATTTTTTGGCTCTCTTCATGCCACAGGTCTGGAAATTTTGCTGGGAGGTACTTGACTCCCTGCCCAACAGCTGATCAGCTGGGTCACGAACCAGGCTGACGTTATCACAAACAGGAGAAAGAGAATAAGCATCATGTGAGCAGTAAAAGCATAGAGCCAAGCAGGGTCTTGTTTTCTATCTTGAGAAGATAATTTCAGATATGAAAGGTGCATAGCAGTAGATAAATGCAAAAATGTCCCATGGCTTGGAAAGTTCTTGTTTATGAATTTTGAATGATAAAATGCAGGTTTCTCTTGCCAGCTGGAGAGCTTCCAGAATCATACATTGTCAATATGCGGAGAAAAAAAGAATTTTTTTATATCAAGTATTCTACTTTAGCATTCTCTGTTTTTCCTAGAATTGTGCTTGATTACAGTTCAGAACAGAAAGCTAAAATAAAACTGAAATGGTAAATCATGGACTGGGAGTGAACAGAAGGTTTCTGAGCCCTTGAGATCATGATGGGGGAAAAAAATAGTTAGAATTGACCAGAAATTGGAGTTATTGTTAAAATCTGAAACCAAAAATAACCTTTACCCCCACTGTACTCCACCCCTTCTCCTTGTTTCTCTTAGCTTCTGTTGCTGAGCAGGATGTCATACGGTGTGGAGTATCCCTTCCATCAGTTTGGGCCAGCTGTCCTGGCTGTGTCCCTTCCCAGGCTCCTGCTCACCCAAAGCCTACTGGCCTTGGTGGAGGATTGTGCCAGCACGGCTCAGAAGTGGCCAAAACATTGGTGTGTTACCTGCTTCCTTCCAACTACAGGTACAAAGCCCTGTGACAGCTGCAATGGGGAAAACTAACGCCATCCAAGCCAGACCCAATGCACTCATGTTGCTCCTATTTGATTCCTGCAAATACATATTTTTTAAATGCATTTCATCACTTTTTATTTTTCTTATTTCCTGCTATGCTATTTTGAATCTAGAAAATCAGAAAAATCAACTCTCTCAGAAAGAGATAAAACATATGTCTATTCCCTTTGTTGAGAAAATCTTCCCTTAGGAAACAAGAGAGGGCTTTTTTCAGAAATCTTTATTGTACTCAACCATTATATGTCAAAGCAAAATTGCAGGGTGTTGGGAAAGGTGACACGAGAACAAACAGATCTGCAGTCTGCATACAAGATGTTCTGCAAATATCCTGAACCCTCTAGGGTTTCTGAAATCACATAAAATCACTGTGGCTAAGAGCTGAATTTACTCATTTTTAGAAAGACTTTTCTGACATTGTTTCCAGCTTGTTCCATGTGAGACTTCTGGTACGAGCTGAAATGCTTATTTGTTGCTGTTGCTATGGTTTTCTCATTATTTAATATGTCCATCTTAATTTCTGGTTACTCAAGGCAGCTGTCTTCACATTTTGGTTAAAGTAGAATATTCTTTAACAGCATCTGTAATTAGCTCTGAAACAAACAGTCCTTGAAATATGCTTTAGCAAAATATCAATTGAGTTTCTGCTGTCCACAATGAAAGAATGTTATTCAGACTGAAATAAGATTAACATCATACAGACTGAAATACCAGTTAAGCACACTTTTAACCATGATCCTGAGGCCACTGAACTCAATGCTCTGTGCAAATGTAAACTTCTCTTCCTTCAAATTTCTAATAGTTATGTCTGGTTGTGTGTTAGTAGAGATAAGTACTGCACTAAGTTATGGTCACTCAGACAACCATCAGTTCAGTCAGTGGGTCAGGCAGAGCAGACAACACCTGAGACTACTTTGTCTGCTCACTCTTGAGCTCACTCTGAGCAAGAAGGCAACAGAAAAGAAAGAAAAACTGAACATTTGACAGACACTGTAAGTTCAAGATATTCTGGTATGGGTGTCTTTATTTTCTCTTTTTCTCCATAAGCACACAGAGGGCCCATCAAATCTGTCATACTTCAGGTTTTGCACTTCCTCAAAAAAGTCTTCAGTGCTGCAATAAATTCCTAATGCATGGATGAAAAGCAAACTATGAAACAAACAATAACTGTCTCCCTCATAGGGCTATTTTCTTCATTTTATTACACCTCATGTCTTTTTCACTGTAGCTTTTTGAGCTATTTCTTTGAATAATGGAAGAATACAGAGAAAAAATCTAAATAGACAGACTTGACAGCAATAAATAGCCACCTTTCATCTGTTTTTTATAAAAAATTATTTCAGACAGCATGGAAAGTCCCTTAAAGTTTTTAAAATCATTCATTCCCTCTTCCAGGTTTTCCTTAAGATGAAAAGAAGATTTTTCTTAACTTGAATATTAATTTTGAAAAATACTGATTTAATAAAAGTATAGTGCTGTGAGAAATATTGGGGAAAGTTTCATTTTTTTTCTTTAAAAATATATTATCGTTTTCTCATTACTATTCTATTTACATAAAATAATTTATTTGAAAAAAGAGGATTCCTAGAATTCTCTATTTTTTTGTTCAAGCATTGATATCACAACTGTTTCCTACTCCTTTAAATTTTTATTTAGCATATCTATACTGATTACTTAGAAGTCAACATGGCTAACAGGGCTCAAATAAATAGCAGCAATGAGTGAAATTTAGAGTAAGATGTTTCCTTTCAGAATTTTGTTAAGATTTTATTTTGCCCCAAAATAACTGAAAAATTAAGTGATGGATAAAAAGGAATAGTCCTAAAATTTTAGTAGAAAGACTAATTAATTTCTTCAATATCTTGTCCTCACATGACCAATTCTGTTTCCTGCAAAGCCAATGGGAAACGCTGTAAAATTCAATGGCAGCAAAATTAGTGTTTATTCATTTTTATGTTTTCCATTGCCTTTCCTTTAAGTTTGCTTGTGATCTACCAAAAGAAATTATTTCCTCAAGGAAAAAAAATCAGATATTCTTGAACTGGGAATTTTTTTTTTAATTATGATAACTGCTGTACATGCTTGCTGAACAAAAAGACATTTAATCTAAATAATTGTTATCAATTTCTCACTATTACTAAATATGCTGAATCCCTCATGTTATAAAAAATCCATTGTAATAAAATTGTTGTAGACCAAAATTAAATAAGCATTGAGTGATGGAAATTATAAGTAAACTCATTAAAAGATAATAAAGATACGGGTGATGTAAAGACTATAGAAGTTCTATGGTATTGATTGGGAGATCAGCAATGTTTCTTTTTTCTTTTTTCCTTCAGAATATAAGTGAATTTTGGGGTTTCCTCTGTGCTTTTACACACATAGTCTAATTGCTATGGTAGTTTGATAGGGTCTTTTACTACTTGAATTATTTCTATTCTGGAGAGGCAGAATAAGTGACAGTGAAATGGAATAAGTATTTGCACAGCAGGAGCAGAAAATTGCCTGAAGCTCTGCCAGCTCCAGCTGTGAGGAAATGCATCTGCTTGGCTGAGTTAGATCAGTATTCAGATATAATTTTTTTAAAGAACAAGACTCAGAAAATTGTGTGGGGTACACACCAACTGAGCTTCATGGTGATGAATATGTGGTGTTCTTACCTTGGAATTGGCTAATATTTTACAAAGATAGCAAATAAATAATGTACAATGCGTCAAGTCTCTATCGTACCTGATGTGTGCATGTTGGATTTTTCCGTCTACACCTTATGCCACAGAAACTTTGTTTTGTTTACCTTCTTGTTTTCAGAAAGCAATTCAGATGACCTCTGATCAATTTTTTAAATCTCTGAACGTAAGAAAGATTCACAAACTGTTATTAATACAAGCAAATAATAGGGAAAGAAAATAATTTGTACTGTAAAGTGATGATTCCTAACACTTAAGCCATACATAACTGAATGTTGCTTCAACATATGTAACTCCTGAAGAAGATGAGTCTTTGATATTAGCTGCCATTTCATTTATTAAATGGTTTAATGTCCAGTGTGTTCAGAAGAGGAGAGAAAATCCTCTTTAAAAGACTGTTGGAAGGCAGAATTTTTAGTGAAAATTAACTCTGGGATTGAAGAAATTTAATAAACCTTTTTTTCTCTGTATAGATTGTTTATCTAATTAATACTGATATATTAGAAAGAGCTGATTCTTGAATACATTTCCTATCTGCATGTGGAACACAATTAACCTAGCTCAGGAGCTTAAATCAGTGTAGAAAATCCATACAAAAAGCCTTCTAGTCTGGCACTCAGTAAGGTCATACCTGGTAAAATAAATATAAAAAAAAAATAAAGTACCATGAAGGAAGCAATAGCTAACTTCAGAATGGCATGAATGATTCATTTGTTAGAGGGGACACTCAAATGCCATGACAGCCCACTAAGGACCACAATTGGCTCACTCTGGGTTTGAAAGAGGGAAGTCCAAGTGCAGCAGAGAATTAGTGTGAATGGAGGAATCCAGAAGGTGATGCTGGTACACAGAATGAGGGTTGCTACCTCATGCCTGCCCAAATTTAACTTTAAATATGGCAAACAAATGGGAATACAAATATGGGAAAAAATATAGAAACCATCAGAAAACACAAATATTTTAAGTAGAGACTGACAACATTAAAATGAAAGGATAGGTCAAAGAATTTAAACGGAATAAATGGGAAACCTTTCAAAATGGAAAGATTATATAGTCAGTCTTAAAAAATGCAAAGTTTGATTTAGTTGAGTGATTTTATATTATTTTCCAGAAATTAAATTATATCTTTTGGGATTTATTTTAGCCCTGATGATGTACGAAATTTTCATGTCCCTGAAATCCAAGTCTGTTCTCCCTGTTCTGTGTCTGAAATTCAAATATGCTGCTTTCAGAGCTCTCCAATAGTGATCATGGTCTTCATTTCAATTCCCACTTCACTTTTTTAAACGATTTTTTTTTCCAAGAGAGGGAGAAACACATATCTTTTGTATGGAGACTGAGCTGTTAGACCTTTTCAGAGCAAACTTTCATGTCCAAACATCTTATAACATGTAGCTAAAAGAAGAATCCCATTTCCCCCAAGAAAAATGCAAAAAGTGAAATCATTAGGCCTCGTAAAGTCAGCATTTCTGATCATGCTGAAATAGCTAGATATATATTATAGGAAACCATATATAGGTAAAGATTAAGAGCTAAGATGTATTCTGCATTGAACAATGGCTGAGTATGAATTTTCAAGGTCTTATTAAAACACCTATTTTCTACCCTGCTTGCATTCTAGGAAATTAGTTCTGAAAACTGTTGACTAATCATATAGATTTGGGTTTTTTCATTGACAGCTTTCTAAACTACACTTTGGTTTAGCTTTACAACAGCTGAAAGCTGGTAGATATCAACTTTTTCTCCCTAAGTCACAATTTTGATGCCACATTTCAGTAATATGTGAAACTATTTTCTCATACATACTGTCTTTATTTCCATTGTATCTAAACATTGCACACACTGTTTTCTTCAAACAGGTTCCTAACAGTATATGGCTAAGAAGTCTACCTAAAGCAGTAAAGCATTTAATCTAAGACACCACAATTCTCCAGGAAGCAAAGATGATCAGCCTTTGCTCTCCAGACCAGACAGGTGAATCATTTCCATTTCCTGATCCACCTTATCAGCTGGGTGTCATTGGACACGATGGGTATTACTTGGAATATTTTGAATATCAGCCAGACACAGACAGATGAGGGATAATTGCTTAGAATTTTAAGAGACGAGCTAAGCAGTTTAAGTAGCCTCTTTACCCATCATTTCCCTGCTGCAGACATGCCTTCTTCTTCCCACTGTTCAACCAGAGAATCAAACCAAACCCAAAACCAAAAAAAACCACAGTCTCTCAGATTCATTTATATTATATTTTTGAGTTAGCAGTAAGACATTTTAAACTCTGACGTGCTGAATCCTAAATAGCCATTTTTGGGACATTTTACACGATATTGCATTTCCTGAATGAAACCTTTGTTAGGATGACCTAGCTGGTAATTGCAGTGCTTCCCATGTCTAGAGATTGAAAGCAACTCAGGATTACCTATACTAAATATTTTATTTTTCCCTAGCTAGAAATATGTTACTTCAAATATGCATCCCTTCCAAACTTGTCTGACTGTGTGAAGGGAATGCCAATTGGTTTTCTATAGGAATGGTGTCTCGAAAAGAAAGCAGTAACCAACACACTTAAAGCTTCAGTACAAACACAAGAGATTCTGTGAACAAAGACATTGACTCATTCTATTTTCTTTCATTAAACATGTTCCTCTAGGTGCCTTCTAGGAAAAATAATGTGGAGACAACTTTTGATGTAAAGTGAATAAAATGAGGGTTTTAGGCTTCACGGCCATAAATCTGGTATATCTGAAGAGCAGTATAATCAACTGTAAAACTTAAAGAAAAAAATACTCCCATATTTCTTCAGTCAAACTGTATTTATATAGCAAGAATGAATTAAAAAATGCTTCAATAACTTTGGTATAGATTTATTCTATGTCGGTTCTTTGAGAAATTTAGAAGAAAAATAGCAGTGAGGAGTACACCATAATTTTATCTTCAGTTACAGATTACAGATAGTTTTCTTAACCTGTGATTCAAACCAAAACATATTTTCTTATTAACTAAAGTGAGCTAATAAGACATATATGTAGCCAGTGAAAAAATATTAGGGTTTTTTTTCTCACCAGCCAGTACAAAGCAAAATGAGGTGTTTAGTCTTGTAGGAGGGCAAAGTGGATATATATCCTGAATTTTCCTCCAGACAAATACACTGTGTTTTCCTCCAGATCTGCTAAGAAATCCTGCTACAAGTCCTTTTCCCATTCAGCCCGCTGTATACAGTATATAAGACTAATATATGTCTATACGTAGACTATTATATAAACTAGGAGAAAATATTTTCAAGCACTTTTCCCTCATTTAATAAAAGAAATACTATGATTGAAGTGCAATAGCCTCACAATCTTCCCCAGAAACTTTGTCACCACATACTGTAAGCAGTATCCCAAAACAAAATTCACTTTACAGATTCATTCAGTTTGCATTCTCTGTAATTCAGTTGTAGCTGAAATGCATTCTACCACACATCCAAATTCAGAATGCTGTTGCCAGAATCAGACTTTATCATAGATTTAGGCTTTATCTGTTGCAGTACCAGAAATTAAAAAGTAATATAAATTAATTTAAAAAAATTATCACCAGACTTAACTGTAACACCAGGCACAATTGTAGCCTCATTTTTCTATTTTATTGTCCTCCTCTTCAATGTCACAAACTTTATTCCACATGGGGAAGAGAAAATCCCCTTTTACCTCAGTCATGGATACTGAATTTGAGTTTCAGTTTAGTAGTTAGATAATCACAATCCATTTAAGGTACATAAGCATGATACTCTCATATTTCATACCAATTTAAATATGCCTCTGCAACTAAAAAACTATAGATAATAATGTGTAAATCCCCTCAGCTCCTGGCTTTTCCTGGGAGTCTCTTCTGGCAGTCTAATACTCTCTTAAACTCCAAGGGCGTCTCCATGACTATACATAAGATCTCAAAAAAAACCTCTGAGGTCAGTACCAAAATAATGTAGTGTAATATAAATTGGCAAAATTAACTTTCTATGTGAGAGGGTGACAAAATCCACTCCTATTTGGAAAGTTTCAACCTGAGAGCAGATGTTCCTTGAACCTAGAGTGCTTTTCTTTTTTGTATTGCTTGGAAAAGAAAAATATGCTTTTCTTGGACAGTGCTGCCTGTACAAACACTCTCTACTACCTCATGTCCTTGTTTTCCCCATCTTCTCTCCTATACATGGGCAAAACTAAAGAATGTCCAGACATTTTTTTAATGACCCTGGATAAATCCTGTCTCAAAAGCTATCAGACAAGAGAAAGTTACTCTATGCACTTTAAGTAACAAGCTGTCTCCAGCACTTTTTAATTCTGAATAGCTCATTCCATTCAATCCAAGCTATTTTGCATAATCCCATTGGACCATAAGACAGATGTTTCTTGTTCACACAACCAATTAATTACAAGCAGATAACAGACATCCAAATTCAGAAGTAGCCCATGTGGATATGTAAAAAGCCAGTCCTTAACACTTTTCATCACTGTGATGAGGTTTGCACTTAATGTTGAGTACCTGCTTACAAGGAGAAATTCCAACATCAATATTTTTTAAAAGCTATTTATGTGCCAAAGGATTTTCAGACTGAAAAATTACTAGTTGAGGGGGTCATTCTTTTTCCCAGAAGTCATCTGCAGATATATGTACAAAGATGGTGTCTGTTATGAGATATATCCTCGGTTGATGGTCCATAATTCAAAGTTATTGAATCATGATGATTCAAATGACACAGTGCTGATACCAATAAGAGCAGAATAAGATAAAAATCCCTGTCAAAGGAAATAGATTTTTAATCTGGTTTTGGCCTGGTTTCATAAGGGAAATATATTTTTGCTATCATACTGTCCATCAGCGAGCCAGTCATAAAAGTTCAAGTAATTTTGGTCATATTCAGCCAAATTATTCTTTCAAGGATTGGCAGTTAGGTGAAGGAAGGATGTTAAATTACCCAAGGTGAGGCTGGCAGAGCTGTCATGATATGTTCCATTTAAAAGCAGCTGGCCAGAGAACCACTGCTGACATGCTGGTGACAGAGCACTAAAAAAGCAAAATTGAGCTCTATGTTGTACATTATGGCATCTTAGAAGATCTGTGCAAAAGAGAAACTTGGGGAAATGGGGCACACTGGGTATGTATCTGAAAGAAATCAGGCCTTTTCCCATCCAGAAGTGACTCAATGATCTGAGTTAAAATTTCTTCAGATGAAGTAATCAAGGGTTTTTAACATGTAGTTACACTTGAAAAGCCGAAAAATCTTTCACAGTAAAGTTCCATTCAGGCCTCTGAACAGGACTGAATTGTTTACATAAGACTTCTGGGAATTAGATTATAACAATACAAAAATACCAGCAGAATTATTTAAATTCGTTTCTAAAGTTTTCTTTAGTGTTGATTTTGGATTAGAGAAAGATACCTGCTAAGCATAGCTATGGTTATTAGTGAGATTAAAATGTTATTTGGCTTTTATAGTAATAGTGTTTTCCCTTCAAATATATCTATTAAATAATAGTCTGGTGACTCCACTGATGACAAGACATTTCCTCTTCTCTCCACTCTAAATAGGGGAATTTTTAAAATTAGTCTACAAATAACTCAGAATGTTAAAAAAATTTCTAAATGGGATGTTTCTCTCTATCTTGAAGTAAAAATTCCAGCAATCTTTATTCAGGATAACCCAGACAAATAACAATATGCTCATGTGATAACTTTAGAACCATTTTGTTAATCAAAATACACAGTAAAATCTGTAGGAAAGATCTGCATGAGCTGCTCTTATTTTCTTCCCACTGATGAAACTCAGCTTCTTGTGATAGCATGCAACTGTTAATCTTGTTGCATACAAGGGACAAAAAAATGTGTCAGGCAGGTCTCCACTGTGTCACTCCAAGCATGGAAAAGTCTGTGAAGTACAACGTGAGTTAGACATAGAATATGTAAAAGGTCAGAATCATTAAGTAAAACACTCTCGTTAATTTAGGGGGCACTTCTGCTCTGAGAAAAAAAAAAATCTCATTTTTTTTAAGAAAGATTCCTATACACTCTGCTTTCTCAAATTGATTGGAAAACTTCCCTAAAACACAGCATAATCAAGCCTTGGAACTGTTCCAACTGCCTGTAAAAGATTTTTGCCATCCATTTCATATCATGGAGACTCCCCAGCTAAAGGCAAAAGCCCTAATGAGCGTGGGTGCTTGCTGTCTTTTGGTTTTATAGATATTGAACCCAGAAGGATTCCATTTCTCTTATGCTGCATTCACTAGGCATTTGCAACTACCCATTGTGTCTCTCTTCACATCTTTCAGCTGGTAATATAATCCTGAGCTGATGCTAAGCACTCGCATGCCTTTACCCACGGTGCAAAATCAATTATTTTCATGGATTCTCACAGGGCACATATGCTCTATTACAGTTCTGTGAGTTTACTTTCTCACATAAAGTTTAATACAGCTAGTTTTGTACGTTAAAAAGTTGTGTATAAAATATCCCTGAAGAGTGAGGCTTTTGTTGAGTAGGTGGGTGCTAGGACTTGATAGCTCTTGATGAGCACATATTCAACGTCAGATGACTTTTTAAGGTGGCCTCCAACTCAATCCATTCTACAATTCCATGACTCTACGATATGTGCCAGAAAAGTTGATTCAAGATATAAGACACTATCTCAAACACTTTTTCAAGACTGAATCAGAGCTGCTGCAAAGCTAAGTGTTGGGATAGAGACAAAACTTTTGCAAGGCACACACAGGAGTCTGACCAGCAAGCACAGACCCTAGCAGCAGCATCAAAGAAGAAATACAATTAACAAAATTTTGGCTGAGCTATATTTTCTTAAAAATTGAACACATCCAGAGCAAGGCTGGAAATCTAATCAAAATTTGCAATCAAATCCTACCATAATTTAGAATGAATGGGAATTTTAGAAGTTATCTGGTCCAGCCTCCAAGAACTACTGGTTTCTGAGGTCCCAGTTTGCTGCAAGGCCAATCATGATGATTCAACTGCAGCATCAGGGCCTCAAGTTTTGAAATGTCAAAGGATGCAGTTTCTACAAGTTCTCTGGGCACCTATTCCAATTTTTTTGCTACCTAAGAATGAAAAGCAAAATTCAGAATTTCATATTTCCAAGAAGAGATTAAGGATTTATGTTAGGTCCTTGTGCAAATACTCTGCAAATTTCTTATATGTGGTTTTATTCACAGAAGGCACTAATTTCATGGTAGAACTCTGTGTCCACATTTTGCAACAGCCCTCTTTTTCCAATGAAAACATAACTTTATCTACAAATACAAATTAGAAAGCATTTCTCATTATGAAGAGATTTCCTGGAGAAATAAACAGTGATATTGCTGTTCTATGAAATGGAAATAATATTTCTTTCCGTGGATCCTTAAAAAACTTTTGCGGTTCTTTAATGAGGAGTTTATTAAAAATCTCCACTGTGTCTGGAAAACAACTGCACTGTTTGATGATATTTTCTAGGACCTGTCTGAAACTTGAACTACAGTACAAACAGCGAAAGGAATTACTCCTAAAGTGCCAAGTGCTTTTATACTGTTAATTATTCAATAAAATTATTACTGATTTGTTATCAGAAAATTATATTTAAGCAGAAGAAAAAATCAGACACAGTGTATAAGGATTTCTTAAATGGCTTATGGCTTTAAAAAATGTGTGTATGCCTTTGACTAAGACTAGCTAATGAGTGTGTTCCATTTTGCACTCAGAAATATCAACAATAACTTCTTAGATTTACACTAATGATTCTGTGTCTGTTACTTCACAGATCAAACAAATAGTGGAAGGTTCCTCTGACAATAATTAAGTTTATTTATTTATGTACTTATTTATTTATTAATAAGCACAGAAAATTTAGCTACTCCTTAGCACATTTTTATTGCATATTGAGTGATATTTAAGTAATTTAATATTCAGCCATTATTTCTCCAACCTCCAAGCTGCCTAGGGAAAACCTTCATGCTAAAGCAGTGTACATAATATGAGAAGAAACAGTTTCCTCACAATAACTATAATCTTTGCTTAGATTTACCCACTGACACACAAAATTTATGTAAGGACTTAATTACTTCAGATTAGACCATTAATTACAATTGGTGTAATTACTTACAGAAATTCCAAGGTACTCAAAATTTTAAAGTATGCAAAACTCTACAAGTTATTTTTCTATATAGTCTTTGTCTTCTAGACACTCCTTGTCTCCCAAAGACATTTGTATCAACTGAAATCAAAGAATCTGTCTACAACTGAAATAATTTAGTGGATTTCAAATCCAGCTTTTAGAAATCAGAATAAAAATATCTTTTCAGAGGACAGTGAGGGCTAAGATGCTTAAGAGTTTTGAGAGCTGGGATATTTATGAGTTCAGGCATTTAGCTGTGAGTATTTGGAATTAGAAAATATTATTTTGGCTGATAAACATAGAAGTAAAAAAATCAATGCTTGCAATTCCTTTGTTACCATGACAACTATGTAACTAGCAACAGTGAATTATATCATTTTAACACAAAGAAACATTTTAATTGGCAGAGCCATTTCTAAATTATATACAAGACATTAAGCAATAAGACAGTGGACAAGGGATCCTATTGTTGATTCCTGGACCCTTAGAAGAGGTAATGAGACCAGATATGGCAGAAAAATCAAGCTCTGCTGTTGAGATGCTCTCTGGGGATGTCCATGTTGATAGCACTAGCTGGAATGAAAGAAAAGCCTGAGCTCAAACGCTCTGTGTGCACATGGCAGCTGAGTGACCTAAAGGGGGACAGTAAATGCTTGAGCCACTGTCACAGAAAAGGTTTGTACTTGGGCACAAAAGGTGCTGCCTGCCAAAAGAGATGAGCAAATCACAGAATCATAGAATGGTTTGGGTTGGAGGGAGCCTTAAAAATCACCCAGTTCCAACGCCCTGCTACACTTCCACTAGACCAGGTTGCTCAACACTGCAACCAACCTGGCCTTGAATAATTCCAGAGACTAAATTAAGATATGTCTAACTTCAGAACTGACTATTTATCTTAATTTAATTAAAGTATTTTCTAAAAAGAAATAAAATGGTTGCTATATATTAGGCAAAATTTTGTCAGAGCTACCAGCCGCAAAAGAAAACCTGCTAGCAATATGATTTTATCTCTGTCATCTCCTATCACCTCTCTCTTTTGTCAGCCCTGACTTGGCACTACATATGATCTCAGTTCAGATCTGTGTTCCCTACCTCTTCCATCTTTGGTTTCCACAGGATTCACTGAATATCAGTACTGCCTTTCTATGGGAAATTAGGTGAGCATGACTTTATTTGATCTTGAGGACTAGAAAAGAAGAGGTTCAGAAGTTCACATGAAGTGAAACAAAAAAAAGTTATAGAAGTTCTGAACATTCAGTGTAGCAATTTTTGTGTTTGTAATTTTGTATACAGAAGTAAGAAATCATAATAAAAAAATTTGCTAAAAATAAAAACCAGAGTATTTCCCTTTAAATAAAGTCACTATCAAATATTTAAAATTTTTTAAGTACCTAGTAAAAAAACACTTTTTCAGCTATTTTCAGCTAATGAATTAAAAAAACCTCAAAATTTGAAAATAAAATTATATGGCTTATAATCCTTAAAGCATAATCTGCAGTTTTTTATCTCTTGAAATAAATAAACTCTGTATCAAAAAATATTATCAATATGTGCTTATTCTTGTCTATATCTTGCTGGATAGACCTTAGAGCAAAGAATGAGAAGATACTTGGGTTTGATTCTTTTAAAAGAAAAGGAGAAATAGCATCTAGAAGAAATGTAATGTATTATAAGAATTGATAATTTACATCTCTAGAAGAAACCACTGGTGCCTTCTTTACTTCAAGGGAGGATTTCTGTATCAAGTTTGAGATAGCATAAAATATTGGTTCGACATAAAAGAAAGAATTAAATTTTTCTTCACTAGAAACTTTATTACATTTTTTTCCTTAAGTGGAAGAGCCTAAAAATATTGAATTAGTTAAACAAAACCAACACTACTTTAAGGGAAACTAGATTTACATTTAGTCACATCAGAGAATTCCTTGTTAAGCAGTCACTTTTGTTCCCTTATACTGCAGTAGTTCACTTCACAGTCTCTGTCCATTGTTTCCAGTAATCTGAACCACCAATGACTGCATCCTGATTTTTGATACAGAAACATGAAGGGATTGCAAAGGATTTTAGAGGGTTTTTAAACTCCATTTTATTCCTACTTTTACTGCGACAACCACCATAAAAGTTATGCTGTCTTTGAAAAAATCTGAAAAGAATTCTCTTTTAAATATTGTTGGTGTGGTATTATCAGGCAGACTGCTCAGAACGTTGCTTAATCTTCTGGTAATAAAACCTTGTTGGCTGTAAAAAAGCTATTTCAATAATGGGCATAATCTGTCCTTTGAGACTGTTGGAGATATATAAAAGATATAAATCTTAGTATGCTCTTTTCAGCAGATCATCAGCTTCTGTTTGTAGGAGTACTCAGTGGCATGCTTTTTGATCCCTGGAAGATGCTTCTGATACCATGAAAATCATCTTCCATTCTCCTCCTGACAGGATCTTGGACAAAGTTGCACACGAGGCCAGTGTAAAAACTCCTTATTAGTGTATCATTACATCCAACATCCAACAGGAACAATCTATGTGCGACAGTCAGTTGATGCTGAGTCTATTAACAGAGGTGCAGAACCTAGTTTGAATTTTCTGTAGAAAAGGTGTCAGACAAGTAGTGCTGCAAATAGTGGGGTAAATAAGAAGAAATGCACTCTTGCTGCAAAGAAGGTGAAGACCATCCTGGGCTGCTTTAAGCAAAGTATTGCCAGCAGCTGGAAGGAGGTGATCCTTTTTTTAGCACTGGCCAGTCGACACCTGGAGCACTGTTGCCAGTTCTGACCTTCTCAGTTGAAGAGAGGGATGGACATGCTGGATGAAGTCTAGAGGAAGGCCACGAAGATGATTGAGGGATTGGAGAATCCGAGACATGAGGAAAGGCTCAACGAGCTGAGACTGTTCAGCCTGGAGAAGAGAAGGCTCAGGGATGCCTTGTTAATGTGCATAAATACCTGGTGGGAGGAAATGAAGAAGGAGGAGCCAGGCTCTTTTCAGTGATCCTCAGGGACAAGACCAGAGATTATGGGTTCAAAATAGAACACAGGAGGGCGCTTTCTGAGCATGTGGAAACACTTTTTTACTGTGACAGGGACCAAGATCTGGCACAGGTTGTCCAGACAGATTGTAGAGTCTCCATCCTTAAAGAGAGTAAAACTCCACCTAGACATGGTCCCAGGCAACTGGCTGTGCTTCAGCAGGGGTCCTTTAGCAGATGACCACAGTTGCTTCCAGCCTCAGTCTTTCTGTGATTCTTTGATTCAATGAAAGATTTGGCAAACTCTCTGGAAACCTTTAGTTAAGTAGACATCCCAGTAATGAAGTAAGACTCTACTATCCAAACCATAATTGCTTTGTCTATATTCTCTAATCTGATTTATGAGACGGAATAGCTTTCCTTTCCTTCTTAGTCTACTATTTAATATCTTCAGTAACTCCAGAAATGCCAGCATCATGCAATGAATATATGGGCCACGCTGACCAAATCTCCTTTATGAACATTTATCCAGACAACTGCTATCTCCACAGATTATCATAGTTTACTATGCAGTCATTCTGGCATATTTGCAAGAACATTTCATCAGTGTGAGATGTAAAATGTAATAGTTCACTCACTCAACCATACTTTATTACATCTCCACTGTGTGGTTTGCAGTACTTTCAATTTGTTTTAATGGCCAATTGAAAATTTTGGTTTCATCTCCTAGGACCATTTCCATTCACTTCCAACAGGATGTTTCCTCCCAAAATACAGTAAGAATTTTTTTTAAACTTATACTTCTGCGGTAGCCTTCTCTATTTTGATAAAACATGCTGGAGACAGCAAACAAAGGCTCTTTCATCTAACACTTCCTCTTGCATTACCTGATTAGGAAATGTCCTTGCTGGGTTGAAATAAATATATGTCCGATGTATTTTATTCAGGTTATTAAATCTACTAGGTACTGTGTCTTTTTCCTGTTTGCCTTTTGTATTTTTTGTTTCTTTGATTGTGTTTTGTTTCTGTTTCTTTAAGAACTCTGAGGAAGTAGGAGGAGGCACAGGAAATTCCTACTGGAGAGCTGAATAGGGGAGATACTCCAAGGTATTAATCTATGCAGCCTATGTACTTCTGCATAAATTGTTTACTGATGTACCAACATTATATAGGCATATCTGAAAGAACTGAAATAAATATAAGAGTGGCGATGCAAAAAATTATGGGAAAAATCTAAAGAGAATTTGATTAAACTCCAAATTATCCAATCAATAATCATCCATCTTGTAAAGTTCTCCAATTGTTTTACACACTAAATATAGCATTTAGTGTGTGTAATGGTAAGTTTTATCTCAGCATTGCATTAAAGTGCTGTATCTCCTCCATCACTGCCTCTTTATGCCAGTAAATTAAGTTATTCACATAGTCATGTGCCTTCTCTGAAAGACTAAGGACATTCTTCAAGTTGACTACATAATATTAATTATATTTAAGATTTACTCATTGTAGTTGTGTTGTCTTGTATTTTTTTTATTTCTAAAATTCTTTATCAACATCAAACATGAATTCAGAGCACAATAGAGGTAGTGAAGGCTGAAGATTGACCATTCATAATTATGTCTAGGGACTGGAATGACTTCTGAGGAAAGATTATGCACTTAAATAGATTGTTTTTTATTGTAACCACTGGCATTTCAGTTCATTTCAAGCCATAAAAATAAAAGATCGCTATTAATATAGATGCTAAAATATTTATTCATGTCTTCCACTGTATCTGGGATGTAAATATGTAACAATTTACAGAACTATTTTTTTGAGTGAATATAAATACATACTGCCCTTTTTAATAGTAAATTGTCACGTTAATTTGGCCACTGTAAAATGATACTATATTATGTTTTTCTGCCTGTCACCTCTTCTTCCATTATTCAATATCAAGAATATGCATCAAATATTCAAAACCCAAACTCAGAAATATTCCTTTACAGTATTAGGGAAACAAAGCAAAACATTTAATATAATCATATTCTAACAGTATTGTTAGAATGTGATAATACCCAGATTCACTTCAGTGTTGTAGTTTTTTCCCTTATGGACCTTACATTCTATATATGGGAATAGAGATCCCTAGTAGAACAGACATGGCCTTCCCAGGATCATTGAATCCCAGAAGTCATCTTCCACAAGGCTCCCAATACAGTTTTATTATGCAACCAAATCCCTCCCTGCTCCATAAACCCTTTTTTATGTGAAAATACAAGGATAAGCAACACCACAGAATTAGTCAGGTTGGAAAAGACCACAGGGGATCATGTGCTCATGCAAGCTCCCTGCTCATGCAGGGTCATCCCAGAGGCCAGGACACAGAATTGTGTCCAGACAGTCCTTGAGTATCCCTGCAAAGGGAGACTCCACCGTCTCTTTGGACAACCTGTTCCAATGTGCGTTCACAGGTCCAGTAAAGAAGTTCTTCCTCTTTCAGGTGGACCTTCCTCTTTATCAATTTCTGCTTTTTGTCTCCAGCCCTATTGCTGGGCACCACCAAGAGTAGCCTGGGTCCATCCTCTTGGCACCCTTGCTTCAGATATTTATGGACACTGATAAGGTACTAAGTTGTCTCTTCTTAAGATTGAACAGTCTACACTTCTTGAGTTTGCCTATGAGGATGTTGTGACAGTGTTGAAAGCCTTGCTGGAGTCAAGGTGGACAATATCCACTGCTATCCCCTCATCCACCCAAGTATTTGTTCCATCATAGAAGGCCATCAGGTTGGTCAAGAATGATTTACGTTTATTGAATCCATGCTGACTACTGCTGATCACCTTCCTGTCAGCCATATGCATAGAGATCACATCCAGAATGAGGCCCTCCATCACTTTCCAGGAATTGAAACAGGCCAGTCAGGGGAGGCTGACTGGCCTGTAGTTCCCTGGGTCCTCCTTCTTGCCCTGTTGAAGTCTAAGATGACATTTGCTTTATTCCAGTCCTCAAGCATCTCTCCTGATTGCCACAACCTTTCAAAAATGATGATGAGTAGCCTAGCTATGGTGTCTGCCAACTCTCTGATCACTCTTAGATACATCCCATTAGGGCCTTGTAAATGTCAAGTTTGCTTGGGTGTTCTTTAACCTAATCCTCCTTGACTGAGGGAAAGTCTCCATTCAACATTCCTTTACCTTGGTCTTCTGGGGTGGGAGATTCCTGAGGGCTGGTCTTGTCAGTGAGGACCAGTTTAAAGAAGACTTTCAGTAATTTTGCCTCCTCCATGTCCTCTGTTACCAGGGTCCCCCTTCCATTTAGCAATGGGCCTGCATTTTCTTGGTTTTCCTTTTGTTATTGATATATTTGAAGAATACACAATTAAATGGGCTATAGGAATCACTACACCAATTATTTCTTTCTGCTCACAAATTTCAGTGTTGAAGGAGCAGTCCTTTTTCTCAGTAACATTTTATACCTTCTGCTGTCCATAAGTGTTTGTCTCTGCCCTCACAGACACATGTAATTTTTACAATGCCTTTTGCTGCAATAAAAAAATCCAAGAAATATGAAAATAATAAAGTTTGCTTTCTTTTTATTACAATTATCTAAAATGTACAGGTATCATTTTAATTTTGAAAACAAATTATCTCACATATTATTAAATTATAATTCCAAACTTTGTTTGCATTTAGGATCACAGAATTTATTTTATGTTTAAAGCTGCTAGAGGACCTCTATTTTTATTTAGGGTGCTTTTTGCACAGTTTGCTTCCTTGTATTACTTCTGAAGAGATGATTGTAGTCTCTTCATCCTATGAAATTGTAATCTCCTTTTAAAACCATAATAGAGTTATGTTATTTATTGTTATCACTCTATTTCTAAAAAAAAAGTCTTGCCTTGAGGAAAATGTAGCTAAACATATTAATTTCCTCTCTTAATGTACCAAAGGATTCAATTTGCAAAATTGTATACTCCATCAGCCCAAAGGAAAGTTGACTCTACTTCAGTTATTCTCTCTGAAGCCAATTACAACGATGACTGAAATTATGAGTCTGTTAAAGACATGCCAGAGGTTCTCCTCCAATTTTTGCAACAAACTACTGGCATATACGGTTTCTCATCATACTTTGGAAGTGATTTAACATACTTCTTCTTTATATTTTACTTCATCCCAATAACAAGAGTAAGAGGTAAATGACAGTAAGTTTAAATTACAGCCTCTCAGTTTCAACCACTGAGAATTAATCTACTATATTTAATGCTGCAATCATATCTTTGACTATGACTGTATTCATTTTGCAATATTATCCTAGAAAATGAAAAGTTTCAGCAGTTGCCAATCGAACTCTTTTGATGTGCAGAGCAATTATTATTGATTTCTTATTTGTAGAGCACTATCAGTGTAGGGCTAATTTCCTTCAGACTAGCAAATTGCTGCTAATAATCTTAAGAAGATAAAGCCTTCAGGATATGAGCTAGAAATTAATCTAGTGTGCCTACACCTACAGCATTGAACAGGGATGTATTTGTGAAATTAAGTAGACCTCTGGGTAGTAGAAAGAATCTATACCTGTTTATATTCCTTCTCCTGGTCTTTATTTTTTTCCTCAGGATTTTAATTTCTGAGATTCTTCACAAATAAAACTCTTTCTCTGATATCTTATGTACATATACTAAGCTTTACAAGTCTTTCATTGGAAGTCAGCCTTTCGGTTTCCCCAGTCATCCTGCTGCTTTCTCTGAGATTCCCTCCCTACTATATTCTTATCATTTAATGACATTGCTGACTTTATGAATGAGTAAGGGCTTCAGCTGAGTATGGCTCTGAAGAGGAAGCAGACTGTGTTTCATGCCACAGCTGTATATATCACAAAGGCAGTGATAATTGTTGATGGTTACTCTTCTTTTGACCATCACAGCTATTTGGTAGGAGAGTTTATGTCATGCTTCAGCTGAAATATCTCTTTCTTTTTTCAAAAACAAAGCTAAAATGTCAGATAAGAAGAATTTCTGAGAATTCCCTCACTATTAAAGGCTGTTAAAATTTCTATATTTTGTGTTAATATTTTAATTTTTTTTTTTTTATTACTTCCAGGTTCTTAAGCCTCACATAGCCCCAAAAAAATGAGGCCCAAGCCTTTAAACCTTTTGCAATCCTTTAAAACTCTGTATGGCAATTCCAGTGGGAATAGAGAGCTTTAGAGAATCTGAGGTATAGAAAGTAATGGCTGTCAAGACCTACTAAAATATCTTTTCCTAAGCATGTGGATAACATCTCAATCTCTGCTTCTGCTCTGTGGGAATCCTTTACTGATTCTGTGGGAAAGACCATGATAGAATCTGCTGAAAATAACTGGGAAAAAAAAATTTGGTAGATTTATTTCTCTGAGTAAAGCAAGAGCAATACTTTAGTTTCCTAAAATAAATATTTGCACATTTAAGTAGTCACTTTACTTGTTTGATCATATGATTGTCTGGATGTTATCAAATTGCCTTTGCAGTCATTTGTTCGGAGACACATGCAAAACACCTACTGCTCAGAAAACTACTATACTAATAAAAATCCCAAAATACATGCTCACAAGCTATGTTACTATGCTCCAGAAATTGTCAGCACAACCGTAATAAAGAGAATACTAGTTTGATGAAATTTCCACAAGAACATTCTACATTTGATTCTATTAATTTACATTGCTGCCTCACCAGTATGCTCTCTTAAGATAATTAATTTAAGATTATCAATTTGAATCATGGTATTGACTGCCATTTACATCTAGACATGCTCATAGAAACAATGGTGAAAAGTGCTTTAGAGTGAGCTTATTGTCAAGATGCAATATTCTAAAGCCACTATCTGTATTTTATTGGCTGAGGTTATCAACTGAATCACAATGAAATGCTAAGACCTCTATACCTTTTTGCCCTCAAAATCTTTCAGTATTTTTCATTTGGAACAGAGGAATAAGGACTACATTTCTTCTGCTTCAGGGAAATTTTTTAAAAGGTTAATTTATTGTTGTAACACAGGTGGATTGCTATCCTAAGAAATGACACAGAAAGAATGATGTGATCAGAGTGTGGATATTCTCACATGTACATATATTTTCTTAATTTTGACTGTAATAAAAGATACTGTTAACACAAAAAGGTTTTTTGTATTTGTTCTAACTATAATTTCATTTTGTACTTTCTATTTTATTTGTTTGCAGTATCTTTTATTTCTTCAAAATACTCTAGTTACCATGTCTTCTGGATTAAATGTCATTGCTTTATTCCAGGTTTGTGCTGAAATGGAGATAGTGGTGATTATGAAATTCCCAATAACATCTGAAAAAATAGAAAACTCACTAACATGAAATACACTAATACAAACACAAAATAAGAAATATTAATATGAAATGTTAGTTAGCATTAAAACAGTATTCATCTCTTTTATCAATGTCCCTCCATACTAGGTATACATTGAACTAGAACCAACTGAATATGTTTTAGGTCCTCCTTTACAAATTTAACAAAGAAAATAAGCAGTGAATTTTACAGATATATAATTTAGATGTTTTGTATTTTCAAGGTAAACCTCTGTGAATCCAGACTTGAGTGTCAGTTGATGAATAACTACATTTACAGCGAAATTTTGAAGATACACAGCAGCAGTTTCAAAAAAGATAAGGCACTTCTTGAAAATATGGGGTGTGATACAACTAGTCGTATGTGAAGATGTGAAGATGCAAAAGTCAGTTTTTATCCACAATAAATCAGTCTTATTTTTCATTGACTGTGAACTATATTAATTTTTCAGTTGTTTTCCTTTACACACTACCTGATATATGGCCTATGCAGTTAAGTAATGACTAATGCATAATAAGACATAAACTTGAATTATTGTATTCATATTTCCAATGCAAAAACAGATGTTATATTAGGTAGCACAGAATTAAAACACACAAGTGGTCTAAGAGCTCCTCTGTCAGAAAGCTTTGCTGTCCATGTTTCAATAGTGAAAACTAATAAATATGGAAATATTTTCCTTCCACAGGGAATTAATACTCACCAAATTCTCAAAGTCCTACAAGCATTAGGACTCTCCTACTCAGTGAATTTTGCAGAAGTTGCAAACTCTTCTCATTTAAGTGTCTGCTTCCATTAGCATCCCTCAATAGAGTTTATTTTCCATTTCTATTGCTTGGTTGCTGTCTGTATACAGACATATGATGTGGGAGATCATTTTACAAAATAGAGTTACTTGAATATATAGAAGAAAATCATACAACTTTGCAACATTTTAAAGCACAGTCAGACATCTCAAGCTGCCATTCCTGTATCTCACATAGTTTTGTTTGCAGTTAGCAGGATATCACTGATGCATTTTGTTGTAAAATGCTGACTTAAGTGATGTTTGAGAGGCTTTGTAATTGGAGCATTTTCTTCCAATTTCCTATGACCACAACTCTGTAGATTTTCCAACATCAATCTCATGTGAATACTGCAGAGGATCTCCTATAGATTCTATATTCAAATCCAATAGGACTCAGCTGAGTGAGAAGTGTCCCCTGGGGGAAGGTAACCAGCTGCATACCCTCCATTTAGCCACTGCAGATACAGGTCTGGCATTTTCCTTTAAACGTCTTTATCTAATGTTTAGGTGTCCATGTCTGCTGTAGGCTGAACTCTACTACTAAGCCAGCATAGCTCAAGTGAACAGAATCACATATCTGAGACTTAACTCTGCTCAACTCAGCATAGTTACAACTTTTTTTAGTGCCCAGCCTTTATATTATAAACTCACTGAGATTAAAGAAAACAAACTAAAAAAGAAATCACTTCAAAGCACAACTCCTTTGTGTATTACATGCAGCACAGAAAATGTTTATACTTTAAATTCAACTGGAAAATGCATAATAGATTCAAAAGATAAATCTCTTGATTTTCAGTCATTCATTCCCACATTAAAGTATCACCACAAAAAACAAAGTAAGAAGATGCTTTCATAATGAACTGGGCAGATAATGTAGTCATTTTCTCAAATGGTGAGTTTGATCATGCCCCAAGGAGATATAATCATCATTTTTTTTCAGATACTGTGGTTATTGCATACATGCAAATGAAAAGCATATTCTTCATTTAGATGCTTTGTGTCCCTTCAGATAATGACAGCATTGTGGAACCAACTCTGTGAGATGGATAAAAAATTTAGTGCTATTTACAGTTGTTACCCAAGATTGCTCTCTTCTAAATACTCCTGATTAGTTTAGTCTGAGGTGGGATGAAAAATTACAATCCAAATATATTTTATGGAAGTGTATGCAAAATAAATTTGTATTATAATCTGTATTAACCCAGGGTTTTTATCTTTCAGACATCTTTCAGATACTTTATGCTTTATATGTCTACAGAACAACATTTTGCAAAAGCTTTTTCTTCCCTTTTTTTCATGTATTTAGTATAAGATAGCCATAGCAACCTGATCTTCACAGTTTTATTACTAATACATTTGTTATACAAGAGCTAGAACTAAAGCATGATCGTCTTGCTTTCCATTCCTCAGCCACAGGTAGGAGTGGAGAAATGTGAAACAAGAACATTTTTCTCCAAAACTTGCCATTTGATCCAACAGGGCTTGAATCATGGGTATTGTTTCCTCTATCAAAACCAAGAATTTTACCTTTTGATCTTTTAGTCCATAAAATATTAGAACAGTCTCTGGCTTTTAGACATCTGTAAGCAAAGTCTCTTCTGGTTACAGAAAGACTGGTACATTCCATTTCCAGTTCTTTCCTGAAGTTTTTTCCTCTACCTATATCTGGCTTTCACTGAAACTGGATAATTTTCATCTACGTTTTTATTTGGTTTTCTGCTAATGGACACTAGGTGTTTTCCATGCTCGTTACTGCTATACCATGGTTCACAACTGTTACATTTACAAACCTAAAAATGATCCCAGATTTCATCTTCTTTATCTCCTTTTCACTATAGGATTATATTCTATTTGTATATTTAAAAAAGGTTATTGTGCAAAAACAATAAGGGGCCTGACTCTGTTGCTATCAAGAAATAAAGCTAAATTCTTCCAAAGAAGAATTCTTCATTCCCACAATGGATGTAGACTTTCATGATATAATTACTAGGATGTGAGACTAGGTAAACCAATTAAATCAGTGATTTCTTTCAAAGACCCATCATTGTATCACTGACTTTCTGATATTGGACTCTGTCAGCTCATCTGGGTTCTCGACACCTCCAGAATCTCCCATGTATACCTAAGACCTGTGAGAGTCCTTAGAAGATGGTCTTTTGGATCTAGCAAAACTTGCTGGAATGCTTCATGTAAGCCAAGGAGTTTTGGTGGGCATTCCTCATCTAATATAATTTTTGTTACAATAAATTTTTATCTATGTTCCAGCACAGATTAATGTTTGTGCTCAAAACAGGGACTTTGAGAGGACTACATATCATAGAGCCCAGACATTTTTGAACATACACTGGACGGGGTGAAACAGAAAATTGGGAAAATATTGATAATCCAAGCACCACTCCCAATTTTTGCTGTTTCCTTAGTGTGGAATTGGGACTTAAAGATTTAACTGTAGCTTTCTCCAATCTTGTGAAGCACAAAACTTATTTCTGGGTCAAAGGCCTGAAATTTCTGAATGCCCCCGGCCTCCGCACTCCTTGATTGACTGAACAGAAGAAACACAGAGATAAGCAATAAGGTTCAGAAGCTGGAATCCAAACCAGAATATTTCAGAGCTGTTTCTATGCAATAAAATTTCTTTTTCCACAGTCTTTTTTTCTAAATAATTATTCCTAATTGACTAACACATCCCACACATCCCTTCAAGCTCAACCATGTGTGTAAATGTTCTGCAGAATTTTGGACTCTCCTGCAAAGGAAAAGTTAATAACTTTGAGTTTGAGAGCTATCTAGGATATAGAAAATTACAATGTCATTGTGTGGCCAATTAATAAACTGACTGCTTATTCCTAACTATGAGGCAGTGGCAATTGACACTTTTAAGACAGACAAATCCAAATCAGGGTTTTTTTTCTGAGCTTAGCAGAAGTTTTTCCAGATAGTTCTTGAAATGAAAATTGGATGATGAGTTTTGTGTGTTCACCTTGCACTGCTAAAATGTAGTTGATATTGCTGAATTCATCTGCACCTTTTAATACAAACACTTTTACTGTAGGTTAGAACTGTTTCATCTGATCAGCTTAACAGCAAAGACAGATGAAAGATTTCATGGAGACCTTTCTGTATCAGCAAAGGTAATCAATATAAAGAACGGACCAAAAGAGCATCCTGGCCTTTATTCAGCTCTTTAATTCATTAATTTCTCCCTCTAAATAATACCTACTGGGCAAATAGAGAAATACAACAAAAACAATTATAAAAAGGAACAGACTGTGTTTTCAGGCAGCTTTAATACTAATAATTTTGGCTTTGGCAAGCTAGCACTAAAGACAAAAAATAAAGATAATAAATATTAAAGAGCAGGTGTCCAAGCAATTATGAGTAAAGAAGCTTTAATCTTGAGAGATGTGCAAGATACACTGTGCTTGGGGCTGTCCACAATTCCTTCAATCACATACTTCTTTCTTAAATTCTTAAATACACAGAGACAGAAAATATTCTTAGCAGACAGGGTTGAGTGAAAGATAAATTTGATTTCATGTTCAGTTTATACAATCAAATGCACAAGAAATTATAGTCATAAACAGATTATGCTGTCATTGGATGTGAAATTGTTGGAATGAAAATGTAAAGATCATTCAAATACAGAAGAAATACATCCATTACATGTAGCTAAAGAAAGCAATACAGAATTTTGTCATCAGAAGTCAGTACCAGAATTCAAAACTAGGGCGCTGAGATCAATAATCTTTCACTTTTCTCTGAAAAATATATGCACAAATATTCCTATACACATTTGTATGAATTGACAAATCGGTCTGATATTTAGCAAAGTAATAGAGACAGGGAAGTGAAGAATTAGTACTGCCTCACAAAAAATGAAATTGACTGTTAGTCCATTCATCACAGCAAGGTCTAAAAAAACAATTTAGGAAAGTATTAGGACTAAGCAGAAAGCAGCCTGCATCACACAGACCAACGTGTGCTGTTGGACCTCTGGTAGTGATATTGCAGGCTGACATTTCCAAAAATAAAATATAGAATAATAAAAATGAAAAATATTGTTCATGAAATGCAGTTATGTCTCTCCCTTCTGAATTTTTGATAGTGTGGGTATTAGCAATGGCTTAAAATGAAGAGTGGTGTAAGCAAATATCCTGTATGCTCCATAATGTTTCACTTATTGCAATGTCATGAAAAGGAAGAGGAAAATCATTTGGTTGTTTTAAAGATACATTTAGGGTGAGAGTCATGCGCCCTAAGTTGCAGTAATTAAACTTTGTTTCTGTCTAGTCCTACAAAAGTAGCACCTTGATATAACACACTTCCTTAGCTATGAACTCAAGAGTGATCACCTTAAAATTTGACATTATTCTTTAATTAATTTCTATAATGCATTGAAAGATTTATGGCTCAATCAACCTATTTTTAAAAAATCATTTTATCAAAGAAAATATAACAGTGATACAGAGTAGAAAAAAACCCAAGATCTCTTAGAGAATGCTTAATCACAATTGACATATCTGTATTTTCCAAAACAAATATTCATCATCACTCTGCCACATTTTACAGGGAGTAGAAGTCCTCCATCCGCATAAATTTCTTGCAAAATGGAAGCCGTGACTGATTTCCTAAAAGAGACAGAAGCACTACTCATTTAATTAAAAATAATAGGAAACTATACATGAAACATGTCCATGTGAAAAGTCATCCTTATATTATCTGTTTTCTCGGTAGTATGAATGAACTGTAGAAAAAGGGATATTTTTATATTCCATTCAACCAGTATAGTTTTGTGTTTCAAATAGTTGTTAAACAATTGCTAAATTATGCAATTTTTAAAATATCTTCTCTAGGGTTAAATTGCACCATTCTCATTGTCACATAATGCCAACATCTTCATTAGAACGGGTTATTTAGTTCCTTGTTGGTCATCCAACAGCACTGCCACAAATATATGCACAATTTCACTGCTAGATCCATGGGATTCATGAGCTTATGAAGGATGCTCCTCAGAACTGCATGGAAAATGGATTAACAATAAAAGGGATCTCTGAGGTCATCTCTGACTATAACCATGTTGGCATTAAACTTAGCATGCCTTACCACAGTTACATGTAGTCATTTCATAAAATTAAATAAATTTCTACTAAAATATATTTCTAGTCTCACAGACTTTTTTCCTAAATAAAAACCACAACTTTCCATCTTTTTCTTTTCAGTAAGATGCTCACTTATTTCTCTTTCTAACAACAGTGTCTTTTCATTACTTTTCATCTTTTAGATCTACTGATCTTTATCTTTTTTCCTCTAAAAACAGGTAAATCTTTTTTCTTTTTTTTTTCCCAGTAATTGTGCACTATACTTCCAATACAGACATGCCTAACATGCTCCAGAATTTACTTTCTGGCTGTTGGTGTCACATCCATCTTCCTTGCCTCTTACCTAGAGAGAGTAAAATAACAAAATAATTCAGTCTTATAATACCTTTCAGAGAAGTAGTAAAAATTTATAAAGCATGAACTTTTGTTGTTGTTATTGATGCAGTAATTCTATTTTCATGGTGGGAATATAAAGAACTTGTACCAAAAAGTATTTAGGCTGTTTTTCTGAGATTATTTGATCTTTTTACCCTTGAGCCATCTGTAACTTCTGACTTGGAAAAATGTACAAAGAGACAGAACTGTCTTACTTCAGTGCTCCTTTAGCTGAAACCCATAACTAAGTTCAGGTAAAGTAATGAGGTCTTATTTTGTCATCTAAAGGTTTGGTTCCTACATGAATCATTCATTCCCCCTTACAATAGTAAAAGAAGTAAAAGATAGTAAAATAATCTTTTCTTAGAAAAAAAAAAAAAAAGCCTGGTTTCCTACCTATCATATTGGTATCAAGTGTTTTTCTGGCTCACAAGGCAAGTGTTGCTAGATCTCCTCTGCTGTCAGAATTAATTAATGCATTTCTTCTGACTGTGTGCATATGGAAAGCTCAAGGATTCAGAAAGAAACACAAGAAATTAATTAATAACAAAAAAACTAACTCCACCCTCATCATGATTATTCTGCCCAACTTGTCTAGCTCTGTCAAATTAGTTGTCTTTCTTCAGGAAAATAAAGGTCAGACCCAACATAATTTCATTTTGATTATTAGTTGGCTGTTCTCATTAAGGAGGCTGCTTCACTCCAACTAAAACAAAGCACTGAGAAAACTCCAGTGAACTCAAAAAGTTATTTCCTTAAGAGACTTAAGCACACAGTGTTCTGGATGATGTGATTTCTAAAGAAGTTAGGGCACGTTCTGAAACAATGTGAAGGAAAGCCTCTGCCTCCCCTTGACAGTATTAGACTTGGAGAGAAAAAATACTTTGGGTGATACTGAAGGACAGGGAGTTGGGGTTTCTTTTTTTGGATTTTTTAATAATTTAACTATTTTCTAAAACTTAAAAATATTTTTATAAGAACTGAAAATTGAAACTATATTGTTTAGATATCAGAGACACAAAAGTATTAGTGTCTGCAAAAGAGTGGGCTCTAGTTGCCAAAGCTTGGATTCCCAAATGAAAGGAAGACATTGAAATATTGGATCATTACTGAAGGTAGTTGCACAACGGCATTAAACTAACATTAATTTTCCATTTTCTGTTTACAGATATCTTAACATTTCAATTTTTCTTACAACCTAAAATCAGTTTCTAGAAAATGGAAACAAAATACAAAATTGTGCAAAAAACAAAAGCACCAACATATTGAATATTCCCCATCTGCATAACCTTCTCCAAGAAGCAGCCAGAAACCCCAAAGGCATGATAGGCTGCTTTATCATGGGGGATACTGTAAAATGTTGTGTTTATATACTTCAATCAACAAAGATTTTCTTAATGCTTTGCAATTTCTCACATTGCTGTGAGAAATGTCTCAACAAGGAATTTTATAGAACATTCTTGATAACTGACTCATATCAGCCAACTACTCGTAGGTACTATTTTATAATAACATAGTAGAGATTTGGATTTACGTTCCTCATGTGGGCTCATTGTATGAGATACATAGTGACAGGGAAACTGTAGAAGAAAAATTGTGAATAGATTGCCTAAGATCCACCATCTCCCTGATAGAATGTGATCTCATTGAGGTGTTTCAGTAGCTTAGAGAAAAACACCAAACACCCTAAGGTAACAAAAGCTCATAGTCATTTTCCTGTGTGTCTTTAGAGACATCTTCTTTAAAAGTTGCAAATTTTTGTACATCTCCTGTCTGTGCCATAACTTGATATGTTCTTCCCACCATAGGGCAGAACACACCTGCTGTGAAATTGCACAGCCATCCCTCACACCCCAGTGATTCCTCTCTATTTTTGTTTGAAGACATGAAGCGCTTCAGATTTGCAGAGATTTTTGAAGCTAAATGATGGGTTATCTATACACTGGACATATTTATTAGGCCATCTGATGCCATGTAAAGAATAACTTCCCACCATACCAGCATTATTCAGCTCTGCTTAGTGCTCTAACACTCTCTTAATAACTCTATCTACTTTTAGATTTGGGCTGTATCAGTAGTAAAGGCCAGTTAATTCCAGACCTTTTTTTTTTTTTCCTAGTCGTCCACAAGAGCCTAAATTGTGACTCCCTTCTCCAAATACTGTTCAGAATGCCTGTCACCCAGTTGCACAATTTCCACCAGCCCTCATCACTAGGAGTGTTTGAAATAGTCACTAATTGACAGCCACAGGACTGAAGGGGATAATTTTATGTGTCTCTCTGGGTTCCAGAGATTCCAGAGTACAAATAAGAAATTCAGCTTTACTGCAGCTGTGCAAAGCTACACATTTCAGCTCAATTAAAGGATAACTGGGCTCTCTAAGTGGCAAAATAAAACAGAATAATGAGGGAAAATATGAAAGTAGATTTTTTTGTCTCGAGAACAATCTGAAATACAGTTTTTGGGGTTTTAAAAGTTATTGTATGTTTTTTGAAGAACTTATGTACACAAAAGTTATGACTGAAATACACCATTTATGCGAAATAACTTTCTGACCTCATAAAAATGCCTATACACACACTGCCAAAATATTTTATCTGTAGAATCTCTAATTTTTGTTGTATCTTCTGAGTTTAAGATTATTTTCTTATAATAAAAATTAAGGGGGAAAAAAAGTGGTTAAACCTAAGAGGGGGAAAACTGTTTTTACGGGGGAAAATTGTTTTCTTCATCTTTCTTAATATGACAAAAGAAAAAAGAAGCCACTTTTTTCACAGATGGTTTATTAAGAATCCTTTTGAATCTGCCTTGGAGTAGAGTTCTACTCTCCAAAATCACTGGAATGTGTCTGCATAAACTTAACCTCTCATTGCTTAGCTATTTAAAAAAAAAATAAGCTATCTGAAAAAGGTACATAAATGACCATCTGTTTCACAAGAATATTTAACAGAGCAATAGGAAAAAATGCAATGACTGTAAACAGATATATATAAAACTCAGCAACTGAAAAATACCTGTGATGTGGAGGTATCACTCCCAAAGTCATTCTACTAGATTGCAATGTTATAACTTTCTGGACAAGAAAATCTCTGTATAGAGCCCCACTGAGTTTTGCTAAGGAAGTCCTTGTTTGTTTAATTTTTTTAATCCAATCTAAAAGATTTTCTAAGATGTTTTATCCACGAGAAAGTTTCTTTCTAGTGTACAGAAGGCTGTTTCTAAAGACTTGCTTCTAAAGTGTTCCCTATCATCCCCCAGATTCTTTTCAAAATCTAATAATATTGGCTAACATAATGCTGGTCATCTTTTCTTGAGGTTTTACACTTGTCAATTTGAGTGAAACCAGCAACCAAAAAACCTCCAGGATGGAGACTGCAGAGCCTTTCTTGGTTACCTATGACAGTGCTCGCTCGCCCTTACAGTGAAGAAGTGTTCCCATGTGTTCAGAGGGAGCTTCCTGCTTTTCTTGTAGTTCCCATTACCTCTGGTCCTGTCATTGGGCACCACTGAAAAGATTCTGGCTCCCCCTTCTTGCACTCTCTCTTCAGCTATTTATATATATGCTCAAACAGGCTCCCATGGCTAAGGAAATCAAAACTCTATTGCCAACACTTGTTCCACAACAGAGCAGTTGTTGATCTTCAGTATCACTGCCTTCCTTCTTACTCTCTTTTCCCTCACCAGAGAACTGAGGGAATCACCACCTGCACCCCTCTGCCCGTGACTGTCACTCCCTAGCACCAACTGAAGAGTTACTGACCCTCCCTAACCAGGGGGACACTGCAGCAAAGACCTCATGTACCATGGGTCAAGGTTAGCTGATATCCACACCTACTGAGGTGCCATAGAGGGCAGGCAAAGCCACAGGCAGAAAAAGCAAGGAAAAAAACTTTTCCAAACTCTCTAAAAAAAAAAGCGTGAATTTGAGTTAGTTCTAGAGAAATCTTCATTAGTGGAAGTAAGGAAGAACAATTACCACTTTTAAATTAACAGAATTCTTAAACCACAAAAACTGTTTCTATGGGGAAATATTTTAGTTTACAGAATCTCTGAAGAAAATATTTTGTTTTACTCAAAAGTTGTTTTAAATTATTTACAAATTTTTTTGTGCTTGTCTAATACTTAGATAATTGTCCCAAGTTATTACACTGAGCTCTAGTTTGAAGCCACTGAAATGGCTTTATAACTATGTGAATATAATGGAAGCAGACTGGGACATGCTTTCAATTCAATCTCTTCGTCATACTCTGAGTAGAATTTGGCATTTGTTCTGTAATACAACAAGTATAAAAAAACTCTGTGCCTGATTTCACAGAGTAGAGTTAAGATACACCTGGAAAAGATGCAGTAAAATCATGTTATTTTAGCTTCTGGGACAATTTTGAAGGGTCTCTTTCTCCACTGCTGACAAAATTGTTACATACTTTGTTATAAATTTTTATTATTGAAAGCATTCTTAAACATTTTAGATGATGCTTGGTCCAGTCCATTCTTCTACATTTATGCAGAAGTCAAGTGTGTCTTTGTTTGACAATTACCAGAGTATTATGGCACCTGAAGGGGCAGTGAAGATTGAGAGATTTCTTGTGTCTTTAGGTAGGAGCCAGGTAAGACTAAGAGCTGGAGAGTGCGAGCTGCCAGAAGAGAAACAATAGGACTGCCAAGAGTTCTCAGGGCTCTGATTCATTCCTGCACTCTGACAGCAGTTTTCCAGGCAGTATTTTAATTTAACTTCTCTAGGTGAAGCTTGGCTCAGTGCAGGTGAAAGGCACTTGCTGAGGCTTCACAAGAAACAATTCCTTTTTTTTGTTCTGTGCTCTCTGTGCCAGCTGAAAGAGGTAGTTTTTCTCTCCACAGCAAATGATGAACAGTAATGCTTTCCATATAATGTTGAGTGCCATACAAACACAGACTGAGCAGCTGGTGCAGAGGTACCACATTACTTGCTTCCATCCTATATCTCATAATTTTTCTAAGTGACCCTTCCCTAGCAAAAAAAATGGTAGAAAAGCATCTACAAGTTGCATGCTTCTTTTTTAGGGCAAAGTGAAGCGAGTTTTTAACAAGGTGAGTATGTGATCCATAATTAGAACAAATAAGAAGTGTAAATCTTGGTATAAAATGACAGAGCTGCAGAAATGTCAGGGATTTCTTGTCAATTTATTCAGTCAGGTTCAAACACCTAAAGGAAAACAAGAACTAACAGCAATATTTTAGAAGGCTTGATATAAATAAAATTAAAGACTGAGTTAGTGTGCTAGTGCCCCTGTTAATAGTGCTTGTCTGGCACATATACAGATATTTTTTAAAAAAAACAAAAAAAAAAAACGGTTCTGTTAAGCCCTCATTACTTCTCAGCCTAAGGAAGAGCCATACCCTCATCAGAGCATAACATTAAATATAATGAAGTCTTACTGATGTAAAAAACGTATTTTGGAACCAGTCATTGAAGAAAACAGCAGACAGAGAACCAAAGAAAATTCCTGGCTAAATTATTTACAGCCATTAATTAAAATGTTTTTGTGGTTTTTATTTTTAATGATGTTATTAAAGATTTCTTGGAAGAGTAGTAGAAGATAACCATGCATATGACTCGTGTGTGATCAACAGCTTTTTCATAATGACTCTGGATAAGGGTAACAGCTGGATTTAGATTTGATATGTATAAAGAAAATCCACCGAGGCTAGAGTTGAGTGAAAAATCAACTGCAAAACAATTTAAATTGTAAAGATATTCTAGATGTGTACAGGGGTAAAATCAAGGGAGGGAGGGAGGGAGGGAGGGAGGGAGGAAGGAAGGAAGGAAGGAAGGAAGGAAGGAAGGAAGGAAGGAAGGAAGGAAGGAAGGAAGGAAGGAAGGAAGGAAGGAAGGAAGGAAGGAAGGAAGGAAGGAAGGAAGGAAGGAAGGAAGGAAGGAAGGAAGGAAGGAAGGAAGGAAGGAAGGAAGGAAGGAAGGAAGGAAGGAAGGAAGGAAGGAAGGAAGGAAGGAAGGAAGGAAGGAAGGAAGGAAGGAAGGAAGGAGTGCTATTCTAATACTCCACATTAGTTTCAATTTGTGCAAGATGAGGGGTTTTTTTGCATTTTCAGATAGTCTATTCATTCTCATATTCTAAAATATTTGCATTTTGCCAATTACTATTTGATGCTCACATAGCGATCTATGTTACAAAACATTGATTTAAGCTGACAAGAAATGCCATTAAGTTGTTCAAGTAGAGAAAATAAAAATAATCTGCTGATAAAAAATGTGTTTCTCATAGATAATGTTAATTATCTTCAGCTTTGTTTGTTGTACAGATTTGTCAATCACACTGTAAGCAAAGTTCTAATTCATCACAAAATAGGACCATGTACTTACTACTTTATAATTTCCTATACAGAATTATTAGGCATTAAAAGAATCACATAGGAAAAAAAAAAAAAAAAAAGGTGAACCTTGTAGAAACATGCAGTTTAATTTAGGCCGAAATGTGCATTCCTTTTCTATTTATGTTCTGTGTAATATTTCAATTATTGAAAAGAAAACGGCCAGCACAACATTTAGATTAACTTTTCAAGTGAAATGAGACATAAAATAAAATATTGCCTTTTCTGTATTTTACATTTACGTTCAGCCTCATGCCTACATAATTTTTTCCTGACTCATTTAGAAGCTGAAAATCTGAAAAATTACATGGAAATGCAGGACCTGGTGCTTTTATGCACAGACAAGACCAAAAGGGTTTTTATATGTATAAGCTGTAACAGAAAGGCTGCAAGCCTCTGTTACCTGCTACACATACACCCATTTTGAGTTCACATGGCAGAGCTAAAAGAGATAGAGCCAGGACAATTAGGGGTTCTTTCCTGTAACTGGCTAAGACCAAGCAGACACCTCTAGCCCTTTTCACAGAACTTTATCATCTTCTTAACATAATTTACCAAGGATGCTACAAATCACAAGTAGGTGAGATGATAAGAATCACCAAGACTGAAGTACAGCCCAGAGACATCAGAAATGCATTCAAGATCCTTGTAAAGCCTCACCTAGAATATGGCGTGTTCTGGCCACTGGTTGATGCAAAAACCAGTCAGATATCAACATTAGGACTGCCTGATAGCTCAGGTTCATTTGAATATTCCCACTCTGTTTCAGATGCCTCTGTTGTGAATGGGCAAATTATCCATTCCAGTACTCACTATCTTGACAAGAAAAAAAAAAAATTGTATATAACAAGAGGATTCTTTACTGCTTATCATCATCTGGTGATGCAGGGCATGTTCCATGTACAATTTGCAAGGCTGAAAATGTCTTCTCCAAGTACAAAACAACAAACAGGATAACTGTACTAGCTAGTTACATAGGGCATCATTCAACTCCTACTCTGGTAAGGATTGTGGTAGGATTATAAGATTAGCAAAACACTGCATGAATTAAATCTCTTATTTCAATACAATGAAATGTGTTTCTCATTAGTGGCTCTACAAATTATGACAAGGTATTCTGAAGCATAAACATCTGACTAACTGTAATTATTCTAAGTTTTTGTTCTCCTTTCTGGTTGTTCACATCTTTTCCCAGTCTTCCTATGCTTTGTGAGTTCTTAATAATAACCATCAAGCACAAGTCTGAAGACTTGTTCAACCAGTTCTCCTTCATGAGACTTAGTCCAAAGAATTTAAAAATATCTAATCTACTGAAATAGTCTCAAATAACCTCACATTTTTATTCCTGTATCAGAGATTTTGTTTCTAGTATTACAGGGGATTTTTGTTTCTTTCTCACTCTTGTTAACTATAATGCTGTCTCTGATTAGAGAAAACTATTTTTCACGTCATGTTTTGGGAACCAAAAAGAAAAAAAAACCACAAACAAACAAACAAAAGCAAACAAACAACCAAAACCAATATTCTATTGGAAAATATAGTGATAGTCAATTAAATAAACCCATAAAATTTATGGAAGCCTTTGTGCATTCCTAGAGCATTTTTTCACCATGATAACTGCTAGCACACAATGTTATGTTTTGAATTATTTTTCTGCAATTATCACTACGTTCCAGGACAATGTTATCAAAATACCAATGTCTGCTACCATTCTGAACATAATTTTAATGTAATTGTCTCCTTTTATGACTGTGGTGTTTCAGAAGCACACCTTGGAGCGTTCTTTTTTTTTTGGTTCTTTTGCACAAAAGTTTTTTGTTTAGGAAAGGTATAGATGTTAGACAATTTTCTTCTGTACAATAGGCCTGAGTAGCAAGACAAAGGGCCTACAGGAAGCTGGTACTCCAGGGAGACATGCTTCCCTCTACACATTCTCCTTTCAGAGTTGTAAGTGCTGTTCTTGGAATGAAAAATGATAACCAAAAAATATATTACAACACTCAGAAGAAGACATGTGGCTTTGCACCTTTTGTCAAAGAAATAAAAAACAGAGCAATTCCACAGCCTCACAGCCAGGAATGAGATCTGGGTTTATTTTTGTATTTCTTGTTTTCTTTGACTTGAAATTGAGTCATTTTAACTGGGTTTTGTACTTTGTATGCTCCTCATGAGGCTTCGTTGCTGAATTCAATAAATCAGAACTGTCTGATTACACAACTACACAACTGCATTTGTGGTATTTTATCACAGCTGGCAGTCAATCAATGGTTCTTATCAGACATTTTGGTCATTATATTGAAAGATTAAAGTTAAAGAATGTATTTTCTAATCCATTTGTATACTTGAGCTTCTTTACTCCAGGGTATCAAATCAAATTAAAGTGGATATAAAACAGATGTCTTTTGCATGCAATAATCCATGTGACAATCCAACTGGTCTATAGAATCATGGTACTGATTACTTCCTTTCATTCTTGCATCCTACTTTGTCCATTTTCTGAACTGAATTCCCAGCTGGAAAAACAATATTGATTTTTTAAAATTTTGATTCAGGATGCTAACAGCAATCTGTTAGCTACAGAATGTGAAGAAGTCTGTAAGGACCTCCGTTAAGAGTTTGTTACAGAGTCAAAGATCGTGAAATCAGAGGTCCCAAAACTAAAAATAAGATCTGAACAAGAAAAGCTGAAGACTTTCTTGCCATCTAATCACTCACTGCAAGGCCAACCAAATCAATCATTCTGCCCAAGGCAGGTTTACCCAAGTATGGAGATATTGAGAAGCTTCTTCTTAAAGACCCTCAGTGTGAGACATGCTACACTCTCCTCACATCAGCTGTAGTTGTGCTTTAGTCACTAGCATCAGATAATTAGTTCTACCAGTTGGATGAACTTCCTTTTTTCTGGTGTGATTAAGATACTTCAGAAAAGCAAGCAGTCACTTTTCATGCACCTACAGACCATTATCAGATCATCTTTATTTAATTTCCTCTTCCATCTGCTTAAGTGTCAGTAGGTTCATTCTTCATGGGTTATTTCAATGCCATATGCCAATTGGTCAAAGAAAACTTTTACTTGAAGTAGCAATCACTTTGAACAATCTGAACAACATTTCCAGAAGAAAATAAAGGTTTCTAAAGGGCTGTCTTTATTTTTGTCTGCATAATAATCCTATGTAGTTGCCTTAGAGAAACCTGACAGCAGCCCACAAGCACCTGCTGACAGATCAGTATTCTCTTCTGTATGTCATGAACTTAATAAAAAAAACAACCTCATTAATCCTTTGAGACAGATATGCAGTGTACTTTGGCCCCTTTGAAGCTAATACTTTAGCTAACTGTGCTAGCTTACTGTGTTAGCTAACACTAAGACAGTAAATTTCCAAATCTATCAACCAATCCTTCAAATTTGTAGAAGTTTCCAGATGGAAATTCTCTTCACAGTTTCCAAACTATTCAGTCTTGGTTTGGATCTCATGGGGCCTCTATGGCACCAGTACATCTCAGCTGCAGTTACAAGCATCCAAAATAGTGTGCTAAAAATCATACTTTCCCCTCCTGATATACTCCAGGTGACACAAAGAGCACAACATCACTGAAGCTTAGCTCCACGATTTAGAAAGTATTGGACTGAGTAATTAGTTCTTATAACTAAACCAGCAGTATGCTTTTGAAATTAAGGGAAACTGACGAACCTAAGAAAAGCACATATCTCTCTCCATTTCTTTGTTTTACAAATCCTGCATTGCAGCTGTCCCTTTGGTTTCAGACACTGTGAATCTACAGTGTGGTGTTGAAATTCCCTTCACAAAGTCAATAAACAGCAATTTACGTTCTCAAGAAATGTGAGCATTTTTCTGAATAGATAAATTAGTCCCTGATACTGCAATCTGAGATAAAATGAGATGGATACATAAAATATTCTGGATGCATTTACTGGCTCTATATATAGTAGACATTTTTTTGTCTGAGATATATTTCACTTGAGAGTACTTGAACTAAAACCATTAGCAGAAGTTTAATCATAATACAAGTTTTACCTAGTCAACAGAATACCTTTCAGTCTACAGCTCTATTACATTCAGATAAGAATGCAAACCCTCAATTCCTCATTTATTTAATCAGTTTCAAATGCCACGAGACTGCTGCAAAACTTTTTTTTTCTACAAAACACATTAAGAAGACGAGATTATTGGCCAATAAATGGTGATCGCTTCTCTCTAGCTGTTTCAGTAAGGTTTGCTGAAACCACGTTGTGGCTGCTCTCAGATGAGGAGACCAGCAGACTCAAGAAGGAAGTATGGACTTTGGTTTTGCCCTTTCTTTTTTTTTTTTTCCCCTCAAAAAATGTTCTGGTTCTAAAAGTAATCTCCAGAATAGTTGCTTAAAGTACACAGAAATTTTTATAAGTGTTATAGTTCTTGTTTTTTGAGGTTTTAAATAAAAATTGCTGTAGAAAGTTGTCCCCACCACAGCAAGACTGAATTTCCTTTCAGGCTGGAAAGCATTCAGGATCAATTACATCAAAATATTCTAAACTAAATACTCTGATTTGAAGGCCAGATATAGTTTAGGTATACAGGTTTCATTATATTGCACTGAGAAATAAGATTACTTAATGTTATCTTTTGGAAGACTAGAACTCCACCATACTTTTTATCATTTTCATGAGTGAAAGCCAAACAGAACATTTCCACCAGCCAGAACATGAATCAGAATAAATTATATTCCCTGAAACAATGTATTTTTATTTTGGTGAGATTAACACAGAGTATTCCCAAGGTCCTTTATTTTGGTAGTGCTATCAATTTACCTTAATTACACAATCTATCCAGACTGATTATCAGTCCCATTCCTAGTAATCAATATATAAATAGATTTGCTTTATTCTACAATAATTTTTTTTCAATTAAAACAGTAGTTTGATAGATTTTTAGCATTTGTGCAAATCCTTTTGATCCAATTTTGGTTAAAAACATGCATCTCTATTAGAGTTTTATGATGTCTCTAATCACCCTAATGGGTTTTTTGTCTTCCACATAGGTAATCCTTGGAGAAGGATACAATTTCTTCCACTAACTTCCTTTCAAAAAGACTTTTTCAAGTATGTTTAGTTATACTTAAGTCAGCTTGAACCTTATCAGTGAGTCTTAAAATGGTATGCAGTTATACACATATAATTTTCTGCGACTTTTCCAATTTATGAATTAAAACAGCGTTGGGGTTTTTTTCATTTATTTCAGTATTCTATCCAGTGAAATATGTAAATAAGAAAAGATTTTATTGAGCTGTGCTTGTTTTATTTCCAGAATCTTGTCCTACAACCATCTTAATTTCCTGAATACCATGAAATTTGTAATTTTAACTGCATTCATAACGAAGACTGTTCACACTCTGCTTGCATCATACCCACAGATTCATTGAACTGTCACACTTTAATCAAAGTTGTTTATGAAGACTCCTGTATAAATTAAAATCACTAAAGTCTTTTGAAGTCTTGCTAACTCTTTTGATTAAGGTGCATCACACTTCTAGTCAAACTCTAAGCTTTCTGCAACTGCTACTGGTCAGGTTTCCTGAAAGCCTCTGGTCTTGCTGAGGTTTCTGAAAAGTGCTCCTGGCAAGCAGTTGAATCCTCCTCTCTGAACCCGTATACAATGGATAACTGAACAAAATAAAATTGGAAAAAGTGCCATTAGCTGCCAATGTTGGGGTAGTTTAGTTTGGTTTGGGGATTTGTTTTGCTTCTTTTTTTTCTGTAAGAACTTGAAAACTGATTCCTCTAGTGATCATCAGATCTTCTGCTGTTTCAGTCAGAAAGATTTTCTATTCTTCTCTGGAAATTTCACAGTCAGTTCACTAGTGATGCCAGTGGACTAATGGGAAAGAGGTGGAGAAAAAGTTTTCATAATGCAAGTCCCAAAAAACTTGCCAATATACACTCATACAAAGTATCTTGATGTTAACTTATTACAATAGTTAACCAAGTTGGTATTATTTAGTAAACAGATGAAATAGTAGAAGTATATTGAGCTATTTTCCTACTTCAGAAGAAAGCTGAAGTTCTGGGACATCTTTCAGTCGGATTCATGTGTTGGAGGTAGAGATTGAGAGCAGTACGAAATAAACCCACCTGGACAGGATGGTAGAGAATAAGGCAAATCAGAGACTTTCAGTAGAAAACAGCCATTGACATAAAAATCAGGCTTCGGATAACTCATCAACCATCACTCTACAAAAAATTGGAAAGCTGAAGTGAATTGTGAGAATACAGGAAAATTCCAAGCAGAACCAGCATGGCTTGAGTCTGAAGAGCAGATATCCAGATTGCTTGGGACTGCCAGAAGCTTACAGACTAGTTTGCTGTTGTATGTCTTGGAGAAAGCAGGGTTTGATGGAAAGAGCAAGTGAATGATTTACACTGATGTTAGAGTGGCAGGGTGTTGTAAAGATAAAAAAGGAGAAGTTATATCTGTAATGAGAGGCAAGTGACCTTTTTGTTCACTGCTCTTTGTGATGAGAGGCAAGTGACTTTTTTTACTGCTCTTAATCGCTAGTAAAGAAGAATGTGTAAACAAGTAATCGCTCTAACTATATCCTTGTATTCTCTAACCACAACCTTGCATTCTGTTTTGCTTGCGAAAATGCAGAGAACAAGAACTGCTATGCTTGCATAATAACAGACGCTTGTAGATATTGTAGTGCTAAGGTCACGGAGAGAACACTGAAGAAGACTGCGGCGAGCCTTCATCAGCGACCACCGGGAGGCAGAAGAAGACCCCCTAACAACAAGTGGAGCAGGCGCAGAAGTGACCTGAAAGATAACTCAGCAGGCAGGCGCAGGCGCAGAAGCAACCGGAAGGGAGACTCGACAGGGGGACGAGAGAACTTAATAGGGGGAATTCGAGTTACGACTGGTGCGGCAGTTGGTGAGCAACGACTCCCCTGTCGCCCAGCGCTGCAACTTTGCTTTCTCTTTTCTCTTTAATAAATTAATTAGCTAATTGACCAGAATAGCCCGTTGTGCTCATTTATAACAGCTTGGTGCCGTGACTCGGATCGGGACTCCGTGGGGAGTTCCTCGTCTGAGGGGAGGCGCCCCACCGACTCGGTGGCCCCAGGACTTGAACTTCACCCCGATCCCGACCGACGATCCTAAAATCGAAGAAAAGAGGAAAGCAAAGGGGGTTCGAGGGCCGATACACCCCTTAAAGTCTTGTGCACAAGGTCCGGACGAAGACGCAGGACGCGTGAGTATTACGGGAGCCGTCCGGGCGGGGTTGGGATCCCGGAGTGCGATTGCGTGGTGTGTGAATGAGAGGGGGGCTGGCAGCCAGACTCCCCAAGCGAGAGCGGACCCTCAGTAGTGCGGTTCCCACAGACCCGCGAGGGCTTGGGCCACGAACCAGGGGAAGCGAGAGTCGATTGTGTGGTTGAAGGCACTCCGGAAGAATGGGGCAGGGGAAGAGTAAGTCCCCCGTGGATATTAGACTCCCCCCCATACCTAGAGAAAGTCCCTTAGGATTTCTACTAGACAACTGGGAACATTTCCCAGGCACACAAGGAAAAGATAAGGCTAAAATGGTACACTACTGTGTGGAAATATGGGGTGGGAAAGAAATTTCAAGGAATGTGTTTTGGCCCATATACGGGTCCTCAGAAGATTGGGTGAAACAGAAACTAAATACTTGGGTGAATACTAAGAAACCCCTTTGTGTGGAAGAAAGTGACTATGCAAAGGTCTGGGTGGGACGGCCAGAGGTATTCATCTTTAAATTAACAGAAAAATCAAAGGAAAAAAAGGGTAAGAAAAAGGGAAGCCGGCCAGAGGAAACTTTGATAGTTCCCCCTCCGTTTGTACTCCCACCTGAGGCGCCGGGAATCGAGGACCCAAGTGCACCCCCCGGAGAGGATTCGGATTCTGACCAATCAGGACATATGGGACCGGTTACTCGCAGTAGGGCTCGGAAAGGACTATACCCACTGAGGGAAATGCCGATGGGGGGGCCCCAGCCGGGTATAGGGTTTATATCAGTACCTCTCAGTTCAGGGGATGTTAGGGATTTTAAGAGGGAAATGGGACATCTACTAGAGGACCCACTGGGGGTGGCGGAGAGGGTGGATCAATTTTTAGGGCCAAATATGTATACTTGGGAAGAATTACAGTCCATACTGAACATCCTGTTCACGGCTGAAGAAAAAAATATGATCAGGAGAGAAGGCATGCGTATTTGGGACGCACAGCATAGGCAAGGGCCAGCGGCAGACATCAAGTGGCCTTTACAGAACCCCAATTGGGACCATCAAGATCCAGCCCATAGAGTCCATATGCAAGACCTTAGGACAATAATTGTACAAGGGATTAGAGAGTCGGTCCCGCGAGGTCAGAACCTCAATAGGGCCTTTAATGAAAGACAAAAGAAGGATGAGACCCCCACAGAATGGTTAGAGAGACTACGGAAGAATTTTCAGCTCTATTCTGGAATGGATCCAAACGATCCGATGGGGCAGGCAGTGTTGAAAGTGCATTTTGTTTCAAAATCTTGGGAAGATATTAGAAAGAAGATACAAAAGCTGGAGGATTGGCAGGACAGGGGACTGGATGAACTATTGAGAGAAGCACAGAAGGTTTATGTGCGAAGGGAAGACGAGAGTCATAAACGCCAAATCAGAATGATGGTAGCTGCGGTGCGAGAGAGTGGGGGGGGGAAAAGGGGCCGAAACAATCTGGGCGGAAGTCAGCTGAAGTTCGGGATTCTGGAGGGAGACAGGATCCAAAGGTGTGTTTCTACTGTGGGAAGAAGGGGCACTTCAAGAGGGAATGTCGTGTTCGGATTAGAGATGAAAAGGAGTTTAAGGAGGACTAGGGGGGTCAGGGGCTCTACCTATTAGGGACCCGAAAACATCAGAAAGAGCCCTTGATAAAACTAAAAGTGGGTCCCCATGGCCAGGAGATTATCTTCCTGGTCGACACTGGTGCAGAAAGATCCACGCTCCAGTCTATACCCAAAGGGTGTGCCCTGTCAAGAGACACTGCTACAGTTATCGGGGCAAAAGGAGAACCCTTTGATGTGAAAATAATAAAAGAGGTAATGGTGGAATCAGAATCTAGATTAGGGTTGGGAGATTTTTTGTTGGTTCCAGAATTAGATTACAATTTACTGGGCAGGGATATGATTGTAGAATTGGGTATTCAAATAGAGGTAGTGGAAAAAGAAATACAAATCAGGCTTTGCCCTCTGAGACAGGAGGACGAAAAAGAAATAAATCCGGAAGTATGGTATAACCCTGGGAGCGTGGGGCAGTTAAGGATTCCCCCCTTTAAAGTCAAAATCAAAAACCCTGAGATCCCCATAAGAATAAAGCAGTATCCTATATCCCTGGAGGGAAGGAGAGGGTTAAAGCCTGAAGTAGACAGGCTACTGAGCCGGGGGTTACTAGAACCTTGCATGTCACCATACAATACACCGATCCTCCCAGTCAAGAAGGCAGACGGGTCCTATCGCTTAGTACATGACCTCAGGGAGATAAACAAGAGAACAATAGCCAGATTCCCAGTAGTAGCAAACCCATACACGTTGTTGAGTAAATTAGGTCCGAATGATTTGTGGTACAGTGTGATAGATTTGAAGGACGCCTTTTGGGCTTGCCCTCTTGATGAATCTAGTAGGGACTACTTTGCCTTTGAGTGGGAGGATCCGGACACGGGGAGGAAACAACAGCTCAGATGGACAGTACTGCCTCAGGGATTTACTGAATCCCCAAACTTGTTTGGGCAGGCTTTAGAACAGATTTTAACGGATTATCAAATAGGCCCTGGGGTAACCCTGATACAATATGTTGATGACTTGTTGTTAGCAGGGAAAGAAGAGGAGGAAGTAAGGAGGGAAAGTATAAAGCTCCTAAATTTTCTAGGACTTAAGGGCCTGAAGGTTTCAAAGGCTAAGTTGCAGTTTGTGGAAGAAGAAGTAAAATACCTAGGACATTATTTAAAAAGGGGTGAAAAGAGGATAGACCCAGAAAGAATCCAAGCCATCCTATCGCTACCAATACCGAAGAATAAGAGACAGATTCGGCAAATCTTGGGCCTCACGGGGTATTGTAGACAATGGATTGAAAACTATAGTAGTAAAGCTAGATTTTTATACCAGAAGCTAACACAAGAAGGGTTAATGAAGTGGACTCAGGAGGACACAAATAAATTGGAAAAATTAAAGGAGAGTCTAGTTCATGCTCCGGTTTTGAGCCTCCCAGATTTAAAGAGGCCATTCTTCTTGTTCGTAAATATAGAAGAAGGAATTGCATTTGGGGTGCTTACCCAAGACTGGGCAGGGAAAAGAAAACCCGTAGCATATTTATCAAAAATTTTAGATCCTGTAAGTAGGGGTTGGCCCACATGCTTACAGATGTTGGCAGGTTGTGCATTATTGGTAGAGGAGGCTAGGAAAATTACTTTTAATGGTAGCCTAAAGGTATTGTCCCCCCATAATATTCGGAGTGTAATGCAACAAAAAGCAGATAAATGGATATCTGATGCTAGACTTCTGAAATATGAGGGGATCCTACTAGAGTCACCAAATTTTACCTTAGAAACCACCACTTTACAGAACCCAGCTGCCTTCCTGTATGGAGAAATGGAACAGGTACCTTTAACCCATGACTGTCTAGCCACCATAGAAGAACAAATGAAGATTAGGCCTGACTTAGAGGAGGAAGAGTTAGATGAAGGGGAAAAACTGTTTGTGGATGGATCCTCTAGAATAGTAGGGGGGGAAAGGAAATCTGGGTATGCTATTATAGGGGGAACTGATTTACGGGTAATAGAATCAGGGGCCCTAGACAAGTCATGGTCAGCCCAAGCATGTGAATTGTATGCTATACTTCGGGCCTTGACACTCCTAAAGGGAAAAGAGGGGACGATATATACTGACTCCAAGTATGGATATGGGGTGGTACATACCTTTGGGAAATTATGGGAAGAAAGGGGGCTGATAAATTCACAAGGAAGGGGATTGATCCATCAAAAGCTTATAGTGGAAGTATTACAGGCCTTAAGGGGACCAAAGAAAATAGCAGTGGTTCACTTAAAAGGACACCAACCAGGAATAGACTTTAAGAGTAGGGGAAATAATGCTGCTGATCAAGAGGCAAGACGGGCAGCAGTAAGGGAGATGGTCATAAAGGAAAAGCCACAGATTAGGGAAACACTGGAAAAGGAAGATGTAAAACTTATATTTACTAGTGAAGAAAAGGAAAAATTGAGGAAAATGGGGGTGAAAGAAGATAAGGGAAAGTGGATGACAGAAGACGGGCGAGAAGTATTGCCCAAAGCAGTGGCCCAACGAATGTTGTATAGGTTACATCAGGGAACACATACCCGACCAGGGACACACTGGGGGGCTCAGGGACTAGTGGACCATTTCGCGACTAAATTTATGAGTATTGGACTACTAGATATGGCTAAATATATCACCAAGAACTGTCCTACATGCCTGCGAGTCAATCGTAGCAACCTGAGAAAACTACCTCCAGGGGGACGGCCATTAGCAAAAAGACCATTTGCAAATCTGCAGATAGATTTTACAGAGCTACCCAAAGTAGGGCGGATTAGATATCTTTTGGTAATAGTGGATCACCTTACCCATTATGTAGAAGCATTTCCAACAGTCAGGGAAACAGCCCGAACAGTAGTAAAAACTTTGCTCGAGGAAATAGTGCCCAGGTATGGAGTGCCTGAAACTATTGATTCGGATAAAGGCCCGCACTTTACATCAAAAGTGACACAAGAACTGGCAGAGGCACTGGGAATAAAATGGGAAAAACATACCCCTTATCATCCACAAAGCTCGGGGAGAGTAGAAAGAATGAACGGGGAAATAAAAAAACAGTTAACTAAATTGGTATTAGAGACTAAATTATCATGGGTAAAATGCATTCCGTTAGCCTTACTAAATATTAGGACTCAGCCACGGGCAGATGTGGGATTGTCCCCATTCGAAATGCTATATGGAATGCCATACAACCTGGAGAGGGTTCAGACTCACCCTAATATTAGTGATCAATATCTTAACAAATATTTAATAACGTTAATGAAATTTAGGAAACAACTATGGGAAAAAGGAATGTGGGCTCAAAGACCACCTCTAGATCTTGTGTTGCACCAGGTACAACCGGGAGATTGGATTCTGATCCGGAGCTGGAAGGAGACCCCACTGACACCGAAGTGGGAAGGACCATACCTGGTGTTACTTACAACAGATACAGCGGTACGAACAGCAGAAAAGGGGTGGACTCATGCCAGCCGAATAAAAGGACCGGTAGATCCATCTGAATTCTCTAAGAAAAATAACTCCCACTGGGAAATAAAAGGAACAACTGGTGACTTAAAGCTCGTCCTAAAAAGAACCTCATCTTGACATCCAGGGAAGTAAATGGACACAAGGGACATTTGGGTGGGGGATAACTGGCTATTACAGAAAGAGTTAATTGGGACTTCCGAGGCACCGGGATACTGTAAATATTTAGAGGAACTTGCTCAGCAACCATATTATAGACCGGTAAGATTAGAATACCATAGCCAATTGTATAATGGGGAAGGGAATGCAAAACATAATGATATTAAAGTAGCATGTAGTTGGTTAGATTGTAACTGTTACCCGTTTGCATGCTTCTGCTGTAAAATTTGTAAAGAGTTGTGGTGGGTCCACTGCAAGAAAGGGAGGGCTCCTAGAAGTGTGTGTCAGCCCTGTTGGGAGGAACAGCGCGAGCTGACTACTTTGGTTTTGAACCAAAAAGTAGCAGCTCGAGAGCTGAAAGTGGGATCCCCGCTCTGGTGGCAAATATATTCAAAGGGGGTGAACCCCGACTTATATTGCTATCACCCCAACGAACCTTCTGGGCCATTTAAGACAGACATTGTGTCAGTCAAGTGTCGTAAGCAAGTAAAAGAACTCAGGTGTGATATTCCACCTTTAAAAGATAAAAATTGGCACTCCAAAAGGAAGTGGGAAAGAGGAGTGAGTTCCGCCCCTGAAGAATATCCTTGCTGCCGTGAAGATGGTACACCTCGCAGTTAGTAGCAACCTAACTGGCGAGCGAGGCAGAGGGGTAAAAGGTGGGGACAGAGAATCTCACACAGGGATAACCTTAGAAGTGCTTACAACCCTTGACAGCCAGAAGCTTGGAGGTGATAGCATAAAGGGGATTAGAAAAAGAACTAATTTTATTCACCGCTCTTGCATGGGACATCACCTAACCCTAATGATGTGCATAATAACAAGGGTAGGACTGGTAAGAGGAATAGAACAAAGTCATGAGCCCTTTGAATGGTCCCTCAGTAGATGGGATACCCCTAGACCACTACAGACAATTGTTACTTCAGGAGCACCGAGTTTCATAGTAGGACTATGTAGCCTAACTAACATGCCACATTGTGGGAGAGCTCTGAATTTAACAGGATTTTACATGTGTCCAGCATCAAACCCAGGAAAGTCATATTGTAATTATCCGGGAGAGTACTTTTGTAGATATTGGGGCTGTGAAACTATTGCTTCTGACTGGGGCACAGGAGGAGATCTTTTTTTAAAGGCAGGATTTGGACCAGTGGGCTGTACCAAACCCCGGCGGGGACCCTCTGGAGAGATGGTATACACAGGAACCTGTTCCTTTATATATCTTAATGTCTCCCAGCCGGAAAAAGCTGAATGGGCAGTAGGGAAAACATGGGGAATTCGTCTCTGGGAACCAGGGAGGGATAGAGGCAATATGATCCTAATAAAAAAGAAGCCTGTACCACATGACCCAGAGCCAGTGGGACCTAACCCGGTCATAGGGGATGAGGGCAAGGGAACTATTACAAGCCTTTTGGTTCCGGAAGGAAATAAAACAGAAAACAAGAATGAGACCCAAGATTGGCCTGAAAAGAACCCATCCATCAGCGAATATAATACACTTTGGAAAGTAATGCAAGCTACCTTTAAGGTACTAAACAATACATACCCTAACTTAACTAAAGAATGTTGGCTATGTTACATGATAGAACCACCCTTTTATGAAGCTATAGGATCCACCGCTGAACACAGATGGGTAAATGGAACAAATCCCAGGGAATGTTTATGGAAAAAGGGACAAGATAGTACCCCTGGAATATCTCTGGCTCAGGTGAGTGGTAAAGGAAGATGCGTAGGGAATATCCCTAGAAACAAGGATTATCTATGCCAGATAAAAATATCTGTATCAAACCTAAAACAGCCAGCTCAATGGCTCCTCCCGGCCGTAAATACAAAATGGGTTTGTAATACCTTAGGAGTCACACCATGTCTGGCAGTCAATAATTTCAATAGTACCTCAGAATATTGTATCCAAGTTCTAATTCTCCCTCGAATAGCATACCATTCTAAGTATTATGTCCAGGAGCGTCATATCATCCCTAAACATCATTTAACAAAAAGGGAACCATTCACAGCCCTCACTGTAGCAGTTCTACTTAGCATGGGAGGTGCTGGACTCGGAGCAGGTGTAGCGTCCTTAGTTAATCAACAGCAAGGAATGAAAAATTTGAGAGCTTCTGTAGATGAGGATTTGCAGAGAATAGACAAAGCTATAGATGGATTAGTAAAGTCAGTAAGATCCTTATCCGAAGTAGTATTACAGAACCGTAGGGGGTTAGATCTTTTGTTTTTACAGCAAGGAGGGCTATGTGTGGCTTTAAGAGAAGAGTGCTGTACCTATGTGGATCATACTGGTATAACAGTTGATGCCATGGCAGAGTTAAGAAAACAAATTGAGCAAAGAAAAAGAGAACAAGAAGCACAACAGAGTTGGTATGAATCCTGGTTTAATCGCTCTCCTTGGCTCACAACCCTTCTGTCTACCTTAGCAGGACCACTAATATTATTTGTTCTAACGTTAACCTTTGGACCCTGTATCTTTAACAAACTTATCAATATAGTCAAAGGAAGAATAGAAGCCGCCCATTTAATGCTTGTTAAGGCAAAGTATGAGCCGTTAAATAGAGGAAAAGTGGAAGACTATTTAGAACTTAGCAGGAGAGAACTGAAAAGATACAGTGAACAAAAAAGGTAAAAAAAAAAAAAAAAGGGGGGAATTGTAATGAGAGGCAAGTGACCTTTTTGTTCACTGCTCTTTGTGATGAGAGGCAAGTGACTTTTTTTACTGCTCTTAATCGCTAGTAAAGAAGAATGTGTAAACAAGTAATCGCTCTAACTATATCCTTGTATTCTCTAACCACAACCTTGCATTCTGTTTTGCTTGCGAAAATGCAGAGAACAAGAACTGCTATGCTTGCATAATAACAGACGCTTGTAGATATTGTAGTGCTAAGGTCACGGAGAGAACACTGAAGAAGACTGCGGCGAGCCTTCATCAGCGACCACCGGGAGGCAGAAGAAGACCCCCTAACAACAAGTGGAGCAGGCGCAGAAGTGACCTGAAAGATAACTCAGCAGGCAGGCGCAGGCGCAGAAGCAACCGGAAGGGAGACTCGACAGGGGGACGAGAGAACTTAATAGGGGGAATTCGAGTTACGACTGGTGCGGCAGTTGGTGAGCAACGACTCCCCTGTCGCCCAGCGCTGCAACTTTGCTTTCTCTTTTCTCTTTAATAAATTAATTAGCTAATTGACCAGAATAGCCCGTTGTGCTCATTTATAACAATATCAGAGCTGGAAGGAGATAGGGCTGGATATGAAATGCTGGAATGCTGTGCTATGTAGTACCTTCTGCTGTCAATTCTTTGTACTGTAATTGTCTTCTGCTATGTTGACACCACGAAGGAGTATTTTCATACTTCACCTGACAGTTATTTTAGGCCAGTGCCTGGAGACACAGCAGGCAAGGAGAAGCTGAATCAATATTGCCATAGCTCTCTGCCCAGTTTGTCCCAGCAGTTGTGCTCTCAGACGAAAGTTCACATATTTGAAGTGTTCATCAAAAGGGGAAGCATTTTGTCTCTGTCATGTTTGAAATGTATTTTAACACACTGAAAAGACAAAAATGCCATTTTAAACCTAATGGTTTTGCTACCTAGCATGCAAAACTGCATATTGCTGTGTAGAACCACTAGCTAATTTAGTAGGCATTAGCTGTGTTAGCTAGCTCAAACCTCTCTACAGTAAGCTGTGCTTGGCAGTCAGTAAATGTAGCATAAATAATGTTATGCTACATTCTTTCATCATACTTTTATCCTTACCAGTCCACAAATAGGAGCGTTAGCCTCTCCTAAATGCTTTCTGATTTGGATATTAAAGCAGAGTTTAAAATGGCGGTAGGAAAATTTGCTCTGTTTTTCCAGCCCATTTTTTAAACACTGAAAAGTCACTATTGCTTCCTACATACTAGAAAGATGTCCAGAAACAGTGATGCAGATGAAAGTGAACACAGAGCAGCAGTTACATGCACAATCATTCATCACAGCCTGAAGAATACCAAAGGCTGAACTAATGGGTCGATGAACCTCTGCTTTTCACACTGACAGATGACTCCAGACTGTGAAACAGAGCATGAATAAGTAACCAGTGGAAAATGGTTGACCTTTGAGATAGCTCAAGCCTATACAGACATTAAGTTTTGCATTCAAATTAGTTTTTAGGCTGAAAAAAAAAGTTTACATTAGGCTGATTCAGCCTTCACCTTGTCTTCTGCATACATCTCCTAGGAAGCTAAGTAGTGTCAATTTTCCCTCTCTTTCTGTTGGTGTGATCTTGTAAGACAAGTCTTACATAAGTGTCCAGAGAGGGAGAGGGAGAGAGAGGGGTGACAACCTCCTACTAGAATAATTTAATGATGGAAAATAAAATCTTTAAATGTTCTTTTCCTCCAAAACAGGGAAACTTTAAATTTTAACCTAATTTTTAATACCTTCAGGAAGAATATAAATGAAAGGCAAATTAAAAACAAATAAAAGCAACACATACATAAAGGAAAAATAATTTATTATTGGCTTGCAGTAAGTTTCAAGGAATGGAAAATACTATGAAATATCAGGGCACTCTTCAACTCAGTCTTGTAATGTTAATCATAGTGTTTCTGATCTCTGTGACACAGAAACAACTGTCAGATCCAGTCCGACTTACAGAAAAAAGCAAGAAGGGTTACCTACTGGAGCAAACAGATGGAAAAAAGAAACTATGTCAGATAAATATCTTACTTCTCTCTGAATATATGAAAGATGCTGCTTTACCTTGAAAACACCATTTCTTTAATTGAAATTATTAATTTATCATTGTCTTTCTTTAATACTTCTTAACACTTTGTAACGAGCTCCACTGCTTTGAACTTGAACCAATCCCAAGTAAAATTACACACATTTCAGTTTGTTAATGAGCATACTCTTTAAGACCATGAGCAGGAATATACTGAAATTCATCTAAATAATATAATGACATTCATCTAAAAATGAATGTCTGCAAAATTTGCCAGCTTCTCTGTTTCTTATTTTATGGAATAATATCTTAGAACATCTGATTTCTTAATAATTCCCCTTTTCCAAGAATATGAATTATTTTACTTCCCCCAAAGAAATTAAAGTCAAGTACAATATTGTAGATGGGTGTGTGGTCCACAGCCTATATATTTAACCAAACTAGAAAGGAGGATGCAATTTGTCTGACACATTTATTTCCATTTGCAAACACCAGCTTCAATACAGCTGCTCTCTTTGATAATGAAGTATGAAGTCAATGTGACGGCTAAGGTATAACAGAGTCTTTTCTGAATAAAAGTGCTATTAGAGTCCAATTGTCTTTTGTCATTTCTATTAAATTAATTAATTACAAGAATTCACAAATATAAATTTCAACAATCCATCTTGCAACAGGAACAGAATATCTTTAGATGGAAGTGAAATTTGTAAGTTAATGAGTCATTTTAAAATGAGCTCCCATTCACATTGATTTTGTGTCTCACTGCCATAGAAATAGGTTCTGCCAAGATATGTCTGTTTAGACCAGCTGTCTCATTGCATATACAGCACATGTTCCATTAAAAAGCAGATTTTAGCTGAGCCCAGTCAAATATGCATTTCAAAGTTGGTTGTGGAATTGTTGTACTCCCTGTTGCTTTAACAAAGGAGGAGATGAGTGACTGTGAATTTATTTCTTCCCTATTTTCTACTGAAGAGATTATTTTGGTCAAAGAGTAATACTCTTCTCTATGAATGTCAGATCAGGAACCAGTTCAGAAATTAGTTTTTGACCTTGCACAAGGCCCCTGCAGAGACAGTAGGGCTGTACTGATGCTGTGGCTGCTTTCTTTTGTTCTGAGTGTCCCAAAAGGTCTCACACCAAGAAACAGACCCTTACAGAAAAAAAAAACAAAAAAACACAAGATTAGCCAGACAAGAGAAAAATAGAGTAGAAGGGGATGAAGTGTTGTGATGGCCTGGAGACCACCTCCATATCAGACTAGTGTCATAAGAATAGATTTCTGTTTGGGTGGCAGTGGAAGTTGCTGATGATTCTGACCTATACTATATAAGTAAACATTTCAGAAAATGAAACACTTAAATTCAAACAGAAAGTGTCAGAGTTACCTGAAACTGTAGTTTTACAGTTCCAGATGCCTGTTAATGAGAGACAAAGCATTCTACTGTCCACAGGCTTAAATTACATGTAGATGATATATATATGGGTAAATTACATTTATTAATCTTACTGTTGTATCATATAAGGGTTTGGGTTAGAAGGGACCTTAAATACCATCTAGTTCCAACCTCCCTGCCACAGAGACATTTTTCCCTAAACCAGGTTGTTCACAGCCCCATCCAACCTGACCTTGAACACTTTCAGGGAGGTACACCCACAGCTTCTCTGGACAACCTGTTCCGGTGCCTCAATATCCTCATAATCAAGAACTTCTTCCAAATATCTGATCTAAACCTACTCATTTTCAATGTAAAGCCATTCCCTCTTGTCCCATTACTGTATGCCTTTGTAAAAAGTCCCTCTCCAGTGCTTCTGTAGCCCCCTTTAGGTAGTGGAAGGTGTTCCCCACAGCCTGCTCTTCTCCAGGCTGAACAGCCCCAGCTCTCTCAGCCTGTCTCCATAGGAGAGGTGCTCCAGCCCTCTGAGCATCTTTGTGGCCCTTCCCTCGAGCTGTTCCAACAGCAAATGTCATGTAGATCTGAAGGAGAATTTCCAAGCTGGAATTATTGAATAAACACACTTAAAAATCAGAGTGATAAAAACACAGCTTTTTAAATTTAACACTCAAACTTCATCACCTAGACTGTTAAATTTGCTTCGTCTGAGTTCAGAGTAAGTTTTATGCCCTGGAGATATATATTACTGTATCTATTTACTTTGTGTTTTTTCCATGTTGCATTACAGCTAAATATATATTATCATTGAGATACTCTCTTCTGCCAAATGAAGCAGAGTGAAAAGAACTCACTGCAGCGAGGATAATTGTGATTTTTTTTTTATTATTTAGTATGTACTCGGAATAGTTTATAGCTGGCTACAAAAAAAAATTGTGTAGGGTAAAAACCTATTTTTAACTAATAATATTAATAATTGAGAAAATTAATAGGACATTGTAGCAAGACTTTCAAGAGCCAGGAAGTCAAGGAAAATTATTCACTTAGTTGTTGCAGTAATTTAGTTAATTAGATTTTTTTTTGCTCTACTTAAAAAGATTTTCTTTCTGGTTAAATTAATTCTTTACATAAATATGTGATAGTGAGAGCAGAAAAAATGTATTTTCCATTAGAAATTCATATTCCATGTTAATGAAAACGGTTTTTTTTATTTGAAGAATGAACTATATTACTTTCTTTACAATCAAAATCTTAAAAATAAGTGGGTTGTGAAAAAATTATCTGTTCAATAAAAATAAAATGAGCAGTCTCTTTTATCTGCTTTATAGTGGTATGTGCTTAGCCTAGTAATATATTAAGCCCATTTTTGTTATGGAAAAATTGAACAAAACCCCAAGTATTTATCAGTTCATGCTTATATTTATCAGTTCATGCTTGTGCTGAGCTTGAGTGTTGCTCTGGTCAGCCCTCTGTGAAGATGCCCACTTGGATAACTGAGCTTGGTTTATTTTTGTGATTTTATCAAGAAACCCCTTGAAAAGCCAGTCTTTCCCAGAGATTTTCCATCACAGTTATATGCAGAGCAAATTACTCATAGAACACTGATCAAGATTAATTTTCTGTAGTGACAATTTAAAACGTTTTAAGAGAAAGAGACAAGATTTTAACCAATTATATAGTTTCTTTACTTGCTGTTTTCTATTTCCATCTAGTAATTATGGAGGCAAATCAATTAGCAAAAAACTTTGTGAATATTACTGGACACTCAAACTATGTTGGAAAGAATGTCTCACCCATATGTGCATATGTGCCCATGAAGAGGCTCTTCCTCCTCTCTGTTATCACAAGCCATACAGGGCACAGCTTTTGTGTGAAAGAAAACTTTACAAAAATATGAAGTTCCAGACCTTCATGTCTCTCAAAAAAGTAAGATTTAGGCATTTCACCTGGTGGAATCAATGAAGAAAAAATTTGTATTGTCACATTATCAACAAAATGGCCATCACAGTCTTTCATAGCAAAAGTCCAAAAACAAGAAAGTTGCCATCTCCGTGGAATTCACTTTGTTTATTCCAAGAAGGAAGTTTGACATCTTACCCCAGAGAGTGGGGTGGAGATGTAGACTGCTGAAAGATGCTGTCATCCTGTCATCCTTCTGAGGTAATTGGCCCAGGAATAAAAATGCTTCACTTGTTTTCTTACAGTATTTCAATTTAGATTGTTTGCAAAATATTATTTTTAAAGGATGGTTTCAAACTTTTGATATTACTGAATTAAGAAGCAATGAACATCATTAAAGTTTTTTACCAAATACAGTCATTATTTGAAATCTCTTGACTTGGTGTTCTTGAAAGAAATGAAGGAGGATAGAGGTTTGTTTTATATCTCCTGTCCCCTTTTACTCTTAAGGGTCAAACCAACAGTTTTAAGGGTTTCATATGAATTGTTAGTATGAAGTAATTTAATGGGACATTTGAAGCTATAACAATTGCTTTTAACACAAAGGGGAAGTTTTTATTGAAAAAGAAATACTAAAATCAATATAAAATAAATAAGCAAGTTGAAAATAAATTAAAACTGATATTTGTAGGTTGGAGATAAATGAAGGAATTGGTTTCTAACACAATTTAATGTGGAAAGAAAAGAAAAGTATATGAAGAAATTTTTTTCAAATATATCAGAAGACGAAAACCAGTGACTTGGAAAAAAGATTCCAGGAAAAAAAAATGAAATAATATAACTATCTAAAAACAGACAGCAAATCTTTTACACCTGGACTCATGCTGACCATAAAAAGTACAGTGAACTCATTTCTATTGTGAGTCTGGAAAAAGCAGATAGAAACCAAGAACATATAATCCAACAATAAGAAAGAAAGAAAAAAACAATAGTTAAGCAGTGTGAGAACATATATCAAAAGTATGAAAACTTAATACTTCTGCACAAATCAGAAAAATCTCTGCAATTTGCTTTTCCAGGTTCTACTGTCCAAATATAAAAGAGAAATTTTACCTATAATGACAATACTATAAAAAGTATGAGCAAAATTAGCTGTCATATAAGAAGTTCAAATGAGGATATAAAGTGCATAGATTTTTACATTACAAGAGGTCTGAGACTCTTGGACTCTCTGGAATAGAAAAATTGAAATATATTATGATCTATATCAAACATTTTATACAGAGCAAGACTTATCTAAAGAAGGGAAGTAATACAAATAGTACGCAGTCATATAAAATTTGTCACCTGGAATGTATGTCCAAATGTGGAAACAATCAGATCTAATCTTTTGGGATAAAATCTTTACTTTGGTTTGTTGGTTTGTTGGTTGGTTAGTTTGAGCTTTTAAAAATACCATAGAAATTTTATCTTCTCTAGATTCAAACAAAAACACGTACTCATCCAAGGATTTTCCAACAGACATATCATCTCAAATTTTTTTCTATTCTATACTGGTCTTCTCCAAGCACTATCTTAATTTTTACATATTTCTAGCTCCTCTTATGTCTCTCTGACAAATGTCATACTGACAAAATCAAAGTGAAAAGAAGGCTTTCTGATTATAATACTTCATGTGTATTCTTCTTTGTAGTGTGTAAGTAAGAGCTTATTTTTAGGAAGACAAGCTTAGTTTTAACCTTTTAACCTTAGTTTTAGCAATTTCTGCAAAAAATTTCTACAAAATGGAATTGCAAAAGGATGGAGCACTTATATAGATATATATATTACATACATAAAAATATATCTTTATATATAAATTATATATAATTATTATTATAATTATATATAATTATTTAGATTAAAATATAATGTATATAATATATAGTATATTATATACAAGATATATTACGACATATAATCATAATTACATCATGATGAAGAGTCCAATCTGCTGGGATATTTTGCTCTCAAAATTATGTCTGAATCTCATAAGAATGTTATCTTTTTAAGAGCTTTGATTTTTTGATGGTCTTTGCAAATGAAATATGAAAAAGTGCTTTTCTTATATAGTTCAGTTCTAAGCACTGATGATTTTGAAAAAAAACACAAGAAATACATAAACACTTTGTCCCTGGACTTGTGTTTGGGAGCTGGTACACCTTCTCATCCAGGTAAAATAAACCTTGATAAAACTATATACCTGTGAACAAAGCCATGCCTTGAAAAGCCATTTCCTTTTTTGAATCCTGTCTCTGTACTTTCCATTGGCACTCCCAGAGGGTAATATTTTGTAAGGACCACTAGGGTACTATTTCATTGTCCTTTTAGAAAGCTTGTGTTCACCATGCATGGGAATTGCTGTCTCACCACACCATGAAGCTGGAATTCTCATCTGTGCCCAGAGATTCCATAAGAGAAAATGTTTCCAATCAGAGCACTGGCACATTTCAGCATCACTAAAGGTGTCCTTGGGAGTTGGCACTCAGGTTCTCTCCAAAACACACATTGGTTTCCTTGAGCGTATAGGAGGTGGTAAAGGATCACTACCATGGCTGAGAGCAGTCAGTAAACACACAAAATGAGTTCTCAGAAAAAGCCGGGTTTTTTTCCCAGACCACTTGAACAAGGCACAATATTTTTTTACAGGTCTCCATCACTGTTCTTTTTCCATTCTTCTACAATCAAGGGAGTATCAAGGAAAACTATTCTGAAATCAGAAATTCTCTTTCTGCTCATCCACTCAGGCACACACAGAAGATCAGCTCCCACCAATCAACTCAGTGAAAAGGACTGATTGGAAGGGAGTCTTGCCCAGTTTAAGATTTATTGTTTTTGGAAGATATTTCAAGAAATCTTTAGGAATGTTCACAGTTTGGAATTTAGTCCTTTATACGGCTAAGAAGCAGCTGAACAGCAACTTTAAATTTACCAGTGCCCAAATATTAGAAACAGATAGCTAGAAGCAGGCAATTGTCATTTGAAGGTCAAGTCCTGAAATATTAAGGTGCTGGATGCTTACATCATGAAATGCTGTTAATTCTCCATTAATCATCAGTGGATTACCCACACTGTGGATTTACTTGCTCCTGATTTCTCTCGAAGCACCTGGCTGGAGCCCAGTATTGCCAATAATGTAACATAAAGTATGTATTTCTGCAACTAGATCCTACTGTGCAATTTGTAATTAGCATCTATTACACTTAGTTATTAACGTGTCAAACATATCTATAGTCAAGTGATTAATTCTGACAATTAATATGTGTAGCTTTTAGCATTATACATTATTGGTGCCACCATCAGTACTGGCTCTTCTGGTTTATTTCCACCTCTCATTTCAGAATAGCTGGGTAAGTAGATCTCATCCCTTCAGACTAAGGTTAGAGGCTTATGTTATTAAATAGCCAGTTCAGAATCAGCTCCTCTCCTATACACCTAGGGATTTCAAAAGATTTTCCATAAAAGAGATGAACTAGGAAAATAAAATAATACAGGCTCCAAAGACTATAGAGATTTGTTCAAAACAGGCCAGAAAAGGTAAGGTGTTGAAACACATCCTAATGTTTTTGACCATCACTAGGTTTACATGACACTAAAAGAATTCCCTTTTATTTTCTCCAATAAAGTGGCATATTGAGTTTAATTCCAGTGAAAAGGTTATATGCTTTCTAATGAGATAAGGTAGAATTGTTTTCTTGTCAGCTTTGTTTTGAGAATGTACAAGTATGCATCATATTTTTTAGAGTGAAACAGAAATTTCCTATTTTTATGCATAAATTAACACATATTTCACCAACATCTGGCTTTACTTAGCTTTAAATGGGCTAAGACATTTAAAGACTAGCTGCATTCTCTTCTTCCTTGTATTCACCAGAAGTTTTTCTGGGACATCTTCATTTATTTAGTGAAATTATTTCTTGCTAGATCTGACACAATTCATCACCCATAGCAACTTCCAGTAGATGATTTAATGGAAACTCTTTAAAATTCAGTAATAGACTCTGCATACATTATTAGTATGTATTTAAATATACTCCTAAGATCACAAAGACATGCAGAGAAAACACTGAAAATTTGGGTAGATATTAATGTTTACATCAATGCCTTCAACTTTTGTCCTTTGCCTCATTGCAGAATGCCAAATTTTCCTTCACCAGAATTTCAAGCTAGCAAAACTATCAAGAATTTTATTTGAATGAATCCCACAAAATTCCTGTGGTGTCAGTCAAACAAAACCTAGTAAGGTGAAAGGGGGAACATATTTGTTGTACAACCATCCTCCCATCTGTGCTCTGAAACACAGAATGTGTCAGGCAGTCAATGCAAAAGTGACCTACTCTTTTTTTCCTTACTAAAAGCTGTCATTTCCTCTGCAGTGACAGACCGAGTGCATACACAGCCCTGGGAAATTATGTACTGATGCTTCCATGTTCTGCATGGTTGGAGCTGCTTTTACCCTTATGGTTTTTCTTGTGGGTCCAACAAATGCAGTTGTGTTATGAATGAGTGCTGTCCATGGGAGCAGTTGTCCCTGTGCCCTCTGTCAGATCCAACAACATCATTCTTTTGCACATAGTGAAGCCCACAGGCTTTTAGCAACTGGCAGTACAGAATCTCATGTAATGGAAGATACAATAGTCCAATGCTTCTGTTCAGTGCCACACTCTTTCACTTACAATACAAATAGGAAGAAAATTAATGATGACAAGAGAGTTAAACCTATATTAAATACCATATATCTTTAATGTTCTTCTCTGAGATAAACTGAAAAATAATCAACACAAAGGTACTAAAAATATTCTTATGCCAGAGTGTACTGAGTCATCATATACTACACAAAGGTTTAGTTTATATGTTTGTAATGTTGTATTTAGATGAAATAACACAGTAAGCACAACAATCAGCAAGATACTATGAAAAAGAAGGGAACTAGAAAGCAGCTTAATTACTAGTCAGTAGCTTCTTTCAAAATAATATTTTGTGTTCATATACAATTTTCCAAGCATATTTTTGAATAGTGAGGAATTTGATGAGTATTTTCTGTCACGTCAAAACTAATATTGAATAGCACTTTTCCAGTGTCTCTAATGTTGTACTCCTTTTCTTTAAAAGCTTATTTGAATTCCAAACCCAGTTTTAATCTGTCGGCCAGTCAATTTTAATGTATCTTTTTATCCAATAACTCTCTCACACCAAGCATCTAATATCCATCATTTGTTGTGCTAAAAAACAACAGATGTTTTAAAACCCTGAAGCAAATGTTTAAACTTCCAAATGAGAACTAAAAATAAAGGCAATCAAAGCACTTTGGACAATTTAAATTATACATAAAATATAAATCCAAGGCTCATGGTCATGCAGACAAAACAGTCCCTTTATATTCTGTTGTCTGTAGATGCAGACAGGTTACAGAGCCTTTTCCAAGCACAACAGATTTCAGAAACAGAATCACAGTGTGAAACTCAATTGAACATCCTTATTTGATATTACTGCGCTGAAGGCAAGTTATCTGGAAGGTCAAAATATCTCAATTCATAAAAAATGTTTGTATCACCTAATGATAAATATATTATGTGTTAATCCCTGAATTTACCTCACTCTTCACAGCTGCAAAATACTGCAGCTTAGTCCTCATGAGAGAAGGTGGCAAAATCCCCATCTCTTATTCATATTTGTATTTGTGCATCCACTTATGTACATCTCAGTCTGTCTTGGGGCTGTATATGGGTAACCAAGGTCAAGAGGACAGAATTTGTAAAAATTGTCGGGATGAAGGACTTTTATTCGGCAGACTGCCAGAAATTTCTTTTTGGATCTGCAGCTATAGTACAACAATAGAGAGAACTACCTATTCTTGAAAGGGGAATAGACTAGGGTCCTTCCCACATGTGTATGTAGCTGCTGTGGTAAAGTAATATATGTGCATCATAAATGCTAATTTTTATAGAAGACATTTGTGCAGTTTACAGCACTCCTAAGTTTTTTCATCATGTCCGTCAGCTATGCGTGAAGGTTTTTTTCCTCTGTTATTTGGAAACAGATGCAGAAAAGAATACAAATTCTCTCCACTGAAGATTTAGACAGTGAAATGCATAAATTGATTTTTAGGATCCTAAAAGTGTTTTTTAGGCTTGTCCATTCCATGTAAGTGTCAATGATATCTCAACAAAGAGATTTGATACTTGAGAGACAGTAACTTTCACACAAACAGTCAATTTCAGGAAATCCAGGTAATTATATCATGATAGCACATAATTCATGAGTCTGCTGAATAGTACATAAGTAGCATGAAGGAAATTTGGTGAGATAAAATAAAAAATGGTTGCCATATTAGCATAAAGGTAAAGATTATTTAGGAGTACCTGCCATGGATAGAAACAAATATGCTTTGTACTTAACAAGGGAATGTGTATTTCTGGGTATAGAAGTTCAATAGAATAAAGGTTTTTTCAGAGTCGTATCTCCTGCCTACCCAAATGAGGAAGGGAGATGATTAGGTGGAGGGTTTTTCATTATAGATGGTAGAATAAGCCAGAGGACTGTGCACAATGTGTTAATGAGAGGCTTTTTGTATATATGTCCAGTGAAATAAGAATACAGGGAAAATATCATCCAACAATGATAGGGGACAATATTTGTGTTAGGGACAATGTTTTGACTGACACATTTCACGGATACATTGTGAAACTGAACTTGATAGACTGTCAGAGACCACTCTAAACCAGTGACTTAGAAAAGTGCATGGACCAGGAAGATACATAAGCACTATGAACAGCATATCTCCAAGACCCTGCAGTAAGAAACCAGTTTGTTCCTTATGCTTACAGCATTAGAGCAAGTTAGAGGAGCCATATTGCCATTCACAGAAATACTTCTACATTATGGATTTAATTCCCCTATGGACAGAGGTATCCCACAGAGAAGCATTGGCTCAGAAAATATATTCTTCCATTCTGACACGTGAAGCTCATACTAGATGCCACATACTAAGGGTTGGTACCTTTTGTTTTGCACATTATTCTTTTCTTTTCCTAGTGTTTTTCCAAAGAGTAGTGCTTCTACTAACACAAAGTACTAGATGGCAGCAAAATGCTTTTAAATACCTGCTGGACTGTCATCATAGCCTGTATCCATTTATCACACCCTGTCTGTGCTCTCACTCTCAAAAGAGTATATTACTCTTACTGTTGTGTTCTTGTCTCCCTGTTTGGTGACCTCTCTTGCCTCCTGCATCATTCTTACAGCTGTCAGAGGATCACAGACAGAGTTTGAATCATAAGGATCGCTGTGCTGAAAAAGTGATGCATTGTATGAGACACTTCTAAAGTGATCTTTCTATGCCACCACATAAGGTCAGCATCAGTGCCGGTTTCAGATCCTGCATTTCAAGACAAGGTGTGAGACAGCACGAAAAATAAGTCTAGAAATCAGTGCATCTGGTCAAAACACATGAACTTAGGGGCAACATGGAAGGCATTAAATGGGCCAGCATGACCTGCAAAGGACAAGCACATAAAAAGTAACTAAAAAAAAGGCAAGGAAAACACTTTCTCTCTTATCTACTCTGGATACAACAGGAACCAGTGGGATTACAGTGCAGAAGAGCTGAAAAAGGAAAACTTTTAAAGCAAAGGGATATCTTAGCCCTGAAAAACTGGAATATGCAATCTTAAAATTGATGTAATTCGAATTTAAACAAATTCCCACTGTCATGCTTCAGAAATATATGCTTTGGGGTCCCACTTGGAGAAATGTGATATCTATGTAATGCCTTGAATCCTACACCCATTTTGATGATGCCAATCCAGTTGTGGATGGAGACAATTTAACCCTTCAGAGTTGTCTGTTTCTGGAAAAGGAGGAGAGTTAAGGCAATGCAGATAATCTGTGTTAAACTGTCAGCACGCTAAAATCATCACAGAGAACAAGCAGTCAGAATTGAATCACCTGGCTGCAGATTTCACAATCAATTAATTAATTAAAAGAGGCAGGGCATCATATGTGTTTGTGGTTCATGCCCATCTGTTACTTCTGTGTAAACAAATAAGTGCCTACAGACAATTGTTTCCTCTAAATTTATGATTTTAGAGGCAGTATGAGCTGACAACTATATTTTTGTCACTTTATTCCTCTTGGAGTCTTTCTATCTGACAATAACAATGTGAGGTAAAGGTAAATGGCAACCCCTTCAGGTAACTGAGATGAAGTGCAAAGTCTTTGAAATGCAAAAAACAGCCCCATGCAGGCTGCCAGCACTGCTTAGGAACATCACTCCCACTCTTCAGTCTTATTTCACATCCTGATATCTGCATCATGGAATTTGGTCCAGAGACTGGGAAAGAGCATGGCAAGTGCTGGAACACCTGGACTCCCTTTCTGGTTTATTGCTGAGTTGCTTTCAAAAAAACCAAATTATTTGTAATCCAAGAAGCTATGAGAATTCCCGTGTAAAGGTTTTTGAAAGCAAGAAGGGAGCTGCAGAAATAACAGCAGAGTGAGCTTGGTGACATCTATTACTGTTATAATAATACATAGTACTATTCCCTGTGGAAGGAAATCGGGAGCTGCTTCTCTGTGTTGTGTGAGACTTCACCACAAGGAAGGTCATTCTTTAGGGCCAGTAGCTAAGGATCCTGGTGTGGAAATATTATTGTACCCCTGCACAGCAGTGAAGCTTCAAATAATACTGCTGTCTGGGCTAGGGTAAAAGCAAAGGCCTTGAAGGTGCAGCAGGTTAATATACAGAATGGTAACATACAGAACACCTGATATCTGTTTACTCAGTATAATCTTTCTTTTCATCTTTCCAATCCTCATATTTTTTTCATGCAGGAAAAATAGTGGTCCTTTGTGGCTGTCAAAATTAAGGTCATTCAAGGTTGGGATTAGCTACCTGGGATTAGGCAGACATGCCTTGTCATTTCTAAGACACTTAGCATCAGAAAAACATTCCTGGCCTATGAAAATATAATTCAAGTCTCAAATTCTTTCCTACTAATTCATTTAGACTGTGCCCGTGCTTTATCTGCTTCATTAAATAAACTTACATGTCAAAAGTAGGGGAACTACCTTCTTCATTCTTCTCTCCCACCCAGATCTTAACAGTCTTGTAAGACATTTTAGTGTTGTGATAAGAGCAGAAAACATATTTTCGAAGAACTTATGTAGAGGAACTTACCTTCTTTTCTCACAGACAAGATTTCCTTACCAGCTTAACCTCAGGTTTCCCACAGGAGTCTCAGATGTCTAAATCCTTAAAATTGTTTAATCTCGTAATAGCTAAATATCTGAATAACAGCTAGTGCCTACAAGGAGGGATCCTGAACAAAGGAAGCCCTGGGCATACCCTCCCAGTCTAAGTGGGAGAAATTCTGTGGTCCTGCTGTGTCTCTGAATGCTCACTCACCTGGCTGGGCCACAGATCTCTGTGCCTTTTGTTCTGGAAATGGCCAGCACTTCATGGCCTCTTGCCTGGGATTTCCATCACCCAGAGCTCAACCTGCAGCTCCCACTGCAGCTGCTCACCAAGATATCTGTGCTGAAAGAATTCCTCAACAAACAGGCCAAAAATGTTTCAGAATTTTTATTTATTTATTTATTTATTTATTTTAGATATGAGGTTTTTGTTATATCTGTTGACTTAATTCACAAAAATGTTGTTTTCACATCTATTTTAAAGTCTTCAAGGGTATAGTCTCTAGAGAGGTTTCAGAGAAGGGTAATCTAAAATAATAGACTGAAGTGACTCTCTCCCACAGAATGTCTCTGGGGACAGACTACACTCATCTAACAATCTGGAAAGGGCTAGCGCATTTTCTTGGATGACATAGAAATGAAGAAAGAACTCTTTGATTGACTGTCTCCTACATTTTCTTCACAGCTGAGCAGAAATCATGTGACTACTTCAGGCACATTTGAAAACCAGAACTACAGCAGCTGTTTCTTACACAGCATGAAATCTGTGCATCCTTTTGACATGACTACCTGCAGCTCAGATCTTTACATGAGAAACAAAGTAAAGTTAATTAGAAAAAACTTGGAATGTAGTAACATCTGAGAAATTCAAGAAGATGTAAATTTGCCTGGTATATATGTAAACCAAAGTCTACTGAAAGAGAAAACTGGAAAAGAGAGACCTCAGAACATGTCTTTTAAAGGAACTTAAAGAATAACTTCTTCCTTAGAGTCTTAATTACTTGGATGTGAAAAGGTCAGTAAATAAACCCCAATCCTTTCACAATAGAAAAAAATCCTGGGAGTGGAGGAAGAGCTGTTGAACATTTGACTTCTTCTCCTCTAGCTCTTCATAATAACCAAAGGAGAACAATCAGAGTAAGAATGCACACACTGTGGAGTAATCATTAGTTTTGTGCTAGTATAGAAAAAAAGCTGTATAAAAAGAGTTTATAAGAAATACACATAGAAGATAAAATGCACTGTATTATCCTCTCTTGTCCAATAGCAGGAGGTTTTTTTTAGGTTATTTTAAAATTAATTTGGTAGTACACATTTATATGGCAAGCTGAATAATAGGATCTTGAAAGGCATTTCAGTAATATTTTACTCATTCAATATATTGGTTGCTTTGAATAATCACAAAGTATTTATTTCCAGATAGAGAGTGGGAAAACTGGGAAGGGATGAGTTGGCAGCCCTGGAAGAGAATACAAGGGAGGTCCAGGAAGAACAGACTGGGAAGCTCCCCTGTCTGCTGTCCCAGTGCAGCTGTACCAGATGCCCTGCTGAAGGTTCTGCATCCTGTTAATTCCTGTAAATAAATAGGTAACAGACACAGAAAAGAAAATTAAGAGAAGCAGCAAGAGAGTCTCTGAGGACAGAAAGTAGGCAAAAATTCAAGAACAAAAGCTGCATCAATCAGCATGTCCTGTTTCACAAAGAAGATGGGATAGTTCAGAGAATGTATGTTTTTTCCACTTTTCATAAGTAGCAATGCCAACAAGACAAACTAATACAAAGAAAAAATCCGTTTGAAACAGGATTTAGTTTCATGATTAAAAATAGGACTGAAGCTTTGAAAATATTAATCACAGAAAATGCTTTTGAACTGGACTATTTAACAAATCCTTATTCATACCCCAATTTTTGAAGATCTTTGTTCTTATCCCAAATTCAGGGGTTTTTTTTGCAGGTCATGTTCACCTTTGTCAAAAAATAAAAGAAATAGTTCTGCAGTGCCTGCTGTTTTTTTGTTATTTTATCTAATTGCACCTGAAACTCAGAAAAGTTATTTATAACTTCACCAGTTACTTTTCAGCATTCTCTGACAAACTTACTTTTCCATAACATCTTATTTGGAGATCCATCATAATTTAGGAGCTCAGAATTAACTACTTGGTATTACTCCATCAACACATATTTTACTGCAGTTATTGGCACTGAGGTTGAATTTATAATTGCGTATGAATTCTGAAATTCAAATGAAGGTAAATATCAGAAACCTTTTAGTTATATAAAGACATAATTATTACTCCTCCAGGCTTATCTGCAACTTGCAAAGAAGTCCCATTTTTCACCAGGGATAACCTGTGCCTTTAGAATTTGTCCATTCAGAAGCTCAGTCCATTCAGTGTGTTCTGTTGTTACGATCACCTGAGGGAAAAGTAATTTTATTATCTTCCCAGGAGCTGGGACAATGTACTGAACATTTACAGCAGACATTTATTTTCTGCTGGATTAAGTTTTTATCCTTGGTATATGTCTTTGGTTCTCTATGCTCTGTTCAAACATTAAAAAAAACAAACCAAAAACCAACAACAACAATAAAAACCCATTTTATTGATTTCCCATGAGATAATTCTAAATTAATGATGCTCACATGCTAGAGTTGATCATTTTACAGCCCACAGATTATTGCAAAAAGTTAAGATTTTTTAAAACCAGCATGCTAGGGAGATGTTATATTCAAGTCAAACAGTGTAAGTAAGACATGCTCTTTTCTTGATTTATTATAGTCCTGCTTTTCAGCTTTTCATGCTGGTAGTCATAGCAAAGACAATCATATGCAGAGTTAAAAATTACAAAAGTCTTATTCTAGATACCTTTACTTAAATCAAATTGTGCTTCTATCTTCCTATGTGTGAAATAAATGGTTTTACACCTAGTTCTCTAGGAAAGAAAAAATATGGCAACCAGAAAATTCTACCAACCTGAGTTGTTAAGCTGGAAAAACAAACCTCCTTTCATCATTTAACATGTGAAGGTACTACAATACTTTGTCCACCAGGAGTCTGAGTTTCTTTTCCAGCCTCAAGAGAATACTGCCTCAGAAAAAAAAATGTCATGCCTGAGCATAAAATCAGTATGAATTTATATATAATTCTCCATTTCCCCATGACGGGTCTACATCATGCATGGTTACCATGTCCCCATCCACAAGGACAGCTGGCAATAAGAGGCAACGATTCCCATTAGAGACAGAAATAGAAAGGGCTATGAACATCATGCTCTGCCGTTCTGCAGACTGCAAAACCTTTAGCTGTAAAAATTAGATCTTTTTTTTTGGACTAATATTCATAGGAATAATTTTAAAAATACTAACTTTAATTTTTAGACTATAAAATGATCCCTGTTTTCGCATTTATTTTGGGCCACAAAAATTCTTACTTTATTTTTAGCTTCTGGTTTTTTCATCTGTCTAGTCAATATTTCTACGATGAATTTATGTTGGAAATCATAATTCCAAAACAAATAGCAAACCAAAATGCCTTACTGTGACAAAACAGTGTACCCTCACTTTCTCTTCTGATTTGCTGTCGATTCTGAATCAACAGAATTTAAGTACAAAACTTCTGTAAAGCTGTCATAAAATATGGAATTCAACTTTTCTTTTTAAAAAAGGCTTTGAAAGATGTCATTTCCACCCCTCAATAAAACCAAATCAAACAACAAAAGAACAATAGGAGTGGAATTATAAAAATAAGGTTTACATGGATTTTTATATCTAATCTAATATTTTAAAATAACATCAGTCTACCTTTGTATAGGCTTTTCTTAATTAAATAGTAATGTATGTTTCTTTAACACAGAAAACCCTGCGCTCTACCTTATTTTCTGGTAGAATTTAATCAGATCAAGTAGAATTATTGAACAGCTTCCCTATTCTCTTTTCAAATTGTCATTTAATTTCTACAGCGCCAGAAGATTCTGGCTCCACTGAATCATTGAGAATAATAGCTTCCAAAACCTTTCCGTTTCTCCTAACTTCAATTCTGTAGATTTACAAGGAAATACATGGATCAAAGGCCTAGGAATACCTCTGTGTATTGTCTACAGACTTTTATATATCTTGGTAATTTATGTGGTATATGGCATATAATTTAATATATCTACATAGAGATAAAGGAAATTATTTCTTTCGGGAGTTCCTTAAGAATATTGAGAAAAGGTTAGCTAAAGATTGATTGCAAAGTAAGACAATGTAAATCAGTAGTCTGTATTTAAATCTAGGAATGATTCCAGCATGATTACTTAATTTACTACCTTATCTCAATCAAAGCATGAAAGCTTACTTATCTATTTTAAAGGATCTAAATTAAGATTAAAACAAGGTTCAAATTTTTTTTGACCAGGTTGTCTGTGAGGCATGATATTATTAGACTAAGAAAAAAAATTTCACTTTTAGAAAAAGATTAAAATATTATAAACTAGTATTTCAAAACACAGCTAAAGACAGATATTTATTGTACACTAGACAATTCTTGGCTACTTCAAGAAAATAGTTGCAGCACAGATCTTTATCTCTGTTTTATAATGAAAATTTATCAAAAGCAGCATTACTTTGGATTCATATAATATTAAATTGCAATAGAATAGTTATTAAAAGAAATTTTACAGTTATGCTTAGTAGAATAAGAACACGAGTTATAGGTTCAGTTTAAGGATTTCTGATACACATTTTTGTCACTGAAACCGGGCTTTATCCTTTCGCAGTCTCCCCATGAAATGGCCTCCATTGAACCAAAGCTTAAACAAAATAAATGCATGCAGGCCTTGTACAAATTCCCAAGACTCAGCCATTCAACCAGATACAACTCTATTCAATTTCTTTCTGAGATGGGATTACTCCAGCCAAACAAATAATTTCTCTACTGGAATTGTATCCTGTCAGCTCAATTTAAGAGAAAAAAATATTTTTGTGGAACAACATTTTTCTACATAATCAGAATGGTTACTATGAAAGGTTATTAATGAAGTGCAATTATCTTGACATGAGGAGAATTCAAGCTTACAGTACGGAGATGTTTCTCTGAATTGAAGGCTGGGTTACATCTACTGGAACCTGTTTTTAACCCAAGTTATATATCCTGGCATATACTCCACATCAAGTAGGAGCAGAACAAGTGTACTTTAAACTCAGGAACAGTCTCTGAGTTACACAGTGGAAATAATGGAATGGGTTCATAACTCTTCTGACCAATAATAAATAAAAAGTTATCTTCTCCACTCTTGCAAAAGCAGCCATTCTGAGGTGAGACTTTACTACTGACAACTTAAAATTTAGCTACTTTGGAAGACAATCACTTAGCACTGTAAAGTTCAGTAGCATCTACCCTTTTGGCCAGGAAGGGAAGGTGGAGGGTTACTATATGGTTTTTGTTTTAACACGATCACCCAAAGCACAAGGACAGCATTAGCATTTTCTCCTTGGAAAAGAGTCTAGACAAAATGGCATTCTGCACTCCAATCCTTAGCCATGAGAAACTATGCTAGTTTGAAATTCTGTTTTTTCTAAAATATTTCTCCCCCTGATCTGCGCATATATATACATTAATTCTGAACTGAAATTTTCCCTTTAACAAGCTGATTGATTAGGCTCCAGGGGGGAGAGGGATTTATGAGTCATTCTATAAAAATATAACTCAAACAAAAAAAAAATGCATCTGAAAGTCTGAAAAATGTTAGCTAAACTAACATTGACTGTAAAAAAGTCTCCTTTTAAAAAGCTGAAAAGCCACCTGAGAAATTCTCAGTGGTCTGTGACTACCTCTGTGTGTATTTATTACAAAATCTCAATTGTTAAATCTCCCATACTAAACTGAATTTTAATCATCCACACAATTTCCTGAGAAAGAGAAATAAAAGGTTGGAAGGAATAAACACTTTCACACTCTTTGATAATATTGGCAACTGAAATAGTTTTTGAAAATATTTTTTTGTTAGAGAAGACACACACGTTATGTCTAATATGCCACATGTTTCTTTGGCAATAAAATAACACTATCATATCCCAAAATATATTATAAGAATAAGACCATAGGGCACGAAATAAATAATTTCGAAAATTATCTGTACTTCAAATGTAGACTTGCTTCTTGGTAAAGAATGCAATGGAGAGGGGGAGAAAATCGTTACAGGTATTTTTGTCACTAATTTTCAATTCAAGAATTTGGCAAAATATACAATTTTACTACAAGCACAGTTTAAGGATGCAGTCAGTTACTAATTTCCCTGTTTTTAAGTGGATGTATTTATGGGTGTCACTGCTAATTTTCATGCCATCATTTAGTCATCCTCACTGGCTTTCTGAGAAAACTTTAAAAGTTTGTCAATTATTTTGGTTTTGCCAATTTTTTTCAAAACAGCTAATTTATTTCTCAATTAACCACCACTTGCATTCCAAAGCAAGCAATAGAAAGTACATGATGATACCACTGCACAAGACTTGACAAACAGAAGCTCAATATAGAACTCTTCACTGGAAGCAGTATGGAAGAAGTGATTCTTTGAAAAACAACCAGATCAGCATGACATTAAGTGACATATTGTAATTATAGCCTTTATCTATAAAAATTAACTTGAATTTATAAGCATTTATAAGCATGAGAGTGAATAAATAAGAAATTGTTTACATCTTGGGGTTTTTACTACTACCAGAAAGACATGTTCTCACTGCATGTAGGGATTGAGTGGCATCTATTTCTAAAGACTTTCAAAGAATTTAAAAAGAGAAGCAGATTGTGGATTCTTCTAGTACACCCCTCCACAAAACCTAACTCATCTGTACAACAAAGGGAAAATTTTTACATCACAGGGAAGACAGAAAGATGCTCCTTATAAAAGGAGTTGTGATTCCATATCCTAGTATTTCAGTAACACATGAGGAGTTACCTCTAATCTAAAGTGAAGTAGGTATGTCCTTGTTTTTTTCCAACCAGTTCCACACTCTACTTTCAGAGCCGAGTAATTGCACTATAAATACTAAATTCCACTCACAACATAAATTACTTAATTCAATTTTTTTCACAAGAGACTGATAACACGGCTAGAAAAAAATGCTTAAAAATCTGTATCTCTCTCTATTTTTTCCATTCATGCTACAAGAGAGGCTGTGCAATATGTTTTGCTAACCAGCAGGGACTCACCTTTCCCAGTGCTCTGTGGTTTGTCCTGGAAAAGCTCACAGCACACTTCCAGGACTACTGGAAGAAAGAACAGTGCCCTCCCTCTGTATTCAGCAGCTTTGCCTGCCAGTCCAGATACCATGCTGCTACTGTGACCCTCTGGCCATCTATGCTCCTGCACTGTTTTCAGTTCTTACCTCATTGCCCCATGACAAGAAAGAACTATGTGAAAGCAGAAACCTCGATGTCTTTTGGATTGCAGTGGGAGAAATGACAATTTGTGTGTTTGTCTGTGTGATTACACTGAATCATCCTTTCCCATCTGTTTTCAATCAATAAATGATTAAACAAACAAAAATTAGTTGGTTGACCCCATCAGCAATTCACTGATTCTAGCAGCAAGCATTTTGAGTAAAGGGATGGAGAGAAATTAAAACAATTAGCACTGCAGCTGATAGTATAAAAGAGGGGTTGGGCAATAATAAAGTAGGTGTCCTCAGAGAAGAAGTAGCTACAGGCAGAAGTAGGTAGGACCTCAGAGAATTAGGTTCCTGTTTAGGCTAACAAACTGCAGTGAAAGGAGCAGCATTTTAAAACAAAGAGATGAATAAGCTGCCTGCAAAGCAGTCTCTTCCACACCTGCTTAGATGGCCTGTCAGCCATCAGCATTTCTGTGAAAAGTGCAGCCAGACCTGAGGCAGTTATGCCTGTGCCAACTTCAGAACCAGACACAGAAACAAGAGCTTAGGTAATAAATTATATCTAATTTACAGGGCTCTGACAGGTTTCCTGTGAGTTTCTGGGATTTTTTACTAAATCCACCTACGCTGTTACATTCAATAATATGCCAGTGAGGTGCATCATGTGGGAGGTTTGTCTAATTTCCTGTGGTTTTAGATAAGAAATGTCTAGTTGTTGTCTATTTGCCTGAATTTATGCCTTACTTGTACCAAGTAAAGTGCAAAATACAGACGAAGACATGTAGCCATAACAAAAAAAAAACAGGCAACACTGAAAAAAATTATTCATACAAGAGAATCAACAAAGGAACATGCAACTTTTTCTAATCCCACCTAGATAACAGTGCAAGAAAAGATTAGACTAGGTGGACCTTTATCAGAAAGACATTCTAGTACTTCACTTTGAATTTGCCATTCCCTGTGTTATGACACCAAGCAGGAAAAAAAAGGTGGTTAGTGGTGCATCTGTTTTTTATACCAGCTAAGGGTTTCTCATAAAATCGAATGCTGACACATTAAAATTGAGGCCAAGTTTGTAGGCTGTAAATCCAAAGGAGAAGGCACAGGTGAGTTAAGTCTAGATGAAGGGGTATGCAATTGTATTGATCTCCCTTAGCAGATTAGCTCAGTTTCAAAACTAACAGAGAATTAGAGAGAAGGCATAAAGCTTGGTAGGAAGACAGACGCTGATGCTGCTCCAAGGAGTGTGGTCTTGAATGGAGGTGTGGATGCCCCAAGCCCCTTTTAAGGACTGAGCCCCTTTTAATGACCAGTTTACTTAGAATTAGCTAGAAAAGATAGGGAGCTATTCTGCTAAAATCTTGCTATTTATTCTACAAGGTGATGATGTTTAAAGACCAAGCTGAAGCTAGTTCTCTCCATCACTTTAACTTTTAAGCACTTTATTTTATTACTTATTTCTACTTGGTTTAGCTGAATATATGAAACTGTAGTCTAAACCTCTTCAGAAGATTTTATTATACTTCCCCTGCGATTTATATTCCTGCAAATGACTTTTCACTTGCTCTAGTCTTTAAAATTGTTATTTATTCTTTCTGAAACTGTTGAGATGTTAGAGCTGACACAGTTTCTCACAATTTCCCTTTTCAGAATATAAGCTTCAGAGAATTTTTTCCCTTTATTCTGGCATGTTTTCCACCTCTGTTTTTTAATATTTCCCAATGTTTTATATACTCAAGTATCAAAGTACCTTGCTTGATCCAGATGGTTTCATGAAGTTGTTATTTAACTTAATTCAGGTGGTTCTTCCAAAATTAAACTTTAGTTAAAAATCTAGTTATGCTTGCTGCTTTACTTAAAATAAACCTTCTTGTGTGGTGTTTTTCCAACGTTATTTTATATCATAAATCCTCTGTAATTTCTTCATTTTTTCAAAGCTAGAGTACAAATATCGTCATCTGTTCTGACTGATTTGGGGATTATTTCATACAGAAAACTTACATATCTGAAAATTACTACCCACCAGCACTTCTGTTCTAATTCATTTATCAAGATATATCTGGGCAGTGAATATGTCAGAGAATAATACTGTCCCTGATCTCATAGACTTAATTTTCCACTACACTTCTATCCACCTATAGAAAACATATGGAATTAAACCAAAGACTCTTGCCTTTTATAGGGAAGGGCAGTTTTTTTCATTTTCTAAAATGTTTTTGCTCCCAAAAGATCCTTTTTATTCCATGCTTTTTTTTCCCCTTTCTTTGCCATTCTTTATATCATTCATGTATAATGGTTCATCCACTGTCTTATATTTCCCCTTTCCAGGCAGAAATGGCATATAATCTTCAACACTTTAATTCCAGGCATTGCTTTCAATCAGCTGAGCCCTTCAAAATTTGGAGAGATGAAGCTCTTGACAGATCACACTAGACTTTTACTGTCACATGACAACCCAGGTAGTAATTTTCTAATTAATTAAAACAAACAAATTGTTTACTCTGTATCTGCCACTGTACATGATTTTATCTAGATTAGAGGGCAAGGTTGTGGAGAGGATGTTTGGGGTTTTCCTCCCAATTAAAGCCAACAGTCTGTTCAATAACATGAAGACATGGAACCTAATAAAATTATTCAATGAGACCATATAAATAACATAAATTATGGAATCATTTGGGTTAGAAAGGAGCTTACAGAATCATCTAGTTCAAGCACCTCTGCCATGGTCAAGGATATTTTCCACTAGAAAGCATCAAAATCAAAATATTTTGCACAGTCTAAGCTCTTTACATAAATTGAAGGATCATATATTTACTTTTGGTCATCACTAGCTATATGGAATTTGATGTAGCCCCTTAAGGAAACTCTGTCTATCAAAATGACCAGATAAAGATTACCTGTTCAAGTTCTTTGAAGAGAAATATAGAACTGGAGGAGATGGAGGACACTAAACATGAAAAGTAAATCTTCCTTAAGCATTTTAATGGATATTTCTGATCTTTCAATCAGTATGTTCGATTTCATGAATGATGTTCTTATGGCAATATTTTGTCTGTTGTTTCTTAAGATCACCATATTTCCAGCACTGTTACGGTGTTAGCCCTTAATCATAGCAGTAATCAATAATCCTTGGGTTTTGTCATTTTTGTTCACTGCAAAGAGGTTTTCAGTTTGCAGATGAAATTGTTCCAGGTATTTATGGATACAATTCTGGTTTGGTTTTAAAAAAATTTTAATCTTCTTACCCCTTCTGTTATTCCCCACATCAAACTATAACAGTATATCCATGCAGCAGCAAGGTTATCTCTCCCTTTTTTCTTGAAAATACTCTGATTGATTGTCCTACAGATTTCTGGTGTTTGAAAAAATCATTTCTTTGCAAGATATAGTGACTTAGTTTCCCTTATTGGCTTTCAGCTTGACTGTAATAGTCTTGCAAGAGATTCACCAAAGTTTACAATGACTCTGTAAATGAATTTACCTTAACTTCATTGGCTATGGCTGGATGTTAGAAAATAGCACTGCATTTTTCCCAACCTGTTGAAATATATCATGCTAAGTTTGGGTAAATTTTTTTTTTTAAATGTTGGAACTTTGAAGGGGATAAAAGTAGTTGAAAAATTGATCACGTATCTCAATGGACCTTTTCACAAAGCTACACTGTATTTCAGTTTTACACACGAATCAAATCTGCTTACAAGTTATTTGGCTTTCTATGGTGATAGCTAAAGTTTCAGTGGTGAGCAGGTCTGTAAAACAGGAGTGGTTTTCCTGGTTGATTTTCCATTTGATTTAGTTGTAATTTGATATAGCTGTATATCAATTTCGAACTTTATTAAAATGTTGCAATATTTTTTGTAATTTAGAGTAAAGCACCTTAGATAAAAGTATTCACATGGGTAAGTGAGCATTTTGCAGACAGTCTTCACAGTGCACATATCTTCCTTTTTATACAAAAGCAAGTTTCGGCTGTTGAGTGGGTAGAAATATCTAGAAAATAAATGAGTCTCACCGGCTTGTAAGTGGCTTTATACATAGTGATATTTTTCAGGATACTTCCACACATATCTCATGTCACAGGTAAGCGAAGTAAGGACTGGAGGATTTTGTTCTACCTACTGTTGTTAGCATAGCTGCCTTCAGTAAATCAGATTGCTCCCTTCTCAAAGGAATACCTATTATCCAAATGTTTCTAATTAATGGCAAGACATGTCACTGCTAAAGTAAGCCAGAGGAACAAAAAAGAAACCCCGAACAACAAAATGCTTAACTAACCAACACACTGAGAGTGACAAAGTCCGTGATGTATATTCAAATGTCATTCAACACAGTTCCAGTCCTACAAAAAATACTTTGAAAGACACTCTTCTCTGATGCTTCAACAATATACAATTCTAAAATGTTTTTGTCGAGAAAGAGCCAATCCAGTGGCTGGTTGACCCTGTGAAGGGAGAGCAGTGAAAAGAACATGTGCTAGAAAGTACTTGACCTAAATACAAGACTAACATTACAGACCTGTGACATCCTAGGGAGTTGTACTTGGAAAAAACAGGCTGTGTTACATGTTTAAAGTAAGGTTTGTTAAATAGGGAGGAGCTAGGATTTGAAGATTATTGTTGGTTGAGATATTTTATTTTACCATGTTGTTCTCTTGTACTGTGGTGAAAGAAAAACAGTATATATTTACACATTACCTAAATTTGTTCATGACCAATTATCAAATTTGAAATAAAAAACAGTAGGAAAAAAAGAGGAAATGTATACATAAAAAACCACTAACTTTTACAAGAAGCTATTAAATAAAAACTCCAGGAATCTGTCCACTTTGATCAGATGACTGAGATCAAATCAAGAGCAAGAGATATCAGTTACAATTTTGATTCAGAATTCTTTTATCATCTGAAAGAAAACACTGTCCAGGGTGATATTCCTAATGATAAATATTTGATTTTAAAAAAATCTTTTCAAATAATGCATGCGATATTTTCCATTGCAGTATTTTACTGAAGCTATCAACCTCAATATGCTTAGAATGTAAGAATCTACCTAAAGCAGACAAATCTTGTTGCAAATCTTTAGTTTATTAGCTTATCTCAGTTTACATAAGTGGGCAAAGAAGTAATGTATTAAGAATATCTTCAAATAAAAATCAGTGGAAAAATAACTCTATGGTATTCAATACCAGGAATTAAAGTGATGAGTAATGTGATAGGTAGACTGCATATAATAGAAAAGTTTTAAAGAACTTTTGTCTTAATTTTGCACAGCAAAACAATTCCTCTTTCATCAGTATTAATAAACTATAAGGTGCTAGTCTTGTATATCTCCTTCCAGGTCAATTACTGATCATCACTTCATCAGCTCCCTCTTGGTTGGAACATGAGTCTTTTCCAGCTGGTTTTCTTAATCAGGGGGTCACACAAAAGTAACAAAGGTTCAAACCAGACCTTCCAGGCACTGCTTCCAGAAATAAAGAGCACCTGAGGGTTCACCTCCAACATAATAATTTGCATAAGTTAGCAGTGGCAATAATATGTATTCATCTTTAGGAACCCTGTATGAATTCATGGTAAGGAAAATGAAGCACACTTTTACAGCTATAAATAATGTATCTGAGAAAAGGGCAATAGTTTGTACTGCCTTACAGAGATGTTCCATTGCAAAGTTAACAAGAGAAAAAAGTTCGTCCATTATATAAGAAAACTGATTGTAATTCCTCCTTATGCTTCACATGAAGAAAGGTCAGACTATACACAGTATTTAAATGCAATGTCATGTATTACTTCAGATAAAATTAAAATGCCTAACATGAATAAAACAGGTTTTGCCCTTATGGGCAGTAAGAAAAAGTCAGATATTGTTACTCTAAAAATTCAATGTTTAAGAAAAATACTTTGTTCAATTTAAACAGACCCTAATACAGTGGTTAGATTTCCTTTTCTATTACGTCAAAGCAAAACACTGTCATTCTTATCCATGTCTCTCTTGTCTAGGCCAATGTTCTACATGTAAAGTAACTGAACTTAAGATGTCTCTAATTTCATTGGCTGTGTTGTGACAGCAAGTGTCAGCTCTTGTTAAACTCAACATGCACCTTGTATTCTTCACACCCTATCTACTTTTACAGTCTGTCTGCCCCTTAGCATGATTTTTTTCCTTTGACTTCTTATCTGAAGCTCCAACCATTGCAGGAGGTTGTCAAAATGCAAAATTACTTACTTCTGTAAGAAGTTCTGCTTCTGCTTTAATATGATTTCTATCTGGACTGGTCTAGAATTGCCTTCTCATCTCTGGGGTTTATAATTTCAAAAAGTCTGTGTTAAACTAAAATATAGCTGATATGGATTTGTTGATGAATACTGTGGTTAGCAGCAGTTTCTCAAGAGCTCAATGCATCAAAATAAAACAACATGTCTTGTCCAGAATAATTTGACCTGTGATTTGCCCTAACACAGAAGAAAATTGAAACCAGAGAAAGTGTTTTCTTCCTCTCCCCAGAAATAAAACAACATAATTATGTTTGTTGCCACAGTGCTGAAATGTCTACTTCTACACTGAAGTCATTCTAGGATCCAAGAACACTCAATCAGTGAAAAAAAAAAGGAAAAGCATCAGACTATTTTGACAGTCTTAAAATAAGAGATACTGTCCCTAAAGATTGAAAGAATTTTCTTTGCAGCTTGTACCTGCCTGCAACCATATGAGATTGTAAAGTTCCTTAAAGTTCCTTAAAGAACAATATTTCTCATCTTCATCAAGCCTAGAATTATGGAGTTGAGTCACCTTTTTCAGGAGCTTCAACGAAAACTCTAGAACTCTGAGCTAAGATTTCAGCTCTTCCATTCACTAATAAATTTGCCAGGAAAGAGAAAAATCTCTATAACAATTCAACTACAGTTTTCTCCTAAATCTTTCATGCATGTGTCTTGCAAAGGGGGAAAAAGGAGGAAAATGGAACTGTCCACAGAGAATGTAGAAGTGCTGTTTTTGTCTTTTCAAGGGAGTTGTTTCCTTACATTACTGCATCACCATCTTGATGTTCTAATATCATTATTGAAGCAATATGTTATGTACACAAAGACTGCCAATGGATCTGCACATAAAGAAAGGGTTTAGAAATTTAGAAAGGCCAGAATTGGAGGGGATTTTGAAAAAAATTACTGTCTTATGTGAGTGTTGCTTGTAAGGTCATTAGAACTGCCCTTCCTAAGACATCTTAGATCAGATCAAAATGTACTTGAAGAAACCCGGATTATACCTTTTAGTGATTCTTAAGCATTATCACTTTAGAAACACAAAAGCTGTCCACATTCATATGTACAGCAACAGTTAGTGTCCACCCACAAACATAACTTTATGAAACGATCTCATCTGATAATTCAATTAATTTTTCTGGACTAATCTAAAGGTTTATAATTTCCCAAACATAATCGTCACTTATGTTCTCAAATACATTTGTATAATTCAGGATTCAGAGGATTTTATTTGACTTTGAGCAGAGAATTTGTCTTCTGTAACTGTAAGTGCAGCCAGGTCTCCAATTCTGGGTGCAGAAACCACACTCTTAATGCCCAAATTATCTTTCAGGCCAAATCTGTTGACTTAATACCCCTGTTCAAAAAAGCCCAGTGCAGTGTCTGTGTGCAGGTCAGGGCTCTCCCTAATCACCCACTCTCTGCCAGAGACATGCCACTCACTTTTGTGATCCTCATGCTCTTCAGATATAGGGATTTTAAAAGGTTCTGTGCTTCATCAAATCATAGCTGGTTTGAGTCATGAATGACAAAATGAAATAACAATTTACTTCAGTCTGATAATCTCAAAATGTGAGTTGCCTGGATGGATTAGTGACATGCTTTGTTATGTTGCAGTAACGTGATGTAATCATTATTTTAGCTTGAAGTGCTGCAACTTCTGGTTATTCTAAGTATGCTGAATAACTGGCGTGTAAACCATAATGTGATCATTTAAAGCAGCTCGTATGTTTGCTTCAGATTCTTAATGAAGTAGATCACTTGCAGCATTTTGCCAGCTATATATGCACTAGAAAATAAAATAAATGAAAAAGTGGACTGATTTATGCTGTGTTGCTGTTTCTGAAAAGAGCAAACTGAGCAAAACAGTGTATTTGATGGTCAGCTAAATAGTTAAACTGTTTCTGTGTATTTAAATAATGCTTTTGTGAAATCTTGTGATGGCAAACATTAAACAACAAAATTGAATTCAGTCTCCAGAACATCTGCCAAAATGACCGTTATTTCCCACATCCATGGAAATGTATTTTGCTGCATGATTTAATTTCAGATCCACCTAATGGAGGTTAGTAAAATTTATTATTTCTTCAGCCTATACCTTTTCTAAGAGGAAATATATTTAAAGTTTGGAAATTTGACTTTTTGTTATGTCTCGTCTTACTTCTTTTCCTAGACTGATCTTTCTCTTATAAAATTGAATTTTAAACAAAAGGCAAATTTTAAAAGGAACCCGTGTGTCATTTCAAAATTAGAAGCACTTTTAAAATCATTTTAATAAGGAGAGTATTTTAAATTTTCTTCAAGACAACTGCAAGTAATTTCATTGCAGTGTGTGAAAAGAGTTTCTAACGAGATAACAGAAGTTTGCTTCTAATTTTCACCCATTCCCAAGGGAACTTTTAAAGACCTGTTACTTGACAAGAACACCTAAGAAAATAATGTCCCTTAGAATGAAACAGCACCACTACTCACTCATCTGAAAATTAATTAGTATATCTCTGCAGAAGAGAGCTCTGATTTGCAGCCCCGGCTTTTCAAGTCTTAAATTCCACCATCCCAAAGGAAAGGTGTGAGCAGAGAAAAGGAAACCTCAAATATTTGTGGCTGAAACGGAATCATTATTCTCTAGGCATAAACACTGGTTTAGTGCTGGAGAAATGGAAGAACAGGTCTGATCATATGCACATGAGAAAAAAAGTATACATGGCATGTTTTCCAAATCTAAATCTTACAAGATTTTTTTATTCAAGTTTTAATAATAAAGTGATTTAAAATTATTTCCGGATGAAAAATCCATTTACCTTGAAAATGACCAATTAACTAAAAACTTGCTAAGATTTTAGTATTTTGGTCTCATGCTACTCAACATCACAGCCATCAGACTGTGTGGGCATATTAAACAATGGGACATATGGAGCTATGAACACAAAAATGCCTTACACTGGTGTCAGGGTTTGCCTTAATTAGCTTTTGTCCAAAACATGTCTCTCTGCTCATGTGCACTTGCTTTTTCTCCCAAGATCTGACCGAATGAATCAAATAATTTCTCACTGAATCTGTCAGACTGACTCGGCACAGACACCTACCAAAACCATTCTCAGGGTACAGATGCACAAGGGCAACTTTCTATGTCAAGAAAGCACAAGTGGAAAAACAGACACATCATATGGAAGGACCCTTAGCCAGTAATTTCAAAAAGAGAAATTAGGACTCAGAGGAATAGTAGACATGTTTCAGGAACACAGCCTCTGTTTAGTAATCAGATTAAATTGCATTTGGAAGCAGACCCATTCTTAACTATGTGCAGCATGTAGCTGAAGGCAGGGTTCCTCTGTCAAAGTTGATTAAAACAATGACTTCCAAACAAAATAACATATAATGGAGCAATTTCATATGAAAATGAAAGCAAGAACTGTGTCAGTAATATTCCCACAATCATGATTCAGAGGATAATGTTTATTAGAAAGTTGTATAAATAGGGACAACATTCTGCATGGCTGAAAATGGAATCAAGTTGGTACTAGATAATTTCTTTGAGAAGAGATCTGAGCTAGAAGTAAAATCAATTTTAGCATTCTAGACTTATACAGGATATGCACAGGGATGCTGTTCTATGACAATGGAAAATATGAGAGGGAGCTCAAAAGAGAAAAATCCCTGCCTTTACTGGGAAATGTCAAAATGAAAGCTAAAAGCAGAATACCAGGTGATGTAAGTTGGCATGTGCAGCCATGAAGTCATGAGAATAAATATTTTAACCACCCTGAATGACATATATCTAAAGTGAGTACTAACAAGTTATTCTTTTAACTTTGAAAATCAGAAATGTTAAACCTTTTGGACACATTTTTGACAGTTGTAGATAGTTTTTCAAAGCAACAGTTCTGATCAAATAAGAATCATCTCGGTAAAAATGTTATTTTCCTCTTATCACAAGTAAGGGAATTGAAGCTTCATTTCATATTTGGCCTATTTCAGAAGGTTATTTAGTAACTGTCTGAAGACAAAGACTAACAGAGATCTGTTTCCTTTAAAATCTGTTTTCTGTCTCTGTTTCTCCTGCCTTTTACAAATACATGTGCATACCTGTATGTATACATATATATATGTACATGCATGCATATATGGAGAAATATACATACAGCAACATCAGATCTATACCAGAAAAGTGTTCAGACCAGAGTGCCTCATGCTAGGCTCTCCTGCGTCACTCGGAACTTCCATCCCAGAACATTTTCCCGGATGAAGACACCAGAGGATATGCAAAAGAGGTGGTCAAACATCAAGATGAATTTATCAGTTCTCAGCACCTGTTCCCCAGCCTAAAATTGTCTCCCACAGCCAGGCACTCACACTGAGGAGAGTTATCCATACATTCCACATCATTATCAAGCACTCTAGTAATAGAACTGGCATATTTCTACTGTATGTAGGAAGCTGTAACAACTAACTGTAGGGAGTCAGCTCATTCTGATCTTACTGGAGCTGAGAATGAAATAGTGACAGTGAGTCAGTCTCCAAAGCCAAAGAGGAGCTTTCAGGCATATCAGACAGAAAACCCTCACAGATATGGGACATTTTAACCCTGAAAACTAGGAAGAATAAGCATTTGGATGTTCTCTGAAATACTGTGGTGGCTTAACTAGAGATAGTGGAAACCATCGTTTTTAAGTTTAGTATCTCTTGTGGGAGTTAGAAATAACTTAGGCACTGCCTAAAGCATGTCATTTAGTACCTAGCATGATTTTTTTACCCAGTTCCCCTATTGCACAAAGGAATATTAGACTTTTCCTAACGCACTTCAGCTTTGTGTCAATAAAATATTCGAGGTGATGATTCAAACAGATTATGTGTAAACTGGAAGTTAATAAACTGAGACTATTACTGCAAGAATTATGAAAATAGCTTTGTTACACACTTAAAAGAAGATGTCATAAAGTAATATTGAATTAAAAGAATTAAAAGAAAAGGTAGGGCTCTCCATACATGGTATTACTGGATCTATAATATTGCACAGTACAATAAATCAGTATTCATGGGCAATTACTAGTAGCAATGGACAGGAATGGTTAGAACATATTCCCCAAAGCAGAAGAAAGCTATGATGGTCTGTAAAGAACCATCAAAGAAACTGTGATAATGCAAAGATCCATCCACAGCCAAATTTCCAAGAGAAGCCCTCTGCATAAAAAATGTTCCAGGTTACTTTATTATCACAAAATCCTTGGGACTAGTGGGAACATAGCGTCTTCACTTTCCTGTTAGCACAAACATCAAAAGATAATAGTACACAAAAAGGAAAGGATGGAGTGTGAGAAAAACAGTGGAGGTAGAAGTTAGGCAGGAAAAAAAAAAAAGAGGGCTGAATCTGATGTAGTATTGTTTTTTCTTAGTTGCATTTCCTTTGTAGCTGAAACTCAGTGAAAGCTTGTATAGGGTGATATTTTCTGAATTTCAAAGCCATGTGTTGGTACTTTTTGTGTTTCAAGGAATGGCTAAAATAAAATTAAATAATTCCAGCTATCACAAGGCAACAGAGAGTCATAACATTGCAAAAGGTATTATTACTACTCTTAAGAAAGTGAAAAAGAACTGTTCAATTTGGTTTGGTTTTACCTGATTTTTTTTTTTTTTTTTTTTTTTTGTCCTACCTTGCTAAGCTGTGTACAGTAAGCCTGAGATGTTAGTACCATCACTGGATCCCAGTTTGGGTTCCCAGGCAATACATGTAGTATTTGAGATGAAGTTATATATATTGCCTCCGCTGTCCTTCTAGAGGCATTAATTTCGGATTTCTTCTTGTAATCTCACTGAAAACTGCTAAAAAAAAAAAAAAGAAAGCTTTCTGTACCTGGTGAAGAAAGAAAAAACAACAGACCACATGCAAGCCACTTCAAAGGTGTGTTTCCTTTAAGGCCATATCGTCATCAGTAGGTAGAGAAAACCAAGGCAGTAAAATACATCTCATGGGGACACAATTTCAACTACATCAGTGGCTCAAGAGAAACTTCATTTAAATGGGTATTAAATAGTATTGTCCTCCATGTATGAAGCCTTTATCTGGAAACACATACTTCTATTTGATATAATTCAGAGAAGCCTTTATTATACATCCTTTATTATGAAAGAGCAAAACAAATAAAGAAAAGGCAAAGTTGTCGATGTTAAGGGAATCCAAATTAGAAATATATTTAGAGGAAAAAACAAATATAAGAAAAGTATTTCACATATATCTAGAATATGTCCCAAATAGTACTTCTATTGATGGTGAAAGTAATCTTTTTCTCCTGTCCTTCTCAATGTTAAAATTTGTTTATTATAATTTATAATTATGTTATTTCTTTAGAGCAAATAGGGTATTTGTTAACTCGAGAAAAATCAAAAAACATGGTAAAGCCTGACAGTACCTAAGGATTCATCTATACAGAAAATAGGCAATGGGGCAGCTGGAAAGCAAGAGAGTGAATATGCAGTCACAAGAACATGAGTTGCTTTTTGTTTTGCAATTCACCTCACAGAATTCTAGAGAGGGTAACTTAAAATTGAGTTCGTGGGTATCAAAAATAATAAGATTTAATAGATTTATCCCTTCCATCTCCCAATCCCAGATCTACAGCAGCTTTTTGTTGACCTAACCTTCTACATTGCAATTTTGCTTTTGTAAAATGGGAATGATGACACTTGCATCCTGTTTTTTCTCTGCCTTTTCCATCCACTTTTTCTCTTCAGAGCACAAACTCTTCAGAGCAAGGGTTACCTTCTATTGTCATTCACTTACAACAGCCTGCAGAATTGGTGGCTGGTTTGGGAGCAGTGATTTTAGCATTACTGCTGCAAACAGGGGTAGTGACAGAGATGGTCTTGTCCTCCCAGACAGGGAGGTCCAGATTGTCAAGCATTGTGATAGTGAGGGCTGGAGGAACCCCTGATGCCAGTCTAATTAATGATTGAACTGGCTGTTTGTATCCACAGGCACTTGTGGATACTTGTGATGGTGCTGCCTTAATTCTACTGAAATGAGGAAACTTCACAAATCTTATGAGTTTTAATGGTTAAAAACTATTTACCCAGTGTGTAGGTAGGCCTCAGCAGTATTCCTGGTCTATAGCCTTCATCTCTTTAATTAAGTATTATGGTAACATTACATGACCAGTACAAGTTAGAAAAGATGTTTTGAGTCCTTCCTACATGACCAGGCTCTCTACAAAATGAAATCCAGGTGCCATGCCTCAGGTCACCCTGAAATTCAGAGACTGTCCAGAGATATTCAAACAGCTTGAAATTATGGGTATGTGTCAGGCTCAGTAATTTATCTGCAATGCATACTTCCCACAGCATGCCTCCTTAGTTCCCACGGTGGCAGATGGCTGTGACCAGGTCCCAGCACAAGGCTTGAGGACACTTTCACCATTCCACTCCCCTCACATTCTCTCTAGTTCTCAAGCCTCCACCCAAAGCTCACAATAGTCTGTGGCAGCCTGGCACTGGTTAAAAGACCATGTTTGGTTGAATGTCCTGCCACCTAAATCGAGGCTGTTCTAAAGTGAGATCACACACCCCAAAGTGAGCAGCTGCAGCCCACTTTGCTAGCAAAAGCCTTCTCACAATACCCTATATCAAAATATTGACACACAAACTGTATCATCTCTGGGAGATGCATAACCAAATTTGCAACTATTTTTAGATGAGTTTTAATCAGTTTTGAAAATGACTGATACGATAAATCTGTTGGAAAAACATAGTGCATTTAAAAAATAATACAGGCAGAATTTGGAGATGAAATTTTATGTAAAATATGTATGTAAATAAAGATACTAAATTACGCACTTAATTATTGGATTTTTATTTTGGTAAAAAGTGTTTGGGACAAAGTACTTATTAGTCTTTAAGTGATATGACATAGGCAATATTGTCTTATGAGAGAGTTTGAATTGATAAAGAATGTGTTATTGTTACAGCTGCATAGAGGATTATTTGCATGCAAAATCATAACCAATATTTGCTTGTGTTTCAGTTTTACTCTCAAATAATTTAAACGGTGATTCATTTTCACTGTTCCACTTCATTAATAGCAAAAAGGAAGATGACTAAAAAATGAATCATATTTCTGCCTGGAAAATAAGTATTTCACACAAACTGTTGACAAAGGCTGCACAGAAATCCACAGCCTCATTTTTTTTCAGTGTAATCACACTTAAGATGCATCTTGCGTTCTCCTGCCTCCAGTATGATTTGAGTGGAGTGATGATGGATGATAAGACAAATTTTGTAAAGTTTAGACTCACTCTGTGCCACAAAAGATCAAATGCACTTAGTAAGATGACAGCAACAGAGTCTTTTCAGATATACTGAAACTAAACAATCTGCAGGGTCTTCTAATTTTCAAACATGAGGGATCTACAAATGATTTAAACAAAACCTATCTCCTGTGCCAATATGTGTAAAAATATGTGTATACACATAGAGTGTGAGAATGTGACCTTCTAATATTTCTACACATTTTCAACTATAATATTTGAAAAAAAAATTCATAAAACATTTTTGATTACTAAAAAAGGAATAAATTTACTAATAGGCTATTGGGGGTTTTTAGTTGATTGTTTTGTTTTCAGGACAGAAAACCTAGCTTTGATCTGGGATGACATTCAAGCTCTCATATTGAAAATCACATTTTGAGAAGTCGGCATGACAGTATCCTCCAGTGATATCCTGAAGTCACATAAGGAAGCACAAAGACCCAGGACAATATATATTTGATGAGAAATGTGTCAGTAGTGGGTGGTCTGTTAGGTAGGCACAGCAGAAATACACTGCCGTGAATGGAGTCAGTCAGATTTCTCACAGGTATCATTTCAGGTGCTTTTCAGCACCCAGCAGACACTCTCTTTTATTTGAAAGCATCTTACAGAGATGATGAAGAAAATGGTGATCTTCATGAGCCTTGTAATCCACGTAGGTAATGAGAGATCAAGAGATCTAGGTGCACTGATCCTCTCCACAGTAACGCCTGAGATAAAACAAAACTGATGGATCATAGCCTCAATATATCTAAAAATTTCAATTTACAAGACTCCTTCGCAAAAGATCTGTGCTCGTCTCCAGACTTCTTGCACCAAGGATACCTTTAATCAGCCAGAACTCAGGGCAGTGCCATCACTTTACATGAAAGCAGGGAAAGGATAAGATTTTCACACTAACCTTATTAGGAATTTTACCAGTTGACTTCTCAATGAAGATGCTGTCAAGTTTCAGAGATTTCCTCTTCCAAATACCCATTAGATGTAAATGGGTCCAGCAGGCCCAGCTGCAATGTACCAGAACAAAGGCTTGTGAAATTTAACAGTCCCTTAGCTTTTACAGCTGCTGGATGATAAACTGCATAAAAACATCCGTCTGGTCTCTGCATTTGTGTTAACAGTTTCGTTAGACATTTTATGATCTAAAAGATAATCCCAGTTTGGAATACAATGACTTGGAAAATATTTTATTCGTAGAGGAATAACATTTGCAGACTCTTCAAAGTCATAGAACTGGGATTACTCGTGTATCCTGATTTCACTCCCACTAAAGAGCCTGATGTCTCACTGCTGCAGCAGGATAAGCACCTCCTGAGAAAACAGTTACACCAGTGCCCACACATGTGGGCAAGATTAATTATTTCTGTGCATCAGAGTCACGTAATACAGTTAGGCTTTAGTTTAAAAGTGGGTGGCAACCATTTTCTGTTCTTGTTTCTCATTGACCTGTGGTTACCAGAGTCTTTTTCACTTTAGATTTGGAAGTAGACTAAGTCCCCCAGTATGCACTGAAAAATATCCAAGATAAACAGAACTAGGAACAATATTAACTTATAGCTCAAATGCATTTTAAGGTACTAGAAGCTTTTCCTCCAGCTCTTGATGGTGGTGATATGACTGACTTCAAACCACACACCTGCCAGGAACGTTTAGTCTGGGGGACCACATTAAACTTACTCAGAAGACAAACTTGCCAAAAAATATTCTGCTTTGGTATAAGGGCACAAACAGTGACTGCTTTGATACACTGATCTGTTCCCTCTGTGCCCAATTATTTGCTCATAAATTGAGAATAGAGGAGAAACTCCTTCAGGAAACCTTGGTTGCCTATTGCTCACAATATAAACCATAATTTAACGGACTGGTAGAAACATGTGCTGCCATCACACCTTGGATTCATGAGCTGAAAAGTCAGTGGCCATGCCACATTATATGGGAGAAAGCATCTTTGCACTTCCTGGAAAGAAGTGAAATTGGAGTAGAAAGGCCTTGTAATTTTTCTGGCAAATATATATCTGTGACAAGTGTGACTCAGGGGGTTTTAACCAGCCTGGGTACTGACAGGAAGCCAGATGTGGCAGCTGAGAAATTACATTTAAAGTATTAATTCACTAGCACTGGGCCTTCTATGTAAATATGTATGACCTTAAAAGACTGATGTGAAGCATGTGATTATGGACTCTCACTGGAGGCCATAAAAACGGTTATCTAGTACAGCAGATGTTTATGTGAAAGAAAGATACAGGAAACCTCATCATGGAATAGCCTGCCCAAAGCGAAAATTTCTTTTCCTATCTCAATAATTTCTGCTAAAGTCTTATGCCTCAGACTAAAGGAGTAGCATTACTTTATAGTTCCACATTCTTTGCACCAGATTGCGTGCTTAGTTGCATATAGAGCTGTTAAGAGTCATTCTTATGCAGACTAATGAACTGATCTCAGAAATGTATGTTGACAATGGATTCCAGAAATAATTTATATGCTGTGCAAAAATCAGAAATGGGCTTGGTTCTGAAACATAGATGAAGGCATGCTGAGCTTCTTCTTCTATCTCAAAAGCAGCAGAAAGTGTGCAGCTAGAAGTCCTTCTCTCTATTTCAGTCTTCACCTCAAAAATCCAAATTACTGTGTCTTGGAAAAGGACCTGATGTGATGGCTGCTAAGATACTTTCTCAAGCTACAATTTTTCATCAGATTTCACTCTTATTCTGACACCCACAGGATATTAAAAAAATTATTGATTTATACTGGGAAAAAGACTTCTAGTTTTGTCACGCTGTAGGATTCAGTGGCTAATCCCTAGGATATAAAATGTACTTGTATTTTTCATTACTGCTAATCCTACTGTGAAACATAGGTTAGGTTACTCTGTACCTACAGTCTGTGCTCTCTGGTGTTCTAAAATAGTTTTAATACCAATTAATCCACACTTTAAAGAAAAATTTAAAATATTCAGGAAGGTTTTAATGAATTTTTGACTCAGTGATCTCCAAATATTTTGTTATCTTTGTGTAAGTACAGGAGGGACATGAGAAATCTTCCCGTGACTAGAAAATGTGAAGAAGTCACTGCATACTTTTCCCAAACATCCAAATAATACATGCAAATCTAATGAATGTCAAATTTGAGAAGCAAAAACCCAAATCCTCGTGACTGCCTTTAAATTAGAATAAGAAAATTTCCAGAGCTTGATAAGAGGCATTTAAACAGTTCAGCTAAAACAACAAGGACTATAGGTAGAAAACAAGAAAAAAGGAAAATAGAAATTGAACGCAGCTGGTATTTGTGTGTATCATTCTCAGAAAAACTTATAAAATAAATGTAAATATTTTCCCGGAGTAACATCACATAATGTTTGGTTTATGGGATATTGAGATTATGAATTACTGGGAAATGTTGCTTCAAACCTTCCTTTTCCAAACAGTGGCTTCCATTTCTTTCTCCATCATCTGCACTTCTCCTTTTCCCTCCAGTTTTCCTTACAAAACAAACCATAAAGCAAAACACTTTTGCGGTAATTCTTGGGTCTATTGATTTAGCAAGTCATCACCTACAGCCAGCCCACTTTCTTTACATTTAAGAAATCCCCTGAAAATCCTCCCAGGTTGCTGTTGGACATGCTCAGCATAACATCTTCTCAAGGTTTGGATGGGCTGAGCATGGGCAGGTCCACATGTGCTAATGTCCACGATGTAAATGGATAATTCTGCTCTTCCAAAGTACCACGTGAACAGCTGGAGCCTCACCTGTGAAGCAACCAGGTGTCTGCTTACTGTCTCATGTTTGCATTTCCAACATCTCCATGTAATTTTCTTGCCTTCAGAACAGAGTTTCTTTGGGTTTGTGTTGCAAGGCTGTCAGAAACTACTGGAATTTTTGATTATTCCCTGCTCTGTGTTCCCTGAGCCTCTCTTGGTGTAACAGATAGATGATTCCTTTGCACACCAGGTAATGTTTTCACAGCTGATTATGATAGTCTAGGAAATCAGCAGCTTGTGCGTATAGTTAGCTTGGCCAAATGCAGAAAATTTAATTGAAACTGCCATGTCCACTGACATCTTCTAGAAAGCAAGATCAGCTATTTTTCCTCATAAATATCTAATCAACAAACATTCTTATAGAGTACATGCTCTGTATTAGGGTATATTAACTACCAGACTAGTTTAAGATCAAGCCTTAGAAGTAGTCAGATTTAGTAGTAAAGAAGCAGTCAGATAGTAGTAATAAAGCTAGGTTTAGTAGCAGCAAAGTAGTAGCAAAGTATTAATAAAGTATACAGCTATCAGTAATAGTCTACAGTTTATGTATCTGTGTCTATGCATACATGTATATATGTAACCACATATATGTAAGTGTATACATACCCACATGGATACCACTAATGGAAAAAGTATTGTTTTGCATGTGAACACATTTGTAAGCATGACGAAATGTACAGCTGGGCACACATTTCTCTGTGTGTCTGTATATATAAATGTTTTTGTGTGTGCATACATGCACAGAGTACATGCATCGTATATATAGAGGATATATGCAACATAAATTGCTGCTATTTTAGAAAATTTCATTTCATTTCATTTCAAAGTTCATTTCTAGGGACAAAGAACCTAACTTTGATAGTATATGTCAATGAGCTTTGCTTATTATTTTACTTGGTAGTTACTTTCTATTGCATTTTAATATTCTATTGTAAAATTGTTGACTTTTTGTGTCAGTTCATCCAAAGGGGAAAGGTTAACAATAAGGAGTGAGCCACTTTGCTCCCCATGACAGGTAGCTGTTAGTAAGTTCTACTTCAGCTCACAGAGAATCTTTATTCTGTGATATGATCCTACAATTTATATATTTCTTCTTTGGTTAATGAATGTTGTCTTGCACATCCTGAAAAAGTCTGCTAAATTTTGCAATCCCTCTACCTGTGGGTTCAGCATTTGAATCTTTCCAGCTGTGTATTCTGCATTTTGGATTACACTGCATGCTTTTTTAATCTAGGTAAGGTGCTTTTGACCACAAGTTGGAAAAATGTAGTAGAGAAAATCCAATACCTGAAAACAGTAATGAAAATTTTTTGTAACATTTCCTTTACTTACAGAAATTCAAGGTCATTCAGGTATACAAAACATACTTTTTGTCCCAAAGTCTGTAAATATTTTGTCCCAGCTCTTTGGCACTGCATAAGTATTGCTTATTAGATGCTTCATGTGATTAATTATTCTTAAGATAAATTAGAAATAAATTTAATTTAAGATTAAATTAAGTAAATGGAATTAGATTAATTAAATAGCTATCCAAATAACAGGTGAAAACTGAATCCAAGACTTTTTATAGTACATATTATAATTATTATTCAATTTTTGTATAAACTATATTTTAAGTTATTACTTGACTTTAATTTCATTTAGAAATTGACTAATTTCAAATTGACTCCTTATAAAAAATTTCTTAAGGCTGGAAATTCATTTCATTTTCACCCATTGTATTTTACTATTTCTTCCTTGAAAATTATTGTCTGTGTTAAAACCTAGCACTGTTACCTAGTGTAACAGTTTTCAAAATTCCAGTGTCCTAAATTATCTGCTGTAGCAACTACATAGAGTGGAACCCAAGCACTATTGAGTCAGAGGTCTTCATCCAACTCAATAGGAACTGAACAAATATAAATCCAAGCAGTAGGATTTTCTAGATTTAGAACCAAAAAAAAAAAAAGTAATTTCAATAAATAATTTCAAATGATTTTTCAAATTATCAAATGAGTTTTCAGATTACATTCTAGAATGGATTCTTTTAAAATTGTTTGATCATTCTCATTTAACCAACAGTTTTTCCAAATGCTAACCTTTGAAAGTCATTATGCAAATGTAATGACTCACAGGATTTGTTTAGTCCTCCTTTTCAGGGAGAACAAAATATCTGCAGGACTTGTAATTGTTGAGAAATATCAGCAATTTCACTTCCCTTCACTTCTAAAGCAATATAATCAAATGTCTGCTTACTTTGTAATTATGGTAGCAATCTCTGGGTGTTTTGTTTTATTTATTCAATTCCACCATATTTTAGTGTATGTTTTATTAAAGAGCAAAATAATTACTTGCTTTTTCAATAATGAACTACACCTACTAAACATTTTTAATGTATCATTTCAGAATTTAAAAAAAACTAGGAACTGTGAATTTTAATTGCTATTTTTCTTTTAAAGTGCATTTACAAAGGGAAAATTCTACAAAAGCAGAGAACACATTCTTCATTGTTTTAACCAGCCATTTCTTACAGATATACCAACTTGCATATTCAGGAATAAAATTGCTGGAAAGCATGTTCAAAACATCTTAGAATCTTTGCAGGTTTTGGTTTGGTTTGGGGTCTTTTTAACAGTAGGTTTAACTAACATTTGTTATTAAGTCACTGAGACTGCAGTTTATTGTCTTTCATAAGACACTGTAGGTGAGACCATTTGTATGCCACAATAGAGAGGGAGTCAACCAAATTCTTTACTCAAGAGTTCAACTTCATGTGTCCCTCACAGAGACTTTGGGGTCCAGTAGGCATTCCTCCTGGCAAATTTTCATGTCTACGTTTACATTCAGCTTGTTTGACCTCCTGAGTGACAAGGCCAGGTATATTTTTCTTTATTACTTGACTTCTGTTTTTGTAGATAGGAACAGTGTCTAAAGAAATCCTTTTGGTCTATATTCTCATGGAGCTATGAGAAAGAAAAGAATAGCAGAAATGAACAGAGCTGAGATGCTTCAAGTAACTTCAATAATTTATAAGACGGGAAAAAAAGCTACATTTGTTGAGTCTAGACACAGCAGGAAGTTTTGTCAGATCCAGAGAAGGAGAAAAACAGATTTCATGCCTTTATACGTAAAACTGATTTCATGAAAATTTGTTTTTAACAATGTTCCATTTAAATGGATCTCCAGTTGCTTATTTTTTTCATATGGAACTCATAGTAGCCCTTGAAGCTTGTTAAAAAGCTTCAGAAGTGTGCCAAGAGGCAATCCTCTCAATGGGAGTTGAGATAGACACCTAAGCTCAAGTATTTGTTAAACTGGAGATGCCTCTGAAAATCCATTAAGCAGTTTCCCTCCCCTTAATGCAAATCATTTATCTGTGTGCACATGCACAGTCTGAATCTCTAAGCTTCATGCTTGTGACTGCATCACTGTTCAACCTATAAATAACATGAATACATTCTAATTTTCAATTAATTAAAAACAGGAAGAATGCCTTTATGAAACGGAATCACAAGTGGATAAAGTTTGCTACATAAAATAACAAAATCTTACATGTCTTTAGAAATGTGCTGCTCTCACTAGAATTACATTACCTATTCCGAATAGAAAGCAACCTAATAAATAACATAGCCATATGTTATGAATAGGAAGGGAAGTAATGAATATGTACTGATCATGAATGTGAAAAAATGCTAAAAGAAAATAACTCGGGGCTTCGAAAGTGAATTATTATGTATATAGTTTGCAAATTAGCATGGCGGCTTAACTTGATAAATTTAATAGATTTTTTTTAACAGTACTTAGTACTTTTTACTTCTTATAAAAGATCCACAGAATTCTTCCAAAACAAGTAGCTTACCAACTGTACAAAACCTGAGAGAGGAGCATCCTCCTTAGCCAATGGGATAATAATGCTCGTGAAACACATGATGGTGACCCACTTTTTCACATGAGGAAAGGCACCTTAGCTGTGAAGCTCCCAACTCATGGAACTTCCTGGATATGAGTCTTGCCTTGGATGTGAACGTGTAACACACAGGAAGAAGATTTTTTTTAGAGTACATGTACCACAGCACTGACTATACATTATCACAGCACTGCTGAGCTCACTTCTCAGGCAGTGAAAACACTTGCCTCACTGCTTTTCTCTGCCTTCTCTTTCTGCTTCATCCCAACATTAATTTCCACTAGAATAAAATCCATCTTCTAGTTATTCTCAGCTTGATATCACTAACTATTGTCAGAAGCTGTACAAAACATGATTTCTAGGTCACATTTTTCAAAAATATATCCTCAACCTTAAATCTTCCAGGGCAATCCACCACTCACATGACATCATTGCTTACATTACGGATCATTTTTATCCCTCATTTTTAATATTAATATTAACAGACTACAAAGAAACAAATGGCAAAATTTCCACTGACTACAATCAGGATTACAAGGAGCAGTCAATTGCCTATGTATTGGATCTGTGGGGAAAGGTTTCAGCTTCAGGCTTGGATGCTGTGCAAAGCTATGACAAGTTTCCCTTAAGTCCCCCCAGTGGCCAAATCCTGGAGAAGGCTGTGCCTGAAGGACTGCATCCCATGGAAGGGACTCACACTGGAGCAGGGACAGTGGGAGGAGTCCTACCCCAGAAGAGGAAGGAATGGCACAAACAATATGTGACAAATTGTTTGCATCCCCCATTCCCCATTGTCCTGCACTGCGGGGGAAGAGGAGGGAGCAAAAATAGGGAGTGAAGCAAAGTCTAGCAAGAAGGGAGATGTGGCTAAAAGGTGTTTTTTAGAGTTATTTCTCATTATCCTACTCTGATTTGATTTGCAATAAATTAAATCAAGTTTTCCTCAAGTCAAGTCTGTTGTGCCCGTGATGGTAACTGGGGAGTGATCTCTCCCTGCTCTTATCTTGACCAACGCGTTGTTGTGTTTCCTCTCCCCCATGCAGCTGAGGAGGAGAGTGATGGCACAGCTTTGATGGGCAGCTAGCATCCAGCCAAGGTCAACACAGCACAGTCTAAAATCATTAGTATATTTATATGTCCTCTCTTCTTCGAAGTGCAACATCTTAACTAACTACAGGAATATTAATGCAAATTTGTCTATTAAATGGGGTTAGAGTCCCTTGTGATGAATTGATGATTTAATGGTCTTTACTTTTTGTATTCAGTGATCACATTTACTGTTTTCTTCTGTCTTTGTCCAAGTCCTCTCTCTTCTCCTTTCCCACCATATTTTCTGTTTTACAGTCGCATGCTTCTTCTGTTCATATTTCTCTTACTCCTTATGTTCCCACTTCTCTGTTCTAAAATTCTTGCCAGCTGTTATTTTTTAAATTTTGTTCCCCTGCTTTAGAACAGGAACAACATCAACACTCTGAGGCGAGGTAAAGCTGAAAATATATTGTTTTGCTCCTGAGTGCTGTGGCATTAGAAAAACATTATGAAGGTCTTCTCATTTATGCCAGCAGGGAAGTTCTTGGATATTTCGATACTTACCCATTTTATTAAGAAAGCAACATTTTAATATAAATTTTCTCTTTCTTTGTCAGTTAGATTACTCTTCCTGCCCACTTTTTCTTCATTCTCTTTCTACGGAAAGTCTAGGATCACCCATCTTATTTCCCAACTCTCTTCCATCTCCTTTCCTTCCCTGGTCTTAAAAGAAATTTGAAAATGTAAGATGAACATCTCTCATCCATATCAAAGACTGGAAGTTACACCCTGTACCTAACAATGAAGTTATCTCACAACATATATTGCACAAGAACATTTATCCTGCTTTAATCTGTATTGTAGTAATTTCATTCTTAAAAGAAATTGTTAATTTTTCTCATTTATTTCTTATTGTTTAGCCTTTTGACATGAAACTAATTAGTATAAAAACATTTCTTAAAGCTATATCTGCCTGTCATTTAAATTTATGTGAACAGGGACACGGTATTTAAAAATAATCCTGTGCTTTGTTCCATGCAGTGATCTGATGCCTCATTAGAGTGAGCTTCTCACTGTGCCTCTGGGAATTCTTTGCAGTCTCATTATGCCAAACAAGGATCCATGAGGCCAAGATGAGGAGGACCCTGATATGCTAGTCACATTTACTAGCACAGAAGAATGCAACCCTTTCACCAAATATCTCACAGGGTTAAGAGAAGCCCTGATAAAAATGGAGGAAGAAAAACAACGCTGAAAGATTAAGTAATGTTCCAGCATTTAGAGCCTCTTACAGGAATGACAGATCAAGTTCAATGCCTACTGTTCAGACTGAGTGGTTCAGAACACAGTGCTGAACTTCTCTTGAGAAAAAAGCCTGCACGGAAAAGAAATGTATGTTTGGAGTTTTTCACTCATCATCTGCATGAATTGAAAGGGAGATTTATAAGAGAAACTGTGGCTATTCTTCACATAAGGTACTGCTCTAGTTGGATCTGTGCCGAGCAGGAGGAAGGACTAGATGACCTCTGATTATCCCTTCCAGTCCTTCACACCATCCTGTGAACCTATACAAGTGCCATATTCTCTGACCAGAAGCTGAAAATGTTTACTGGAAACACGGCCTTTTCTATAGTGACATGATTTATATTGCAATGCTCCTGGTATGAACCTGTTCTGAAGGCTATTAATTACCATTATGTTCAAATTACCTACAAGCAGAGTTAGCCTGTGGAGCCAGACTTGCACAATACTAACACTGTGAACCCTGCCTGTCACACAATTTACCTGAGGGATGACTATCAAATAATGGAATGCCCTTTTAGATAGGGCAAAGCTTCTGTATTAGAAAAATAAGTACTTTGTGTTTCACCTCTATTCAGATTAGATATAGATGTAGTCATGCACACTAACTGCAAGTTATATTTAGTTCCTCCTGAATATAAGAATGAGATTCAAATATTACCAAATTCAACATGTCAAAATTTGCTGTAAAGCTCATCCTTTACATCACAGGTAGATATTCTCCCACTGCAAAAACTAAGACTAGCTTGTGTAGAATACTGTCATTCTATTTTCATACAAGTTTTTGATGTCTGAGCACAATGTCTGCTACATATCTACTGGAGGAAATTAACTGCTGTTGGTTTAGATTCTTCCCAAACAGATGTTATTTCTTCTTTTTTTTTTTTCAATTACAATTTTCCTGATTTTTTTCCTAATCTAGTAGGCAGTATCTATAAAGCTTTTACGCAGTCTTCAAGCTATCAGATTCAGGAACCGTTTTTATACCTTCTCTGAAATTCTTTTGGAATTGGTTACAGTGATGTTTTACTTCATATTCAGCAGTGGCTTTAGCTTTAAAAAATCTTACAGAAAGATAAAGTGAGTGAAATCGTGCTGCCAGAGGTCTGGACTATAACTAAATCTTAATTGACTATTTTATGGTCATAACTAATGGTGCAATGGGTGAGGAAAAGGAATAGTGAAAAAATAAGTAAGATTTATCTATTAAATTAAATAGCTGTCCATAGTTTAACCCCATGCTATATGTTATGTAGAGAAGCAACAAAGCATGCGCCGTTTAAATATATATTTCTCTTCTTTGTAAGAGAAAGCTCTGTGGAATGCTGAAATTTCAGAGATGGGAAAAAAAATGATTGAAGATACCTGTCTTAGACATCTTGATTGGCACACAAGAGACACGACCGATCTTACTCTGTGGAAATGGATAAAGTTCTACTACCAGATGTTTTATTCATGACAGGACAGCTGAGCACAAGGGCAGAGATAATGATCAATATTTCTGACATTGGAAGGCATTATATGTTAAGTAGAGACACAATTCCTCACAGATCCCTGCTCACACTTATGGGCAAATCCCAGTGTAAGTTTTTCAGATGTTTTCCATTAATGCTAACACAGGGGAACACAGATCAGTTTGCCACGCTTGTCTCATTTATTTGGCAGCAAGAAGCTCCTGTGATAGAAGCACCATAACATTTTCCCTCATGTCTGAGCAATTGCTCAGGGTACTTTGTGCAAAACCCCATCAGACAAGACAGCCCTCTCACTGCTTTCTCCAAATGAGAAGTTACGTATCAGAGCACAATAGCTAGATCTAGCTACAACAATGAAGCACTTTACAAGAAAAAAATTATACATCAGGAGTTACTGAATATATTAGGCATCATTAGCAATTATAGACAGCACTGTAGGTATCAAACAAATGCAACATTTAGTTAATAGGAGTGAGGCAGCACATTAAAATACAGTGCATATCAACTTGTGATAAACATGCTCTGCTCTCAAAGAACTGCATGGAATTTTAATTAGGCAGCTACAAACACAGTGGGATCATGTTGTAAGGAGACATTTGACAGTCTTTGGGAAGAGGCAAGAACGTTATTAAGTAATTTTTTTTACCATGATCATTGTCTCTTTACTGCATCTATTGGGAAGAGAGTGAATAAATTTTTGACTAATACAGAAAAGAACTCAAGGAATTTGCTAGTCAAAAAGATTTTAATGTTATTTTTGGAAATGTGTTGGGTCTGGAAAGTAGTTTGTGGGAACTGATTTAACTGGGAGTCTTCATACTGGGATTACTACATGTTTGCAACTCTTCCTTTAGACTACTAATTGATAAAATTTTGCAATTCATTATACAATTATATTATATTATATTGTGTAATTTTATATTACATTATACTATCATATTATACTATTATATTATTAATTCACTGTACTCCTCCCTTCTGGGAACAGAAGAAGATGGCAAATTAAACTCTTTATTACACCAAATTTTTCACAAAGTGTCAGGGTTGTAGTTACCTTTTCTGTTAAGGTCTTAATACAACCCATACTGGTAAATAGAACTTGTATACATACAAACCACAGCTCTTTCTACTGTTTTATTTTAAATCCTGTTTTCAAACATAGCTACACCAGCTGGATTATAAAAATCATGGAGTCTTATTTTAGCCTCTATAGGAACTATTTTAATAGAAAAACAATTGAGCTATGAATGTATTCTGAAAATAATTGTGTGACGATTTTCAGAAATAAACATCCTAAAAGCATTTTTAAAGTATTTTTAATAATCAATAAAGGATCAGAAATATATTTTTTATCTTCATCATCGATAAAGAAAGATTCGATTAAATCTCTGCAACTGTTGTGAAGGAAGACCTTCCCACAATTCCCATGAGACGTTTTTCAGAAGTGGGATATGATTGTTTATGATTAATATAGGACAGAGTATACTATCAGCTATTTTTACCTCCAGACTAAGAACAAATATATATATCAAGTACTCTTAAATGGTCAGAAAATTAAGAGTCATTGACAGCAAACACCTAAGAAAAACGTAGGAGAGAGTTTCAAACACTTTACCTACTTTTGGTATTACTTGTCTCCGGCTGTAATGTAGGGATGTCACTGTGCTGAGCAGCCAGGATGCTCCTGAGGACATCACTGTGTGCATGTCTTCATTCAATATGTAAAATCTTTTAAAAATCTGGTCCCAAATTTAAGATTTGTCTGAGTATGAGAAGTTTAAGTCCCATTAAATTGCAATAGGATGTGAGTGCCAAATTATCTCTTTTCTTTGTGTCCACAGCTTTAAAGTGATGACAGTTTTTAATACTTGCACTTTCCTTTCACTTATTTCTGGTTTGGCATAAAGGAGTAGTTTTTTTCAGGCTCATAAATGCAGGCAAGGTCTTGTGAGACTTGCTAGGCTTTGTTTATAGGTATTCTACTACCACATGGAACGTGGAAACAAGGCAGCACTTTCACACTAGCAGTGTTACAACATGAACAGTAGAAGTACATAGGCAAAATACCCCTGCAGATGGATTAACTGGAGGCAGTTTGGATTAATGATATCTTTAAACAGGATAAAACACCAGCTGGATATTAGTGCTGATTCCATAGTGCTGTTAATTTGACTTCAGGAGAAACAAGTTACCATCAGTCTCAGTTAAACTGCAGTACAGGCAGTTGCACAATCTTGAAATCACACAGCAATTACTCTGTGCTCTGGAGCACCCATAATCCAACGTCCATTTATTATGTTCTACAAGTAAAACAGAAATACATGCAAGCCTCCCCCAAAAAGTTATCCAAGGGACAGACTAAAACATTTTTACTGATACTCCTAGCAAAAACTCCAGTGCCAAAATGTCCCACGAGGTTATTGAAAAGCAGAATACAATATGCAGTATCCACTCACAGACTTCCTCAAAATAAGCATTGGGAACACTTTAGCTCACTTCCAGGTATTCAGAATCTTGTGAATAAGAACAAGGATTTGCTTCACACTGAATTTATTCAAAACTCTTGTACTGGTATGTTCATTACCATCACAAACTTTGAAGAATATTTATCTTAAGCTATTTCATCTCTGCATCTCTGTTCATTTTGAAATTATACAGAAATGATCCAAGTGTAGAGTACAGAAATACATTACCAGAGTAATATAAGCTATGCAGTGTAAACAACCATTTTTAGATAATACACTTTTCCTTTCCTTTTCAGACACAAGAACTTCTGCATAAAACATTAAGCACTTTTAAATTATTACTGTTCTCCGCGTAGTTCTAAATCTAAAGAACTGGTTTTCAAGGAGACTGACTGAAACACCTCAGTTTAATCAAAGCTCAAGAAAGCAATTTGTGTTAAGTTCCTTTTCCCATTTTTTGTTCTTTACACTCGTTTATTGCATTTTATTTCAGATTAGATTTTAATGCTTTTGGCAATACACCTTACAAAGCCTAGGAAATGGAAAGTGCTGGAAATAAACCAGCTACAGCTGTGGAATGACTTTCCTGAGAATTTAGATCATCGAAGGATATGCTGCAAGATCCTGCTTTCTGTGGAAAATCTCGCCATTTCATTACTTTAAAAACTTTTAGTCAACTTCTCCAGCAGTAATACATTTAAAATAGACAAACAAAACATAATATTCCTCTGCAGTACCAGTGCTCTCAATGCTGCAAAAACTATCAAAATTAAATTCTTTGTGATCAAACTTATTTGACCCAATTGATCCAACCTGAGACACGCCAAGCCCCATGGTCTCCTCCCTGCCAAGGACACTTCTGTCATTTGTAACAGACATTCGTATCTAAAAGAATGCAAAAAGAATTTTAGAAAGAAAAACAGATAAAATCATAGCCTTTACTCTAAGTCAAGAGTAACACATTATGCAGAAACATAACTCTAGCTATGAAGGTACACAAAAGAACTCTGCTCCTGCATGGTGTGCTCTGGGTCCAATTTGAGACTGCCAGACAGCTTGCCTCAAAAGAATTTGCTCAGATGAGACACCAGTCTGGCACTGGTCGTTGTGCATGCTTTCAGATCCAGGTTATTAATGAAATCCAAAAAGTATCCATGAATGAGACTTCTACCCTGCCACCTGAAAGGTGTAAGACGTATAGGGAATGCAGCTTACCATGTGCCCACCCACACACGGACACATGCTGCAAGAGGAAGACATTAAGCAGAGATAACACACCTGATACTTCCTTTTCTCACAATGTGAGCCAGTAGAAAATCAGGCTTATATGCTTTGAGGAAGAAACTCTCTGAAAGTGATACCCTTAATGTTTTAGGATGAAAGTGTTCACTTCTCATCCAGGGAGAATTAAAACAATATTTTTTATCTGTTATATTTTTATTACAGACTTGGAAAATAAAACAGCAATTAAAAATGAGACAAGTATAACAACAGGAAAACCCTTCCAAGTAGAAGATGCCTTTTGTGTACACCACAAAATATTATAAGCTGTTTCAGACCAGTACCATGAATATACAGGCAAGCTTTAACTTTTTATAAACCTATAGTATACTGCAGATTAACTGCTTCAAAGGAGAAAAAGAGAATGAACACCTGAATAGGGAATGAATATTAAAATTCCATTAAATATGATGATGTGAATTGTTTGACTAATATTTATGATTTTTACTTGAAAAGAAGCAAGGAAATATTTTATTATATATTAATGTCAAAGTGCTTTTCATTATATGAGTACTTAAGGAAGGCTTTAATGAACAGTGTAGATGGTAGTGAAATAATGTACGCTAAGGAAAGCACAGACAGTTTGCCCAGAGAGTAACAAAGTGTCGGCCAAGGAGATAATTATTTTGCTGATGTTTTTTTCAGTAAAGTCTGGAGGAGTGTTCAAGTTCCTGGACTCTTCAGAAAAATGCACACCAAACTGCTGCCATCCAAAGGAGGCTTGGTCTGGGGGGTGGCAGCTGCTGTATGGGGCTCTACTGAGAAAACCCAGATCCAGCTCTTGTGGCAGATGAACCTAGAACAGCCAATATTTCTTAGCTCTCTTCATGCATCAGGTAGTTCGTCTGCATGCCTGTTGGTCTGGCCAATATACCTGTAAAAATATCAAGAATTCAGATTATTTCATAAAGAACTAAAGAGAAAGTAAATTATGAATATCAGCCAACAGAGTCTTATGGAAAAAAAGATCTTGTCAAACAAACGTGATGTCCTTGAAGGGGATTTCACTTACAACACATAAAGACAGAGACAGACACAATACAAGTGGAACCAAAGCATTCATCTGAGTGCTGCACAATGGTCTGATTAAAAAATGAGTAGACATAGCATCCATGAAGCATAAATTTAATAGATTTGAATATATACAAGCAATGATGATAAAATGCCATTCTCAAGGGGGAATCATTGTAAAACAGATGTATTTCTAGCATTTACAGTACTATAATAGACTGAAAGCTCTCAGTACCTCAGTGATGAGAAGCACATAAAAGCAATCCAAAATTTGCAGATGACACAGACCTGACAAACTGGTAAATACTGATAAGGAGAGAGTAATCAGAGAGACGGCTCTGAACTGTTTGTCAAATGAAATTTGCTTTAGTAAAATGTTTCAGTATAGCAAATGCAAAGTAATAGATCTATAATATTATGTGTGCTAAACAGCAGCATACTGTTAAAATGTTTTCATAATTTCAGAAGTGTAGAAGAGATGAGACAATTCTGAGAACAGAATTTTAAAAAAATTAATGAAGGATTGCAAAAGTACTTACATCTTTAAAATGGATGATGAAATTATCTGCATACAGAGTATATGTTTCTTTACAGGCAGAAACTACCAGTCATCAAACAGCTCTTTAATCTTTTGAAGAAAAGCATGCCAAAACCAGTAACTGAAGAAAATAAATTGAAAGTAAAACATTAGGCATTGCAGTGATTAAACAATGAAAATCAATTACCAAGGGTTATACTGCTGCTTCTGACTCCTGTTATACTTATCTAAGACTAACTGTCCTTTAAAAAAAAGTTCTAGCTAAATATAGTGGGGTGCACTCAGCATGGGGCTGACTTTCAATGTGTCAGTCTCATTCAAAAAGCAGCAGTTCAGCTGTACCTTCTGTAATAACCTATGAGCATCTTAAGGTCCTAATCAAGGTAATTCTGCACAGCAGTTTCTTTTTTTTTGCCTTTCAGTATGAAACTTTAACCCTTTCTGTGGTAGATCTCATCTTTGCTTCTGTCCAGTACACAAGGCGTACAGTGGAGCCTTCCCTTCATTAGTGTATGATTTTGTTTAGCTTAGGTTTTAATGAGGGGTCTGATGCTGGAGCCTCCATCAACTAATCTATTTGTTTTCTATTGAAACAAGAACTGGTCCTTGAAAACATCTGCACTGAAACATTTGTACTTCCCAGGACAATCTGGTAATATTTTGTTACTCTGCGTTAAATGTTGGTGAGCACTTGTTAAAACCTACACATGCATTTCTCCTTTTCTTATGAGTTGAATTCTTTAGATTGACCATTATAGTACTAGCAACCCATTGTTATAAGCTCCAGCACTAGTTCATTTTAAACTGTTCTAGTGGGTTTAATAGTACCTTTTATCCTGCCACTGTTCATTCTGCATGCTGCTTGTAAGTCTGGGAGACCTCTCCCTCAAAAATGTGCAAGCAGGTCGTGATGCTGAACTGCTTCCTTCTAAAGCCAGAGTCAAGAAAGTGCCAGAAACCACTCACACACTAAATTTTCCCATCACTCTGCAGTGTTGGTCTTTTCTCCTTAAATAGATTTTTTTGCCTTCTTGCACATAGGTGCAAGCAGAATAATTTCTCACGGTCATCAAAAGATCTGCAAAGAGCCAAGTCTTTCAGGTAGCAACAAAACACGGTATTTTATTTTGGTTTTTATTTTATTTTATTCTATTTTATTTTATCTTTCTAAATGTTGCCAGATGAGGTGATTTCCATCTTAAAGCATCTTCCTCATGAGGGAAGGTGGAGGGGCAAGCACTTATTTCTTGTCTCTGGTGACAGTGACAGGACACGGGGGAATGGCATGAAGCTGTGTCAGGGGACGTTTATGCCAGTTATAAGGAAAAGATTTGTCACCCAGAAGGTAGTTTGTCACTGGAACAAGGTCCCTAGGGAAATGGTCACAGAACCAAGCTTGACGAAGCTCAAAAAGCAATTGAACAATGCTCTCAGGGCCATGGTGATTCTCGGGTGATTCTCAGGGCTGCCCTCCACAGGGCCATGGGTTGGACCTCAGTGATCCTTGGGAGTCCCTTCCAAATCAGGAGATTCTACTCCACAATGACAGAAGTGTCATCCACGCTGCAAGCTTGCTGACACCACCAGCCAAGCCAGTGCAATCAGGAGAGGAGCACATGGACACACAGGTGTGAATCTAGAAACCATAAATCTGCACTGGTCTTGCACTGCGCCTTAAAAACTCCCGATACTGAAGAGGAGGAATTCACACATTTTAGCTTTCTGCTATTGCTGAACAACTTAGAATTTTGGGTTGATACGGTAATGAAGCTGGTGTCTGGAGGTCTCTGTGTCTCAATGCATTGAGCAGCCTCAGCTTCAGTAATTCTGGCAATTCACTATGCAGTATTAATATTTCAGTGTGCACATTTTGTAACACTGCATGTGTGGAATGTCTGCTTCTGCTGGAATTTTGTGAACAGTATTTGATTTCACCACCTCACTGAAAAACTGCCATTAAATGGCTATGCTATAAAATACAGCAGAGAAATCCGGCTGTAGTATTGTATACATATTCCAAAGGGCACAGTTTAACTTGTCAGGTATCTTTATTTACATTTATGTTCCTTGCCTGTCTGGTGAACCAAAGTAAAGGGAAAAATGTGAAATAGAAAATATGGAAATGTAAGGGGGTTTTTTTGACATTCAGAGGACAAAATATTTGTATCATACAAATTGATCTTTTAAAATTTTATTAACCAGCTCAAGTAGCAAAGGAGACTTATTTAGCCTTACTTTTCATCATATAAATCCTCCTCAACTCTACTAAAATTGTATACTTCAGTGCTTTTATCGCAAAGCTTTTTGCTTTTCCTATATATATATATGAACCACTTCATATTGTCTGATTCTTTCTTTTTGTTATTGAAATATGTTCATTGAATTATATTTTTAATGAGCAAAGATAGAAAGATTTCCTGTACTAGCTAATTCAAACTGACAAATTTTAAAGCTGAATTGATATAAAAAAAGAACAAAACTTAAGCAACTTCTGGTTCATAATAGCTCAGTTAATTAGCTATTCATTAATCAGCAATGTTGTTACCCAAGAAAAAAAACAAGGAACTTATTAGAATAAATGTACATAGACTGTACTGAAAGCTAACGGTGTCCTCACCAATGTCTTGTGGCATATTGCTCATAATGTCCTAGGGTTTATTGGAGCAATATTTTATGCAACCATTGCAGTCTGCAAAGACTCAAATATTGACTTTCTGCAATGAAATAGCACCTTCTGTTTTCTGCCCATGGTTTAGATAGATGTGTATATACGCCTGCAAAGCTCAGAGAACTGAAAGTTAATGTGGAAAACTGCTGCAAGGTTTGCCTTACTGTACCTTTTAAAGTTCCAAAGTTATCATCTTGACATCAAAAATTCTGGCTGTGTTTTTTTGAGTCAAAACCTAAGCAGATGTTGCTTGCTGTACCAGGGCCAAGGATTATGTTTTCAGTATATTCCCAGGCAGACACTCATCACAGGCAGTTAACAATTGTTAAGTAGAAGTGGAACTTCTTAATCAGATGTTGGCCAAATAGAAAATCTGTTGGGAATGAGATGTTGGACCATGTATTTATTCACAGTTCAGTTTTGAAGTAAATTGTTATGCGAATGTAAAATTTGCTTAACATCTATTTAGAATAAACTGAGATATCTAGAGTATGAAAAATCCAATCAGTTTAAAACTACAAAAGTTAGCTGTTTCTTTACATTTTCTCGGTCACTCTGGAAATCCTGAGCTTCACTTGCAATAAAATGAAAATAAGTGCACTATCAGCAATTGTATCAAAATTGTGTTATCAAAATTACATTAATCAAAATTGTGTATCAAAAAAAAGTGTTAATTAAAATATTAGAGAAAGATTGTGTAATTGTGATGATGTGCAATTGAGTAATTCTCTCTGCCTAAAATCTAGACAAATCCCTTTTATGGAAGTTAATCAGAATAAAAATGAAAGGGGTTAGTAATTCGCATGGATTATTATGCTATGATTCTTTCAGAGATTTAAATAAATGATGAAGAAAAACAACAAACAAATTGGCTCTGCTTGGAATCACACAGACATATACAGCAGGTTTGACTTTTCATACACCCAGTAAATGGGGATGCTGGGGTAGATATCCATTTCAGTCACACCTAAACTATCCATGGTCTGAATACAGAATAAATATATTTGTGCAGTACGTGTTATACTGTGATTATGAACCTGCAAGTACATAGCCTATAGCCTGAAGCATATAAATTTGCATGGGGCTGTTCCATGCCACACAAGAAGAGAGAGACAAATTTATCTCCTAACCTGATTTCTACCTAAGAGATGTATATCTTCATCATGATGTATTTCAAGCCACTGCCAGGTTCATAATTACTGTTCTCTCTTCCAGAAAGACCTTTTGGCTTTTCCAGAAACCTGAGCTGGTCTGTGTAGTCCTGTGCATTAACACATCCCATTTTTTGCTCCAGCATGGGATATAGAGCTGCTTTATGACCTAAGGATGCCCCATGTACTTCTGTCCTAAAAGTAAATTGTACAGGAAGCAGGAGAGGGGTAGGAGGTACACAGCCATTTAAAACTGAAGGCAGTGTCAGCAGTGAACCCAGAATCGAGTCCTCATTCTTAGACAGTTACGTATATCCAAATAATGGAATCATATGTATGGAGAGATTGGATGGCTGGATTTCTAGTGTTGTGGAACAACTTCAGCTCTATCTAAAGTCACATTCCAAGGAAATTTTTAAATTAACTTTTGCTAGAATTAGCACAGAAATTTAATCTTAGCTAATAAAATCATACAAAACTTCAAGATGATCTATGCAATCTTAATTGTTTCCTTGTGTGTATTAGGGCACAGTTTTCAATTGTATCTTCCCACTTCATTTTTTCCTTGGGAATCTTGGCTCATTCAGTAAAAAGTTTGGAATCAGTAAAAGCTTTTCTACTATTATAAAATAGGAAAGTAACTATGACAGAAGAAAATATGTTGACTATGATCTTTGCCATCCACAATAATAATTCTGAAAATTGTATTCACTCAGTTAGAACAGGGTCCTGTACTAAAGGCATTATTGCCATTCAGAATTAGAAATGGCAACATAAAATTTGGGTTCTTTACAAAAGCAAGGCCAGACTAAGGAGAAATACCTTATTACCTTAAACTTAATATTAATGGAAATAAATAAATAAATCTTACTTGTAATTACTTTTAATGGAAGTAAAATTTCCATCTTACTTCCATTTAAAATGGAAGTATGTTACATCCATATGTGTAAGGGGGGTCTTAGTAAAGGTCATAGGTCTGCTGCTCATTGTACTTGTATCAACTTTTCTAAAAGGCATTTCTACCTGCAAAGACAGAATATATATTGTTGCAAGTTATGGAACTAACTCAGGCATACCAAAGAATTGCCAAAGAACTTTTGAAATATTATCAGAAAAAGATAATACTTCTGTCTCTGGAAAGGTATCAGGATAAAAACAGATCAGCCACCATAAGCAGCCATCTTTAAAAAAAAAAAAGAATCCTCAGTGGATTCCACTGTGGACAAAGAGAGATTGATATATTATCCTGTATATTAAAAGGTAAAGAATGAGTTTTACAGTGGTGTCTCAGTTGCTTTTAAATCCTAAAGGGTGAGAGGGAGAAAACATTATATTCTTATGTCTGAATAGCAGGCAAAACATATGACATAAAAGGCCTCTGGAGCTGAAAATGGTCCCTCAGAGAAAGAATTCCTAGGGGAGATTTGGTAATATAATGATAAAAGACATTGAGGGAAAATAGAGGCCTCTTTGTTGTTTCATAAAAACAGAATGCATCTCCTTCTCTCCCACAGTGCAAGTAAGCTTTTAATTCTGGAGAGGTGTGGCAAGAAATCTGCTGCACCTTGGCACAGCACTGGGATGCACTGGCTCTTCTCTGACAGTGTTACAGAGCTGCCTTTCTTTCATCCAGAGAAGTCTGTAGCAGCCACCTGACAGTGCCAGTCTGAATCTGTGCAGGGACACAAAGCCAGAGCACAGTCTCTGCAGTCTCAGTGTGGTTCTCCATTTGGAGATGGTTAGTGGTGCAACTCTCCAGTGGTCAGCTACTTGGCACACCTCTGCAACAACTGGACCAAAATCCCAGCTCTGTGCCATTTATAACTGAACCACAAGGCATTGCATTTTCTCCATTGCCTCCATGTATTTCATGGCCAGTACCGAAACAGATCTGTCCAAACAACTGACCTTTGGTTGATGTTACTGGTTAATTAATAGTCATTTTGCAAAAGGTCGCCATGATTGTTTTGGGGCAAAATAGAACCTCTTGATTATTGAGACAAATTGCTGCAGACGTTAAATCTCTATTTTTTGACAAAGCAATTCTGCTAAAAAATCGTACAAGTGTAACCCAGAAGAAGAAATTGTCTTTACAGTTTGTAGTAACAGTTAAAAACAAGTTACTAGAAGCTGTCAGGCAGGAGTGCCATATGTGGCAGGAAAGCCAAGAGGTTTGGAATAGCTCCACTTTTCTCTAGGAGATATTTGAAGTAAAATGTGCTCCTTTAATCCATTTTGGCAATCTAAGTAAGCTTACACATTAAGCAACAATGAATGTTTAAACTGTTTTCAAGATTTAGTTTGGTTTGGTTTTTTTGTAGAAATCAGCAAGTGTTGGCCTCTTGGAGAGGAGAAGTGGGAGAAAAAAAGCTTCTACAATATAGTACTATAATGAAACTTGCTAATGACTGAGATCCAAAGATCATCTGTATCTGTGAGGATTAGAGATGCAACACAATAAACACATCACAACTTTACTTTTCACTCAGGAGACAGAGCACTTAGTGCATAAAATAATAAGGAAGATGAACGGGCAGATCTCTGCCGTAAGTCTGCATATGTCAGAGGTTAGCCACATAGGTTTATGGATTTGTCAAACTGCAAAAGTGGAAGGATAGAGTGAACAGAGGGGCATATGTATGAGATGGAGACAGAAAGTCTGGAGCAGCAGCTGAAGGTCAGAAAAACTCCAGAGGGAATGAGTCTGTCTAGAGCTGTCAGGTCAGAATCTCCTTCCTCGTGTCCTGTGTTTCATGCTGATATTCTGACTGCAGGTCAGGTTTAAAATGTTAACACTATGCCTATGAGGAGGTAGGTGCCAAATAGCTGTTCTGTGGCAAGCCAAGTCAGAAAAAACTCTCTACTGAAATTTGAGCCAGTCATATGTGTTAATGTGTGAATGACTGGAGAGTCTAGACTTGATACCAAGATGAAATACATGCTAGGTGATAAACCTGGAGTTTCCTGAGCATATAATTGAAAAATCTGATGGGTTTCCAACTGCTAGCTTTAATTACTGTGGATTTGTTGTACATTTGTGGGAAATAACAAAAACAAAAATAGAACAAGTCCAAGATAGTTCCCAGAAGCAGCTGTGGCAATAATCTTTCTGGTGAATGGACTGAGTTCCATCTAAAAAGATTTGAAGATTTTGCCCTCTCTATCCAAAGTGATGGTGCACTTCTTTGGAAACTAAATACTTCCTGGTGTTTTGCAATGTAAACTCATTGACTAATACAAATCTTCTGTTGTCTTCAGTGGCATGAAGATTGGTGGGTTTGCAAGTCTCACAATATTCAATCACCATATTTTGCACCATTATTTTGGATCACTAGAATTTAGTGTCTTGTTTTGTAAAGTAATTTTAGAAGCATTGCAGCTATATTTTACTGATTACCATCCCCTTTATAATCCCCATGGAAAAAATCTTGTCATGACGTTTATGTAATTTTCTATTATTTGCATGAATATTTGCACTTTTTCTGGTTTGTTTTCCTGCTGTTAGTCTTTCATACATTTTAGTTTATTGTATAAGTGACTTTTCTCTTTTCAGGTACCAACGTAATTTCCCAACCTCTTTCTTTAACAGAAACTCCCCTATAATCATGTCAGATCTAAAAATCTATTGTTCCAGTACTCACACAGTCTCCATCTCCCTAGGGTAGTTCCTACTGTGAACACGTTTCAGTTACAAAGACCAAAATCTCCTTCATATTCCTGGTACTTAAACCATTTGATCATTCTTTAGCACTTTCACTGCTTGTTTAGTAACATGAGAACATCACTGAATCCCACCTAAATCTCTGAGAATAGGTAGCCAGTATCTAATTAAATAGGAACCTTGAAATATTTTTTGTAAGAATGTTAGGGGGGGGGTTGTGATAATAAGGTAAAAAAGAAAATTCTAGTTAGCCCCTTGGCCTGCACATCTCTCACCCACCAAAAAAAAAAAAAAAAAAAAAGGCAGTGAAGCAGAGACCAGTATTCAAGGATATCATATAGCAAGTAAGAAATATAAGAAAACATTTTGAAAAATGCAAACAAGAGGAAAAACATAAAAAGCAGAACTGAAGGTTAATACCAGTGTCAGAATCAAGCAGATTTATGTGAGGAACCATAGGCGTTTTACCAGAGCAAGGACAGGAAGGAAGTATTTCTGCCAGGGACAAGAACACCTATTTCTGAAAAGCAATGAAGAATTCACTCTTTGTAATAAATTTCAAGACTAATTCTCTTCCAAGGCTCCAATCTAATTAGAACAAGGCTGACAATTCCCGGACAGAATTCAGAAGATCTTCAGTGATACCATTACATTAACCCTTTAAGGAAATGCTGAGAGAAGTACAAATCAGGATTTTCATGCCTTCCTGAAAATGTTAACTCAAACTACTCTGTGCAGAAGACATGTAAACCATTATTTCCTTTGTGTGATCTTTTTACATTATAATGCTGACAAAAATGAATCCAACTTCTACTGGGTGCAAATTTGCATTGTGAAGAATACAGTTTTATTTTCTCTCCTTTCCATCAATCTCCTAAACATAATGTAAAATGCCCCCCTTCCTCAGATAGCAGTCTCTTCATAAGTCAAATTATATAATTTTTTTACTAATTACATTTTAAAGTTTGGCACCCTAATATGACCATTATGAATGTTATTTTATTGGCTCTTAACTCTGCCAAAAGCAACAAGTATTAGTTCCTGTAAAGTGTGACATGAACTGTTAATTAGACTCAGATGTTCATCTTTAGTTTCCAATTTTGAAGCTAGTAGGAAGATGCTAATTGTAACACAGCAGGTGAATAATAATCTGAAACTCTATTTCATAGCAATTACAAAGAAGCCAAGATAAATGTGCAAGTTACAAACTGATTTAAAAAGCACAGTGTGCTTAATGACTGCTTACACATATTACAAAACTTGACTGTTCCTAATAGTCAAACATTTCTACAAGTTGTGCAACAGAAGAGCGCATTTTGATGAGAAGACACAGAGATCTGTAGTGATACTGCATCTTTCAGCTCCATATATACAGGACAGGATAAGCAAATGTCATCCTTGGTACAGAAGATGGAAGTATCTTGCTTCTGGATAGTCACTGTTCTCTGGTGCCAAGCGAGCACAAGTGTGACAAGAACTGACAGGGGCAATCATACCCAAAGATTTGACCACCCTGATGACATGGCAGTTCTAGAAATGTGTTAGGAAATACAAGATGGCTCAATATTTCCATCTATTGGAGTTCTGACAGCTTTGTGGCAAAATACTGCATTGAGCGTGACTTTGATGTGGAGTAGCACTGCTTGCCGCTGGCTCCAGTAAATTCAGTAAGGAGAGCATTCAGAAATAGCTCTGTCCTTCTTAAGATCGAGCATTAAAGTGTTTTTTTTAATTAGTTGTGAACTGAAACTTTTCAGGTTTTGGTTCTGTTTGTTTTTCACCTTGCCATCACACTTCTGCCCAAGCTCCAAAATTTTTTCCCCAGGTGACTGTTATAAGGGAAGGAGACACAGCTGGGTACTCACAATAACTTAAACCACCTTTTATTACAAAACAACCTTGAACATGAACTTACATCCTTAAAAGATAAGCTGGTATCACTACAGATGAGAATATTTGTATCTCCCCATTACAGAACACTATTTCCTGCAGAAAAAAAGGGCAGATCTGTAGCATGCAGACATTCCCTCAGCTTCATTTAAAAAGTGGCAAAGCAGTAGAAATGTTAAAAACACACACGCACATGCTAAGAAATTTTTCATAAGAGGCATTACGTGAACTAAATACCAGCTTTTTCTGAAGGACTACATTTTGATTTGCCTGGATCTTTTGTGCTATCTTATGATTGCGATACATTTACTGACTCTTTCCTGTATCTACCAAAATTTCATAGTTCTCACTACATTTTACAATGCCTTTGGTGAATATAAATTTCAGTGCCTAGAGATTCCAGGCATGACAACAAGAAGATCTCAATACCAGGAACTTCTTTCAATATATAGAGGGCTGGCTGATGCCTTGCAGGACCAGGAGGGAAATGCTCAGAAAGATGTGACCAAGGAGTATAAAGCGCCTTGGGAGGGGTCACCTCCATATTCCCAAATTAAGAGCAACACCTCTGACATTCCCCATGCTTGAGAGTGAAATATCACTCAAAGGCGTTATGAAAACTTACATTTCTGTTGTGGTTTCTGAACTTTGAAAGTGGAGTTGGAGCAGATTTTCAAGGGGTTACCTCGAGTTTTAGAGTGCCACTTTTGAAAATGTTAGTCGTTACCTCTTTACTCTTCTATACAAAGTCAGTGTTAACACACTTTCCCTAATTATCTATATTTATATCTGCTACTGAATTCCTCTGAAACAGATTCTCAGTTTTCCTTGGGATATGGATCTTCTTTGGATGGCTCCTCTGAGCCCATATCCCCAATATGCCTCCTGCCTTGCAATACCCAGCAAAGCAAAACTTCCCATGTGTACTCATTATTTTTTCTCTTCTAACAGATAAAAAGTGAAAGGTAATTTCTTTCTGCTTCTTGAAAACGTTTTGTGGCAAATAAAGAGCTGTGATTCACATAACTGCAGTATAGAGCAGTACACAAACTACTCACAGTCACATAGGATTGTCAGCATTATCAAAGGCTGTTGACATGATTGAACTGAAAACAGACACACTGACCTCATCCTCAATGACTTGACACATTTTCCCATGTGCAGTCATTTAAAATCCAACCAGAACCCTGGTAAAAGACCTTTCCAAGTCTGCTCAGTGTCACCCAGTGCTCTGCACATTAGTCCACTTCATTTAGGATCCCTGACTCAATTTATCCCCCATTCCCATCACTTTTCTGAAAATCAGCTCCCTGGCACCTCTATGGCAGAAACTGGGAACGTGTAAGTGGAAATATATTAAATTATCCCCTCGCCACCTTTTTCCCTTTCTTTTGCAATAGTATTGGTAGTAAGATGCAAGTGTAAGTCAATGTTACAGCTTGCCCCAGATTGTGCTGCACTCAGTCTAATCCTTTCGTTACAAAATATATTTGATGATCAGATCCTATTGGTTAAATCTATTTCTTCCCTAGTGAAATTAGGAAATTTTAATAAATTTGTGTCAAGAAAAAAATGCTCTTAAAATTCATATCAATGGAATTCTGAGAGGAAATAGCATGAAAAAAGGTAAGACACGACTTGCACAAATGTAACAGGGGGAGGGAAAATAGAAGAGAAGCACAAAACAAATATGGGCAATGTTTTTCCCCTATAAATGGTGGAGAAAGTAAAGGAAGCAACAGAGCCTGAAAATCACAGAGCAAGCATATGAAAAATTGAAACAGACAGAGGAAATTAATAATTTCCTGTAGAACAGAACAAGGTTTTCAAGATAAACAATATGCTTACAAACGAAAGCAACAAAAGGAGAAGGAAGTTTCTAGAGAACATTCTTTCTTTTTGAAACGCTAAACAGACCAGATTCCATGTATTTTCTGAAAGAAACCTTTTCAAGTAAAATCTTTGCGATTGGGCTAAATTTAGCTAATATATTTTCTTGGGGTTTTTTTATTCAGTCAAGTAGGTCTGAAATGCATAAAAATATTTAGCCAGAAGATATATCAGAGTAACAGCTTTTCATGTGGATACCAGGAATAGACAGCTAGAATACTCTTTGCATAAAATTATGTGTGCTTCTTTATGATAGTTTTGTTATTTGCATTAAATAGCAAGTTAAGGATACATTATATTTAATTATCTAGGACATTATTAACGCATGAATAAAACATGCTTCTGGTAATGTGAAGTAATACTTTTGGCCTGTGAGAGACCCTAACATTTAATGGAGAGGAAAATACACTTCAAGGGGCAAAACAGCATGGGCCAGCATACAGTGCTATCACTCTGCTCACATGGGTGATACTGATTTGCATCAAGTGAGGGTTTAGATTTAAACACTCCCTTTTGCCACTGACAGTCACCAAGTAAAGCAGATTCAGACACGATTTAGGGACAGCAAGTGATGTGGTGTAAGACAACTAAGCTGTGGGCCTTAAGTCTCCTGCAGTTGTGAGCAACTGCAGGTGAGCTCCCACTCCCAGGCAGTCACACAAATAGCAATATGGTTTTGATGTCTAAAGGTTGCCAGGCAGTTCAAATTCCCAGCTTTGGGAGCAGCTGAGCCAAGCACAGGCTGATATCAGTGGCTGTTGTGATGTCCAAAGGAATTTACAAATATATGCTGCAGACCTCATGAGAAACATATGCATATATGCAGTTGATTTTAGGGTCACAGTAAATGGCCTGCACTGTGTAATGGACAGAGACTCAGGTCAGTGAGACAGGGCTCAAGGCAGAAAATCTGTTCAGTTTTCAGATTTTAATTCTTTTGCACCACTGGAAAACTGACGGAAGTAGCTGCAAGCTTGTTATTAGAGAACTAAGCACTCAGTATCAGCTAAAATCTCTATTTTTCCTTCTAGCTAGGACTGTATCAGAGATAAGACTGCAACTAGCACATAAGAAGGTAAGTGTAGGGTTTCTTTTTCTGTGTTGTTGTACTTCAGTACTTCTGAATGTTAACTTACTTTGATGATCACTAAAAGTTTTTAAAACAGTTGCAAATTAATTTCCTGGCCAGAGGAAAATGGCAGATAATTTATATAGCCTGTATGGCCTCCTACTTGTCATGCTCGACAAGGAAGACGTGATGAGTTTCTTTTGCTTCATTTCCCCTATAATTTTGACATGAAAATGAGGGGAGGATGTGATGTGATTGCAATGCATGTGTGAGAAAAGGAGAGGAGGCACTGAGATTTTCCTACTTCATTACAAATCATAGGCTTATATAAGACAGAATTTTTGTCTACTGTGGATTTTTTTTTAAATGAAAATAATTTCTGTTTAAAAGGAATAAAAACCATAGAAATAAAGAATATATAGGCAATTTTCTGTTTGCTTAAGATTTTAAGGGATGTCATCTATCACTTACACTGATTACACTGTAATTATATTGAGCTCTCATCTTCAAAGGATGTGTTGGTCCTAAACTCATCCTATCAGGAGTCCTTTATTCTTAACAAAATGTAAGACTTTGGGACAATCTGTCCCAAATAATTTTATTTTTTTTTTTTTTTTAGCTAGACCACCAGTCAGTCCCAGCAGCTGTCTGAGTTTACTTCATGAAGAAAGGAGTTCAAGCCTGTAGAATACTTTAGCCACTGAGGTTTTTATTGATGCAGCTGCAAGAAAATCTCGATTTTTGCATTATTTATTTAATATTCGGCTCTGTGGGTGTTTGGACAACATCAGTGGTGTAAGTCATTGGAAGTCAGTGAGATACTTTGGGGGTTCATTAACATAGCAATTCTATTTAGCTGAATTACGTAGTGTATAGATGACACAAATACTTTGCACAAACAGAGCAATGTGCAGGGATTACAAATATTTGTCTTATTAATTAATGCTCCCATTTGGCCTCTTTGTTACAAGCTTGATTTTATAAACTCACCATGCATGTCATTCCATGAGTCATGGAGTAGTTAAACTGGTAGACTACATATAAATTTCATCTCCTATTGGAGAATTCACCAGGATTCTCCTGTGTGTTGGGGTATTTGTTTTGTTTGCTGAAAATGCTCTAAACAGTGGAAATCAATCAAAATTAAAAGCAAGTAAAACACTGGGTTTAATTCAAAGGTCATTAAAATCAGTAGAAAGTTTTAATGGATGTCACAGTTTAAAACATTATAACAGTAATGCAGGTGACACCAAGTTGGGTGGGAGTGTTGATCTGCTGGAGGGCAGGAAGGCTCTGCAGAGGGATCTGGACAGGCTGGATCAGTGTGGCAAGGCCAACAGTTCAACGAGACAGAGAGCACTCTGGTCATTAGCCTTGAGTCACAACAACTCCGTGCAGCACTTGAGACAGAGTGGCTGAAAAGCTGCCTGGCAGAAAACGACCTGAGGGTGCTGGTCAGCAGCTAAACATGATCCAGTGTGTGCCCAGGTGGCCAAGAAGGCCAATGGCACCCTGACCTGTAACAAAAACAGTGCGGCCAGCAGGGTCAGGGCAGGGACTTTCCCCTGTACTCAGCACTGGTGAGGCCACAACTCGAATCAGGTGTCCAGTTCTGGGCCCCTCACCAAAAGAAAGACATTGAGGTGATGGAGCAACTCCAGAGAAGGACAGCAGAACTGGTGAAGCTGCTAGAGTCGGTGCTATGAGAAATGACCAAGACAGCTGGAATTGTTAAGCCTGGAGAAAAGAAGGCCCAGGGGTGACCTGATGACTCTCTACAATTCCCTGAAAGGAGGCTGTAGCCAGGGGGGGATTGGCCTCATCTCACAGGGAAACAGCAACAGGATGAGAGGACACAGCTTCAAGCTGCACTAGAGGAGGTTGAGGTTGGGCACCAGAAAGGATTTTTTCAATGAAAGGGTGGTTGAGAATTGGAACAAGCTGCCCAGGAAGGATGTGGAGTCACCATCCCCAAGAAACAACTAGACATGGTATGCAGTGAGTGTTTCAGTTGGCATGGTGGTGTTTGTTCAAAGGTTGGACTCAGTGATCTTTGAGATCTTTTCCAACCCTAGTGAGTCACTTCCTTTATGATTCTGTGATAAATATAAAAGGGTTTTATAACTTCATTTTAATGGCAAAAAAAGTTTAATAGAACTGTATTTATAGTTCTAAATTATATTCCTGCCTAATAGTCCTTGAGCATGAAAAAAATAAAAACTCTTTTTTCTTGTTGAATAATTTTAGTGAGATGAATACTCTTCAAGAAAAATTAGAGTTCACATTATTTTGCCTACAAAAGGTGAACGTACACCACTCAGATATAAACCTGATAAAAACAAAGGATGCCATAAGAGGGGGCCATAATTAAGGCCTATATTATAGAGTTGTTATTACAATTGTCAAGGGTGAATGACTCTTTGCACACACCAAATACAAAATAATTTTGTTTTTATTTTCAGTCCTACTGTCTCTATACTCTTAGGCACTAAAAAGATTAGGCACTACTGAAAATGAGTGCTATGAATCCACCAAAAACCTAAAATTCTTTGGAGTGAGGAAGCTGTATGACACTATGTCATACCACAAGGAAAGATGTTAGTCCTCACTAGGGCTTACAGGAAAATGCTACAGGAAAATTAGCACCATGAAAGTTATCCTTTCATTTATCAAACAAACTGAAACTAGAAACAGAAGACTTGGGCAAAAGGGTCACGTTTTTTTCCCTAGCATATTATATTTGCACTCCTCAGTAAAAACATTTTTTGATTTTTGAATTTGAAGAGGTCATGTACTGGTTGTGACAATATAATAGATTTTATAAGTTTTGTAGAGACAGCATTTTCATATATGATTCTGAATAAAGTTAGGAAAGGACAGAATTAAAAGGAAAGCAGTAAATAAACAGGCAGCGTAAAAACATTCAGGGCCTCATGCTTTGTTCATAGTATTATATATGGTTATATACATATATTTATATATATTATGTGTATATTATCTTTTATACCTAAAGGATACACATACAACATAAAACATGCATATCTATACACACATATGCATATAATTTTGATTTTATTGCTTGATATATAACATATAAAAAAGAAATAGTACACTATAATCTAATATACAGAGAGAGAAACACACACATATATATATGTATGTTCTACATTTATGACATTTGAAACCTTGACCTTTATTTTGATTTGAGCATCTTCAAAATTTTGAACAAACACTCTTCTTCAGAAAGACTTCCCTCTGTAAAATACCTCTACTTCTGGGGATTTTATAGTGTTGGGAAGACCTTTATAGTTTCATAACATGTATGTGTATTTTCTTTGCCAAATGAGGAACATTTTTGGCCTAGTTTTAGGTAATTTTTATTAACATTATCACTAGTAATTAGTATCTTGGCACATAAACTAACCAGGTACTAAACCAGTGTGCGGTGAATTTTAAAACAGCCAAGACCAAAGTAAGAGACAATTGCCAGACTATTGGCATCAAAATGTTTCAAAATTAAGAACACTTAGAGTAATTTTAACTGTTTCCAAGAGGCTAAAATTCTAGAAACTGAATCCAAAATATCAACTTTCCTCTGAACCTTAATGCTTTGGCTTCAGAGAGCTTTGATTAATTAAAATGCACACAAAATAAAGGGGGTGGGGATGAAGGAATTTTTAACAATATTTCAATATTCCCAATTTTTGCTGTGTGCCTATATGCTTTGCTCATGAGTCTCTGTGCCAAATTTCTACCAGCAGCAGCTTGTTGCCATAAGAAGAGCACCACAGACAAGAAGATAGTGAACCAGGTGACAGAGTGAACCATGTCCATCTGTTTGTCTCTGGAGACTGGGTCGCCTGTATCAGCTAGGGACAAATGAAACCGAATATAGCTATCCAACGTTAGTGTCTGCCAAAACCCAGCACAATTTGGCTAATTCTTTCTTCCTGATATAATTATCTGTTTAGCTGAAGAGTTACCATATTCATTATAATTCTGAACATCTCCTCAATCTATATTAATTACGTGGATAATATTATTTAAAACACAGAGCTCACGAAGTCACATCACCAGTCAAGGAAGCACATTAGCCTCAGGATAATTGCTCGAGTAAATTGTTGGGCTTCTGTATGTACAATTTAGATCGCAATTCTGTTCACAACGTAAATAATCACTAACTTTGCCTAAGTTATCCCTTCAGTATAAGTTCTTATTCATGCCTAAAAGAGGGAATTTTCTCCCAAGTGAATTTAAGAAAAAAAAGATTTTATTTATCTTCAGGTATCTGTAATTGGAACGTCATTCCCTAAGCAGTGTCTGTGCTTGTTTATCATGAAATGGAGGCATGATAAGAATTAAAATAGAAACCAGTATGCACACGGATTTAATGGGATCTTGCTTTATGAACCATTTGTAAATCCAAGCAGCAAATGTGTTCTATTGCATAAGACAGAATAAATGGTGAGTGATAAACCAGTTGCAGTGCAAACATCACGAAGCAAATTACATCAGTTATAATTGATAGAACGATAAACACAGAAAATTGCAGATACATTTAGTTGATTTTGTTGACAATCAACCAAAGCCACTAAGTTCATGAATTTTAGCCTTGCAGGAAGGATAAGTCTAGATGTGTTTTGTAAAGCAGACTGAGAGCATTTTCCCTTGCACAAGAAAAGAAAAAGCTTATATATCTGGATACACTAGGAAATCATAAAGCACATGGATATAAGTGGCTATCCTTCTTGGTACAGTAATTTAAAAAAAAAAAAAAACAAAACAAAAATCTGGTTTGGCAATAATTACTGTCATTCAAGATGAGGTAATTAGAACCTCAGCTTAGTAAAAATGTCATGTTTAAGACATCACAACTAAGTCGAGCTGGCTTATGAAGTGGGTCAGTGGTAAAGAGAAATGCATTGTGTCTGCTTTAAAAACAATCAGGCTGTGTGGGGGGAAGCATGGGACTGCGGAGTACAAACATTAACTAGCAGATTCACTGAAATCAAACCAAATCAGATTTAATTCAGGATACATTTTCAGTACAAAGATGTCTTAGACACAAGATATATAGCTATTTCCACCAGCAAACTTTTTAACTCTATAAATTCGTCTTGTTACTAGTCACAAATAAAAATGATTTCTGCCTTCTTCAACTGCGCAATGCCACCCTAAAAATACCTCCCCAAACATGACAGGTAATATGCACAAATGATCTTCTCTGCTCAGAAGAATTATGCTTTTCTGTGGGAAATGACAGAGCCTGGTGCTGTCTCTACTTGCACTTCACGTTCCCTGGGTTAATTGATCCTCTAGCACAGGAGGCACCTTCTGATCTGCTCTTGAAAAAGCATTCAGGCTCCTTTGAAGTCTCTAGTAGTGTTTCTGCTGACTTCAAACAGTTTGGAAATAGCTCTGTTATGGGTAAACAGGAAAGAAAAATAAGGTAAGCAAGGAAAATTAGCTTGAAAAAAAATATTGTTGGTACTGATCTAGAAAGAAAACATATACGTGACACAGCATGTGATAAAAAGGCGTTCTCATGTAAAAGCTGCATTGCAAACAATCGATTTTACATGCACAGGGATTTAGGAGGGAAGTTTCAGCAAAATTATCAAGACTGCAAGTGGTACATTGCTGAAGGTAATGCTTCAATACAGTCCATTGCTGAGGTAACATTTCCCAGATGAGTTTCATACTAGCAGACCCCTCAGACTATTGCTACCAGTACTCAACCCATGAAGGCTGACAGCCTGGACGCTGTGTGCACCCAAGACTGCCTCTGAACTAACACACCCTGCCTCCAGACAGCACCTCCTGCTGTGGATGTGACCTCCCACACCTGCCAAGCACTGCTGCTGCACTGTGTGATCTTGGGTCCAATGATAAATCAGGGATGCCCTGCCTTAGTCTCCATTTGTACCACAAGCATGCTTTCAGGCACCTGGAGCATTAATAATCCATGGTATCTGCTACTTCTGAAGATATTAAATTAATCAGGAGGTTTCATCACAACTGCAGGTATCCCTGGCTGCTCCCAGTCTGCTCAGATTTGCCCATTGCAAAATGAGTTCCCTTCCATCTGTACAAAGCCTTCAATAACAAAAAAAATAGCTAACCTTCTGCAAGAAGAAGAATTTGCTTGACTAGGACAGTTTTCTGATCCTAGGCTGTTGTTTTGAAAATCAGAACCTTAGAATGCTGCAACTGTGCTTTTAAGAAAAATTTTAAAGGCTCCCCATGACTGATTTAAAAGCATGAGGGAATATAGGCTAACTCTGCATTGCAAGTATTTTGCTTAGCAAGACACAGTCACAATTCCAGTGCTATAAGCAAAGTCCTGATGTCAACTACAGTGCTCTTCTGACTGTCCATCTGCTCAGGCTTTGCATTTTGGAGTAAAAATTAGTGGGGCGTGTTACCACTCTCCAGATTATATAGTTGGAGGATATTTACACACATATTTGCACATGGAAGCAGCCTTACCCATCTTTTTCAATATGCTTTATGAACTGATCAGTTGAACTGGCAAGTGCTATTGGTAATTCAGACATAAATCCATTTTGCTAGGTATTTCCTCCATCAAGCTTTCTTTTCCTTCTAAGATAAATCCTTCTCAGTTGTAAGCTGAATGTTAGGAAATGACCATGAGAGTTTTTGGAGGGAGAGAGGAAAGGAGAGAAAAGTGTTTTGCAGGAGATGTACAGAAACCTATTTCCCCTTTCCACCACTGCTAATTTACACACACACACCACACACACACACATACCCCTTAAGTCTGTTCCAGGTATTGGCACTGAATACACAGTATACCAGCTTAAAAAGGTAGATTTTTAAATGCTGATGAAAAATATGAAGGCTAGGAAGGACTAACCATTCCTTTGACTTCCAGTATATCTTGAATTTTTCTCAGTTATTTTCATATTAACCTCAGTAATTTGAATTCAGCCAACACGTATTCCCAGAAATAATTCAAATTTCGTTTGAAGATCTCAAGAATAAGTGTGGTAACAAAAATACTATTCTTGTTAATATTTACAGCTTATCTTGGTGGTTTGGATAATTGAGTAATTATGGCTTTTGTAAAAATGTGCTTAATTTTTCTCATCTAAATAATACAGCTTTAAGTCCAGAACATTTATTTTCATTACATTTTAATTTTTTTAGTGAGCTGGAAAAATCCTAAAATACCTACCATTTTCTCTTCCTGAAGATACCTTTACAACTGAATCACACTGCCTCTCTTACTTCTCCTGAATATACTAAAAAAGAGTGAACCCTTACATTCTCTGGAAGAAAGCCATATTGTACAGATCATTAATCACTTCTAGTCTTACTCTCCCTATACACAAATTTTCACAATCCTTCTAAAAATGTGAATAGCCATGGGATTCAGTGTGTTCCTTCCATAGGTAAAAAAGCCATTTCAAAAGGTAAAGCTATGTATTTGTTAATTCCCTCCCTTTATAGGGAGGATACAAATAAGGATAACACTAGATTCTTTGTCTAATGTGTACACTGGTTTGTTTGGGGTTTTTTTAATCTGGTTCTTGGTTACTGATGAGTTTATTGAGTCATGCTGCACTGAAAACCACTCCTTGAAAATCTTCAATGAAATTCCCGCACTAAGTTTTTCATTCACCTGTTATTTCTTATTAATGACAAGGTTTGAGAGCTTCAGGTCAGCTCTCGTCTAAATATCTTGTGCATAAATGTCAGATTTCAATCTGAAGGACATAAAGTACATATCAAACTGCTTACTCAAAGGCTTTGTGTTTTACAGAGCCTTTAACAACCAAAGTCATTATCTCAATTCAAACTGATGTTATATATTGTAAAACAGATATACGCTGGGGGGATTTTTTAACTTCTGAGATTTTTGTTTCTGTTGTTCTTTTCCTACACAGGAAACTACAGGGGCTGCCATTAATAATCTTCTCTCCCATCACTTCTTTATGGATTGAATCCAGTCTGAATTTTTCTGTTATTATACCTAAGTAGACTGTGACTCTCCAAGCAAAATAATGTCCAGTCTGCAGAAGTAAAACAGTATTTGATGCTGGTGTCATGACAGGCCATCTACAGAAAAAGATCAGGATTGTTAATCAGTGTAATATATGCAGTAGCAACCAGCACAGAAGATTATCTTTCTAATTCACTGAATCTCCAGGAACTGGAAGTGACCACCAAACACCCTACACACTGCACAAAGAGTTGCATTTCACAAGGCACTCTTCCAGTTACTAAAATTTGTTTTATCAATAGAAATGCAACCCAGAGATTTCAAATTTACTTATCTGTGACCTTTATACCTGATTTTGTATGAGCTCTGAATCCAAATGCAAAATTTGAATGATGATCACATCTTTGCTTGCAAACTTTGAACACTATTGATTTTACTCCTTAATTTTTGTCTCAGTTGTATCAGTCAACAACAGCTTTTGAATGTATACACTTGCTTATGTTGCTATGGTTCCCTTTGCTGTGCTGAGCAAAACCCTGTGAAATTAATTTGCATTTTGCTGAGAGAAATCTGTCTTTTGCTTCTTCTCACCAGGAGATAATTCTTTGTGATATTTCAGTCTCTTTCTGAGAATACTGTCTTAAAATTGCAGAGAATTAGGCTTTTTACGAGGTGATAATAACAAAAACTATACGTGGTTACTCTTAAAGCAAATATATTTTTATCAAAAAGCTGTGTTAAAACGTAACAAAAATTATTTCATCAAGATAAAACAAGAGGAACCAAACGAAACACAAGACATTGCACTTAATATTTTGTTATAATGCAATAAAAAGGACACCTCAAACTTTGTTTCCTTCTTTGTTTTCTTTACATATAGAAACAGAAAGAAGAGAATATGGTATTGAAATAGATGCAAGGAAGCAAAGGAAAACTGAAATTGTTTTTATTTTTATAACTCCCTACTAAAAAAAGGTCAGTCATATATCAAAGAACCTTTGAATACTTTAACCCCGAAATTGAGCAAAAAGTAGAAATAGGCTATTGCTTCTATGTAAATTTTGTAAGCCAACATTGTGTGTGTTACCGTCTGTTATACTTAATAGTGATATAATCTAACTAAAGGGCTGAAATCATGGATTAGGGAATAAAACTCACAAAATATCTGAATCTTCTGAACTGATTGAATTTCTGGGAAAAAGAAGATACTGTAACTGCAAAATTATGTGGTCGGTAGCCAAGTTATTGAAAATGCAGGGGTGTGACTTTGTTACTGCATCAGTCTAGAATGAAAAGGCTGCACCCCAAGAATCTAAATGATGCTCACTGCCAGGAACCATGTGAATATGCAAAGGCATCTGTGTATCTTGAGGATATATGACTTGCTCCTCTTCTTAGCAGGCAAAGAGCTGACAAAATCTGGAACTGGAGCCCTCAGGACACTAGGTTTTCTGCTCACATAGCCACACATACTGGAGTGCTGTTGCTAGTGTAACTTAGGGCAAATTAAATGCTTTTCAAAGCAGAAAGGAAGAGTTTAAATTCCCTGCCTTAATGAAACATGGACTTTGGAATGATAGGAGCCCACATTCATGACGCTCCTTTTCCCTCATCCTTTCTTCCCTGGGGCTAGGGAAGCAAGAACTGGGTATTCACAAAGTAAAGTGGTAGCACTTCTGGTGTTAACAGGCGTTAGCCATGTGTGGTGTTGGAATTATTTTCCAATGCTAGGCTTAGACTCGTAACACCTGCAAGCCTTACAGTATGAGTAAACATTGATAGAGTGTTTGTGTCTAACACAAATTTTCTTCTCAGAAAGAAATCTGAGAGCACATGTTTATGAGCTGAACTTCACCCAAGCATAAATAAGAGCAAACATCCTCTTTAGCTTCACGTTAAAGGTCATTCTTCTTCAAAAGCTGTCAAGTGCCTGATCACAGCCAGCAACTTTCCAAGCAGATAAGCCAAGATTTTGTCATTAAGGGAGATGATAATAGAACTACACTGATTAATGTAATTAAGTGTAATCCAGCATAAGTTTAAATAGCAGAAGAAAAGCTCAATAATGCCAATGTATCAAACATCTGGTATTTGTTGGCAAGGCAGATTATGGAGTCAGAATGACTGGAATTACCCATTTGTTTCTAGTGAAAATTTATATCCCATTATCAGAGACAAAATATCAATGCTTAAATTTGCTCTTATAGAGAACGGACTTCAAAAACTGAGCCAGCTTTTGAAGTTCTTCTCAATTAATGTTATTTCAGGCTTCCCCGCTACATCTCTTTTTTCACCCCAGTAGACATAAGGTATAATGTAAGCCTTGGAAAAGTCTTCATTGGAGGTTCATTAACAATAAAAAAAATTAAACCTTATGGACCCTTCTACAAATGTGCTGCTGGCTTTTGCACAGTTAATACAAGAACATGAAATGGGATTCAGGAGAAAAGACTAGCATAAAAAGTGCTTGGATGAGCAGAAAAGAGCAAGAACAAAATGAATATACTTAGAACAATCAGATAAAGATGATTTTGTATCTCTGTGCTCCTGTGTAAGTTGTGCATGCTTTCCCTTTCATGTCCTCTCAGGCATGTTGCAGGTAAGACTGCATTTAGCTGTTTGTTCACTCACCAATACACTTCCTAAAGGCAAGTTTTGTTTAAGACCTTGCTTCTCCTTTGAACATGTCCAGTTCCCTTCAAAAAACAATCTCTACCTCCCCATTCCCCTTTAAAGAAAACAAGTGAACTATTCATGCAAAAAAGTGTGGTTGGAAGGGTGGGGGGGGGCATGAAATGAATAAGAATAAAATAAAAGAATAAGAATAAGAATTCTAACACCACCAAGATGACTTAATAAAGAGCATCAAGGGAATAACCATTGGGATCCACAAAGCAGTGAGGTTTTCTCCTTAATCTGGCTTGGTCACTCACTTTCTCTCCCCCCACTCATTTTGTATTTATTTATTCAATTTCTTTCTCCCTTCCCTTCCCTTCCCTTCCCTTCCCTTCCCTTCCCTTCCCTTCCCTTCCCTTCCCTTCCCTTCCACAGCCCCCCAGGTTGCAACAAGGCTCTCCTGGACTTAGCATGCCATTACCATGAGCAAGGCTGTGCTGGAGATCCAAGCACCTGGCCACCACCCAGCAGGAGAGAGGGACCTGGGGCAGAGCATGGCTCCACAACCAGAAGCAGCAGCTCCAGCACAAAAAGAAGAGACCTGGATCTCTAAGCCACACAGCCCTTGCAGCACCCCCAGCCCCTCCCCAAGCCCCCTGGGAGAGCACACCCTCAATCAGTAGCAGGAGGAGGCAGAAAGGGGGTCAGTACTGCCACAGGAACACAGCGAGGAGAGGGCTTGGCTGGTGAGCTTGAGCTTTACTGGTCAGATGAGGAGGAAGACCAAGAGCTATCTAAAGGAGAATGGAACAAATACCAAGAAGAGGCCCAGGCAAAGGCCTGCACTGAGCCATAGCTGACCCCAGGAAATGCTGGTTGTTACAAGGAAATTTCCATGGGGGAAGACTGCACGGAGCAGCATCTGACCCCAGGAGAAACTGGTATGTATCAGAACGTATCCCAAGGGGAAGCCTGAAGTGAGACAGAGCTCTCCCTGAGAAATGGTGGTATTTACTGGGAAGTTTCCCAAGGGGAAGTCTGCAGTGAGCCACAGCTGACTCAAGGGAGATGCTGGTAGCTACCTGGAAGTGCCCCAAAGGGAAGCATACAGTGCAGTGAGCCAGTTAAATCCAGGGCATGACAGTAGCTATAAGAAGTACTGTAAAGGGGAAGCCTGCAACGAGACAAAGCAGGACTTCAGTAGCTAGTAGCTACTGCGCTAGTAGCTAACAAGAAGTATCCCAAGAGGAAGTCTGCAGTGAGCAAGAGCTGTGCCAGGGAAATTCTGGTAGCTAAGAGAAAGTGTTCCAAAGGGAAGCCAGCAGTGAGCCAGAGCTCTCAACAAGAGATAACAACAGATACTAAGAAGTGTCCCAAGGTGAAGCTTGCAGTGAGCCTTGGGTTACACCAGGAATCTAATAGCTTCTGGACACCAGGAAATGTCCCAACAGGAACCCTGCCATGAGCCAGAGCTACCCCTGGGAAATGCTGGTATCTACTCAGACGTTTCCCAAGGACAAGCCTGCACTATGCTGGTATATACCGGGAAGTATCCAAAGGCAAAGCCTGCAGTGAGTGAGAGGTTACACCAAGAGATACCAGCTACTAGGAAGTGTCCCACTCGGAAGCCCACAGTAAGCCAGAGCTGTCCCTGGGAAATGCTATCTACCTGGAAGTTTCCCAAGGAGAAGCCTGCACTGAGCCAGAGCTCTCTCTGGGAAATGCTGCTACCTACTGGGAAGTTTCCTAAGGGGAAGCCTGCAGAGAGCCAGAGCTGCCTCTGGGAAATGCTGCTGCTATGTACTGGGAAGTTTCCCAAGAAGAAGCCTGCACTGAGCCTGAGCTGTTCCTGGGAAATGCTGCTATCTACCAGGAAGTTTCCCAAGGGGAAGCCTGCACTGAGGCAGAGCTGTCCCTGGGAAACGCTGATGATATCTACTGGGAAGTCTCCCAAGGAGAAGCCTGCAAGTAACCAGAGCTGTCCCTGGGAAATGCTGCTATCTAATGAGAAGTTTCCCAAAGGGAATCCTGCACTGACCCAGAGCTGCCTCTGGGAAATGCTGGTATCTACTGGGAAGTTTCCCAAGGGAAAGCCTGCACTGAGCCAGAGCTGTTCCTGGGAAATGCTGGTGAAATAAACGAAAGGCTCAGACTTTCTAAGAAACTCAACTTCATTTTATTTGAAAAGCAGTGGAGGCGCAAGCCAAATTTTAGCTCAGGCCCCTCGCAGTAAGACAGACAGGAAAACAACAAAGCAGAACAACTGTGCCTGCTGCACAGGGTACTTCTTGGGACTCCAAGTTCCCTTGAAGGACCCCGGTGCTGAGCAGCCAGGGGTCTTTATAATCCTTGGTCTTCCCGGATTGGTGCCTTTTTCAATTCTCTCTCTGATTGGTTCCCTTCTCAGTCACTGGTTGGTCCTTACCGAGGCGCAATCTGGACCAATCATTTCCTAAATTCGCCGTTTCCATTGGCTGATGCATAGTCCAATCAAAGCTCAAGCCGTTGACCTCACCCCATGACACAATATTCTGGAAGGTTCTAAGCACCTATATTACATCACCCATCTGTCAATCACAACTCCCCTCAATTAGTCACAACAGCTGACCTACAACTCATAACTTCGACAACTAACCAACTATTCAAACACAACTGAGCAACGATACAACAGTACATAACATTATCACACCACTCAACAGCCCCCAACTCCGCTCCCGAACATCAACCCATTTATAACAGTATTAATTAACAATATTAATTAACCATCCCCAACTCTGCCCCCAAACATTGACTCATTTATAACACTGGTATCTACTGGGAAGTTTCCCAAGGCGAAGCCTGCACTGAGCCAGAGCTGTTCCTGGGAAATGCTGGTATCTACTGGGAAATGTCCTAATGGGAAGCCAACAGTGAGCCACAGCTGACCCTATGGAATGACAGTATTAACCAGGCAGTATCACAAGGAGAAGCCTGCAGTGAGCCACAGCTGACCCTGGAGATGCTGGTAGATACCAGGAAGTTTCCGAAGTGGAAGCCTGCAGTGAGCTCGATGTGACCTCTGGAGAAGCAGGTAGCTACTACAAAGTACCCTGGGGGAAGCCTACACTAAGCAGGAGCTGTCCTATGGAGATGCCGGTTGCTTCCAGGAACAGTCCAGCTGGGATGAATGCACTGAGCAAGAGCTGTCCCGAGAAGCTTGTAGCTACCATGAATGCAATGAGGAAGAGGTGTCCTACAGAGAAGTCAGTAGCCACCAATAACTGTCTGATTGGGTAGAGCCCATTGGCCAAGAGTCTTCTGAAGAGGAAGACTCCATTTGCCAGGAGGTGCCAAACGGTAAAGGTAACCAAGCATTCATGCAGTCTAGCTGGGAAGATGACAGTGACAAAGAGCTCATGCAAGACAACTGGGAACATGTGAGGCTCCAGAGCACTAGGGTCAAGCCTTTGCTGTGGGAGGAAAACAAGTGGGACAAAGTGTCCTCAAGCTGTGCAAAGAAGACAGAGAGCAAAGACTGGGAGAATCTGCAGGAGATGGACTCCCAGTGCCTGTCCCTTGGGAGGCTTGGGTTGAGTGCCAGGCATTTGAGCTGTGCCCCCAAGAGTCAGTCAGTGCCTCACCCTCCCAAGCCCCAAGAGGACATTCAACTTTTCCCACCTTCGAGGAGCAGGTGCCAGAGGCAGGGACAGAGAGCCTGGTCCCCACCCTGCACAGCTGCCCCAGCCCCTCAGCTCCCCAGTTTGGAGCCCAGGCCCTCAGCCAGCAGCCGGATTCCCCTCAGAAACAACTCTCTTCCTCCACTGCCCCTTCCTGATGGCACAGCCAGAAAATTAGTGCCTGCTGCCAGAGCTAGCCTGGGCCCCACAGATGGCAGCTGGCCCACAGCCTGCCCAGTGTCCTGAGAGAGCCACACGGGCTGCCTTTGCCTGGATATCTCCCTGCAGCCTCAGTAAATATTTTCTATCTCTCTCCCTCACATTTCTTATTAAATGAAACCTGTGTTAAATAAAATCTGTATCTTGTCATCATATGGTCCCCTTTGCACCTTAATTCTGGCAGAGCCATGTCTCCCTAATCTGATTTTAACACATTTTCTGCCCAGCATGTGCTTGGCATTGCCTCCCCAGGTGCAGCACCTTGCACTTGCCCTTTGGAACTTCATGAGGTTGATATGGGTTCACTTCTCAAGCATGTCTGGAGGGCATCCCTTCCCTCCAGCATGTTGATTGCAACAGTCAGCTCAGGGACACTGACAAACTTGCTAAGAGTGCCTCAGTCCCCCCATCAGTGCCACCGACTAAGATGTCAAACAGCACCAGTCCCAGCACTGACCCCTGAGGATGCCTCTTATCACTGCTGTCCAAACCACTGACCACAAACCTTTCAATGTGACCATCCAACCAATTCCTTATCCACGAAGTGGTCCATCCATCAAATCTATCTCTGCAGTTTAGAGAAAAGGATGCCATGCTGACAGTGTCAAACACCTTGCACAAGTCCAGGCAGATGACATCAGTTACTCTTCCCTCATCCAACACTTACCCCTTTGTTCTTTCAGTCCCTGTCTTTTCCTTTTGTCACTTGGGTGGTGTAGCTGGAGCACGGGCCAATGAACAGAGGCAAAATAGTCATTGAGTATATCAGCTTTCTTCATAGCCCAGGCAATCAGTTCTCCCATTTCCTTCCAGAGAAGTCTGACATGTTCCCTAGTCTCCCTTTTATCTCCAACATATTCCTTTGTGATGCATTTTATTTAGAGCCTGTTAAAAGGCAGACAGTGGGAAACTGATCTAGAGGCACTAAACGTGTCAGAAGGCACAGCTCTCACATTGTGTCACATTACCAAGCATATGATGATGCTCAGAGACTGCCACACCAATACCATTACAGCTCCAGAAGCCTGTTCTTCCAGGAATATCGAATTAAACTGGAGCTTTCTAAGGCAAGACTGTGAATGTGACACAGATCTTGCACTATTTCACTACTGCCACCCAGCCCTGACTGCACAAGCCCCTCCTGAAGCAATAGTTATGTACCCCAAGGAGCAGCCACCCACCACAGTAACTTGTTCTGAAGTAAGGAAATCTAATGAGGCACTCGCTACCCACTCTCCTCAAGGAACAGATAGCATCAGTTTAGAAACTTTTTCAGAGAAAACAGCTTTTTTAAAAGAGGGTTTATCTGTCTAGAAAGGTATCATAGTATTTCTAAAGAATGTGAAAGAAAAATAAATCGATTCTGTAGGGAATTTTTTTCATTATCACCCCACCTGGAGACATGAGCACACAATGAGCAAAAGTACACACATACTGATTTTAGAGCTGGGGATGTGTTCAGCGAACAGCTTTTTAAGAATCTCCATTTTCAGTTACTTCAACAAAATTACCAGCTAACAAAAGGAAAGTTATTATAGGAAATGGCAGACTAAAAATGATCATTTAGGCTGTGAAATGTCTCTTTTCATTGAAAATAGAGGGCTTTCAGAAGCAGGAGTTACTGTGGGCTTTTGGCAGTATTGTCTTCACCTGGCATTTCCTAACCACAACGTGTCCCTCTTTCAGGACCATAATCTTACAGATTTTTAAAACCGAGGAGCGCCTGCTCGGGGCGTCCGGACTTGGAAGGCCAGGACCGGGCTCCGAGCGACGTGCGAGCCCCGCGCAGCACTGAGGAACCGAGCCGGGCCAAACCAGAGCAACCACGGCTCCCAGCCCGGCATGTTCCTGGGCGAGTCGGGGGAGCAGAGCTCCGGGAACTTGAGGACCGGGCAGAGCGCCCCTTGTCTGGCGGGGAGCAAGGGAAGGGCCGGCAACTCTCCGGCTCCGGTGCCCAGCCGTGGCCCCGCGATGGAGGCGGGCGAGTAGAGGGGGCGGCTGCGGCGGAAGGAGGCCGAGCACTGCCGAGGGCACCGAGCGCCGGAGCGCACGGAGCCAGGGCCGAGCGCCGCGCCACGGCCTCTGCGCTGCGAGCTGCGGGCGCGGGGAGCCGAAGCCCCAGGGGGGCCGGAGCGGCCTCTCCTGGCCCCTGGCTCCCTCTCCTGGCCCCTGGCTCCCTCTCCTGGCCCCTGGCTCTCTCTCATGGCCCCGCGTCCCGGAGGGGCCGTGTGCGTGCCTGCTGTGCCCGTGCCCCCTGCTAGCCCTTGCCATCCGGCGAAGGGTGCGGCGAGGAGCTCGACGCTCTGTGGTGACAATTCAGTGGTTCCCCTCTGGCCCGGGCAAGGACTGCGATGGTTCTGTGTTTGTGGCCAGTGGCACTTGGACGTGGCACCAAGCACGTGTCTGCAGCAGCCGGGCTTCTTGTCCTCTGCTGGCTGCTTGTGTGGACCTCAAAAACCAAAGCAGTCTACGATGGACATCCCTAAGAAAACTGCTCAGCAGCATCGACTCTGGGGCCAGCAGCGACAAGAGACTGGGTGCTGTTCGCGCTGCAGCTGCCCGTGAAAGGCAAAAAGACCTCACTGGAAGGGCCGAGAATCAGACCAATTCTATCTGTTCCCACTTGGCAAAATATTGTTGAGAGTAGTCCTAATGAATCCTCAATTAGTGTTGACATTGGAATTGCCAGTACTACAATAGAAAAAATATTTCTAATGTGTTCTTTGATGGCAGAGTGGCTGTGGAATTGAAATATTTCATTCTATCTTACACTATTCTCCATCTCCAAGTGTTTTGCCATTACTAGTGGAAGGGACTAGAACTGGTAACACCTTTCCTTGCTGGTTGGCATGTTCCTCTTCATTGTAGCTCTTACGGTTTCCCAGTTTTCCCATTTGGTAAGTCATGGTTTGGTAATTGATACCAGACAAAATACTGAAACTAGGAAGGAGATATGCTGTAAACCTCAGGTAGCAACTTCATCCTTTTTCTAAACCATATTGGTGTTTATTAACTACAGAGACCCAAATATGTTCGATTATGATAGTTCATGAAGCCCATTGCAGACGACATTGAAAGAAGTGAGAGAACTCTGCCTAGCAGAAGCCTTGGTTTCCAATTTTCTCAAAGATTGCTGGAATCACAGAATATGCTGAGTTGGAAGGGACCCATAATGGATTTGTTCAGTGGTGGATTTGATTGAAGCATATTTCATGGAATAAAAACCGCTTTGTCTGGAAATTTACTTATAATGAAGTTCTTTCTCGTTCATTTAAGGCTAACTACTTCTCTGTATGTTCAAAATCTCCAGTAAATATGCAAATTAGTGGGGAGAAAAGTTCTTGATGGAGTTGGTCAGCCAACATTAAAAGTGGAAATATACTGTACAGTTTAAAAATATAAGAAGGTATGAGCTTCTTCTTCCTGTTTTACTTATTTTACTAGGATAGTATCAGGGAGAGATACTGTTCTTTTCACATCCCAAGAAACACTTTATTTTTCGTTTTTATGATGAGAAATAAATCTCTGTGACTCAAGTATTGTAACTTGGGGAAAAAAAGGTGTCTTGAAAAGTTATACAGTGGCTGCAACTATGAAAACTTTCTTTTCCATTAGACAATATTTTATGAGTGGGATCTGATAGGATATCTTTGTATGTATTTTTTTTCTGTCTTAATGATCACGTAGGTTTTCCTTACACCCCATACTAACCTTGTAAGTTCACTTTCGCTTTATCCTCTTCTTTAATTTTCAGATTCTTACGTTCCTCTTTGTGTGACACTCTTTCAGAAAAATACAGTACAGAAGAAAGTGTAGGTGAAGGCACCTCTTTCACAGGTAACTGAGAGGTTGTTGTGGGTGATAGTGAAATCAAACATACCCATTTAAATGTGTTTTTTCAGCTCAAGAGCAATGACTCATCTCTTCCCCAACCTGAAATATTCAAGGTAGATATTTGTAATTCTAGTTTTTGTGAAATAATTCTTTCTAATTGCAGAGCCCTAGGAGTCTGTCACTACAACTATGACGCATGAGCCCTGGAGAAGCAAGAACAGGCAAGGAGAAACACCCTCTGTTTATGGTGGCAAGTGCCTCCCTCCCATAGGCCTTTGTGGCCACATGTTAATCCCTTGAGTTTTATTGCTTTATGCAGATGTTCCACCCCTGTTCTGCCCCTGTTCACCTTATGTGTATACTTCCTAGAATGTTCTCCACTCTCCTGATCCCGATTGGTCCTGGTTTGCCACAGTGCTCCACCCCTGTTACCCTATTGGTTCCCCTGGTTGGTTGCCCCGCCTCTGCACCACTTTCCCCTGTTCCCATTGGCCCTTGGCCCTCAGATCCACCCCTTCTTCCCTGTATTTAACCCTGTGCCCGCAACCAGTTTGAACCAGTTTTCTTCTTTGTCTCTGGACCCTCTTTGGTGACTGATAAACATTCCCTCGGATTTCCATACAAAGACCTGTCTTTTGACTTTATCATCAGCCAGTTTTTATTTCAGCAAGCATGCTCCAGGCTCTGAAAGTGCAGGTTGCTCCCAGAGGAAGCCATTGAAGCACATTGCTTCAATATGTCCTTAAGTATGAATGCTGATAAATCATGGTACAACAGGCTACCAACAGCTGCAATAAAAAGTGTCCTAATGACTATCATATAGGTCTTTTCAATATAGTCTTTCAAAACTATATTTTTCATGTTTTGTTAGCTTGCAAGGCCAAAGTTTTAATGAATGCTAGTGCAGAATTCTAACACCAGTAACATTAAATTAAGTAAAAAGATTATTTAAAAGAAGAACCATGAAGATTTAAGTTAAAAAACGTATGTTAATATCGAGGAGTAAATCTCAGTGCATTGAAGATGGTTCAAGAAATTGTGTTACACAGCAATAGATTAGAACATGATTTTGAACAAGTAGATTATAAATATTAACGGTTGATGTAGCATACAAAACAAAAAAATGTGTAACAAATTCCCAGGAAAGTATAAATTATTTGGGAATAGGTTGCTTTAAAATGAAATTGTGACATTAGAAGGGAATAGAGAGAGCAAGAAGGATGGGTGAGACAGATGGGATTAACCCTCTCTTTTTTTGTTTAGCCATGTGTTGCACTAAAGTATGTATCTGCACAAGATGCCTACATTTGGGCTGTGATTTCTACTTTGTGTGCTGGTGACCTGAACAAATAGCTGAGCCAGATTCTCCTTCTTTTTGATTTTCCTTTAACTTTTCCATATTATCCCCCAGAGCTGTTAATAAGGTCATTTATTAACAATATAAAAATTTTGAAAGTTAACAAAATTCTTTGAATGTGTTTAAGCAAGACGTTCTTCCTTGTGATTTAATCTTGTGCTTGAATTACCATAAAATTATACAAGTCTAATATCTGTGAAGGAGCTATGATGACCAGATAAAACTGATTTTTAAAATTGATTTTATTTTCTTTTCGCTATGATGATTCTATATTTTTTTCTCTATTTTCTTTCCACTATTCTGCTCCTTCCTTTCTTTTTCTTTTTTTTTTGTTCCCTCTTGGCTACAATAATTGTAATAATAGTAACTCATGCTCTCAAAACCCACATGGTGTCCCTGTAATGAGTCAGGAGATTAGGGAAGTAGTTGCAACAACCTTTTTTGAACCCAAAATAATCTACCTCCTGGAGAACTGTTCTGTCACATGTTGGCAATGCACAGAAAGGCATAGAAATGCATAGAACTATTTTTGTATTAATACCTGGAAAGTAAATCAGAGAAAAGGATTAGACCAGTATTTACCACGCCTGTGATTAGGACTGGCTTTCTTCCCAGTAAAAGAAATCAAATGCCATTAATATTATTAAGAACTAATACCGTGTTGAAAAGGCAATAGATTTTGTTAACTCATCAAAGTGGATCTGCATATTCAGATCTAAATGAAAAATATTTCATTTATAATCGTCTCCTCTTTTCTAAAATTGCATATCCATTAGTTTAGCTCTTTCTTATCATATTACTGAAAATGAGTTCGCTCGTGTTTCTGTCTTCATTTACAAGCAATTCAGTAAGAAAAGAATACCTAAACTCTCTTCTTAAATTCAGGTTCCTTGGTCCTTGAAAAAGGCATTTCCATGGTGTGGCATCTGAAATAGAGCAGCTAAGCCCAGTGATGGAAGAGCATTCTTGTAGCTCTCATATGAGTTAGCAGACTGTGGTGAAGAATGGTGGGAAACCAAGCACGTACCCTGATCTGGTATCCTGGTAAGAACTACTGACATTTCATCTCTCCTGTTCCATGCTGTTCAGTGGCCATCATTAACAGAAGGTTTTGCCTTGGGGCACAACTGAGTGTCCAACATGGAAAATAAATAAATTAATAAAATAGCTAGAGTGAAATAGAACAAGAAAATGTGGATTTCCGTTACTGAAAGATGAAGTCCATCTCTCATGAAGGCAGAAAGTTCTTGCAAAATCATCAGTATGCCTCTGGGATAAATCTACACTGCACTTCTGTGCCGGATCCCTTCCTTCACTGCAACTGGCAGTGGCAGGGGAATTATCTAGAGAAGCTTTACTTTTTCATTTGAAGCAGCTTTCTCTTAGTTTGTACTGCCTCAAAAAACAAGCTGAAATGTAAGAGACCCTGCAGCACACTGTCCAAAGATTACTGGCTGGCAATTAGCTAATTGTCTGGCAGGTGGTTTTTAGGCAGACATATGTAGAAGGACAACCAATTTGTTGTGCAAATAATAAAAAGCTTGCAGTGATAGTGAGCAGCTGCCAATGAACCAGCATCTGGAGCTTTCAGCAAAGGCACACAAGGCTTCTGTCCAATTCATTGTTTGAGCCTGTCTCTTCAAAAGATAGTCTCAGAAGTACTTTTTCTGCCTGTGTCATGGAAGCTGTTGCAGAAAATACCTGGATGTTCCCTGGCGTATGGATCCTGGAGGATTTGGGCCAACTGGTTTTCATTGACCATGTACTGAGATATGACAGTGTCCATCATCCCCTGCTAGAATCAACATACTCCATCACTTTCAGAAAATTAAGGTGTCAGGTGATTTGTGCACAATCTGCATGTTTTCTCCCTTCCCAGTTTCTTCCAGGGGATGAAGACTCCAGAGTGCTGCATGTGTGAGGCAGCATGACCTAGAAATAAGCAACTTTCCTCCTTGCTTCCCAGCTAGATCTTTTTCACAGAAAACAATATATAGTAAATTAAAAACAAATGAAGCTGATACAGCAGCTGCCAGAAGTCCCACAGGTGCTGCACAATTTTATCACCGAGTCATTATCTTTTAGTGCAGCTGTCTTCCTTGAAGCTATGAGAGCTTCTGCATGGCCAAAAGGCATATCTGACAGCAGCCTCCTGACACACACACCAGGTAGCTTCAGCTTGCCCTAACCCAACTTCCTGCTTCCAAGATCACTGCTGCCTGTTCTGTATCTTCAGGCTGACCAATCCCTAGTCACTGGTTGGTTTCATCTGTCTATCCTAGCCTTTCCTGTGTGTCCTCTCACATCCCCATGACTGTATGACAGCCTCTTGGCATCTCCCTGTTCTGCACACCTGGTCTGTCTTTTAACACCTACTTCACTCTAGGTAATGCTGGCAAGAAAATTAATAATTCTTTCCTTCCTCTCCCATTCACTTTTGTCATTTACTCAAGCCAAGATGGTCACAAGCAGATTGCTGTCTTTTTTCTATTGGGTAACTCTTTCTTCAGATTTAGGATCTACAGTTCAGTACAATGTGTGGAAACTGATCATGATCCACACTCTGCTAGGATTATTGGCTTCCCTGACAGGTTTAGTGGAATATATGCTTTACAAATGCAAAACCAAAGGGTGGAAGATAAGATGGGAGCATATCCTATGCATATTAATCAGAAATCTAGTTGGAGAATTATCAGACTTAAACTCATTGTGAATCCCCAGAGAAGGTGGTAGGTTGGAAGAGTACACTACTGAAAAACACTTAGGTGTTGAAACTCACTGCATAGGTTTCAACTCCTTGTCTACTTACCACATTAGTTCCCATTGTGATGCTTTCCTAATTTTTAAAACCCCAAAAAGGCATTCAGGGAATACTTCCTATCAAAGATGACCATTGTCTTTGTGTGAATCTTAGGCAGTTGCAGTCACTTCAGTCATGAGTGATGGACTAAACCACTGCTACTTTTGGTTCATCACATTGCTGTTGACACACCAAAAGAGTGGCACCCCTTTGTCCAACAGAGAATATTACTCTTTTTGCAGGGTTGACTCTTCTTTTCTTCCTCCCAAGAAAACTCTTCTCGTTGCTTATATTGATGAAAAACCATGAGCATAACAAAAAAGTTGGCTTTAGGGAAACAGCTAGAGGATTCATTACTTCAGAGAAACATGTGTTTGGACACCTTTTTGATTAGTTCTGAGTACATGAATACTTTGGAAATTCTGCATCAAAATAGATGATTTTTCTGCAGAGCCACAATATCTGCCAAAAACTAGTAAAACCAACAATTCTGCTTAAAAGCAGTACATCAAAAACTTCTGAAAAAAAACCTAGGTTTGAGGTTGATTACAAAATACTATTCTGGGGAACTGAACTGGCAAAAAGTTTGAGAGGCCAGTTTTTAGGGATTAAGTAACTTCAAGTTACATTCAAGTGTGTCAACATTCAAGTGTGTCAACTGAAAATTTGATCCTTTGTGGATTGTTACCAAAATGTGAAATTTACACTCTTGGAGAAAAAGCCTTAATTTGAAAAGCTTCCACAGTATGCAATAATCAGCCTTCTTGAGAGTCATAACAGATATGCCAAAAGCTGAATGAGCATGAAGTCTGGGAACAAGGAAACTGCTGACAGTGTTGGAAATACAAGGTCCACCAAGGCAATCCACTTAGCATTAATTCTTACCAGTACTTTGTGTGCGCGTGTGTGTGTGTGTGTGTGTTAAGGGAGTGTTTGGACTCTTGTCACAAGCCATGATTCTGTTCTGCTGAACTGTGCCCAGAGACAGAGCCTGTGACTGTCAGGTGTACGTATAAAGGATTTAGTGGAGATGTAGAGTATCCATGAGCAGTTTCCAATCTGTGCATAAGACAAGGTATAGACAATGTTTAGGGAGTGTAAAGTCAACAGCCTGACGACCCAGCCCCAGGAGGGACCAGAGCACCAGCAAATTGCTACCTTCATATCCTGCATGCCTGAGAGCCCTGAGTACAAGCTGTCTTCATGTCAGACACCCAGCTGGTGTCCATGATGGGACATGTTCTGTGTTTGCCAAATCTCCCAAGGCTGGTTTTTACAGCAAGGTCAGGCTGGCTCAGTCAGCACATAAGGCATATTCATGCACTGAGAGCCTGATGCTTCTCAATCTTCTTTGGGGCCAAAATAGTTTGAGAATTTTTCAAGATATGATCTGCCCTTGAAATTTCCTTTATCTTGTCTCAGTAAAATAACAGTGTCCTATTTCAGTAAGGCTTTTAAAACAAATATAGGACCTCTTCAGTCAATACAGGCTGCTGGGATTTACTTTTAAAGTAAATAATAGCGTTTTAAGGTCCTTCTGCCTCCTTTCTCAGCTACTTTCCTCTCTCTCTGTCATACTTCTAATAAAGTGCTCATCCAGATCACAGTAAGGGTCCTGTGACAAAGACCTACCATTCTTTTTTTTAAAAAATCACTAAAAAGACAAGTTTCCTTTTTACTCCTTCTGCATGTTAAGTTTTCAAGACCAGCCTTAGCATTATTGTATTTTGTCTTCCTGGAAGGCATACCAGTGCAGAAGAATGTCTTGTATTTTTAGACGTTTTCCAACATTCAGGTTTGAGTGTATGTCCTGCCTATATCCCAGCTTCATATCAGTACAAGACCCTGGTACTTGCTACATCCTCCAGCACATCGCAGACAGTAGGCTGTAGACAGTTTCAGGAATTTTCCTTCCTAAACACCATAAATGTGTTGGAGTTAGTTCTGCATAGCCTGTGGATTCTTGTATATTACCTCTTAAGTCTTAAAGGTTAGTCTCAGATGCCTTCTTTCCCCATCCATAAAATTATAAGTTTATGAGGACCATTAATTTTTCAAATTTATGTTCTGTCTTCAATTCCCACCATGGTGAAAGTAAGTTTGTCCTGTTATTTGCATCATGAAATTTTTCCAGAAAGAACAACACTAACTTTGCCACTGGAATGGAGAAGGAGAGGAAAAGCTAAGTGTTATTTATTGCCATAGTCTGGGGGTGTAAAAACAGACTGAGAATATCATATTCCTCCTTTTTTCTTTTAAGGCATTTCTATCGTGATATTACTGTATAAAAGATTAATTTCTGGCTTTGGGGTTTTTCTTTGTCTTGTGGAGTTGAAAAACTTACTGAATTTAAATAGGAAGAGAAAACCTGGTTCACTTAACTGCTACAGCACAAACTGCAGGATATGAAATTGTCCAGATGTTTCTCTGGGTCAGAAATTATCAGAATGCCTGACAGAATAGAATGTCTTTGTGTGTGCATTACATTGCAATACACAGAAATGCCTGCTGAAAGGAAGCAGAAGAATCTCCATCTCTGTCCAAAATCCCTGATGGTGTATTGCTAGATTCTTCCTGTTTGTTCATATCACCCTTAACCCAATCATCTTCCTATAGAAAGGATTCCCCCAGCAGGAAGATGTGCCTATCATTGATGTGTACATCACCTTGTTCTAGTTCCCCATAACCTAAGAAAATACAATGAGGTCCCTGAAGTATGCTTCCACTTGGACGCTTAAGTCCAGAATGAAACCAAATCAGGTTTTCAGAGTAATGTCTCCTATTTTGAGGAACTTTAGGGGCTTCTTCTCTGGTACCTTCCTATTGTCTTCTTTCATTATTTCCTCATCCCATGACAGAATTCCTCCTTCTGGGTGAGCATGCCTCTGTAGCACCCTCATAAGAGTATGTGTAATGCCCAATTTGTTGGGCTTGCTGAACAGCTTTTGAATTGCACTGGAAAGTCGGCAGGACTGACTGATCAAGCTCTTACCCAGACATGGAAAGAAGCTTTTTTTTCAGGTTATCAGTGAAGTATGCACTATGATAGTGATACAGTGTTCTCTAAGATACTCAACCACTTCTGCTTTCAGCACTGGTCTTACAGAGGTTATGCCTTCCTGTCCTGGCAGAACACCATGATTTTCAGATTATGGGATTCTTCTGTTAATAAGTCTCCAAAAGCAAGAAGGATTTTCAACCTTCTTTTCTTCAACAGTTCTGATCATTATAGCGAGAAAAGACTGTACAGAAAACAAAGTGGGCTCATTTATGGCTGCCCATCAAACACCTTTCTTTTAATGGGCTGTATAAATGTCCAGGCATTCAAGCTGTTAATAACTCTGGATGAAAGCATAGACATATACAGACATATAGACATAAAGCCATATACTCCGTAGAAGGTGAATTACACATCTATGTTAGGTGGAGTGGGTTGCAAATAAAATGAACACCAATCCTGGAAGACACGTCTAGACTATATTTGGATGAATAATTACAGCCAGATGAAACACGCTCTTAATTTTTACATTAACTTTGTTACATTAAATTAACATGATTAATATTTAATATCTTAATTGATTCATCACAAGATTGATAGTGATCTGGTTTTGTGGAGTTTTGTCAAGTGCATTTTCCTGGTGAGTCCAGTGTTGTTACCTGTTCCCACTTCTGACCAATGCCATAAGTCAACACACTCTCTGAAGGGTACAGAAAACAACAGCAGGCCTATGGGAGTGTCTACTCAGCTGTATCAGGTATGTGATTTGTTCTGGTTCTCTATATTTATGGATTGTGACAATTTTGTATCTTTTCAAACCTATTTGTCACTTAGCAAAAAAGTGAGAAACAGATGCATTGCAAAATGAGTACTTTCCCGTTGATTACAACCCCACAGTATTTTCTGCTCACTTATCAGACATTATTTGCTGCATTTTTGAAAACACAATAGAATGTAGAAGTCACAGACTTAACATTTTCTCTTATTCTTATGAGTACTGCATGCAGCCATTGATCCAACAGGATTATATGAAAGACAGCTACAAAAAAAAGAAAGTTTTAATCTATCTGAACTGTCTGAAGGATGTACCCCAGGACTATACCTGCAGTGTATATTCTTGCTTCAGTAAGAAGAGAAACTGGTTTTGTATTGAAATGCTCTCTTGGTTCTGCCGTTGTGCAACTGGTGGGAAAACACTGAAGTTCTGTGTTCTAATGTGCCATGGCTTCACTCGTTCAGTGTCTGATATTAAACTGTGTCAGAAAATGTCTTTATTTTCATCTGACAGACTGATGGAATATGCACTTTCGCTTTCTGCCTTTCAGTCAAATTACTGTGTTGTGCCTGTTCATATCAATATCTTTCACATTAAATGAAAGCCATACATAATATTGCTAAATAGAAAGGCGATTCTCTCGTAAAAATTATCAGTATACATGACAAATCCTTTAAAACTTGATCTTTTTACACATACCACTTCTGCATGGGGACTGTCAAACAGTTCCCTAGATTTAAGATTTATGCCAGAGAGTTTGAACTGGGTAGTTTGGGTTCACAGAATCACAAAATAATCTTAATTGGAAGGGATCCACAAAGATCTTAAGTCCAGCTCTTAAGTGAATGGCCCATATGGGGATCAAACCCACAACCATCACATTATTAGCAGCACGCTCTGACCAACTGAAGTAAATGGAAATGTTCTTCTCAAAACCAGAAAATCTCTGTCATTACATTGTTTTTTCACATAAAAAGTGACATTTTCAAGAAAAATTGTGGATATTTTTTGCATCATTTCTTTCCTTGGGAGCAATTTCCATTTTTAAGACAATCTTAGTGGAAAGCATCACACAGGACACTTTGGATTTTAGATGTTCTTTGTTGGTTTTGTGTTTCTGTGGGAATTATAGAAGCTAAATGAGCTGAATAAATGGATTTTTAACAGGCTTATTACAATGAGCACTTGCCAACATGTTCTCAGCTTGAAAAATAAAGCTCTTAAGATTTAATTTTTAGCTGCCTTTCTCCAAAAGTAAAATTTAATTAGAACCCAATTATACTGAAATTGAGGTAACTGCTGAGGTAGTGCAATGGACACTTAGTCCCATATGGTCTAATTTATAATCCATAAGCACTTTGAAGAACTACCTTATTGTTTTCGCTATATTTATATGCATTTCTTAATAATATAAATTAGAATTGCATGGCTGCTTTGCATGTATTTGAGAAAAATTTAAAAATAAATTTATATAAGAATGTCTGTTTTGCTGTGTATTTATAATGGCTTTACACTGCTAAGAATAAACATGCACAAATTGATGTTATATTTCAGGGCCTGAGAGTTTCTGTTGGAAAGATAAAAAGGAAAGTAAGAGAATCTTTCAGAAACACCAGTATCACCTTAATTCCTTTGTACAAAAAACCTTCCAAGAAAATACAAAATAAGGTTTGGCAGGTTAGCTAAATGGCAGTAAGGTAACAAGTAGTAAGTGTTGTGTTATGAACTAAAAAACTTTCTCTTTTTTTGTAATGGAAAGCTCCTCTGACTTCCTCTCATTCTCTTACATACAAGAAGCTTAAAAAATATTTATTGTATCTATTTTCTCCAGTTTGATTGCAGATCTAATATGTCATGGGAATTGCCAACAGCTCTGCTTGTTGGCAGCTGAATGTCACTGAATGCTGATATTGTACATCACCACTTCTTAGATCACATTTGCATCTACAATCCAAGCAACTGCCACAGAAAGCTGATGAGTGTTCCTAAAGAGAAGGAAAGACTCTACAACTCACCATGTAAATAGTAATTGATCTGCAGCCCATAGAATTCCTAGGGTTGGAAAAGACCTCTAAGGTAATCAAGTCCAACCATCAACCCAGCAGCACCACGGTGTTCATCACTAAGCTATATCCTGGAGTGCTCTAGCCACATGTTTTCTGAACACTTCCAGGTATGGTGACTTCACCACTTCCCTGGGAAGTCTGTTTAAATGCTTTAAACTGTGATTTTTTTTCCTAATATCTAATGTAAACCCTCCCTGGCACAACTTCAGGCCATTGCTTCTCATCCTGTCATATGTTACCAGGGAGAAGAGACCAACACCCACCTGGCTACAACCTCCTTTCAGATACCTATGGAGAATGATAATGTCCTCCTTGAGAACCTCCTTGTCCTTTGCTCCAGGCTAAACAGCCCCAGCTCCCTCAGCCACTTCTCATAAGATTTGTGCTCCAGGCCCTTCACCAGTTCCACTGCCCTTCCCTGGACCTTATTCCATCATCTTAATGTCTTCAATTCAGTGCTTGATTACATACTGTTAAAAACTCCCAAAAACTCCTTAGCAATGTGCTCCAGATTTTTAGCCCAAATCAGGCTGCTACTGCCATTATAAAATAATCATAAAACATCTTTATATCTTTGAAGAGCTGTTCAGAAGTTGGTTAAATTCCTAGCATGTGCTTGCCCATTTGGGAGTCTCACAGGGTGTGATCATCAGCATTCTGGTCCTTCCGTGCATACTGTGTAAAAGGATCATTTCCTCCTCTCTGCACGTAGTCTCTGTTCTCTATTGCACTTGTGGGCAAAAGAGTCAAACTGGGAGTTTGCATCTGCTCAGGTTTTAATAATATTATTCAGAAATATATCTTGATTAGCTGATTTTCTGGTCAGCTGCTGCTAAATCCTTTCCAGGTATAAGCTGATTTGAAGCTTTGATGTTTAATTGAAATGCGTTTTTGAGCCTGTTGTTAGTACTGGTCAGTACGCTGGAAAATGCAGCCTGACTTCTGTCAGGGTGATGCAGACCCTTTTTCTCAATAAAGCCTAAACCCACAAAATTGCTCTTCTTTGTAAACAGCACATAGAGCATTCAAGAAAAACACATTAAAAGGTCATTTTTTAAGTGGCAAAGCAAAGATCTCCAAAACAAGTAAATACTGCATTTACAGTGATCCTTACTATGTTTATCTCCTTCCCTGTGCAGTGCATAAAGACAAGTCCTGTGGGAGTGGAAGAGTTTGTGGTCCTGGAAGTAATGATATCAATAATGTCTCACTCAAAAGTTAAGAGATGGACCACTGATTTTAGCCTTTTCTTCTTTGTCTGTGCTCTGGTCTGCAGCTACAGCAGCATATATCATAAATCATATATCATATATCATAAAATCATGGAAGGGACCTTAAAGATCATCTAGTTCCAATCACCCTGTCGTGGACAGGGACACTTTTCACTAAACCAAGTTGCTCAGAGCTCCATCCAGCTTGGTCCTGAACAATTCCAGGGATGGGACATCCACAGCCTCTCTGGGAAACCTTTTCTGGTGCCTCACCCCTTTTAGTTTGATCCCATTCTTCTTTGTCCTGTCACTCTATGACCTTGCAAGTAGTCTCTCTCCATCTTTCTTGCAGGCTGTCTTTTTCCTTTTTACTTCTGGGACTTTACCTAACTACCATGACTTTTCAAACATCTTAGGAAGCAAGAACTCTTGCTGTTATTTTTGTGTCCCTTGCCAGGTTCAGTTACAGCTTCACTTTGTCCTTCTTCATCCCTTCCCTACGCAACCAAGCTTCATCTCTACGCTCTTCACATGTTACTTGTCATTATTTATATAATCTATGTATGTGCTTCTTTCCCTATAGTTTGACAAGCAGTTCCTCACTTAGCTATGCTGATCCCTTGCCTTCCTTGCCCTATTTCTTACTCTTGGGATTGCTAACTATTTCACTCTGTAGAAGACATCCTTAAAAATATACCAGCCCTATTCCACACAGCCCATTGTCCCTGAGGGCAATATCCAGGGATAGCACTATCTCCTTGAAAAGCTAAAATTCTGCTTTCCTAAATTTCAGGATTTAACCTTACACCTTACTTCACCCATATTCCTAAAGAAAGCGAACTCCACCACTGTGGCCCAGCGTGCCTCCAATCATGATATCCCAGCTAACTCACTTTTGCATTGGTTACCAGCAGATTCAGTAACACATCACCTCTGGTAGGACTATTACCTGGCTCAAGAGGTTATAATGGTGCCCATGTCACTCGAGGGGGCACAAAGGTGGTTTAGAATACTGTCATTCCTTCATTGTGTGGAAATCTAGTCCATGTGTTTTATCCGACATATCTGTATAAAAGTGGTAATAATGAAATGTGTCAAACACATCAGCTTTTGTCATCAGAGGAAAAAAAAGCCAACAGTGTGTAGACATAAGAGAAGCATTTAACAGAGGCTGGTGCATAGTGAAAGCTATAATATTTGTCACTGTTGGCATTCTCTTCTACAAATAGATACCTCCTCTGCTGCTGACAGCTCCATTCTCCACAGCCACAGAAGCAGATTGGAGAAGCTGCTGTAGATTCATGAGCCCACCTAAAGCTGTGCTGTGCTTTTCTGAAATGTGTTCACTGTTACAGGAGTTAAGTAAATCTGCTCTCAGACAGGCAAAGCTGATAGAGGCTCAGCACCATTTAGTTGCAGACATTGGGATGCTCAAAAGTAGGAGTACTTTGTAATTTTAGAATTGGCACTGGTTTTAGGTCATATTGATTATATTGCACTGTCTTGAGATCATCTACTCTTAGTTCTAACTCCAGACTTTCACATGTCATAAAATACATCCAAATTCTAGTTTGGCTTTTCTAATCTTTTCCTTACATAACCTTACAATATCTTTATAGTCCTCACAAGTTACCTGACCCTCCTTCCTTCCGGAGATGATAGATTCTCTTTTTTTTTACTAAATTCCAGCCTAAATTCTTTGTTTAATCAGGGTAGTGTTTTTCCCTGATGACTTGTCTTTCTACAGCTGGGGGCAGCCTGGTCCTGCATATTTAACAATTCCTTTCTAAAACACATCTAGCCTTTCTAAACTCCTTTATACTTTAGAACTGACTACCAAGGGACTCTGTCAATCAGTGTCCTAAATGGGCCAAAGTCTGCTCATGGGAAGGTGGAAGTTCTGCTGGTACCTCTCCTTATTTCACCCAATACTGAAATGCTAACATTTCCTGGCCACTATGCCCAAGATAACCATTGACTACCAAATCACCCACCAGTCCTTCTGTGTTCACAAACAACAGGTTTAGCAGGACACCTTCTCTGGTAAGCTCATTTACCAGTTGTGTTAGGAAGTTGTCTTACACACACTCCAGGAACTTCCTAGATTGTTTCCTCTTTGCTGTGTTGTGTTTCCAGAAGACATCTGGCAATTGAAGTCACCCATGAATACTGGGGTTGGCAACCATGTGACTTCAGCCAGCTGCTTGCAGAATGCCTCTGTCTGTTTGTCCTGGTTGGGTGGAATAAAACAGACTCCCACCACCATGATGTCCACCCTGCTGACCTTCCCCCTGATCTTTGCCCACAGGCACATGCAGTTCCACCCCACCACCTCTCCTGCTTTGCCTGTGTCTTCTGAAGGGCTTAGAGGTATCCACTGCAGCACTCCAGTCATGAAAGTCATCCCACCATGTTCCCAAGATAAAAAATACGTAACTTTCCTGTTGTACAGTGGCTTCCCGCTCTTTGTGCTTGCTGCCCATGCTGTGTGCATTGGTGTAGATGCACTTCAGCTGGGCTAATGGTTCCGCCCTCATCACAAGCCTGCTACCCCTAGGCTGATCTCTAGTAGCCTGGTCTTATCCCTTTCCCCCTTTGAGCAGGGTTTAAGACCTGTTGATCAGCCCTGCTAATTCCTGGGCCATAGTTTCTGTGAATCTGTCTTGACTGAGTGAAGATAAGTATCTATGGAGCAGGTGTGTCATAAAGATTTGTCCTGTATTTTAAGTGAAGTGGCTTTGTTGAAGATAATTATCACATCATAGTATAATGCTAAATGAGATATCTCGGGTCAGTTGAGAATTTAACAATACTGACATTTCAGGATTCAGCAGTGTATGTAATATTTCTAGTATTGAGAGGGTGTAGTGAGAAGATACTATCAGACTTATGTTGTACTACCTCTAGTCTACACAAAAATAAATGTCTTACCCCAAGCAAACAGTAATTACCTCTATTCTCTCATTTTTCAAAGACTAAGAAGGGATGGTAGTTTTCTCAATCATTGCAAAAATTATTTTTGAAAGAAACCATCTCAAAACTCGGGAGAGGAAGACTGAAAAGAACTGATGTTTCTGAAATATGAAAATTTTCCTAACAGGAAAATAAACAGATGGCATTTGAACAACTATTTTGGCATAGAGCTCAATGTAGTATATGAAAAGCTGACATGATCTTATTACAGATTTCCTTTGTTTCTTTGACTACATTTAGAAGAGAATACTTCAAAAGATGCATTCTACAATCATTTTAATTGTGAGCAAGCAGATTTATCTGAAAATAGCTTTATACATACAGCTTATATACAATGTGTACAGAAGCACAGTAACAGACACTTCCAAAATGTGCACATTGGGTTAGCAACATAGCTAGTAAAACTCCAGATTGACTAATTCCCCCATGTTATGCTACAGGAATTGAAAGGAACTATATACAATTTAGTTTACTTACTTGAAACAGATTTTGAATATTAGGTCTGGGAAATAATGAAGCAAAACTGTGCTGACTTCCTGACAAGGAGTTATAGTCTACCTCGGAACACCTTCCCCTCACGACAAAAAGGAGCAGACTGTAGTTTTCCATTCTACCTGAAAGCTGGCTCATGCTGTCCATATCACACACAGCAATTGAAGACATTGAGTGAAGAGCATGGATCAAACAGAAGCATCAAATCTACTACAAATTAGATTGTTATTTTTCCAGCAGGGCACCTGTGTCATCTGGTAATGTCTACATCGGAAAAATTCATTTAGGAAATAAAAACCACAATGGATTTAGAAGTTCTATGAAAGGCTACGCAGTGACGAAAGATTGTCAGACAAAATGAGGAATAGGGAAACAAGAAAACCCCAGCAGAAATAAACAGAAAACTTGATCACATTCAATGATAGTCATGAAGGAGGACTTTAAGCTTTAGTGCTTTGCAGGTGTAAAATATTTGTGAGTGAAAAGGACTCAAGACTCATCAGAAGAGCAGAATCCAAAACTTTTTCTGGCATCCAAGTAGAATTAGTGATATAAAATTAAAAAGAAGTTCTGAGAACATGCAGGCTCACACAAAACTTAAGGCATGAAGAAAGAGGCAAAATGGACAAAAAGGGGGATGAGGCAGTGTTAGGCAGTTATGAATGTGTCCTGGTTCCAGCCAGAAAAGGGTTCATTTCTGCAGTAGGCAGGATGGACATGACCAGGATCCCGAGGTTACTCTATACCACCTCATGCCAAAGCAGGGGGCTGGGGAGGGATGGGTTCCATCCAGTCAGGACAATGGTGAAGTGAGTGGTCCAGGTAGTGCCAGGTTCCCCAGGGTGAGTGCTTGCATGTGAATCCTTCACTTCTTGTTATTAATTTCAATAATGTCGTGTTATTAATATTGTTATTGATACTGCTTGTCACTTATTTCATTGCTGTTTCTAGTAAATTGTTATCATCTTAACCCTTGATAGGTACCTTTTGTGCTTCCAATTTCTCCTCTCTATCCCACTGCAGGGGGAAGGAGAGAGGGAAGTGGAGTGAGACAGTGGCATATGGTTTGGAGTGTTTCAGTGAGAACCCTAAATTTGGGAATTCCATTCCTAAACTATGACAAAATGACAATTTTCTAAACCATTCCACATGGATTTGCAAATTCATGTTTATCAGCTCCTTTGTAGTTCCTTCTAAGGAACCACTGAAGCCACAGGGCAACTGCAACCAGCTAGGGTAGGCCAGTATGGAGCCAGTCTAAATTGAACTGAGTAAGTTTTCTCATTTGAATGCTGCACACAGCTTTAACTACATTGCATCCTCCAATCTCAGCTGGACCATGCTGGTTGACATTAAGAACTTCAATCTCTTACATTCCCTCTTGAGTGGTTACAAATGGGTTGGTTTTTTTTCCCAGATAATTAGCTAGAACACTTACAGTTTACATCAATATAACTTCTCACTGTTTTAAAAATTGGGGTGGGGATATAACTTTTCTTGAAAAAGAAATTAAGAAAGAAATTTTGAACTTCAGGTGGTTCACAGAGTTACAAACACAACTAAATAAGTGTATTATTATAGACAAAGGGAACAATGAATTGATACACTGCATTAGCACTTCAGGTTTTGAAATTATAAAACTAGCAACTAATTCCAAAATCCAGTCTACATTTCTAGTGTACTCTCTAGTATTCACCTTAGAGCAGTCACTGAAGAAGTACAGGATACAGTGCTGTGACAAAGACAGATCTGTGCTGGAGCAGTTCCACCTAATTGTGAAGAAAAACATGCTTTAAATTACATTTGGCTCATGAACTGGCCATAAAAAACTACTCCCACGAGGTGCCTTTGCCTGCTGTTACTGCCCCTTCCAAGCACCTTCTCTCTGGAGCTCAGACACAAAAGCTAACCTCTCACCTGGCTTGGGAACGATATTTGTCGGATTCTATGCCACTGTATAAGAGGGGATTCAGCTCTGACATCCCCCTTCAAACTTTTATATGAACAGCCTTGTGTAAGTAGCAGCAATAAGGTTTGGTCATTGTGTTATTTGACTGCGTGTGTTGACATGTCAGCTGATTAAAGGAAAAATAAATTAAAAATAAAAGTTTAATTGAATCCAAAATGCCTAACAGTCTTAATCATCAAAGCAAGCACACCACAGAACTAAAATCATGCAAAATCTATTAAAGCAAAACATAAGCCTGAATCAACATTCAGTTAAAAACACATATTTTCAGATCAGAAAATCTATACTTTTTAAAGCAGTGTTATACCAGATACACTGCTTTCCTTGATGCTAAACATACAGCATCTCCTTTAAAGTACAATATGATGCCAGTCAGTTTTGTTTTCTCAGTAAAACATACTCTTCACTTACTAAGAGTCAGACTGTGCAAAATAACCTCAGATTGGCCAGAATTTAGCAGATCCTCTCTTCTGAGGACTAAGAACAAGAGCCAAAAGTGAGTTACAAGCTGAAAAGTTCAGATTTGTTTCACAGTCAAAAATCACACTCCTTAGATCATAATGACATTTCTTGTTTCAAGTTGTGCCCATTTAGTTGTGTCATGGTAGTTACTGTGTTCCTGGTATTGCTTTTCAGGGAAGTCATTTGAATGGCAGAAGAATTGCACAAGTAGCTGGCAGATCTCTCTTTCTGAGCTTTCTTCCTGCAGTGAAGCTGGTTGTTGAAATGTCTTCTAAAACTCTCACTGAGAAAATACAGTGCAAATGGGTTGACACAAGAGTTGCAGAAGCTTAGCACTCGGGCCACTAGGGTAACAACCATATGTCCCATCGATGGATCAATCTTATTGTAATGAAAAGATCTATACATGTATAGCACGTGGTTGGGAAACCAGCAGATAGCAAAGAAGCCAACAAAAACTAAAACAATTTTTGCCAGACGCTTCCGAGTTTCCATCTAAAAAGACGAAGAGGACTCAAATGAACAACAACAAATAGAACTACCCCACATAGCAGACTTCGTTAAAATATGTAGCATTTTGCTCTATGTTAGCTTCAACAATTGTCATGAGTAAGGCCAGCAAAAATGCTTCCTTCAAGGGCCTGAATTACTTTTGCTATCTCATTTACTTTCCTTTTCCTCTTTCAGTTTACTTTCAGTTCACTTTCAGTGAACTTTCTTAGCTGTTTGTGGTTACAGAAGGTTGCTCTTTCGATGTGATACAGCAAGAGTGATTCATGACCCAAGGAAACACTGGCTTTTAGCTGTAAGCATGCACCAAAGGATGTGATAAAACATAACCTTTTCTGACAAGATCTCAGTGCTTGGCTTGAAACTTAAGTTTTATTTAGAAAGCTATTTGAAAATATAGTTTGAAAATCTACAGATGTCATGAGGTAGACATTACTAGGGTGTTAGATATACAGTGGTATATCTTTATTTTTCACTGAGGGTCTCAGCTTGCACCTCTCTCATAGGGAAACCACCAAAATTGCATTCCACCATCTGAAGCATCTTAAATCCAGGGTAAGGTGAAAGGTTCCATTATTTGCAATAACATAACAAAATGTACCTTAGTTGCAGTGCTAAGGTATAACAGATTACATTGTAGATATTGAGAGTGGTTGAAAAGACAGTAGGAGATGAGCCTACACAGTGGTTCCAAACTGAGAAAGGGAGATAAACTGGCCAAGTAGAGGGCACTAATGAGAGGATGAAAGTTTCCCCATATTCCTCCTAAAAGATTTATTATGCATATCATCAGGCATGAAACTTTTGCAGAGGAAGGAAGGTTTTCCATTCTGCTCAGTTTTCTGGGGGAAAAAATAATCCAGTGATTTTATTCTAGCAGTTTTTCAAAATCAGTGAAATTAGTATTTTTAAATAGTTTTCTTGGGTCTATCTAAACAAGAAACAGCGGGGAAAACAAAAAAGATGGGAAAACTCTAACATTCAAATTTGGTAGCATTTGCACTCAGATTGCAAGAGGACACCAAGAAGTGCAGAAGTATAGTGTGAATAATACACTTGGCCTAAAGAAACATGCTGATAGCAATAGGCTGAATTTATTTCCTCTTGCTGGGACATATGTAAGTACACTAGAATTTTCTGTTCTTGCTGGGACATATGTAAGTACACTAGAATTTTCTGTTCTTCTGAGCCTCACAGATGAACAAAGAGGGGAAAAAAAACTAAGTAGAAAGAAAAAATGTGTTCTTACTTTGAAAATACATGTGAATTAAGAAATGTGGTATAAATTGAATATTGTTTCTATCCAGAGGGTTCAGCCAACAGGCTCTCTATATTTCACAGGAAAATAAAATAATACATGAAGTGCTAATATGTATGCACTTTTGACAAGAAATAGACTAGAGTAGAAATGAAATGTTGCTCAAAAAAGACGTAAAGGAATGTGATCTTTCTAAAAGAATGTGTGCATGCAAAGAGACTTCTGTATGAAAGCAGTTTTCTAAATTACTGGCAGAGAAAACAATTCAAAACTGTTTAAATGGGCATTGGTATTTTTCTCTATCAATACTAATGCTTTTGCAAAGTAGTTGAAGCATTTTCACTGCAAAAGCTATTGTTTGTACATATGTGTGTTCCTTCTAATGTGACTATCTTATTGCTTCCTGTACCTTATGGGGAATATTGGCTTTGTCCAGCATTTTAAAATGCTTTGTGTCAAAGATATACAGAATCTATACCAAGAGTTTTATAGCATCTCTAACAGAAAGGATATTAGAAAAGTGCAAGTTCAGTATTGTATCCGAGAAAGTAAAAAAAAAAAGTTAATGCTCTATGTTCACGTTTCCAGCACTCCATCTGAGAAGAATCTTAGATTCCCTAAGTAAAGTTTTTCCCTGCCTATGTCGGTTTCCTCATTTCCAAGCACAAATAAAAAGGGACAATTCTCAAAATATTCATGTAAGATTTCTTTCCTAAAATTATTGCCTAGAGAGATAGGTGAAGCCACCATCATTAACTACAAAAGCACCATTCCTCAGTAAGAGTACAAATAATGGTTTCAGTAATAGCACATACAAACATATATACTAATCTCATTTGCTGTTAGGAATGTGCATTCTTGGCAGTGAATTTATAATTTTCCTTGTTCATATTTATTTACATATTAGGCTTAATATTGAGTAATTGTGAAAACAAGGAAAATTTTGAGATAATCCTTGGTTTATTTCATGTGGAAACTGAACTAATACTCGGCAAAATCCAACAAGTTGGATGTTATAATTCTTTGACTTTCACTTATAAGTGTATACAGCATGCAAACATTTTACCAGGATGTAAAAAGCAAATTGCTTACCTGTCTTTTGGAATGCTCACTGTGTTCCCCAGGGATGTTATGAGCACTTTTTATTAAACTTTTTGCAATATGATAGTAGTAGATACTGATAATTGCAAGAGGAACAAGGAAATACACAAGGAAAAGCAGCACAGAGTGGATCTTTGGGTGCATGTCATCTGTCATGGGGTATGGTATGCACGCTGTGAAAGTGGCATTATCTGCGTCATTGATGTGAGCCAGTTCGGAGAACACTGCTTCAGGAACTGCTAGGAGCATGGAGATTACCCAGATGGCAGTGGCTTTAAGACAAGTCCATAGCACTGCACTGGAGGTCTGGATGTCCATGGGATTTACAATTGCTTTGTACCTGAAATTGATCAAAATGCAGATGCAAATTAAAAGGTATTCAAATTCAACATGCAATGAACAAGCTTATTTCATATCTTTGATTAAAATAATGTCATGTTTTTTCTTATTTGAGATTTCAAGGGGCTTGTCATCTTTCTTTAACTTGCATTCTCTAAATCTCTACCTTTTTTTGTATACACTTACCAGAGGAGGTGGAAGGAGCCCTGGATACAACCTGTGGCTGTAGGTGCCCATTCTGTGCCAGTGTGGTGAAAGTGAAGAACCAGCCGTGGCTCTGCCCTTTGCTTCTCCAAATACCCCCAGCAAATCTCCAAATGTGCATCCTACCTCCATACTCCATGTGTACCAGCACATGCACACTTAGTGTTTCCTTCCTTCTTTCCTTGGCTTCTGAAGCCCAGGGCTCTCTCTTGCTGCCACCACAGCTTTCCAACCCTAGGACACTCCCAGCCCCCCTCAGAGGAATATATGCATCTTCATAAAGTCAGGCACATATGACTCCCAACGGCCTGTGCAGAAAGTATTAAACTCTTTCATAAAGTAAACACTTCCACATCAGTAGTTGGAAGCTGCTGCTCTACACTGCATTTTGGAAAACTGTCTCATAATGTAAAATTGCATATAAACCTTTGTGGAACTGATAATTTCATAGCCCCTGCAATGGAAATAGGAAGAATTGCAAAGAATGAAAATATCCCTCTAGATAAAGAAGTTGACATTGGTCAGGAATTCTTTTATTTAAAAAAATAATTGCAGGAGATGATACAAACTCAGACTTTCCACAAGAAAATGTATACATTATAAGGATAAATATAATTTGAGAAAAATATTTCAAGGATACCTTAAACTTCCACTTAGATTTTTAATTTTTTATAATGTAAGTTATGCTTTAATGTTTTTATTAAAAACTAAACCTTAAACAAAGGTTAGACAAAACATTTCATTTTGTCTAAGCTGTGGCAATATGGAAAGTCAGGGTTTTTTTTAACTACATTAATCTTTTTGTTTCCATTTTCAGTTTGATTTGGGATGGCTGTGATTTTTTTTTTGAATGAGCAGAAATTTTGAGAAATGGAAAAAACAATTCTCCTTTAATATTCAAAGAAAAGTTTAACGGATGAAAGGGAGTCAGGAGAGATTCAAACTCCAGGTAGATAACTTTGTTCCTCCTCTGGTGTTTGTAGTCACTGGAGAATTGCTTTCAAAGAGTGATTCAGATTTTAGGTATATTAAATCACCCTCTACAGTGCTTGTGTTTTTTCTCTGTTAGCTACACAATGATCTTAGATTAAGGAGAACGGTAAGTTAGATGCCTCTGCTTTGTGATAAAATTCCATATCCATGCATGTAGATAGATATACATGTATAGATGTATAAATATGTATGGGTATGAGCAAGTGTCTAAATACTTACCAAGGATTAGTTTATACCAAAATATAACATGGTTGCTGAAGGGAATGCTGAAAAATGGAGCTGTAATCCCAAATACCCCTTAGGGCTAATTTGCATATCCTCACAGGTAGTTCATAGCCCCTCAACACCTTAAGCCAATGTTTGCAACTGGCTATGCCATGAAAATGTCTGGAGCAGAGCACTGTCATGGTACCCAAGGAAATCTTTCCTTCAGAGAATAGGTGAGTCAAAATGTGCCCTGGGGTCTTCTTTCTCAGGTTGTTATAAACTGTTTGATCATTAAATAATTTAAAATAATGGCTATTAATGTTCATATCCTTTCTACATTCAGAGAAAAAAATTACTGTATTTTCACCCCTATCATGGAGTAGAAAACAAAACTCAGAAAACTGTTTCTGTTAATTTATATTTACCATTTCTGCTAACATGCAGTGAGAAACTCCCTGGACACCAAGGTGTAAAGAAAGCCTTTATACCGCCATAGGAAGGACAGAAGTTTTTGCACAAAGCATGAATATTCCTCAGCACAAATTGTGACCTTATTATTCAATAATTGCTTCCTATTGCTGTCTGCCTTTATTTCATTACATAAAGACAGACCCTCTATTTTTGAGGTGATGGCAAGTCTTTATATCTGCTCATTTTTTAAAAAGTTTGCATTCTTAGGGAAGAGCTAGTTTGAGGATTTTGTGGTAGGGGGAGGCCATTGGATAAAAATAATGTTTTGTAGTACAGATTTTTTCCTCTCATTCTCCATTTCATTGCTTCAAAATATTTTGACCACAGTCCTGTGACCCAAGTAAATGACCATGTCACAAATAATTATTTTAGCTACAAATTGGCCTAGTTAATCTCTAAATGGAAGACTTTCTCAGAAGTCTTTACTTTAGCAGAAGATATGACATATATTTTTACTTTGGCTTATATTGCTGTTTCAGCAAATAGTATGCTTTTCCCTGAGCTATAACTTACTCCAAGTGGAAAGGCATTGGAATAGAGTGCCCTTCTTCACAAAACAGCTGAGTTTAGCGCAAAAAAAACCAAAAACCCAAGAACCTTTCTTTTATTCTACTTGCTACTTGATTTACTGCAAGGTGGCACTCTTCCTAGGACTCAGCCCTTAGCCCTTCACAGTACCCAGTGTCAACAGAAAGAAAAATACCCTGTGTTTTACAAAACCTGTCATCTTGTATATATCTTTAAAAAGCTATAGAGTGAACTGAAACTGGTTACAGATAAAATTAAATGCAAACGAAGTGTTCCCAACGTGAAAACCCAACCTCTTCCTTTGTATAAAACCAGTGGAAGGCTAAAACATACCACCAACCATTTAAATTACAAAGACCATATTTTCCATCAATAAAAACAATGTCAGTAAATTAGACTAATGGTGCAAATTAGTCAAATTAGTAAGCTAATTCATCTTTTCTCTTACTTCACTGATAAAAAAAGAGCAAATTATAGGTTGCCACGAAGTTCAGGAAATAATTATAAATATGCATTTGGTTTTAATTAAAAGCCTTCATGTAAATTCTGTCTTCCTATATCCTCTATCATTATCACTGCTGACAAAGGGACCCCAGTTTGGGAAACCCTTCTTGCCTTTGGAGCTGTGGTTTCTGCCAACAGACACAAGCACAAGTTTGCCCACTCTCCTTCAGCAGATTGGTTTTTCTGTATATTGTTTTTTTCCATTTTAAAGCAATTTCCTCCCTTCTACACAATCCCAAAATAAATTAATGAAAATAATACCCTCTTTCTCCAGAGGTATAACATTTTGTTACCTTCTAAACTCCAATCTATTTTATCTATTTGTCTTGACCCATGTTTTCAAAGACTTTCTAAAGGTATTTCTCAGCTCCAAATTAGAACAGAAAGCTCTACTCCTGTTTCTGCTGCACCCACAATGCTGTTTCCCTCCCACACACTTGATTTCAAAAGAAGGTGCTCCTTTACTAGGCGTACACTGTCCTTCCTTTGCTTTCCTACTTCTTTTTCCAGAGCACTTTGTTGTGAACTTAAAAAAAAAAAAAATCCAAAAAGAAACTCCCAAAACAACTAGTCAATACTTAGGCAGCCACTGGAAAATAGCCTACCATTCTAACTAGATTAGCCTCAATATCTCCTTGCCCTGTTGATTCTGTGTGATCTCCTGTCCTTTTTTAAAAAGGTCCTCAGGTCAAGGACTTTCTTCTTGTTGCTGTTTATATAATACCTACCACAAATAGGAGCCTAATTTATCACCTAATTTCCTACATGACATCACAATGAAAATAAATATAATAATGAAGTATCAGAAGCCAAGCAGAGACACAAATCAGGCAGGGAAGTTTCACATTACTTTGCTTTAATTTTCATTTTAATCCTGGAGCTGGAGGGATTGGTATTATTTGCTCATTATAAATAAGCTTTTTATAGTGATGTTGCTGTGCCATTGTACTGCATTTCCTGCAAACTATAGTAATTTATTAAAACCATTCATATTTTAGTCTTGTATTGCGTCTCTGCATGGTGCTTTGAAACACAAACATTTTTACAACATAAAAGCTTATAAATATATCTGAAAATGAAACCTGGTTGTATAATCATTATTTGTTAAAAATACTCATATCATGTCCAGTTGCAGTCCACTCAACTACAGTAAAATTAAATTTTCGATGAGACCAAAGCCCTTTTCCTTGTATGGGCAGTTCAATTGGCCCAACTCCAGCTGAATCATCAAGAGGAGAACAATTTATCTAGCTGAAAACTGTGGGATCATTTTATCATTTGATTTGAGATTTGTGTTGTTCTATTTTATTCTTATAAATTCCTGCAATGTAAAGTATATTTTTTTTTTCAGGTAATATCAATATTTTCTGTGCTTATCCCTTGAGAGCAGAGAATTGCATTCCCTCAGAAATGAGCATCTCTGAGGTCTGATTGTGAATATAATAAACAGTATTTGAAATGCAGACTAGAAGACCATGTGTAAACACACTTAATGTCAATGACATATGTTCTGTGTTTCTCAGGGGGAAAATCTTAAGACTTTCCTAGGTGGAAAAAGTTTTCCACTCTGTAAAAATACACTCTGTTGTGCCAAAAACTATCAATAACGCTTCAACACTTGTTGATGATTTCTCGACCCTGAAAAGAATCAAACCAGAAGTTTCCCAGGATTGTGGAAGGGTTTTCTTCTTCATGAAATGTATTACCTGTCGTGTCCACTCAGTGTTTCAGAGGAGAAATTTTCTCTTTTCATTTTTTCTTCTCTTTCTACTTCTGCTACTTGCTATTTGCCTCACACTAGCTAACTATGCTATATCTTTAAAGAATCTATTTTTCTATATGCTTCTTACAAGCTCATGTAAATCTTGCAATGCCAGCTCATTTCCTGCAATCTGGACTTTTAGTTCTACTTCTTTAAAGCCATTCATTTATATCTGCACTAGTTAAAAGTGCCATATGTAATTTGTTCAATTCTGCTCCTGAAAGCAATATTAGTAAATTGTTTCACCAGCTGTTATTCAGAAAAGTTCGTATATGTCAGTATTTCCAGTAAATTTATATTTAAGTTTTATAATTTCAAGTCACTGATGAACATGTTTTTTACATATCTTAAGACTAACAGGTCTTCATTACAGTGACAGTTTCTCTAAGTTTCAACTGTGAAAAGAGAGGAGAGGAGAGGAGAGGAGAGGAGAGGAGAGGAGAGGAGAGGAGAGGAGAGGAGAGGAGAGGAGAGGAGAGGAGAGGAGAGGAGAGGAGAGGAGAGGAGAGGAGAGGAGAGGAGAGGAGAGGAGAGGAGAATAAGGAACCAAATCTAATAAAGATGTTGCATCTATATGAGCCAACTAAACAGTGCCATAGTCTATTTTTAGGCCTGGAGGCCAAGTGGCATTCGCTGGACATCCATGACTATTCAATTAATCTCTTTAATAGCCCAGTACAAGACCACCACATCCAAATAAATTAGGCAGTTTACGCTTCTGCTGATAATGGCCTCTGGGCTTGTGTTTAATCCTGGCTCATGCCTAGAAATTGTTTAGAGAATACTGATTGGCCCAGGTCAAAACCACATCCTGGACCTCTGGGAAACCAGTTTGACAAGTGCCAGACTGCCAGTCCTCAGTACCATGCTCTGGTACTGTTGCATATGGGTTTGTGCATAGATAGACAGATAGATGGATATACACAGACATATGTATGTGCATAGAAAAAACAAAACCACACACTTTCGGGTGCCTGAAAGCATGATCCAGAAGCCTCACACAATGACTGGCCCATCCCAACCCACTGTGCCCATTCTTTCTTGACTTTTAAAATAAGCAAGCAGTTGTATTTCCCCTGCTGTGCATGCAGGGAGCTCCTTGGATTGCGCTTAAATTTCATTTACCATCCTGAAACTAAGCACAGCCAAGTTAAGGAGTCTTGTCGCAAAGTCATGTTTAAATAATGGCTGTGGCACACCAAAGGCACCAGCCTTCACAAAACTGCCATGACAAAGGCAGCTCTGGCATGTGCCTCTCCAGGAACAAAAAGGGGCCATTCATGCAGCCAGGGTGTCTGGGAGCCATTGCCCAGGCCTGCTACACAGTGGCTCAAAATTTAAATTTCACCTGTAAGGACAGAACTTTATTCTTAGCTCACTGCATCACACAAACAACTGGATATATACTATTTCCCAAGGGGAAGTATAACGAAGCTTAGCATGTGTATTCACTTGGCTTCTATCACCTTTCTGGACTACTTATTTCAATATTAATTTGGAATTCTGGATTTTGGGTTCTGTTCAGGAGGGGTGGGTAAGATGAGGGGAAGTCAGTACCTAGGCTAGATATTAGGCCTTGCAATGTGCAGCCTGGACAAGTTTAGGTACTGTTTGGCTTGTCCCCTAGTTCTCTGCTTTCCTTTAAAAAAACTTAGAAAACCATAATTAACCCTGTTTAATTCTTTGAAGGTTTATAGTCTCAGTCCTGAAGGGTCAAAGGACTTTGAGGAAAGAGAGATCCATTTCTCCAAATGAGTTTGATGCAAATGTCCAACCTTTAGACTGATAAGACAGAGTTGTTTGTCTGCATATTTACTATGTGTTTACTGCATGTCTCGCAGCAAAAATATCTATTTATACTTGAACGAAAGGGATCTCATAAAATCATCACTGTTGGATAAAGAAGTCAATAAAAAGTCAATTACAGAAACTAGAGTGTCTGAAAGAAGAAATCTTAAGGGTAAAATATGTTTAGTGCCAGTTTACCTTTATAAAATTTTTGCTGTTACAAAACAATTCCTCACATTTTGTTGATGAATTTAGTTATAATCCAGGCCATGGCAGATAACATACTGTTGTGCAGAACATTACGTGGTCAGATGATTTTTAGAAATGTTACAAGCCAGGAAAAATTAAATAACCAAACCTCTATTAATATATCTAGAATGGACTTAGATTTTCCCATTTGAGATTCTAGACCCTAAATCTCTAATTTCTAAATTAAAAAATCAGCAAAGTCATTTATTTGCTAAAGTATTATAATCTAAAAGCTCTACTCTCTCACTTTTAAACACACTTCCAGTTCAATTTTATTTGCAACTTCTGATCTTGGTCTGCCTTGAAATTAGAGTAGATGGAAAAAAAACAAGTACAGACTATGGTAAAAAAAAATAGTAATATAAAAACATTAGAGAGGGCAAAGTTAATATAATAATCCTTAAAATACATTTAATCAAACTAACTTGGAGCCAAAGTACAAGCATGAAACTATTTTTTAAAAAAATACTATGAAAAGCATTTGGAAAAAATATGAAACAATATTTGGGATAATCATGTGAAGGAAGAAAACAAAATTATATGAGATATAATGACAACATATCCAAATAACCCATTTCTCTCACGTTTGTACACACCACAATTTTATTTGATATATGCTCATACAAAGCTGGAAATACACAAATCTACGTGCAGCAGATGCAATTATGAAAAGCTTATGTGGACTGTTTGTCTCGTGGTTATTTTCTCTGATATCTGAAAAGTTGTGTCAACTTAATTCTAAAATATGCTTCTTTTCAATGAACACCAAAGTAGGTTCCTCTTATTTCTACAAATTTAATGAACTTGTAATTACATTGTCAAATTACACTGAATCTCAGCATGGATTTAGAAGTTGCTAATGGAACATGTTTAGACCTAGGGATCGTGTCTGCATATACCTTGTTTCATTAATACATATAAAAACCCACAAAATAATTTAGCACCAGAAATATATAGTCTGGTTCTGCAGGAGAACACATAAATACACAAGTTCTTCTGTAATTGAACAATTTAAAGTGGAGATTCAATTAGATTATCCCTTTTCAGGAAGATATTGAAGAGTTCCATCACACTGCACACATATACAGAGATGTATTATTTATTCTTTAACAAATTTATCATGTGAAATCTTTTCCCTAGACAAAGCATTGGTAGAGCATACTTGATCTTTGGCATCATTTCTGACGATCTGCTAAATGCAGACTTGAGAATTCCAACATTCCAATTCGTATTAACCCATTGCCGTGTAATAGATAAGGGAATCCTGGATAACCACATTATACTGAGCGGCGAACAGATAAAATAAATGAATAGTGATATACACGCTTGTTAAGAACTGGGCTGGATCTGCTGTTTTGTGTGTCACAGACACAGGCTTTTACTGAAGAGCTCAAAGAAGCAGGAAACGAGAGGGATGGTTTTGAAGCTGTTTCTCCGTGTTTAGGTTGCGGGCTACAAAAGGCAATCCGACACCGGCATTTGCAATAGTTAAAATGAAGCGTCTTCTGCCAGCACAACACCGGCGCTGCATTGATCACTGACTGGGATAAACACCGCGGCCATTTCTCACTTCACCATCCCCAATTTAAGCTCTTTCTGAAGGGGTTGGAGAGCACGCACAGGACACGCTCAAAGGCAGGAGTTTAACAGATGCTTGTGTCTGTACGAAGTTTGACAAACAGTTGCCTAACTTGGCAGGAAAATGGTATTTGCTGAGAAATTTTCAGCTGTGCAAAGACAGTCAAAAGAGGAACTTCCCCAACAGCTGATTTGAATTGCCTGGCTTGGACAATATTACTCTAGGATAGTTAACTCTTTAGTTTACTCCAGATATAAAATTATTTCTGCATTTTTGGGGAGGGGGTGGTTCTGCCATTTCTCTTTTTTTCTGTAATATTTTACATCATATTCCTTTTATCTGCATGAGATGGATATAAATTAGTTGGAAAATTATCAGGTACGGACAGGTGAGGACAGGCTTTATTTTTTAATTTGACAAAGGTTTTCTGGCAAGCTTTATTTTGTGAGTCAAGTTTGCATATATGAACTAAAAGACAAGTTAAAAAAATGTGACAGATAAAGCTTGCCAAACCTCTCTTAAATTTCTTTTGCATTGCCTGTTATTGCATAATTATGACCATACTCTTACAGCCTACAATGAGAGAAACATCTGGACCATTATTTATTTTAATGTACTTCAGTAATTCATTCATTCAATACATTTACCTCAAGTGTTAAGGTTTCTAAAATGTATACTTCAGAATCTCGTAATTCTACTTGGTCCATATATTTTTGTTTTCCTATCTACTGTATACAGCTAAGGCATTGTTTTTCACTTATACATTTTCCTTTTTACCTTCGATTATTTTTTCTTTATTTTTTGATTAATTATAAGTCATTTTCAAGATGTCATTTAATACTACTTTCCTCATAAGGACTCCTTAGTCTCTGACTATCAGCTATTAGAGCTCAAACGGAAATCATGTCCACTGTGCTGCTTCACTTGTTCAGCTATCTGTAATAAGAAATGATGATTTTATGTTTTTTCATTGTATTTCAGCCTGAATCAGAATCTGCCATAATAAAAAAAGAAACTAAAAATAAATTCTGAGAAAAGTAAGAAGTTTTCATTAAGGTAATATTACTAATGAAAAACCCAAAGAAGTTACTAGGGGCAGCTTTTCACACTCCAGAACACTTCCAAAGTTCCCAAAAAAAAGATGATAATAGACCAGCAAACTGAGCCAAAAAGATATTGCTATCAGATGTCATCAGGAGCCATTACAGAAAGCAAACTTGCAAAAAATATTTCTGTTTTTTTTTAAAATATAGATTGCAGTCTTCCAAATATAAAACAAATAAAGAAAGAAAAAAAATAGAAGGAACAAATACTTTAGCTGTGAAAATCTATAGAATACATTTTAAGCATCTCAGGCACTATATTTAGTTATTGAAGTATGAATTTAAATTTTCAAACTGTTACCTGTTAATCAAGTATTTATGTCAACAAAGGTGTCTTTATGTCACATTACTAAGGAAAAAAGCAAATACTACTGGATGCTATTTCAGTTGTAGTAGGGCAAGTTCAGCTTTGCTGTCTCCATTAGAGTGCAGCAGACTGCATTAGAGCTAACACATTTAAATCTTTCATTAGAAACAAAATTCAGTGTAGGAAAAGAAACAGAATTAAATTTAATCCTGTTTTTACAAATCACTTAAAAAATGAGGCATAAATGACAGCTAAAGAGAAAAGGAAAGACTACGTGGGACGAATATAAAACTGTTTGAAGGGGCTGCTATTTATTCCTCCAAAGGCTATTCACTCCAGATGCCTTGGCATTTTTTGGGTATCACACAATAATGCAATAATGCCAGAGGTGCACAGAGGTGCACTCAGTCAAAATTCACTGCCCTCTGAGCTGTCCACACCAAGGTTAAAATGCCATCCAGATATCTAACTCTGAAAAGCATCCTGGAATCACCTTTCCATACCTCCCTGCTTATGTTCTTATGTTCCTCTAGTTTCCTTCCTGTGTACAAAACAGCAAGATCCCTCATCCTGAGAAAAAGAGGAGGGGCCCTATGGACTCAGTTTGCCTTCTGAGCTTAATGTATGGTGTATCATGGACATCAATTGGAAAAACACTTTGTGCAGCAGTGAGCAAGTTCATTAGATGTTTTAAGTGAGGTTCATCCTTGGCTTCTGCCCTTTTTGCAGTGAGGACATGCTGGCACACATTTTCTTCATGCATGCCATGGTGCAGTCTCTCTGGCAAACAATTCTCATTTCTTTATTTTTATCTTCCTTACCACACTAAGTCCTGAGACTTTCTCATCAACATCCATTAGCCCTTGCCAAAACTTCAGTCCATGGACCCTGGATAAACAAGCTCAGAAAGGCCTCATTTTTCAATTCCTGTCCCACCACATCTTTAGGAAGTGCATCCCTAGCCATCACGCACCAGCTCTGGGCATTTTCAGTGTGTGCTGAGTGCTGTTGGGAGTGTTCTGTCCTACAATCCCCTCTTTTCCACTCTTTTTTTGGGTACATTTTTGTCTTTCAGCCCTTTTCCTCATTTGTCATCCATTCTATTAAGTTTTCTCTTTCTGTTATCCACCCTCTTTTTCCTTTGGTTTTATAAACAAGGGAAATATTAAGGTTTGTAGAGGTGGTCTGGTTTGTCCACAATAAAGAAAACTCAGTGGCCATGAGGGGCAGGGTTGCTGTCCCTACATATCTCCTGTGTGGCAGTGAGAAGGGACAGCTGGCTCAGCAGCACAGCTCCTGTGCTGCCTTCTCCATCCCAGAGGAGAAGGATATTGTCTCCTGCTCTGACACCAAAACCCTGCACCACCAGTGCCACCACTGCATCATCTCTGCTGCCACCATCCCCACCTCCACCACTGACCTCCCACCTCTCTCTGCCCCAACACGGGTTGGGCTGCAGCAGGGCACCGAAGAACCAGCTGCCATTTCTGTGATGGGGTGGGCAGCCTCAGGCAGATATGCTGCTAAATTCCATCTGCATGGAAGGGAAGTCTGGAAAGTATTGTTAAAAATTACATATTGCATTTTTACACTCACTCAAAACCTCCCAAATTAAAATTCAAATAATACAAGATAATGAAGCTTCCAAATAAAAGGTGCATGTTTGTCACACTGAAGCATTACTGATGACAAGAAGGACTTTTGTGACCAAAAAAAATAAAATCTATATGAAATAAAGCAACTTTAGAAAATATATATATATGTGCAATTATATACTACTACTTTTACAAAGTAGTATACTTCTAAAGTAGTATACTACTATACTTTTATAAAGTAGTAATACTTTAAATAGTACTAAAAATACTACTTTTTCTTCCATCAGTTTGTTGGCAAAAATCAGAGTTTGTAACTTCTGTAGCTACTTCTGGTAAATGGATCACACAAGGAAATTGTCATGCAGAATTTCCACATAAACAACAAGTGTTTATTAGACTGTGGAAAGCAAGACAACGTCCCTTACCCTAATTCACAGAGGCATGCTCCAAAGAATCCTAAGTATTCCTACATCTGTTCTTTAGTGTAATCCATGTCTCGTATTCTGTACAGTCTCATGGTTACAAGGAGCAAAAAGCAGGAAGAGCTTTAATTATCCTATATTAAAATGTACTTTGAACATTATCTGTGAAAGAAAGGGCCACCAAAAAGACATTGTGTACCACACCAAATAGGCACTGGATTATAATGGAGCCCTCTTAGTGACATCACTGCTTACAAACTGTTAGCATCCTACCCTAGATTCACTGATCTGAAGAAAACACTGCCCCAGCCAGGCCTCAGCTCCTCAGCACCTCTTGGGTGCAGGACGCTGCCAACACTTCTGATCTGCCAGCAAAACCACCCACAACTGATGTAGTAATGGCACACATTAGAATCTGGCTACGGATTAGTGTCACAGAAACCCCTCCAGTTCAACACAAGTTTTGTACAAAGACCATAGATTTGACTCCAACACAGACACCACTGAAAGTTCAGCCAGCTTCACTCAGCAGTCTCCTGGGCCCTAGGAGACTGGTCTCTGAAGTCAGTGGAAGATCTTCTGGCTGGAAAATAAAAGTTTTTTTTGTTTCCAGTAACCTAAAATAAAACTACAAAGGTTAAAGAAACATTGTAAATTCCTAGTATAACAATTTCTGACATTGGTATATACTGTGGAGTCCAAAATGCTGGAGAAATCTACTTATTATGAACTTATTTGGTCTCAGCACACAAACTAACTGTTTTTTAGTACCTGCAATTTTAGCATTAAATCACCAGCATTCCCTCACATTACATTTCTCTAGAGAGATGATCTTCACTAACTTCTTCCCTTTTCAAATAAGATGTACACAAGATATTAAGGACTGGAAATAGAGCACAAAGAGAACTGCAGGGTTTCTTTGCATCTGTAATGATAGATTTTGAAATACTATTTAACTGAGGCAATCAGAGAGTTACAGGTGTTCACTTTAAGGTACGTTTTGCAAGCTCTTCTTCAAAACCATATTCCATTTTCACAAGTTGTAGTCTTTATAGACAAATATGTTAGGTCCTGATTCAAATAGAGCTGAAATTAATGTTCACTGAAGACTACCCTCAAGTGAAATCAAACAATTAACTGAATTAGGTAAAAAAAAAAAATAAATTACTTGTAGTCTATTAAAGAAAATAAAGGATTAAAAGTTTTAAAGAAACATTAAGTGTGAAGATATATTTCTAAACTCAGCTCTTCACATCATGCACCAATATAATGCAGTGGCTTAGTTCAAAACTCAAGAAAGGAAAATGGGAGTATTTCTATGGAGAAGGAATTAAACATTTTCATTTCTGGCCAAAAACCTTTGCTTAGATAAAAAAATAAAGATAATTTCATATAATTTAAGTTTGCAATTACACTGCAAGATTTTGTCTTTCAGAGCCAGAAGCATAGTACTACAGCCACTCAGTTGCTGTAAATTCCTTAAGTACCCATTTACAGTAACTGGGAGGAAAAACTGAGGATCCAGCTCTTTGTTTCTTCTTATTTTGACAAGTACTAGAGATAAAAGTGTTACTTTCTAGTTTGTTGAGGGGTGTTTTTCTTTTTTTTTTCTTCTTTTCTAAAAGTTCAGAAGTTAAGAATAGTTTGAATGAAAGTTTAAGACTGGCAATTAAAACAGCAATTTGGTGTCCCTGAATTCCCAGAAGCTAAACGAGTTCTGGCAGTCACCCCTCTGGTAACTTGCTCTTCTACTTAGGCACAGACACACATACATGCACACATGTGTACACCTTCTCAGCAGAAGAAAATAAATTTATTAAAAAAACCATCTGTGTCTAACGTTGTTTAAGTCACTGCCTGTTGACACAACAGTGTGACTCGGCAAGGGTCATATCTGGCATCTAAAACCTTACTCTAATGAATAAATTTCAATATCTGGAGTATTACAGGACCATCCCAGAGATGCAGAAGAGAGGGCTAAATTCACTTCTTGCAGATGGACCTGGGGGCCAGGCAATGCCATTTCAAGATACCCTTTAACTTCAGTTAGTATCACTTGTCATCAGTCAGTGAAGGAAGAAGCATGAGCATCTCCCAGGTTGGAATGAGAGGATTGCAAACCAGGGAGACCTTATCTAGAGAGGAGCTTTACCTTTCATCCAGCCCAAGTTGCAGAGAGCTGGAGTGGAAGCCCAGCTTTCCTACCTGTCAGCACTGAGGGCGGTGAGAGTGAAGACAGAGACACCAACGGAGGTCAGCTGGATGACAGGGATGAGCTTGCAGCCCACCTCCCCAAAGAGCCACTCTTCAGAGAAATACCGGGAGGCATCCACAGGCACACAGGTCACTAGCAGGAGCAGGTCACCAGCAGCGAGGCTGGAGATGAAGATGTTGGGCACACTTCTCATGGCACTGTTGGAAATGAAGATCTTCATGAGAGTGATGTTGCCCAGCAAGCCGACAGTGATGATGAGCAGGTAAAGTGAAGGGATCACACAGCGGATGATGAACATGGCCGTGCCTCTCCCCGGGGACAGCAGGGCTGTGTCGGGCACCAGGTGGACACTCCCATTCTCCCCGAGGGGCATTGCTGTGAGCTCGGGCGGGGGCTCTGGCTCCATCCTCCAGCTTCGCGTGGGCTAGAGGTCTCCCGTGCAAAGTGCAGTGGGAGCCAAAGGAAAGCTTCACCTCTCTGCAAGTCAATCAACTTTCTTCCCCTTCTCTACTGCCTTTCTTCCTACCCCTTCTTTGCCGAGTTTTCTCCCTTAAGCAATGCAGAGGAATGGCCGCCGGCGCAGCGGCCGGGGAGAGAAACACAAACTCCCGTGCGCTACCCCTCGGCTCTTCGGACAAGCTTCTCCCGGTGGGCAGGAGATCCTGAGCCTGGGCGCAGAGGACGCCGTCAGGACAGCCGCCACCTGCCCGCGTCCCCGGGAGCGCTCTCGGCGCGCCGCTGCTGCCGCGGCGGCGGCGGCGGCGGCGGAGGAGGAGGAGGAGGAGGCGGCGGAGGAGCGGTCCGGCCGCCCCCGCGGAGCCGCCAGCGCTGTCCAGCGGACCCGGTGCTGCCGGGTCTGCGCCGGGGGCTGCAGAGCGAGCCCACTCCTCACCCCGCAGCACCGGCTTATACCTAGTACCGGGAGGGGCCGTCCTGCCCCGCCCTGCCCCTCCTCCTGCGAGTGCCTGTGCCCTCGCCCCAGCCCCGCGCCGCCGAGGTGGATCTTGCGGTGAAGGGAGAGGCGGATCCCAGAGCCGCTGTCGCCGTCCCGCGGGGTCCCAGCCCCTGAGCGCGATGGGGACGACGTGGTGAGCGGGAGGGGAGAGGGAAGCCTCTGTCCCGGCGCTGCCCACCCCAAAGCAGCCCCCGCCAGGCTGTGCCCCGCAAAGCGGAGAGCTGTCCGACACGTCGGACAGAACGCGGCATCGCCTCCGGAAACTCGTCTTCCTGAATCTTATTCAGGTGAAACCACAGTGCTGTGGAAACGCAGGGTGGCAGGGAGCGAGGGGCGTGAGGATGAAGAGAGTTTATTCCTGACATTCAGCTGTGGGTTCTGCATAGATAGAAATATATCAGCTATGTTTAAAGTTTTAAGGTTTGATTTGTGAAGCTGCATTTCACAGTGATCTCGACTATGGAAAGGGGGACAGGTGATGTGTTTTATTACTCTGCAAATGGTATAACACAGTGGAGAATGAATATTGTTTGCCTCTTTGAAGAGTAGAATTTGTCCTTAATGTTTCTTGCTTTTCAGTGAGGTAATGTCTTTTACTTCCGAGTGTCTGTACATGTATAGGCTTTCCAAACAGCTCCATCTATTTCCAGCAGAAGCCATTGATGTAGGTAGCCATGTAAATAGGCAGACCCGTTGGACTAAAGTTTCCAAGATAAAATGTTAAGGTAGAAAAATAACAGCATTTGCCAGTAACATGCTCTGCAGACTGATTCCTTTATTCCATTTTCTCAAAAGAGAGGATTGATGAGCTTGTAGAGAATTAGCTTGTTCATATTACTACCGCAGTTCTCTTGAAGCTCTATGAGTTTATGATAGGTCTATGGAGGGTCTGAGCACTGAAATATCAGAAGCAAAGCATTTCACATGTGCATGGCCTGTTGATGGCATGCTATCTGGTGTAGGAATTAAATCAGTGATTTCTTCTCAAATGAACTTTTACTAAGATTATATTAAAAAAAGAATTAATGTTTCTTAAAAGTTACACCTCTGTATCTATTTATTGATTGTTGTGACTCTTCTCACATCCCTGAATATATAAATGTGTTAATCTTGTGTAAATTACTGATTTATATAATGCTGAGAAATTTGTTTGAACCCAACCAGTGCTAGGCCTCAGAAAGGATCAAGCTATATACATCACCTTTACCACGAAGCAGCTCATCAGAATCATGACAGAGCTCCTCTGGAGGTAATTCTTATTACTGATCAAGTTTCCTCCACACGGTTTTAAATTCAACTATGCTACCTCTGAGCCAGCCTTACTGATGGGTTACATATTTATATAAATTGTTGTGACAATCTACTTCGTTGAGCATACATGGAATTTTCTAAAATCAACAATAGTCATGTTTCTTTTAACACTCCAAACCATGCTTTTTGGTTCCATTTGGATCCAATATAAGTCTTTAGCACTGTGAGTTTAACACTGGGAGTATGGCCCTTTTGGTAAATTCTTTGAAAATGGATTTATATATTAACAGACAATATGATTCCCATTGGGAAAATAGTTTAAATTTTACATGTCTTTAATATTGATTTTCTTGGGACAAGAAGAAGTTGAGTCTTTTTGCATGAATAGCAACAAAAGAACACTTTAAAAACTTCTATTGATATAAACTTATTGCAGTTTGCATGGAGAGAGGTGAGACTCCTTGCTTTTTGTTGCATAACACCACCACTCCTACTGCTGCTGTCCAGGAGAATTTCTTCTATCCTACTGATTTTTATCTGTCCTTTAGTCCACAGGATGGAACTCCTAAGGCTGAAGAATTAGAAATATTTTCAGTGGAAATTTATATTCCTGATTTTTATCAGTACTTGATTTTATCTAGTCCATATATTTTAGAACTCTAACAGCAAGGAAATAAGAAAGTGAGTGTCTCCAGCTCAGGGAAAACAGAAAGATTATGTTTCCAATATTTTTCAACAGATGCCTGCATAAAATGAATGGAATACACTCAACCAGTATGAATATCATTTCCTGCAGAGGGTAAAAAGGCGTGTGTGGGGAAGATCCACAGACCCTGACATAAACCAGTTGGAATTCAGATCTCCATATACAAACTGTTCATAATTCTCTTTTCAAACAAGAGTCCACCGCTGTCTTTAGATGTTATTTCAGATTACAGCCCAGAGACAATTTCATTGTGCAGTTCTGATCCAGTACCTGTCACAAGAGTAAGGGAGTGAGTGCTACAGGTGAATCTCTCCAGTGGGAAAGAAACTGCACAGGCACAATCAGGCACCACAGATGGAGTGCATCCAGGAGTGCAACACCTAGGGCAGAAACCACAACAACATGGAAATATGAGAGACAAATCCACTTCATCAGTAATTCCCAAATGTAGGGTTCATCATCAGTTCCTGTAGTAATGACAAACTCCACACATCTCACAAACGCCCTCTACTGAGAAGTGGGTCTGACAGAAAAAACACTTCACACATTTATGCAGCTCAAGGTACTGGATAATTCCAGGGGTAATTCCAGATTTGCACATCACAACATGTAGTCCTAAGAAGAGCCAAGCATATCTGCCACCAAAACTACCTGCAGTAAGTAGCCTTTAATTAACTATATGTACCTGCACATTAAATGAAAACCGGGCTCAAATGGAGCCCTGGAAGTGATCATGTTTGAAGGCCTGATGATCAGTCAAATTTAAAAAGAAACAAAGCAACAACTAAGGAACAAATATTACCTGATTTTAACCACTGAGCATTATGAACCAAACCTTCAATAAATTTTGTAAAATCACACAGTACACCGGTAGATACAGCTGGAAAGAGTGGGCATGCATTGCAGCAGAGAGTGACTTTTTCCAGGCAGGCAAATGTAAAATAACCTAAAGTAATTCATGGGTTTTTTCCTTGTTACTTCAATAGAGGCTTTCTTATTTTGATGGAGGGAACTCTGCAAGCCAAAATGGAAATTCAGGTGCTTCCAGCACTAGACAGCTCGAAAGCTGGAAAGATGGCAGAAGTGGCTTTCTCCAATATTCATGCAAGTTCTCTTTTGGGAAACAAAGCCTTAACTTATTGATACCAATTCAATTTTTTGTACCATTTTCATGGTGCTGGTTTTATTCATGGCACAAGGATAACAGGTGCCATTACATTTAACCACATTAATAAAGCAATGAATGTTAAAAAAGTAGGTCATCCCTCTAAGCACAAAGGTAGCTTTATGCATGCATTTAGATTCCATTTATTTTACTGTATTCATTCAGTAGGACTTCATCTCATTAAAAGGTTAAAGAGCACACCACTGAGCTGGAAACGAGTCAAAATCCAGGCTTCAGACTCACTTAGAAACAAATCAACATCTTCCATCCCATTTGTCCATGATAGACATCTAAAAGACAGCTGCTCTTACAGATTCCAAACAAATAATGATTTTCTGTCAAGGAGGTCCCAAAGAATGGCTTGAGTACCCTCGGCAGACTACACTCAAAAGGACTGCACAATGCCAACTTACTCTACTTCCATCTCAAGTTATCCTCCTAATGTGGTGTTACAAAGCACATTATTGAACACACATGACAAAAGAAAAACATTGCTATTAGTTCCTCCTAGTGCGAAGATAATGGGATTTCTGTGCTTGAGCTCACATGACACTGGAGCCACTTCAAAGAAAGTGACAATTTTATTGTGGGCCCATTCATCACACTCAGTGGGGTTTTGCTGCAGACACCCATGGGGTTTGTATTGGGTTTATCTGACAACCTCTCCAGATTTTTTTTTTTATTTCAATGCAGCTGTATTCCTTATGTGTTCCTGGAAAAAATCAGAGCATTGCAAACTCAGTCTTCTTTTAGCACCTTTATCACAGGACAGAGATTCAAGTTTCTATATTGTTACTGAGGGTGATGGTTAATTGTATTAGACAATCCAGTCAGGGAAGTAATCATGTGATTGTCACCTAAAAATAAAAAGACACAAAGTAGCATTTGTATAGTGCAGATTTTTACCTAAAATGTGTTCTGAAATATTGTTTCTATCTATAGTGGAATCAAATGCTGACCAAACTTCATGGGCTTGTGTTCATCAATTAATATGCAAATAATCACTACCTTACCAAGCATAATAAAAAGCTTTAAAAGATCTACCTCCATTTAGAAACTAGGAGTTGTTGAGTTTTTCTATTACATTTCTAAACATTTCTATTTAAAGAGATCCTAATAAATACATAAATAATAAATTAGGTACATTCAACAGCAGATTGGCAATTCACATTTTAAAATAATTAAAGTATTATAATGTTACTGATATTAAACACGCTGGACTAATTTAGTAATTTTGTAGTATTGTGGGAGCACTGGAATTGCATTTGGACGATAATTAAGCTCCATATGTATTGAAAAACAATTCATTGTAACCAAAATCACTGCGTTTTGGTGAAGGTAAGTCACCACACTGAGAAGCACAGTAGTTTATTGCAGATCACACACCACTATGAGACATTACTGCTTTTAGTTCATTTCACATACACAAACCTCAGCATTCTCTCTATGCAGCAGAGCAGCAGATTGCATTAAAAACGTTTGGAAACCCAGTCTGAATGCTACCAATACAGCACCTTTTACAGTAATCCAGGAGACAGACATTCAATTAACTGCCTGAACTAGGAGTAGTAAATAATTTACTGGAGCACTTTTCACCTTCTTTGTAATTTATCTACTTCAATAGATGCAGGGTGGGTTCCTGTTCTGATATCTTACAATGGTTATTTCAACCATGTCGCATCCATACATAAAATGAACACCAATTCCCATCATTTCCCTTCTTCTGCCTAGGTTTCCATGCCTATGAGCTTACATGACAGAGGGAATAATGCTTTTTTATACATCAGCTTGAAGTCATGCTGCAGCCAGTTATGAGGGAGGCTCTCTTTTGAGTTCAGAGCCAAAAGTGTAACTGCCCCTCTCTGGATTTGGTGACCTGATTTCACTTTCCTGTGCATGCCAAATAAACGACAGTATACCAGTGAGTGAATGACAAATTGGCATTTTCCCCTTTACTGGTTTCCCAACTCCATCCTTCCACTCTCCATCTTCTCATAAAACTCCCACTGGGTTCAAACTACTGAGTTGAAGTATTTCCTTGCGGCAGTTTACCAGCAGGAGTCTCTGGTGCATGCACGGACTCGCATGCACAGCTCTTCTCTGGAGCTGCTTCAACTCCACATACTGAGTACACTGGCAAATTATTAGTAGCAATTATTGTCATTAAATTATTTGTAGCAATTTTGAAGTGGGTAATATTATTTATTTCAATTTCTGTTTCTTTGAATTCAGAATCGTGGATCTACAGCTTCTAAGTCCTGCTGCATCCTTTTTTATTGGACTTAGTTAAAAAGTTGGTAAGCTCTAGATGCTCCGGCTAGCTGGGTCCCGGCTCTTCCCGCCTGCGGCAGCTCCGACAGCGCTGCTCCGGGGCCTCAACCGGGACAGGGAGGATGGGAGCCGGGGCGGGGAGCGGCTCCGGGGCCGGGCGGGGGTGATGGTCGGTACAGCGGGAACCACGGGGCGGCGGTGGAAGGCTGGCGTGGGCAGCGGGGCAGGGACAGGGACAGGGACAGGGACAGGGAGAGGTGCAGCGGCAGGGACACGGGCAGGGATAGGGACAGGGGCAGCGGCAGGGACAGGAAAAGGGGCAGGGGCAGCGGCAGGAGCAGGGACAGGAAAAGGGGCAGCGGCAGGGGCAGGGGCAGGGACAGGGACAGGGACAGGGACAGGGTCAGGGACAGGGTCAGGGGCAGGTGCGCAGCCGGCGGCGGCCGCGGCCGCTGCTGACGGTGCTGCGCGGGGATTATCGGCGGGCGCCGGTCGGCCCCGCTTTTGCTGCGGCCGCTGCCCGCCCGGGGGGCCCGCCCGGGGACAAAAGGCGGAGCGATCCGGGGCCGGGGCCGGGGTCGGGGTCGGGGCCAGGGCCAGGGCGGGCTCCCGCTCCGGCCGCCGCCACCCACACAGGACACCTTCCCCGGCCATGTCCCCCAACTACATCCGGAGCTTCTCGGAGGGATGTGTGAGTACGCGGGGCGCGCCCCCCTGGCCCCGACCGCAGCCAGGGGTTCCGGCCCCAACCTGCGCGGGGGCCGGGCTACAGTTGCCCCTTTGGGCAAGCTGGACTTTAATTTGCGGGAATAAGTAAGATTCTAAGCATGGTTGGGTTTGATGGTGGCACGGCCGTCCGTGCTTTGCCATCACCTGACATCATGTGAATGAATCAGTACAACAGCAAAACGAATAGACTTTGGGTCGAAGCGCTCAGCTCCGTCTGGCGCCTTCTGCAGTAGCGGAATACAGATAAAGGCAGTGAAACAAATGAACTGGCAAGTGCTAGACAAATTAACCTTTATATAAAGTTAGTAGGAACAATAAAGTGTTGTAAGACATTATTTTGTTAGCGAGCTACTGCACCCTTCATAGGCAAACTGTCTCCTTTAAAACAAGTAGAATAAAATAAATACTTTGGATAACGAAAAAGAGCAAGTAGACCTCCAACAATAACACTGTTAATTTTTTGTTTTTTATGTTGAATGAACCCTCTCATTTGCAGCTCAGGCCGCCAACAGTAATTGGACAATTCCACACTCTTTTTTTTGGCTCAATTCGAATGTTTTTCCTTGGTGTTTTGGGCTTTGCTGTTTATGGAAATGAGGCCTTGCATTTCAGCTGTGACCCAGACAAGAGAGAAGTTAATCTTTTCTGTTACAACCAGTTCAGACCTATAACTCCTCAGGTAATTATCTTTTTCTATTATTTTTTCATGGTAAAAATCCAATGTAAAGAAAGTAAAGTGCAAAAATTAAAACATGATTGTTCCATATAAGTACTAACTGACTAGGCTCATTATCACTAACTTTTTCCATTAATATTTTCCTTTTCATATCCCTTTAGCTGTGATTAAATATGGAGCTGTGCTTCCTGTCCTTCAAAATAATCCTGTTTCAACTAAATTTTTCAAATCAAAACATAACTGCTTTTTACCTTTATTGTCATCTACGTTTTTATACATTTATTTGATATATATTAAAAACAGACTTGCAAAATGTTCCACTATGCATGTGTTTTAGCTGTTCCAAAGCAGTTGTAAATGATTTGACAGCTACATTTCTGCTACATTTTAGGTATTCTGGGCATTACAGCTGGTGATTGTACTGGTACCTGGCGCCTTTTTTCACCTTTACGCTGCTTGTAAAAGCATCAAACAGGAAGATATTCTCCAAAAGTCATCCTACACTGGTTTTTATATCTTCTCTGTTTTCTTGAGGATTGTCCTTGAAGTTGTGGCTTTTTGGCTTCAGATTCAGCTCTTTGGTTTCAAAGTGAACGCAATCTACATGTGTGATGCGGGAGCACTTGAAAAAAAGTTTAACATTACCCGGTGCATGGTGCCAGAGCACTTTGAAAAGACAATCTTTCTTATTGCAATGTACACATTTACTGTGATTACAGTGATCTTGTGCGTTGCTGAAATTTTTGAGATCTCATGTAGAAGGCTAGGTTTCTTAAAAACTCAGTGATGTCAACCACTCGCACTCACTGCTCTGTCCACCTGCAGTTTTGTAACAATGATTTCAAACCACAGCAGGAAAACATCTCCTGTCCTCTATGCAGTGCTGCAGAAGAGAACCACACTGATGATTATTGAGGCAGAATAGTCACTTGACATAAACTCCTCATCTAAAAACTTGCACACTGTGAGAATAATCTTTCTTTCCAATGTTAAGGTCAAAGGCACTAAGATCTCCAAGAGCAATATATTTTCATGACCTGCAACCTATGATAGTTCTACCTCCAGAGGAGTGTCTCTGTGTGAGGAGAAGGTTATTTATAAACATACTTCTATTCACAGCTCTGAACACAAACCATCGGAGTTAATAAGGTCATTGCTCTTTCAGGAAAAATTATTGCAAATTTCTTACATTTTCTTATGGCTTGAGAATTGAACAATTCTCAATTAGTTACTCTCTGGGCACCAGAAATCATTCGAGCATCTTCCCACGAAGTCCTGAGATGCAACCTGCATTTCAGCCCCCAGGGGCAGAGACTCCTGGTTAGGCTGTGGTGACAACACATCCATGGATACCAGCTTACTTTGCAGAGGCTCAGCTACTGTCACCTGCTGGGTCAGAATCTCCTTTTAAAAGTGAAAGACTAGCATGGTATTCTTTGTGCTGCAAGCAACACCTCATTATGTTTTGGCTTACCGTGTAAAAGATTTTTACCAATTTAGTATGATCACATTTTGAAGGAGGAAAAGTGCTTTTTAACAATTTTGCATAAGAGGCTTAAAAGTGTAAAAATGAAATCTTGGAGAAAAGCCTTTCCCAGACCCAATCGTGATTTGATTTCAATGTGTTTTACTTATGTGAGACTGCAGAATTGGGCCCACAGAACTTTCTGCTGTTTGTGTCACATCTAACTTTTTTTTGCTCTGACTAAAGCTGCTAGAATAACAGTGAAAAAAGAACTCTGCATATTAAAATTATTCTATGCAGTAAATGCATTTGGTTAGGTTAGGTCTCAAACTTTATATAGGCATCAGATGTTTTTGTGTGCAACAGCTTCTTCTTAAGGGCTAATAAACATATTAAATTTAGAAGGGATCTCCTTGTGCTGAAGTGAGATAAAAGAAATAAAACAGATTTAACAATCAGAAAGAAAGGAGGAGGTAGTTTCCTGTATAAAATATCTACAAATAGCAATAATAACATCAGCCATTTTCCATTTGTTTTTCAAACAAAAAGCTGAGATCCTGATAACAGAATTAGGGTAGTTTCAGAAATATTTAGGAAATTCTGGAAAAATCTTACTAAATCTTTTACCACAAGTGTTAGTTAATAAGTCCCAAACCCAGTTGAATTATCATAGGCTTGTAATTCTTACCCACAAGAGTAAACTCGCTAAATAAATGGAATAGGAAGTTTTAGGTGTCTTGGATTTGATTGAATCTGGGCCGTTTAAAAAAAGTGTGCTACAACTAGATGTGTGATTTTTTTTAACGTGCTGATCAAGAACAAGGCAATATATTTCAATAAATTCACTATATTAAAGCATTAATATTATTTGTTCCCTCTTGAAATAAGTTATATATTGTCTTAAATAAATGTCCAGTCAAGGCTATCAGATTTATGCAATATTAAACTAGTTATTTAATATCTGCAAGCATTGCAAGTGAAATAAAAATCACTGTGCTAACTTCTTGTTTGCATAATAGGTCATGTTCTTTGGTTGACAGATGTTTAATTTTTCACTGTATATGTCAATATCCATCTGGAATTATTCTTTCCAATTGAAACTTGTAATGTCAGGTAAAAAAAAAATCATTTATAAAAACATATAGTATATAGAACTACTAAGAAAAATAATTTAGTTTCATGTGCTAGGTACAGTTGTTACCAAAGGTACACAAATCCCACTTCATCAGTTATTTGTATAAGAATAAAATAATCACAACCTTGTCAGTATTTTCCCCGGTGCTTAATATGACATTGCTTGCTGTTCTTCTGTAAATTTCCAAACACTTCAGAAGGGTCACATGAGTGCCAAAACCTCCAAGCCCTCAGGACATCTTTAAGTTCTTGTTACCATCAACAGCCTTGAAGAACAAGTTCTTGTTACCATCAACAGCCTTGAAGAATAAGTTCTTGTTACCATCAACAGCCTTGAAGAACAAGTACTGTCATGGGACTGCCTGAGGATCCCTGCAGCACTTTAGGAGCTGGGTCACCCACCACCATGGCCTTTGTCTTTGTGGTCAAATTCTGGAACATATTAAAATTTTTTCCTTCTTCCAAATCAGATGCACCACCAACTTGTTTTTCCCCCTGCATTTCCTATGCAATTAATATTGTCAAATTCCTCAGTCTTTCATTTGGAAAAAAAAAAAAGTGCATTATTACCTTTTAGTGCAAATGCTTTTCTGTGCCAGATTCTGCCATTAGTTTCTGGAACACATTGATGGAGATATTATGTCCATGTAAAGAAATAATTTCCCCATGGATGTCAACACTTCTCTTTCCTGTATTTGCCATTTGTTTTCCTGGCACTCCTTGTATTCTCGGGTGCCTTCTAAACTTTTCTTTTGCTTAGTCTTCTAAACTCTCACCACTTCCATCCTCATTTACATTGTTTTCTATCAGCTTCCTTCCACCCTTACTCCCTCTGAGATTGATATGCCTTCATGCATTTCTCAGCATTGAGCTGAATTTTGCTCAAATGCTTAGCAAGTATTTGAGATTATCATGAAGGCTTTTCTTTTTTGCCATTAAGAAAGGAATGATATAATATACTTGGGGATTCTTTGATTCAGTTCTATTTCTTTACACAGCGAACATGAAGTCCTGTCTCCCAGAACACTGAGGAAGCATTTTTGTTGCTTACATCAGGTTCACACTGTGCTCAGTGAAAAAGTCAAGTGCTTCTTTGACTTTTTCATTGTTTTGCACCATACTCTAGCCACCTAATTTTCACAGATAGCACCCAAAGGAATCCCCAGCTCTGTGTTTGCAGTCAGTTTTGTCTCTAGTCAGGTATCATGACCATTTTAGTTCTCACTTAACAAAGCGCTGTAATTGTGACGTGACTGCATTTACATCAAACGTATAGCTGCTCTGGGCCAGCCAGCTTCTAGTATAGCACTGCAGCATCCCAGTCCTGTAACCACTCCTTGTTCTGCTCCTTTCACGGATTCCTCTCTTCTGTTCAGACATCATTTCCCCGCTGTTCCACTTTTGGCACACTCCCACATCAGCAGTGAGACAATGCAGCCACTTCTCCTACCCTGTGCCTCCCTCCAACACGCACCTTTCTTCGTGCCCTGGAGCACTGACATTCTCTTCCTATACAAACAGACACTCTGAGATCAAGAAGAAGTTTGGCAAAAGGCCTACCTAAAAGAAATTTTAAAATAGTTTTAACCATGCCATTAGAATCAGGTAATAGACACTAAAATAATTTACATTGCAATGACTTGATCCATTTGAAACCATTTTGCTTCAACAGTTCACATTTCTTTAGCTCTTCTTATCCCCTCTTTGCAAAACCAGAAATCCTTGGCAGTTCCTCTGAGAAAATGTTATCTGGGAAGTGGTGATCCTACAAGATGCATGTTCCAAGGCTGACAGACTTTTTGACAGCCACCGGGAAGCAGCCCAGTCCTATTAGCCAGGCCATGTTATATTGTAAAATGTGGAATATGTAAAATTTTCTTAAGAAAGGATTTTCTTTGATGTTTAATCTTTGAATACTTTCAAGCTTAATCAACAACAAGGGAGATTTAATCCATGAAAGACAGCAGTGAACAAGCAAGCTCTAACTGATGTCCAAATGTTAGAAAAATAAAACAGTTGGTAGTAGAATTGCCTTGATGGCCAGGTTTACATTGTTTGCCAGGTTTAGAGCTTGACATTCTTCATCAGTCTCAGACCCTGGGGGAGGTTAACAAAGCTTGGGAAGAAGGATGCCCACTGAATTCAAAATTTACAGGCCACAGGGCCATTTGGCAGAACTCACAAAATAAGGAAGAAACCAATAAGTCAACTCAGCAACTGCGCTGCAATCAGTTCAGACTGGGTAAAAGGTAATTCTGGCAGGGGGAGATCCTGAGCACCGGCTCATGGACCAGTGACCCAAGAAACCCAGTGACTCAAATGAGACAGACTAAACATGCTCACTAATTAGCATATGAAGCAAGAGAATCGTTAACTAACAGAAGTCAGAAAACTAATTCTTAAGAGAACTATGTAACCTTTAGCCTTTGTTTGCTAAAATGTGTAAAGTGTTGATAGTTGGGGTGCTTGATTCATGGAAAACCCCCGTAACACCCGGGCTCACATAACATTGAATAATCAATGTCTGTCTCAGTGTGTATTTATTGGCTTGTTGCGTACCAGGTAACTAATCCGAGTTTTTGGGGATGAAAGGCAGAGTCCCAGAAGCAAAGGCACAGTTCAGGCCCCAAGAGCCTCACGGACATTGGCAAGCCTTGGCACAGCCTAAGGAGAAGAGGCTTCAGTCTGATAAGGAAGGGGTTTCACTTGCAGGTGTACCTCCACATGCCAGCCCTGCACGGCTCTTTGGGCAGGCCTGCCAAAGGAAGGGAGGCAGAAGGAATGGCGAGGGCATCACTGCTCAGCCCTGGGCAGCCGGGGCCAGGCTGCCGTTCCACCGCTGGGCCAGGGAGTAGCCCCGACCGCCCCCAGGTCTCCAGCCCTTCTTCACGGCTACTGTGGGACGCGTTTCAAGCACTAAGGGACCACGAAGGTGGCGTTCGAGGCTGTAGGTCCCCATTGACAGACGGACGGATGGATGGATGGACAGACGGAAGGACAGCCCCCTCCTGGCCAGCAGGGGGCGCTCCCCGCGCCCTGCCGCCCGCCCGCGGCGCCCGAGCCGGAAGCGGAAGCGGCGCGCGCCGGCCCGAGAGTCAGAGCCGTGCGCCGCCGCTGCCGCCGCCGCCTGCGCCATGGCGGCCTCGGCGCTGCCCCCGCTGCCGCCGCAGCTCAAGAGCATCCAGCACCATCTGCGGACCGCGCAGGAGCTGGACAAGCGCGAGCCCGTGGTGGCGTACTACTGTGAGTGAGGAGGCGGCCGCGGCGCCGTCCCGCCGGGCTCGGCGCGGCCCGGGCGCCGCTGCCCCGGGCGGAGCGCTCCTCCCCTGCCCGCCCGGGCTGCCCGAGGGATGCGCGGGGCCGGGGGGAAGCCCCACCTCTGGGCGGTGCGGGGTGGTCGCGGTGCGGCTCGGCTGCCGCTGCAGCCCCACCCGCCTTTCCTGTCTGTGCTCCGTGCGTGCGGAGTTAAAGCCCCGTGACGGCCGAAGTGCGCGTTCCGGCAGCCCGACCGCCTGCTTGTGCGCCACCGTGTAAAGTGGTCCTGGTGGGACAGCCCGAATAAGTATGGGAAAAAATAACGTTGAAGGACCTTTTCAGAGTTTTTGTTCTCCTGTAAAGGCCTCCCTTCTGACGTGTGTAGCTCTGAATAAGTATTTTGAGTTTGAGAATCTTTAGTGCTGATAAAAGCTTTCAATTTCTTTTGTTTGAGGCTTTGTCACTTTCTCGGGGTTCTCAAAGGGAGTGAGCGTTTTGCTCTTTCTCTGTTTCTTTCACTGAAACGAGCACAGCAAAACCTTACTGTAAAACCTGCAAATTAATATGTAGACTTTTCTAGCTGATATGGCTTCTAAGCTAATGGTTGTCAGCATGGACTGTGAGCCTTTCTAGAAGACTTTGCATAGTGAATTAAGAAATGCAAGCTTGCTGTTAGTCTTAAGCTCCTGTTACTGTTAAGCACGCTGGTAAAGGGCCTAAGACTAGCACATCACCAGAAATGTATGTTTATGTTGTTGACAGCCCTCCCTCAAGGGGAAGGAAGGTGGATCATCATAGTGCTGGTATTTCTATTGAGATGGGAGGTCATTTGAGGGGGTTACTTGACTTGTCTTCAAGAAGAATGAAATAAAAAATAGATGTAGAACTGGTAGATTTTCTTCACAAGGTGATCTTAATTTAGAAGAATGAATTCGTGAAATTCAGGTTTCAGATAGGTCTGAAAAAACTGAGTGACAGAAGAATAATTTTACCTTTTCTGTGTTACACAGGAGTAGTGTGTTAGCGTGGAAGGGTGCAACCAGGAAGGTGAAGTAACCACATATTGGAACACTGGGTGTTCTCAGTAGTACTCACTCTTTATTTACTGGAAGAATACAGGACAAGTGACAGTGTGTGTGGCAGGAAGCACCAGCTAGGTCAAGTTGCACTGGGTTTTTTGTTTGTTTTTCTTTATTTCTTTGGATTTTTCTGTCAGATGTAACACCCTGTCTGACTCTACAAGAAAAAGACATGCGTTAGTGTAGGTGATAAAATACAAATCTGTTTTAAACAAGAAATGGTTTTAGTGTGTGATCTCTGTTTATCTTTTGCATTCTGAAACTTAAGTCTTAGTGTAGAGGGGAAAAAAGCCTGTGTTGGATAATTAAATTACTATTTTCTGTAAAGTCGTTTGCTTTGTCTGTCCTAAGTAGTTTGAAGATTTTATTTTTTCGTTTGAGTACTTCAGCATATCTGGTTCATTACCGAATATAGCAAAGATCGTGTTCTAGAGGCATCTGTTTCATTACAGTATTACATAAAGTAAAAAGCACTGACACCCTTTTTCAAGCTAGGTCTTGCTCAGATCCTTTGTTTTTTTAAATACTCAAAGGAGAAGAATTTGTTTTCACCAGTGTTCCACTGATGACACTCCCGTGGTGGATGAGTTTGTCTGGATTGATGAAAATGCAATACTCCTTCTCCATAGTTGTCTTTTTTCTTCGTTTAGTTCTGGCTTTGAAGCAAAAGTAAGATTTATGAACCATTAAATTTTAACATCGTGGGTTTGGAATAATTTCATGGAATCCCAAAGTATTAATTATTAATATTGCTACTGTAAAAAAAAAGTACTGTAAATACTCCTAGCATGCTATGACTAATAAAAGCTTTACAAAAAGATAGATTTTTAGAAGTGTAGAGCAGGGATACAAAAACATTTCAGGGTTCCTTTCAGATAATGTTTTGGAAGCAATGCGAATTTACATAGGGTTAAAGCAACGCGTCTCATTAGATGCTTCACTGAGAAAAGTGAGCATCTCTTTGTGGAGCCTTTGAAATGGGTTTCATTTTATATAATGTACTGTGTGTCCCAGGGCCAGGGGGCTGGTGAGGCACAGCAGAGTGCACCCTGTGTTTGAAAGGCCATGTTCCACCACAAAGCTGCTTACACAGCCACTCTGGGAGGGAGATCATTGGTAAGCTAGTGGATGTAACTATCAGTCTGAACAGTGATGTGTTTATAGCTTTGGAATGTTGCCTTAAGTGGTTCATGCCCAGAAAAAAGCTTCAGACACAATATTATTAATGTTGTCATGGTACAGTAGTTTGCAGTATGGGCATATATATGCTAGGTTTTGATTTATGTTATTTTAGTTAAGTTGCACTTTTATATGTCTAATAATAAGAGCTGTGACACAGATTAATTTGAGGATTCGAAGCAAGTGAACTCTGGCAAGATGTGTTTGCAACATAAAATACTGCTTTCTATAGCTTAGCAATAAAATTTTCAGAGAAACTACTTACTGCTCTTGTTAATGTTTTTGTCTCACTGTAGGTGTCCCCTTAAAAATGGGAATTTATATGGCAGTTACATGATTGATTTGCATTCACCATTTTTTTTCTCTTGCTTTGTAGTGCATTTTGAGCATTAAGATAATAAGTCAGTAATGCTACCTAAAGAAAATGCTGTCGTCCTTCTGTGGCCTCTCATTCCCAACCCTAGAGTGCTTTAGAAGCAAATGTTGATGTAATTGTATGATGAGACAATAATAAGCTATTTTGCAGCCAGGCCAATTCACTGCTGCTTAAACATCTGTGTTCTCATACAGACAAAGAGAAGGAACAGGACACAGTGGCTTGGGGCAAAGGCAGGACTCCTGCTTTTGGTATTGCTGGCATATGTTGATTTAGAGAAACCGTAATTTAATTAACATTAATCTGTTTTACACAATATAAATAGCTACAGCAGGGATTATTTGTCTTTTTCAACTGCCACATAATTTTCCTCATGAAAAATAAAATGTTGAACGTTGGTGTTCTTGTAAACTATAACACAACACATTTTGTTGTGGGTCTTCCACATTGCAAAAATTTTAAAACTGGTTTATTGCTGATAATCCTGTGTAATCCTTACAAAACCTTGATTCTTAACTTCTTTTTTAGGTATTCAGATTCAAAGCAGAATATGATCACTAACTTTATGTGTTGTGCGTATCCTGTTACCTTTTTAGCCCTATATATTATTAGGAGATGAACATAATTGATTGAAGTAATTAAAATATATTTTTTTCCTGACAGTGTGCACCATAAATTCACATGGTTGTAACATTTCTTCTATCCAGAACACAGACTGTAGAGAAATAAAGAAACCGTTTTTTTAGGTTTTTTAAAAAACTTTTAGTGGGACATGATCTCACAGAATAATTCTCCTTTTAAAAGAGATTAGACACTTAATAGTTAATGTAAGTGTCCAGCACTCCAGTAATCTACCACCTTATTTTAAAATGCTTTCCTCCCCATTTGACTTCTTTTCACTTTTTTATTATTTGTTAATCATCGTCATTAAGTATATAGCTATTTCAGGTTCAGTAAAGGTCAGTTTATTCAGCAGGTATAATGGAATACCTGAAAAGTATGCTACATCTGTTGCCTAGCAAAGGGTGAATATGTAATTGGTAGTCAATAAAATAACTTTTTATGTTAAAAACTTACTTGAGTCTAGCTGTTTGCCTACTTTGAGATGTTATTTTGCAGACACAAGGAGGCGGGCTCTGATAAAAAAAATCTCTGGCCCATAGTAACTGAAGAAATCATATTTCCAACTGTGGCATAGGCAATTGGACAGATGAGTTATTTAAAAAAAAAAAAAATTCAAAGTTTGAGAGGTAACTGGATCTTCCAAAAACTTCAAATTCAGAGTTATAAGAAAGATATTCCTTAATGGCGGTTGTTTCCACCTTCCAGTTTCATTGTTCATCTCTTTGCAAAGATGAGTGGTAGTTTGCACTTACTGGACATTGATGTTCGAATTCGAAAGTATTGAGAGAATGCCAGTAAGTTGCCAGAAAAGGACTGATGTTTCGTCATCAGTGTTTGGATAGTCAGTGAATTCATGTGAGAAATTATGATTCTAGTAACTTTCAAAAAGCAAAGTGTGGTGGTTTTTGCTTTACAGTCTACTAAACATCAGGAAACAATCATGTGAGATCAGTAGATATGATCTGTATAAGAGGGGTGTGAAAAACCTTTAATTTTTAATTCTTGAGATTGAAAAGCATCAGGGAAATGCTTCCAACGGATCATACTCTTGTATTAACATTTGTGGTTTTGTGAGATGAAGCAGGAGAGAAAAGCAAAAGACACAGCTTTTATTCCACTAGTTGACAACCTCTTGAACCAAAAGTCATTCAGCTTTTAACAGAAATATCCACCTGTTAAATGTGACTGACTTGTCACTTTCAAGTGTTTTCAGACACCTATGAAACAAGGTTCTCTCTGCATACGAATTAGAAGAACTTTCTAGTATTACTATTTTTATCATCTCTACAAAAAAAAAATAGACTATGAAGTTTCATGGCCTGACTAAGAATTCGGGTAATATAGTTGCTGTGCTATTTTACAACTGAAATACCATTCTTTTTTACCAATTCTTTTTTTTTACGAATCCTTTACAAACCAAATTAGTCCTAATAGGAAGGACTCATAATGGTCAAATATTTTAATTGAATTTTTAAATTACTCTGTTTTTTATTGTATCTTGATGCATTCTGAATGATTAATTTAGAAGATACATGTAATTAAGAACTATTAATAAAATTAAAAGTAACTGGTATGTGCTGTATTTGGAGAGATTCAGCACATACTGAGTGACTTCATTTACACTGGGACATTGTGGAATTGAAATGCTTAAAAAAATGTGCTTGTAGAATTCCATATCTAATATGATCAAATCTCTGAGCTTTCTAGTTTAATATTCATCTTTTGTACTAGTTTTATATAGTCCATTTGTAAAAGTACATTTTCTATAGTCTCATATGGCTGGTGGCAGAAGACTATTTTGTGGGCTACTAATACAACAAATGTTTTAAAGGCTTTTATTAGAGCCTGAATACAGAAGAATGTTCTTTACTCAGAGTAAGTTAATATGTTTAAGTCAGATATTTAAGTAAATACCAATTTTATAGTTTACTGTGAGACTTGTTTTGATTCTGCAATGAGTATAAATTAAAAGTTTTTCTCAATTTCTACTTTTCCCTTTCTATTTTTTTTCTTTTTTCAGTCTATGTGCTCTGATTATTTCAGAGATTTGTAACTGAGGGAGACTGTGCTCTTGAAGCTGCTTTGTCTGTGGAGACAGAAAAACTAAAAAAGTAGTAGGAATAACAAAGATAATTGTATAAACCCCACAATCCTCAAAGCAGACTGGGTAGTGGCAGAAATTAAGATGATATTAACTGTTGTGTGGTATTTTGGGCACTTGCTTTGATTACATAGATAATATTTTAAAATAATGGGTTCTGACAGAGGTAGGAATGAGAACACATAGAACAAGTGTACTTCAGAGATTGAAACCTTTTCTGAGTTAGATGCAGATGTATTTGTAGAAAACTCCTAAATTTCACGTGTATGGTGTAAATATACTAAGGTGCATTTTTTTCACCATATAATTCATCATATTTTGGTATATATTTATTCAACTTGAACCTCTGGAAGTAGGATTAACAACTGTCCCTTCCTGCCTGAGGCTTGCTGCTGCCTTTGAAGAAGGAATGCATCAAGATAACATTCTCATTTGCAGAATCACGAAAGTATTGAGGTTGGAGGTCTTTGTACATCACCTCATGCAGTGCCCTGCTCAGAGCATAATCACTAGAGCAGGTTGGTCAGGACTGTGTGCAGGCAGTTTTTGAACATCCCCAAGGATGGCGACTCCACAACTGCTGGGAGCAACCTGTTCCAGTAGAAGATTTTTCGTAGGTTTAAATGGGATTTCTTGTATTTCATTTTGAGGCCATTACCTCTTTTCCTGTCACTGGACACCACTGAGAAGGGTCTGGCTTTGTTTTCGCTCCCCACTGCCCCCCTCCTCTCCTCAGGTATTTACACACAGTGATAAGAGCTTTTCACAACTTAAACAATCTGAACTGTCTGCCTCTCCTGGTGTGACAAATGTCTCTAGCCTTTCATCAGCTTTGAGGCCCTTCCCTTGTCTCCCACCGGGAGCTCAGGGCTGCAGGTGTGGCGCGCCAGTGCTGAATAAAACGGAAAGATCTCTTGCCTCAACCTGCTGGCAGCACTTCTCCTAATTCAGCTGTGGATGCTGGTAGCCAGTAAGGTCAGGAGTACACTTTGGAAACGTCTCTCATGGTCATCTAGGGTGCTGAGGTTCACCTCACAGAGTAGTTTAAAGACATGAAATAGGCTTCTTCGGGTTTAAACTAAATAAGAGGGTGTTTCAGATTTGTCCTCTAATCACTAAAAGCTGTTTCATCCTCATGACTTGGCCACAACTAATCCAGAGTAGCTGCCTTCTCCTCTTCGTATTCTAGAGATCTCAATTGTTATAAATCCTGTGTTTAATGTAGATTTTCTGTTTTATTTGGAAATACTTTATTTAACTGTAGAGACAAGCTTTTAAAAATACGGGTGGTTTAAATATTGTAGGAAAGCTTAGAAGCTTATGAATTGTACATATAACTTACTCAAATTTTACAAGACCAAAAGAAGTCCTTAAACCAGACTGAAGTGTGGTAGTGTAGAATACAATCATTTCCTGAGATTCATAGGAATTTTACTCTTTTTTTTCTTACATATTTCTCTAAGTTAATTTTTCTTGAAAATAAGTATTTGAAAGTACTTTGGTTTCTCTGGAATGTTTTAGATTTTCAGTTCATTTTGCCAGCCTAATGTCTTGTATTTTGCCAGTTTCTTTTGGCATCATGTAATGAAGAGACAGTGTAAGGCCTTCCAAGTTTATTTGTCAGTATGTTAAATCTATTTTTAAAAGTCTTTGAATTCAGACAGCTTGGACTTAGCCATGTAGAAATATATTTATGACGTGCATGCAGGATTGAAATATGACACATTAATGTTTATGAGAGCAAGAATAATTCATTTTTATATGAGAATGTTTCCAGTAGTTTTGGGTTTGAGTAGAATCCAATTTAATGTCTTTGTGCCCTTTGCTTCCCACATTTGTATTCCAGCTGTTGGCTTCCTGTACCAAGCGTTTAACAAACGTTTTTCTGTCAGTGGTTTGACAAAGGGATGTAGAATATGAATGAGTAATAAATTACGGCCTGGTAGAGCTTTCATCCCTTCATCAGAATCAAAATATTGCTAAAATTTATTGCAATGTTATTTGTTACTATTTCATGTCAGTTTGTTACTATGAAATGTCAAAAATATTTCAGTTGCTAATAATTTATTTTCTGTGCTAGAGAATTAAATACGCACAGGGAAAAAGAAGTATAATTTGATCCTGTTAGACGAGGAAAAAGAAAGATGGATAGTGGGACAGAATTTTGAAGATAGAGAATCAACCTATTGTGCATGTTTGTTGGCTAGAACTTTTGTTCTCCGGTATTTTTCACTTGGCACAAAGTTAGTTTAAAATGGGAGTGAGGGGAGTTTCAGTTGTTATCCAAACATTAATCTGGAGTAACTTACTGTGTATGAGGAATGAATGTCTGGCACATACTAGAGACAAAATACTTGCTCTGAAATTGTGCTGTGTATTAGCAAAGGAAAAATAACATGGTATTACGTGACATAAATAAAGGCAGAGAAGTTTCTGTAAAGCTTACTGTATAATTCCAGCCAGCACACCCACACTTAGTATTTACTGAACAAAGATTAAGAGCAGCAAATCAAGATGTATATTTTGTAGTTGTCTTGGCAAAACATTTTTGTGAGAATGATTACTTGCCAAGTCTTTATGAATTTGAAGATAAATGTCCTGTCTACAAACTGAGAGCAAACTCTTAGTTAATAATTGGCAAAACAGTTATGCCTTTGTGTGTAAAATTACAAGTGACTTTAGCTCTACTTCTGATGTTATTAATATTTAAACATAAGCTCTCTGTAGCCTCCTTTACCTCCTTAGTACTTTACTTTTTCTATATACTATGCTACTTTGTTGGCTACATAAAAGTCTTTTCTGCTACTTGGTTTGAGTAGAGGGAGGCAAAAAATAGTTGTATCTACAATAACACTGAGTGCATAAGACAAAAAGTAGGAATAATTTCATTCACCTATTTGTTTCCAGATATTCCAGATCTCAATCAAAAATGGTGAAGAGAGATAAGAAATGCAGGTCACTTAATTCCAAGATACATTTAGGCTTTAAAACTTGAAAATTTTTGCAGCTACAGTGTATGGGTTTAGTTGTCTTTTACATCAGCATTTTCAGAAGCTTGGCTGTCTAAAAAGTTTGGGTTTTTTTTAATCAGAAGTTCCTAAACAAATGCCTTCTGTAAGTTGAGTTCTTTAGTTTTAAATGTGTCATTAGGGACATGCAGTTTAAACGTTTTGTTCAATGTGTAGAGAAGTACTGAAGAGAAAACCAAAGTAATTTTGATGTAAATTGGCCTTTCAAGTGTGGTATTCTGTAAGGTGAAACAATGCATTTGTAATACATAACACTATGAGGATTTCTTTTGTGGCACCTATACTGTTTGGGAAATTACTTCCCTCTTCTTAGAAATTGAACCACTTCCATTAAAGTAAAAGTTTTGTGACTTAACAAGTATAGTAATAATACTGTCCATTGCTTTTGCAATACTACAGGAACTAGAACAGTTGCATTTAATGGAATGTAAATAATTTGTTTTCTTTTAGATGTGGTGAAGGGGGGCAACTGAACTCATGTCACTGTTGACTTTCTTAGCGGAGATGTTGGAGGCGGTAAACTTTTGACCTCTTGCTTATGAGTTACTTGCTACTGAGATTGCCTGTCAGCATAAACATGGAGGACAGTTTTTTGACCATTAATGGCCAGTTTAAAATTTGACTGATGATATTAACACAGGAAAGGAAATTAACACGTTTTGCTCTTGCTACTGAAAATTTAGTAATGAAGTGCATTTTCCTGTTTGGTGCGAGCTAGGCAGGAAAAGGACATCAATAGATTGCCTTCACTAGATGAAAAAGTATTTTCAGTTATAATCATGTATCTTTACAATAAGTAATACTTGTACAATCAAGCACACACAAAAGTTACGCAAGAGAACACCTTAACTGGCAAAGGTAGTAGTGTCAAAACTAGCACAGTCTTACAGATAGCCTTCTTGTAGAATAATTGGGACATTTCAAGATTAAAGCAGAGAGGACAAGAGAAGACACAGATGTGGAAGAACTTGCTTTTGGAAATAAATCTTTTTCCTTAGGAATATGATACACTAATACTGAAAAATGGAAAAAGGATAACTAGTAGATCCTTTTTCCTGTTGCCGGCAATAAGGCAAAGGATTGCTTCCAGATTCACTCCTGTGTTGCTCTTCATGCAGATAATTTCAAAAGCAAAATTTTAAAACATCAAAAGGTTATTTTAATAAAAGTGTCTTTAAAGATAAATACCAAATTATTTTTTCCTCTTCCTATTTTGTGTCTGTCCCTAGAAATCTCTAGTTCTTTCAGTTTTTCAACTATTTCACCTTCTGTTTGCTTGGTAAGTTTAATGATACAGTTTTTCAATCCCAAAGCCGTACTTGTGACTAGAGCAGAATTGAGTAAAGTAGTAAATGTACCTAAACATCCTTAACGACATTCTGTGTGTCACTGATGGGATTCAGACTGTTAGAGTGTACTTTTCTTCTGTTTCTTCAGTTCATCAACTGAAATTGATGTTTGTGGAGATTTTTTACTGTTTTGCATTTCCTGACCTGAAGGTTGCCTCATCTTTCATTGCAATCAGGTTTTATCAATGTTTTATCAATAGTGTCAGAGCCAAGACCTTCAGCAGCACTGAATGCTGCTAGGTAGTGATGCTCTGTCAATAGTTGTTTTCACAGACATTGTGCTCTTTCTTGATCACCACTTACTTGAGAAAAAAGGAATAGCTTTTGCCTTTATCTGAACCACTGCCTCCTCAGAGGCCTGCCTCTGGACAGGTTAGTCCTTCTCTCAAACATATAAATGTATGTAAAGAAGTGAGCATGCAAAAATTCTGGACTTCAAAAGCTTTTAAAGACCACAATAGACTCTCTTGTTAAGGTAACTTAAGTATGCTTTGACCTTTTACTAGTTAATAAGATCTTTCAGGAAATCTTAACAATTTCTATAGGCAGTGGTACAAATTTGGACTTGGTGGCTGCACGTGGTAGATATCTACTGTTGTCAGTTGTGTGTCGTCAGAGATGTAATTGTTGTGACAGGTGGAGCACATTTAATCATATTTCAGATGGCATTAATAGTCTATCTCAAGGATGCCTCTGTTCCTAATATCTTAGAGCTGCTGCTGCAAGAGCACCTGCACCCTTTCTTGACAGTCTATGCTTTAGATAATAGTACTTTGATTTTTAACAGCCCAGGAGCCTTGGGTACCTTGGTCCTAGAATCTTTTGTTAGAGGAAGGTGTTGGTGTGGAGGATTGCTTGATGTCATCCACAGTGTAAAGTTATATATGGACAAGAAAAACATTTTTCTTGTTTCTTTAACTGTTGTTCTCTGACATATGATTTCTGTGTGTTCAAGAGTTGTTCTGCATTTGTTCATTGGAGTGCCTGAAGGAGTCTTGAAGACTTTCTCAGCTTCTGAAATCCTAAGAGGGGAAAGGGCTGGTTTTTCAGGGCTTTATACAAAGCATACAGATGTCTCAGTCCTGTAAATACACCCCTTTGGATATTAGTGAGGAAGAAAATTATCTGGTTTTCACGATTTAAATGGATGTATTTGCAGTGAGAGTGAAAAAACCCACATGCAGGTAACACAAGAGTAACAGTTGCAACGTAGAAGATCTTTTAATTTTTAAACTGATCAAGGTTAAAGACATTTGCAAGATCCATTTATATGGAAACAGAGTTCTTTCTATGTAAATGAGTTGTGAATGAGATCTGAAGATGCATACTTCAGCAAGTAAGGTAAATCTATATCCCGTAATGACCAAATGTATTTTGAATTTGTCACCCTAATGCATATCAATCTAAAATTAATTTATTTGCCTCTGAAAATATCTGATCTTGGCATCCATCAAAAATAAGTAACTGATCTGGATGGCTCATAGGTTTAGCAACCTTATGTTAATTCTTAAGTTTTATATTGTTATATTATACCATGATATGGGTTCAGGGGAACTTACAATCAAGGATGTACTTAAAAATCAATTTAATTGAAGACTGCAAATTAACTCCTTGTCATGTGATGATGATGTTTTAATTGATGGTTGCTTTTAATATTAATTTTAGTGCCTTAGGTACAATTCTCTATCTGTGTTTGAATTTCTTTGAAATCTAATTTCAGCTTTAGATGTGCTAGTTTTGTAATACTTAACGTTAGGAAATACTACTTTAAAAATCCAGAAAAAATAGTTAAATTATGGTGCTCACCAGCAGAATCTAAGTAAGTTTTATAAAAATATATCTAATTTTATTAGGCAAATTGCTAATAGATGGAAAAAGCAGACAAGCTTTTGCTTGTAATGCTTGTAATATAATAATAATTGAGTATATAGGTAATGTTTTCTTCTACAGCAAGCATCAGGATAAGTGCAATGTGATAACAGTTCTGTTATATTCATGTTTACTGAGATAATTTGAAGGGAAAAGAGTCTCTCTAGTTATAAAGAGATGCTTGGGAGGAACAAGATGCTAAAGCTGTGAGGCAAGTTAGGATTGCTTGCAGAACTCTGTCTGTCAAGAAGGACTTGGGGTATTCCATAATAACTGCCTTATAATATTTGGTGGAGTTAGAGCTTTTGATTCTTAAACTTTGCATTTGAAAGTGTTTTGTAGGACTCTCTTGAGAGTCAGAAGTGAGAGTTAGAGGAATGATTTTTTGTGGGAAATGTTCAGCGTTTGATTACTGATTTTTTTTCTAGCTCTTTTCCCTTCTCGGGGTGTGTGTTAATCCTAGTAAATAATACTTGCTTGGGTTTGCCCTCAGTTTCATGAAGCCTATAAAGTTCTGCCATGTGCAAATCTAAAACTCACCGATTTTTGGTAGTAAGAAGATAATTTTTAATCAGAGGATGTTAATCATTCCTTTTCAAGATCTTATTAAAAACTGGCAACTCTACTTGCAGGGCAGGTTTGATAAAGTCTGCCTTGTCTGATTAAAAGATCACGTTTGTGTCTTGAGTGTTTTGATGCTATGTATGCATGGACATGGAGATAGTAGGTGCTTAATACTATTTGTTCAAGTGTTGTAAGGCTAACTGGCTCCTGCTACATGAAGTTTCATTTATATCCATACACTCTCTCAAATCAATTTGAATAATTTCCTATTTGGGTGAGTTGCAAATGAGGGTGGTGGTAGTTCATAAAAGCACTTGAAATTGCATAATAGTGATACAAACATCAGTTTAAAACAAGTAAGAATAGTAATTGGGGAAAAATAAAACATAAATATTCCAAAGAACATCTCCTAGTATCTCTGCAAGCCCAAACCTTACATTTTGCTGTCACTGCTCACTAATACTGGAGTCAGTCTGTGGTTAAATCACGAGTTTGTCTTTCAGGTGTGTTGGGGGGCATTGCTTTGTTTGCATATGGGTTTTGCCTTAGATAATAATTTTCAGTGTTTTTTGTGTGTTTTGTATCATTTCTAGGTCGTTTGTATGCAATGCAGACAGGGATGAAGATTGATAGCAAAACCCCAGAATGCCGTAAATTTTTATCCAAACTTATGGATCAATTGGAAGCTGTAAGTAGAATTTATTGATTTCCTCAAAAATGATCATGATATTAACATAATTTTAATTTAAATTTCTGTATATACTGTCTCTTCTCTGCAGTTATTCTGCATGCAAGCATACTGCATGAACTTCAGTTGTATGTAATAAGTTGCCGAAGGATGAAGCTGTATGTGTGTATGCATGCACAAACATAATTGAAAATTTGCCATAAGATTTTGTGTAGACAGCATAAATTACAGTGCTTCATTTATACATGTTCTCGTGACGAATCATAATTCATTATGAAGTTAATGCAAGTGTTTTAGAAGACTTCTTTAATTGGTTTGACTTTGATTCCTGGAAGTCTGTACAGTTGCTCTCACTGCAGTAGGACTTAATAGCCTAGTCTTTTGAAATCTCTAACCTAATCTGTTGTATCGAGGGAGTTTTTAAAAATATTCTTTAAAAGATAAAGATACTTCTGATAGTATCCTGTGTTTAGAGATTGGAGATCTTACTTTATAAATTTTTTTAAGCACAGTCTAATCTGTGGGGGTAAGGGAGAGCTATGCCACGCTCTTCTGAATGGACCTGATATTATTAAAAAGCCTTAAATAGAAGAGAGATAAACAAAGAAAGGTAAAGTTGTGGTACAGATGGTCAGTTTAAGTTCCAGGAGCTGTTTATGTTCATACTCTGTAGTTTTCAGTATTCTCAAAGGAAGAAATCTGTTGATTTTAAGATCTAAATGCTCATTTGGAAGCAGAAAGTAATACTGAGAAATGAAGCAGCAGTTCTTTTTTGTTCAGTATTGGTGATTCCATCCAAATTCTAGCAATGCCTGAAGACTTTGTGTGAAACTAGTACAACAACCTTCAGTTATGCAAGATGCATCACTCACTCACAGAAGTATTCAAGGCCAGATTGGATAGGTCCTGAGCAATCTCTTCTAGCGAATGGCATCCCTGCTCACAGCAGGGGAGTTGGAACTAGATGACCCTTTAGGTCCTTTCCAATTCAATGATTCTACAGAAAAAAAATGAAACACAAACCATTCGTCTTTTTTTCATAACTTGTGCTGCTTTCTTTTTTTATCGCTAATGTTTTGCAATGGAAAATTCAGTGTACCATGATTTTTTGGTATATTATTTCATCGGATTTTGACATCCTAAGTATGACCTGGGTTTTGTGTTCAAAGGGAGAGAGAGATGGCAGGAGAGGTGAGATTAAAACTCAAAAGAATTTTACTCTTCATTTCCTAAGAATTCTTGGAATTTGCTGGATTACTTGTGATACTGCAGTAGTTAATCTGTAGTGTTCAGTTACCCCTTCTGTTTCAAAATTGAAAAGACTAAAAAAGCAGCAAAAATCCATAGTTTCACCTTTTGATTACTGGTAAGAAGATCGTCTGTGTGACAACTGATGTTGAAGAGTCTTCTGTGTGTCCGGGTGGTGGAAGGAGGGAGAAAGCACTCCTAGTCGAGTCTAATAGAGAAGTTTTGGGGCTAGGAAGTTTGGGTTTATGGAAAAGTTGGAGCCTGCTTTAATTTGGGAGCTGCCGTTTCCAGTCTGCCTCTAACCACCAGGGGGCGCAGAGGGGTTCCGGTTTAATTTTTTTGTGAGATTAAACGCAAGTTTAAATGCTTTGAGTTTTAGGTTGAAATTTTGTATCAACGTTTAAAACACCAGTACTGCTTTATTGAATCACAAATTGTGTGAAGGATAATTTCGACAGTAAACAACTTCGTTAACTCTAATACTTTTAGAATTGTATGTAACAGTGTCAGTTATGTGTTTGAAATAATTGAGCATCAGATCAAGTATACTAATCAGTTCTTTTCTGAGTATACAGAGAGATTATGGAAATATGTGTGTATACAAGCAGTTTTCTTCCTGAGTTACCTTCAGTGTTTGATTGTTTCATTTAAGCACACGAATTTTAGTACTTTCACAAGAAAATTACACTTCATAGAACAAATACTTCTTAAAAACCACCTAGAGTAGTTTGATGAAAGTCTTTAAATTTAAAATTCTATTTCAAAAGCTTATATTTAACTACTGAAATCAAGTAACTTTTCTGGCAATATTCTATGTCTTAGAAAGTTGGCAGCAATCTAAAAAATATGGAAATGGTGCCTGCATGATTAAATTTTCTTTGCACGCACAGTGAAAAATAACTGCCATTCAAAGATTGTTTTTAAATCTTTTGGCAAAATAAAGGCTGCAGGTTAGTATCATGCAGTGTTCCTGTTTTTGTTCTCTAAGGATAACCTGAGATTTCCTTATGTGCAAACAGTAAGCCTATTCAGAAGCTGTAAATCCACCTGTTGTAACTGTTAGAGGGTTGTTTGCTTTACTGATTTTTATTAGGAAACCTGAGGATTCTTGTACTCTAACATCTTTGAAAAGAGTTCTTTGAATTTAAATACACTGCTTACACTGAAAATTCCAGTATATTCATAGGTAACTAGACCTACCCTGAGGTAGGGCTCAGATACTTTGAAACGTGTAATGAACTGCAGTGAAATAACCTTACAAGAGGGAAGATACATGATTACTCTGATCTACAGCACTTTTATAAAGCATGCATTACTTTACCAGATGAACTGTGTTGAATCCTGATACAGGTTTCATAGTGCTGGGTCTTTCAGATAATAAGGGGAAAAATATCTGTTGCTGTTCCTACACAGCATTGTAGTTGTATTTATTTTTAAACTTTGGGGGAGAGGATGTTGGGGTGTTGGTAGTTTTTATAGGCATTTTGTGACCAAAGATTCAGAGCTACTTATTTGTAATATTTCTCTCTGCAAAAGAATGTGCTTTCTCTTCCACATGCTGCTTTTAGCATTTGTCATGTTAGAAGCTGCAGATTTGTAAAACAAAGCATAAGTTGTTCATTTTTAAATTGTATTTGACGTTGTTTAAATCAGCGGGTTCTTTTTGTGCTTGCAGAACTGCTAAGGTCCAGTAAAGTAATTAATGTATTTTTCCAACATTTTTCAGATGAAAAAGCAATTTGGTGATAATGAAGCAATTACTCAGGAAATTGTTGGTTCTGCTCATGTGGAGAATTATGCCTTGAAAATGTTTTTGTATGCAGACAATGAAGACAGAGCCGGGCAATTTCATAAGTAGGTGAAAATCTTTGTTTTTCTTATCTGAAGGTAGTGGTCAGGGAATGTGAATATCCAAGCCTCCTTTAACTTGACTGGAAACAAGAATTGGGCTTTATTACATTCTTTTCTCTTCTGGAAAACTCAATTTGTTTCTACTTTTAGGTCTCTAACTTCACACATTAACTGGTATGCTCCTCCTTATGTTCCTTAGGAAGTTGCTTACCTATTGGCAAGCCTTCTAAAACCACTGGTTAACACTGTGTTTTATTTTATCAAGCATGTTATAGTTTCTTTGACCAGTGATGATCCATTATGTCGTTTGGTTTGCAGCAATTACTATGGCACGTTTATGTATTTTTCTAAGCTAATACAGGATTTCTGATGTCCTACACAAAACATTCCAGGCTAGAAATTAAGTGCAGAACACGTAACCAGTTTTTTAAAAATACTGAACATTTTCTGCATAGTAGTTAGGAGACTAATCAATATTGCTAGATTTAAATGTTGTGAAGCAGCTTCTGTAACATCAGATTAAAAGAAAAAAAGAAAGCGATGTTTGGCTTGAAATAAGCTGGTATGGTCTAAGATTACAACTCCTATAATGTGATTCTGAGAGACTGACATTACCAAGTTAGCAAAATGCTTTCTTTCCCACAGAAACATGATAAAGTCCTTTTATACTGCAAGTCTCCTGATAGATGTTCTAACGGTATTTGGGGAGCTGTCTGAAGAGGTAAGTGTCAGCAATATAAATGTATTATCTCATTGCTTTTCCAAGCACAGACGTTGCTTTTCTAAGTCATGAATATGAATTTCAGATACCATAGCTTCTAATAGTGTAGCCAAATACTTGTTAGTAAGTCATAAAGAATCATGCTAAGTATTTCAAATTCTAGACATCTGTTAGAAGATGCTTCATGACAAGTGTCAGTTAGAAATTCAAAGTTTGACTTTTACTGTGGGACACATAGCATTGCATTGAGCAAGTGAGAATGCTTACAGGGGAAATATGATGCAAGGCTCCTAGCTTTGTCCACCTTCACTTTTTTCCATGTCCTGCTTGAAGTCCACAGGCTTGATATCCTGTATGTAAATCCCCAATCTGCTAAGTGTGCCTGAAGTGCAGTCATACTTGCTCAGTTTAAAATGCAGTTGTTGTGGTTACTTTCATTTGTAAATATTGGAAAGAAGGTAAAAGCATGGTCTTGATAGTGGTGCACTTCTTGAATACTATAGGATGTAAGTGTAGATGCTAAAGATAGGTCTTATCCAAGAGAAATGCTTGGTGAATAGTTCTTGCAAAATTCTACAAATCCAAAATTTTCATCTTACCAAGAGGGACAAGTAAGGCTCTGTACCCTGACATCCTTTACTAGATCCAGTAATAACATTTCCTGGAGCCAGAGAGTGAATGCACGTTTACACATTGAATTGGACTGAAAAAGACCAATCTTAGTCTGTAGGAATCCAGTGCACAGGACAGTGCACTGATCAACTGAGTCCTCGAGAGTACCTGAAGCAATCCTGCTTTGAAGATGGAAGAAATGGTTACAAATGTCAGTGCAGAATGCTAGCAGTTGTACATTTTCTACTGTGTTTTGGGGTTTATTATTGTTGTTGCTGAAAGGACAGAACTGCTTTGTAATTGGAAAGAAGCAGAATTCTTTTTGTTTAATTGGCGAACACCAACAGTAAAAGAGAATGTACAAGAAATACAGAAAATACTTGCTCTTCTGTATAGCATCATAACATTTCAATAGTTTCCTTATCTATTCTTATGTAAAGGGATGATGGAAGAAGTGTGACTTAGACTTTTGCAGAAGTTTTTGTCAGCCTCAAATACACTCAGCATGACACCTGGTTATAGAGTATGACATCTATATTCAGACCTACTGCCTGTTTTTTCAATAGGTAATTGAAACTGCCTTCATATGTATGGACTGTCAACTATTAAAAGGCTCTTAAATCAACAGCAGAAGGCATAGAAAGCAGGTACTTTGACACCTAGAATCAGAAAATGAGTGTTGAGCGTTAAAATGTATGTTTTTAAATGGCAAGTGATTGATTATTGGGTAGTATGAATGAATTGTGTCACAGATGAAGAGTGGTTGTTCTATATCTCCATATTGGAGTTAGGCAAAAGGATTTTCTGGAAGATGTGTTTTACAAGACACAGCTTAGATCAGAGCAGTAGGAAGCTCTGTGATAGCAGCATTCTTTTCATTTACCTCAGTAGTGATATTCATTCAATAGGGCAGCCTTCTGAAAAGGGACAGCAGTGCATGTTAAAAACAAACCAAAACCAACAGCATTTTAATTCTCAGTTCTGGAGTCGTTTGCAGTCAGAATGCAGGACAGACATCAAACACTTCGTTCCCTACTCCTCTTTCTATCCAGTATCTTGGGTGTGGGGGATGGGGGTGCTTGGCCCATCCTTAAATGTGCTCTCCTCAGCTGTATCCCGAGATGGGTGCACTGGAGATGGTTTTATCCAGCATGGGGCAGCCCTAGCCTCTCCTCACAGACACCACTCCTGCCATGCTGAGTTGCCAGCACCTGGGATGGACACCTGATACAACAGCATCTTCACACTTTGTCAATAAATAATCGCCACGTTAGAATAGAGGAGAGATATACAGGCTCTTAAATATTGCATAATAATCTGTCCTAAAAGTAGCATATTGTGGGTATGTGTTTTCTGCATTTTGTGACTTCTAGACTGTTTGTTAAAAGTGAGGGAATTTAATTTGTAACAGTGACTGACCAGAAGTTTAACAGAAAGCTGTATTTTCCAACTGTACTTTTCCTTTTTGAGGTAGGGTGAATGCATTTTCATAAATATATCATGAGAATAGGCTTTGTTTCTTGTTTTCAAGAGGTGTTCAAGAGATGTTTAAGAGAACATCTTGTTTTCAAAAATGAAGACCAGATCTTTCTCCTGGATTGCATGAGCATCCTGGGTGATACAATGTATTAAATATGAGCAAGGGAGGTTACTGGAGATACCTTTTGTATTGGTCTCTCTACCCTGTTCTAGATGAGAGTGCAATAGGCTTTGTGAAGTACAGTATTGAATTTCAGTTTCTTAATTTCTTAGAAACTTTGGGTTTAATTTCCAAATTAATTTTTATTTTTTTTAAATAGAAAAATAATTTTTAGAATTTTGGCATTGGTGTGAAGCATGCTGTCCCAACCTTCATTGTTCATTTGGGCCAATTATTCCACTTATCCTTCCACATTTCTCATCTGTTTATATTCAGCCTTGTTCCTTGATTTATATTACCTCATAACTGTCAGAATTGGTTGTTTCCCATACAATTTTTGACCAAGTGGTTGATTTGCATAATCAGATTACTATTTCTTGCATCAGTTGAAAGCTCTTCCTGGATTGAACACCATTGTAACAGTCCCGTGAGATACAAAGTAACCGATCTTCCTTTCATGTTTTGACATGTTAAAAGTTGTACCTAGGAACAGTAAAGTGTATTTTTAAAAACAAAATGGAGAATCTTAATGTCATAGAATATTACAAACAAATCACATTAATCTGCAGTTACATCAGTCTTTCTGTATTCATACTTTTAAATAAAATTTTAAAATTTAAATTAATATAATTAGAAAAGATTTTATATTTCTGATCAGCAGCAGTAGCATTTTAAGTTTCACGTATTTGAATCTAAAGTAAATAATCATCCAAGTTTATGGAGATAGGAAGCTTTCTTATTTCATGTCAGTAATTACTACATAGTGCAATGCCTTTCCTACTAGATGTTCTTGGTATAACTTATTTCCTTCTCCTGATATGCTGTGCTAGTTGAGATCTCCACATTTTCCTTTCATGCTATCTTGTTAGAGCTGTTATTTTAATTTTTTTTTTAATTCACCTATTAATTTTACACATTTTTTATCTTCAAAAGGGTGTCAAATGACAGCAGAGAAAGTGAAAAAGATGTTTATGTTTCTGTTTTGAATGCATTAATTCGGAGAAGTGAGTGGTTAAAGTGCTGTCCTTTTCCCTCCCCCAGAACGCCCAGCACAGGAAGTACGCCCGGTGGAAGGCAGCATACATTCATAACTGCTTAAAGAATGGAGAGACTCCTCAGCCTGGCCCCATTGGAATGGAAGGAGAGAGTTTTGGTACGTGTTTCCCTTTGCTTTTTAAGAGAGCAGAAGGCTGTGCCACGGCGAAGTGGTGGTATGCACAGTTTCTCAGGGAGCACCCCTCAGGAAGCACAGCTTCCCAGCTTGATATTCCCTTCACAATGGGCTGCCTTCTTCTTTTCAGCTTCTCCTGCTGTTATTTTTATTGGACCTTACTGTGTGATTGACTTATTTAATAAAATATTCTTTTCTTTGTAGTGGAGATTATTATTTTGAATACAGCTACTCTCTAGGAAGGTGTTGTCAGCTTTGGGCCAGAACCATACATTTCTTTAACACTACCCACAGTCCTTCTTTTAAATGTGTTTTGTAAAGTTATGATCCTTTTTCCATTTTATCGTCTCTCAGAAGTTAAGTAGGAGTTAAAAATGGACTGATTGCAGGTGAATTCAACTTCAAAGCAAAGACCTGCTTGTGAGATAACTCCTTTCTCCCTGTGTAATAATGTCAGTTTCAAAACAGTTTTATGTCCTATTCTGAGTTGTATTTTCTGTCTCTTTCTCACTCATCCTCCTTTTCCTTGTGTTTTCAGTCGCTCCCTCTGGCTGAGCTCCCTGTACAGGATTCCTTGAGGTTCCCACTTTATCTAACCGTTAAGGTGATGATTTCCAAGGATATCCACTTACCCAAACTGAATGTGTATCAGAACAAGTTGTTTTACTTTAGATAGTGATCAGTTTCATTGGTTTTGGTAGCCACCAGTTTCTTTGCTTTTCTCCTAAATGCAGATTGAATTTCAAAGGTTGATCTCTTATGAAATAGGATGTCATCGGAATGGCTATTTTCTCTATGCAGATTTAAACGGACTAATTCTGCACAATGACAACTTCTGAGTATCATTCCTCACATACCTAGTGGAACAACTGAGACCATAAAATAATTTGTCATTTTCTTTTGAGCGGCGTGTGAGACTTTGTGGCTTGTCAATTAAGTTGATGGTAATTTATCTCTTAAGCTTAGATTTTGTAATACAAACTTCTCCAAATAAAAAGGGTCAATAAACAAATCTACAGAGCAAAAGAGAAAGATCTAGCTTGTAGAGTGTGGCTTGTATCTAACCTGTAGAGTCACTTTATAGGAGTGGCTACATAAAGTTTTGTGAATATATGTATTAATGTAGACTACGTGTATTTATACTTGTGCACACATATGAAATATAGATATATATACACATAAAAGTAATTATTTGTTTGTTTGCATTCATTTGTGTTTGGAGTCTATACCTGAATCTTGAGTGAATTTTGAGGTCTGAACTTGTAATTTGCTTCTGATAAGTTACAGGTTAATTAGGCTTGTAATTTTCTACTCATTACTTTTGTCTGAAACATGTCAAAACATTAGAAAACTAGTTTGTCGTCTGGGTCTCTGTCTTTTCATCGTGCAATCTCACATTTTGATGCATCTCCACATAGTAATTTCTATGTCCTGGACAGTGTTATATTAAAAAATAAAGGATATTATCATGGGGTTTTTCTAAGGAGAATGTGTACCAAACATCTATTTCAGTTTATTATTATCTTTATAGTGACTAAGAGCCTGGGTGCCAAATATAATTTATTTGCAGTTTCCTGGATAAAATACTATTTATATATTAGTACTCCAGAAACACTGCAACATAAGTAAATTCAAATATTTGTGAACAAATACCGAGTATGATAGTTTTATTTCCAAGCTACTTGTTTATTCTTGTTATTATGTTTTCCTAACCTAAAGGCACCCTACAGACTTAAACACTGGAATGGAAATGTTAACCACTGAAATGTGCTCCAGTTTAGGCACAGCTGTATTTGAAGTGAAGCATTAGCAAACTAATTTCTTGTTCAACATACAGTCTTTTCCAAGGCGGTTTTCTTAGCTGTCCATGCGGCTGCAGCAAGAAATACTTATGATGTAACTCCCAACTGCAAATATCACATCTTTGTCAAATTACACCAGATTGATGATTTAACGGAGAATGTGACACGTGAGATAAAAATCTCTTGTTATATTGAATGTAATGAGTAGCTCAGTTAAATATTTTCAGCTTTAAATGAGTGCTCTTTTAGTGGTCTGGCTCATAGTGTGGTGAAGCTGACCTGAGTATAGGAAGCGAACTATGAATTTTAAACAACTGCAAAAATAGAATTTCTAAGTAAACATTACAAAGCTTTTGCTAAAAATCCATGTGTGCAACTTATAGAAGCTAATTATTTCTCAAGAGCACCAATTAGTCTTTTATTAATTTTATTAATCTCCAGGGGTAACTAACCTGATCAAGGCTACAAAAGAAACTGTTGTAGGAAGGAAAGCAGAATTCAGGCTTTCCTCAAATCCTTGGTATTTGTTGCAGTTCGTTACAGGTGATAATGGGAATTGGTGAAGACTTTTGCTTTCATTACCAGGTTATGTCTACATGCAGCTTAAAAGGGACACAAACGCTGAGTGAATCAAAATTTTAACATCTTTTTTGATAGGGAGCCTGCAAGATCTGTAACTTGGCAATTTGTTTTTGTTTGTTTTGTTGTTGAATTTTATTTCATGTAGAGAGATTATTTCTCAAACTCCTATTTTTCTGAGAAATTAAATGAAAAATACATGTTGATGTTTAATTTTTACAGTTGGCTCCATAGTGTAGGTGTCCATAATGTTTCACATAATCAAGACAAAAATTTTACACAAATTAATTTTTATGAGAAGAATCAGTACAAAAGAGTTTCAGTTCCTCTTTGTGCATCATAAGAAGAAAAGCAGTATTGTTTGAATGTATGACTGGACCTTCCCCATTCCTTTCTGCTTGCTCATTTTCTTCCTCCCCTAGCATGTGGAAAAAGTCTGTTTAAACAGAGTGAAACTAGGTCTCTGTAGCTTGACAAATTACCATTTTTTTCCAAAGTGTTATTTTTTTTGTGATTCTTGAAAACCATACTGTAACTCTTGGAGATGTTTTTACAGTAACATAGGCATGCTTTATGCAGTTCTGCTGTTGGATTTATGGATGCTTTTGTCAGGATGCCACCGTGGTAACCTGAAAATGACATGCGTAATTTATTAATGCAGTTGGAATACAAGTCCTGGAGTACACATAAAGGTTACTTAGCATTAGCCCTAGGTCATCCAACAAGATTTTACACTAATGGAAAAAAAATAGAAATATGAAAAAAGTTTCGAAATAGCCATAATATAGCCATAGTAAATATATTAAATGCAATCATCTTCATTGCAATATATATGTAGGCTACATTTCTATTACAGAATTTCAGACTACTTTAGTAGTTCCAACTAGTAAAAGGAACTGTGTGGAAAAAGTTGATGGATTTTTGAGTTCATTTCTCAATGTTGTGGAAAAAAAATAGAGGTTTGGTTTGTTTTTTAAAAGCAGTGTTCAGACACAACCTTATATTGTGAATCTTCTACAATATTTCAAGCAAAAGAGAAACAATATAGCAGAATGAAACAAAGTAAAAAATTAAATTGATAGATTAGAATTCTCTGAACTCATTAAAAATAGGAGTCCAGAGAACTGGAGGAGTCTGGATTTCTTAAAAACTTTTTTGCAAATTTTATATTTAGCGCATTGAGCTGCTGAAATTAAGTCATGATTGGTGCTTGCTTACACTAGAAAAGGGAATGCCATTAAGCCTTGAGAATCCTCTGTTTATATAAAAGTATCTTTAGATGGTTGGTTATGAGGCTGAGGTGATTATTTAATAAAGTCTTGCTTTCAGTAAATAAATAATTTTTAAAAACACAAACAGGTGGTCTGGGTATAATGTAGCTCTGCAGAAAATTTAAAGAGCTCATGAATTCATTAATGCTCAGATTCAGGCACAAAAGCTGATGAGGTTCCAAGACAAGAAACTCAGCTGGAGCTGAAATGAAATGTAAAACAATTGTGTCAGTGTTTCACAGCCCACTTTCAGCTGTGAAATTGCTTTAAGCAAATTTTAAGGAGCTTTGAATTCTAGATTATTACTGCTGCATGAGAAAATAATTTCCTAATTTTTTAGCCTTTTTTCCCATTCTCTGGAAAAGATTTTTTTCAATTATGTTATGGACATTCTAACCATGGAATTTAAAACCTCGACTTAAATGTTCTTTTATAGCAGCCTGCAACTTTTATCTGGCACTTCTGTTAAAAACTATTCATGAATACTGAGAGTGGGTATCTTAAAATGTTTCTAATACTTCAGTCTTTGATAAAGAATTTTTTAAATATTTACTTTGCAGAAAGAATAGTTACAAGGCTTTTATGATATTTGGGCACTTTAAAGACGTAAGAAGAGTTAACTTAAACAAAATTACTTTTATGTTTAATACAGTTTTAACATTGGCCAATTGCACAATGAGCAAATCAAAGAGTTGAGCTTAATCTTGTGATACATATACCTGACTACAAAGTAGATTGCCCGTTTGTGAATTTAGCTCTTGCAGGCACTGTTATTATAAGTGGTTAGCACTTCTAACTTTTTTTTTGTTATTTTTAACATTGCCAGACTTTAACCCGTTGAGTTCATGTCTTCTGTGGCCAGTGTTGCCCATTGCTTTACCAAGCTTCTTTTTGTGGTGGTTTGATTTGGGGTAAAAGAATTGGCACTGTCTAGCCTTTTATGAGGAGTTTGTAAGGCAAATACAGTTTTCCATATTCTGGTTCATGTATATGTTAAAATGTAGATTACTGCCTGTTTGTGATAACTTGTTCAACTTCTATGGATGCAGAACATGAAGTTATAACAAATTGTTCTAATGAGACAGATAGCTTATATTCAGACAAGTAAGTAAATGATTCTTCAAGTTGAACAGAAGAGATTTTTGAAAGTATGTGAGTTTCTGGAACTTTATTGTATGGTATATTGCTTTTTACCTTTCAAATCCACCCTGTGTGGTTTGGGTTGATGTTTTATGTCATAGTGTGTGGTGGCAATTTTTTTAGCAATAAAAATTTGAAAGGAGGTATTAAGGAAAGCCAAAGTTTTCAAGTGTTTATACATAATAGTTGCAGTAATTCCTATTTTGTGTCATTTTAGCAGATGCTGAAAGGGAAGAAGCAGGGTCATCTTCTGTCCATAGTGGAACAACTCCATCATCATCATCTACATATGAAGCTAACAACATACCAACTAGTAATTACACTGGCATACATATACCACCAGGAGCCCATGCACCAGCCAACACTCCAGCTGAAGTACCTCATAACACAGGTATGTCCAAATCACACCAGAGAAATCCATGCCTTTATTGAGAGACAAACTTTTGCCCAAATTCTACTCCATCACATATAAAGTAGAATAACACAGTATTGTGTGGAAAAGCATCTTCATAAGATAAATTGTAAAAATGCCACTGGAAATAAATTTTTTTCTAAAAATATGTAAATCATAATTTGGAGCATTTTTACAGAAGACATATGGACTAAGAAAGTGACTGTTCCTGCAGACAGACTTTGTCTTCTCTTAAATCAGTAAAATGGCATTGCATTGCAACATCTGTACTGTAAAGCACAATTTGAATCTTTCAGTTTATAGATGGAATTGTATTACTTCATTTCATATGTAACTTTCCCTGTGCAGATAGACTTCATGTGGGAGCTTATCCAACACAGTGCTGAAATTGTTACAACCCTATAGCAATCATGCATGATGTATACAATTCTTACTGGTTTGGTTTGATTTGCCTTGTACCGCTTTGCCTGTGCAAGTGCTTTAGTGTGATTGACTTCAGATTAATATTAATTCCTATTAATATTATTAATAGGAATTTTGTCCCTAGGGCTAAACATATTGACTCCTACATCCTTATTTTTATGTGTAATTTTTGGACCAAAACCAGGTTCTTAAAAATTCCAAGTTCCTTGTTTATATATATGTTTATATATGTGTTCCTTTTTATAATAATCATAGAGTATAATTATTAATTAATTATTAATAAGGCTAAAAATTTAAAATCTCTTTATTTCAGTCCTGGTGATCATTTATTGTTCAGATACATTTTCATATTATTGAACGGATGAGATATTTTTGTCACACACTCCCTCCTTTTCTTTTACTTTCTCAATTTAAAAAAATGCTTCACCCTATGAAGAGTTCAGGATGGTTTTTTTTTTCAGCTTTAAGAAAGGGAAATCCTTTAGATAGGTGGGGGTCTTTTTGAGTCTGGGAGAGAGAGTATCTGAAAATTATGGAGTAACATACCTTGTTGGAATACATGAATTCTGTGTTTTACATAGTTTTAACCCCACCCATTGTTCAACGGTGTGATGTAATTTAGAAAAGTGATTATACCCTCTTCCTAGACAGCAGGTGTTGTAGAAATAACTTTGTGCTAGTCTGGTATGTTCTGGGCATACTGCAAAAGTACAAATTTGGGTCAAAACAAATGTGCCTAAAATGGGAATGAAGATACAAGAAACCTTTGCAGCATAAAGTGCTGTTTCTTCTTCTAGCACCATTATTTCCCTTTTAAACTTAGCTAGAGGTTTTATTCTCACTAATTGTTTTCAAAAGAATTAGGAAGGAGATAGTTTGCAAGTGTGAGGTGACTGGACTTTAAAAGAATAATAATATAGATTGCCTCTGGTATTAGAATGTAGAATTTAAATTTCAAATGTAAAAGTTTACTCACACTTTTCTTTAGGAGGTTTTCCTAAATACTTTAGGGTAACCAGTGTCTCTTGTACCTGTACTGGTAAAATGGATGACATTCTGTACATTCTTCTGTTTTATTTTATAAAGCATTCATATTTGATGTGAAAGCATTAAAATTATTTGTTATACAGTTTCAGTATTAGTACACTATCAGCTGCTTAATTTGAAAATCATAAGGTGTATCTGTTGTAGTTTTTTGCTTACTTTTAAAGTCAGTAGTTAAAAATAATCCGAGTCCATTTTTTTGCATTGATTCACAGGAGTGACAAGTAACACCATTCAGCCTGCTCCTCAGAATATTCCTCTAGTTGATCCTTCCCTTTACAGTGCTCAGTCTGCAGGTAAGTCTGTGGCATTTGTATTGTTGTACATGGACATACTGTGTCCTCTCTGCCTCCCTGCACTGAAGGAAGAAGTTTGAAAAATATTGTCACTATTATCCAAATGCTATTCCAGAATTTTTAAAAGAATGGATAACATCTAAGCATTGTGTTGTTAAGATTTTAGTAGTTTCTGAAAGCTGTTACAGTATAGTGTTGTCTGTTTGACTACTTTGAACTAGTGAGCTAGCATTGCATAAGGCTTTTTATTATTTTTATTGTTACTTCTCAGGTGACGTTATGATACATTTTGCAAAGCCTATATTCCTGATAGCCTTGCTAAATTATATTTTTTGTAATTAATACACATTCCTTTTACTTAAAATTTACTCTACAGGGTCAGCATGTAAGTTACTTATTAATTTCATAAAATAATTCATGAAACATTCATGTTGTGTATTTGTGCAGAATAATAGTGTGTGCTTCCTGACTATAAGTAGTACCTGTGTTAAATGAAGCAATTTGTAAGGTACTGCTAATGATGTTATTTTGATGTACCATTTAGTCAAGGCTTTTATCTTTTAAGATGTTATCTGTCTTTGATGTTGAAATCACTGATAGCCTATATCATATGTATTTTATGTCTGCCTGCATATTCCATGCTTTGAAGTGTACACATAAGAGCTAACCGTAGAGAAACCATGGCCTGTGGAAGATCAGTAACTGACAGTAAAGCTGGAATCATCCTAGATTCTAATTTGAACACTCATGTACATTTGGACAAAGAGTTAACTGTGTTCTAAGAATTTTTCTGTACATGGAAAAGAGAAAATAGTGTAAAAAAAACCCCGAACATAAATGACATCTGTTTGTAATAATCGGATTTTTGTTGGCAATATAATATGGATGTTGAGTGAGGAGAAAGTCTAGAAGTCCTGGTATAAAATCTGTTCATATTCTCCCCTACAGTTTATTCTCATCAGGGAGAGCTGGTAGTATATATTAGTATACAATATTATATGTAATTGTGATGTTAAGTTCTTGTACTAACCACTGTAAAACATTGCCTGTTACGACTACAAATGTAGATAGGTATGTTCTTATATTTTATAACTTAAAAATATTTAGTTACTTTATTATGTTGTTGAAGAGTGTGTCTGTGTTAAAATGGCTTTACTGAAGAAGCATTTTTGCTTGAATAAAATGCCATAGTAGGAATTCAATGTTTAACTTGTTTTTAGTCTACTGGCATAAAGCATGCTTAAGGATATTTTCCATTTTAATATATTAGAAAGCCATTTTTATAGAAGATGTCTTAAAAATAGCAAAATTGGCCATTTATAGAGACATATTAACCTTTAGTATTCTCCTGAGGAGCAAAAGGTACTATAGGTGCTATAGTTTTTCTGGAATATTATTGTAATCACAGGATCTCAGGATAGTTTGGGCTGGAAGGGACCCAGAAGGACTGAGTCCAACTCTGAAGTGAATGGCCTATACAGGGATCGAGCCCACAACCTCGGCATTGTTAGCACCATGCTGTGGCCAGCTGAGCTGGCATTAATGTCTCATGTGGCAGTAACTCATTTTATTGAGAACAACACCTCAGACCTGTAGCTGTAACATTTAAACTTGGTGATAGTTTTTGAGTTTTGTAGGCTGCTGTGGGGATTTTGGTAGCTCCTCAACAGAAATGGCTCACAACTTTACTTAAGTCTTGCCATAGCAACTGCTAGTTGGAAGGCAAATTTTGTGGTGTTTAGAAGCAAAGCTTTCATGTTTAACTGGCTTATCATGATCTTCTAGACAGTCATTGTACCAGGTTTTTTTGGTGACTACTCTGAAAATTTTAGTCATTGTTGTTTCTTGGTTTGAATGCTTGTTTCTGGTTGTCAAAAATGTAATAATTTTGATTGAAACTTAAATTTTTTATTAAGTTTAAAACATTCCATTATTCAATATCTGAATAGTATCAGTGCATTGCTCCCTCTTACTACCTACCTGAGGTAACCTGGTTTTAAGTCATGCATAAATAAGAAGGAATTGTCTTTATGAGAATGCGTAATAAGTAATATTGTGTAATTAAGAGATTAAGACCCTTGCTAAGCACCATGATAAATCTCTTAACTTGATCTAACCTGAGTATTTGCATGCCTGCATTCCTCTCCTGCACATCTGTTGTGCCACTACAAGTTTGGGTCTTCTAACAGCACAATATGAGGGAGTGCTGCAAAAGTGCACCAAAAGAGATGATAAAGGTCATGCAGGTTTGAAAGCTTAGAAAACGCAGTCAGTTATGCAGGAGTCTCAGAGGGCACAGGGAATGTGTCAGCAGAGATACAGTTACAGTTTTGTTTGCATGTGTGGAACTGAGAAGCTTGAGAGCAATGGGGAAATGGTTTGTCCTGTTGTGTATTCTTCTCATGATGCTGAGTAGTCCTTTATATGTCAACAGTGGCCTTGTTCTCTAGCCCATAAGTAGATTGAGAAATACCTATATCTGTTAATGGATGTACAAAACTGTGGGACCATGAGCCCTCCTCAGTTCCTGAGCTGCAATATCTGGGCCAGATTCTTGCTGCATATTGAGGTGTGTACCATTCCCGTGGAACTGAGGTTTCCTTTGGACAGGAAGGAAGGATCAGTGTTGCCCTCCATCCAGTAGATCTGCAGAGCTGGCACAGGGCATGGTATATTTGTTCCATGATTTAGACACGATGTCCGTGTCTACTAACAAATTACACAGGCTTGCAAATATTTGGCATGGAGAACAGCTGGCACAGAACCTCTCACATCCATAAACTTTTAAACCTAAACAAGGTAGCTTGTTAAGACTGCTCGTACTGAATGGTCTGTAGCTTGCTCTGCCCACAAGTCATGCCCAGGAATTGTTTGGGAAAGTGCTAGTTTGCACGGGCCAAAACCATACTGGAGTCTGATCCAGCAGTTTGACACTGCATACAGTCAAGTTTGAGTGCTGAGACACCTTCCTTGGCAGTGTTGAATGTGGTAGTATAGGCATAGCCAAACAGGATATTCCACATATTCCTGCAAGAATCTTTCTTGTAGTAAGATCAAATGTATATTTTAAAGATAAATTATATATTTTCTTTGCTTCAGAAGCCGTTTGATTAATGCTGTTACGATTTTGGTGGAGAGGAGTAGAATATTTTATATAAGGAAGATTAAGTTAAAGGAATAGTGTTCTTTGATTTTTAGTTAGCCTAAATCTTTCAACAGTTGTCGTGTGGGAAGAGGTTTCAGAGTTTAACATTGACTTCTGAAAGTGTCAAAGCTTTTGCATTTAAGCATGGGTTAATGTGTCTGACAACAGAATTTAGATTTATACAGCAACTTTGTGTACATGTGTTCACATTTCTCTGGTGTAGTTTTCTTAAATTTATTACCCCTAGATTTTGCTAACAGTAAAGGCGTTCATAGTTGTGCTACACAGTTTTTATAAGATCTTCTTATGTTGCCATATGGTCCCTTCTACAGGTGGAATTGTATAAAGAGAGCATTTGTCCATTGTAGTTGTATGTATAATGTCTGATAATCTACACACAAAGTAGAAATAATAATTTGACATTGAATGTGTTTTTATGATCTTAACCCTTAAAATATGTAAATTGAAGTCAGTTACTAACTTTTGTGGTTATACCTTTGATGTAAGTACAGTCTTTACTGTTAAGTTTTACATTATTTGTGAAACTTCAGAACACAGAGCTGGTTTGTTTCCACTTTGCTTTTCCATTGTGAGGTGTGGACTTCAATAGGAGCTCAGGCTACTGAGCACATCAAAAGATCAACCCTCTTACTGTATAAACTTTAGTTTATAAATTTTAAATGAATATTTTTTTTCCCTCAAGTTATGTCATAATAGCATCTGAGGTAGATTTCCTAATAAATAAGGCTTTATGCCAGCAAAACATTAATAGAGCTCATACTGTAAAAATAAGATTAGACGGATGAATTTAGGCTTGCTTCCAATAAATTAGTTGAATACTGGACTGTTGCCTTGGCCAGTTTTTAAAGAATGATTTTGTAGTTTCTTTTGGCATGATAGCATAAAGCTACTCTGAGGAGAGCTTCGTCCTTTTAATTTCTTAAAGATGTTCAGTAATGTGATCGCAGATTGACCCCAGCTGCTTTTAGTCTGTGACTTTATTGAGGTTACAAAGTACCCGAGGTGTGTGCCTGTGTTTATGCACTCCTTCAGGTGTATTTACTCATGTATTTTAAGAGATTTAATGTGGTTTCACTTATTAAGCATAAAATCAATATACATTGCAATGATAATGAGCCCACCAAGTTTTTGTCCCTCAATGGTTATATTTATTTATTGAAAGGAAAATAAGTAGAGTTCTAGAGTATATTTTTAAAATTCATAGAATTTATATTCCGAGTGCTTACCTTTCTGCTTTTTCTTTGGGTAAGCTTGTTTTGAAAACCAGCAGACCAGTCTAGTTTTTAATATTCCCTGCTTATCTTTTTTATCTGTTCAAAAGCTGTTCTTCAGTAGTAAGACTGGGGGAAGGAAAAGTAAATATAATAGACATTTTTTGGTAAGAATAGAGATTCTTTAGTAAACATTCTCACAGTATTGCTAACAACAGTTCTATTTTGAATGAAAGGATCCATTTAACAGAAATTGTGCCATAAAAAATTGCTTTAAGTATATTCATGTAGTTGCTTAAAAGTAAAATGTACTTAGAGAGCTAAATCTTCTTTAACTAAATTTTGTGTAAAATGTGTGGTGCATTTAAAAGCATGTTTTAATCTGTGAAATCTGTTCATTGCTTATACCATACTGTGTGGGAAATTATTAAATATAAACATAATCTTTAGTGGTTTATATGATTATTTATCCGTGCCCATAAAAATCTGTCATTTACAAGTTAAGTTGCTATGAAAGAACCTGAGTTAATTTGTCCATAGATTATTGGAGTGGCATGGGATTAGCCTTAAAACTCCCAGTGAATTTGTGGGTGGAAGGAGGTACAGTAACACAGCTGTGCTTTCTTTACACCCACATCAGTGATACTATTCACATATAAAATCTTCTGCCAGTTAGGGCATATGTCCCTACTATGCCTTCTCCAAGACTGAATGCATGTGTTTGAGTGCTACAGAATTCCTAAAGTTTTAACTTACATCAAGAAAATACTGTGATTAATAAGTAACAGTTGGTTTCTACTATATTACAGCAGTAATTTTTGCTAGTGTTCTCCAGTCTTACAAAAATGGACACATTTCATTGCGTCAATCTTGTTTTCGGTCATCTTACATAAAATTGGAAACATAAAAATTACTTGTAAAAACAGAAACATAAAATGTGTGAAAACATGCCAGTGAGAAATGCTTCTACATTCTGAAAAGTTATTCCAGTTGAGAAGGAACAGTTTCTAACTCTGTATTATTCCCGAAGAAAGCAAAGCAATGATGCTGTAAACAAAAAAATCACTTGTTTCTTGCACATTGTAATGTGATTACAGCTAATTAATGTAATGTTAAAAGGTCTCCTTTGCTGTCTTAGATGAAGAGCAGATCTTTCTCAAAGGTATTGGCTTACTTCTGAAAGGCACTGGGTCATGCAAATACCAGTGTTTAGAAAGGTCCTCACATTTTTCAATAGCAAAGAAGCTTTATATGAATGGAAAGAAAAGAGAACAGAACAGAAGAAATATTGTAGCTTGGTCTTTGTAATACTACCACAAATATTAGCCTGATTTTCATAATATTACCACAAACCTAAGTAAAACATAAAAATCTTAAGAAAGGAAGCTTAAGTCATATTTCCTTTGTAGTAACTTTGTAATACTTATGTTTTTGCAGGAGAAGTCCGCTTGACTCCAGAGGACTTTGCCAGAGCTCAAAAATACTGCAAATATGCTGGCAGTGCATTGCAATATGAAGATGTGAGCACTGCTGTGCAGAATCTACAGAAGGCCCTCAAGTTACTCATTACAGGCAGAGAATGAAGCTTTAATCCAACATTTCATGTCTTTCGCCTAAAGAACTAACAGTTTATTACTGTACCTGTTAGGGAAATGGAATTACACAGAAATTCTCAGTCTCATCACTCATGACAATGGAACCACTGTTTCAGTGTCAGATTAGCAATTAATGGTACGGTAGGAATCTCTGTTTTCATTTTACAGACAGTGGAGCTTGAAACAGGAATGCAGTGGCTTTATGTGTGCAAAATATTGAAGAAAATACTGTGAACACCACTCAAGAGTTAAAATTCATCTTGCAATATTTGGATTATCAGAATTGGAAAATGCTGACTATAAAAAACTTGAGAATTAGGATGTTCTTTTGAAATTCTTACTCTTGTTTTATTATTGCAAACAATTATTTAACAGGTATAATAGCTTTAAAGTAATAACTAAGATTAGTGCTTTCCTCCTGAAATGAGAGCATGTGAGAAGTCTGACAGGTCCACAGTGGAAAGGACTTTTCTATACATAAATTATTTCTGTATTTGTGTTATCTGAGACATAAGCCTAACTTGAGGGAGTCTTGAGGATCTTTGTATTTAATTTGAAAATGTGCTGAAAAAAAATATCTCTTGATACTTCAGAGGGAGTAATTTTGATGGTGTTCCAGTCTAATCCCCACAGGTATATGGACTACTACATGTATTCTGGATTATTGGTTCTTGCTCCTTCTGTGTGAACACTTAAAATTTTGTATATGTATGGGTAATTAAGAGAAAATACTAATATTTATCAACAATGATCCTAAAACTGGAGGCAGAGATTATAAATAATTTGAATTTTCAGGAAGACTTACCAAAAGAACAAAACTGTTCCATCTTTTAAGGAGGCTGGAAAAAAGCTTGTTCTTCAGCCATTAAAACAATGTAGGTTTGTCTCTGGTATTAGTGTCATAGAGCTTTGTATTTCCAACTAATATTTTTCCTGTCTGCTTTGTTGTGAAGACTTTTTGGACTTGGGATTTAATTAAAATATCTTGGAAACTGAATTTTGAGTCTTTATGAGGTCTACTACTGCAATTATAGAGCTCTCGATTGTTAAAAATCCCTCCATGCTGTTTAAAAGAAAGAATACACAGTCTTTTATCTGGCATGACATTATAATAGAGTACACCATAAAGCATGTCTGATATGTGTAATAATTTTAATGACATATTATCTGATCTCTCGGTCTTTCCAAGCTGCTGGATCAAATCCATGTTATTTATAGCTGCACTGCTTTGGAGTGACTACAGTAAGTTTTATATTCAAAGCAAAAAGATGAGGAAAAGAAAATCAAACATAAGCATGCATTAAAGTTTAGCTGATTGTATCCTTTAAAGTGTGTAATGTCTTTGACAGCAGATTTGTAATGGGTAATATGAAACTTAAAAATGTATGTTTAAACACTTTAGTTGACTGAGACTTAATAGATAAAATATGGTATTTTTTTGTGTTGCTTTGTGATATAGTATAGCCTGCTAATCTGGACAACGACTTGGGTTAGATTTTAATTGGGGAAACTTGAAACCATCTGGAACTTTTTGACAGTAATGCTGTACAGACTTGAGCAGTAAGTCTCTATTTTGTACAGTGTGATGCAAGATAGATCTCTCACTTCAGTATCAAACTGAGTTACTTCAGTCTTCTATATATTTAATTGTTGGTCTACACTGTAGCATTGCAGTAAAATACTCAGAAGTTTCTTTCATTTCAGGATCATACTACTATTTTTTTAAAACCAGCTTCAGTCCCCAGAACTTGTAGGAAGAAATTCAGTTTCCGTATTTCTATTTATAAAATAATAAAAAGAACTTTGGGGCTTTTGTATTACATGCAAAAATAAGTAAGCTACTATACAATGTTGTATTGATTTGAGGCTTTTAAATTAAAGTTCTTGGGGTTTTTTTATGATTGAATGATCTGAAATGGAATACATAACTATGCTTGAAAATGAAAATTTAAGTATTTCTTAAAGTGTATAAAAGATTTTCTGTTGGCCATGATTATATTGTACCTTTTGGTTCCTCTAGGAAACCAGGGAATCATCAGTAAAAAAGCGATAAGCAATGCAAAAGTCATAAGCAATTTGCTTGAATGATCATTGGTACATCTGTTAACTTTCTTCTGCCTAGAAAGAAATTAAAGTAAGTGTTCCTGAAGGGAATGGAGATGAAAATGCTAATACAAAAGTTTAAGAATTTCTTAAGCTAGTGAGACAGTCTTTCTGAAAATAAATTAGTGTTTAGAAGATTTACTATATAAAATTTCACATAAAATGGAGCACTTCTAATACCAGCCTTCAGACATACCTGACATAGGCTGTTGAATTTATTTTGCATAAAATTATTTTGCTGTCATCATTTATTTCTTAATTGAGAAAGTTTTGTAACAGCTCATAAAACCATATTTTATACGCCATCTTAAAGCTGATGATTTTTTTGATGTAAAAGACTGAATATTTATTATCTAAACTCATGCCTAAAGTAAATTACAGCAAAGCATTTCTATTCCATTTAGTATAGCCTCTGAGACAGCTTTAAATACAGCAGATAGCCTAAAAGTACAAACCAGTGTTGCAGAACTGTTCAAACAGTGTACATATTTGAAAATGCCAGGAGAATCTAGGTATATAGGCTATAACTATTCCAAATGGGGATTTGTGACGAGCACTGAAATTTATGGCCCCATTGTTAAGTGTGTGAGCTTCTAAGTGTCGACTGATTCATTTTGCAGCCGTTTAGAGCGATAAAGTATCAACACATAACTTCTCTCAACTGCTTCCCCACACAAACAAGTACAGTATTAAATAAAGGAGAGTACTGATTTTGTTCAATGCTGCAGTTAACAACTCTCCTTTTCAGTCTCTCAACTGCCACCTACATACTTGTTGGCCATTCTCCTTTGGACTGTGAGTTCTCAGTCTTGTAAAGAAGATTCTTGCTTAAGAAAGGAGGAGGCATCTGTCAGATTTTTATCAGATATTCCATGTTCAGTTTTGCTACTTATGTAAGCTAGAATTTTAGTCAATCTGTACAGTGTTTTTCTCTTAAGAGGCTTGATGTTTTTGCAGCTCTTTGTATTTTCATTTCTCTCCAGGGAAAGTTATATATTAGACTTAGGTTTCCTACAGAAGTCTTAAAAACGTGTATTGCGGAGGAGGTCATCCTTTATGAAACTGTGAAGATTTTTTTCAAATTAATTGAGTTTACAAATACTGGAGGCAGTATTCTCAAATTTTTGAAGTAATTTCAGGTGGAATATTTAATAGTTTCCTTTGTAAGGGAAGTTTCAGAAGCACAGACTTAAGTATGATCACATTCCAGAATGTGATAATAACAGTAATATTTCAGACTATATAATACTGACCTATGAGAAACTAACAGGAGAGAAACTTCCTGTCTGAAGCAGAATTGGATGGTGGAGGTGGTTTGTGTGCAGACACATCAGTGGGTATATATACAATGCATGTAAATTCAATGGTGAGCTATAGGAGTGCGTTTCAAAAAACTATTATTACCTTGTTTACAAGTATTGGGAAGATGTCAGATACAAATATATAGATACTGCTAACAAAAGTTGTTCTTAATGTCAGGTTTTAAAAGTACTAGCTTAGGGCCAAAAGTTAGCGTTTAATTGTGCGGTATTCCAAATGAATGATCTTTGGTTTTTTCTTCCTCATGTCAGCTGTAAAATACGAGCCCAGTACAAAAAGAATGAGAACACAAATTCAGAGGAAGTTAAATTTACAAAAGATCAAATGTGGTTTCTGTTATTGTAAAGTCTTTGTGCTAATGTTTTGATTGAGATTGGAAAGTGCCCATGCTTATAAAGTGTAATTCTTGCGTACTTTTACAATATCCTTTGTCATGCGGTTTATGGAATTAGAGCCTGAGCCAGGATATCTGGACTAGGAAAACCTAGACTTTGATGCCAAGTTTCTAAACCACCAATGCCTCTTGGTACTGACAGCAACTGTTTTTCACAATCACCTCAGTACTTATTTTTAAACATTGGAATTTTAACCAAGTTTGTTGGGAAAAGGAGCAATACTTTTTTCTTACTGCATCATCACCTTTCAGTGCACAGCTGTAGTAACAAGAGAGCTGGACAAAACATGAATTTCCATTAGATATTTCACTATCAATGAGGAAAAGAGTATTAGTGCTGCCAGCAGAGCTCTCCTTGGCTTACAAGAGTATTGGAACAGTCTGATTATAGACACTGTTGTAATGCCCTAAATGATCTCAGAATAGGAAATCTCTTATAAGAGCGTTGAAAACAAACTTGAAAGAGGGAAGACATATGCCAGGGGAGAAAAAGAAATTGGATTCTACGCAGAATGAGAGGGTCACAGAAGTGTTTGCAGAAGAAAACAGAAGAAATACTTAAAATCCCACATGGAATAGAAGCAGGACAGTGACTGGAATGAGGTTAGAGTTGTCTGATTGCTTGGAAAGTGATGAGAAAAAATGCTGGATCTTAAGGCAGAAGATTACAGGGGGGATAGGAGAGGTGGAGCTAGAATGACAGGGAAGAAAAACATAACTTTAATGCATACTCGAACAAATGTGAGTTACAGCACTGGAGAAAGTTAACCTAGTTGACAGAATGATAGCAGAATCTTAAGTCTAGCTATAAAGAGGAAGCAAAAAAAATACAAGTTGATAGCATTCTGAAAATGGAGAGTAGATTCTCCCATCCTGAGAATCTATGCTTATTAAATATGTCATATTTATTAAGTAATTAAAATTGACTTAATGTGCCCTTTTGGAGAACTTGGAAGATTGCATAAGTTACTGCCTGGTATCTTCAGAGAACTACAGAGATCTGTTTGTCTATCTACTGATTTTGTGCTTTCCTTCCTGTTTTGATTTCCCTCCCCATTTTCTGTGTCTGTTCAATCTGTGGTGTTCCCATAGCTGGGAGGAGGTTGCTGTAATTTAAGACAATGCTAAATCTGATGGCCCACATGTTTAGGCATTCTGGGGTAATTTGCAATTGTCTGGTCTGGGTTTTATCTGGTATGTGCTGTAAAGAAAGAGGTAGTAATTGTGCTTCCTTTCTTTGAAGAGCTTCAGAATCTCTTTGGCAGCAGTATGACTACAGCATCTAAAGAAGGATATATGGAAATTACTCAGACCTATTTCACAAGTCAGAGCCCAGCAAACTAATCTGTAGAAGTTTGGAGACCTCCAGCTAAGCAGATGCAATTGTAAACTTCCTTTGCCTCAATTAGCCCATCTGTAAAACAGGATTATTTAGATTTAACTCTTATTAATATAGTCAGGATTTTTGTAGTTCTGACAGGTAATAAGAGGAGAGGGGTGGATCATTGCAATAAGTTCCTCAAATAAATAGAATTTTTAGGAAAGGCAGAGAAGGTACTAATTTTTTTTGTTTGGTTGGTTGGTTTTGGTTTTTTTGGGTTTTTTTGTGTCTCATCTCAACGCACTAGTTGTTTTCCATGTTGTTTTCTCTCTCCTGTCCTGCTAGGAAGGGGAGTGAAGTGATAGAGTGGCTTGGTGGGCACTTGATGTCACACCAAGGTCAACCTACTAGCAGAAGAAATGGAAAAAAAAAAACTTGATAGGATAATTTAGGGAACAATGAGCAGAAATTAGAAGATAAGAGATATGGAAACATTGTAGTTGTAAATGACAGGCAGGAATATATAAAGTAGCAGCATCTAATGCTAATCTTAAAATGTTGAATTTATCAGAGGTCCAAAATAACCTCCATTCTTCAATACTGAAATAAGTATAAATGCAGTAATAAGAACCTTTAATGGAATTGAACAGTTGTATTTTTAAAAAAAGCTGTGATCAACTTTAGACCTTCTGTTTTAACCACAAGATTAGGCAAGAGATTACTTCAGGTGATGAACAAAAGCCTTGAAAGTTCAGATAAGGGTATGATAGCATATAGTACATTTCCTCCTTGCCCTTTCATTCTTCCCCTCACCCCGAGCAGTTTGTGAGATTTTAGAAAATGAATGCAATTAATTTAATTTACTTAAAATGAAGTAATGCTTGACATAAGGCTCTAAAAATAATTGGATGGAAATAGATTAATATGAGAATTGAAAAACAGATTAAAGCTGGTGGGAAAAGAGATTGCAGTAAATTCTAAATTATTTTCAGAATGGAAATAGAGAGAGATTAGCCTAAGGATACATCCTGTTTCACGTATCAGTGACTTAGGTTGAGGTCACCATCTAAGTCAGACATAATTTGTGGATGAGATGAAGCTGGGAAGTACTGCAAGACCTGCAGAGAACTGTGGAAAATTCTGTGATTTTAAGTGGAGTATTAAAATGGGGTGAAACTGAAAATACAAAACGCAATGTAGTTCACTTAGGTTCTAACAAGACAGTGTTTATTAATAAAAATTAGGATACTGGAAGCAGAAGCAACGCTGATGATAATGTGAATTTAGCATGCATTGGATGGGATTGTATCAGTACAAAAAGTGCATTGTCACTTACAGTACTGGGTTTGATTCTGATCATTGTTGATGAATGTTATTTACCAGTACAAGATGCAAAGAAGGGCTAGTGAAATGATGAAAATCTTATTTATTGAAAAAAGATTAACCATGGGTACAGAACGGCTTTCTTAAGGTATTAATGAGGAAGCATTTATTTTAAGACATCTTGATAAATTTGTGGATTGGATTGCAAGACTGAAGTGATTCTAAAGTTAAAATTTTGATTTATCAAGGGCTTTTGGGAAAGTTTTTCTGGCTTCTGCTAAACCCAGAGTAATGGTCCATCTTGAAAATACCTGGAGATGTTACTTTTGAAAAAGGTATTGTGGAACTTGAGACATTGTGATCACCTGATTTCTCCCAGTGTTTTCCAGTGGGAAAATGTTTTCCACATAATTTTATCTTTATTAGGCCTAATGTTTGCTACAATGCATTATAAGCATTTTTGGGAATAATAGTGAGTGTGGGGTAGAATGAAGAGATATTTATAGATTGTATTAATTCAATACCTAATGTGTGCTTGCTTGTGAGTGTGAAAGAATATCCACAGTCTACATACTTCTTAATGCAAACACCTTTTCAATTTGAAAAGCTTTTCAAAGATTGAGATGTATATTTTTAAGATACAGCACTGCTGAAGATAGAGTTCATATCTCGTGGTGTGAATTCAGCTTTGTAGGAATGAGCCCATACTGAAATCTCTGCAAGCTGTTGTAAATATCAGCAGTATTTCTTTTGTGCTGAAGTTAATCAAGTGTATCTGCACAGTCTTGGGAAAAATACTTCATTCAGTGTCAATACTAAATATGTGTTTGTAAAACAGGTATGCAGGTACTCATAACTGCTGCACTTCAGCTCAACAGCTTTTGGTAACAAACCACACAGATCTGGCCTTCATCCTATGCTTACTTGCCTGAGTAACTTTATCCATTTGAATGGTCTTAGGCAATAAGAGTACTCATGTACATAAGTGTTTGCTGTGTTCAGAAAGCTTTGCTTGCTGTTGAGTAAAATACAGTGAGAAGAATGGCAATGGCATTAGTGGATCCAGGTGTGGTATGCTGATAGTTCTCCAGAGTGGAGGTTCTAATCTCATAATATTTATACTGACATTTTTTTCAGCCATTTTGCTGAAACTCTCTCTTAAGACTTAGATTTAAAGTAGTTTCTCAAAATTTTGGCATCAAATGGCAGAAGTACTTTGCAAGGATAGTATGTTTTATCAGTCTGTATCTTGTTCAGTTCCTTCATCATCACTCCAAAACAAAGGACCTGCTGACTGGGTCTCACTGGGTGGCTAGGCTCAAAGTACTCAGCATACCAGGAACTTTGACAAAAAGTACAAAAGAGTGCAAAAGGGGCTTGTTTTGTTCATGCACCAAACACAATAGCCACTATATCTACTGCTGAATTGAGTGCCTTTGTTTATAGTAAGACCTGTCCACCACTTGGTAACATTTGAAGACTCACTAAACAATTTCTTCTGGGATTTGGCACAAAGCAATTGTCATGCAACTCCTTGGGCTTCCCAGGGGAATATCAGAGCACATGCATTAATGTCTACTCTGTCTGCATCCTGACTTCTGAAGAAAATTTATCATGCAGTGAGAAATCTTTAACATCTGTATAGTGAAGTGGTAATTTTGATAAGGATAGCTGCTTGATACTTTTTATCACTAGGGGACTTCCCTCCACTCTAAAAAATACTAAATCTGATCTTTTTGTTGAGTGCAATTCAACAAAATTCAGTTTATTTTCCGTGTGTTGTGACTTTGATCTAATGTCGTTTTGGATGCCATACACTTCCAGTGTTTGATACCTGGTAACCTCAGACATGTTTGAAATTATGAAATGGTTTTTTCTTTGTCTGCTAGAACTCCTCCCAAGAGACTCCCATTCCCTTGTTAGACTTGCTAACGCAATCAGAGGTTCATCAGATGTCATTACTAAAACAACCATAGCAGATATTGTTCATGAAGATGCAATGTGAATTACAAACTTAATACACACGCAAAATATAACATGATAGAAAATTTAGGGGGAGTATTCATAGTCATCCTTTTTTCCAGCTATGCTCTGGCAGTGCCCAGTAAAAGGGCTTTCTATGGAAAGCACATCTCACACAAGAATTTATACACAAAAGTGAACAGAAGAAAGGAAAAATTAACCCAGATTCTAAAATAAAACAAATGTCAAAAATATAACTGACTACATCCTTACTGCTGCAAGTGTTTGGGGAAATGTGTATACGTATTTCAATACTGGGAGCTTCTGATTTTATTTGTGGGAATATGTGCTTCCTTCTTGTAAATATAAAAGAAATTAGAGTTTTAATGTAATTAATATTTCTCTCTGGCAAGATATAACTGAAGTGTAAATTTTATGTATTTGAAGTCTCACAGTAGTAGAATATAAGAGGGGCTGGAAGTGGGAGGGGAAGCTATATCAACACAATGCACTCATTCTTCAAATAATTTTCTTAGTGGATTACACCATTGATTCATTTGATTGTACAGAATGAGAGATTTGAATGAGAAATTTGCACATACCTTTTTTATTCAGTTTTTAGTAAGTTAATGTGCTCAACTAATTACTGTTGTACTTTAAATTGTATTTTAAGATAGAGGCAAAGTAAAAAGCTTAGGAAGTGTTGATGTAAATTTCTTATTTGCCTCATAAGCATTCAAACATAGCTCATCCATTTCTATCTGGCAGTTCTTTAAATGCTACACTTGCCACCACATGCAGGTTCATAGCCTGTGTTATGGCATTCACAAACAAGCCAATGATCACACTGGAATTTGTTGCAAGCTTTCAGTTATTAAATGTAATTTCTTCAGTGATTCCCAGATTTTGATTAGTGTCATCAAATTAGACAGGGAGAGAAGAAAATTATTTGGTTCAATTCTACATGAAAAGAAAACTAATAAATGTTAAATGTATGAACATTGGTCTTGGTCTTAGTAATGTCTGATTCTGTTATATCTAATTTAGCATCTAGGTGTCCAATTTTCTGCATATGAGAGGAGAAATCTAGAGCCATAGGGATCTTAGACTTAAGTGATGAAATTAGCACTTCCATGGGAATAAAATCATTACTTCCATTAACTATGTGGAATTCTCTGCAAAGAAGATTTTCCAATATGAGTATTTATTCCCATTCTGTTTGCCACTGTCTTGACTGCTTTCAGTTACTGTTCCATGCATGCAGCCAGCATGTTGGTTGCCATGTGTCATGAACAAGTCACATAAACAATTTGAAAGCAACCAAATCCTACACCTACGATGTGGCAACAGGAGTGACAGGTAGTTTAGACTTGTCAGAAGGGGTTTTTTTACTAATATTATGTTGTAACAATTGTGTGAGTTGGATGGTGAATAACTTGCTGTATTCTCTTGAGATGCAGCACACTCATACAAATGTATGCTGGTTTTTGAGTTGCTGCAAGTGTGATTTCCTTGAACCCCTGTAACTGCTAAAGGAATGGTGGGTTCATGGAGAAGGGACAGATTTGGTGACATGTGATTGCAGACCTTGTAAAAGAGGAGAGAGGAAAAGGATGGGGGGAGTATAATTTGAGGATGCTGGAGAACTTATATCCAGATTGGCTTAAGTGGAAGCAAAGATGATTAAAACAAAAACATACTCTTAAATAGCAGTTCAGAGTTTCAAGACTTAATTTGTTGTAAAGACTTTATAAAACTGTGCTCCCAAATCTTTTAGGGCAGGTTCAAAGTCTAGAAAGATCAAATGTCATCAATGATTATCATGATTTTGTCCATTTTCTTTACAATACCAGGGTCTGGTATCTGTGGAGCACATGGTATAAAAAAACTACGTATATATTACAGAGGTTTTTCTCTGTCACATTTGTACCTGTACCTGTTTTTGCCATTTCTGAGATTTGCTTGGGAATGGAACTTGCAGTTGATAGGGGCTGACATAACCCTGTTTGGGCATTTGTGGAGAGTGCAGTGTTCTGCTTGTGCCATGACATTGGCATGCTCCAGAATTTGCTTATTTATTTTTGTTAGATACAGGTACACAACTACAGATAGACAACTTCTCTCTTCTTTCTCTTTTATTCTTTTTGTTTCAGGTTGGCATTCTTATTCAAAGCAGCCTAGCTCTTGCTAGAGTGATTAAAAGCAGAGTGAATTCTTTTTTTCTCTTTACTGTATTTTTCTTGAGCATCTTATACAAAACAGGCAATTTGTAAACTGCAAGGAGAAAATTGCATCACTGCATATGATTTTTTTTTAATATAACCTTATTCCACATTGGCCAGTACTATTTTTTCAGTTGTTCCTTCCACTGTAATGTTGAGAATATTATTTCTCAACAGGACACATCATTGTTTATTTTCTCTAATTACAGTTTGGGATGTGAAACTTGACTAGATTTGCCAAAATGACAATCCAGTGAACTAAGACTAGTTTAGGAGGAAAGGGCAACAATTGATACTTTGCAGTTCAGATTCCATTTTGATTTGTTTTTGCTTTATTTCAGAGGATTCTTGGATAGCAAAGCCTGAGGTTACAAACCCTGTTAATCAGGGAAGGGGTTGAAATCAGGCCGTTGTGTCAAGCAGCATCCCTGAGCTTTGCGTAGCTCTGGCTGTTATTACCCTATGTAACTGCAGCCTGCTTTCTAAATAGAGGATTTATTCAACAGGTGTGCTACTCTTATGTTTTGGGATTTTTGGTTGATTGGTTTGTTTTTGTCTTTAGTTTGGACTAATTTCTTTCAAACTGGAGTGCTATTTTGAAAACAAAGTAAGATTTAAGTGTGTATTAATTTAATCTTGGAAGCTGCTCTGATGGATATACAATAGCAGCTCTTCTGGCCACGGTATGATACATTGCAAAAGAAACAGGATGTAAGCATGCCAGAGTTTTACAAAGACCCCTTCTTTAAAAATGGGAGTGTACAAATGTGTTGAAGTATATCCAGTGTCAAACTACAAAGGAATGGCCATCCCTTTTGCAGACTAATTAGACTTCCTACTCTTGCCGATTTGGAGTCAACAGTTATTCTGTACTGCTTCCTTGGAAAAACTAGGAGGCATGCAGAGAAAAGGATCAGACAGAGCTTTGACTTTCCTGCCTTCATAAAGGATCTGAACTTCTAAAGGGAGAGCTGTGCGTTTTTATGTGATTACTTTACAAATGATCATTAACATGGAACTAGCACCTAAGAGGGGGAAAGAAAAAATCTACCCTAGCCTTTATTTAGTTTCTATGATGGATCTATGTTATAATATTTAAAGTTTTTATTTTATTTTACTGTAAATTCTCATTCAAGTACTGACCCTTCATGTATTAAGCACGTTTTCTATTTTCTGTAGCACAAGCTTAATGAAACTGATAAATTTCAAGAAAAATTTTTGTTGAGGGGAGCCAAATTCATAAAAGGTTCAACTATCATGTGCTTCTTGCTTCACCTGATACAATTTATTAATCCTAAAATTTATTAATGGTGAAGTTGTAGTATATTTTACTGTATTCCAATAGGAACATGGCATTGGTGTACAAAAGATTATGTTAATTTGTCTCCAGAAAAGAGGGATCACCAAGCATGAAGAAATATTTAAGTTCTACTATCTGTTTTATATAAACCCAATACCTTTGATTCTGCAGTTTACTAATGCAATAATTTAAACACAAATTATGTCAGTGGTGTAGAGGGAAACAAACTGGGAACAATATATTCCCTCCAAGTAATTTGAGGGCAGGATATCTGAGTAAATTCTATTTTCCATAATCTGTCATGGGTTCTAAACCTTACAGAAATACATCTAAACACTCATAATTTCTAAGGGACTATACAGGAGACACACAGCTTGTTCCACGTGGCATTTGAGTTATCCAAATGTTAGGAAGAGAATCATAAATCATAGAATCATTAACCCAGCACTGCCAAGTCCATCACTAATCCATGTCCCTACCATTCGAGCAACAACCATAGCATGAGATTTGTGTCCAGTTAAAAGGTTGTTTTATAAATCTCTCTAATTTTTTAATAAACCTGGCACAACTGCCTGTCTGGAATTAAGTGAATATGGTGATTTCTCAAAGCCTAAACCAACTCTTCATAGGTGTTTGTTCTTCTAATTTCATACTGTGGCTTTACTCGTGTTTTGAGTTTTAGCAGTACTTTTGGCCTGGCTGAGCACAATAACACAAATTAAAGTTGTGTACTACCATACACGGTGGAAATTAGCACAATGAAAAATAAAGAGTATGTAAACAAGTAAATTAGTGTAATAGGAACAATTGTATTGTCCAAGTGAAATAAGGAATTTCAGACAATACTTCTTTAACTCTCTAGAATGACAATATTAAAATTGCATCTTTTAACACACCAATTCTGGACAGATACACAGAAACATAATCTGAGAATGACAGCAGGGCAGTGTAACAGTTACTTTTAAACACACCAAATAAGTGGGAGTTTTAATTGTCCTGAGAGTGAGAGAGTTTCTCTCTTCCATGACTAGAGAATTTCATGACTATTTTCACAGGGGAGAATTAGCTTTACTTACATGTCATAAGCTCAGACTGTTTAAACTTAATACATGTGGAAGAAAAGGATAAATTGTAAGGCCATAGTGTGAATACTTCTGATGGAACACAATATGTGGCTGTGTGGAATTTATGGCATGTTTTCACCAAGAATTAAAGACTCATTTTTGTCATTGTTCATATTTCCATCTTTTCTTATATCCAAGTAGTAAGAGTTAATTATTGCATTTATGACAGTATGAGACAATATAGAATAAAACTTCAGAATCATCATAATCTGTTTTAAAATGCCCATAGAGAAGCAAAACATTTGCATTTCCCTGGTATGTACTATTAAAGCTTCTCTGTTTGCAAATACCAGGCAGATTTCAGTTCAGTTTAAATTACCAGTCTGCCCAGGTTGTTCTAGGGACCAATTCTCATGTACCCTTACAGTTCTTAGGATAAAGTGAGGAAGCCTCAGCTATGTGTGATCTATGAGAACTGGAGTTGTAAGTGTATAGAATTTAGAGAAAGAAATGTATTTGTAAACTCTGGTGAGTTCGTAGTTACTGATCAAACTGTTCCAAAGGTAGCCTCCTGGTTTGATATTAACGTTCCTTATCTCAGTAATAGTTTTGGTAGCACTGATAACTTTCTGTAGATAAATTTCTTGCATAATGGTATTCTCTGATATTCCTCTTCAGTTGTTTCACCAGAGCTGTCGATGTTGTCATCTTACACCATAATCTTGCAGAAGCATGTGAGGAATAAAAATCTATTAAGTAAATGAGAACCTGATCCTTAAAGTATTTCTCTACAGATGACTTGAAAGAGATTAATGGCTCTGTTTGTACACATATTTTCCCTGTTTAGTATCAAATATAATAGCACTATCATTTATGAAAAATTATTAAGTGAGTACTTGTCATGTGAATTTACATCCTGTTTCCTTGCCACTTATCACAAAGCTAGAGGCAATGCGCCATTTCTGGTGTTCTGTTCCCAGAGGAGACAGAGGTGCTATAGCTGTGGCAAATGTAAACCTGGCAGACACTGCAGACAAGGAGGGGGAAGGAAGTATGTTAAGTGCTTGAAGGTGGGTAGTGTAAATATCATTTTCCCACTCCCCATGCTGTTGAAATCCCAAATATTTAGACCAACTGATAAAGCCAAAAGAGAGCTCTTTGTTCCCATGTGCAAAGCAAGGGCGTATTTTTGAAGGCTGTTTAGCTTCAAGTGAGGGGCATTATTGCAGCACGTTGGTCTAAGTTACCTTAACACTTCTAACACAAAACTGTGGCAGCTTGGTTTTCAGCAGGGCTGGTCATCCCTCCTGGCCTGGGTTTATGAGTGCTTATATAGCAACAGAAGCCTGTGTTGGGGTGCCTCACTGCCTGCAGTACTGCAAGTGGTTGCAGCAAGTCATTCATGGTGCTTCGTGGACCAGGGTTTATTAAAATATTGGTATCTGCATGTTACTGTTGAAGCAGTCAGATTACGCTTAAATCATTAAATTAGACATGTTTCTCTGAACAAAGAAGTAACAGTGAAGTGTTCTCAATTACTACTTTGTCTGTCAGTTTAAGCATTTGGGTGATGCCCTTTTCTGAAGAAAAGCTTATTTTAGGAATATTATTTCTTTTACATTAAATCTGCATTTCCTACTAGCAAAGACACTTTAGTTGCTGATCGTGTTCTGTTTTTTCCCTTCAGATCAAAATGGTGTTTTTACTACTATATAATAATAGCTAAATTTTGAAACTAATATGCACTGAAGCACCTTTGGAGCCATACCAAATCCAATTTAGCAGCCCAAATATTTCCTGTTTTTCAAAGAGTGTGTGCAAAAACATTTCTAACAAATCATATGTAGAGAATTATTCAGTATCAGCTACGCTTCCATAGTAGATCTCTCTAACAGAAATGTAACAAGTGGGGTTTTTATATTAAGGTGTTTTAAAAGTAAAATTTTCCTGTGAATTTCCTGCACTTCAGGTAAGTTTCTTTTAAAATAACTGTACCTTGAAGGAAGAAGAGAATTTATGAGCTTTTGTATTTCAATACTGATGTGGAAATTGTGCTAAACCAATAATTATAATAAATATAATTTCCTTATTATAATAAATGTAATTTCCTTATTGTATAGATACACTATGGCTAAATGCAAACACTATTTTCAAACACAATGCAGCCAGCATCCCACAAAGATTCACTGAAGCCAAGTGAGCCAATGTAGCAAATTTCACGCAATGTATTCCCATGACAAACTGCACTATATTTTTCTCACTGCTTTCTAGTCTGCATCTCTATATAGAGGTAGAAACATTCATCTGTCATGGCTGGCTTTATCCCAGAAAGGTGAAATTTTTGGAATTGCTTATCTTCAGTTCCAGGTAATATGTGTGCCATCGGCAATGAAGTCTGAAACTGGAAATTTTGCTGAAGCTGTATCCAGTCTGCAAGACGTGCCTGAATAACTGTTAGGCATAGAATGCAATTAATTCTAGTGCAAAATATTTTTATTTTCTTTTTTTTAAGTGAGAAAGGATGGATTTTGGTTAATAATAATTTGGATAATTATTTGACTGTTATCTGAAGAAATGGGGAAGATAGAAGATTTTACCAAAATAAAAACCCCAACAAACCAACCAAACAAATCAGTCTGCCCATATTTCTGCTAGGTGTTAGAGTTCTCAGCTGTACTTTTTAAGCCTGTTTAAAGATATGCTTTACTTTTCAGTGTAGCCTGATTCTCTTAGTTGCACTGTTAGCCTTAATTTGCTCTCCTTTGAACTAAACTTGAGTTTAAACTGGCTTTTTCTGGACTGCAGTCATCTCTTTATAGCCAGCATATTAGTATTATAGTTATTAGTTTTAGAGAAGATAAATAACATGTTAGTTTCCGAAGAAACTGTAAAAAGCAGTAAACACAAATACTTTCATTAACAGCAGTGCTCTGACATGAAAGATTTGTAAACAATAACTGGAAATAGTAAATTAGGCGAGAAAAACAAGTATTTCCTTAAAACTGCCTGTATGCTTCTCCTTAAGTCTCTTCCTATGGTGGGACTGCCTGTTTGTATTTGTTTAATTAAATCTTGGTGCTGAGGGCTGTAACAATCATAGCCTTGTTAATGAGGGACAATAGCACAGCCTTCTCTTTCAAGTATCCTCTCTTTAGATACAGTTTAATATTGGGAGGAACAGTGTATCTGTTGTCCTGGCTCTGGATTTTATTGAGTTGCTACACAAAGTCCAGTAATTCAGCAGCTGATTTGTGTAGTTGAGATACTATTTGGCAATAGCATTCAATCTGATTTCTGGTTTTGGCAAAACTATGTAAGCAGTTACATCAATACAATACCTTTTAGGAGCATCAATAGGCTTGTTTAATAGCATCTGGAGGGAGCCTTCCCTCCAGCTGGATGTACATTATTTCAGCATTAGCAGGTGAATGCTAGGGTATGATTCACCTGTTGTCTCTGTTGACAACATGCTACAATCTCTTTTCTTTTTTTTTTTTCTCCTTTTGAGTATTCTTTACCTCTGAAATTATCTTTATATCTAATTTCCTTCTTTTTTTTTCCCCATCAGATCCTAATGAATAATACTGTGTAGTATTTTTAATTTGCAGCTGCCAAAGAAATGAACTGATATAGATTGATAGTTGCATCTAGCCAAAATAAATATCTTTTACAATAAAACAAAGAACTAAATGAAAACCAATATGTGCACATGAATCTTATGTGTCCAGTGGAGTGCAATGAAATCAGTAACATAATTAAATATTGCTTTGTCCTCCATAAATTATATTTCTAATGGAAGTCAAGAAATACATGCATCTATGAAATAGACTGCACCAGGCATCCCCAAGAGCGGAAAAATTCTCATGTGCAACAGGGAAAGGAACACAAATGCCAGAAGGATTGACTTGGAGCAATAAGAGGAAGAAAGTCAAGGAAGGCTCCAAACGTGGACAGAAAATTATAGGTACTCACAAAATTTATATTTGACAAATATATTTGAATCTATTGCAAAGTGAAATACTGTCACCTCTAAGAGCTTGGTTCTTGAGTAATGAAATGCATTTTATAATTTTTTTCACATGGCTCCGTGATGTTGGTTAAAAAAAATGGCCCATCACACAGGGCCATTTTAGGGGAGAATTAAAAACTTAAATTCTAATTCTGAACAGTGATGTATTGGCATTTTTTTTTTTAATTTTATGAACAGAGGGGTAGTTGAGGACTTTAACTTAGCAGAAATCTGCTGGAAATACAACACAGCAGAGAGGAAATAGTCTGGAAGTATCTATCAAAAATACAATTAGCTTTATTCATATTCTCACCCTGTCTTTCAATTTCAGGGTAGTTACATTTATTGCAGAAAAAGCTATTTGTGTTACAAGTTTATAGTCCTCTAAACGCCTCAAAGACTAACCTTCCTATCTCATCCTTGCTATATTTCTCACATTTTATTAGATGTTTGTTCAGTGGGAAAATGTGGTCTCTAAGTGTTTGCCTGTTGGTTCCAACATCCTGCAGCTAGAAAACTGAATATTAATAAGCTACCACTTCGCATAATGGAAACCTGAGATATTTCTCCTCTATATCATTAATTTATTTCCAATTAAAGTTGGAGGGAGAGTTCTTGCTGAAATGGCTGGTAAAAGACAAGGTAGAAATGCTCATCCGTACCACACTCAGATGCATTCTGTCACTTATACTAAGGGGAGGGTTGTGTTATAAACTTTAGGTCCTGCTAACAAATACATCCAAACAGAAGGCAGAATCTTGGCACACAACAGAGAAAACAGAAACATGCTTTCTTACAGTGACAGGATAAAGTCAAGTAAATTTTCTGTTCCCATGTGCTAATTTGTCATCTGACAAAGTAAAAAAGACTTTGGAAGGAAGCCCAAAAGTTTTAGAAGCTCTTCTGCAAGTCACCTAGACTCGAGCAACAGTCAGGAAAATTAATCTCAGGAAAAAGACAATACCAATAGTTTAGCCTAGAAGGAAGGGTAATACAGACTTTCATTCAAAAAAAGATAGCTCTAATTTCTGAAGCCACAAAGTGGAAGATTGTATAGTTATGCCTGCCATCCCTTGGAAAGACCTGTGGAGAGTAAAGACGGTGTCCATTAATGCTTTCAGATACTGAAAATAAAAAAAATATTCTGAATTTTTGATCATACAGATGCATATGTAAAAGAAAGATGCTCTGATTTCCGAGGAGTGCTTTGTGCCATGGGGTTTCTTGAGGGGGCTATGGCTGGAAGACATAAAAGGGAGCATCTTAACTTCTTATCTTGTCCAGGCTGTCTGGAATAAATTGAAGATTGAACCATTGCTCAACGCAAGCAATCTTAGCAAGGGCAAATAATTTTCAAATGCTTTATTCTTTTTCTAATTTATCTACAAGATCCAACAACCTATCTTTGGAGTCATCAGGTTGTAGACTGTGTTTGCAAATGCCACCACGGGTAGAAGGCCTTATTGGGATGTTCAGTACACTCATTCCCAGATCTACCACAAAAGTTTGGGCTGTCTTGAGATCCCATCGTGGAATCCAACAGCTATGTCCTATGTGGCTTTCAATAAATGTGGCAGGACTGCTGCACGCAATGAAAAACCTACAACCAACATGTTTCAAAGGCACTTGGTAGAGAGAAAGATTAAGCAACATACATTCCTACTGAAAGAGGAAGTGAGACTCAGTATCAGAAAGAGAGGTAAAATGAAGAGTTAAGCCCTATTACAACTCCTGCGTCATGTCATTGCACCAGCAGACTCTAGTCAGGAAGGTGGATATAATTCCCTGAAAGATAGGATGAAAACCCACTTGGCATCTAAGTGAGCTGGTGCTGCACTAACGTGAAAACAAGTGGGTTTGGTCGTGACAGAACAGCTCAGAAAACCATTCAGATTCCCAGGAGCAGTGAGGGGAAAGAAGCCAGAAGAGCCCAGTCTGAACAATGCATAACTTATTTCAGGGAATAGCGTTCCTGAAGGCTGGGACGTCATTCACTGTTTAGGAGGGGAGAGGGGAAGGGTGCATTTGTACCTTGAATTTTGAAACTGTGTAATAGGAAATTGAGACCAAAGGATGACTGCCAAAGCCATTGTAGAGATGGATATGTTATTGTCTCCATAGACATATTTTTGGCTTACTGCTATACTTTCCAAAAATGAAAGCCAGATTCCTTCTCCTCCTCAAATTTTCTTTGTTTAGACGCCAGTATCGTTCTTAAGAGAGAAAGGAACTACAGCAATTGTGTGGGGTCTGTTTCCATCCTTTGCTTGCTGAGATTGAATTAAGTTGTGGTCTATTCTCTTTTTTGGTAATTCTTTAAAGGAAAGAGTAGATGTGGATGACAAACTAACAAATATTATAAATGGCCATGACAACCATTACAAGGTTTTCCCTCAGTCATTTGGTGGCCGTTTGAGGGAAGTCTGGTCATTTAATATCTTTACAGACAACATAAACTGCCCTTGGCTACTGAAAGGATCTCCTGAAGAAATACTGGCAAACCATAGACTATCAACCACTTTAGAATAGTTTTTCCTGGAGTAAAAGGAACTATGTGACTCTAAGAACAATAAACTCTATGACTAAGAACAATATCATAATAAGGGTGTATACACAGAACTTGTGAATCATTGGTTTATGATCATTCTGATTAGATTAAGCCTACAATAAGCGTTTGCACCAGGAAATTGCATTTTCCTATCTTAAAGCTCATTACAGGGTATGTCAAGAGTTATATGTCAAGTTCTTTAGTACTAAATTTAATTATTCACTTCACATTTCACCATCTTCTATTTAAAGTGCTATATTGGATAAAAATTCTTCTCATTATTTTGAAAAATGGACAATAAACATGATAATGCCAGTTGCATAATAGGAATTTGGGTTTAGATGCTTATAGATATGTACATATAAATGTAACTGGCTTTTCATGAAAATAAGCCTCGGTTCGCATGGAAGAAGATTTTGCCTGTGTTTTCTTAGTATATGAAATTCAGCATGTTTATCAGTGGCATGCACACAGTTAACAAAATCAGCAGTGATTTTGCCACTGCTGAAATTTCTGTTTAATAAATTTAGTTAAGGTCACAATTTTACCTGAAACTTTTTGAAAAATGCTTGGGCTTATTTTGAAATAGGGACAAGCATTCCTGCATAAGAGAAGTAGAAGCCTAAGATGGAAGAAAATGTTTACAGTGGCTTATAAATAAAACAAGGGGACTCCAAAGCTGTCACAGGCAAAACAGTGCCAAATTGAGAGCTGCCCTGAGAAGGGCTTTGCTGGTGGATGAGAAGCTCAGTGTGACCTGGCAATGTGCACTTGCAGCCCAGAAAACCAATTGTGTCCAGGGCTGTATCCAAAGCAGTGTGAGAAGCCAGCAGGGTGAGAAAGGGGATTCTGCCCCTCTGTTCTGCTCTGGTGAGGCCTCAGCTGCAGTGCTGCATCCAGCCCTGGGGCCCTCAACATAAGGAGGACACAGACCTGTTGGCACAAGTTCAGAGCAGGAAAATGAAGATAGTCAAGGAACTGGAGCACCTCTCCTATGAAGACATGAGAAGAGTTGACACTGTTCTGCCTGGAGAAGGCTCTGGGGAGACCTTACAGCAACCTTCAAATACCTAAAGGGAGCTACAAAACAGATAGAGAGAGTTTTACAAGAGCATGGGACAAGGGATGATGGCTTTAAACTGAAAGCAGGAAGATTTAGGTTAGATATTTGGAAGAAATTTTTTACTGTGAGAATGGTGAGGCACCAAACCAAGTTGCCCAGAGAAGCTGTGGATGTCCCATCCCTGTAAGTGTTCAAGTCAGGCTAGATGGGGTTTTGAGCAACTTGATCTAGTGAAAAGTGTTCCTGCCCATGGCAACGGGGTTGGAACTACATGCTCTTTAAATATGTTTTTTTTATTGCTTGTTAACATAAGCTTCTAATAATTGATTTAACAATTGATTTTCCTTGCCCTTTCCTAGGTTCACCTTCAGTCAAATATCATTGCTCTACTCTTCCTGGTTTCAACTTTCCTCTTTTTCACCACCTGATACTATCCCAGACTCTGCAACAGGGCACTGCATGATATTGGCATTGGTGAATAGTTATTACTTTCTGACACTCCTTGTTTACTTTTTCTCCTCTACTGCACTTACTGTCCTTTGCCTCAGTGTGAGTCCCTCTCGGACTCTGGGACCCTGCTCTGACATAGGTTATCCATAGCTAAAATCCTTCAAAGCCATAACTCCTTCATTGTTGGAGCACCTCCTCCCTAGAGTGTATCTCCAGCCATGTCCCAGACAATGTCCCCTTCTATTTCTTCCTCTGTTCCTCCTTCCCCTAGCAGCTACTGCTCTTAAATGTCTGAGCATGGGCACTGAGTACTCCCTTGCATTGGTGTGAATTAGGTTACCCCACAGGCTTCAGAGCCAGAATGAAGGGTTGTCTATGTGGGTTTAATAAACCAGATTAAAACAGCCTTCTCTAAGAACAGCCCATAGATTGGTTAAATTCTGCCAGCTACCTTTCCTTCAGCTGGCTTGTGCCAGCTTGCCTCCCACATTTAACAGATCTACCCAGGGAATCTGAGGAGGCAGTGAGGCAGGCTGGGACAGAAAGTGTATGAAGGAAAAGACATGCTGTGGTCTGAAAAGAAAGACAGTATGGGCAATCATTTTCTCCAACAAAGAGGAAAGCAGAATGAAGGAAAAAAGAAGATTTAAGGTTGCATCACCCTAGGCACTGCAGGGAAGAGTGCTGTTAATTGGGATGTGAAGGAGACTGCAGGACTGGGGTCTCCACAGTGCAGTGAGGGTCATGGGGAGTGAGAGGTTTTGTGAAGAGGAGTGTTGGAGACAACACCATTCTGTCATAGGTATCAAAATTTTTCCAGACCATTTCTTTCATTATTGGATATCAACACTGTGGGGAGCAAGTCCTGCATCCATCACAGAAGACAATTTTGAAATTTTAGTGTTTCATGGCTGTGAGAAGAATGATTAAAAGGCTACATTTCCCATGGTTCAGGCAGCTTGAAATACAAGGAGATACATGGATAAACCATTAACTAAAGGAACAAAGATTGGTTAGACAGTGTTACTCTCTCTCGGATTCCATATCTTAACAGTTGTCTTGGTGATTTTACTCACCAGGTTGTTAAGTCTATTTTTTATTACATCTCTAATTTAAATGAGTAATTCTATCATAAGCTAGAGAAAACAACTAGAATATATTTACATCTATATAGGCACAAGTGGATTCTTAGCTCCTTTATTGAGGCAATATTTTACTTGAGCAACACATGTATTACCAAGATGATTGTCTTTCCACGTTATTTTCAGAATACAGCACTTCTTTTATAGTGTGCATCTATGAGTTCCCTGTTTCTTTCAGTCCCTATGCAGACAAAGGATTAATTAGTTTTTATTAGTTATTACTCAGTATACATATACATATACATATACATATACATATACATATACATATACATATACATATACATATACATATACATATACATATACATATACATATACATATACATATACATATACATATACATATACATAACTAGTTAGTACAAAAGTGTTCCTCTTCAGAGAAAATGTGCATTATGACCAAAATGTATTCACATATATCCTATACACACACAGATGTAATATTCACACAGTCTTGCTATTTCGTATGCAAAGCAAGTAGAAAAGGCTTGGTGAGTTGCCAAGGAACTCAAAGGAAAAGAAACCCAAAAGCTCAAGCTTTCAAATTTACTATGCATAAAAAAGACCTATTCCACGCTAAAATAAACCTAAATAGAATACAAAATTTGCATCCAACTTACTGCAACAACTTTTGCATTATTAACTAAAATTGAACTGAATTCAGCCCCATGCCTTAGTAATTTAATTGTAGAGAATTTTTTGAGGCATGCCATGACAAGGCAACCCTACTGTATCACCAAATTATTTTCCTACTAAGTCTGGGCTTGGGGTGTGGTGAATGAATTACAATCAAGGGCTTTTTTCATTGTGCTTCCTATCTGCTTTTAAGTTATTCTCACCAAATTTAAAATAAATAAATAAATAAATATATAAATAAATAAGTTTATGGGAAGCTTAACTTTGTATTTTCTGAAGAAGAAAACCTCAAGGGTCACATTTTTTTCCAGAAGCTTAGACAGTAATGTGTAAATTGCACGTATTTGCTGACACTGGGAAAGATGAATGTGCTTTCTGGCTCAAAAAAGGACAAATGTTTTTCTCTGCACTGAAAATTCACAGTCTGTATGAACTTGCTTCCCTGTACCAATTTTTGTTGAAACCTGGTTTTCCGGCAAAAATTATCTATTTGTTATTTCTTAAAAACACCAATATGTCACATTAATATAATAAATTTAAATTTAATACAGTGTCCACAATTGCTGGTTTTTTCCAAAGCAAATTGGCTTGAGCAGAAAATGGTTGAAGACAAAGATTCATTGACAGTCAAAAGAATACAATATTTAAGAACTTGGAGTGCCTAATATGATGATTTCAATATATAGCCAGCCTACAGAATCATAAAATCTTTTGGGTTGGAAAAGACCTCTAAGATCAAGTCCAGCTGTTAAATCAGCACTGCCATGCCCATCACTAGACTATGTCCCTAAATGCCACATCTTCATATTTTTGAAAATAAGACAGTATGTTTAATTCTGGTCTAGTATAGAAATTGCTTTCAGGGTGCTCGCCCCCTTTTTGTTACAATTTTTATATCTAATGTAATTGAGAAAACATTAACACTTAGATCGGTCAAAAATATGAAAACCAATGGAAAATTAAGAGAAACATTAGTCAATATAAATTCAATTTTTTTTTCTGTGTCCCCACACAAAATCAGCTTTTAAAATGCTGTCTTACTATAATCTCTTTAAAATGGAGCATTCAATAAAGGGATATTCCTTGGCCCTTAATATTCCCAAGTTGGATAAAAGGGAGGGGTAATATTGCATATGGTATCTAAGAGGATGTTCCTAGTATTTATCGTCAGAATACTTCCAAACAAGTACAGACTAGATGCTGATGGGGAATGGAATTCTCTAGTGTACACTCTGATATTTAACCCAAAACCTTGTTTATAAGAATTGTCCATGGGTTCTAACATCACTGACTAGATCATGCCTTCCTATATTTTGATCGTTGTCACTGCTATTAAGTGTGTTTAAAACAAAACATTTCTCACAAGTGTACTCACATTCTGTTGAACATTTGAGACTAAAAGAAAAATTCAGTCTTTTCGCCTGTTTCTCTCCTCCTGACCTTTTTCAGATGGGGGATAATTAGAGCTAAAAAACAAAGGATAGAAAATCTCCTCTCTTCCAGGAACAAAGTATTCTGAAATTCCCCATCTCTTTCTGTGTTTATCTGGCAGAGCCCCATATTCTGTCACCAGCATTTACCCTGCACAGATCCTTATTCACAGCTTAATCCAAAAGCCTGTTGAAGTCAGTGGGAACCTTTCCCTTGACCTCAGGGGGAATCACTCTGCTTGTGTAGGCAGAGCAGTTTCAAATTATTTCCACTGCTGATTGCAATATAAGTGCTGGTTGAAATCAGTAACCTGTCCTGAGATCCAATGTTACAGCTAAGCTGATGACATCTTAAGATTCTCTTATGCTCTTTTAGCTGTACTTTCAGAAGCTTAAGTAGTAACAGTTGCCAGAAAATAATCCCCAACAGATAAATTACTTTACTGAGAGAAAAAAACTTAAGAACAATGTTACAGCTTCAAGAGACTGTCATCAATAACCATCACTGGAGACATCATAATGATTCTTCTTGTCTTTTGAAATGTCTATGTCAATAATAAAAAGTTATTTAGTTATTATAACTCAGGGAAAAAATATCAACCCTAGTTTTTGTCTGGAGATTGTTTTTAATAATAGAGGAAGTTCTTCTGATACAAGATAAAGGGGGAAAACATGGAGAGCAACTTAATAGACACTCTTCTTACTGACTTCATATGAATTTGGGGTGTTCAGACTTTTCTGCCTCTGAGCTGGCTATTTATGGAAACTCTACAAAAGGCCCCATTTAAGGTCGTGCTGACTATTGAACTAAGTGGTGTTGGGAGCCATTCCAGGCAGACTACTGCAAATTCAGCTCCATTTTCCTCATGAGCTTAATGGCTGTCTTCATTCAAGTTCATAAAAAAAGAATGGAATGAGAAATGGAGGAAGAATGTAACGATTGCAAATTCATGGCTTTTAATGATTTAGATTGTTCATCTTTACAATAGCTAGTATAGCAAAGAGCATTATCTCTACACACACATTCTCACATAATATGTGTGATACCAAAGAACAGGGGTCTGAAAAGCGCATTTACAGTTACATTGTTAGAATATTTCCAAAAATACTTGCTTGCAGTGTATGAACTTCAGGACCAAGATTTTGCAAATCTTTTTCACACCCATTTTATTTTATCTCATAATTTTAATTTTATTAAACTTAATGCTTGTTTCATATTTTTCAAGTTTTTCTGGTTTTCCAGTTTAATTTATCATTCTCCTTCTGTACCTCCTTCAATCATCTTCCATTCTCTTCTTACTGCAATGTCCCTTGCCCTTTTTAACCCTGTAGCTGTATCTCCACTTATTGTCTCTCCATTATGTGGCCCTGTCTCTGCTTTTTCTGTACCTATTTGGTTTATCCTTCTAGTCTTCTTCTACCAATTCTTTTTCAGTGCTTCTACCATTTTCCCTGCATCTTCTTGAAATTCCTACCTCCTGAGATTTTCTGTATCTTCTTAGTTACCCTTAGATGTTTGTCTTGTGCCACCTCATACACTCACCCTTTTTCCTCAGTAGTGGTTAGGGGTTTGCACTCCCTTGTTTACATGTGCTTTAATTGCTAAGATGCTGTGGGAAATTCCAGTTCAGGGTGGAACCAGTTGCCTGTTATTGAGCAAGGAGAAGGTGGAGTGCTGCATGCTTAGGGGGTAGAAGGATGATTAGGAAGCCCTTGTGGGGTCTGTGGACATAGTGCCACTTCCTTTTTCATCCTCCAAAAAGGCACAAGGAAGGGCAGAGAGGGGATAGGGAGGAAGCATATTTCAGGAACAGAGAAAGGGCAGCACCCAGAGGAGCACCCACTATCAATATCTAAATGCAGTCTTCTATGCTAGGATCATGTAGTGATATACAGAAAAACTCTTCTAATGCATTAGTATTTTTAGCACACTACTTTAAATCCTCAGTCCTAAGGCAGTTATTTGAAATTGGGATTCCAGTGCTGCAGACCTTTTCATAGAAGGAGTCTGGGGCAGACACTGGTGCCTTCCCAGGTCATAGGGCAAACATGTCTTGTCCCCAAGGTGAGTGGTATTTGCTTCCCAAAGGAAAGAGGTTGGCCCTTACTGCAGTCCCGTTCACCTCTCTGCTGAGACTTTATTAAACAGAGATCCCAAGGCAGATGTTTGGAGCTATGACGTGATGATGGTAAAACCAAGTAATTGAGAGCTGGACTGCAACAACTGAGGCCATAAAAGAACCTGTATATGAAATCATTGCTTTAGGGACATATTTGAGTTGCTGAGTCATTAACTCAAACTGGTTCGCCAAATACCTCAATAAATTACTGTCTATACTAGCGTTGTGAAATTAATAAGCAGCACTAGCATTCAACTGCCTGAATTTCCTTTTCAATTTGAAAAAATAAATAAGTACATTCAGGATAGATTAGACAAAGATTAGCTGCAGGAAGACTTTTCAACATCATAATGAAAATGGTGAACTTCAAAAGAATTACTGTATATTTTTTAATTAATCTTTGTGACTTATCCACAAGAGATTATTAAACTAAGATCAGGTAGTTTGATACAAGGCATTTCTTTTGAATTTGTTCTTTAACCCTCTGCATTCTCATGATTGCCTGCTTCTAACGAAAATAATTTAAAATAGAAAATAAGAAAGTTAAATGGAATTATGTTCAAGCATCATTGTATTTGTGAATCTTAAATATTGACATTGTACCTAAATTTTCATTATTTGTAGTGGTTTCTCTCTGTCACTGTTCCTTGCAATAGATTTCAGAGATTAAGGGTGTATATAAGTAATCAGTAATTAATATTATTAACAGAGATTTTGCTCATTTCTTTTTCTCTTAGAAGTATAGTAACCCTAATAAGTGCTATAATTTAAGATTTAGAGCTGTAAGAAATAGCAGCTCTCATGATTAGCTAGACCTTACATCTGAAATATGAAGCAAGCCACAGGAACACTGAAGCATCCCCAGCTCCTGTGCTGTGGGATCTGTCCCCTCCTCTGCTGTCCTGGTCTGTGGGCAAAGCTTGCTCCTGGCTTCAGTGTGATTTCTTGCCACAGGCTGGAATTTGCTTTGGGACAGCCACCATCTCTTGTGTCACTGGTGAGGGTGTCCCACGCCTCTTTAGCCTCAGAGCTGGGGAGAGCATTGTGGTGTGGGGAGGATTTCACTGCCAGCTACATCTGCACTTGAACTCCTCCTGGCAGTCAGGGCACAGCTGGCAGGATTGTTTTGTGTGTCCATATAATCCCTAATACTGCCATACATCCTGAATGTTTAGGGAAGCAAACAGTCCCCAGGTTCTAGAAAAAGTGTACAGGAGACATCTCTACTGAGGCTAGGACTGGTCCATATTTCCCAAACAAAGGAAAAACAGCACTTTGACTGAATGTTCTGGAATACAGTTTGTTCTTTTTTATGATGTTTGGAAAGTTCCAGTACAATTCAGGGAAATGACTGAATATACCTAGGTAATACAAGCTTGGAGTTCATGTTTTCAAAGGTTTTTTTTTCCCCCTCAAACTTATATTAATCTTACTATTTTTCAAAACACATGCAAAATACAGATTTTCGATATTTTAAAAGCTATGTCGTATTTTTTTCATTTAAGTAGGTCTTAATATAGAGTGAAGTTGAATAACTTTTATTTTGGAATCTCTAATTGAAAATCAACTATTTGTAGGGGAAAGGAGCGGAGAGAAGGGGCAGGGAAGTGAGGGGAAGCAGGGTGGAAAAGAAAGAAGGGAGAAAGAGGGCTCGAAAAAGAATTATAATTTTAAGAATAAAACACCAACATTTCATACAGGGTTAAATGGAAAATATGTTCTTTTCTCTTTGCATATTTTCCTGTGACTAGTCAAGCCCTAAATTTGAGTTAGGGAAGTAGATACTCTTTATTTCTTTCCCTTTCCCTACAAAATTTTCCAGGTCTTATTTATTCCTCATGAAGAAATACAACCTCAACTCTTTTTCTCATACACTCTCCCTTAAATTAAAGAAAATAGTATTGATATAGCCATCCAACACATGCCACATAGAAGTAACACTATAATATTATATTAATTCAGTTCCTGAGGCTATATTGTATGATGTTTTACTATGTCTTACTATACAGTAAAAACAGAAGAAAATACATAAAATTTCACAAAGGATTTAAAATATTTTTTAAAGAAAATTAGGTGTGACTTGGGCTATGACAAGTCAAAAGGACAGCCTACAAACAGCCTTAATTATCCCTCACTAAATGGAAAATTCAGAGACTGAACATTGACATTGCAGTACAAATAGATGAAGTCTTGTTTCTATGATGAGACTTACAGCAGTGTTTCAAAAGAAATAAATCAAAACCATGTATCTAGCTCAGCTTTCACAACGAACTGAACATGTTCAGATGCTGGACTAGGTCTTCCATGACAATTCTGAATTAAAGTTGTCCATAAAGCTTTGGTGTCTGTTTTTCCACTGCTGGCTTCCTTTCCCTGTTTTGCAGCTCGCTGATAGCTCTCATCCCCCGCAATCACACAATCACAAAAACATACTCCTGTTCCAGTATCACTCTCTTAATGAGGTTGTGCCATTGCTTTTCAGGGTTTTTTCACTGACTTTTACCTTTGTTTTCAATAATATTCTGCCTGTGGAAGGAAAAGAGAAGACACAAAGAAGAAATAGCCAGGCGGTCAGCAGAGGTGTGCATTCCTACATCATCATCGGGAGAAGTTCAGGTTTGGGTGAGACAAATACACATGAACCTTGTGATTCGCAGCTTTTGGGTTATCTCATCAGTATTCTTTGAGTAAATAAATTAAAACCTGTTTCAGATTAGCTGCTTTCCCTCACAGCTTTTTCTTCTTTAGTTGCAGGATGTTGTATTTGTGTCAGGTCAACTTGGAGTAAGATATGATGGCTTAACTGGAGGTTCTGGAGGTGGGTGATCCAGTTTCAAGTGGAGCTCAGTGAGCTGGACATGGTTAAGTAGCCAAATAACAATATATATTGTGATACAACATTTCAGCTCTCACCACACCCCTCCTCCAGGTTCCAGCTCTGTTCACTTATAGGAGTCTATATATGCACCTGAAAGAATCACAATTATTTTTAGAATTTGAAATGCCTCTTCATTGCGTGGAATACCTTCAACCAGTGAGAAAATGGGACCAACACATGGGAAAGGAGCCGAAGGCAGACAATAAACATTTTAAGGAAGATATGAAGCACTTGTTCCTACTGCTGCCGTAGTGTTTTAGATTGAAAAAAATCATTACTGATGCACTTCCACTTCCCTATTAATTTTTACTGTGACGAAGACTGAGCTCTACAGGAATGCATGTTTTAAAATTCAGAAATGTTATAAATTATAGCACAAGGTAAAATAATACCCTGAGACTTTTAGGCTGGACACTTATTATGGGGTTACTTTTCTGTAATTTTGCCCTTAATCTCTCTGTCTGTGAGCTCCCTTTTTGGAACATTACAGTAAATCCATGTATTCACTCCAGGGTACTGTGTAATCAACCATTCAGATATAATGGTGAGGGTAATTCCAAATGTACATTGGAAAGTTCAGGGTTTGGACTGTTTTCCTCAGATCATTATTTTAATGGAAAGCACTTTTTAATTTCAATTAACTGTTCTCATACTGACTGGAGCCTGTGAGTCCAAAGCACGGATTTAATCGCTACTCTGAATTCACACCAGAGTCTGTCCTACTTAGTTCAGCTTTTAAAGAATTCCTAATCAATCCATTTGAGGAGCTGCAGTCTGTCAAAGTGTTACCTGCATCACCCCATCATGTTCTTCAGGCTCAAGAAACTGTCTTGTCTTGTGGAAGAGGTAACATGTTTCTGTTATTTACCATAATGCATATGCATAGGAAATGAAATTTAAGTTCTGAAGGCAGATCAAATTTTCACATACTTCTGAAAAAAATATTGGGTAGTTTTGTTTAGTTGGATTTTCTGTATAATTTATTGAAAACTAGAATTGCAAGGACTTCTACTAATATCTCAAAAAATTACTTTGCAGTAATGTTTTAAAACATTGAAATGTGAAATTCCTGCAGTTTCACTGAACACAGTGAAAAGTTTCAAAAGAGCTGTGAATAGCTAGTTAAGCACAAACAGCACTAGCTCATTTTTTCTTTCATTTTCTTAAAAGTTAGAAAGGGTTTATGTATTTGTATATTTTCTGCTTTCACCCTACAACTCAGCTCTTTGAATCCTTCTTTTCATTTAATGTTGTGCTTGTGTTTTGCATCTAATTTCCTTTCTGCATGGAAGAATACTATTTTTTATGACATGGGAAATAATTAATTGTTTATGATTAACATGCAATTGTTTCAATTTCTATGTGATTCTATGATTTTTTTTACTGCTTGTGCTATTATTATAAAGAGCTATGAATGAACTTCATGTAGATCCCTCTGGCTTCAGTTCTGATAAGCATCCAAATATTTCGATACTTACTCGAAACTTATCCAAAGTTTCCTAAGCCCTTGAGTCTGCAAAACTAGTCTGAACACTTAGAGAAGGGCTTTCCTCATGAGGTTTCCAGTTGTTCCACTAGTGGAACCTGGTGGAAATACCATGAGATCAGCTTTTCTTCCAGTTGTTCCAAATATTTAACATCTGGACAGAAAACGGAAGTGAGAAATCCTGCCCAGAAGTTGTATAAAAGGAAAAGTTGGGTTCTTAAAATAGATGAAGAATGACTGTTTTTTTAACTCTTCCTAACTGGCGAAGGCATGACTGAAAAAAAGGATCAAGAATCTAGAATTACAGATCAATCAAATCAACTGTCACCATAAAAATATAGCCTGCTCAGCTGAAACCTGTTGCTCCTTAGAATTTGGTTATTTGTGAAGTAACACGTGGAGAAAAACTTAAATTTGGTGCCATTTTAGAATCTTTCAGTGACAAATATTTATTCCAGTCAAGCGTTTGTTCATTCATGAGTAGGTTGTACACAAATCTTGGTGGGAAAATGGTCTTTACAAAATTATCAGTGTGTTTCTTCCCAGTACCAATACCCTGGGAGAGACGCTAGCTATTAGTGCTAAATAGCTTTCTCTAAATAACTCTAATTTCAGAGTTGATCTGTTGAGGAGATGGGGCAGTTCAGGTGATGATGAACTCAGCATTGAAATTACTTGTAGCCACCAAAGCATATTTTTAGACAAAAGAATTGGATAGATAAATTATTCTATCCTGTTATCTATTAAGTTCAAAGTGTACTTGGCAGAGATGAATTATCTCTTGTTGAAGCCCCTTATTTTCACTACTGCTTTGTATCACACCATGAATGACAGATTCTCTTTGCCTATCCTCTGATTCTACAAGCTCCTTCTTACTACATTTACCTTCCTGTTTGAACACCAGACACCAGCTCAGATTCAGGCTGCTGATTTTTCTTTACTGATAACAACATCATCCTACAGAGTTCTTTACAGTAAGAGTGCATCACCATGCAAACTGAGCACCACTCCTAAGTTCACTCATCTGAAAAATGTTACGAGGTTCCTCTTCCCCTTTATAGAAATGAAAGTTCAGGAAGCAGGGACCTCCAGCATCCTCCCACCCCCACAGATCAGAAATGTGTGGAAAAACACCAGTGGCAGCATGCCCCAGCAGGGTAAGGATCTGGACCTGTGGAATGCTTGATCAACAGTAAGGAGTTGAAATGGACTCAGAAAACAAGACACTGGTGAAAGACATGAAATGGCTTGTAAAAATTATCCAAATTAATTTGCTGCCTGATCTGTCTCTTGCTTTCTTTGAGGTCAGAATTTTATGGAGGGCAGTGTGTGCAGGCACTGTATATGCCATGCTCTCAGCACTTCCTTCATCAAGGACATCTCATCTGGCACAAAGCACAGCGTTTTAGTTGGTGGTAACCTCTCTTACAGGAAATATTTCATAGCCTAAGTTTTATGCACATGAAAGCACATAGAGAAAGTACCAAATGAGATAAACATACGAGCATATGTTAGCACCTGAAATCCTGCACATACATTGTAGAAATACATTAGAGTTACAATTCACTTTATGCTTGTTTCCAGGAGACAAACACTTAAATTCAAGAACAGTGTAATCATTTATAGGCAGTTTCACTTATGAACATTAGTCAATACGGTCCTCACAATTCCCTTGCCTCCCAAGTTCTTGGAAAACCATGCTGGCTTGGTACTTGGTTAAGCACAGAAACTGTGTGCCATTTCCCCCTATCTACTGGGTTAGCAGCCTCTAAAACATGCCCAGTCACTCAGCATCCAGCCATCTCTGCCCAGCACTTAGGTGAAACCACTGCAATAAGGCCCACAGTGAAAACTGACTTGACACCTCTTCAGCATCTTCCTAATGAGAATGAGCCCTGTCTCGATGGAAATTTAAATCTGAAGGGAAAACATCTCTCCAGAAAAAAAAAACAACACACACACAAATCCCCCCTCAGCAAAAAGCAAACAAAAAATCCCAAAAACAAACAAAAAAACCCCAAACAAACCAACAAAAAGAAAAGCCAAACAAAAAAACCAAACAAAAACCCCCACTAAATAAAGTAAAACACCCTCCTGATCCTGTTTGTTCTGCATTTACACATGAAACAGAAATGTAAGGCACTTACTCTCTTAGATAAGGCACAAGAATAAGTTGCTTAGAGACCTTCTGAAAGTAGAAAAGGCTGGAGGTTTGGTCAGACTGTCCTCTGGACTCTGAAAAATATGATCCAGGGAGGCACAAACAAGGCTGATTGGTGCTGAGAAATCTGGGAGCTGGTTAAGTCGTCTTTAGAGGGACAAAAGATTCTCAAAAAGGAAAAGCTGCAGGAGAGATTACTTTATGTAATTTAGGAGATTAGTTTATGTAAAAGCATCATGAAACAGAGCTATATGTAAAAAATCTGAAGTATTTCTTGGATTGATGTGGATTCTTGAATCCTTTAATTGATGTCAACTGTTGTTACCAACAATTCATATCAATTATGCTACTTCACCTTTTAGACCAATGCCCAAACCTCTATCCTCAAAACCAGCTATTGGGAGCTCACTTTGAACTTTCAGACTCAGCTGTGGGATGCAACATGTTTTCTTCAAGACATGAGAATGACCAGGCAGAAGGCCAGCAATAGTTGTAGAATGTAAAGCCAATTTTTTTCCCTTGGAATTTTTGAAAATGCATATAACTTTGAATGTTCTTCAGGAGCTTGTAGCACTTTTAATGCACTAATATTTTCAGCTTCCTTTTTATTGTTTCATGTTAAGTGCTCTTTTAAACTGTTACAGACAATAAAGCTTCAATATTTGCACTTCGCTAGAAAATAAACACAGATTTTCCTAAATACAATTGATATAATATCGAAGAGACTTTCAAAACAAATGTTCATTGAAAAATCGTGTCTCAAATATTAAAATTAAAATTAAGTATCCAGACATAAAATATGGTATGTCATATTATTATTTAATGAGTCATTCTTTAACATTCTTATAAGATATTTAAAGGAGTCAATGCAAAGTTGCACGAAATATAAGGAAATCACCCTAGATGTAAATTTACAGAAATATGTGAACAAAGCCAAAAACATTTGGGCCTATAAACTCATGCAAAATATTTCAGTCATCATCTCAGAATATTCATTAAACACTCTGCAATATTTGAAGAATATGCTACCCATGTACCTAAGAATATTCAGATCCCACTTGCTTGAGGTGTAATAAAAATACATGTAAAGCAACAGAAATTGTGACTACAGATGTGGTAAGAAAAGAATAAAAAGAGCTGCTTGACTTCCTGAGGGTGTCACTCACTAGATGTCAATATAAAAAATCTTTCTGGTTATAGCACTGTTTCCCAGACTTCTGTGATTTTTTTTCCTCTTAATCACATTGTGCAAAAGACAGCCTGCAGTGTTAACCTGAGTTGGGTGTTGTAATGTAGCCTGCGGATTCTCATGCTGAGACAGAGATCTTAAAATCACTGTGATCTACAGAGAAACTCTCATTCCTGCTAAGCAGCAGCCAGAAATGCAGCCCTCTCCAACTACCCACACCATGCCAAATTGTATCACTATTGATTAAAGGCAGATGTGGCACAGTGAGCTGCTGCCAGATAATGATTGGCATTTTCTCATTAGTGATTGGGTTCCCTTCACTGCTCTGCAGCTCTGAGACTATCTTCAGAAACGTGCTACTTCACTGTCCAGAAAATCTGCACTGCGCATTATCCCCACTGGACATCACAGGCATTTCTCACTGGGCAGCATTCAGTTTGGAATCCAGAAGCAGCAGTGCTCCTGCTGTGGAGGGGTAAGCAGATTCACGGTTGCAAAAGTGTACGATAGCAAAATCAGAACAGGAGAATTAACCAAGAAATAGCTGAACAAAAACATGACAGAGGAAAAATCCCATTATTAATTTTTGTTTCCTTTTTTTAATTTTTTTTTTTTTTTTAGCTTGACTGCCAGGTTCTTGAATTGCAGTCACCTCTAATGCCTTCCAAGTAGGGAAGGAAGATGTCAGTTTCCAACGCAGCCAGCAGATAAACACTACACATGTATCACTAATCTGGGCATGAATGGCAGATTGATTTCTTCCAGATGCTCTGCATTTACCGTGTATATCTCATATCAGGTGGGTTCAATATGCCCACGAGATACTGAGCTCATGTACAGTGAGTCCACTGCATTCTAGAAGCACAGACTGCTAGCACAGCAGTGCGCATGAGGAAAATGCAATAATCTGCACGTGTACAATAAACCCAGTGGAAAGAACTTGTAGGTTGACATTGTCCCAGCCTGCACCATTGCCCATGTGGATTTGGATAACCCAGTCCCAGCAGTTCCTGCACCCATGTTCAGTGCCAGGAATTTACAATGAAAGCAAGCCTGTAGATTTATTGGTTTTAAGGACACAGAATAAAAATTGACGAGAATAAGTGAATATTAATGTTCAGTATAAAGTTCATGAAAAATTTATCGATTTCTTTTTTTTTTTTTTAATGGGAACTGTTTGCTTTTAACAGCCATTGCATGCTGATAACTTCATTAAATGATTTGCTGTGCCAGGTCTTTTATTTCCCCATCCTTCCTAATCCTGCCTGCTCAGATCCATGGAGTACTGTGAAAATTTGGGATTTCTCTGACGACCTTCTGTTTTTCTCTTTCTATCATTTCAGCTTTCCTACCTACCCGTAGTGCAGTCCCATGTCCTACAGATTTTAATTGAGCAAAGCAACTCAAGATCATTAGCAAATGGTGCAAACTACCATCCTCCAAGAACTCTACCCAGGAGTGAGGTGAGGACCAGCACTCTGTGGGAGCAGCACACGGTCTTAAAGTGGGTCAGAGCAGCACCACCTCCACCCACCCATCTGGTGTCCCTCGTGTGTTCTGTGCTTCAAAGGCCACTGACAGACTTTAAGTGCCTTGGAGTCAGTGCCAGCAGCTCTGGGACACAGTGGGACAGTTTGTTTTCTTGAGGCGAGCAGGTGGGCTCATGTGCGCTTCCCTGTGCAGTGTGTAGGGTGTGCAGGGCGTGTGCGCTTGTCGCCAGGGCCCCGCTGCCACGGGGATACTGCGAGATGCCCAGGGCGCTGTGCCCGGCAAGGAATCTTCCCAGAGGTGGCCCGTGTCCTTTGCGGCCTGCGGCTATCATTTCCTGAGGGATTTCCTGGGGATTGCACACCCCTGTCGCAGCCCCTAACAGCTGAGCCGGCTCGCTGCACGGCCGTGTCAGCCTGGAAGTGCCGTGTGGTGCCGCTCCCCGGGCTCCCTCTCCCCAGAGCGGCGCCGGTCCCGCGGAGCAGCTCCTCGGAGCGGTGCTCGGGGCCCCCGGTGGCGGCGGCTGGCCGGGCCCCGTCCGGCCCCGGGAGCGCGGTGGGCCGGGCCGGGCCGGGCCGGGCCAGCCCGCGGGGCCGCGCCGGGGCCGCCACCTGACCGCGGGTTGCGGGCAGCGGGGAGCGGGCGGGGCGGCCCCTGCCCTCCGCGGGGGCGGCTTCCCTCCACAGCGAAGTTTCCCCGACTTGTGCAAAGAGAGAGGCAGGTCCCGCCGCGGCGCGGGGTGGGAGAAGCATCGCGGTGGAGGAGGAGCGGATCGGCGCGGGCGTGGAAGAGAGGTGGGCAAGGAGCGATGACCTTTGCGAGGAGCCGGCGAGGGAGCGGGCCAGAGGCAGAGCGAGCGGCAGCGCGGGAGGATGGTTGCTGAGAGCCGGAGGAGAGCCGCCCCGTAATGTCACCATGTAAGTCTCTTCTCCGGGCTCTGGGGCCAGGGCTGCGGCTGCCGCCCGGGGCGCCGGGGGAGCGCCGAGAGCCCCGAGAGGAACCCCGGGCGGACCGGCAGGGCTTCCCCACCACCCACACCAGGTGGTGAGTAATGTCAGGGCTGAGCCGTGCAGGTAGGTAAGGCTGAAGGAATGGGGAAACCGGGAAGTTTCAGGCCGGGAGCTCGGAGCAGGGCAGGGTTGGCAGGGCTCTGCCCCGTCCGGGTTCCGTGTCCGTCGGCGGCTGCCCTGCCGGCTCCCGGGCGGCCGCTGCCTTTCCAGGGCACCCTAACCCCGATCTTAGGACCGCTCTGGTGGATTTCCCCGTGCTTGCAGATAAGTAGCGAAACACTTGGCCCCGCTGGCCGCCTGCCCTGGGCGGCGGTGCCCCCGCATCCGCCCGGCCCCGGTCTCTCGGCTCGGGGCCGTGGCCGCTCACGTCGAGGAGCCCTGGCACCACAGGCAGCCTTCAGGTGAGGTGCCAGCACCAGTAGGGAAAAGTAGTGGAAGGGAGACGGAGGGCAGGGCCAGCTTCACAAAGCATCGGCAGCCCCGCCGCGGCTCTGGGCAGCGCACGGAGCGGGGGCTCCGCCACCCTCGGGGGCTCGGGGCGGGCGGGGGCTCCCCCTCCTGCCCGACTGCACCAGCCCCGGGCCGGACAGTGCCCTTCCCCGGGATATTTCTCCTTTACTGACCGTCCCTCGCCGAAGGTAAGGCGAGCTACTGAGGTTTGGGGTTAGGCGTTCCGCCGGTGCGTTCGCAGCCAGGAGCGAGAACGTGGGGATGCACCCGAGGGGATCAGTACAAGAACAGAAAAGGGCAGAGGGTTCTCGCAACGCGCCGTCAAGTTAAGGCAGAAATCAGGAGCTCCTAAAAGATTGTGTTGCGGTGCTACCGGGTTGGAAACAGCCAGCAGATTTGTTGCCTGCAACTGGAAAAAGTTCTCTTTGAAAGGAAAGCCAAGGGACTTAGATGGATCTGATAGGGCTGATACTGTTTAAATTAAAAGGCCGTGTCTTTTTTTTTTTTTTCATCTCTTTTGATGAGCAGGAGGGCGTTTTCAAAGCTGGCTGTAAGAATAATTAGGAACAAGTAGTGCTTAACAAAATGAAAGTTTTAAGGGGTATTGTGTAATTAATCTTTCAAGACATTAATGTACTACAGTTTAAAGCAATGATTTCAAAGCTAAAATCAACTTCTCTATTAGGAAACAAAACTGTGAGTTGCAATCATCTTTCACTTGCAGTTCCACTTGGGAGTGATTAAGCTTAAAAATTTTTGTTTACAATCTATGTGAGAAAAAAATTGTGAAATTGATGTTATCTTTCTTTTAATTTTAAAATGTCAGCAACATTTTTCCTTAATAGCTTTAGACAAGTCAAAGACCGAAGTCAAGTCAGCGTGCCTGAGGCAGAATTCTCATCCTATTCCAGGGAACTTTTGACAAAGTTTTGAACTCAGAAGATGGTGTATTCGAATTTGTATTGCATGTTTTGGGATGGTACAGTCTACAGATGAAATGCTCCAGCATTATTCACATTTCGTGTATATTGTCCTGCAGAGCAGTATATTCCCTAAAAGGCGATGCTAGCTGGCTGCTGGCATATAGGGTAAAAGATTTAGTAGTTGGATGTATAAAACTGCCAGTAATTCCATCTTGAACTGTGTCAAGTTACTATCCATTTATGGTTTAGATAATTTACATGTCTATTTTGCTCTTCTGGAATGAATTGTGAATAAGCTCATTGTCTCCCTATGTTATAGGAAATGAAAGTAGCTGTGGACTAGACTGGACTGAATTGGTAGCTAGAGTGCGTAGCTGGTCATATCACACTGTCTCTACACTGGGAAATGCTAGTCCATAGAATAATTAGTACTTGAGACTTAAGAAAAATCCAACTGCACAAAAGAACGTCCCAAAAAGTTAAGAGGGATTGCTGTTTTTAGACTACATGCATCTGTAGTAGATGTACTCCTACCATAGGTGTCCTAATAATTCCCAAATGTGTTGGGTAAAATGTTTTGGTTCTGTGACAATCTAGAGTGATTTCTTCAGAGCTGCTAGTATGTTACCAGCTGGGGACAGAACAGGGCTTTTTCACTTAAATTGATACAAAATAGAGAAGAAAACTCACTATGAACAGTGTTCAGCAAATTTTTATGTAACCAAAGGCAAAGACTGAAATGATCCATATCTCTTCTGAGATCTTTATTACATATCCATTCCTTCGTTAAAAGGTCCATCCCTTTGCTTGCCTAAACTCCTGGTGTGTTTTACTACACTGCTGTTCTGATAGCCATTCCCTCTGCTGTTAATGAATATTAAATGAAAGAACACATCTTTTTAATACTATTTAAAGTAAGGACACAAGATCAAAGAGGTCTCTTGGGCCATCAAATCAGTGCTGTCGGGGGACCATATCATTCCTTGATAAGCTATAAACAAGCCCAGAACTATTTGCTGATTTTTTAAATTGAATTATTCATACGCTGTCTGTATTCACTTCTACATGTTGATTAACACTAGTAACCAAGAAAAAAATCTTAAAATAAATATGATGGCTACTAAGAGGTGAATACTATCTACAGCTAAGTTGTGTTTATTTAAAGCCTGGGAAGTATTTATCAGTTATTAAAACACCTTATTGTAATTGCCTGAAATGCCAAATTATACAAATAACAGGGGTGGATTTTGTTGTGGAAGAAGCCCTTTTGTTGGCAATGTGTTATCTGACTCCCATCCCTGACAACTTCTTGTGTGGACAGGAGTGTTAAGCATCACAGTGTAAGGCCGTGAGAAGTCAGCTTTTTGAATTTTGACTTTTTGTCTCTGGAAGATCCTAGGAACATATAACATATAGTGATTTCCTCACTAATTTATAGCACTCAACTAGTGGTTATGCTTTGTAAAACAGTTCTTCAACAATCCTCTCCAAAAGAAACAGATCTGACTCAGGGTGCCCACATTAGTGGAGTGTTTTGGTAGCATGCACTTCTGTGTTCATTCTTGTCAGAGTTTGATAAACTTTTTTCTTGTCAACTGAGACAATGTGGTATAAAGAGAATTGTTTTATCCTTCAGCGGTGGAGAATGTAAGTGGAGAAGACAGTTTGCTATTTTTTATATATTTGCTTATTTATTTTGGTGGCGATTTGTGTATTTTGTAATAGCAATTATGTAATTATCTAGCTTTTTACTTTAGGGAGAAGTCTTTATAGCTACTCCTTTCTGCCTTATTGTTTGCACTAATTTATCCTCTGCTCTGTTGTTGCTTATCCACGTCCTTGAAATCTTTCTTGACTAGCACTTTTTACATGGGTGAGGATGAGGAAACAGACAAACTATCACCTGGAGTACCATGGAGTACTGGCTTGTAAGCATTATCGCAATGCAACTAAACAGAAACAAATAGAAATTGGCCAAATTAAATACCTCTTTCAGACTAACATAGAATTTCATGTTCTTTCAAAAAGGCACTAGGGAAAATGTGACTGGATACATTCACACCAGACCTAACCAGCAGAAACTTGTCATGTTATTTTTCCTTGAGTATCACCAATGGGGTGTCTTTGATTCTCCAGTTATTAGATAAGCAAAAAGTTTGTCTGAGCTCACAGAGATATCAAAAGTGACAATACAGACGATTTTATCAGTTTGATGAAAATCGACATAGATTTATTCTGAATTAATAAATAATTGTTTGTTTCCTAATCCGATAACTGTTAATGTGTGCTTGCTCAAAACAAACCAGCAACAAAAACCAGTAACGCAACCGCTTCTACAGGTTTGTACGGGTAGATTAAGCAGCAGGATGCCACGTATCTCATTCATACCTGCAAATTCTTCTCTAGGAACAGGAAAGTTCTTTTATATCTCTGGTATGTCATGCTGTTAGCCCCAACCTTTCCATTTCCCCACTCTGTGAGTATATATGCATGCCGTATGTGCTTTCATGTGTGTGTAACTGTTTTCATGTCTTCAAAGGACTTCTGTTCATACTCAATTTTCTAAATTAATATTAAAGGTATTGTGGATTTATGAATTGTATACATTGGAAAGTAACAGTTCCAAAACCTCAGCTTTCTGTTGTCTGAGATTTTAGCAGGGATTTTTGGATCACTAAGTTGAAGGACAATAATTCTATTGTTTGATAATCCAGTCATTTTGTATGTCTGGCTTCATCAAAGGGATTCTTGTATTTCGGAGCCCCGTGCTTTCTGAGCTTGTCTTCAGCACTTGTTAAGTTTGACTTTACAATATCTCAGAAAAACTAAATCTGCTTCAGATTCCTAATTTGATACAACTACCCACAAAGAACTGAACTTCTTTTGTAATCAGATACCTGTGCTGTGTAACACTGCACTCAAGGGAAGCCTAACTGATCACAGCAGTCTGCTGAAGTGCCATTTACCTGGGCCCATTGGCATCTAGCCCACAGGAGTGCTTTGATGAATTACTATTTTTAAAGCTGAAATATTACTTGTTCATTTACAGTGGTTTATCTTCCTGCATTGGTTGCCACTTTGAGAATAAACAGAAGCTTACACTGGAAAAGGTTTCATATTTGCCCCCAGCTTTTGCTGTGGGGTTTGCAACAATATTTATGGAGCAGAAGGAAGAGTTTTGTCCTTATCTACCTCAGTTTAGGTAGATAATATCTTACTGAATAAAAGCCAGTTATCATCACCAAATAGGAGGGGAAGGAGTCAGTCAAAACGATGCATGTTGTATTTTGTTACTTGTTACTTCCTTTTGCTTGCTGCTTAGAATTGTTGAATAAAATGAGATGTGAATGTAGCAGAACACCGTTCATTTTGGATGCATGGTTAAAGGTCTGAATAAATTTTTTAAGAGTTTTGCTTCCTGTTCTGCCCGCAGTGGAGGAAACATTTTGGTTTAGCCATTAAATATCCTCTAGGCTTTAAGGGAAAGGAAACTTTAACTTCCAGCTATAACCGATAGAGACTTTTCTATAACTGCATTTATTTTATTAAATAATCAGGATGTCCCTGACTTCTCTGGCAGCACAGATAAGCTCCTAGATTTTGGCAAGAAAAGCTTCAGGATTTTCATAAAAGCTGTCAGCAGAAAATATCATGGCTGTCAAAACATTAGATCTGAAATATGGAAAGCCTTGTTAAAGGCAGAGGCAAATTATCATCTACCATCTTTATTTAGTTAATAACAGTTAATATTTAGTTAATATATTACGTATAATTAAATTGAATAAATGAGTTTATATGTGTAAAATTTCATATTAAAAAAAGAAACAAACCTACAGCTTAACTCTTTCAGACTGTGCTTCTTGTTTCTTTTACTAAAATATCACCCACATCTATCTGCTTAGAAGCCCAGTGCTGACCAGTCTTCCATTTTGCTGTCTGCTAAGAACCAGACAATATAATTTCTGACCCTTTTTAGCAGACTTTTGTCTCCATTTAAGCAATACTAGGGCCATCCATAATTGTCACTATTTTATTTACTGCAAGTTACTAGTTTGACTAAGAACAGAGTCTTCCTCATTTTCTCATCTCCCCTTGTAAAAGTCCCTGAAATCTTGGTTGCTTTTCTTTTTTTTTCTCTCAGGATGTCTCTTGTAAGTGAAATGTGGTGCTATCACTGGAAATGGAAGCTGCAGCACTGTCTCTGCTTGTTTACCACATATATTATATGCATGCAGCAAGCAGGTAAGTCAGCAATTTATCTTGTATAAATAAATTATCTAGGAGCCCAAGTTTTAATGACCGAGAATTATGCTTATGTATGGCTGAATTCTAAATTCTATATGTATGAAGTTCAATATAACACTTTCATGAAAGTGATGCATTATGATCACTATTTGTGATTTTATAGCTTGGGTCCTGTGTTTTGCTATTGCTGAATTTTCTTTTTGCCATTTTTTACAGTTTTGCTGTTATTAATTGTTACTATTTTTTTTCTTTTTAATTTCTTCTTTGAATTCTTTCATTCTGTTCTTTCTTTGCGTTTATCTTGTTAGTGCCTGCCTCTTTTGAATTTCTTCTTGTTGAAATTCTGTGAAGTTCTGTGGGTAATCATGCTGTTCTTCCATTTTCCATAGTACTGTTTGTGCCTGCAGATTGTGTATTTAATAGTCCTTCACTATAGTTCAAAGTTGTAAAATACCCAGAGTGTGCTTATTATTTTTAAAAGCTTTTATGACTCAAATAATAGAAACATTCCTCAGCAAAGTATATGCAAGTTATATGTAAGAAAACTGTACACTGTAAAGAATCATCAGTTTAAACTTGACATCGTCTTGATGTGGTGACACTTCAGCACAGCGTAATGCACCGTTCTGACTGTTTTCTTTAAACATAAGAATGAGAGATTTCATTTAGTAAATTTCTTGTCCTGATCACTAGAGTGCAAAGTATTTTAGGAGATCCAGCTGCTTTTCTGGAAAAAAGATGTCTGGAGTTTCTTCTGGAGCATATGAAAATTTTGGAGCAGCTTGTGGTGCCCAGCTAACTCTGTATCAGATGGGTAGTTTTGCTTTGACAGGCTTGCTATTGGAAAAATGATTGTTTATATATAGAAAGGGCTTCTAACTTCTTTGGTAATGTTTTTCTGTTTTAAAAAAGTGGGGTTTTTAATTTTTAAAACCTACACTTTTTTTTTTTAAGAGAAAAAACAATGTTGTTGCTGTGCAGTAGCACTTTCTATATTCACGTCACTTTAATAAATGTTTTCCATTTTCATTAAACTCTAGCTAGAAACACATTTAGAATCTGCTTTCACCTTTGGCTCCATTGGCTGATGGATTTTGTGTCCCAGAGTTCCTGGTCCTTGCTTGATCTTGGGCCATGCAGCTGCCATTCTTAGCACAAAGTAAATCAGCAAAACCTCCTGTAATTTTTATCTGCTGTGTGCTGTTACCTGGTGACTAGAACATTAGGATGCCAAAATTATTATCCTTTGCTGCATCTTCTTCATAACAGATAATTGATAACTGTGCAGGTGACACAGCAGCCTAAGCCCCATGAGCCAGAAAGTTCCAGTGTGCTGTGAGGACAGAGAAAGCCAACCACAAACTCACCTCTGCCTTCAGCTAATTGCAGCACACCATGGCTAGCTGTGCTGGTGCCGGAAGAGTAAGGTCAAAATCCCTGTGCCAAACTCCAAGATACACTTCTATAAAATCATATATGCCCCTGGCTAACCCCTCAGCCATAAAATGATTGGTGCCATTGGATTCATAAAAGCAGACAGTGTTCCAGTCTCGAGTGCATCCCTATGGGGGTTTTTCCTTTCTTGCTTCTGCAGGAATAGATTCGAAATCTTCAAAACTGTCAATAAATGGAAAAGATAAATAAGGTACACTGGAAATGCCCAGGAATATATTCGAAATCTTCAAAACTGTCAATAAATGGAAAAGATAAATAAGGTACACTGGAAATGCCCAGGTTCTGTAGACAGATGTTTGCTGTTCAGCAGTGGAAGAGATGATAGGTAGTATGCTGTTAATACTTGACTGAAATGAAAATGAGACATTTACCTTTAGAAGAACCTGTCATTTGGCAGTACTTGCCTGTAGACCCTCAGGATTCATATTTATTTTTATGCTGATGTAAAAGCATAGGTTATGCTGCAAAATGGAGTCTTTTCATCTGCCTTTTCTAATAGAGCAAGGCAGACAAAGCGAGAAACACCACTGCTCCTGCATTTTTTATTTCATGTTCTTAAAAGGTATTGGTCACTTTGACTGTGGATTCATATGGTATTCATAATCTCTCTGGCAGCTTAAGCTTGACTGAATTTACAGCAGAAATCTCATAAAAGCCTGACATTCATCCAGATTCTCTAGTGAGCTGTATGCTTAGAAAGCTATTGGTGCTTATTAAGCTTTGCCCAGAGGAGGTTATGTACAAGCAAAGGATTAAGATCATCAGGTCCAGGTTTTATGGATTATTTAAGGGGCTATTCATAAGGATAAAGATATCAGTCACACTGTGACATGGAAAAATGCAAAAGTAGTAATTTTATAGTTTTGTTTGAGGAAAACTACAGTACTGGGCCTGCTTTCAGGAACAGAGTTTGGGAGAGGGATTACACAGCAGTAAACAACAGGAGAAGGATGGTCTGTGGAAAGAATTCAGCCACAAATTGGTAAGGTGCTGACAAAGAGGTGCTCAACTGGAGTGCAATTCAAAAGTATAGGTCTGATAAATCAAAAGAATCAATGGATGGATTGTGACACTTGAAACAGAAAGAAATTATTAACTGGAAAAATAAAACATAAAAATTATTAAATTATATAATAAATATATTATCTATATTATAAATATAATGTAAATACACTGACAAAATACAGCGTACTTTAATTAAAATCTGAGCAGCTGTGAGGGTTTGGGCACACTGGCTTCAGGTCATGTGTTGTGGGTCAGGGTGAAGTTACTGCACAGCTGAGTTAGTAACTTGTCAGGGTTCCATTCCTGTCTGGGGTAGATGTCTCTGATGGTTTTATGTGGGTCATTTAGCTGTGCCTCAGTTTCCCTGTGTCTCGCCTCTCTTGTAAACAGCTTGCCTATCTTCCAGTGAAAGGGCTGCATAGGAGCTGGGATGTTAGAATGGGGATATTTTAAACAGAATTAGTTAAATCTGCTTTTTAGGAGACTCAGATATTTCTAACTTTTTGTTTGTATGTACATTTCATTGGTTTCAGAGAACCCGGAAGAGAACAAATGGAGTGAACAGAGCTCTAGAAAACATAACTAATGAAGGCAGACAGAAAGAACTAAGATTTTTTTTGTCTATAATAGGCAGAAGAGGGAATGCATAAGAACTGAGAATATTTAAGGAGGTAGGTGCCGTGAGAAGGGGTAGACTGATCAACCAGTTGAAAGGGCAAAAAAATGGACTTAACTTATAGCAGGATAAATGAGGAGAGGACATCTCATCAAAAGGTTTAGATAGCAGTGAAATAGATGTCAAGAAAGACTGGGAAACCCCAGTCCCTGGGAATGTATAGTAATATCTACCAGAAATGGTTTACGTTTACAGTCCACTTTCCCTGGGGCTGAGAAATACATTACATAATTTCCAAACTTCCCTAATATCTGTAGTTCTTTTCTAATCATTGTCCTGTAGATTCTCTTTTGGTTAAAAATCTGGGAAATGAGGAGACCCTTTGAAAACTGCACTTCTTGGAATATGACAGTGCTTTTGCTGTGCCCAAAAAACTGTCTTGATGTTTGTCCTGTCACAATGGTCTCAATTTTTCTGACATAAAGAAGCAGCAGTTCAGTATGGAAAGGAAAAATCAGTTTCTTCAGGTGTGTGTAACCTCACAAAAATGTTCAGTTTAATCCCCACCTTGCTTTTTGGCCTTTCTGTTGTCATAATAAAATGCCTATTGTTTCAATATTGTGCTGTCTCTTGGAGTTGTCTGTACTGTCTAAGGTAACTCAGGAGCAGAACTGGAGTTTTCTCAGTGACCTTAAATGCAGATTGCAGTTTGCATAAATATTTTCCAATCTAATTTTCAAGTGTCTTGTCAGCACTGGACTTTCAGAGTTTTGAACACTTTGAGGAGATGACAACATCCTCATAAGAGTTTTCACCTTCTTATATCATTAATAGACTTATGATTACATAAGAGTCAATAAATATTTAAAGTTTTGACTGCTGTGCAATCATATTTAGTTTTATTCAGAATGTGGAAAATATTTATTTTAATAAAGCCATGAGGACATCTATAATTCCTACTACACTATTTCTGCATTATGCCCCATGCTGATGTTATCACAAAATTACTGTGACCGTAGCTAATGAACATTTGTCCTTTTGATCATGCATCAGTAAAGTGCACTGATGTCTGTAGTCACATTTCCATGTCCTCAGAGCAGTTTAATCAATTCTCAGGAGCTCACAAAAGTGTAAATTTAAATTCTTTTGCATCCCCTGGACTCTTAATTTTAGTGGTGACTCAAAGCAAAAATTCACGCTGTATTTAATTAATAAAAAAAAAAATTAAAAAACGTCTGAAGGCAGGTCCTTCACCCACATGTCTGATGATGATCCACAATATAAGATCATCTTTGTGTGTTATGCTCCTTAATTGTGTCTGTCTAGATAAAGGAGCAGTTAAAGTCCTCCCTTGTTTAAGGGAGCGTTGTGGGTTCAGAAGCCTAATAAGAGATGGGAAGTCAGTATGGTGGGAAGGAGTGCTCATGCCACCAGCTCTAGCAGCAAGAGTTGGTGACACAGTGCAACTGGATTGGGCTTTATCTGGCACAGCCGAGTCAGGAAGTGTGGGTTTTTCACCACGGACCTCAAGCTGCCTGCTCCAGACAGGGGCCAAAGATCCTATCACCAGGCAGATGATGAAGTGGTTGTCAGCACATTCCCTTATCTTCCTCTTTCTTACCATGTGCAGAGCCCAAGTGCCAATGCATTAACCCAGTCAGTCAGCACACTCCTCACGTACAGCAGGGGGGAGGTTTTATAAAGTTGTTACTGGTGCTTTGTCAAATTCCTCTCATGGCATCCCAGGGGTGGGAAGGGGTGTGCATTTATTGCTGAGCAGGGCAAATGTGACTGATAGTTCTGTCCCTGACTCAGGCATGGAAATTCTTATTTCTGAAAGTTATGGAAAAAATCAGGAAATTTTAAAAGTTTGGAAAAAGTATTCAGTCTGGCAGTCTCTTTCCTTACAGAGGCATACATAAATCATGAGTAATTGAGAGATTAGTCAGAAGGAATCTATGTATTTAATGAATAGCTCCAAGGTTTTTTTATTCTTTCCTCTTTCTCTGTCAGGTTTGGTTTTCTTTTTTATATTTTAATTTAGCTTAAACAAAACATATCATAAACTATCCCTTTTATGTTCTGTTTATTATCTAAGTTTTTGCTGGCTTGAGGCATGTGTTTAGAATTTCTGTTCATACAAATCTTGCAGAGAAAAAGTTACTAGTCAGCTTTCTTGTATTTCCCCTAGTTGACAGTTTGTTAATATAAAAGTAAATTACTGTTGAAATGAATTTCACAGAAACCTGCCTTTCATTATCTCTGTTTACTTTTTTTAGCTATAATCTTTTGATGTTGTTGATAATTGTTTTTCACTTAAATGTTTCAACCTCATTGCATTAACCATGACAATACTGCCTTAAAAGCACAGTGATTTTTTTCCCCTCCTCTGATATGTCCCCCCAGCCAAACCAATATGGAATGTGTTCAGGCATTTCTAAGCTGACTACAACCTCATTGTACAGGGTCTCTGCACTCCTTTATTAGAACAAAGGCTAAGTAATATACCTCTCTATAAAGAATATACCTTCAAAGGAAGAACAGCCTGTCACAGAAGGTCCAATCCTTATAACTTACAGTATTTTAGTATCTGTTTATAAATAATTTTTGCCTCATTTTCTCTGTTCACTATTAGAAATTAAAAAACATAGCCAACAAAATCTTGAATGTTTGTCAGTACTATTTATCACAACACATAATAGAAGTACCTACCTTAGCAGTATATCCAAAATTAGGCCCAAGATGACTTGTGGCCATCTGGACTGTGCTTTAGAAAAGGCTGCCCTGATAGAGGTTATTATGTGAAAAAATTCGTTTTTTAATGGTATTTGTCAGTTGCTCTCAATAAAGTGAATGAAAATTTTAGAACAAAATGTGTTTCTGTCTTACTAAAATACTGAAGTCTTTGTGAATGCCACTTTTTTTCTCCTGTGGATTACTAATGTGAGAAGCATTGCACTGTGAAGATGTTAACTAGAAATAGAAGCTTTCCAGGTAAAAGTTCCTAACATACAAGTCTAGCAATTGTCCTATGTGCATTTCAATATGTAACACAATATTGAGTAATTAAAATGGTTGATTTAATATCCCAATGGACCTTTTAGAAGTGAGTAATTATCACTGTAAAGTCAGCATTTCTCAATTAATCAGAAGGGCTGATCTTGCAGATTTTAGATGCCTATTTTAATTTCTGTGATTATTTCTGCTAGACATAGTATTTGTTTACTTAGTGGGATTGCTTAAGCGTTTTGCACAAGGTGTTACAGATGATGCTTTCTAGATCAAGGCCTCAGTTTTCACTTTCTGATAAAGAATTGCTGAAATTTGCATTTTCACACAGCCACAACATAGAGATGTCTGAGACAGATATACACTACTAAAATGAAGAAAAACATATATGAGGTTTATTCTTCAAGAATCTGAAAAAAAAAAGTGAGGGAATTGTAACTACAATCCAGTAAAGTACTGCAATATAAGAAAACTCACCTGGAAAGTTACATTCCTTGTTAAGACTGTGTATGAAGAACATCTGATTAAATTATTCACATGAACTGTGTCTGAATTTCTTTCTCTCATGGAACAGAAAAATCTGTACTATGGGAGGAAAATAAAGTATTTTAGCTATAGACTGTGAACATTTTCTACAGAGTTAACAAAAATATTAAAGTAATAATGGTAAGTTACATTGGAGAAGTACATCCCTTGCTGTGGTACATTGAACCAAAACTACATTTCCTGCCCTAGATATGATAATACAAGTATGCATATCAAGGGAAGGGAGCGTTTCCAGAAACCCCTCTTGTTTTGTCTGATTTCAGTGCTTGTTGGTCTGCTCAGTTCCTGTAAATGACAGACTAAGCTCTAACTCTCACTGCAGTACAGGAAAATTAAGTTTATAATTCAGAGTTAGAAGTCTGCCTATGTAGTCTGGTTTCCAGATATCTTTCACACAAGTCAGTTTTAATTGCCCTCTCTCTGACTTTCCACTTTAAACCCAACTCCAGTCCTGTATTTTTGGCACCACTAAGAACCTGAGCTTTTCTTTTATGATCTTTCATGTTGTAGGTTTTGGGGAGTTTTTTGGTTTATTTTTTCCCCTATTGTCTGGAGCCACAGCTGCTTGAATAGTATGTTGACTGTTTCCAATTTGTTAGTTGGAAACAATTTTGCTAATTGTTCTCAAGATTTCAGCTCCCAAAGATGCTTACCAGTTCCTATTCTGTGAATTTCCTTTTCAGTAACTTCTGGACATCTTTTCAGTTATTTACTGGTTTCTCCAAATTCCAGTGTAGCAAATAGTAAAATTTGACAATAGAGGCCACCACAGTGGTAACGTAGATTGCATAATGCTCTAAAACTACTGCTATATTAATTAAGATGTAAGACAGTTAATATTGTATGGAAGTGTCAGCATGGCATATTTTCAGAGAAATTTATGTTGGGAAGTTCTTGTAGACTGAAAAAGTGTGTATTGGAAAATAATTTAATCAAAGAGTGACCAAAAGTTAGTTCCAATTTTTGAAACCATTTTTCTTCTGAGTATGCCCAAAGCAGTCCAACTGTCTCCAAGTACACTGTAAAACAACTGGGTTTTTCCCCAGAGAGAAATATCTGCAAGAGCTTGCAGGGTAGATTCATGGACACAGGGTAGATCCATGAAAAGATTGTCACAAAGCTAATGTAATTTTTGAAAGGATACAATGCAATCAGATTTTTTTCTAGTTCCAGCTTTTTCCACTCATGAATATGCTTCTTAACGGGTGTCAGACAGAAAGCTGCAACTCTCTTTCTTGAACAGAGTTTGTTTTGTTCAGATGCATGCTCTGGCTTCTCAGAGCTCTTTTAATTAGGAGCTGTGCAGTGACAAATCCATACTATGAAACTCCAGGCATTTTGTAATCAGAACTTGCTTTTTAGGTGGAGAGAAAGACCTCATGGTTGAAGTTATCACAGAGGCATTTGTACAAGTGACCCAGTCCTCTGTGACTTTTTTTTAAATCCGAGGGCAACTTTTTTTTCTCATTTTCTTGAATTTATAGGAAAAGTCTATAAAGGGGTTTAAATTCTGAATGTTTTTTTTCTCCTTCTAATTCTGTCTAAATATCTTCCATATCGAAAGTGTGATAGCCACATGTTATACTGCATTTTATAGAAACTGAAAGCATACAGAGAATCCTGAAATCATTTGTCTGATGAGTTGTTAAAAGTACAGAAAGGAACAATAGTATGTCTTTTACAATGAAATCTCAAATAACTGAGAGATTTCATTCTGGGGGTACGTGCCCACCTATCCAATGTTTTGAATAACAAATCACCCAAATGGTGTTAACTCATCTAGGGTTTTAACTTTGGTTTAAAGAACCATTATATTTCATGTATGCATGTAATATACACACAAAAATAAACGGGCAAAATACTGGTGTTGAAAAACGTCATCAATTTGTACAACAGGTTACAAGTTGTGAGGTTTTAAAAAAAAAATGTTTGACTGATAAAGGTACTTAAAGGAAGTGTAACAATAACAAAAATGGGCCTTCTCCCTAACATGGGTAAGTCTGGTACATCAGATGTGCACTAGCTGCTCTGGTTAACTTATTATATAACTGGTTTATAAAGTGTGGGTTTTTTTTCCTTTTTATCCAGTCAGATTTTGGCAGTATACCATTTCCGTGATGTCTAGTATTTTGATCTTATTTTGGATTGGCTGTGCTTCTGCTAAAATCTTGCCATTGGAACTGGCAAAGGCATTGTATATCAGAAATGCCACCAGTCAGGCCTTCCCTCTGTCTGTCTCTGCATATGAGGAATTATTCTACTGTTAAGTGATTATTTCACTACTTTACAAGTGAATTGTATTTAACCCCTCTGCATTCCTGGAAAGGTCTATGTGGAACTCAAAAAGGCAGAAGTAGCATTGGTAGAATAATAAATTTCTCCTTCTTGTGGCACATGGCAATCAAAAGATACTACTGAGGATTAAAAAGGCAAACATCTCTCTATGTATACACTCCCTCTCACTAATAAAATATACACGTATTTTTCATGTGGGTAATACCAAATGAAAAATTTCTAAATCTCTGGCCAAAATCTAGTAACTTAGAAGTTACCTGCAAATAATAGCTGGCATAGTTGTCTTTAGTTTTGGGTGGATTTCTTTCCCTCTTTATTGGCAATGTTGATGTATGTGATACAAGTATTCTATTTTACACAACTCCTGTGCTTACTGACTCCTTTGGCTATTACCTTCAACAAAAGTATCTGAAGTTGTTCATTGTTTTAGAGCTTAACAAAATTGAATTACTGGCAATTTATAGAATCAATAGCTGAACTCAAGATCTTAGGAAAAAAATGCTTGGCTGCATAAATCTTTTCTGAATAGCACATCATAGCAATGGAATGTAGCAGATGCCAGAAATGTAGCTGAGAAGAGTCCAGTCTTTAAAGCTATTGTTTTCAAAACATTTATCTTGCCTTATCATCCTAATAATTTTTCTGGTGTAATAAATATTCTGAATCTGAAGGAGAAAATGAAAACATTAATTTTAAAATTTTGCCATGTTCTCTTAAAAGCATTAATTTTCTTAAATAAGTATTCTTTTCAAGAAAGTAAAGGAAAATAACTTACTAATAAAATGATTGAGAAAATAATGAAATAATTTCATATAAGATGTGTGCTTTGCTTTTTTATGCTTAGGAATGGTGAAACTGAGATGAATATGCTTTAATCTTCAAATAGTTTTGCACAACTCCTGGACTAAAATATAAGGAAATTCTTAAGTAGATGTTCAGCTGTGTATGTCCAGGTGGTTCCTCTGTGGGTTGGATAACACTCATTTTACTGGGTCCCACCAAAGTCCGTACAGGTTTTATTATCCTTGAATAGGAGCAGAGTTACATCACTGTGGAGCTCTTTGGATAATCCCTCTGCAAATGTCCAAACAGAAATTATTTGAAAGTTTTTGTCTTGGCCAAGTAGTGCTCCTATGTCAGAGGAAGCTGAAGTTCTGCCCCATGGCTTTAAAAGATTTAACTTGCATGGTGCTGTATCACTGTTCAGTGTTCAGAAAGGAAAAAGGCTTAAGGAAAGAAATAAGAGTTGCTGTGTACACTTGGCAATGATTATATGTTGTAACTTGTGGGTTTTGTCTGCAGATTACTGTGATCTCACCCAGTGAAATGGAAGAGGTTTTTGTATTCTGTTTTTTGTCTGTGTAATCCTCATGTCATGTGAATCCTTTCTTGGTACTTAAGAATTCACTTGAGCTCCAGCAAAAAAATCAGATGCACAAACTCTTCTGGAAGGACTGATACTGAAAAACTTTTTCTTCCAGTACTCTTCCTGCTCTTCCTGGGACGTGGTATCATTTGTGGGAGCCAGAGCACCTCAGATTCCCAGAGATTCAGTGTTAAATTAATATTCTCAGCACTCTAAAAACTGAACCAAGGAGAAGCCAGCATTTTTGCTCTATCACTCTCTTTTCCAGCTATGTTTACTACATCTGTTTGGGGATTGTTCCATAACTGTCAGAGTCAGTTAAAATATCATAAGAATCCAGACACCCACTCCGGTTTTTAATCTTAATGCACAGAGGAAAGCTTTGTTTTCCCTTTTGAAGTGAATTGCTTTTGATTATAGTGGCATGATTTTTTGAGCTTTCCTCTTATTTTACTTTAGTGCGTGTGTTTCTAGTGAGAAGACAGTTCAGCCTGGCCAGAATTTTAATCTTTAGGGTGAGGTCTACAATGCTTCTTATCTTAATCACCTACTGTGTTTATTCACTTGAAATATTTGGAAATCTGAAGAAACATCTTTTATTAGCAGGGATCAAGCCAAACTTAAGAAAGAAAAAAAAAAAGAAAATCAGGTCTTTTCGCAATTTGTGGTATTTCATATTAGATTTCAATTAGTTTTCCTTTGCAGAATTCAATATAAGAAATGATACAAGGACAGCAGAATGGAAAAATAGTGCGACATACTGTAATAAAAAAGAAGTCTTAAACTAGAATCTGGTCATCAAAACGTAACCATTGTGAGTCAAACATAAGCTAATTAATAGCCGTTGATGAAACTTGCTTTTTCTTGCCAGGAAGCTCTTCTGTGGTACTTGCAATTTGTTCTTTATACTTTGTCATAATTTAATTCTGGTCATGTTTGCAACTTAGAAGTGTGTCTACAAATACTGGTGGTAACAAATATGACAGTCAAATGCTGAAGTAGACTTTGTATGGCCAAGGTGCTATATACGTTCAAGAACCAGTTTCTTTGCAAGCAAGGAGATATTCTGCACTATTATCTACCACTGTTGGGCTATACTTACCAATTTGACAACAATTATGAAAAAGGCCAAACACCAATATGCCCAGTCTAAACACTGATCTGGGAAATATGTTCCCTTATGGACCTTTCTTGGGGTTATGGTAAGTATTACACATATGAAACTTTCAGTAAGATTAAAAATTTGCCTGATATGTTTTTAAAGCTATAATGCAACTCAAAGAAGATTGTCCACATGAAGTAATAAGATAAATATTGAATAAAAATAATGGTGGTATTTTATTATTTTCCTCCATGTAACATGAGCTTTCATAAGTAAACGAGTACTAGCTAGCACTACCACTGCTGGAGATACATAGTCTGGAGGTAGCATCAACCATCACCCTGTGCTTGTGTACTGCCATAAAGCTGCTTGACTTCTTCTTTGATGTGGCTTTAAAAAATGCAATTACTATATATTATAAATTATAAAAATGACTGATAAAAATGATCCCAAAACATTATATGTTTATCTTTAACAGAAGCAAATGTTGAACTAACATTTTGTGTCAGTTTAAGGACAAATATCCATACGGAAACACGATATTGGGTTTATTTGGATTGTGCAGGTGGATCTCCTGTGTGCACTGACAGATTTATAAATCCAGCCACAGAGCATAGAGCCTTTGTCCACGCTTTAAGTAAATTATTCTTGAGTATAGGCTGCTTTGGTCATGGAAAAATATATCTGTATGAGACTTGAATGAATAATGGCTTTCATTGTGAGCACCTCTTTATCAGCAGCAATAAGAGAGGTTTGAGTGAATATCCAGGCTCCCAATTATATATGGGTAATGCTATATCCTTGTAATCTATCTTTTCTAATTATGACACTGTATGTTTATTTCTGAAATGTCACATGCTATTAAATGGCTCTTACTTGTCTGATACTGCTTTAAAGTAACACAACCTTTTAATCACATCAATTCTTACAAAGAGGAAAACGTATATTTATTTTGCAGTAATTTCCTATCTTACTTGGAGGTGAAGAAAAGCTTGGGATTCAACTAGTGAAATAGAGAATAATAATGCAGAATCAGCAGTTGCTAGTTTAATTGATATGTCAGATACCTGTGTGGTAGACCAGCAGGGAAGGTTTCCTTTGATTGTCACGTAAGGGTAGTTTTCAAATTTGAGTTATTTTAAATAATATAAGAAAACTTTAGTAAGATAATTTATAAAAGAAAATACTAAAGCTAGAATACTGGCAGCTCAGTAATTAGGAAATAACAGATTTGAAGAATGCAACTTGCCTATGGATTTTTCCATTTTCATATCCATGGTGATCATGCAGGGTGTGTTACAAACCGACCTGCTTTTTGTCATTGGCCCTCAGTTTTGTGCAAAGTAGACATGCCAGGAGGCTGAAAACAAACATGATTTTTAAGTCTTTGCTTAAAGTGTGGCCAGAGGTAAAACATGTACCCTGAATGAGGAACTGGATTGCAGAGATCTCATGGCAGGGGTGGCTGAAGGCTGTGCTAGAAAACTGAATTATGTCTCTATTTTCTGTTACAGGTGGTTCAGCAAATGAATTTCATGCCTGCCTTTAATGTGTCTCAGTCTCTGTCACTAATTTAAACGTATAGAATGATTTGCATCTATGACTGCAGCTGAGGTGGATAGGAACTGTCTTTGACTATATTAACCTCTATATAATGCTGCAAATCACAAGTTAGGTCTTGCTTGTCTGAGATGCCTAACATCAGAAGACTTTTCTGATCTTGATATTCCCCAGGTATACTTCTGTAAAATGAGTTTGAGAGTACTTCTTCTGTCACAGAATTATTGTAAGGTTTTTTAATAAAATAACTGTTGGAGAAAAGTTCAAATGTTATACTAATGAACACCATAGAAGAGCTCATGAGGAAGTCAGTGAGAATGCCTCAGGAGAGAGCTGGAATCACTTCAAGGCTGAGGGTAACACATCGAAGAACAGAAGTAAAGCAGGATACTGCAAAGTTGCTTATTTCATGGGGTTTGTCCTTCCTGTGCACTGAAGGAGATTCCTGCAAAAACAGTAGTATGTGATTATGTAATTGAAGATTTTTTTTCCAATTATCTGTGCACAAGGGCGAAAGGAAGGTTAACTGTGGCATTTCCTAACTTCAGTCGTCCTTGATTGTGCAGCCCTAATGGTGTCTGACTGTTTCTGGGAGGGGTTTATATTGTTGAGATGTCTGTGTATATATAGATAAAACTATAATTACTCTTAGAGATGTGTAGTTAGAATTCTAATGTATCCCATATTCAGAGCAGAAAATCCTCTTAACGAAACGTAATTTACTTCTTTTTCTTGTTTCATGCATTCCCACTTAATCAAGATGGTCTCCACTATATTTCTGAGACATTTTAAGGAAGCTGAAATTGACAGTGATTGTAGCAATCAAACTACTTCCCTGTGAAGTGATTTGCTTAGGACTAGAACTTCCTTTTTCATTTAATTATTTATTGCAGCCTTTGAACAACTCAGAAGTTAGAACAACTGCAAGCTGGTTCTGTACAACCTATGCAACACCAGAACACAATATTTAGTAATAAAAAGGGAAAAAAAAACCTGAGAGATATTCTGTTGTTGTACTTCCAGCATGTTCCTATCACTTTAAAGATTTTTTTTTCTCACTTCATTTTTGTATTCTGTGTATAACTTCAGGGGAATTTCTGGTTACAAATTTGAAAAATATAATTCCTTCATCTTTGGTATTTTCTCTAGAGTAATGCATGTGTGCAGTTTGGTTTGGATTTGGATTTTGGGGGGATTTTTTGCTTGCCTATTTGCTTTTTTGTGTTTGTTTTCAATGCAATGTAATTTTAGTTTATTGAGGATTGATTCATGTTGTCCTTTTGGAAATAGAAAACAAAACACTTGGCATTTGGAAGAGAGGATTCAATGTTACTCTTAGCTAAAGAGGAACAAGAAAATATCTATCTAGGGAAAAGACGTTAAGGCTTTTGCTTCTGCAATATTAGTTTCTGAAGGAGCACCTGGGGAGTGTTTTAGTGTGGATGAGCAGGTCCTATGTGGACTGAAGTCTGAGAGAAGGTGGCATTTTTCTAGGAAGTGGAGTTCTCTGAAATGCATAGAATTTTTCCTGTGTATCTGAGGTAATGGCAGGGTGCCCAGAGCTTTGTGGAGAGATTCCTACATCTTCAGCAATAAATAAAGTAAATAAATAAATATAGTTAGTAAAGGGTAGGATATCTTTGATGTCAAGATAGTCTGCTAGATGAAAGACTGGAACTGGCATGCAGTGCCAAGCACCCCCTGCTTCCTTATTGCCTTTGGTGCCAATATCATCAAAAAGAACAAGCATCATAATCCTTAAGACACCAGATTTGAAAAAGGATTTCCTTTAGAGCTGAGGTTGTTTTTATTACTCTCCAGACTTGTAGCTAGTGGTAAGACAAATGAGTTTTCTAGAATTTATGAAATGTTTCATAACTGTGTCAGTTTTCAGATTACAGATTATATAAAATCATTTTCTTCCTATAACTGTGGACAAAGTTTCGATGCCCATCTGCCCTTGGAACAGAAGGACATCTGTTACTTCTTTAAGATGGAGTCAAACCAGCCCAGTTCATATCTGGGCATCTGCAATAGGAGAGTTAAAGCAAGGCCTATGTATTTGATACTTTTCCTCAAAGCTCCCAGTCTTCAACTCTTTCCATTTTGGGAATGCAGATCTAACTGAGACTGGCATGGCTTGCCTGTGTAGTCCACAATGGATTTCTGCCAACTAATTGCCCACTCCCTTTGAACTCACACATCCACAGCCGTCCTCAGGCATGGAGTGCCATGTGTCCATTTCCTGCTGTACAAAGGACCACCTTGTTTGAACTGGCTTTTATAACAAAGGGTCACTAAGTGATGACAGTGAGCAAGTACTCCTTATCTCTATTTTCCCTGTCACCTACAGACCTTTTGTAGACCTTTGTCTGTTCTCCATTACATTGTCTCTTTCCCAGCTTGAGAGTACCTGGCTACTCCCTCTTTTGCTCTGGCCATCCCCACCCAGGACCCACACCTATGCATCCTCTTCCTGTGGCTCAACAGCTTCATTAAACCCAGGCTGGGACCTCCACACATGCCCTGGGCTGTCACCTGGCTGGGAGCAGTGGGAGCTGGGTTGCCCATGATGGAGGAGGATCTGGAAGCCAGGCTGACCCCAGCACAGACAGGATCCTCACTGACGACACAGTCTCACCATTTCTGAGCTGGGTTAATAGACAGGGTGAGGTGAAGAAGATGAAGCAGATCCATGGTGCATCCAGAGAGTCTTCTAGCAGCCAGAGACAAAGGCCAGAGACAGATATATCTACAGCATATGCCCAACAAGAACTGAAAGCCAATTAAGGGCTTTTAGTGCACTCAGGGCCCTGTCACGATTATCTATGTTGAATTTTATTTGTCATTTTATTGCCTAGTCACTCTGTCTTATAAGAGACTCATTTTTCTGTTCTTTACAGTTTGCCTTCAAGGTATCTACTGTCTGGAGCAGCTTTCTGTCATCAGAAAACTTTGTACTCTTCTACTGCTTTTCCAGATACTTTCTGGATACACTCATTAGTGTGAATCTCAGCAGAGACCCCTGTGGGACTCTGCTGGTGACTTTTTCGTGTTTTTACACCTTCACATTTGCTCCAATGCCCTTAACTTCTTAATAACCAGTTACTTATCCATGCCAAAGCTTTGCTTTTTATACAGTGGCTTCTTAATGGCCTTTAAAGCTTATGGTGAAAGCCTTTGCCAGAAATTTTCTGGATATCCAAGTGAAATATGTCAGCTGGGTCATATTAACCCACATAGCACAACTGAAGCCTGCAGAGAACGCCAAGAAGCTTATAAGACAAAATGTCACTTTACAGAAGTCATGTTGACTCCCCAAATAGATTTTATTTATCCAGTTGTCCACTAATTCTAGCATTTCTTGTACCACAGATCCCTTGTGGTACTCCAGCCAAGGCACTGGTCTGGTCCAAGAGAAAAATTGTGGCAAACTAGTTTTACTTGACTGCCCGTTACCAGCACACTGTACAGGTGTTACCATAATTAGCAAATCTTTAGGATGTATGGCTTGTAATTACACTCCTGTTCCGGTGCTTTAGACTAAGACTGCATCTGGTAAAAATGGACCTGAAAATAATGTGCTTGATCATGTTGACACGCAGTGGAGAGGACTGAGCAGTACTTCAGGTCCTTTATTAAAATGTAGTGAAAGCTTCGAGCAGCTCACTTAAGTGGTAATTCCTCACAACTGCGAACATTAGCAAAACAACCCTTTCAGTTGCAACAAGACCACCCTCTCAAACCTTGGTGAAAGTGTCAAATGACTGTTTTTCCCTCAGACTGTGAAGGGGAAAAAAGTGCCATCACTGAAAAAGGAATGGTTTAATTTCTTCTTTCTTCTGAAATGCAGAAGAGACAGAAAGAAACTGCAGTGCAGAAGGAACTGAGGTAGTCTGCAATACACCATATATGCTATAAGTTCTTTCTTGCAAATGAGGGAACAAACCTGTTACTCTGCACGGTGCAGATGTGGTAGCCATAGGACAAATGGTCCTACCTCTCCCTAAAAGGACAGAGCACTTCCCCATATCCTCACAGCAACTCAGATATAGTCACATAAATAGATTATTTATTATTGGTGTGTAGTTCAGCAATCAGCTGGTTCAGACATTTGTAGACCTTTCTATTTGAAGGACCATGCAGATGTCAGCTCTAAGCGGAAGATAACACTGTTGTGCTAGTTTTGGTTTTTAGTAATCCAAATGCCAAAAACCTTATGATACTATTACTTCCTGTAAAGAAATTGCTTTCTCAGAACAGGGCAGCTTGTTGCTTGCAAGTGAAGTAGCAAGGTTTTCATGTGCAGGGAGAAACAAAACTGGCTTAAAGAAGATTTAACTATGAGACAAAACAATGTTAAATATTTGTACACTGGAACTGGGATTTTTTATTGTCATTTTTCATGAAATAATAATGTTTCACATTGCATCTGTGCTAAGAGTCACAGTTTACAACCAAAATAAGGTGATTTCCCAGTATCACTGTTGCTTTGGCTTTTGAAATTAAATTGGACCTTTGGTTAGTGCTGGGAATACAGTCCTGAGAGAAGGACTAGCTTCAGGCAGAGCAGAGAGTTGCTTTGAGCAGAAGTCTGCTCTAGGTAGCAGACCTGCTGTAGTCCTGCTACACACGGTGTAGGGTGGCCTTGCTGCCATTAGGGAAGGGATGTAAACTGTGGTTCACGCTTTTATCACCTCGTAGAGGTAAAAGCAGTAGGTGCTGCAAGGCTGGCTTTTCAGACCTCTCGTGGTAACTGCATCATGCCCGTATCACTCAGCCCACTCTGTCCCTTATACTTTGCTGGAAGACCATCCTCACAACCCCTTCTCTACAGACAGGCAAAGTAAGACCATTCTTGCCCTATAGACAAGGTTTGAATGTACGGTGGTATTTATTTTTGTTGATTTATTCCACTTGGAAGGCTTGTATGATCAACTCTTTTAGGCTGAATTATTTATATTTTTGTCTCTGTTATTATTTTGCATTTCTTTCAGCAATTGCCTCAGAGGTAGTGCTTGTGAAGAGTAAGGAAGCTTGAAATAAAAGGTGCAATTCTCTGTCTAGTTGTAAATGAACTCATTTCTAGCAAATGTTTGCAAGTCATAGTTGGTGAAGAACCTAGGAGTTGCCTGATTACTTACAAAAAACCCTCTGCCATTTCCATAGCTAAAAACTGCTTAAAATTGCTGCTGGCACTGCATTGTAGTTATGTTTAGAGTTCAGGCTGAAGCAGACTTACCAGATTATCTGAACAGAGTTTTAAGACTGTCACCATTACTATTCTGTAGTGTGGGGTAGTATCTTCAGTAGTGGAAGAGGTGAGCACAGTTTCATTTAGATCAGGCTGACATCACCTTTTTGTTTCTGTGGCATTGCACACATGCAAGTGGCACCAGAGTGGTTCTGTCGGAATGCATTCCAGCCGACCATTAAGCCCTGCTCTGCACCTTTCATAACTGATCCAGACTGAAGAAAATATGCAAGCAGTTACCACCAGAGCTATTATAAGAACTTTTCCTTCATGTAGTTGTTGCAGCTTGATCATAATGACTCAATTACCACATGCTACAAAATGTTGTAATTGCTGTTAGTCCTGCATACTGTCAGAGCCTGTTTTGGCTGTTCTGGCTGAATAGTTTTGAGTCTGACTACAGGAGGTGATCCGAACTGCCTGGATGGAGAAAAGCCAGCAGTCATGAGAGTACGAGGAGAGCTGTCTAGCACACCCAAAAGCTTTTCATACTACAAATGGATCTCCAGCACTCTGTCTCACCACAGAATGTGCTTCATAATAACACTTAAGATAACTACAAAGAGAAAGAAAATATCAGAGTTACTGGAAAGCTATTTGGATGAGGAATTGAGTTGCTGTTATTAAATAAGATTGATTTTTGTCCCAAAAATATATTGTTTTTGTTGAAACTTAAAGGCTTATTAATTTTTTTAAAAAGCAACAGGATAAAAATTCTACCTTGAATGCTTTAAGGATGGAGAAAAAAATTGCACTGAAAATCAAAGCAAAATTTTAAGTAATTGTTTTGAATTTTCTTCAGTATTTAAAAAAGGTTTTCTAAAAGCTTTAAAGGCAAAAGCAATCAAATGTTTAGAAACTTATCAGAAATTACTTAGGAGAATATTTTTTGAAGGAGATTTCTTTTTCTCCTTTTTTTTTTTTTTTTTTTTTGGAAAAAAATGACTTCCCATCTAATTATTCCTTTACTACTTATTTCCAGAAGGCTGATTGCACCTATCATTTTTTAATTTTTCAGTTAATCTTTGCTGCACCAAATTAATGTCTGGATCAGCTGAGCAGGTATAAGGTTCATGTTAGGTTTAACACTTGCAGGTATTAAAACATTTCTCAGCTTTTCCCTGCAGACTGTGAGAAAGCTGTACGGAAACTATCCTGAGCCATACTGAAGAGTTCCCTGTTGGTTTGCACGCACTGCTCAGCAACTTTTGCTGAAAAACTTGCAATGATTGATGCTAGTGCCAACCACACAGCTACTAAAATAGATTCAATAGATTTCATAAGAACTAGGAGATCTGGAATAGCCTGTCTCTTAAGGAAGTAGATACAATAATTTTTTAACTCTAGGCCAGCAGCGGTTTTGCAGACCTCGGCACTAGGGTCAACTGGAGTAATTAGAATAAGAAGGAATACTTTCTCTAAGGAGCTCTTTATATTGACTGTAGCTTAATTGAGCTAATAGCTGAGAGTCCTTAATAGAAAAACCCTGAAGAGAGCAATCACTAACTTTTATTGATTGAACTCCTGACCAAAATCAGATGACCTGCCTAAAAATTTTGCCATTCTTGTCATGGGAGTCTACCATAGTTCTGGGCTTAGTCACTGGCTTTTGTGGAAGAAATAATGCTATTACAGGACAATAGCAAGGTGGATTTAGATGAACATGACTGTAGAGTAAAATTACTATTTGGTTATGCACATAGGTAGTGTGAAAGAAATTTTTCATTTGTTTGTAATCCATAGCAATTAGACACCATGGTCAGGGTAAAATGCAAGACTTCCTTTATTTCCTGTTTATACAGGCTCTATCCTTTTTACTCTATGCTTCTTGCTTTTGGACTCTCTGTCTTTGTTCCTCTGTGCTTTGACAGCCTGTCCAGCTTAGTTCTCCTACTGCCATGGTGTTGGACTAATTTCTGCAGAGCTGTTATGAAATCACTCATGACTCATTCTTCTCTTGCTTCCATGAGCAAAATATGCCCTCTAAAAAAATCTCATGGTATGGCAGGGAGTACTTACCAACTTGTTAAGTATGCTGAGCTGTGTTTAAGCAGGTCTATAAAGCGGGTTCCAACCTACACAGTGAAGCATTAATATGCCTCTTCCTAATTCCTATCAGGATATAGTATATCATACTCAGAAGGAGACACTATTAGGAGGCAGGGAAAGTCAGATACAGCCCTTGCTTTTTTCCCACCAGCCTTTGTCTGCTTTTGTTCTGATCCATTCTTCAGTGAGTACAATGATATGATGTCTTAGCAAGTAAAGTGGTGTTTTGCTGTGCCTTACCTTATTTTCAGTGTCTGTAGTTTTCCTTTTGGGACTCCATGTTAGAGCCAAAACTCACCAAACAACAGTTATATGTTTTTAGACCACATCTTGCCTTTTCTGACATTACCTCTATAAAGTAACACATTGCCCAAAAGAGGCCTTGTACTTATGTTTTTACTTCCCTCCAGAAAAATACTGTGATCTGTTTCATTATCTGACAGTTTTTATTACTTCCTGCATTCAAATATATGTTAGAGGGACACAGGCCAGTATTGTTGGAACAATCTTTCAGATTACTTCTTGTTTTACGCCTGGTAGGGACTACCTTGAATAATGATTCAAAACTAACACTGTAGATTTATTAATAAAAAGAACTAAGAAGAGCTTTCTCCACTCTGTTGCCTGCTGTTTTCTGGTCGGATATTGTAGTCACTCATAGGTAGTAGGCTTTCCATAAAAAAAATCCCACACTTTATGTATTCACCTTAAGCAACTTTTACATTTCTGTTGAACTTTGTGTGTGAGGATAGTAAGGTAGGTAATTTGTCTCTATGACAGAAACTGTGCATGACCAGCACTCAGGTCACTTGATGAGGTTTTGTTATTGTCAATTATAATTTTTTATGTTAGGCTGTGGTCCAAATCCTGCAGTGAGACATTGAGTTTTGAATGAAGCCTAAAACTAGATTGTCTGGCCAAGGATGATGAAAGGAGAAAAGCTTTTAGTAAGCATTAAATGTTGAACTGAAATAAAGAGAATTAGGTGCATTTCATGTGTCATTTTTTAATATACTTAAACACATCTGCTTCTTCAAAACTTTTAAACTTATTATCCTGAATTCCTATTTTTAAGTGTTCCTCTGTACTTCTGATAGAATGTCTAAAATATCTGGGTGAACAACAGTGAATGGAGTTCATGGTAACTTTTTACTTGACAGTCTGATAGGATGCAGATGTGGGAGATAGCCACTGTTCCCACCAGTCTCCTCAGGCTGCTTTTGTACATTGCACTGATATGCTTCAATAGCCCCTGAAGTAAATCTTCAATGCAGGGAAATGGTCATCGAGATAAACACTAAGAGAGCGGAGATAGAAGTCATTGGTGGGTTCATTTATGAACTCAAGTTTACAGTTTGCATTTTAATAGTTTGCACAGCATGTGTGTACAAATTAGGCAAAAAAATAATAAAAAAGAGAACCTCAAGAACACTATTGTTGTAGGAGGTGAGTTTAAACACCTTGCAGCACTACTTGGTGCATTTTGAAGAGTCATACTGGTAACAGCATGGTGTGTACCATAGCAATGGGCATATGCTTTATGTTTGGCTGCATTTTTATTAATTGTCACACATGGTTTGCCAAATTGCTTTTCTGTTAATCACTTTGTTCTGTAACACTGAGATATTTCTCTCTGATTCTCCCTCCAAACCTTGCAATGAAATCTTCATAAACCTGTTGTCATGGGTAAAAATATATTTACTTTTAACTACTTGCTTTTTACTTTTGTTATTGACTGTTATTGCCAAGTAAATCTACATTCAGGAGGTAAAATCCCCTCCCTCTTTAAGAGAAGTAGGCTTATACTCTCCATGCTGTTATGTTTCTGTCTTTGGGCTTGCACCATTGTTTGTTCAAATGCTAGCTCAAAAATTACAGTATTGCAAATGTTAAAATTTTCAGTATCTGCAGAGTCAGAATAATTGTGCTTAAATATTATAGTAAGAGGTAAGTAATGTGAAAGCAGTGGGAGTTGTAAGCTGTCTTGTAATTTCAGGGTCAGATTTTCAATATTTGAATTTCATTAGTGTCTCATCCATATTTACTCCTTTTATTAGGTCCAGTTTAGTTTGGATCTCTGCCAGGCTTCATCACTGGAAGACCCAGGACTTATTATCGTGAAGGAGTCAATCTTTGTGGGTTTGAGAATTTCAACAATAGAAAACTTGCAGTCAAAGGGGGCTTCAATTCTCAGAGGTGTCTAGATAATCTGTCTAGATACTCAAATTACTTTCATATTTTATTAGTTCATATTTTGGGTGCAGAGACAGAGAAAACTGACAAATGGACTCCAACTCTAAATAAGAAAGAATCTTTTTCATTGTGGCTTTGAAATAGGCTTTCCTTGAGAGTAGCTCAAATGTAATAATCAGTGGTGTTGGAAATAGTGTTAAGAAGGAGAGTGCCACAGTCACTGGTGTATGCTGAGGTAGGTTTTGCTAGAAAGATTAGCTGAAAATTTGCACAGTGAGGATGTTAAGTATTGAGATGATGACACATGTTGGCTTGCTGAACTTCATAGTTTTGTTGACTACAACACCACAGCAGAGTAATATTTCAGGAAAATATTTTAAAAAATAACCTCAGACAGAAGGAATATGGAAGCAACCCAGTACTTGGCTTTCTTTTATTGAATAGTTAAGGCAATTAATGCAGTACAATGTGTTAAAGGTCAAGAAAAAGGACAATACTTGGTTGTAAATGTGAGTGTATCATCATTTTTAAGAGAGAACAGTTTGTTCACTAAGTTTTATAGAGGGATGATGCCATAAAATTTTCTCATACTCACTTCCCGTCTCATTTTAAGGAACACTGTGCACCTGTCATTATACTTCCTAATCTTTTAAAACCTCCTTAAACAGCGTCTCCAGAGCTAACAAAATACCTTTTTCCTGTCTGCTTTATATGTAAATAACAGATTCATGAAAGAGGTTTCCTTTGCTTGATTGGCTTGGTTTGGTTTCAGAAATTGCAGAGCAAGTCAATTGTAAAACTGCAGTTTCCATTAAATGGCAAGTGCTCAAGATGTTGTTTTCAAATAATGCTGATGACTGCAGAAACATCATAGAAAATAAATTCCTTCACATGAAGCAAGTTCTGTTAAGACTAAGAAAGCACTCTTGGTCTTTTATTAAGCTGAATAATTTGCTGATTTTGATTTGGGGAAACAGGAAGTTTCCCCAAACAAACAAGTCTATTTTCAGAATTCCTCTTTCAGTTAAGAATTGATTTCTCATGGTATTTGAGATTGAAGCTGTCTAGTATTGTGTAACTAAGTGCTCTACCTGTTTTTAACACAGACCAGTTTAACATTTTTGTAGACATGTTTAAAAACATCACACTAATATCTGTAAACATGTTCTTTAAGACGTGGAGTAGTCAAATACTAAAAACAAGGCAAAGAATTTTAGAATCTAACAGAGAGGTATTAAAGCCAAAGTTAATCAAGCTTATCATAGTTTTTCTTGCTTAAGGAGAGAATATTTTCAGGTTTTATGTGGGAAGTAGTCATAGCTTAAAAAAAAAGACACAGTTAATCAGTTATTTATTTCCTGTTCACTATAAATTTGTGGGTTTCTTTCAGTAAAGAAGCAAGATGCAAAAAGGGAAGTGGGGCACATAGTATCCATACTCAAGGAGTTAAGTGCATGTAGTTTGATTGGAATCAAATTCCTAATTTTGAAATCTATTCATCCATGGAATATTTTTCTTTAGGGAACTGGTAGAAAAAGGCTTTAGTGTTGGAAAAAACACAGGAATGTGTGGGGAGAATTTTTGATTGATTGCAGTGGGAGTTCAGCGTCTAGAGCACTTGCAGTACTGGATGGAGGTTAGAAAAATAAATCACATAGCCCAGACTGACGAAAAATAAAATGTTCAGGTATAGTCACACAAAGATCAGTCATTGTAAGCTTAAGGGAAGCAATAAGGAGACACTTGGCTGTTCAGTACAAGACTTTGCAGTCTTTGTTCACAAAGTTTTCTTTTCAGCTGTTATGTGAAGAGAAATATGCCAACATACCAGGGGTGGAAATTAATAATACATCAGTGAAGGAATTCCTGTTTTGACTTAGGTATGCCAATCCCTTTCATCTTTACATAAAAACAATATGATGAGAAAGCAGTTTTAGATGCTGTATAACTGAAATTATTCAAAATTATAATGAATGGCTTGTTTGAGAATATAGAGCAAAAAACAGCATTAGAGATAACAGAGTGACATTAAATGTCCAAAACGTACACACTTTGCTACCACAGTAGATATTAGTCTGCCATATTGTACATGGCATTTTTCTGTTCTCATCAATGAAAAATATTGAGAAATAATTTCTTACTAATTTCTTAGTAATTTCTTACTAATCTTATTTTTACTTGTGTAGCTGGACTACTCCCAGAAAGTCCCTAAATGAAGCAGGAAAGTTGAAATCTTGGCTTACCAAAGAGGCTTTAACTATTTCCAGTCTCCTCACCCCTCCATTGAAAGTGTACTAGAAAATAGCTGATATCCTTATTCAGGACATCTTTTCAGTTTGGTCTGGGCAGAACTCATTGAATAATATGTGTTAACACTGGATATTTTATTGTCTGTGGAAGGTGAAAGAATGACTGATTTTCTATTATGGGGTAGAACAGAATATTTGTGTGTAATAGCAAAACTCTTTATTAATTTGTAATGTTAAAAAATCCCGAAGTTTTTGACTTAGATTGCTACATCCTGCAGATCAGATGAGACAAATATATTACCAACAGCGACTATTTTTAATAAATTAATAAAAGGACCCAGAAAACACTAAAGTACTGAAATATAAGTAGCTCAAATAATACTGAAATAGATACTTTGAAAACTCATAGAGAGGACAAGTAATAAAATGCTTGAAGTGTTTTAAAGGCTCTGTATGAAGTCAGTTTTGAGTAGGTGTTTCCCAGTATGTCTAGAATGCCTTGGTATTTTATTATAATAGTGAATTCCAGTGTAAAGTAATTTTTCATTGTTTCTGTAATTTGTTAAACAACAGCAAAATGTAGTTTCAACATCTACTGCAAGAGATCCCTGTAATTAATACCAGATTTTCCAGAATAGCTAAAAAATTCTTTTAAAAAATCTAAACACAAAATTTGGCCTGTAAACAAAGCTTGAAGAATATAATTGATAAACCATACAATAACCCCACTACCTTGTGTTTTCTAGAGGTCGTCATAGGACTTAAAAAATTATGCCTATTCAGAATAATGATAGTAGCAGCCAGAAATGACATTCCAATATTGAAGCCTCAGAAAGAAAACTCTACAATTGAACTATCATCTTCTAAGCAATAAAAGATTTTGAATGCATCATGGATGAAATGGAAACTGCTTTGGATATTGGGTGTGTGTTGGATTTGCTGGGTAAAGCACTTGGTGAAAATGCAGTATTTTCTACTTTCACTGCACAGAATATTCTGTTACCCAAGAATTTATTCCTAATAACTTCTTTAGTCTGTTTACAATGTATATGTAGAAGAAATGTGTGCATCTGTATGACTGAGGTTTACCAAGATCACCTGTGCCTAGTTGTAACATTATTTTAACCCCTGTCTGTGCAGTTTGGTGGGAACTCAAGTTCCTACAAACCACTTTTCCTCACCAAAAGGCTGTCAGCTATTTTCCCACTCATTTTTTTAACTACTTCCTAGAGAAGCCTGACATGTGTTTGCCCAAATGATACTTGAGAATGTATTTAGCCATACAGCTCTTCAGTTTGTGCAGCCTGGTATTGAATCTAACCCATCAATTTACTCCAGCTGAGGATGTGATCCTCATTGTAACAATGCAGCAGCAGAACAGCTAGGAGCCAGCAGCCAGATCTTCTTGCTGGAGCAGACAAAAGTACAGCATTCTTGATGACCATTGCTCTTGTAAATCTTAGCATGATTCATGATGGAGTGTGGTATGTAGATCCCAGATTGAAAAACATTATGTTACATGCAGTAACCTCACAAAAAAAACCCTCACCTGTTCCCACCCTATCCTTTCCCTGACTTAATTTTCTTTTTACTTACATATATGCTAGCTTATGTGCTTATTGTATTCACCTGTATACTTACTAGTTAATGCCTTTTTAACGAGCATATCTAAACTGAACTGTCAATACCTTTCTTTGTCCCAAACTTCTGCTACTTTGTGGAAAAAAAAATCCAACTCAGGCCAAAACTAGCAAGTCAATTCTGTTATTTTTATAAGATTATCACAGGAATGCCAATGAAAATATTCTTAAGTTACAATGGGTGTAACACAGGATTTTCACATTACCCCCTCCCTTGGGGGGAAATCCATAACTTTGTCGACACTGTGAACTCCACTCATATGGGTCAGGGCTCATTTACCCAGTCAGGGTGTTTGTTTCCACTTCCATTTTCATTGGCACAAACCCAAACAACTAAGGGGAAACAGGCAGTGCAGGGCCCCCACCCTGGCTCTGGACATATTTTCTTCTATTGTAGCTGGTTCCCTCAATTTCCCAGATCAATCAAAACCTGCTGGAGTCACTGCTGTGATAAAGTCAGTTGCTGTCAGGGAGTAGGATATCTGTGCTAGAGTGATCAAGAGGGGTCAGAGCTTTTTTAGTGGCAATGATAACCCTACAGAAATAAGTACCAACTGAATTCCAGCATAAAGTGGTGCCTGGGGGCAATACGGAATATCTTGAATCACACTGACTCTCTAATGGTTTCTGTATTGTGCTGGCATCCCATCCCAGAGCATCAGCTCTTACCTTTCCAGGACCATCATAAAGTTTTGGAGATCCAGCACATAACAAATACTGATAATGTCAGTACTTGGAGACTCCTTTGAGGACTGGATAGGATGTTAGTCTTGAGAAGTCAAGATGTAAGTTCCCTGAAATGTCCTGTCCAAAGTGTCAACAGCCTGCATATGAATGGTACACCTTAAACCTGTGTAAAGTTCCAGTCCATCTATGTGCCTAATGAAAAGATTAGGAATCAAGTTGTGGTTTATATATTTATTTATGAAAAAACAAATAACACAGTCTTTCTCAGTGTAAGACCATGTTACACAGTTGTGTCAAGAGGAAGTGCAAATCAGCTTCTGTTGTCCTGGTTTTAGTGAAAAACCTGTTTCTGGATTTAGTAGTAGCTGATTACTGCCTATGCTCATGGTAAATGCTTCCTGAGTCAGTAATTTACTATTCTCATGTCTGCTTTTCTAATCTTAACCTGATTTGAAAATTAAGCTTGGCTCTTCCTGATTTTTTGGTACATTATTACTGAGCTGAAGGGTATCCTGAAAGATAGTTTTGTTTATCATGTTAGAAACAGGATGTAATACCACCTGTTTCTCCCAGATTTCTGTGCAGTGTTTGAACATCAAAACTAATGAGAACTGCTCAATTGGCTCCTGTGAAAGACACCCAAGACAGAGCCTCGTGCTCAGCCTCACAGGGCTTCGTTTGCTTTCCCACACGTGCCATGGCCACCTCTTCTCCAGTCAGTGGGATATGCCCAGGGCTGCTCTCTGCCTCAGAGGCCAGCTCATGCTGTTTTTCAAGTGCACACAGTTACAAAAAACTAGGGTAGCTGTATCTAGGCTGCATGCTGGGAATGGCCTCTGACCTGTGCTGGCTGCTCAGCCGTACCCAGGAAGGGTTTGGGGAAGACCTGTCTGGGCTCACCTTGAGCTGCAGCCATATGGGAAGGAGATAGGGATTGTGTCCACGACCAAGATGGAGCTATTAATATTGTTCCTGGACAGTTGGTTGAGATTAATTTTAAAGATAAGCCATGAAGTTTAGAATTTCTCAGTTACGTCTCATCAATTATTTTATATCTGGAGGGATTCAGAGATCCTATTAGATACTTGAGAAAATGTCTCTGCACTTTCTGAGTTTTTGTTCCCTGCTTTGATAGTTTTCAGGTCAGAGTTCCACAGGCTGGCATTGTTACATAAGAGAAAATATTGTCTTTTATCAGTTTTCAATTTGCCACATATAGTTTCATTAATTAAGTGCTTTGTTCTTGTCTTACAAAAGAGAGAAAATAATCAGTTCTAATTCCATGTGATGACAAATTTAATTTGTTAATAAACTGATAAGCAATAAGGGCTAGAGCAACAGGAAGCAGGAATAATAAGTGAATTCATAGACAACAATTACACTTTCATATAAGTCCCTATACGAGCCTGTAAGGAGATTTTTTTTCCCGAGCATTTCATTATTCCTAGGTGTGCCAACTGGTTCATCCATTTAAAGCATGTGTTGCAGGACATAAAGCATCAGCAAATGATGATGCAAGGCAAGCTGATAGGACTGGCCCAGACATAGTACACTCTTTGTCTCCTGGCTTCAGTGGCCAAAACCCAATTGTTGAATTATTTTGTGAGAGCACAGTCTTGTCTTTCATTGAATTATAAAAGACTCTGCCAGGGTTATGTGCTATTTCCAGTCAGGAATATGGAGGCTTTAAATTCTGGCTGGGTACAAGGAGTACTATGAAGATGAGGCAATGGGAATGGTGCAGAATGAGAGTCTGGACTGAGTTTTTAATAGTGCTTAAAATAGTGATTCCTTACAAGTCAACCAAAAGAGTCACATTTGCAAGTACGAAGAATAACACAGGCACAAAAGATTCTTGCTAACTACAACTTTATTGTACTCGTGCTCTGCAAAATATATCTGATTATGTGTTGCAGAATAATAATGTAAATTTTCACTCATATAAAGCTTATAAAATTTTATTTTATAAAATGTGCCGGTTATATTACTGATGAGTCTATGCAGGTGATTTCACAGAAAAACTTGTAATGTTTATCCTGCTTTTCCTTATTTTCTGTATTCTGCAGCTATTAATATTTTTTTTAAAATTAGGTATGTTTTAGAAAATTACTTAAATTTTACTGAGTTCCATTTTTTGATGACTCACACTACACTACCTGGAATTTTCATGACCTGCAGTTTGACTGTTCAGTGTTTGGAGAAATTTAAAAAACCCCAAGGGTGAATTGAAATATATTATTTCTCACCCAAACTGTCCAGCATCAAAGCCTGCTACTGATGCCTTTGTAGAGCTGAAAGTTAGTGTAACATCCTACTAAAAAAGGGTGATGGGATGGGTTTGAACCCTACCCAGAGGAATAATGCATATATTTTTAAGTGGGAAGGCCTGGGAATAAAAGGACGTTTTTAGAAAGTTCATGTCTGACTTAGAATTAAATCTTGCTTTTCCTGGTCTTCAGACATAAAGTAATTTGGTAAGGAAATTCAAAGTCTGAAAAGAACTATTTCATTGCAGTTTGGTGCAAAAAATCAACCTCCTTCTCTCCCCAAATTCAATCAGCATTACTTAATTACATGGTAACCATATTTCCATATGCATCTTCTGTGTTTAAGAGTGGATCTCTCTCCCTGACTGGGTGTTTGCCAATGTTCGTCCAGTCATTACTCCTTTCATTAGAAGGAGAAGAAAGTGGTGAGAACTGGAGAGGATGGCACAGCCTTCCTCACTGCTGGGCTCTGTGTGGAGCCTCCCATGTGGCTTTCAGACAGCAGCAGTTATGGAGTGATGCTTTCCCATCCAGCCTGGAGGGGGCTGCAAGGCTGAAGACAGGACTGCAAAGCTTCAAATGCAGGACTCAAAGACACCATTGTGCAGGAAAGGACTTTATAAACAGTTGCTGAAGTTTAAGTCCATGCTTAAATTCAAAGCGTATCTGTGAGGTTATAGGATTTGCTCAAGACTTTTGGGAATTTAGATCTGTGCACGTTATAGAAATGCTGAAGTAGATATTGTTCCATATGATGATTACAAATCCGGGGGTGTATGCCTTTATACACAATCACAGGCATATTTCCAAGCAGTAGACTTCAACCCTGGTAACATCGTTTGTGAAGGGACAAACTTTTGTACAAATCAGAATGAGTCTTACTTCCTTTCTATCTATTGCAGAGATAATCCTTTATTTTATTTTTAAATCTGAATGTTTAAATAGAATTAGGATTGTCTGTTTGATTTGATAATTACAGTACCTGCAAACATTAAATTAGGTGTGGTGTATAGTAATTTTTATCAACATAATGTAGCAGAATAAAGATCTTTTTTGAGAGATCATACAGTTTCTACAATTTGGAAAGTAAATACAGAAGCAAAAATAAACCTGCCACATCTCCTCATTTGAACTTTCCCAGACTGAGCTCAATCAAAGGGTGGCTAGCACAGAGAGCAGAGTGCATGGTTTGGTCTGCAGAGGCTCCAGAAGTGTTAGGCTTCCTGTTTTGCATAAACAAATTGAAGAGGTTTTATCTCATTACTTGCTTAAATGTGAGTAACCAGAGCAGAGTAATACTTTATGTTCAGAGTGAATGATGGGATATTTCTTTGCAAATAATATGCTCACACTTTGCATATGGACATTTTTCTAGATATACAGATTGCCTTTATGTTCAAAATTATTTCAAGGTGCAGATAAGCTACTGTCCAAGCCTATGCCATAGGATAGCTGTTTTTGGTTTGGTGTTTGTGTCTTGCTGGAATAACACGGGTTTGTTTGTTCTGTAGCCATTCCAGCCCACCCACATCTTGGTGGTTTGGCCCTTCCTTGTGCTTGTCTGCAGGTGTGCCCATTGCTGACCTCATTCACCCATCTATTTACAGTCATAAATACATCTAACCTAATGTTTGGCCGTATTTGTGTTGTGATATCCTTGAAATAGAAGAAACCCTGAACAATTAATTGCTTCTTACAAAGCAAAACATTTTTCCGCTTAATGTTCCTCAAACTAGATGTTTTTTCATGCTGTGACACAAAATGATTGTAAAGTTTCTCTTTTATTTTGGGCATCAGCTCACACTTGCAAGCGCCTCTGTTTCCTGTGCCACCTTCCTGTGCATTCTTATGACCATCTCTCTTAGTACTGCCTTTTAAAATGTATCTAAAGTGCTTAAAAGTTCTCAGATGTCAACATGAAAGCAAATTATAATTAATTCTGTACTGCTTTTTTATGTCTAAAGTGCTAGGCACTCTAGCTACGATTTTCTGTGATTTAGAATTGGCCTAATTCTGTCAGGCAGGGGAGATTTTGTTGTTCCCTTGAATATGACTAGAGTTAACATAATTCTTTTTTCTTTTAATTCAATTCCAGAGCTGCATAGATTTATTACAGGATATTTTCATATAAAAATTGTATCACCCACAGAGAGAAGTAGATTTAATCTTTATGCCAAAATGAAATCTAGCAGCATTCTGTTTTATGAGGGAACATTTTAATGTATTTTTGAAAAATACTAGTGGTATTAATACAACCCACCTCAACTGTCATTGGTTTTCTGTGCTGCTGTCTAAGCATGTGGAGTCATGGTCCACTGTCAGGTGGAAAATGCTGTGTGCTTCAGCTGTGAAAAGAAAGTTCCAGTGCAAAGCATAACTTAGTGTGAAAAAAGAAACCAGATAATGCACAAACTGCAAGTATGGGCTTTTCTCCCACAGTGACCTTGTTTTTGTTTGATCCTAACCTTCACAAAACTTGGGTCTTTAAGGCTGAAATAGACAGTGATCCAAACTGGATTGCACTCTTACAAAAATTCTTGGCCAAACAAAATTTGTTGTCCAGAACTTCACCAAGGTTGGGTAAGTGCAGAAATGAAAGCAGGTGGAAAGGTAGAAGTCAAAACTCATGCCTGAGAAAGAAGTGCTGAGTATTACAGGACAGAAGACAGGTTTTAGGGACAAACAATGACAATAGAAAGAAGTAGAGAATTGTGATAAACTAGAGGAAAATATGAATATTAGCACAGATTTTGGACGCAAATGCTGGAATGTGTTAGTCATTCAAGAAAAAAAAAATATAAAAAGAGAAGTACCAATATATGGTATAAGATTATATAAAGAATGTTTCCTTCCCAAATCTCCAGTTAGGCATTGTAGCTCTGTGTCTGGCTATGGCTTCAGATTCCCACAAATGACTCATGAAAGTCGCTTTTGAAATTGTGTATTTCAGTACTTACAGTTTCTTGATGAGTTCGTATGGTGGAATTCAGTGCTGGGAGTCTAGAGAGGCAAAGGCAGTGGACAAAATAAGCTGAACAATAAATTTTGTTTCATAGGCTATGAGATTTGCATGTACACGTGAGTGTTTGTATGGTGCAATCATTAATGAGTCAGATAGGTTTTCCGTAGCCCCTTAGTTTTAGGGCAGTCTTCAGATGATTCAGCATGGTCTAGGAAAGACTAGGATAGGGTATTTTCTGCCTCATACAAGTTAAAAGGTATATATGTAAAATAGTCAGGAAACTCCTAGAAGAGAGTGAATGGTTTCATGGTTAGGAAAACTGGCAACTGTCAGAATGGGATATTATCCCTGATTTTACTGATAAGTTCTTATTGTAAGTGATCCAATTGCTTTGGCCAAAATTTTCTGTTGGGCACTAAATGCTAATTTTTGCATTTTCTAAAGTGGGCCAGATTGTCAAAGTGCTCTCCTAGCTACAGTTTAAAGTCACTAGTAGTGTGCTTTGCATATATAATCCTGTACAAATGCAAAGTAGTAAAGAAAAATCAGAAGTTTCATTTCATTGATGAGGGACCCAAAATCTGTGGAAAATTTTTCCATTTTTTCCCATTATCTCCATGCCATAAGAAAAAGCCATTTTCCCTACAGTCTGTTATGCTTCTGAAGTCAATTAACATTTTTGAATCACTTAGATAACTTTAGTGAAAACTCTAACTAGCTCCAGAGGAATGTATTAATTTCCCTTTTCAGTTTATTGTTGAAGTATCACACTAAATATTTAAATATTCTTTACTATAGGAAGTGTGAGTGTGATGAAAGAAAAAATTAATTGTGAAATGAAAATCATACTCCAGTGTATTCTCATGACAGAAACAAATGAATTGCCCAATGAAGCTTTCAATTTAGGAAATATTGAAATTAAGTCCTTGATTTCATTATCTGAAAAGGGTGTTCATTTTGGTTTGGGAAAGAATAGAGAGGGAGAAAGAGAAAGGCCTTTATTGTATAAAATCTATTTAGACAGTGAATTTCCTTTGATCTATGGTGGTAAAAATTACTTGACAGGCAGATTCTGGATATGTGGGGCTCCTAACCAGGAATATCATAGCTAAATTTGTTCCCATTAAAATCAATAAAATATCTTGGATTGCTTCTAGAAATGTTTGTGGTGTGTATTGCAACAAGTATTCATTCTCCACAGTTCAGAATTACTCTGGGCCAATGGGATTGCAAAATATCTGTCAGCTTTGGCTGACGGCCTAACGTTGCCACAGCAATTTTTCTCTTTAATGAGTAAAATAGGTGATGTTTATAGAAAAATAACTGTCTCATGAGAAGCTGTGCAAAACGTTCCATTTAAAACCATGCTGTTTATATATAGTTTTGTTGTTTGTTTTCTTTTCTTTTTACTTAGTAGTGTGGACATTTGCATGAAAACAGGATACTTCTCCTTCAAATTGCAGTCATGGACAGAATAGCTACTATACCAAAATGGAGCCAACCCACTTAAAAAAAAAACCCAACTATTTTGCTTACCAAATCTGTTTCTTCTGTGTATGCGAAGTTTTGAGCACTTATTTTCCTACCTAAATTTAGGGGCTGGTTTTTTGCATTAGTTCTGTAAAACCAACAAAACAATATGGATATAATTAAATGAGAATACATTTCTACCAAGACTAAATTATTAAATAAATCATAAATAACATTTGTGTTTTAATATTTACAGTGACATCAGAGATAAAAGTATTTTTGTTATAGGTACTGACTTTTTCTTTTTACACAGCCTAGAAACAGAGATAAATACTCGAGAGAGAAATAAATAGAAAAGCTGAGTCTTGTTTTTGGTTTCTGATGATCAATAGAATTAATAAACACAAAGAACATTAGAGTTCTCTCTGATGGACAAATTTGATTTTTCCAGTCTCAGGTTGAGTATAATATTCTACAAATTAGGGACATACACTTTTACTGACAAGTAGCATATTTTCTCTATTTTGGCAATGTCTTATAATGCCCTCAAGATTACTTTAGGTGTCCCAGGATGAATCAGTGTACATTAACACCCATATTCCTGTAGGTATTTACATCACTTAACACCTTAGTCCCTGGCTTCAGGTACATCTGAGTGCCCAAGGAAAGTTCTCAACTGCACAGAGAGCTCTGTGTCATTTTTTGTCTGGCAGAAATGAGGAGAGTGAATGAGGTGTGCTGCCAAATCCTCAGCCCCTGTAAGCCCTCATCCCAGTAATCAGGATCTCGGATCACAGAGCCTTCCAGCTGGACACAGCTCCAGCCAGGGCTGTCTTACAGGTGCTCTGCCCTGTCGAGGCTCACTCGCCCTGGGCTAGGAGGCTGCCTGCAGTGGCGTGTGGCACAGAGCATGCTGTTCCTGTTCCTCCTCCTCTCAGTCTAAGGTGGTTCTTTAAAAACTGATACCTATCTGTGCAAAATCCACTGGATGAAGCCATCATCTCTTTGTGCAACTGCGGGATTTATAGTCGCTATACTAATGAGTAAATATTCCCCCTCTGGTTAATAAATGGACCACGAGGGTTGCAGTGCAGGTGAGCATAGTCCTCTGACTGTAAAGATGTGCAGGGAAATTAACAATGGGCAGGCTTTTGTTCGTACTACACAGATCAAGTTTTTGAATTCCAGGAGCACCACTTTTTCCCAAAGCTACCTGCAAATCTTTCAGACAATCTTTTATTCCAATTGGAACAAATAAGTGTCCCATTGAGCTTTCCTAGTGTAACCGGCCTGCATTTGGCTCTGAGAGCCCAAACAGTCTCTTTACCTCATTGGGGCTATATGAATTCGTGCTTTGCAAATAAAAATTATAAAAAGTATGTAAAATATGCCTCTTAATTCGAACTGCAGGTGTAAACTGCATTTTTGTCATGCAACTTCACAGGTTCAGGGTCCATTTGCCTGGGCCAAACACCACTTAAATGTGACTGAAAAATATCATGACCCTGTCTGGAAAGAAACATCAAGGGCTCTTTGGAGAAATTAGTTGCATTTATTCCTATTTTATAACTGTTCTGTATGTGATTTACACTTGACAACTTTTAAAGTTTGGTGGTTTTTTTTCAGTTTGGGCAACTAATAATGCGTATTTTTTTCATCGTTGTAGGACTTGACATGGGATTGTGGCTTGATGAAATATTTATAAAGTAATTCAGCATAAATGGGCCTGTTAGTGTCTTTGGTTATCTCTTGGTGATATTCAGTTCCCACCTATTTTGTTCAGTGCTGCTTTGGCAAACTGTTACAGATTTTAGCAGCAGGCAGTTCACGGTAATTATATAATATAATACACTAAGTAAATATGTGATAAATGTGAAAATGTTAACCAAACAAGAAATGTAGCCCTGGGGACTAACTTGGCTTGAAATTCTCATGGGTAAACACAGCAGATGAGCAAAGGAGTATGACAAATAGAGTAAGAATTTCTTAAAGCCTGACTGCCACAAATATGTCAATGGAGCTGAGTCAGCATGGGAAGTACACAGTAATTTACTGTTGATTCAAAAGCCAGTAGCACAGTGCTACCCTTCTGGGTGATGTGGAATGCATCAGCTGCAAATGCAGATGACTAACCTTCGGGGACTGCTGCTTCAGCTGCTCTTCAGCCCGATTCTTTTGCTGCCCCTTTCCAGGGACACTTCTCTGGAAACAATAGCATGTCATAGAGCTGCTGGGATAACCTGCAGTCAGCATCAGACCAGCAGCCAAAAAATGTGACTGATACCAGTTATCTTTTTAAAAATTGCTGTTTCAGAATTTGCCTTTCTGAATTGAAAAACGTTGCTTTCACTTTGTCTTTATCAAGCCAATATACATGGTAAATATATGTATCATGTGCACAAATTATTGCTTATCAAAATCACTTGTATTTCTTTGCTACAGGATTTCTTACATAAAGTGTGCTTTTGCTATACTATTCCTCCAACATTTTCCCCACTAGAAGCAAGATCTTTTTCTGCCTTTCTTCCTTCCATCTCTATTTTTTTTTGTGTACAAATACATTTAGTTATTGTGTTGGTGGTTACTTTACTCTTAAGTTACATCTCTGCCTGACCTCCAGCTTTTCTCTGTTTTTATCATCAGCTCATGGATGCTATGACTGTAGGACCGTGCTAACTGACCCCTCTGGAGTTTTCACCTCTCCATGCTTCCCCAGTGACTATCCCAACAGCCAGGCGTGCAGGTGGATCATCCGAGCACCTCATGGATTTATCATACAGCTAACATTTATTGATTTCGACATTGAAGAAGCTCCGGGCTGCATTTATGATTCACTGACATTAGACAATGGAGAAAGCCCGATGAACCTTTGTGGCATCACTGCCAAAGGATTATCCTATAATTCTACCGGAAATGAAATGATCGTGTCATTTAAAAGTGACTTCAGTATCCAAAAGAAAGGTTTTAATGCCAGCTATGTACGAAGTAAGTCCAAAGCATTTCATCCCATTATAGATGTTACAAGGAAATATCCTGTAAGGATTAGAATGACACTTCCCAAAGGAATCAAGTCCTCCATGAGAAGATAATGAATGGATGAGGCTGCACTTTGCAGGGTTATCTTGTATCTTCTGTTAGCTAATTTATTTTTCTTTGAATCAAAATTATTTTATGCCAGGACGTGACAAGAAGTGTGTTAGAAAAACTTTTCACATGCAAAGATTGTAGGCCTAACAGTTCTCTCCCTGCCAATTTATGCTGGAGGATTTGGAAGCAGGATACATGTCCTTCAGGTCAGCACACCTGCAGAGGGACATTGAGACCTAAAGGAGAGCATGAGAGGGAACTTAGTTGAGCCAGAAAGGTCAGCCTGGACCTCTGGCCCAGTGTAACTCCCAGCAGTGGGGAGAAGTTTGTGCAGAAAGCAGAACTTCTCAGAGTTCATCCAGCCTCTGGAACAAACTCCCAGGGATGAACTGACATTGCAAAATGGCTACCTGTCATTCCGGTTCCTGACCTTTCTTTCCTTCCCTAAATATGTAACAACGGTTTTAAAGGTTTTTAAAAGACACTCATGCTTTTTTTCCCTAGAGGATTAGCATACAAATAATTTCTGATTGGTGTTTGGCTTTTTGTTTAGAGCATTAATTAGAATTAAATAGACAGTAAATTAGACAGTAAAGGGCAGTGAGGTAATGAAGGGCATTAGGACAGTCACTGACAGACCCCATGTGTGGCTCACTGTTTGTTCCACTTCAGGGTTATAGTTTCCAGTTGCCTGCTCTCAGACTCTGTAGACTTTCTTTTTGTAGTGGTTGCACACCTTAAACTGAACACTAGTATTGCATTTAGCCTTTACATTATTGTAGCATAGTTATGTTATGCAGGTTGGTTGGCTATAAAAACACAGAGCAGGGAAGTTTGGCAGTTCTCTCTTCAGTCACAAGCACATCTTCCTCATGATTGTTTTAAAATATTTATTACACATTTCGTATATTTTTAAATAATTATGATAGTAAATCCCAGGAATCATAAGACAAAAATAGGCATGATTGTCGTCAAAATCTGTGTGGAGTCCTGAAAAGAAAAAAGATGACATCACAGAGGAGCTAAAAATACTTCTCTCTACTGGGGTCCTTTCATGCTGACAAAATAATGTAGTAATAATTGTAGGAGCACCTGTTTTCTTATGTAAGTCGAATCAAATTTTCTGAAAGGCTTCTCTATTTGAAATTAGCAAAACTCTTGCTGTATTGTAAGAAGCTGTAAAATGAAGTGGATTATAAAATACTCATATGCATTCAGATTATGCAAAATTATTTATTTCTTTATTCTTTAATATTTTAATAATTAAGTATCACTGCAAGAGATGAGTTACAATTGGAATTAAAAGATGCAATGTTGACCTCAGCTGTGTTTAGTGAGGAGAGGGAAAGTCCACAAACATAGGCGGAGAACCCTTTGTGTATATATACCCACAGTATTGGATTGTTATGGAAGCAAGAGTATGACCTCCATGACAAATTGGATCGTACCTTATGCTCATGGAGAGCACCATCAAAACGAAATAGTCTTGGAAGATAGCCTTTTGTTTTGAAAAATAAGCCTATTCTCCAGTGTGAGTAAAAGTATCGAAGACCTTCACCAGTGATTTATATTTATATTTTAATGTTTCATATGTATATTAGTTCAGAAGCTCTGTGTTAAGGCTTGCTGTTAGGCACCTAGATTGAGGCTGGCTTAATTTGTTTTCATTACTCCAAATGTGTAACTTTCACCTGACATCTTGATTTTGACTGTGGATGATGGGAGAGCTTTCTGCATTCTTCTAGGGCAAATTATAACTATTTTCTACTTGTAGCTCACACTTGTACAATCATGTAATTTTGAGAACATAGTGACAGACAAAGATCATAGTAAAATTTAACCTGGAAATGAATTCAGAAAAGGGTTTTGGAAAAGGGATCATAATGTATTGCTTTCCTTTCTAGTTATAAATGCATGCGGAAAATAGGATTATCAGTGCTCACACTAACACTGAAATGAAAACACATCCACAAGGCAGATGTCAGTACTATGCTCTGCTATGCTTGCAAAGAGTTCCCAAAGCCATCCAAAAGATTGCACAGCCCTTCATTTCAGATCATGTGAAAAATTGCACATCCCCTCACTTCACTTGAAGTTTCAAGGCTTCTACTTCAAGCTGACACCGTCTTTAACTACTAAAAATGGGAGCAAAAGCATTAATTTCTCCCAGAACTAGGGGAATGCTTTTATATTTTTTCCGTTTCTCAGAAACTATAATTTTCATATAATAATAAAATTAATCAGTTTGTTCCACTTCGAATTTCACAAAGTAATGCAAGGATGGAAAGTAAAAGGCCATTCAAAGACACACAATTGGCTATCTAGAAATGTAGTTGAAAAAGACCTTAGTGATACATACATCCTAATATGCAGTATGTAGACAAGACAAAATACATGTGGGCAAAGACAGACAAGAGAGTGAGTTGTGGGAGGGAATTAGTTTGGGAATAGAACAGCTTTTGTGTGACTGCTCAGTTTTATGTAAGTTTCAAACTGAGTTTTGCAAAGTCCCGTTGTCCATGTCAAATTGACCACCCACACAAATGTGCATTTCCTGCTTGCCACCTCCTGCAGCACACCAATAGCAGATGGATGAGCCATATTCTCAGCTGCAGTAAGCCAATCCAGTTTTGCCAGTCTTAGGGGAATTATGTCCATTTACACCAGCTGAAGAGCTATCATGGTTGATAGTTTCCTAGTAACACTTAACTGTGTAAGTGATAACTCCACCAGTAAGTAGAAGTCAGTCACCAAAAGGGAAGGAAGGAGAGCCAACAGAGCTGTGTTAGTACAGCAATGCTTGAGGCAATTTAGCGTACAGTTAAGCAGGACTGCAGTAGCCCAGATTAAAAGCACAATTCGCTGAGGTAGTAACAAAACACTCCCAAACATGGTATGTGGACACTTGCAGACCTCATTGAAGTTTCATGCATTTCTTTCAGCATCAGTGACAGGGCAGATGAAAGCAAGGGGGCTAGAAACAGCAAAAGGCACTCCTTAAGCACCAAACTATACTGAAAAACCCATCAGCTGGCAGGAGAGCAGTGTTCCCTGCAAGGAATTGTTAAATAGAGCCTAAGGATTCCTGGCTTGCTTATGCATGAAGGGGTGTATGTGATGTGAGAGAGTGAGATGCAAGTAAGGTAGATGTTTGTACGTTCTTTGTAAGAAAATGTGTCAAAAACCCCCATGCCCATTGTAATCCAGTTATCACAGATCATTCCGCACTGGAAGGGACCTAGAAAAATCATCAAGTCCAGCTCTAGAGTGAATTGCCCATACAGGGATCAAACCCACAACCCTGGCATTATTAGCAGCATCCTCTAACCAATTGAGCTAATCTCAGGAATAACCAGTTTCTCTGATACTAACATTTAAATTCATCAGTGTGATGACTGACTGTGCAACAGCAACCAGAAAAGAGATCAGCACTTAATATTTATTGATGGCAGGATTCAGTTTTCTCCATGTGGACAAAATACTTGTCAGTTTTGTCTTTTCAGTACGTGGGGAAGCTGTCAGTAGTTAAATCTGTACAATGAATACAGCAAAATGGAGTAGATTTCTTCAGTATGGGAGCAAAGTCCTTCCCAATTATTTATCTTTCTGTACTGTTTAAATGTGACCAGGTGGTCCATAACTTTTCTGACCGCCTGGTCTGGGTATAAGCTTTCTTTTTTTTTTTTTTTTTTGAGTCTTGAATCCTTATGCTCCTTCTGGAAGACTTTCCATGTTACGTAAAGGAGCTTAGAGTATAATTAACCCACTAAAAAATGCCCCTGTTTTCAATGGAGAGTTGAACACATTTTCTATCTATAAAATTGTTACAGCATGCTTTTTCCCTTGGGAAAAAAAATAAATCTATGAAGTAAATCCAGTAACTATAAAAGCCCAGTATTTTTCTCTCTCCCCTCCCATTATGCAGTTGCCGGGTTGGCAGATAATGTGCAATGCTTTATGTTATTTTACTATGTAATATATTGGTCACATTATGTTCTTGTGTATATCCAAATATGGTAGTTTGGAACTCAGAGTCTTTGCAAGCAGCTGGCAAGGGGAGCTTGCAGTACCACAGACAACACAGAATCCTTATACACAATTTATCTGTTTCTTTTCCTGGGTATGGCATGACAGTCACCCTTCCCTCATGTCTCACACTCTCATATTCGAAAAGGTTTTATTTCATTCTGAGAAGAGAATAGGTGTAGAAATTAGTGTAAGTGTTGTGACATCGCTGAAAAATCCCAGAAGAGACTGGGAATTTACTACTGTGGCAGTTATTCTTCAGGTTCTGTAAGACCCAGTTTCACTTCCAGCATATACACTGTGAAAATGCATAAGAGGTAGCAGACATTTGCAGGAGATACGGGTCTGAGGCAGAACTGAGAAGCCAGAAGTAAAACCGAGGGCTGTTGCAATCTGTACCTTTGCATGTCTGGTAGCCAGAAACCTTTCTGTGGAGAGATTTTCTGGAAGAATTGTGCTGCCATAAATGTGCCAATAAAACTGAGCATATTAACATTTTATTTTGAAAAATAATGTTCTCCAAAGTACAGTGAACAGAATTGTCATTCATGTACTCATGGAGAAAAAGTATATGTCATGTGATAATTTCTCATTTGGTGGCTGCCGTTTTGCCCATGTGAATGAAAATACTTAACAACAATTAGAGCAATTTTGCCTAAATACCCTTACAGCAATACATAAATTGCTGTAAGACTAGAAATTTGTAGATACTTGTGCAAAGTCCAAAACTGCTGACCCAGCTGTTAGCAAATAGGGAACAGCTTGGATAGAAATATTAATGAGCACACAATTGCAGTATTAGACCAGAAAGCTGCTGGGGACAAAATGAGAAGATGCCTAATGCTGTGCAGAAATACCCATTAGCTGAATTCAGCAACAAAAGGCTTCAGTTCGCCTAGGAATGTAATGGGGACTTTCTTCTATTGCAATATTTAAAAGAAGGAAGGCCTAAACTTCACTGGTGTAATGCAGTCATGCAGACAAGTAATTAAAATAATATATCTTAAAAGCAAGCCATACTGTGTTTTTCAAATAACTGGTTTATTCCATTGCTTCAACACTAGATGAATGAGAAGTAATTTTTATTAAGTGAGCTGAAGCAGAGCTGGAGGTCAGTAGGTACTATGTCCTAATATTGCTCTTAATGCAACTTATGGGGTTGTTAACTGGGTGTCACACAGCACTGTCTGTGCCATTGAAAGGATCTCTGTGTATTTTCAGCTGAGTGAACTCCCAAGTCAAATTCTCCTTGGTGTGTGCTTCTGGTATATTACAGTGATAAAAACAACCTGGTGAATGTTTGATTTAATGAGTGTTACTTTAACCCCTGCTGCCAGTCTGCCTCTATTCCTATATGATGAATTTTTTTGTTGTTAATTTACTTATTTGCTCTTGGTTCTAGTTGCTGTGTCTCTGAGGAATCAGAAAGTCATCATTCCCCAGGTTCCTGACATCGATGCTGTGTCTGTGGCAGAGACTGTCTCAGTGCCAGAGCTCAGACAGTTTACACTGTGCTTTGAAGCAGCCAAGGGCAACAGCGATGACAACGATGACTGGAAGGTTTTCTCCTACACTGATGCATTGTCAAAAGAGCTCTTCAGCTTTGGGAAGACCACAAAAGGCCATTTTCTGTCCATCTCAGGCACACAGTGCATCCTTAATAACGCATTGCCCCGAAATGCAGAGTTTTTCACAGGAACCTTTCAACAGCTGTGTGTTGTATGGGATAGCTTGTCGAACACTATTGGTATATTTGCCAAAAACACCTATCACATAGTGGACTGTCCGCAGATCTTTCACAAAGTTATCCCTGGGAATGGGAGGCTGGTGCTGGGCTCTAACAGCAATGAAGTGAGCTCTCTAAATGGGGACATTTACAACTTCCGCCTCTGGAATTTCACCATGAATGCGCAAACACTGGCCAACCTCAGCTGCGATGTGAAAGGAAACATTGTAGACTGGGAAAATGAATTCTGGAGTATTCCAACTTCAGCACTGAAAGCAGAAAACAATTTGAGTTGTGGTGAGTATGCCTTGCCAAAACTTCTTTCTTTATTTCCCCCCCCCATACTTCTGTATTGTGCTGAACATAACACATACCAAGATGGAAAAAAGAGAATTCCTGTGGAAGAAAAATAGCAAGGTTTTACCCTTATTAGACTTTAGCTCATCTCTTACCATACACAGAGGCTTTGAAAGGGTATGGAGTTGATTCTGTAAAGGAAAATAACAAGTCCCCTATGTGTATTGAGTTGCTGCTGGAAATGAACTGCAGATCAAAGATTTCCTAAACACTCCTTATTGGCTCATACAAAAGGGGGATAATGACAAGTACCTGCTAGCCTCAAATAACATTACTGTGGTCTCTGGAGAAAAAAATGTATGTTAGCTAATTAATTACTGAATGTTTTTGTACCTGCCCTTTGGCCGTTTGATTAGCCAGACAAGCCCATGCTAGCTTTGTCCTCTATATGCAGAGCTGGCAAAAGCAGTGACAAAACCAGTGCATTGGTGACAGGAGACTAGAAGAAAATATTAAATTAGAAGAGGTGGAAAGGAAGGAAGAGTATGAGATCAAAATCAGGCGATTTTTTCTTCATGATGACATATTATCAGTCCTTTTTTTAACTTGTACTTACTGAAGGTGTTTTTTTCCTGTAGATTACTCCAGAAGATGAATTTCAATACATTTACCAACTGATTCTCATTTTATGGCTCAGACACTTGATCCGCATAAATGTCTTGGAGTATTTTTTATGTATGTGATAGAGCATCTGTCAGCATTCTGAGAAACCTTAGTTTAGAAGAGAAACTGCCATCAATAAGGCATGCTAGTTTCTGTATCTAATAGTTCATGAGGGATTAATATGGCTAAAAACGCTGCTTTGCTTCCTTTATTGTACTCATATCAAAGTGTTGGATACTCATTCACAGCTAGAACTACTGAGAAAGATCTTAATGTGCCTCTGCTATAAAAAATTAAGCAACATCTGTATAAAACCACAAGCAACTAGGTCCCTTTGCCTTTTTACCAGAACAAAGGAAAGGCTGATCTGACCACAACTGATAAAGATGTTCCAGACAAAGAAAGTTATTTCTATATCATCGGTACAAACTGATCTGATAAAGAATGACTTCCCAGAAAATTCGTAGTCTTCTTACACTGTTACACTGTGATGTCTACCATAACACTTTTACCAAACAACCTATCTCTGTAAAAGCTGCAATCTCTTTTCATTTGGACTGGAGTCAGAGTCTTGTTCTTTCTGTAAAAGACTGTACAGTCCTAAGACACAAATATAATATCACATCTGTGGTCAACAATAGAAACAATAGAATTATTTTCATTCCATAGCTTTATTCCTTGGGATGTGAGTGATCAGTAATTTTCTTGCAGTAGAACATTGTTTTAGAAATGGTATATTAGTGTTCCTACTTTAGGGCCAGTATCTATACAAGTAATTTAAAATATCTACATGTAAACAGTGTTGTTACCTCTAAATAAGCCTATGAGGAAACTGACTCACTGTTCATTCCTTAATATGAAATCACTCTCTATGATACAGGCTTTCCTGAGCCAGAGTATTCCTAAAAGAAAATTCTGCATGCAGTGCTATTTCAAAGATGGTTACTAATCCCAGAGATGAAATTGTTAGAATTGTCTTCCCTTCCTCCTCTCAAGTAAAAGCCTTCTTTGTAAAACCAGCCTTCAACAGGAGAGTTGATGAGTCAGGCTATCAACCGTGAATAAACCACTGACATTGAGGAACTGACTCTGATTAGGCTTCATTTAACAGCAGTGAAAGGATTTATGCAGAAAAGAGTTTTTCACACAGCTCCAGTAATGCTTCACCAGGAAGTGGCCTGTAACTTAAAAAAAGCGAACCAAGCATTTAGAAGTGATCTCAGCATATCTTTGCCTGAACAGTGCTTACATTTTCAAGGGCTATTATTTTCATGGTTTTTCAGACAAAGCTTTTACAAATAGATTCATGGAGCATAAAACACGGGCATATAGTTTCAGATAATCTTTTCATAGTTTTACCTTTCATTAGTTTATTCCTTAGACTAATGTTTTCACAGGTGTGCAGTTCTGGTAGGGTGTTTGTGTAAGACTTGACAGAATTCTGTTTTTATTGCCATACCTTTGTGCAGATTGCATTTAAAGGTGTGCATACACGGCCTAGATATCCGGACTTATTTTAAAACAAGTAACCTAGGTAACGATAGAAGTATGGCTATTGACCACCAGTTCAGAGTTCAGTGCAGGCAAACTGAGGAGCATTTCATCAACTTCTCATTCTGATTCAGAAGTCTGCACTGACTACAGCTATAGCAGGACATGATCTACTCATTTTAAGGGTAACATGGCCACATATCTGTCCATCCCTGCAACTGATTTTTTTCATGGGCATTTCATGAGTCCTTCGTTCTCAAAGGCCAAAGGAATCTTTAATTTCACTCTCAGATTTAAATCAGTATGGGATGTGTCTGCCTTAGGCAGCTGGACAATGTTTCAGGCTAAGATAATTGCCCTCAGTGCTGTTTATGAATAGTGGAAACAAAAAGGCTATTTCACAGGTCAGTGCATCTCATACTGGAAAAGATGCCTCAGTGAAGTCAAAGTTCTTTTGCTGTAGGAGTGTCTGTTCCTCTCCACTGGCTATAAAGTCTAGCATGACAAGCAGATACGGATGTCTGGGTTTTAGACATTTGAAGTGAGATGTATCACACAATGTGTCTGTAATTCAGGTTCATGGGGTCACAAGTCCTGTCAGCAAACCTGCTCCAGAAAGGGCTCCTGTCTTCATGGGTCCACAGGTCCTGCCAAGAGTCTTTTCCAGTGCCAGCTTTCCATGGGGTAACAGCCACCTTCAGGCATCCACCTACTCGAGCATGTGGACCTCCGTGAGCTGCAGGGGGATCTCTGCTCCACCATGGAGCTCCAGGGGCTGCAGGGGGATCTCTGCTCCACCATGGAGCTCCAGGGGCTGCAGGGGGATCTCTGCTCCACCATGGAGCTCCACGGGCTGCAGGGGAATCTGAGTTCAGGCACCTGGAGCACCTCCTGCCTCTCCTTCCTCACTGGCCTTGGTGTCTGTGGGATTTTGCTCTCACACATTCTCACTCCTCTCTTGGCTGCAATTGCTACTGTGCAGTTAACTGTTTTCCCTTTTAAAATCCATTATCCCAGAGACACTACCATACTACCATTGCTGCTTACAGGCTCAGTCTTGGCCAATGCATCCATCTTGGAGCTGGCTGGCATTGGCTCCATTGGACATAGGGAAAGCTTCTGTGAGAGGCTTCTCACAGAACTGCCCCTGTAACCCCATTGCTGCCAAACACTTGTCATGCAAACTCAATGCAATAGTCTTCTGACTTAAATGTTTTGTAAATTTGGATTTGATTTTTTTTTTAGTCTCACCAAATAAAATCACAGTCTTGTTTTAAATACTCGGTGAACAAAATACAAACACCCACAGTATTTCCAGCCAACTCTCAGGTCATCTTTCCATGTTACACAATGGGGTGAAACTTAGAGTAGGTTTTGATATTGACTGTTTAATATTAGCAAATTTATTTTGGGAGGCAAAAGTATACCTCATGCAGGGCATAGTACACTCACTTAGAACACTCCTCTTGGAGTTCATAAGAAGTGTACCAAGAAAGTGAATTTGCCTCTATCTCTTAATCCATGTTAAAAAATAGATGAAATTTAATATTTGTTGAGGATCACTTTTAATTACGCCCTATATTTTTTGGCAATACTTGCAGTGGTATCCGTGGCATGATACAATTTCTGTGTCAAAGTTCCATGCTTCATTTGTTCTTGCATCACAAGAAATATTTTCTTAGACATCTTTACAAGCCAATGGGTGGTGGCTAATTTTATGGAAGGATAGTGTATTTCGTGAGAGAACCTCATTGAGTCAATATGATTCTGAAGTGGTAAAGCAAAAGCCAAAAGGGCAAAACTCCTAGTGGATTCACATTTTGCCAGAGCTCTATGGTCCCATTATGTTCAACACAGTGTGCAAAGGCAGCTGTATCTGCAGCTGAACCCCTGGGATACATGAAGTGTAATTAATGCAGTTGCACCAATTATTTTTCTGTAGCCATTCTTATGTGCCTTGGTTTTGTCTCCAGATTATCAAAGTGCAATGCTTGTTGTTATGAATAATTCCATAGAGATACAGACTTATAACATTATCTGTTTATAAATCATGCATACCAGAATATTAATCACACCCTCGCCCTGGGCAGAGGAACAAGTTTAATCACCTTTTATCTGGTTGGTGTCTGTCACAGGCAGATTACTCAGAAGTGTGTGCTGAGTAGCCTGTGCTGCAGCAGCAGAGCGCAGTGGCTCCTCCAAGGCACACACTGTTACAAAAATCACATAAATCCCATGGCCATACTGACCCCTTTGCTCAAACCCATTTCACGGAGTGCACACAAGCTGCATTCCTTTAATGTGAGGTTATTTAGTGAAAGCTCAGAAAAGCATGGGAGGATACATAAGTGACTCTAGCTTGCAAGTCAGCAGGGTTTTCAAGGATCCCTGAGCTGAACAGAAACTGAAAATTTGTAAGTCTTATAGGAAAATGGCAGCATCAGGTTTGCCACTGAGAGAAATCAGGAAGAAGAATGTGTCACTGCATGATATAATGTGTTTTAGGCTCAGTAACTAACCCTTTCTAAATTATTTGGTTTCTTCTTTTAAAGGCTCGTATCTAATTCCCTCTTCTTCAATTGAACCAACCAGTTGTGCAAACCTAGGAAGCCTTTGCCAAGGTAAGAAACTCAGATCCTTTTCACAGTTTCGTCTTTGGGAAATCTTTATTTGCCTTGGGGTTTTATTCAATTTCTTTTTTATCATCGTTTATTAAAGGGTGAGTGGCAATAAAAAATAGCAAGGAAAGGAATTCTTTAGTCTCATCAAGTATGTGGGTGTCCTGTACGTACAATATGTGGAAAAAATGTGATCACTCCCTTGATAATACATTTTCCAAATACTCTCCATTATATCAAAACTGAATTAACTGACTGCTTTCATTTCTTTCTCCACCTCTTTTCCTCCTGCACATTTTCACAGTTAAATATTAGCCAGCATAAGCAGTAGGTAAATCTGTAAAAAAAAAAAAAATGAGGAGATGTAAATAAAGGAACTAGCTTTTATTTAGGGATTTTTTTTTTTTTTAAATAAGCTATATTGAGGCTAGATACTTTGAAATTAGCAGGTAAAATAATTACCATCAAACTGCAAAATTCAGCAGCTTTTAGAGAAAAACACACATGGAATGGCACTTAGTGATGGATTAATAATGTAAAAAAATCATTAGGTGTTTTTAAAGGTCAGCTCAGTTGAATGCAAGGAATGGGTGAACCCTACAGATTTCCATGTCACATGGATCAATAGGCATGCAAGGATGGTTAATTTATACTATTCTGCTCAGATGCTGAAATTCCATAAAAAGTGCATGAGCAGCATCAACCCATTTCTACAATGCCTTCATGAACACAGGCCCTACAATTGGTTGGCATGCTATGTTAATTATAGCAGCAACTGCACCAAAAATATCTAGCTTTGTAACCCCTTTCCAACTGAATGGTGGAAGAGACAGGAGAGAGTAAAATATAAGAGGAGAACAAGAAGTCTCAAAACTCTATACTTAAAAGTAAATCGGATTGAGTTTAAAAAGAAAAGGGAAAATGCACTCTACCTGGAAAGCCATTTACAATCTATGTCAGTTTTCAGTGTACTTTTCCCAGATTTTCCTGAGGTAAATTTGGTTCAGGTTCTTGGAGCCGACTGTACTTGTCTCCACAGGGTAAGTGAAATGCCATTAATGTCCATAGTAAGATTTTAAACAGTCATTTTCAGGCATCATATTCACAAAGCACAGTATGAGCTAAATACTGCTATTCAAATAGTTTGGGTAAATGAGGCATCTACAATTATTCAGTATTAGTCTTTTTATATGTAAAGGGTACCACTGTATAAATAGCTTCATCCATTCTTTTAGAAGATCTCTTGAGTGTTTTCCTCCATTAAAATGGCATGGTATGAAAGGGAGAGAATATCTTCCATAACATCAGCTAATATTGTTGCAGAAATGGACACACTTTTGGCTAAACAAGCCTGCTTTTCTAAAAGCATCATCCTTTGTCCCAGCTTTATTAACTTGTCTAGTAGTAGATATTGCCTCTGATAAAAGATGCTGCCTTTCAAGCATGCCTTCTTAACTTCTTAGACCATCAATAAAACTTCAGTAAAGACTATGAGTATTTTCATGAAGGTAATACTTTTTCCTTCTCTAAAAAGTGTTTGGTTAAGTGTCCCTTGTGTTCAGTTTGTCACTTTGGAATAAGATGCTAGATCAGTTTTATCCCACTCAGCACCATCAAAATTATTGTCATAATAATGAAAATCATAAAAATATGTCTGTCTGTCTGTCTATTTTTGTCAGTACCACAGTCTTTGTCTAAACTGAGAGGCCAGTTTGGATTTCTTTGTTTTGAGTATTGTGCAATGACAATAGTAAAGAAGTTTGTGGATGCCAGGTTATGCCACCTATGTCTGGTGAAAGAACTGATTTCTCCATTATGCTTAGTAAATATTTTTGTTCATTAGATGTCTCCTTTAGCAGCATTGGCTGGAAGACACAATCTGTAAGAAGCCTGCTAAATTATTCCTTGGACAATATAGCTCTGAAGTTTCATGGAAGAGCTTTTTATATATTTCAAGGTGTCACTTTATATACTCACTTTCCCAGTTAGAATCTGTTTGTTCCAATGTCCAATTTTTCCTTCTCTTTCCCTAATTTTCTTGTCTCGCTGAAACCTGAACATGAACCTACTCCCTAAGCTGTGACTAGTTTGCAACTTTCAGACACAAAAGGTTAGATAAATCAACCTAGCAAAACATAAAAAATGTGATTTCTTACCCAAAATACAACTGCTTTACCTTCCTGCGTTCATTCTTGGTCAAAATCTTCCAAAGCCGTGTAACACTGGGAGATTTTACCATACCAACCTTCAGATTTTAAATAAGGGTTTTCAGGAAAAAAAAATCTATCTAATGGATTTGCATTCCCAGGGAGTTACAGAACAAAACTAAATTGTTTTCCAAACCATTATTTGAAAATGTAATGGCATGATCTTTGAATTCTTCTAGGACATATACCCTCCCAGTCCATCGGGGGGGAAATTTGCAGTTTTGGATCCTCCTTCTAATTTTGGAAAGTGTTCAGCTGGTTCTCCAGGCTTTTGTGGAGTGACTCATGTTGGTGCCAGTGGGAACAGTACAGCTGATTTTCTGCATAAAGCATTCAAAATAGATATTTTACTTCACCTTTTCCAAGTCTGATTTTAATTCTCTTGATTGTTTTGAGTTCAGTGGAGTTAATTGAATCCTTACATGAGTGTTTTAGTTTCTCATTTGTTTGTCATATTAAGCCTTTGAGGAAGGACAAAGATTCTTTTCACAAGCAGCATTCTGAGTGCACGCACCTTAGAACTTCTCCATTTTCTGGTCTTCACACAACCAAGGCTCTCATGACAGGATTTTTAGTTTATGAAATGAATGCAGGACTGATCCTGCAAAATTTACACTGGCAAAATTCCCACTAAAGTCAATGCAAGTGAGGATTGTAGGACCGGGGCCTCAGTTCATATCTATTCATCACTTTCTACAGAAAAAATTATGTGGTTTTTTTAACATTTACGGCATTGTGTGTAGATGGTTTCATTTTACATTGTCATGCATTGTTCCCATTTTGTCTTACCTTATTAACATTCATATTTCATTCAAGTTCACCTCTTTCTCATCTTTATTACCAGCTACTGTAAATGCTACTACTCCTACACCACCCACTGTCACCACTAACATGCCCGATACTAATAGAAACGATAAGCCAAACAATGGTAAGAAATCCTGTGTTACATTTTTCCTTGTACTGTGTCTAAATTTGTTGTATTTTAAGGTGTGTTTTTCCTACCATCATAATGTCAAGGGTCGTGTCTCAGTTCTGATCTTATTTACACTGAATAAATCAGGACTAAATCTCTAGACCGTGTCAGAATGGTGCAAATGAGAACAGAACCAAACTCAGTGTTTATTTGTTTCACGTTTACCTGGCTCTTCTGTGAAAGGGACTAACTTTGTGTCACCCATTGTATTTAACAATGCAAAGAACAAGGGAAGGGAGAGGGATTTTTGGAAAGGGTCTGAAAATGAGAGTGCTGTAGAAGTGTTTCAAGGCTGCAGATTGTCAGACACTTGTGCAGCCAGGGTGGTAGGAGCCTTGGGTTGTCTGTTCCTCACTAGTTCCTCGCCATTCCTCAGGCGCAGGAGCCAAGTGGAACCATTCCTATGGAGCAAAGCCACTTCCACTGAGTCAACAGAAATCTTTCCACTGACTTAAAGAAGAGCTGGATCTGGCTTTACTAGGGAAAATGTTGACAGTATCAGATATCGTTTACTTTTCATTTAGAAAGATTAAGGGAAAAAATAAGGTAGTAAATGAACCTATTATTAGCACAGGAATAAAGCCAGGATTTCTTCTGAGGCTTTCTCAAATTCTGTGATATCACTGTCTCCTAAAGACTGAGCATCATTTTGTGAAGTTCTGCTAAAATATTTATTAGTTTGTTAAAGTTGGTTGTTAAACACAGAGATAGATTTTGCCAATTTTCATCACGAGCTTAAATGTATATTTTTTTAAAGATTTATTTTTTCAGTGTACTCCAGAGAAATAAATTAGAATCTGGGTGGAGTTTGTGGTTTGGTTTTTAGGTTGCTTTTTTTTGGTTGGGTGTTTTTTTCCCCCAATCCATCAGTTGTTACTGTAGGATTTAAAACTCTTGGAGTATTTTTTTCTCTTGGCAGATCATTTATTGTACACTGGCAATCAGGCAGTACAGTACACAATGTGGAAGAATTTATCTGAATCCAGACTGTTTGGTTTTAATAAGCTGTAGAAGTAAGAAGAAAATATTGAAAATTTCTTCCAAGTAGTGTTTGCTTCCTTTTTGTGGAGTCACTCACAAATGTTCACCATGAGCAGTTAACTCTGATTTTTTAAATGAAATAACGAACTAAATCTTATTTATATTAGCATGAATAAAAATTGGACAATTAAGTCCTTTCTCTAGCTTTGAAAGTCCCAAGAAAAAGCTGAAAGACTATGAAAATAAACCAAGTCCACTTATGGTAGAAGCAAATTAAACTATCACTCAGCTAACGGGCATCGTTTTCCAGTCTTGGTAAGTTGATTTTTAGACCAAGAACAGACAGACAAGAACAGAGAGTTAAGTTGCATGTGTTTTCTTTAATCCTAAACTATCTGGCTTGCTACACACAGACCTGCAGGAATTCAGACTTCCTGCTACAGTTATCTTCAGAATGAAGAGAAATTCACCTGAATTTTCCCATTCACGACCATACTGGCAGCAAGAATCTAAGATAGAAGGGATCAAAACAATAGGAATTATCTCAACCCCAATTATTTGGCCAGTGAAGCGAAGGCCTTTGCGTTTCAGTAAAAATTCAGCAGATGATAACCCAGAGAGAAAAAACTCATACAACTTGTTCCTTCCAACTTTGTCCACACCAACTTCTTCTGAGGAGACCAGCAACAAAACCTTGTCTGCTTTTACAGAAAACATCAACCTAGATAATACTGTAATGAATCAGTTGCCAAATGAAAATATTTTGAATTATTCTAGAAGTCCATTCCTTGGTACTTCTGGTGTATCAGATGCAGTTACAGAGCTGCCTGTGAATGCAGCAGTTCCTCTTCACAGCAGAAATCCTAATTCAGAGCTAGCAAGGACTTTGGCAAGCAGGCTCCATCATTCTGACTCCGAGCCAGCATTCCGCTCTCCCGTTAGCAGCAGCAGCAGCACTGCTTACGAACACAAAAAAGAAACTCCGTGGATTTCATCCTCCAGCAGCGACACAAACAATGTCATGCATACAGGCAATGTCTTGGAGCCTTTGAACTGGTGGAATGAGCCTGTATTTCATCACCATATCACCTCTGACATTCAAGAAGACAGACATAATTTTCTCCCTAGCTTGTCTATATCACCTACAGATGAGAAACCACCATTCCAAAAAAGTAGGTTAGATTTGCTAGACTTGGCACCTGAAAATTTTTACCTGGAAATGATAGAAGGCAATGCTGAAAGGAAAACATTTTCTGCGCTAACAGCAAACAGTCCATTTCAATTTAGAACATCTATGCACATTAAGGAACATCTCTCAGGAGGAATTACAAATTTAACTTCTGTGGAGATTCTACATGCAAAACCCACAAGTTTTTTTCAGAACATGAAAAAAACATACACAAAATCTCTGCGTGACAGCCAACTGACAAATTCAGTCCAAGGACACAGTAGAGAACTATTAACATTTTCAGCACATCTGGAAGAACCAGGCTGGGCAAGCTCAGCATTTAAGCATGTTGTAACAACCCTGCCTGTTTATCAACAGTTGTTGACTGACACATATTTGAAAAGTGACAGCGTATTTAGATCTAGTAGTAATTATTGGTCTCATTATTTACAGCATTCATTATACTTTCAAAATCCAAGCGAGACCCTCGGAAATATAGCCCTGGAGAACAATTTAGATGCATTTCATGGTAGTAATGAAAATGAACAGTCAGCTTTTTCCATACTAGAGCCAGAGAACATGAATCCAGTTGCTGACTCCTGGGACTCAGATTACTTGTATTTTCCAACAAAATATGTAGATATTTCCCCCTCTTTAAGAGCAAGTTTCTGGACTATTTCCCATCATTTGAAAGAAGCATCTCGAGTGTTTTCTGGGGAGTCATCAGAAAATTTCTGGCTCTCATTTAATAAACTGTTTTCTTCTCCAACAGAGAGATTTCTGTCCTTTAGTTTATATGCTAAGTCTGACAATATCTCTGAACAAACATCTGCTATTAGAGTTTTAGGTCACAGAGCTGAAGAAATTAATATTTCTAGTCATGTATCAACTTTGGAAACACAAATCTTTAGTTCATTTATTCCAGGCATTTCAAAGAGAATTTCAGAAAGTAATGGCAGGTCAATATCACAATTGCAGTCAACAATGAACTTTGCAAACCTAACTGTGGCTTCCAACAGTGAATTTTATTATGATTTTCCTTTTCCTTCCCTGGAAGCATCTTACATTCAATCCTCCGTATGGACACAGGTAAGTCCTTTTGATCAGGTACTTGAAAACGCCACAGATATTTTGCACATGCAAATTCAAACTGATATAGTAAGTGATCAAACTGACATGACCTTCCTAAACAATAGGCATCAGCCTGTTTCTGTCTTTCCAACATATTCGGGAACCCAGCCTTCTTATTCAAGGGATACCCGAGCTCCTTTCTTTATCAGTACACCTGGGACTCTGGTTACTTGGATAGTTAAGAGTTTGATAAGCAGCACAATAACACACAGAACACCTCAATCTCGAAGTTTTCTGGAGAATGATGCTATAATAAATACCACTGATAAACCAGGAAGTAAAGTTCAGAAAGATGCAGGTATTTTTTTAAAAAGCATCAGTTCAATGAGTTCTGACTTTCTTCCAGTGTCTTTGGAATTAAGGCAACTTCTTCATTCAGACTCCAAATTCAGAGATAGCGTATCTCCTAACAGCTATTCTACACCTCCTCTTCCACAAAGTGTTCAGAACCATCTTGATACAATTTCTCCAAGCCTGCTTCCTCAGTCGGATGTAGAAGAGTTAAACTTGCCAACAACAGAAACACCAAGAAATTATCTAACTGTTTTAGGACAAAACTCCATTGAAAATCAAGTGGACAGTTCAAGATACTTTCTCTGGGCAGTAGAACAAGAAATCATTGACAATAATAAAGACATAAGAGATTTTGCTGTTCTGACATCAACAAACATACCAAGGCTTTCTGAATGGAATTCAGGAGAGGTGTATGGATCCTTCAGCAGGAGCAGAGAAGCAATGTCTATCATTACTGCTAATGCCTTGGACTTTGAAAATGCTGATTATGGACATTTTGCAGATCTCTCTTCTGTTCTAGAGTCATCAAGAACTGCAGTAATATATGATGTGGTACCTTTGCCATCTTCGGATGGTTTTTCTAGCAGAGTTTTTATTCAGCACAAAGAGACCATCTTGACAGGCACTCTGACAATATCTGCAGCAGACATCCATCACTCTCTCATGCAGATCCAAGCATCCCTTTCTCCTGTGACATACCGTGAGTCATCAGTTGCTGCCCATGTTTATTCCTTGGTCAATTTACCATCTGGGACGAGCCAAAACAGCACCTCTTACCCACCACTGAAACAACCTTTTAGCTCTGCTGCAGTCCTTTTGCCTTGTTTGTGTGACTCCTTCACTGAGCTGGGCTGCCTGTGTCGACCTGAGTTCCACTACAGTATGTCCAGCTGCTAAGTTAGATGTAGAAAAAAACCCAGATCATCTCATCTATTAGATATTCAGTTTGTAGACTGAATGTAGAAGTAGCTGTCTTTCATCTTTAGTTATAGGACCATTTAGCACATGAAGATGTTTTGGAATAATAACATAATTACAGTAGAAGGGAATTTGTAACATCTTAGTGATAGTAATGTCATTAATGTGTGATTTCTAACATTTGTGTGCTTCTCTAAGACAGCTCTCATGAGACTGTGAGAATAATATACTGGTTTTCCTATTTATCATTTGATGCCAATTTATTATTTGTGAGTATATTAATGGTTTTTTACTGACGTATTTTTGAGGATTTCACTTTCAAAAAGAAAAGGTTTTTCAAAACTAAATGTTTGGATAATTTTCCTAACAGAATTTTAAAAAATACTCACTTTTGATTGATCATTATATTTTTGTAGTTGGTGGTGGGTGGGGGGAGCATTGTTTTCCAGGCTATTTTTTCCTCTTTTTTCAGCTTTTCTTTGGCTACTTTTCACTAATTTTATACTCTTGGGGTTTTTTTTGTTTTCTTTCATTCAGTATTTTGAGATGGGATTTCAACTGTTTAATTTGAAGGGGGATAAATAAGTTTTGGTTTTTACTATCTGTTACTGCAGTCTCCTGAGAGTTTTTTAAAATGCAGATTAGTTCTTGTTCTTTTTTTTTGCCTCATTAAATCATGCTTTGGGTCACCATCTGATGGAGATCTTGAAGCTATTGCCTAGTTTGTAGTTACTGTGTATGAATTTTAAAATACTTTGCATATTCCTATATGAAGGTGATTTTGTCCCTATACATAATTATCTAAGTAAGATTATAATTAGATATGTAATTATATATGAGTTTGTGAGAATATTTATAATGCATACTTTCTGTATGTGTGTATCTGTATGGCACATATAAAAGGTGCATTATAGATTTAAGATTGAATATGTGTTTATACACACACACACACACACACACACACACACACACATATATATATATATATAAAGGACATCCAGATCTTGCAAGTGTTTTCAGTTTGCCCAAAGTTCAAATTTCTACATACAAAGACTTAGCTTTTTTAATCTATTTTTTTAAATTTGAAACTATCACAGTAATGATAAACTAAAGTACATTTTCAGATTAAACTGTGCACTAAATTTGTGTGCCTCCTCAAGAGAGGTTAAAAAAATAGTAAATCAAAATGAAGGTCATTCTGCTCATATTGAAAATTTAATCATAGCTTACCAAAGAAGGTATCTAGTAAACCATCTTCTTTAGTGTTTTATCATAAAGGAATTTTTGTACCAATCTCAATATTCATATAATTCATTCCATATTGTAAAGAAATAAAAATACTACAACCATTTCATGAATAGCACACTTAAATTGGAAAATACTGACTTCAAATCTTTTTCCAGTGCCATCATTTCAAGCTCTTGTGCAATAACTATCTATGAAGTTGTAAAATTATGGCATTTGCTCCACTTAGAATAAAAGGTCTTTTATTTAGATTCTGAAAGATAGAGCAATTCCTTTCCAATCAGAGACAGAAAGGGATTTCTCTATAATTATTGTCATGTCCTTCTCTGTCCTATGTAGTGTCTCTGTAAAATTTACATAAGATTATATAAATGCATATGACTGAGACCAAGACCCACAACATTGGTAACAGCCCAAAACCAAGCAATGCCACAAATGCACATACATGCAAGTGAATTGATCCAGAAGTTCTTAAACCTCCCCCACATCCTGGGAAATTTTACCCAGCTAGAGCTCACAGAATGTTTAGTAGCCTAATGAAAAAAAATAACTTGTGGAAAATATAGACTTTTAACACAGAGCATAACTATGAAATGAATTGATGTTATTTATTAGATGTGAAATCTTGTAATGCTGCCTACCCACTCATGAGCTTAATGAGAATTTATATTTACCCACTGCCATTTCAAAACAGTTTTCTGAATATAAAATTGCACCAAGCCAAGTGTTACACATTTTGTGACTGAAAGATGGTTTGTTCAGCTGCCAGTTTTGTAAAGCTAATATGGGTTCTTCTACTGTCTGGGTATTGCCAGGCCTGAGAGCAAGACTGTACTTTGGAAACAAGAGCTCTATATCCCTTCTCACACCTAATTCTGTCTTCAGTTACCTTGCTACTTTTAATTGATGAGCTTTATTTGCCCTCAAAGTATTTAAACTCTAATCTGCAGTGGTTCAATTCTGGAACATATAACAATATTATAATAATATGCCTAAGAGCAGAATTTATCTGTCTTTACAAACTTCATTAATTATAATGATTTTTTAAATTCCTGACACTGTCATGATCTTCATTTTAAACAGCACATTAGAGGCGTATGCAAAATACTATTTAGATGAATGTTGTCTGTGAGTTTCCATGTCACACTTCAAGTGCCTCTGAAAAACTTGGAGGGGGAGGGAATTCTTGTCAAAATCAGCAGGACTAGTGAGAATGGGCCCAAATCTGCAGGGCTTATTCATTTCAGAATTTTAAATAGTCAGCCAACAAGAGTGTGAGGTGGCCTTGTATCTGGGGTTCAGAACAATTTTTATATTAATCATGAAGCTAAAGTCTCATTAAAAAGCTAAATTTGCTCAGTTTCTAACTTTATAATGCTGTTTTTAATGGACAGGTGGGCTATTCTACAGGATATCTATACTTGTCTCTAGTTCCAACCCCAACTCGGTGTCAAAAGTACATGATGTTGTTGCAGAATGGGTAAGTTAAGTTTTCTTTCCTGTGTGATTACATTTATAAATCTGGCCCATCACTATTATCAGTTGGAAAAGAAAAGAAAAAAAAGAGGCTACCAAAAAAACTCTTCACAGGTGTTCTCTAAATATCTTTCTTTTATTGATTTGTGCATATCTAGCTGGGGCTCTTCAGTACTGTGGATAAAATTTGAGAAGTCTGCACTATACTAGCTAGCTTCTCAAGAAATGTAGATAGTAGGTGAGATTTTGGAAAGTATGGAGTAATCAGAATTGTCCATCAAAAGAGGTACATGTCTGAGTTCCAGTATCACTGTACAGGACAAAAACTTTCTGCCCAAGTGCTAATCTGGTTTTGAAGCTATATTGTGGCAGAAATCATAGAAACACTGTTGACTTGTGTGAGGCAATAAACTTTTCCAGTTTATCCTAATGTTTGCTACTTCAAAAGGTTTCTGCCATAGGTCAATTGCTGAAATTTCTAGTAGTCTCTGATTTTTCAGCCCATTTTAGCAGACATAAACTCCTCTCTGGGTGAGGGATTCTTGAAGTCCTTGCCTCTAAAAGTTCTTCTTGTCTGAATAAATGTATTCCCTGTCCTTTTTGACAATTCACATAGTCCCACTCACACAATTTGTAAAACCTTTACACCAACCACTTACACTAAAAGATGATATCATGAAATATGGCAACTATTTTTTATTTTACATTTAATAAACCTGGAGATTTCAGCTATCAGAAGCTAAGGAATCCATAAATCAGAGTATAAATATAGTAATCTAACAGAATTGCAGTCATCCACACCCGCCAAGGTTGTTCTCTTAGCAGCAGTACCCAGGTAAAGTACATGGGTGCCTGAGCCAAAGAAACTAGAAAGGTGTCACTTGGCCCTAGCAGAGTATGCAAAGGTGTATCTTGGGTGAAGACTGAGCAGCTGTTGAACACTCAGAATAAAGAGTACAAAGGTCTGAAAAGTAGATCATCATAAGTTTGAAGACTAGGTGAAAATTTAGCTGGTAGCTTTTTCAGTAAATCTATTCTATCCAAAGTATATCTGAGAATTTAAGATGTGGAAGAGAGGGAGAAAAGGAAAAGTTCAGTATCCAGTGCACTCACCTATTCACTCTGACATGACCTTATACAGATTTTCTTCTGTCTGCAAAAAAGCCGCATCTCTCACTACCAGCTGTACAACAATCACCTCACTGAAAAGTGAGTGTTCTCTTGCTTTGCAAAACTGCAGGGGATTTCTCAAGGGGCAGAAGGGTGAAATTCTAACACTGCTTTAAGCAACAAAGAGCCCCATTAACATCTCACCATTCATGTGATCAATGTCTTCCTGTTTTTCAGCTGAACCGTACTTTCCAGAACTGGAATTACACTGTGTATGTGGTCAATATCAGGTAAATTAAGGAGGAAGATAGTTATGCTGTATTCCTTTGGAGAATTAATCCACCCTAATTAATGTCTGTTTCTTTCATAGCATCCACCCTGCCTCTATAAGAGAGGGAGCAAGACAAAAAAGAAGTATTAAAAGGTAATATTTTGAAATACATTTCCTCAATAGAGGCAACAGCTGCTATTGCAAGTGGCTTTACAACAGGCTCTATTGTCTATTATTGGATTCATTGCCTATTATTTGGCATATGCTGCAAGTCTGTAAATACATGACTACTGGCAATCTCAGTGTTCTGAATGTTCTCAGAAACCTAATACTGGTTATCATGTTTGTTTTGGTTTAAATCTATTGAGCTTTAAACACGAACAGATAATTTTTTTCAGAGCTCAAGTTTCACCTGTCACAAAACGAAATAGATACATGATATTTAAGTTGTACAACACACCCAGCTTGCTTTACCAACAAGCTTTGGTACAGTGGTATCTGTCCACTATCTCTGCATTTGTTCTCTTGAACCAGACACTCTGGAGTTAACAGACGTCTTACTAGATGGAAAACACTTAAAAATCATGCTAAAATTGAAAGCTGAACGAGTGTGAGTTAAACTATTTACCATATGCTCTCATTTCCTGACTTCTGCTGGGCTTGGAGACGCTGGAGTTGGAACGACCTCAAAGGCAGCCAGAGAAAGTTAGACGGGTCGCCCCCCCTGAAAATCTGGCCTCCAATGGCTTCTTTGAAAGCAGCAGGCTGATTTCTGAGGGATGTCTGGGGAGGGAGAGAATCTGAGGACCAAATTAAGGAGAGGAAACCAAAACATAATTAGTCATGTGAGGATGGGGCAATAAGTGGGTATGGGATATATATCTGTTTGCAGTGTAGGCAAAAGTCCTATTAAGAAAAGACTTTTAACTGCTGACTCTTGAGAACTGCCATGATAATGGCAGTAAAAGTTGAGCTTTTTAATATCTGAGATAGCCCAATATTCCCAATTTATCATCAGGAAGTAGTTAGTGGTGCATCCAGTTTTCAAGAGTTTGCCTAGACATGAAAAGACCTGTAGAAAGGTAGTATGTCCTTCCCATACAACCACAGCAGAAAGACAGCTTTTATTGGCAAAACCTTTCAGCTGGTACACTCTAAGCCCAGTCTCTGAACGGGCTATTTTGCTGCTTGACCTACATTTACAGTAGGGTGTAGTGATGTGGGTAGGATTTTTTTTCACACTTCTAAATGATATGGTTATGCCAGCAAGGCCTTTCAAGTGGAGACCACACCTTGGGTCTTACCAACAATCCAAGGCTGCTGAGGAATGTAAAGCTTTCCCCATCCTTATTCCTGTATCTTTTTATGAGTCTAGCAGCTGAGTTGTACACGTGATTTCTTCTTGTCTCACCTTCCCACCATCCTGCCCTCCTGTTTATTTATCTTCTCCCTAGTCTACTCAAAAAAAAGGTTGAGGAGGCAAGAACTATTTTAGTAATTTCCTCTTCCCTTCCCTTTCCTTTTTGAATACTGTGAATATGCCACTAAATTACTTCTCATAATGTATTCCTCTTATGGGGAAGTAACCCCATCTCTATTTCTTTTGATCATTATATGTCATATCAGAGGCAATGGGATTACATTTTCATATGTCATTTTTCGGGGGAGGCCTGGTCTAATGAGAAGCTAGTCTTCTTGTGGGCTCTAGTGCAATGTGTGTCAAGGTCAAATGGCATTTTTTCATCATTCTGAATAATTTAGTATAAATGCTGGTCATGTCACACCAAGTTTTAATGTTCTCCAAGTAATCAGGAGAGTCATGCTGTGAATGTTTTCTTAGAAAACAAAACAAAACAAAAACAAGTCAAGATCCTGCTCAGCCTAGAAACCCAGATGGGGTAATGCAAGGATAATTCAAAATTTAAGTAAGCTACATGATACATGACTAACAAAAATTACACCTTTTACACACTCTATATGTACATACACGATTTTCTGTCTTTTTTTCATAAATATGTTTTCATGAATCATTTACATCTTACAGAAGAAATATTTCAATAAAATTGGTTGAAGCATCTTTAGATCTTAGGTTATCTATGCTTGTACATCCCTCCCTTCTGAAAACAAAAAAGGATCAGATTCCCAGTAGTCTTCAGTGTTTCTGGGTTTAGTCAGCAGTTCCTTACTTCTCTGATGTTCACACACATTTCTGAATTTTGTGGGGAAGAAATCTGTTGAATTTCTGAAGATCCATAAAGCAAACCTTTTTTCCTACTGCTTCCAGATAATTGCTGTCCGGATTCTTTGTTAGATTTTCCTTGGAATTTTCCTGGATAGGATTCTTAGGAAATCCTACAAGACGCTAGAGTAACACTCGAGAGTATAAAAAATTAACAGTTTGGAGGTTAGAAATTCTGAATACCTGGTGGCAGCAATGGTAATTCCTGACTGCCTAGGTGATTCACTGAAATGTTATGGCTGAATTCTTGTATGTAACTTGCTCACAGTGTGATTTCATGCAGTTACTATTAATTTAATGTTCCTATAAATTATTTCGATGAAACGTTGCCCTAATATTTTTTTATTTCTTCATTTTGGATACGCAAGTATAAGTCTGTTGCAGTCTTAGACATGCTACTATTTCCCTTAGTTTTTAAGTACTTCTTATTCTATTTACCTTCATGTTCATCTAAACAGAAATTCACTCCACAGTTAAAATTAAGACCTTACACAGAAGTATCATGGCCTTAACTTTATCATTTACAGAAGTGAACATATTAGTCTTAACTCTTAACTCACTAAGCCTTATTTCTCTTTTCTGAATTTTCTACAAGATCATAGCCTTCTTATTTCCAAGGCAGTGTAATAATTCTTAAAATTGTTATTTGAGAAGGTTTTTTCTCTCTTTACATGAATTCATATTCTTGTAATTCAGATCACATATTTTTTGCGTTCCTTTTGGATTAGTATTTCAAACAGCAGTTTAAAAAACTGCAAAAAGCAACAAAACAATATCCCCAACCCTGTTCTATGCATTTTGCTTTGCTCCACCATTATTTACCACACTGCTCCCTCATCAAGGCACTTCAGCTGTCACTGTCCCCACTTAGTCTTCTTGCATGTGAAAGAGGAAGAATCGTTAGAGAGAATGATTCAGAGAAGAAATAGTAGCTGGAAGTGGGAGGTAGGAAGCTGGCTTTTTTTGTCACATTAAAAATAGGTGTTTTCCAAAGAAACATTTTAAACTACTGCATTCTGGGGAAGAGCAAAACTACTGCATTCTGGGGAAGAGCAAAACAAAATTATCAAAGTGGATTGTTTCTCTTTCATTGCTGTGTTGTATGCATTGCAGAAATCCAAAGTACACCATGCTTATTAGGCCTTTATGTACCCAGTGATGAGAGATAGAGTGACAAGTCCAAAAGTGCATATTACTATCAGCATCCTTAATACTGTGACATCTCTGGATGGCAGTAGTATATATCAAGCTAATACTTTGGTAGATTATTAACTACTTTAATAGACAGACTTTTATCAGAGCTATGTTTGACTTTATGTCAGTGTTCAATTTTTCCTCTGGTTGTACTGTTTTTACCTCTTAATGAAAGGGCAGCTATTCAAAATAGACAGGAGTTCAGCATGGGCTATGGATATAGCTATTTCTTTGTCCCCATCATTTTTGCACAAACCTTTGAAAGTGAAACCGATTTGTGGATTTTATCCAAGTGAACCAATTTTGTGGATAAACTATAAATGTGTTTGTTTCTTTCATTAATTCTTTGTCTTTTACGACTCTGGAGCTTTGTCAAAACTTTCTGTGACTGCTGCTGCTGCTTTTCTCAGAAAGGTCCTACTGATCCTAGGTTTTGTCAGATTACTACCTAGGGCTGCCTCACAGTAGGGGAATTCGTCTTTAATAAAGAGTTCAGCTCCCTTGCTTCTCCTTTCTTCTCTTATTTTGCAAGCAATTTTGAGAATTCAGGCCCCAATTAATTTATGAATTTTTCTTCACTTAACATACAGTAAGTTTATGCTTGTTCCAACTTCCACTGCTTGATTGTCATAATTTTGGCCTATTTCCAGTGTTGGGTTGCTCCTTCTATGGGAAACAATATTAATGTTAGTACTGTTAAACATCTCATCCAAATGAAAAACCACAGTGGTAGCCATCTGCGTGAAAACTACTATAACTGAACAGAAATCCCTTGTCTTGGGAATGAAAATAGAGAGGAAAGGAGGAAATCAGAACTAGCCATGCCTAGTCCTGCTCTTTTGAAGTCTGTGGGAGTTTTGCCACCAATGTCAGTGAGGCATATTCAGGCTCCTGCATGCTGTGTTCTTGGGTGTTGTTTTGCTTAATGGAAAGTTTAATGGACTTGGATAAAATGTTAATTAGATTGTGTAATAGTTTCAGACAAGAGTTAGCAACACTAGAACAGCATAATTTTGCTTTTCTAGTCCTAAGTAAAGTATTAGGCTTTTTACATTAATTGTAGATTACTTCAAATTATTTTTTGTTAAATAACTTCGCTATTCTTGTTATAAATGAATATATCTGTTTTGTCTGTTCCTATTTCAAAAGTTTTCTGGGTTTCTACTGGGGAGATTTTAGGAAGGACTTGGACCTGTCCCACCTCTACCTCCCACAACTTCAGTGCTACTGAAGGTAGTAAGGGACAGCCTTTATCAGGGCTGAGAAATATTTTAAAATGCCACATAACATGTACATCATATGTAATATTTCTGTTTGAAAAACCAAACAAAAAAACACCAAGTGAAAACCCTCAGGTTTTTCCACAGTGCCATGCTGTCATCTTGTGTCCATGACCTGTGAAGAAAGCCTTCATCACAGATGGAAGAATTTGGGATTTCCTTTTGAGTGACTGAAGGGTGATCCCTTGTTAGTCTCCTTCTGAAACTTCCTGCCCTTTTCCAGCTTCTAATGACTCCCTTTGTCTTCCACTGACTTTAACTAGATTTAGTATAGCTCTGACATTGCTAAATGCCATTTTTAGAAAAGCAGTGTATTGGGGAATAGGGAATGGGGGTTTTCCTCATTGTTCCAGAACACAGTGCAAGTCTAACCAAAAACTCATTTCAGCAAAGACCAGCTGTTTGATGTGAGGGATTCCAGTCCTTTCTGGTTTGACTCTGCAGCATTCTCTAGTAATGAATAGCCTTCATACCAAATTAGCACATATTATAAGTGCTTTCTGTTGAAAAGCCATAGTTGATTGTATTCCCACACCAGATCTGCAAGGAGGAGCAAGACCCAGAGACAGAAGCCAAGGCGCGAAGCGTGACCATGGTGCTTGCACAATTGTTCTGCTACAATGGTCATTAACTTAAAAGGAAGACTTAGGATGCTTTTATTTTTAGTAGTCCAAAAAGTAGCAGCAATTTTTACTTTTGTGTCATGAAGTCTCAGATTTTATATTCAAATTATAACATCACCTTCTGCAGGGAAATGAAACTCTTCAACCTTGACATTTCTTTGAATGTGTCTGTTATGTCAAGTCATATTTTTTGCTCTCTGTTTTGAACGTTTTAATGTATTGCAGTCAAAATCACCTCAAGTAAAATATTATTCACAACTCAGATGCTTCTTTGGAATGCTTTTAGTTTCCCTCCCCTTATTTCTGTCTTATTCTGTGTGTTTTCTAACATTTTGTTTGCTCTTTGTATTGCATCTTTACTGAGTGACTTATTGAACAGTCAATGCTTTTTTTCTGTCCAGTTAATGTGAAAGTAGTTAAAGCTTCACAGGTGACTCTGTGGGCCTACCTGTGCTGCCAGTCTTCAGTTATAGCTACCCATCATCACTTATCTTCAGAGACAGCATAACAGTGAGATTAGTAAAGAATTTAATGTTGACATTTGAAAACTATTTAAAATATGCCAGGGTAGTCAGCACTGAAATTCCCAGTGACTTTTAGTGGGAATTTAGATTCCCCAGATATTTAGGTTCTTTAAAAATAAGTCTTTAAATCAAGTTATACTAACTCTGAAAGAAATTGATTTGTGAAACAGTTTGACAGCAAGAGTAATTCAGCATTAGTTCAGCCTGTCGAGTACAGCAGAAAGGAGAAATGTGCATTGCTAATGATCAGCCGCATCTCTCCAGGTGCGATTCCGTCTGTGCTGCAGGGTTCCCGTGGTTTGTTAATCCTTCCTTCGGGCTCCTGGCAGGGCGCAGCAGCGAGACCACAGCCCGTGTGTAGGCACACTGTCCTGGAATAGCTCTGAGTCACGCTGCCGGAGAAGAAAGCTGGCTTTGTGGTCCGGGCCATGGCAGCACAGGCTCCACCACCGCCTCCTGTGCCTCTGATGAGGATGCAGCTTCGTAAACTCCTCTCTCTGAGCCAGCTGAGCTCAACAGACCAGGACAAAGTGGGATAGACACTGGTCTTCCCAAGTTTTCCTGCTTGCTCCAGCTGTCACCACTTCAGTCAAAGAAAAGAGAAACATACTAATCCCTGTTGTGTTTACCTACACAACTGTCCATTTTTTTTTATTATATCGATGGCAGTAATGTTGGCAGTACAGGTTACTGTAGATGATGTGTAATTTGTAATTGATTACTGGTGTGAGAATCTATCTGTCTTTATATATCACACAATAAAAGACTTAAAGTTGGGTGTAGCAAATCTAGTGACACCAGCAGAGCATGGCAGCATTGCCATTTATTTGAGTGTAGGCCTACTGTTTCCCAAATTGAGAATTTTCTCTTCACTATTATAATGTTTTCTTTCTTGGATCTGAGTGTGACAAAAGTGGAAGGAAGCACTCAACTTCATATTGCGTCAGCTGTCAAGTTGAAAGGTATTTATTTAGTCTAGGAAGCTAGCATGAGTCATTGTGAAAAGTTTGTGGAAATTGTTTTCATCATATTATGGAGTAGGCTTTTATTATATAGTATACATGACAGAAAACAACAGATTGGTTTAAGGGATTATTTTTATCAGTGCTTCATAATCAATACTTTTGTCTGTAATTTTTCAATATAACTGCAACCTGTTCTACCTCATCTATCATTATCCCTTCTATTTTGTTGGCGTTATCCTTCCTCGTAGGTATGGATACTAAATATAATTTTGGTTAGTTGGGAATCCTGAAGCAGGCAGCTAAGCAGTAGTGGCTGTTCAGAATGTCTGTTCTGCAGCCAGAGTGCTGAGGTAGGGAGTGGCATCAGTATATTAAGTTTTCCTCTTCTGAAGTAAAGGGAATAGACGAATGAAGCCAGAATCTTTTAGGAAAGATGGTTAAGTGCCAGGAGACTCTGGGGTTGAAGTACTGGAGGGCTGAAGGAATTGGCAATCCCGTAGGCAATTTCCATACTTCTGCTAAAAATAAATGCCGTAATAAATTTGTGCTTGTAACATATCTGAGGTATACAGCAAAAGCCTGCTAATGTATATCCACCCTACTGAGGCTATTTCCCATATACATGTTAACACTCCACAGAGACCAAAGGAATGTTAGGAGGAACTCAGTAGTATCTCTGGGAGCAGGGAAGGAGTGACCTGGCCAGAGATAGCTGGAATTTCTCTGCTAAACTACATCCACCGGGAAAAGAGAAAGCCAAGCCTGCAGGTGGTCACATTTTAATCTTTCTTCTCCAGCAACATGTTACCAGTTAAACAGCGAATATGTCAAGAAAATTAGGGACATCTGGAAAGTGCAGTTCTGAGCTGTCATCATGGGGATGTCTTTCTGAAACACTTTAAATTGAAGTCCTGGTCTGTCTAGGAAGGAGTACCTGAGAACCCTACTGGCCCTCTTCAGCACCCCTACAGATTTTTTTCTGCTATTCTTCATCTTGTAGACCACTGTTTTTCTCATTGTTGCTTTCTTGCACAAGGGGCCACAGGTGAAAGCACCCCTGATGGGTGTGTGCCCTGCTCACTCTATGTGTGCTGGCAGTGCCACCACTCCCCAGCTGCCAGGGACAGCTCACACACTCCAAAGGTCTGTCTTTATTCAGGCTGATGGGTATCCAAGGGCAAGGCTAAGATGAAGACAGCCCAAAGCATGTTTGCTTTTTCCTTTTTTCCATTTTGGCTCCCATGGACATCCAATGTTCCATGCTTCAGTGCCTTGCCTCCTACTAGCCAGAGCCAAGCAATGCTCTTGGGTACCGACATGTTCTCATCTCCAATATTTCCTTTTGTCCCAGGAGGAAATTTCTGTGCCTTCCACTCTGGGCTTATTTCCTGTGTCCTGCTAGAACTGGTTTGCTGTTCATGATTTCCCTTCCAGAAAAACTATGTTTTTGGACAAGGGTGGGGACTGTTTTATTTTGTTCACAGGAAAGAGGCTTGGGCACTTTGAACTACTTCTTATGTCCAAGAAAGTAGCAGTGGGCTACAGTACAGAACAGCTATTAGTGCTCAAACTTCGATTAGTCATCTGAGGAGCTCGACTTTCCTAATTATGACTAAAAGCTTCAGAAGTATGTCAGGGTGTTTTTCACTCCATAAAAACCTTAAGAGATTTAAATGTTAGGCATCTGTTCTTTGTTAATCTCCTAGTCTTTCTCTGTAATCAGGGTAGAGGTGGATCCTCCAGAGGATGACTTGTTCCACCCTGACAAGTTTTGTGATGTGGGATGAATCAGCTCTTAAGTTCCTAAGCCAGTAGCAACCAGATTTTTAAAATTAATTAGGGCCCATTTAGAACTCACAGCTGTATGGTTTCATCTTCTAAACTCTTCTGAAAACATTTTTTAGCTCTTTTAATGAGATGTTTCTTTAAAGGTAGCTAGAAGATGAAATTTCCCAACCATATTTTCTTGTCATGGGCCTATATATACAAAAATACTAATTTACAGATAATGAGCAACACTGTTTTGGTGACACTGTTCCATACTGAGAAAAGCAGAGTTTGTCAGATATTTTTATTTCCGCACATTTGGCCTCTGCTGTTCTGTTTGAAACACTTGGATAATTTTCTTTGCAGTTTTAGTGCTTTGGCTCTTCTAGTTTATAATTCTACCAACAACATCAATTTGGAAGAGGAAGACATCCGACAGAAGCTCATAAGTAATAATCGAACCATGGAAGAAGGATATGAACTTCATGCTGTGGATGTTGATCCAGTGGGTAAGGAGTATTCAGCTTTGTTACACAACAAATTTTTTTTTGCTTGTTCATAAATAAACGTCTTCTGTGTTAAAATAATCATACATTTTCAAACAGTATAACTATTTCAGACTTTAAGTTGTCCCTATAAGCCACATTGTTCCACTAATCTCAAAAAGCCATGCTCAAAATACCACTTTTAGCACAAAGTTGTCCAGATTGCTTTAAGTCAATGTCTTGCTGTCTGGTTCAAAGAGGCTGAGACGGTTCCTGACAGCTCCTCTGGTGGTTTGAGGATAATGAAATATACTTTACAGACAGAGCTAAAATGAGACATTTTGGACCTCCAAGGCCCCTCATCCCCACTTCTCAGTGGTGTTTGTGTTCCTGACAACAGTTGCCCGTAATCAATCTTCCTTTAGCTCTCATCTGTTCCCCTTCAGCTTCTACCAAAGGCTGCCCTTCCTTTGGGAGGGAGGAGTGGAGGCTGCTGGAATGCAGATGGATGCAGCATGCAGGTTCAAGTCTTTCCTCTGAGCAGCAGCAGCAGCATGTGTGATCCCTCACCGTGCACTCCTCTATTGCCTCTATATTGCAAACAAACAAGCATTTCATTTGAAGGCAATTTTGTGCTGTAGACTAGCTGATGAGCTGAAGACAAAGAATGGAACATGATTAGGTGAAGAAATGTGCTATTAACGTGGATGTACTCATTTTTACAGAAAAATGTTTAGCTGAAGAAAACCCTCCAAACTATTTCTGGCCAGATACCAGGCCTACTGTGACCAACTTCACATTTTGCCATGGGAGCTCAGTTCAGACTGCATCAAGAACCTGGTAGGTGTTCAAATATCTGAGAAGCTGAGTTGTTTCAGATGAAATATATAGTTATTATTTAGTTATATATAATAGTTGCCATTGGCTGGTATTGTATTTCAGGAAGATTTTTTCTATGCCATGAGAGATTAGGTGTGTGCAGTAATACTATGTATTTCATTTCTAAGAAAAAAGTCTAATCTACCACTTCCTTAAGGCATATTGGGGCCCACAATTAATATATGTTCAACATGACTATAAAAATAACATCTTCTTACAGAATGAAACTGTTTTATTCAAGTCACAGAATCATATTTTGGGTTGAAAGGGAGCCTAAAGATCATCTAGTTCCAAACCCCCCTGCCATGGGCAGGGACACTTCCACTGGACCAAGTTGGTCAGAGCCCCATCCACCCTGGCCTGAAACACTTCCAAGGATGGGGCATCCACAACCTCTCTGGAAAACCTGTGCCAGTGCCTCACTACCCTCAAAGTAAAAAAATTTCTTCCCAATATCTAACTGAAACCTAATCTCTTTCAGTTTAAAACCATTTGCCATTGTCCTGTCACTACATGCTCTTCTAAAAAGTCCCCGTCCAGATGTCTTGCAGCCCACTTTAGGTGCTGAAAACTCCCCAGAGCCTTCTCTTCTCCAGGAACAACCCCAACTCTCTCAGCTTCTCTATAGGAGAGGTGCTCCAGCCCTCTGATAATTTTTGTGGTCCTCCTTTGGACTTGCTCCAACAAGTCCACATTTTTCTTATCTTGTGGGCCCCAGAGCTGGATGCAGCCAGGATATGGTTGGCTTTCTGGGCTGCATCTTCCACCAACATCCCGAGTCCTTCTCTTCAGGGCTGCTTTCAATCCATTCTCCTCCCAGGCCTCTATTTGTGCTTGAGATTGCCCTGACCCACACGCAGGACCTTGCACTTGGCCATGACCTTTATGTTACTGTACCCAAAGCTCCACATTTGCTACCACTCCACCACTACTATCTGACTTGTGAAGAATTAGAATAAAATTCTATGAAAATGAGATGTGCATTTGGTTTCATCCAAAACATCTCATCTCATTAGGGGAAAAGTAGAGAAATTGTGAAACAAGTATTTTGCCAGTAGCTAGTCATAATTGAAGGTGGGTATAATCTTATGCCTAATGATTTGAGCTTGAGTTTTTAAGGTTTAAGAAATTTTCCCTAATGTAGGAGGTTTTTGCAAACATCTACAAAAGACTTTGACTCTGTATGTCCATTTCCCATTTGTAAAATGAGAATATTATTACTTCTGCATATATATTACCAAAACATTATGGCTTTGATCTCCTTTGAGTGCCTTAAACATAGTTATGATGATGCAATATTAATTAATTCCTTCAGTATTTAGGATTATTACTATTAAATGCAATATATTAGTCTTTTCCACCCACATTGCATCTGGAACATGTTCTGAGAAGACCAGATCTTTTAATTTTTCCAAACAGTATGGCAACATGGATATGAATCAGCTTTGAGTTTCAGTGCCAAGCAGGAAAGCAACCCACATTATATTTAAATAACTCACTTCCTCAGCCTCCTAATCTTGTACAAGAACTGATTCTGACTGACCCAACTTTTTTGTAGAGTGAGTAGTGCAGAGATCAAATTGTTTCTATGTCGTAGTCATTAAAAATTAAGGTTTCTGGCCTTTGCTGTCTCAGTATTGCTTATCTTTATTATTCATCTGTGGTATACACATACCATTTATTATGTACAGCACTTCTCATTAAAAAACAATATAAATTACTGTGTTCTGCCCGGTGCTGTGCCTTCCTTGCCTCTGCTTCCACTAGCTTTTGCTGATATGGAGCACTGGTGGGATTTGTTTGGAAAGAGGAAGTTCTTCTAACAGACTCTTCTAGTCATCTGCATTCCACAGTAGGTGATTACCTGTGCTATTCCAATAAATGTGATCAGCTGAGGAATAATGTTATTTTATCATATGCTGAGTAAAGGGATACATTTTTCCCATTTACCATCCTGCCTTTTTCTGTGCTGTGACAACATGATGGTCTTCAAAGAAATCTGAGGCAAAAGTGTGTTTAATTTTGGAGCCATTTTTACAGGGTGACAAACATGGTTAAGAGATTGGAGCATCTCTCTTATGAGGAAAGGCTGAGGGAGCTGGGTCTGTTCAGCCTTGAGAAGAGAAAACTGTGGGGACCTCATCAATGTCTATGAGTATCTGAAGGGAGGGTGTCAAGAGAATGGATCTGTTTGGTGGTGCCAAGAAATAGGGCAAGGGGCAGTGAGCAGAAATTGATTCATAGAAAGTTCCACTGAATGTGAGGAAGAACTTCTTTACTGTGTGGGTTACCAAGTACCAGATTTCCCAGAGAGGCTGTGGAGTCTCCCTCACTGGAGTTACTCAAGAACTGTCTGGAGAGAATGCTGTGTCCTGTGCTCTAGGATGACCCTGCTTGAGCTGGGAGGTTGAGCCAGGTGACCCACTGTGGTCCCTTCCAACCTGACCCATTCATTCTATGATTCTGTATTTTGCTATGGTAAGGCTTTAAAAAAAATCAAACGAATCTTTATATCTGCCCCTCACTTTGGACCTGGATCCAATAGTTACTTACCCTAGTTTTCATTGGTGGAATAAATTTATACCTTCACATGGCTCCTGAGCATGTTCTTATGAGAGACATTATGTCTTACTATTGACTAGATTAAAGGCATTTGTATCAAGAAGAAATTATAGAAACAGCATCTGACTAGGCCGTAATAGGGGTGTAATAGTTTGTGTCAATATTTGGGTCTTTCCTGAAATACAAGGCCAGAATCTCCACTGAAAAACTGGGGTTTCTCTCAGCACTATCATTTAATCAATCATATACTTTCACTGTCAAGTATACATATTGTATTTCACTAGGGGCCATGTTGCTATGAATATTGGGAATTGAGAAGAGTCAACCACTGTGTCACCTACATAAGAATTATTAAATATTTATGTAATTTTGTTATGATATTTCATGTGAATTTTGTCTTTTTTCCTCTTTAGCTATTTGGGTCTACAGAATTATACATCATACTGGGGTCAACCTGATCTTAGAAATTGCACAGGTGGGTATATATGTGTTCATCTTTGGAAGGATATCTTTTCTCTTTATGATAAATTGTTTAAAAATCTTTCTAAAAAAGCCAGTGCAAAGTAAATAATTAAACTCTGTGGAAGTGCACCCAAGTTCAATTCAGCTCATGCATTTAAAGCTCTGGAAGCCAATTACTGAATTAAATCAAACTCTTCAGGCAATTTAATCAAGAGTAAAGGAAGGTGGTATCTTACCTCTATTTGATATTCAAGTTAGGACAGATTTTTAAATATTTTGAATACCTGCCAGGGGAAAGACTCCTGCTCTCTTCACTGGACTTATAATCAGATATTTGCAGATTTATTCTCTGTTTCTAAAATACCCCTTTATGTCATTCTGGCCATGAAGGAGTAATAAAATAACAAGAAAACAATTTTGTGGTCCCTTTTTTATTTTTAGTGCCAAAGCTAGTGAAGAGAATTATACTGTAGGTGCTCTGAAATACATATGACTGTAAGCTCCTGTTCTGAACTGCTGTCTTGGAGAAGCCTCTTTTTGGTCTTTGTTGATAGAGGTGTCCTAGGGAGCCTGGTTACCTAACTCAGTCAGTTGGGTACTTGCGGTCAGATTATATTAAAAACGTCATGTCATGCAAAATGAGCATTCTACAGTAAATATATCAAAACACTGTATTATAAAAAACAACCCACAGCCAGTTGTAAACTAAACTTTCAAAATCTTCTTTGCAAATTCCATTAAATCTCAATTATTCTGAAGTTCTTAAAGGTTAGTGTTTATATTAGCTTTCTGTCCAGGTGACATTGAGATTATAATTTAATATGTTTTGCCATTGGACATGCTATCAAACTTTCCTTAGCAGGAAGAATCTCCTCAAAAAATTTGACTGTGTGCTATGCTTGCTGAGGTTCTGACAAATAAGAGTAGCATCCTCTGAAAGAGCTGAAACATTTGCAAAGGGGTCAGACTTTCTTCAGAAAGCCTGAAAGAGTGAACAATTTTTCAGTAATAAAGACTTTGGAGGCATTTGTTTCACTTCAAAAGTAAAAATTTTTCCCAGTGAAAAAGGAAGGATAGCATAAGGAGGAAAAAAAAGAGAGAACTATGCATTGTATTCCTCTCTTTTTCATTCAATCACCTCTTTCTATAATAGTTCTGATTTACAAACTCAAATCAAAACAAAGAAAAGAAAGACAGCCAATGATCATAGTATATAATCAGCAGGTCCTATATACATTTAAAAATATATATAAATTTGACAAAATTATGAAATCCCATGTTCATTATAAATACCATAGAACATACTCTAGCTTTCAACAGTGATGACAAAAATTTGTATTTCTGGATTCCTTCAGGACTGTAATGCATTATTTTAGCTTTTTGCTTGATTCTCTATGCTCACAGAAAACGCAGCAGATATTGCCAATCAGCTTCTGAATCTCACTGGTGAGGGGCAGCAGCTGACCTCAGACAAAGTAAATGATGTTGTGCAGAAGCTCAAAAAAATTGTGAATGATGAAGAAATTGATGAATCTCTGGGCTCTACTGTGGTGACAATTTTTTCCAATATTCTAGCCAGTTCAGACAGTGTATTGGCAGCCTCATCTTCAGAGTAAGTACCTCTACATTTGAGAAAAGCTTTTGAGAGCAACCTGCAAGGTTGTAAGGATTCGTCCTTTCATCTATGGAAAGAACAGAAAATCAAAGTTTTCTGATTTCCATCAAAAAGAATTTTCCAAAATAGATACACAAATATTTCTTCTTTTAGTGTGCATGACAAAGACAAAGTATTTGTTTGGAAAAGAGATCTTCTGATACATGATACAGCATAGATATAAGTATTGTTGTAAAATTATTTCAGGACCAGTGATATGTAGTCACACAGTTTCTGTCAGTCAAAAGCTTTTGTTTTCAAAAGAGATACATAAATTTACAGTCTAACAGTCTCCTTGTGAATACACAGATGGGTGGTAGAAACATAGTCAGTAACAAGAAGTTCATCTTGTGATGTGAAGAGCATGCAGAGCATGGGTGGGGGTTTTTTTGTGTATTCAGTTTTCAGAGTAATTTTTATTTCTGTTTTTAGAGCTCTAAAAACTATCGATGCCTTGGCTTTAAAGATCAATTTTGATGGACCATCCATGAGTATTTCCACACGAAATCTCGCACTTGGAGTGTCTTCTATAAATTCATCTTCATTCCAAGGGGGTTCTTTCAGCGTCAGTCCTCAGAATAATGCATCTGATTTCCAGGTACAGAACAAGCATGAAATGTGCCTGTTGTTCCAAGTGTGTTTACTTTGGTTCCTATAAATCCACTTACAACTCCCAGTTCTCCTCCTACTTTCTATTTCCTTTTTTCCTACAATCACCCAAACAGATAACAGATTAATGTAGTATTTCCTTGAGTGACAGGAAACACAGATAAACTCACATTCCATGCAGATAAAAGTAATTTGGCTTATAAATCCAGAACACACTTGACCCTTTTTTAGTTTTGTGGGGCTTTTTACTAGTAAAAAAGGAAAATAACCTTTAATAATCTGCACCATTGTACAATATCTAATAACTCTTTTGTTGTCTTTCAGCTTTAAAATAAGATACCTAGATATAGGTATCTACATATAGATTTCTGCAGGTGCAATAGTTCTTCAACCTTCCAGTAAAATTTAAACATTTAATGCTAAAAGAAACCTAAATCTAATGCAGTTGTTCCCACATAGGTTGATTGGCTTGTACCATTTAGGATATCTGAGGCAGTTCAAGTCATTCATGTGGAGCTTGACCAGCTTAGAAATTAAAAATAAAACAAACAAAAATCACACAAAATTTAGGAAGGTCTCCAGTGCTTCAGTATCAAGACAGATACTATAGTTAAGATATTTATCATCATCTCAAAGATATTTTTTCTTTGCTTTTTTTCGCACAAATAGAAAAAAACAGACATCTAAAAGTTTGAAATACTGTTTGAGATGAACATGAGCACCTATAGGATTTTTCAAAGCTTCTTTTGAAATCAGTAGTGATGATGCCTATCTGCATCTTAAGGCACCTAAGTGCTTTTTAAAATGCAGTCCAATTTATTTTTTTTTCAGTTAAATAGGAAGTCTGTGACAGAGGTAATGCCATCTCAGTTTCCTGGGTGTTTAACTATTCAAGTACAGTGAATCTTAACTTGGAGAAACACACAGAAAATATTACACAGAAGAAGAAAAAAATCTGCTGTCATTCAGGCCAGAGGAACTAAAACTGAATTCAACAAAATATGGCATTATAAAAACAGTTAAGGACTAATCACTAGAGTATAGGTATTGGATCGAAACAAATTAATACCTGCTGCCAATTGGTAACACAACACTCCTAATAAATGTCTGATCATTTTATAAGATACTATATACTGTAAAAATCAAAACAAGAATGAAGACATAAAAAGTCTACTTTCTAGAAAAAGTAGTAGTAATATAGTAGGCTTTTGGACTTGTGCATATATATAGACCTTCGATCAAAACTCAAATGTTGTTTAAATAGATAGAAATAGATTTAATGTACTTGATTGTTTCACATATTTATAATCCTAGATATTTTTGCTAAAATTTCTTTGAGTCAATTTTATCAAAAATTTTTGGTGATTGTAAACTCTCATATTAATGAAGCTCAATAGCTGCTTGTGAAGCTGAATAGTTCTTTGTTATCAAAGGAATGTTTCTCCTGCAGATTTCATCCTTTATTTATGGAAAGAGGAAAGGAAAATTCTAAAGCCAGGTTTTGGATGATCGCACGTAGAACAGGAATTACCATCTGTGGCTTTGAGGACATCCAGGAATTTTCTCGTTCTGGAATCATTTATTACAGTACTGTCTAAATAATCATAAAATCCAAACTCCATCAAACTATTTATAATATTCCTATTGGAACACGAGCTTCTTCTCAGACTTTCACATTTCCAACAGCTGATTGAGAATTCTTAGCATCCTTCCTTCCAGAAAAGTTGCAGCAGCTGTGGGCCCCGTTTTTATTTTCCATGGCTGTCAGAAAGATACTTGCTATCCCGGCTGAAGGGAGATTTCCTTGTGAAAGCCCAGGTTTTTCACCAGTGATGTGATGATCTATTCTAGGCTCATCAGGGAACATTAAACTCTTCAGGCCGTATGTCAGAATGTTTCCAGAATTTTTTTTATTATTATTTTTTTTCTTAAAGTAGATACCAAGCAAATTTATCCATGGCAACTTGGAAAGATTCTATTTCAGTCCCCTGTGTCTTTATGTTTCTTGCCAAACCTTTGACTAAGTTAGGTTTTGGTGATTCATATTATTAAATTGTTCCTGTAATATATCCATGCTTCTCTGGAGAAGCCTCTTCGACTCTATTTGCAGACAATGCTTAATGGGACATCTTTTTCACATACACACTTTCTGTTTACTGTGGCAGAATCAACCTCTGAAACCTGGTTTTGAACTACATTTATCCCTGTCAGGAGATATCTATGAGGTACTTCTTACTGATTTCCAAGGGTGAATAATCTGTCAATAGCCTATGACTTTTAACATTCTATTAGCTAATGGTACTTTTAGAATTACACAATTGTCCATGAGAGGCATAAATACACAACCAGGATGCCTCTGGGGAAGTCAGTAGTGGGAGTTCCCATATCTCACAGTAAAATTCTTAGGTGCTTTTACTACAGAGCCACTGTGAGCTGGCTTGCTCCCCTTCCTTCAATGGATATGGTGGCACACCTTGAGTAGGCCATGGTGGGAAAGTGATCAGTCATAGAATTGCTAATAAAATGCAGGGTTGCATCCTATTTTATTTCCTACTCACTTGTTATATTCCTGGGCCACAGAGGGCTTTTAGATTTCTGATACATTGCCAGTAAAGATTAATTTTATATGATGTCAAAATGTGTCCTTTGTGTGCTATGTAGCACAAGAAATATGGAGAAGTGACACTAATAATTTTTAAATCTCCTTTCTGTAACAGAGAAACTGTAAAAACTCTTAAGAGAATTATTTCAGATGTGCAGATCAAACCAACTAATACAATTTAACAAAGAAAGATTCAGAGCATATTTTTTATTTCTCAGCATTGTTTGCTATGAGGAAAAGTATCTTGAATGTTACTGAAAATGGTTATGACTGTCATAATTATCATCTCATTATTTCCAAATCATCATTATAGCAATGGAGGAGTTTGTTTCTTTGTTGGTTTTATCTAATATCATTTTGTAGCAGAAGGCTGATTTCATGCTGGAAAAGTGGGAAACCTCTCCAGCCTTTTAAAAATGTATTTATTGCATAAACTCTTACGTAGCACAAGTCATTTTAGTGTTGATTGGTTCTAGTCCCATATCTAGATATTTCTGTGTAAGAGTATGAACCCAGTTGTGGGTGGTTTCTTTATTGTTTGAATGTGTTCTCCTGTTGTTTTTATTTAACAGATAGATTTTGACAAGGATCAGACAAGTGCCATCGCTTCTGTTGTTCTGCCACCAAGTTTACTGAAGAATTTAAGTCAGGATGAGTTTGAAGTTATATCCAGGGCTCAGTTTACTTTCTTCAATAAAAATGGTCTTTTTCAGGTAAGTGCTAATGTGCTTGAAGACATTTCAGATAGGGTGAATAAAAGCCAGCTCCTAAAAGTTTCCTGTAGTGTAATAATTTCACAGTATTTCATGAGTTAGAGGAATTAAAAGACAACAGCAAATGTAGGCACTAAAGACAGCCTTATGTTCAGAGCAGCAAAATAGTTGAAGTGCCTGAGTTGAGTTGAAGTCAATGGTTTAACTGCAAATTCCTCTCACATGTAAATAAACCTTTTCTCAGGGTAATCTGTGGAAACCTGTATCCCAACTGCTTAAAATCAAAGGAAAGCAGCAAAAGCCTTTTAAAAAGCTTTTAATTTTTGTTAAAATGCATTAATATAAGTCCTTGATGTTCAGTGGTGCCAGGTTCTTTTTTATTAGGAGGGAATTTGGCATGTAACTCCTTGCCTTTTAAGTGCTGGTTAGCAGTCATATCCAGCTGACTGTTTTATATTCAGTTGGAAACCCTGGGCTGATGGTTAGCAGCCAGAGAAATTCTGTTCATATATATACACTAATCTTTTCATACCTGTGTATATGCATACCATATTTTAATAGGAATAACGATACTGCTACCTGGAGTAACAGCATGCTAAACAACATGCTCAGGTAGATTCAATGTTTTATTTTTTGGGTCTTATCAAATGGTAATTGCAAACAGTGCCTGCATGGTAAGTGCCAAAAATATTAGGAAGAGTTTGCAGCTTGGAAAAAGAAAACCAAAACCACACTTATTTGGGAAAAAAAAAAAAGTTAATTAAGAAGGAAACATTGTTTCATGGTGAACCGTAGAATGTGTCTCAGAAGACTTGAGTTTGTTTTCTCATCAGTATTTCAAGTGACCTTTGGCTCTTGTGCATCCGCAGAACTCCGTAGTATTGTATTGTCCCTATATTATCGTTTTTATTGGCAGTGTATCCAGATTCTTCAGATAATCTAGGCAAGAAAATACCCGTGACCCACAGTTGCCTTCTGAAATACACCCCAAAGTATTTCTATTTAAAATTATATTCGTTTTAAGGCTGCTTTTGAGAAAAACAGGATGGATATCTTTAATTAAAAAAAAAACCCAGAAGAATACAGATGGAGGCTGGTCATAATGGCATAAAATCATGTGAAGTCAGAATGTGTCCCTTAATGGTGCTAGAATGCGTTTCTAAGTGGTACTTAATAAGCCATTGAAAAACAAAAACCATAAAAATTGCACCTTAATTTGCAATTAAAATGCCTTTCATTTTTTTGTGTGTTTTTCAAACGCTTCATGGGTGATGTGTTTAACACAATGAACTAAAAATGTGTGATCCTCACATTTTTAGGATGTCTAAAAGTAAAGGAAGTTAAAGAAAAACAGGATTAAAATAAGGCCTACAAATAAACTGACCCACATGCCATCTCAAACCAAATAACTTTATCCCTTAGTATAAGAATATTTCATTTTTATTGCATTTCACATTTCTTCCACGTGCAATTACACATATCTGAATGTTATTAGCTGTATTCCTTAAAAGTATTCAACATAACAATGAAACATACTTTGCAGCATTGGTGGTGGTGGGTTATTTTATTGCAACTGGGAGAATTCTCGTAAGTTTTGTCTTGTAATTCATTAAAGATGGTTCCATTGCTAAGAGGACTATATAAAAGCTGTTCAGGGTGGAATTCACTTCACCAAGGCCAGGTATGTTCAGTGTAAACATCTATGCCTGAACTGTTGAACTTCAGCTGAACACAGCCTTATGGCTAAATAAGTAGTAATCTGTATTTTACTTTAATGCACACATAAAAATATATTAAATTGCCTTCCCTAAAGAGACTAACTTTGTCTCGTTTTTCTAATCTGCTATAGATAGAATCCATTGAAACCTGTGGAAATATGTCCAAGGACTTTCATAGACTTCAACAGATGTTCAACTTTAGGTGGTAGCCAAGAGACTTTTTCTTGTCTGAATACTCAAGAACTGCCTAGAAAATTTGCTTTTTCTTTCCTCTTCAATTCTTAAGGTTTTAGGAAATTTTGCCATGAAGCTCCAGTATAATCTGTAATACTATATCTGAAAATTCTTGGGTATGGTTCTTAAGTAAAAAAATATTTTTCTCAGGATAATATGCACTTAATAACTGAAGTTATTGTGTCTCTCAAGCCCAGTGAGCTGAAACCTGATATCTTGTTATGTTAACAAAACTCCTAAATGGAAGGAATCAAGGGTTCAGGGGTTTGGTAGACCAGATTTTGGGAAGGAAAATGATTAGCAATAGAAGATTTCACTTGACCTAAGATCTGCCACAGGCAGTGACCAAATTTCCCAACCAGGGATCCAAATATCCAAGTTTCAATAGAAGCCTATTAAAAAAAAAAAAAAATAGCATTGCCAATGCACTTCCATTTCAATAAATAATTAGTTTCCAAGGAAACCTTCTCTTCTGGAAAATTGTCAGCTGTAGGTTAAAAATCCTACTGGTCAGTGATAATGTCAGAATCCTATTTGAATTCCTCTTAAATAAGACCTTACAGAAAATGCTATCCCCTTCAGTATGTAACATTGCTTTGAATTTGTTTACTACTTCATAGTAATTCATTTTAAGATGGAGGATGATTTAACAACTCTATGCAGAAAACAGTTTATTCTCTAAAACTTTGCATTTACTAAAGGACAGTGTCAACAATAAGATAAGTGAGTTCGTTCATGCTTGTTTAGGGAAATGAGATAATCATATCATGGGTTGTTATCTGCCACATTGTTTGAGTTATAATTTTGTTTGCCTTCCAACCCCTCTCTATAATTGTGCCTAGGCATGTTTATGGCTACAAGGAAAATAGGGAAGCTTCCATGAGGCTAACCCATAATTTGATTTTATAAGCATAATGTTCTTATATTGAGTGATCAAAAGTACAGAAATGCTGACAACTTACTTATTCTGGCATACTGCAAAAATGAAACTGTGTACTCTGGCTTTTACATTATGTGCCCTGTAAGCACTTATTATATTTTTCTTAATCTCTTGAAGGATGCAGAAAATACTGCCAATTTGACCAGTTTTGTGGTGGCATGCAGTATTGGAAACTTAACCATTCAGGATCTTCAGGATTATGTGAAGGTTACAATCAAGCATACCAAAATTCAGGTAAAACAAGACTGATTATTCAGAGGAACAGGAATGCAGATTATATATGGTAAAGGCTAAGATTACAGTCTGATTTATACGGATGGATTTTGAGTAAGATCAAATTGAAATTAAGAAGTCTAGAACAAGTAAGCAAAAACAAGTAAGCAAAAAGTGGAAACAAATAATCTCTCCCATCCACATGCATTCACCCTCCATTCATGACCTAACATTTATCTTCAAGACCATTGATTCTGCCCCTCTGAAGTAATTTCTGTGCCAATAAATATCAGTGAAACCCTTGTTAATGACCATATTCATGACCAGGGTCAAGGGACATGATTTATTACACTGGAACTTCATAATTACTTAAATTCTTTGACCAAACATTATTCACTTTGTTAATAGTTCCCGGAATTATTTTGTTGCTATGTGGTTTTCATCAGAGGAATAGACAGAAACACATTAATGAAACATGACTACAGTACATTTAGGGAAATACAGACCAAATGCAACCTTTTGGCACATATTGTTCCAGTTTGAAAATGTGTAAGCTTGACTCCATTCTCCATATCTTATCCAAAAGAGGCAATAGCCCTAGAAATGCTAAGAAAATGTTAAAATGCAATACCTAAGTAAATTGTTTATGTAATGAGAGCCTGGTTTTTAATTTTCACAGCTCAATTAACTTTATCTTGCATTGCACTACAATGAATATTTTAAGGTGAGGCAAAACAACCTACACTCGGGTTTAGCAGGCATTTACACATTTTCAAGCTTTACGTAGAGGATTCATGGAGAAGCCCAAAGGAAGTAAACAATAAAAAGTGTTTAGATTCTATAAAGACATCATATTAATGGATAACTTCATTAACACAACAAAATTTCATTATTCTGAGGATGTGCAAAAGGAGCCATCGAACACTACATAGAAGCAGTGCTCTAGATTTTGCAATTTGGACAAATCCATCTTTCTAGCAGAAAAAAACTCTAATTTGACACTAGGCAAGTTTTCAAGAATTCAATGATATAGATTCTTCTGCTCATTAAATGAAAATATATGCATTGCAGTATCTGTTGTAAATGTTGAGATTTATGTCTGAAGAGATATAAAAAGTCTACCTTTACATCTGTTATTAGGAAGGTCCTAAACCTACCTGTGTCTTCTGGGATATGAACAAAAATGGTAAGTTTAAAAATATTCTAATTTCTTTCATGAGGTGAATAAATGTGTCTGAGTTTTAAAATTGGTCACACTATTGGCTATTTTGCTTCCAAATCAATCCTTACAGGATTCGATAAAGTCCACTCAATGAAGTGTGTATTTTCTTCTGGGTAGTATAGTTACTTGTAACAGCAAATGTTAAATACTCCTTTTAAAAGTTTGTTTTTAATGTAAATGTCTTCAACATTTTAAATTTTTCAGTTAAATTTTTCCAATTTTTTCCCATATCTGCAGTTTTTCACTGGTCTGTCTGTATGAGCAAATTAAATTATAATGCTACTCAGACACATGAATGTTCTTAGCCATACTTTTAACTGTTCATTTCTTTAAAAACTGAGTTATATAGGTATAAGTTTGTAACTGTTACAGATCTTCAGCTTTTTTGATCATATGTGGAGACACACATTAATAAGGCAACATTTTAGACCATCCTTCATCGAAGAATGGTCACTACTGCCAAACCTGTGTGTCATGTTTTATTCAGGCTCTTAATCCTTTACACAAAGTTTTTCTCTGGGATGACTTTCCAGATGTCTCTGTTTTAGAGATCACTGCTGAGATGTTTCTCTTCCTTACAATAAAACAGACAGAGCTGTAGGATTTGGGATGGAGAAGTTCAGTACACAGAGTCTTGCAAGAAATAAAATTTACCATCCAAATTTGTATTTCAAAACAGGAAATACAGACAGAGAAATTGAGGAGAATGCAAGAGGACTAAAATGAGAAAAAAATCATAGAAACTAGTTAGGAAACTGAACTTAAGAATCACATTAAAGGAGGAACACATAGGGAGGGAGGAAACTATTCCCAATGGCTGCTTGAGTGAAGAAGAGTTTTAAGTGGTTTTGGAACATCTTCACAGTATTCTTTACAGTATTTTGAGAGAATGCCTTGAATTTAAGTGTTTGATTGTCTTGAAGTTACAGAGCAAATTATGCTGGACTTTCTCAAGAGCTGTGACAAAAATGTCTTTAACAGTCAGAGAATATGAATGATTTCACAAAACTAGCTCATATTTTCGCAGGGAAAAATGAAAAAGAAACAAATTTTCATTTTAATATTTAATTTTTAAAACTGAAGTCTTTCTACTTGTTTTTCAGAATGCTCTTATAAAGTGGAGTGGGTTGGGAATAATTCACTTCATGTTTTTGTAAGGCCACCAGAGATCATTGGGATTACCCACTCTGACCTTCTGCATTACGTGCTGCAGAGAGGAAGGGCAGGACCCTCTGCTCCTGGGCCATAAAAGCTTTCATGTGCCTGAGGATATATGAGTGGGAGGCAGGCAGGTGTAGACATCACATCAGTGCAGGGGGAAAGAAGTTCTAAAACCGTCTTATTATTGGGTAAAACTAAGGTGTGTCTTAATGCGTGATCCACGTCTTACTCACTAAGCAAAAAGCTCCCTACCTTTGTTATACATCTCCATCTGTTGCTTCTGCTCAGTAGTCCATTTCTGGGACACCCATCTGGGGTAATTCTTTGCAGAAACTAGGCAATCTGACACTTGCTTCTCTCCCGGTTGTTTTTAGTGCTGGCTCATTCAATTTGAGAAAGCGCTTCTGCATTTGCACAAGATGAAGTGAGACATCTGCTAGGAGAGAGGTTGCCATGTGTTTGTTGGACAGCACTTTCTCATGTTTCATTTCCACAGGTGGCAGTGGTGGCTGGAACCCTGAGGGCTGCCAGGTGGATGCAGAGTCCAATGAAAATGAAACTGTGTGCTTATGCAACCACCTCACACACTTTGGGGTCCTAATGGTAGGCAAACTCACTGCTCACCAAGTTATCTTTCCCGGGAACAGCAACACAGCTTTTGTCTGGTGTCAAGACAACTCTCGTTTTTGTTACTTGGGTTATTTCTTTTGCATCTAATTTTTAATGGTAATAATCATATATGATTTCCCACCTTATTATCATAGAGTTATCTTTCCATAACGAAGTAGCTAGTGATAAGGCTACAGGAATGAGATAATTAATAAAGTTAGAAATAGAAGAATATTATTTTTGTTGTTATTATTATTATTATTATTATTAAATTCTTTCCAAGTGGCTAAATATTATTTTTTTAATAATTAAAATGTACCAATGAGATTTTTATGTTTTTAAAATAGTGTGCCACAGAAGACCTGAGATTGAGACTTCTGAGTGATACCAAAATACAAATAGCATATTATAATGTCCAATTTAATACAACCAAGGCCCAGTAACATTTCCACTAGAGAGACAGGATAAAAAAGTGATCTTAATGAGTCCTAAGTTGCCGAGGATCTCTGACATATCCCTTAAGAGTATAATCTGACAAAAGTAACCTGCAGCTGAGGCAGAAGGTATGTCACAAGAGAGAATTGAAAAAGAAAGTATATTTGAAATTTCCAGATTGAGAAAGTGAGAAGTTGCTTGCAGGGGAAGAAAAAAAAAAAAAAACGAGCTTGAGAAATAGTTAGAAATGTTGTTTTCAGATCAAAAGGAAAAGACAGTCATTATAGGGAAAAACAGGGAAAGAAAAACATCCTCTAGACAGTAGAAATAGTAGTGCAGATGAAAAGTCAAAGGACCACAAAAATTCCCTTTCATCCTTAGATTGAAAGGCTGAGTTGTCCCTTGCAAACCTAGTTCACAAATTTCACATGGTTTATCTAATGTCACGAACTATGAAGTGGCATCTTTTGCACGGTGTGTAAGCCCATATTGGCCGTTTTCTTACTTAGCTTTAATCAGTTTTGGGGTGCCGTGTATGACAGGCCTTCTCTCGGAGACAGGCTGTTCACAGAGCACTGGTACAAAACACGTAGTCTCTACTCTGTCAGAGCCTTAAGCAAAGTCTCCAGACAGAGTGGCTGGCAGAGCAATGTCTATCCAGGAGATGAAAGAGGGAACCATATGGGGCACTTCAGCCTCAGCAGCACAGCCTCCAGCCTTCAGCTGCCTCCAGCAATTTCCGCTTGTGAAGTGTTTTTCAGAGAAAAGAAATCCCAACATGAAAAAAATTGAATAGTGCTATCTTAACTTTTGGTGGTTGTTTATCCTCAATAATGGCCTGATACATTTTTTTCCAGCTGAAATTAACATTCTTTGGCCTGTAAAACATAGCTGCAGAAAAGATGTTGGCTCCTGGTCACAGCAGGAATAATTCCTAAGCAGAAGTATTTGGAGTTTGAAGTAACTTGTGGCAGTGTTAAAAAGGACTTAAACCACACGAGGCAGCCACATACACTGACTTTTTCAGCTTTGGCCTTCCAGACCCTTCTTAATAGAACTGCTCTCTTCACATCATGCTGAGATGTAGATATGGGAAAGCCACAAACTTTGTGTCTTCTTGCAAGCTAAATAATGGTCTTGTTCCACTTTTCATCCCAAAGGGATTAAGAAAAGGCTTTCTTTAGGATACATTCAATGAGCCCCTTCTCTTCACTGAATGCTTTAGTGGCAGTAGGAAATAGGGCAGAAGGTCTTTGAATTTGGGCTGCATTCCAATAGATTTTTACAGAGCTTTGACCATTGTAGTTGCTTTTCCATTTTAATAATTTCTTGTGACTTTAATTTAGATACTAAATTATTTCCAAAAACCACTCTCATTTATAAATAAACTGTCATATAACGCTGGAACAGACAGTAAAAGAAACCTGCTCCTGCCTTTCCTTACAAAGCATGCAAAGTTTTTCAGCATTTAATGTTTCTTTTTGCTAGCTGGTTTTGCTAGGGACAACAGTGACAATGACTCTAGAATTGACATCATTATCTTATAGTGTTTGCTCACATCTCCTCCACAATGATATAAATCTGAACATTTTCATGTTTTCTTGTCCTTAAAAAGAGGAAATAACACTGTCATTTATTCTCAGATGGTACCATGTGGCAGTTACAGTTAGACAGGAAAAAAAAGAAAATACTTAGAATGTTCCTGCTTAATTTCCAAATGTTTTCTGTTGTTTTTGTCACTACTTTTCTGACCAATTCTGGTTAAAAGTGTTGTTCTTACATCAAAACAGACTCTAAATCCAAAAAGCAGTATCTTGCCCTTGGTTTCGCCTGTAGATGATTAGTTACATCAACTCCCGTGGATTTTTAATAACAAAAAGGCCAGAAATTCCCTACAATGTTGCACATTTCATATGAATACTTTTAAGTTGCATTTTTCTAAATCTTATGTCTTTTGAAAAAGAGTTGTACGCAAGCAACAGAATTAAAAAGTTTGGACACTGGAGACTTTTCCAGAGAAGGACATTTGAATTTCTAATACTGAATTTTAAGGATCATAATCAGGGTCTACCTGCTGCTGCCAGCAGTTATAATACTTAAAGCACAATGCTTTGAAGAGCAGTGGGAAGGAAGTGAGAGGTGTATCAACTGGAGACCGAGTACACGCAGTAAAAATGAACCCCAGTGTCAAGGTTACAGTGGTATTTCCAGAATGCTTTTCGGTTTCACTTGACTACTTACCAAGAAAGAGTGCTGTGCTCATAGCAAAGGTGCTGCCTACAACCGAGGTCTCTTCCTCCTCTCTCACAGGACCTTCAGAGAACTGTGACGCAAATCAACCCACAGAATAACAAGGTCCTGACCTTTATCACTTACATAGGCTGTGGAATATCTGCTATATTTTCAGCTGCAACTCTTCTGACATACATTGCGTTTGAGTAAGTACTAATTCTGTGAAAGACATCACAAAGAAGTACCAGTATGTGCAGAATAAAATCAGTTAGTTGCGTGGTTAGTGTGGTTTATTTGCCTAGGAGGGGAAGTCCATGTTTGAAAAAAAAATCAAACCTGCAAAATCAGGGTCACAGTGTTGTGAAGTAGAAACTTTTTCAAGGGGACGTAAGTTCAGAGTCTTTCTTTCAGTTTCTAATGTGCTGTGCTGTTCAGACCAGGGAATAAGGTGAATGTGTATCAAAATTTTCCTTCTGCCAAGACAGAATGCTCTAGACTTTGAACAGATAGATACTATTTTCAAATTGTCGAACAGGCTTTTTATAAAAACAAAACTTGCCTATGTGAGCACGGGTTCCAAATTTAAAAGCAGAAATTTCCAACTAGAGCAATTACATTCTACAGCCCTTCAGAAAAAAGTGGGAAGAAAGAAAAAATGAAAATAAATTGTGAAGCGTTACCCAGAAGCCCTGCTGAAATGTGAAAGTGACTCAAGAGAAATCAAAAACTTTGCAGTGGTACAGTTCTTTAACAGTGAAAAAAGAAAATAAAGTCATGTCAACACAAAGAAAGCATTCTGCCAGTAACAGAACAGGACATAATAGCTGCTAAAGAAGGAAAAATTTCTGGGGACAGGAGGGGGAGCTGCAGAAGGGGGTTTCAAGTTTTAAATATCTTCAATGATTGCATTCCTATTACATTACCTATGGTATAGTCTTCTAGTTCAAGTTGGTAGAAATTGTTTTCTGCCCCTCATTAACCACATTTCAGTGGGGATCAATTAAAAATTTACTTGTTGTTCAGTCATCCTAAGATCCTATTTAAAAATAAGCAGAAAACCACATGCACTATACAATATATTCCAAAAATTAGTCTAGCAAATAAGGCCACCTGTAAAATGATCACAGATGACCTTCTGGTCAGCTATACTTTATTGTTTTCATTTAAAATAAAAAGTACTGGTTTATATTCCATTTGAAAGTATGTTTTGGGTTTGGTTTTTTTAGTGCTTTTTATTTTTTAATAAAAAAGTCAGTTGCCAAAATATTGTGGCAGTTAATTAGCTCATTATGAACCCAAAGAACTGATAGCTTACTCCCACCACACACAGCTGAATCCTTCAACAATCCCACCCACAAATACACACCACTATGTCCTACTGCACAAACCCCGCTGGAAGGGGTTCCTTGTGCTTTTATTGACTTTGTGAAGGGGTAAGCCCAGCTGCAATAGGTGGTTTGTGTGATTGCAGCAAGTGAATCATGTGCACCTGTGTTTCTCTCATTAGGAAATTACGAAGAGATTATCCATCCAAAATCCTGATGAATCTGAGCACAGCCCTGCTCTTTCTTAACCTGACTTTTTTGCTCGATGGCTGGCTTGCAACCTTTGATATTGATGGCCTCTGCATAGCTGTAGCTGCACTTTTGCACTTTTTTCTTCTGGCCACCTTTACCTGGATGGGACTGGAAGCTGTTCACATGTACATTGCTCTAGTGAAGGTGTTCAACACGTATATACGGCGATACATACTGAAGTTCTGCATCATTGGCTGGGGTGAGTTCAGTAGATGCAATATTTGGATAGGATGAATGCTGCTGTATAAAATGCTTTTTATAAACGCTGCTATATAAAAGCTCTCTATCAAGAATACAGAGTAGAATTTATATCAGTGTGTCGTTTCCTTCCCCCAGCCTGCAGCAGTGCCGGCACACAGCCAGCCCTCTCTGTCACCCAGTTCCCCTGTGTGATTCTGTGTAAATACACTCTCACTGGCACTCTCCACCCAGAGCAGCTCCCAGCCCCAGAATGAGCAGAGAGACCAGATAAACTGGTCTTGTTTTCCAAAGAGGCCAGAGTAGGAGAGGGGAAATGTGAGTGTCGTGTCAGAGATGGAGAATTGTGTCACACAATGAATGCAGAAAGTTTTGCAGTTACTGCAAAGCTTATTAAGGTTTTGCACTGACTTTCAAAAACTTAAAGTCCAGCTTAAATTTTCTTGTCAACAAGCATGAAGCCTATTGTGGAATCAGAAACAACCAAAATTTTCTGAGGTTCAGCACAATATTTAAACCACAAAGATATCCTGGCTGCCTTAAGCAATGTACACAGCAGGACAGATATGGAAAAAGTAATACTTAAAAATAACTGCAAGGCTCAGGCAGAAAGACTTTTATTCTTCATTTTTGTCTGTATCAGGAATCTGTGGTTTCTCCCTGAATGCACATATTGTGTTTGAAATAATACAACACAATACAAAGCCATTAACCTTAGGGCTAGAGAACTGACCTCAGTACAGCTGATAATTGATGTCTTTCCATTGGCAACTAGCATCCTCTTTGGCAACCTCAGCAGAGTACAAGGGCTGAGTGGTCGGAAAAGCAAATTAACCTCTTCCCCTTTGAATCTGTTCTGTTAGAGCAAGGATAAGACACGTAAATAAGGCATATCAGGAAATGTACATTTCTTTTGTGTGAGCTGTACCTTTCTGCAGAGTTCTCTTCTGCATAGTTGTCTATTTTCCCCAAATACTCCTGCTGCTTTTTAATTAAATAATACCTACTTAGCTTTACGGAAGCAAGGGGACCACATATAAATAAAGTATATATAATATGTATAGTGCTGTAGAAGATATATAATATGGTGTGTATAATACAATGTGGTTCAGAGAAGCAGTGGAGAAATTACTGGTTTAAGTTCATCTTCCCCAGGTATACAACTTAATGAATTCACATTAGCATGAAAAAAATCCCTCAAAAAATTCCTAATACCATCCCTCCACTAGATCTCATTTTTGCAATAATTTGTTAATCTTCTCACTATATAATGAAAGCCTGTGTGCAGTTGCAAATTTAACTTTGGGTAATTAAGGGATATTATTTTACTTTAGTTTATTATTTTTCTTTAATTTCCTTATTACGTACTAAGCTACTTCTACCTTACAGAAAATTGCAAGGTTTATTAATTAATGCCTGTTAATTGCTTTGATAGTTCCACATATCTGTACTTCTTGAAAATGTGTTTCCTTCAACCTTCTCAGTGCAGTTTTCTCAGGATGCTCTGCATTAAACCAATAGGGATGGAGACACCATCCCTAACAATAATTCAGCTTAGCATGGTGAATTTGAAAGTTTAGGAGATTTGAAAGCTCACAAGTTTTCTTGTGTTACAGGTTTGCCAGCTCTGGTGATAGCAATTGTTTTAGCAAGTGCTAATACAAATGCAAGTCAGGTTTATGGCAAAGACTTATATGGCAGAGATACAAGCGGGCAAGGAGGAGATGACTTGTGAGTATTTCTTTTGATCTCTTAAAATTTATAGCATTTAAGCATTTATAGTTGCTTTGGAAAAGTCGATGGTGTGTTAAATAAGCAAAAAAAAGGCAGAACTCCGAATGATTAGAATCTGTAATGTGAAAAAGGCTGTTAGAAAAATTGGAGGGAAATCTGCATTACCCAATGCCAGGTACAAACGTTCCTCTGGCAAAAGAATAATTTATAGGTTTTGTCATTAAAATAAAATAAAAATACTTGTCTTGGTTTGTCTTAAATGAAAAGTAAATTTTCTAGGTAAGAGCAAAGAAAGAATTTGTATAAAAATAGTTTCCTTTGTAAATCAAGCAGCCTTTTGCCAATGTAGTTCAATACTCCTCCATGTTCTTTTCTTGATGACCAGATAATAAATCCAAATGCCAAAATTTTTATGTGAGTGTTCTTTTCCTTGCTGGCAAAGCTTCATCATTATAAATAAAACTTTAATTTTATAATTTTATTATAGTATCATGCTCAGCATTCAGTCCATTTGCTGCAAGAGGAATTAGTTAGAGCTCTCATATGGCTGACTGTCAAATGGCTACCTCAAAAGTCCTGCTACTTCTCCGGTCATGTTCAAGTGCAAGTTCTCCTTTAGCTCCAGTGGCAGAAACTTGAGATTTTTGACACTGAAGATCCAAGTTTGCATATTCTTCTACTAAAGCACTCAATGCTTTGTACAGATGACAGCAGTGAATTTTTTTGTACTGAGTCTAAACTTTTATTCATGATGGGATTGCAGTTCCCACCACTTCCCACGTTTTTTAATTAGTTTTGACTAAAATGTGGTACAGCCCTCAGATTTCTCATATGATAATACTATAGCCCATATTCACTTAAGATGCCTCTGGGCTTCATCCTGTTTCCAAACAGAAAATGGACAAATGTTTCATTTTACACTATAGTTCTGCATCAGTGGTATCAGAAATCGGCTTACTTTCCTCTGGATTAATTGGAGAATAGTTTCCATTAACCAAAAATAATCCTTTTTTATTTTAATATTTTTTTTTACAGCTGCTGGATCAAGAATGAAGTTGTCTTTTACGTGACTTGTGCCGGCTACTTTGGAATCATGTTTCTAATGAATGTTGCCATGTTTATTGTGGTGATGGTGCAAATCTGCGGCAGGAATGGGAAAAGAACCAATCGGAGCCTGAAGGAAGAGATCCTGAGGAACCTCCGGAGCGTGGTCAGCCTGACCTTCCTCCTGGGCATGACATGGGGCTTTGCCTTTTTTGCCTGGGGTTCCTTAACCCTTCCTTTCCTGTACCTCTTCTCAATTTTCAATTCATTGCAAGGTAAGCTGAATTTTTATTCTATGAATAATATTTGATCTGTTACTGTTCTGCAGCATACTATGTCCAGTGATTGGACCAGGGAACTCATATCCAACCTCTCTAGGTTTTCCTTTGCTATTTAACCATCATTAGTTTCCCTTTATGTGGAATAATAATACCAACTACATGTGCATTGAATATCTTACATAAATTAATTACAGTTTCAATGTCTTTTTTGATAAAATGAACTACATTAGAAATAGAGCTATTCCTAGCGAAGTCTGCAGTGTTCTCTGTTGAGATACATGCTGTATGACCTTCAGCATTTCCTTTCACCGATTATAATAAATATAGGAAGCCTTGTTCCTTAATTTATTCCTGTAGGGAATGCGTAAATCTCATAACTATTTTATTAAGGCATGAGAAACTAATAAAATAAAATTCAGTCCTGTCTCAGTGTGGAGAGATAGCAGAGACATATGGAATATTCTCTGCTTAAGAAAAATCCAGTGACTGTTACAGTCAGCTTATTTTTCTTTCTGTTACTCAAGTTTCCAATGTTTTACTTTTCCAGCATAGTTTGTCTCTCTGAAAAATGCTGTAAATTGTAATCGAATGGTTATAAATTACAGAATCACATAGCTGACATTTAAAAATACTCAGGTCAGAGCTAAAATTTGCATATGTTTCAACTGCCATAAAATTCTCTACCCGTGCTTGCCCTACCCACCTATAAAGAGCAACTAAATAGAAGATGAAGAGAAAACCCCAAGGTCATTGGAAGTGCATGTGTTATGCCACACACATATTGACATAAAAATTAATTCTGCTGGGAAAAACAAAACAAAAACACCCCAGAAAACAAACTCGAATGTCATTGAATGAACGTGCATTATGCAACACAAATATTGAGATAAAAATGAAATATTCTTAGGGTCAGCAAAATATCTCTTCTCTTTATGGAAAAAGTACTGAATATCACCCTGTGCAGATTTTATCTGATACAGCCGAGATGTATTTACTGCGCTGAAAGATTTATTGAGCTTTCATGGAAAGAGAATCATGTTGTGGTTTTTTGTTTGGGTCAGTTTCAACCTAAAATGCTAAGCAAAATGACAAAAAATATTTGGATGTGGTGTTCTTACTAGAGACTGTTTTTTCCAAAGGACAGATTCTGATACTCCCCTAGCAGCATAATGATGTATTTACTGCATTGTGTCTGTGTTAGAAATTCAGACAGGCCTAGAGAGATCAGAAGTATGGGAAGAACATGAGAAAAGACTGAAATTCTGAAAGCCTTGCCAAGGGTCAAATTGAACAAGTTCTCTGTAACCAGAATTTCCAGTGTGGACAATTAAGCTTGTATGTGCGGAGTGCATACAAGGTTGACCAACACTGCCTAAGTAGGGTAATAGCACTGTTTAATGGAAAATGAATATTTAGAAGGCAGCTAAGTCAGAAGATGAAACTGAAAAAAGTGAGAAGTAAATGTAAATAAATGTAAAAAGAAGCGTGATGAGCTTTTCATGTATTGTGGTAGCAGTGATGATGCAGTCTATGCTCACTCAGGTGTGTCATATCAAGCAATAGGAGATAAAAATAATCTATCTTCAGGTACTTATTTCTGTGTCAGAAAGAGCTAGGCAAAGCTAAAGAATGAAGTGGATATTTAAAATCCCATATAACTGGTGTTCATGTAGCAGTAAGGGGGTGGAATGGAGTAAATCTGTATCAGGAAGAATTTCCAAGCTGCAAAAAGCATTTCAACATGGTGAGTCTTTCATCATTATTAGCAGCTTAATTATGGAGATGTAAAATACATCTCCATAAATACATCTATGTTCTCTCAAGTTTTTGAAAGCTGCATGAGCACTTCAAGCCATACCAGCAGCCTCCAGCAGCAGTTTTCTGTGCACTGGCAATGAAAAACCAAATTACAGCAACTGTTAGTGTTACTGTACTTTGCTTTTTCATCTACAAAGGAAATTATTTTTCTCTCCTTGATGCTCAGAGTAAAAAATCTGGGAACATTTCTTTTTTGGCTGCTCATTTTATATATATGCCTGGGCAAGCCAAATACTTTCAAGTCAGAGCCAAGCTAGAACCAAGCCTAGGGTCTGATTTGTCTCTGGGAAACAAAACCAAAGCTGTACTACTAAAAGCACATTGTAAACTTAATGAATAATGAAACACAGAGAAAAAAATTCTGGAGACCAAGCCCAGACAGAGCAAAGGCAAAGTACTTAATGCAGTACATTTGTTTTGCATTACTATGGAATATATATTTTCTTTTTAACCATTCAGAACATTCACTTTAGTTTAATTAAGCATCCATTTACTGAGTTTGTAAGCTGTGTAAAAGCCCTAAGAAGACTTTGGGCCTCAAACAGCTTCATATCTGCAGCCCTGTATGAGCTGCTAGTGGTTGCATTGGACTTGCTCACTGCTTTAAACAAATCACATGGAAAAATATTTTACCAGATGCAAATACAGTATCTATAATCCAAGACAGCTTACATTTGAGATTCATTAAGGTGACTCCTTTTTAAAAATGTACTTTTTCTATTTTTCCCCATGAGCTCTTGAAAAACTTTGGAAGAATTGTGTCATGACCCAACCCCTACCTGAAGTCAACTGATTCCAGAGGTCTCAGCCTGGCCTGATAAGCAAATAAAAGTTCAGTTCAGTGACATGCATTAGTGCAAAATTAGGCCTCAGCAATTTGGAGATCATCTGATTCTCCAGAACATTATTATCCAAGCTATACCCTGCCATTGTGTTCTGACAGCTGAAACATAATAGACATTAGTATACAGAACTATTCATGATAATCATAAAGGAATGGTTTTAGAGGAAGCCACTTGACCATGTTTGCCCATGTCATGTAGTGTTTATTCACATTTAAGATAAAATCATGAGGGATCTGGCAGTAGCAATTTTTGCCATCAGGTTTTTGGCCTCAGGTTGGCTCTTTCACAGACAATACAAGTAAAACAAGAAATAGGCTAAGCCACAGAACAACAAAAGATTACACAGCCACTGCCTGCCTGAGAAAAGGCAGGAGCATATGAGATTTCCAACTGCTATATTTAGCATATACATTTCCAACTACTGTATTTAGCATAAACATCTACATTTACATATGTAGATGTACAAAGTACCTCTGCAGGTGATGAAACCATACCCTATTAAGACCTACCTTATCACATGGCAGGATGCTTACCCCCCGTCCTGAAAATAAAAAGTTTAAAATTCCATGAGAAAAATCAACTCTACAAAATCATTCTTAAATACATTTATTGAAATTGTGTATGAAAATCAGTTTTCTTTGGAAATAAGTAGCTGGACTCCTAATTAGTACTTGTGAATGTATTCTTACCATTTTTATAATCGTTTCAAGTACATGCATGAGATGCACATAAATCCAAGTGTGCTTTTTCAGCGTTTGGCCAGCACTCAACCTACTACATAAGGACACTCCTAAGTGCCATTTACAAGATGTCTGGTTTTAAAATAATATAGCCCACAGTCCTGTACATACAGAACCCTATCCAGGAGATAAAATATCTCCTTGCTAATATAATAATGTTGGTTTTTATTTTGCGGTTTCTCTCTTGCAGTCCTGCTGGGTGCAAAATAGTCATTTGCTTCAAACAAAAGACCTTTTAATAATGTTCCTCAAAAAAAAAAAAAGAAAAAAAGAACACTGAGCTGAATCTAAATCAACAGTGCCAATAAAAGGCATCCTAATTTCTGTATTCTGATATCCCAGACACTTAATGGCAACTAGAGGATGGGAAAACTTTAGTTAATTTCTATACCTCTTAAATGATGCAAGGATAACAGTAACAAAATATTAAGATTATTTTTTTTGTTTGTATTTCATAGTCTTCTGATTACAGATTTCAGTTAATCTGTTTATAAATTTATAAACATTCATGTTTATAAATATTCATTTAATAATTCATTTGATGTTTATTTGCTTTTGTCACAGGTTTGTTTATATTTGTATTCCATTGTGCTATGAAAGAAAATGTGCAGAAACAGTGGAGGAGACATCTCTGTTGTGGCAGATTCCGACTGGCAGACAATTCAGGTAAAGGCAGTTCACAGCTCCCCTCCTTAGGTGCTGCAGTTGTCTATAAAGGTCCAGGTAAACAGTCACTTATTGATATAATACATGCTATGTTATTTTTAATATAATGCAAGGTAAGCCAGAGATGGGAAAAATAGGTCAATCACAGGCTGTCACTTCAGTACTAATAATTGCCCAGGGACATTTCAGATATCACTGCATAAAAATTCTCAAATTTTTCAGGGTTCTATTAAAGGCAGCTAGTAAATTTTGTAGTGCTATGGGCATGGTTTTGGAAGGCCCATCAGACCCTTAAAATAACAAGATAAAAAATAGTCCAGGGATTCAAAATTTGTCATTCCAAACCCAGTCGTACTAATTTTCTCCTATATTAAAGTATATTGACTTTAAATTGCGTGGACTGTTAAACTGATGTGGGAGCAATTCTTAAAAGCATAGAAATATTCTGACTTCTTTTGCTTTTATCTTTGTCTTTTTAAACTATCCTGTCCTTTGCCATTGAATTCACAGTCTATTAGAGAGTCAGAAACATAGAAAATTCCCTTAACAGAAGCCTGATTAGGTTCTGGAACTGAAGTTCACCTTCATCTGCAGCAGTCAGAGGGAGAGATGTTGGTTTGGACACAGGAAATTCTTGGGCCACTATATTTATAATTTCCTGCAACTTTGGCCATCTTGGATGGCATGAGACTGCCGTGTTCAGGCAGCTGGCTCTTCCTTTGCTGTCTGATGTGGTGATTTGGACCATATAATATAATACTGTTCCTGTTCAATGACCAATGTTCAAATCTACATCAGGTGTAAGGTGGAATAAGCTCATTGCTTTCTATGCTAAGCTTTCAGTTTGTAGGAAGAAAACTTCATTCATTATTTCAAAGAGTTAATACAAACTAAGAAAATCATATTCATTCTGATCAGACATCCAAATTGTTTCATTTGTTCCATTTCCATTTGATTTATCCTGTAACTCTTGAACTGAAAAACAAAACAAAGATGGATGAAATGTTTTTATTTTTTATTTTCTTTTTTTAATACTGTTGTTGGGCAGCTTGTGGGTATGAATATGGTAAAAATAAAAACATGAAGGATTTCAATATTTCAGTGGTATAATTAATCTGATGTCATTATGTCTGGCATTAACTAGTTTATCTCCATGGGCTGGTTTTAATCTCCATGAACCTGACACTGTTTTCAGGCAGAATAGTGAAATATAAGTCAAATGTGAATTTGCATACCTAAATACTCTAGCAATAATTTAGTATAAAGTATTTGTCTTGATTTAAATCAATACTAAAGTGGCCCAAATGTCTTTGGCTTGGACTTCTCTTCCATTTTGTGAGTTTCACTGAAATACAGTGAATAACAGCAAGGTGGCTAAATTGTGTAACATTCTGCACTTACCTGCAATTCATGGTAAAAAGTAGTTAGATACTTTTATTCTACTGGTATTGGGATACTTGTGATGAATTTTTAAGTGTTAGTTTTCTTCAGTCAGTTTATTGGTATTAGCTATTTAATTTAATTTTGGAAGATGTTCCAGCATAAGAGCCTATTGTATTAATGGCTTGGACAAAATTCTTTAAATGTGAACTATTGAATAAACTTTATTATACAAATTGTGCACCAATATGCTAAACAACAAGTTTATTGTTAGTATGTAGTATCTTCTGCAGCAGCAGCAGCAGATCAAACTCTCAGATGATAAGATCATTGTAAATGATCCTATCTATCCCTTTCTCATCACCTTTGGATTTTGCTCTTCAGATCAGGAAAATTTGGTACCCCTATAGTGCTACAGAGCTTCTCTACTCTTCTGCATTCTCGAAAGCCAGGTTTTACTTGCAGTTCTGCTGCCCAGACAAACTATTGTTAGAATTTTAGAGCTACCTATTTCAACTGCTGTGGTAGAGTAAATCAAGTTGGAATAATTACATCGTTCTTAAGAACCAAAGAGGATACTTTACAGGAATAAGATAGGGTATTTGTTAAAAACAATACTAAGAAATGCATCAGATATTTTAAATAATAATAATTGAATAAATCAGACATTTATTATTTATGGTAATTATTTATGTAAAATTTCTCAATCATTTTTAGATTGGAGCAAAACAGCAACCAATATTATAAAGAAGAGTTCTGATAATCTTGGGAAATCCTTGTCGTCTAGTTCCATCGGCTCCAATTCAACCTATCTAACATCCAAATCAAAATCTACGACCAATACATATTGCAAGCGAAACAGCCATACAGGTGAGTTCTTGCACTGCAGCCCAGTGCATCTGTGAATACATAGGGTTATGTTAAAGGCACAGCAAGCATTTCCACCCAAAGGTTAAAGACAGAAAATGTCATCAATTCGTATAGTGCTGGTATTTTCAAAATATATATTACTGTTTAATAAGAATCATTACCCAGCATCCAATCCATCCAATATATAGATCTGATCTCCATATGTTCCCATACTAAATGAAATAGGCTTGATGAAAGCAAATTTTGCTTATTATCCTATTGCAAACACAGGGTAGCCAAAGCACAGAGAGATGACGTTCTTCACCCAATGTAACATGAAAGTTGGCAGTACAGCTGGAAATAGGAATCAAGTCTTCAGAGTCCAAGTCCAGAGCTGATTGTCTTGGTTAAACTCCTTTCATCTAACTGTAAAACATTTATGGGTAAAACGACAAATGGAGCCTACTCGGAAATGGATACTGTGTTCCCAGAGTATGCATTGTCTTGCCCTTCTACAAATAGCCATATCTACTGCTTATTTATTTAGATGGCAATGGTATATGTAATAAAAGGCATCATCTGTATTCACTCATACCGTGAAAATGTGCTCATTTTAAGAAGACTTTAAGGGAGCAAAGAAAGAGAGCAGCTGGAATGCTTTGCAAGTTTGGTTGTGTCTGAGATAATATTTCAGAAATTCACTTATGTAGTTCAGATTTTTTTGTTACTCTGTTTATGTGAGTGCATGTTTTTGTCCTGTGTAAAGTCACATAGCATTATTATACAATACTATATAAATATAGTGGAAATAAAATCTGCGCACATATTTAACTCAAAGTGTGTTTACTTGCTTTAAAATATTTATTAGAAAAAATGTTTAGTTATGAAGTAGATTATTTCACTAGAAGGAAAGAGTTATGTTCTTTCTTAAGTATTCATTATTTTCATTAAGCCCCCAATGTCCCATTTGTGATGGCACACTCTCCCATTTCTTGATGCATGGCATAGTTTCCAGGAAATACCTTCTATTGTTTTTATTGATGATCATTACCTGCTTCAGTTAGGCACAAACACTCCATTTTTAAAAATAATTACAGTGTTCTCTCAAGATTCAGTGCATCCATTAGCACGAGGAATTGTGCCTCAGGTATTTTAAGATTTTAAAACTTTATTGTTTATTTAGAACATACATGAAGTACATCTGCTTTGAATACAGTAAAAATGAGAGGTGTCTTAGAAATTCCTGATAACTGATAGCACCTGAGCTTGCTCCCAGGACTGCTGCTCACAACAGCACTGGGGGCACATGGCTGGTGTCTGCCTCCCTGGGCTGCCTGTCCCTGCTGCCACGTCAGGTTCAGTGTGCAGGGCACCCAGCTGCCCTGATCAAGCTGGTCATTCATCTCTTCCCTGCAGGAACACTTCTGCCAGCAGTCTGCCACAGACTACATCTTTAATATCCACCCATCACAGTGCTATTTTGATTTAATAGTAGAGGTGGACAGCACTGTGCCCTTTCTGCAGCAGACAGAGAATTCCCTTTTGTACTCATGGCAGATCAGCCTTTAGATCCTTGATCTTGGGATTAATGATAAAAATATGCTTAAATGCTTTGTTGGACTCTGGGCTTTTTTCAGGTTGTCAATCAAGAAGACTTAGTGCTGGAGGTTTTGCAAGGCTTTCTTGAAGTAAAACAAAGAAACTGTTCCAGATAAGAAGTAGTAAAGTTAAAAGAAACTTGCTCATATATATTCATCAAAAATTATGAGCTTAATCCCGTGCATAAATTATTCCTAAAAAGGATTGAAGTTCTTAATGCAATCGAAGTTCTTAATATGATTTTTTATTGGACATTAAGGGAATACAACCGTTTTCTTTATTTTTTTTTTAATTTTAATATATTTCAATTGGTTCTCTAAAAATACACATCTTACTGTGATACGCCACAGGAATTTTTTTTTAAACACTGGCATATCTTCTCATGTGTAAAAATTATAAAAGCAATAAAACATAATGTTCAGATTCTGACTGTTAATACAGCTGAACTTCTCAGTTTGCCAACTTAGCTAAATTGTAGGCAAAGAATGTCATAGCTACATGTCTTGGCAAGCCTTGTTGATATGGTTATAATATGCTCCCTGGAATTGACACAAGCATTCATGTGTTTGTGGTGTAGATAATGTCTTCTAAGGCCCTTTCCTCATCAGTGGTGGAGCATTACAGGTAAAGTGAGAATTGTTTTTGTTGAATGCATGATTGGAACAGGGTGGAGGGATGCTTCTTGCATGATGTCCTCATTGATGCAGAGGATTTTGCTAATCAGAAACGCTGCTTATTTCTATTACATCTTGCACCACTGATGCTGAATCAAAGGACAAGCATGCTTCAGACTCTGGGTGTCTGCACTCTGCATGGGGAACAAAGCATTTAGAAGTTACCATTTTAGAAAACAGACATTAATGTCCTGACATTAATGCCTGTGTACAGTAGTCTAGGGAGAGGAGATTGTCCTGAAACTTTCATACATAAAGCATATATTAAAGAGCAAAAACAATCTGACTTCCAGAAAATTGTTTAGGATTTTTCAAAGTTATTAGGGAAAAATTAATATATCTATATTTGTATTTGGTCTATGGCCATTAGTGGATTAGTCTTCTAGACACTGAGATTTTTATATACATTAGCACCCAGAATTACTGTGGATTATAGCAAATACATGCCTGAAAGCTGTCCTATGAACTGCTGCTTGAATACAGTATGCACCAACACAATATTGGATGGACCCTCATGGGTGAACGAAAGAGGTCACTATGACATCTTCTGCCCCAGCTGTCTACAAACCCAAACTACATATAGAAAGTACTTAAATACCCTCTGTAACACTTCAGGGAATTAGAAGTTAAGACTACATCTGCAGAGAATTTAGTCATGCAACTCCCACTTACTTCAGGGATACACGATTTTAACCCTGTGCTTAGATGTGAAACCATTGCAAATGCATACAATTGTAAGGCTCTCAGTACTCAGAAATTTGCCAGTGGACATGGAGTTATTCCCTGCAACTCATGAACGTTCTTGCGTGCTTTGAAAAATCATCCTGATAAGCCTCAACATGCCTGTTTCTGTTTTAATGAGTAAAACTGTTTTGATTTCTCTGTCTGCAATCCATTTCTCCTTCGCAACACTTTGTGCTCTTTTATGGCTTGATATGACTTTTCCAGGGATGGGTTACTTTTCTGTTTATTTCTAGTTGTTTTATTTCTAAGAAAAGTTTTTTATTAAATCATAGTTTAAGTAGTATGCTTAATTCTTAAATGATCCTTTAACAAGGAAATTTTGGAGATGACTTCACTGAGGTCTTGTAAATAGCCATCAAAAATGTCACTTGTGAAAAACACTGCTTCCCAGGATACCCCACCTTACTGCTGGCTAGCAGTGGTACAGACCTTGCCCAGGTTCAGGGAATTAATTCCATCTTCACTACAGTAGAAGAGATAAGAAAGAGAGTTCTGTTAGGACAGCATACTTGAGAAAATGAGAGACAAGCTCTCTCCTTCTCATTTCTCGCTGCATTAGCTCTACCTACTGACCATTCTCTGAACAGCACCATTGTGAGCTGCTGAAGCAGACTTCCCCAGTCTGGCTGGGAATTGCCTTGCTTCTTTATCACCCTTGACCTCTAGCTCATGGACCCTGAAGGGAGGCCTTCAGAGTTGCATATTTTCCTCCCTACAGTTTTCAGCCTGCACCCTCCACATTATGGAAAAAACAAGGTGGAGCTAGGCAAGCACAAAGTTTTGTCTCTGGTTATCTGCTTTAGGATGAAAGATATCCTCTGCCACATTCAGCACAGATTATATTATAACTGTGCATAGCTCAAAACATTCGCTGTTGAAATAATTAAATCTGTTCACAGTCATTCTACAGTACTTTCCTATGTGAAGATGGTATTTATGGAGATCTAGTGCTATTAAAATGGTTTTGGTTTGTAAGATTCAGCACATCAGCAGTAAATTAATATATTAAAAGTCATAGGAGTCAGTAGCACTTTAGGCAAAGTAATAGAGGGATGATTTCAAGAGATACCTGAAAGGTCTGCCCACAAAACCAGACATCCAAAAGAATTTAGAAGAAGCAGTCTGAAGCGAAAAAGTTCTTTGCTGACTTTTAGGGCAGTAATTTAGTTCAGCAGTAGTGGCAATTGAAGGCATATCAATGTGGGAGTGACACAACTTTTAAATTGTGAATTTGTTTAAGAGGCCCTAACTTCTTGCTTTTTCCTCCTCTTAGAGAATGTTTTTCTTGACAAGCCATCTTCAAAATTTGCCCAAGAGGATGGAGAACAGACATCAATCATCCCTGTCCACCAGGTTATTGACAAGGTCAAAGGATACTGCAATCCTCACTCCGACAACTTCTATAAAAATATCATCATGTCTGACACATTTAGTCGCAGCACAAAATTCTAACTGGGTTTCTGATTTACTTTTTTTATTTAATCAAAGGAATACAAAACATCTGCCTGGAGCTGAGAATATTGGGTGTCATAGAATGTGACCTGTTCAGGTTTTTTTCCCAGTTTACGGTGTTCTCCTGGAAACAGCTTCCACTTAAGGACTGATTTTTAAAAGTTTTTACTGTTGTGGGCAAACGACTATTTTCTGTCATTGAGCTGGTTTTAAATGTGTGCCAGCCAGCATGATGCCTGCACAGCTAATTATAATCCTGTGTAAATATCTTTTAATACTGAAGAGCCACAAGCCGAACTTTAAATTATGTAATCCAAACAGAAGCAAGTCTTGACTCCTGGAGAAAATATCATGCAGTACAGGCAAGCTTTTATTGAGCAATTTGCTGATGGTCTTTTTCTTTTGATTTTCCCTATGACACTTGTTAGATTCTTGCTTCTTGAATGTCTAGTGCTGTTCTTTATTCATAAGTGAGTAAAACCCTAGCACCAATTAAAGGGTTATTTTAAGCCATTTTTTGCCTAAATAGACCTGATCATGTAAACCTTAAACCTTACTCACCAAAACAGTATGTGCTGTAAATGCAGGCCAATTTATATCCATATACATAGAAAAACAGTTTACAGAAAATTGTGTTTCGGCATTTATTGATTGGTATGTATGAAATGCAGTGTCTTTCATCTCGAGTCTATGTTTAATGTTCTTTTTTCACAAAACAAAATAACAAAAAGACATTCAAGTATATACAGATACATAAATATATACCTAGAAATCTCTCTACATATACTTTTATAATAATACACACAGTATGACAGCATATACCAGACACAATCTAAAAGTTATTGATGGTGCTAAAACTTAAGCTTAAATATTTAAATACAAGATGAATTCTTTGTAAACCCATGAGTTTGTCAGTTTCTCTACTTCACATATACTATATGTATAGACACCTCCATCAGATGGCATTGCAACATTAGGATAACCTGGAATGTTTACCAAAGATAAATAAACAACATCTTTTCTGGGCACATACCGTTATCAGTATCAGTATCCCTCTGTTGCCCTGTTGGATTACATGATTGAGGTTGTTGGATGCCCAGAGTTTAAATGGTGTTCAGGCAATATTAAGGAATTTCACATTGCTATACTGTGTCCATCATGACACTGAGGGATGTGGGGTGTGTGTGTGTAGACAACTGTCAAAAGTATAAAATGCTTACTTATTTTACTGTCTATAAATGTGTGACATATTAGCAAGTGACTTTGAGTGCCAAAAGGGCTTCTCTCCTCATGAACCATGTTCGACCCCATGACAAGCTTTGTAAAAATTGTAGCTGCACATGTTTCTGAAGGCATCTGCCAAAATATAAAAGGTTTATCCAAGCACTGCTTTCAGAGGATAATATCGCCTAATGGAAGTTTTAATCTTTAAAATTATCCCCCTTTTTAACCAAAGTATTTTTAGCCACATATTTAATTATTTGAATTCAGAGAGCATAAAGTTGTGCTGAGATATTTTTTTCAGCCAAGCAGGTGGATGCTCAGTGATTAGGGATGTGGATCTGTGCTTTCTCTGCTCTTTGCACATGCTTTTGTGTGCAGAGATCATTTAACGCTGTGACCACACAAATGGCACATTGTCCCTGGCTGCAAACACCTGGTGGGAGGAGGATGTCCTGATGGTATTCCACCCAGGAACACTGCTGTCGCTACATGGACCTGAATGAAACCTCAGTCTCATAACTGCAAATGCATTTGTGGCGTATGAATGGAAGTCAGCCCCATTCACTCAAACTGGAATTAGTAACAGGGATGAGTGTTGTCAGATATCTTTAATAATTGAAATAATTTACAGAGAGATTATGTACAAGCATTTACTGAACTTATATTTTATCATCCCAATTGCTTAACTACTGTAGATAATAGCATAGCAGCTTACTGTGAGATTTCTACCTGATTAAGATGTTCAAAAGTGAAGAGAAGGAAAACCAAATACTCCTGAAAAAATGAGGAATCAATAAAACATAATGGATTAATAAAATATAAATAAAAAGAAAACACAGTATCCTGAATGAAGCTGAGCTGTAATCTATCAGTTTAATGTACATCTACCTGTATTTTTGCTGAATTAAGATTTTTTCTCTTTTTTTTTACTACCATGTAGTAATCTTAAACTGTCTGTGTCACTTAGTCGCTCTTGAATGCTCTCAATTCTACAGTGTAAAGCTTCTATTTTATAGTTGACATGCTGTAACCTCCCTTGTACATATTTATTTATTTGTGAGGTTAAATATGTCAAATATACGTAGCACTATAATGACTGTTCTTGTTACTTTAATGCAAAGTTTCTGCTTCATCATAGAAGAAGAGGGAAAGAATAATTTCTTATATGTTTTTTCTAAATAACTTGTGAAACAATTTACTGTAGCTCTATCTTTTGCAACTTTGAGGAAACTTGTCCGTGTAATTTGTGATACTAGTCAGTGAAATATAGTGTAACGGGTTTGAAGATGGACTAAAATGGAAAGAAATCTTTTCAAGTAAACATTTTTTATGTTAGTGTTCCAAATAATTAAAGCCTTTTAATAGTGAATGGTTGACTTTCATTTTTCCTTTTTAGTGTTTAATGGCAAAAATTAGACAGTGGAATTCTGGAAAATAATCTTGTGTTTTTTTAAGTACTTGAGACAGGTACGCGCCTAGCCAAATGTTGGAAATAAATGTGCAAGACTAACTTCATCTCATCAGGGGAACACATTTTGTGGAATATGCCTTTCCGTTTTGGGATTTACTCAATGCCACATTCAGTGAATGATCTGGAAGTTATGCAATCTCATTTATTTACAGTGGCAGTCATGTCATAGAAATGAAAGGAAAATCAAGGCAACAGACAATATGGTGGGATGATATTTTAAAGTAATACAAATTAATAATCTAAAACTCAGGAGTTATTCCTTTCTATATGTTTCTCTCCAGCTGAATATTGTCCCTCATTATCAATAATTTCATTCCAATTGTAATCATACTTTGACTGATCACTGCTGAAAATTTTGATTCAGCCAATCACTTGATTAATACACACCAATGTATAAACAATAGATGTCACACACTAATGGCCTACCTTTACTTGCTTACCTCTAAAGAAGATGGAAATATGCTGAAATGTGTTAGATCTGCTCCCCTGTATTTAAGTCTCATCAGACAAAATGCACAGAATATGAGGATTTAGCAGTGATATCTTTTAAAATCATTAAAAAAAAAACATGGAAAAAGTGGCATTTAATAACGAGGCTGCTGGGTGCACCTGTGTACAGTCTGTCTGTGTGTGTCTGTGGACAGTGAACACTACCCTTGGGCTTTATGCCTTGAAGAGTGTGGGAGGACCCTCTGAGGGAAGGAGCCCAGGTTTTTTTCCCAAGTAGAATCTTGGCAGATGCCAAACTTGTAAGGAGTGATTTGCAGCGTTCGGGGGTGGATTTATTTTTCTCCTCATTTCATCACTTTTTAAATACCAAGAACAATTTTATTTTAATCCTCTACTGTTAACAGCTTCCTACTGTAACCCATTGAGTTACATAAAATGCCACTTCATTTTATTACTTTTGAAAGGCTGATCTATAATCAGACACATCTATGTAACTTCAGGGACATCTACCGAGTTACAGGGCAGCAATGTGTCATTCACGGAGTCATTATAAAGAGTTTTTATGCATTTGCTTTATATAAAGATGTAAACCCACATATGGGTCAGCAAACTAGGCAAAGGGCTTAGAAGTTAATGCCAGGAAAGTCAATCATGCAAACCAGCGTGTGGAGCAGACCTTTCATGTCCAGCACTCCGGCTGCTGCTGTGCCAAGGAGGTTTTCCCCTTCACCCTCCACTTAGCCGGTCTGCGGTTACTCGGTCCATTTATTTGTCAGATCTCCTGGAACCATCGTGACACTTCCATCCTCAGGACAACCATTTACTGTAGTGCTAGAGAAAGGGAAAGGGGGGAAAAAAGGAAGAGAAAGGGAAACTGAAACTAAAAGAGAAAAGGTAGTTGCCAAGGCCTGCTTTGCCTCTTCTTATGCTTTTCACATGATTTCTTTCCTGGGTTGTGTCACCCTGACCAGCAATGGAGACAAGGCCATTGGAGGAGGTAGGGCACACCACCATGGCTAGTTGTGCATTTGTCAGTGTAAACTAATGTTTTTGACTGTCCAGCTTTAAGTTGAAAATTTGCCAGTTTTCTTCAAGGCAACAATTCCAGCATTTCCATGCTTGAAGACTAACCTAGAATAATATTTCAGTAGTTCGGGGAGAAGTTAATTCTTCCAATGATGAGAAATCAGGCTAATAAGCACCACACCAGAAATGGCTAAATAAATCTCATGGAAACCTTTTCTGGAAGGATAACCTTTCCTCAGATGCATCTGCTCACTCAAAGCCAAGGCTGCTGTTGTTCTCACTAGAGAACAGTTTTAGCACTCATGAGGAGTGCACACTGTGGTGCTGTCCATATGGATTGCTTAGCCACAACCATCTGTGCTTAACCACAGCACTTTGAGTGACACAGTTTTCTCGAGGTGTGTTGAGTGATCTACCTTACAAAATAAATGCCAGTTTGATTCTTCAGCTTATAATAGTCTAAACTCAGCACTTTTTATCCCAACTGTTCTAGTCAGAGTTCTTAAAAAACATAGCTTTAGATAGAAAAGATTCTCAAAAATCCAAACTGTAGTCCATACATGAAGTGTAGGAGAAGGAGCAAATGCTGATAACTCTGGTCTGATGTTTTCTTCCACTTCCAGGCTTTTCCCCATCTGGGATCCCTCCAAAGTGAGGGGAAAAGGCAGCTATGGTAGGGGAGTGGACCCTGCTCTGTCTAGTGGGCAGAGTACTCTCACTCTCCCTGTCCTGCTGCATTTCACAGGTCTCCAGCACCAAGTGCAGTAAACACAATAATGTTACTTATTTACAAAATTCCACGCTGGTTTTCTTTTCTGCTTGTCTGGCTCCTGCTTTTCCAGCAGAGGGCAGTGACATATTTCTAGTTATAAAGCTGTTAAAATCCAGTGAAAAATGCAGAAAGATTCCTCCATATGTGCACCGCACAGAAATAAGTAGGAGAGTTCATACCAGGTTTGTCTATTATTTAGCAATCGGTTACATCACCGGATAAAGCAAACACTCTGCACTCAGGGAAGTGAGGGGAGAGAGCTGTCTCCCTGCATTTGGGCATATTTAGTGGAAAGAGTAATACAGAGTCTCTCTGTATTCTCTCTCAGTGGTTGTTATATTTTCTCCTTTTTTGCTCTGAGGGGATGCAATGGAATTAGCAACTGCTACACTTCTGTCAGCTGAGCAAACAGAACCAGTTCACCATTTCAGGGTTGTACACTGACTTATTCCAGTTACTGGGCAAATTATTTGATCTGCTGGGATGTCAGCCGGTGACTCAGAAATTCACTGTATGCATAATTGTCCAGGGAGGAAAAAATCTCAGCAGCTCTCTGTTGACAGTGGCACGCAGATCCATACCTCCATACCACTTTTTCCATCAAGGGCAAAGGAACAGATCTGCTGTCAGCTGGATCTTCTGTTCACATCCTCCTTCCCTATGGCACATCTTATCCAGTCAGCTCAAGAAAAGTGAAGAACTGCTGGGCTACAGACCCAGCTGCACAGCTGCCCCATGGCCATTCCATCATAGGGCAGGACTGACCAGAGAGCTGCTCCATTGGTAAATGGCACCCTGTCGAAATAAAAATATCTCATCTCCAATTCTGGCTTGTCCCTGGCATGTCCCTCTGAATGCACATGGTACCAGCACCAAGCTAAGGGGAGAGGAGGCCTGGATAGAGTGGGGAAGGCAGGGAAGGACATGGCCTGCTTTCGCCTCACTTACTTTTCTTGGAGTATGGCTGCTGTGGCTGTGGAAAGCAGGAGCAGTGTGAAGGGAGTCCCACGAGGGGTCAGGACTTGGTGTACAGAGCAGAGCAGAAGATTAGTATGACACATGTCATGACACCATCACTTCTCCAAAGATTTGTGGTATTGGTGTAGCACAAGTTCAGACTCACAGCATGGGTGTGTTACATCTTTTGGTGTCCTTGCTTAGAGCACAGCTCTAAACAAGGCAGGAGCCAGCATGAGCTCCCTAAAATTTCTCTGTCCTCCCTACAGCTAATGCTCACTTCCCAGGAATGCAGACATGCCAGTTTGCCTCTCAGTCAGCAAACTAATCCTTGCTCAGATACGATAATTTTCTAGAATAACCCAAGGTAGCAAGTAATCTCGGGATTACGCAGCACTGCCGGGGTCACAGAACCGCAATCAACTGCATAGGACCATGAGGATGTTCCAAAAAGGAGGGCAAGCATGGAAAAATAGCATTTGTGAAGCTTTTCAGGAGCACTGAGTGACAGGGGCTGAGATATGTGGTTTTCCATGCAGAATGCAACTAAAAGAGCTCTCAGAGAAGCTCTGTGTTTGCACAGGCCCAGGCTGAGCTCTGCAGGAAGGACAGATCAAGGGGATGGGGCTCCAGCAGCCTTGCTGGATTTCAACCCATGGGTGTCTTCTTCACCCTTTCTTTGGTGTAGCCTAGAGGTGGTGGTAACTGGGGAGCAAGATTTGAAGCAGGCTGGCTAATCTCACATGCTAGCAGGATATATTCAGACAGGCTGGGGCTTAAAATTGCCATCCAAAGCAGCCCCTACCCCTTGCTATGGTTAGGTGGCAGCTTTTACCAGAGATGAGAAACTTATATTTATTTTAGCTAGATTAGATCCTCCAGATCTGTGCACCAGTTTCAGACAGAGGTGTGGTAACGTGAGTCTGTCAGGGTACTCCTGATCTGGCTGGGCAGAACTGACAGAAAAGCCAAATGCACATTTCATTGCAGAAAAGATCAACCAGAAAAAGATCAGCATCGGCAGAAGCAGCCTGTCCCTGAGAGTGTGACTGTTGGATACTGTTGCTGGGTTACAGCCAGCTGATTTTAACACATCCCACTCTTTTATTTTCATTGATTTTTCAGTGTCTTTCAAAGATGGGTCTTTTTCACTTTGCCTCTTGCTTTCACCCAAAATGAAATGTGCTTTGGTTCAAAGCAAATAGGCAATCCCCCAATCGTATTTTATCCTACCAGATGTGGTATACAAAGTCTCCTACATTCACACAAAGAGATCCTCTCACTGCAATCAGGCTGGACATAACCTGGGGACTAATCCAGGGACAGTCAATGAATTGCCTCCTGAACAAGGCACAGGTGAAGGATATGTCCTAGTGAAACCCCGGAAGACTCAGGACAGAGAGGACCCTCTGTTACTGGAGGTGTCTAAGAACAGGCTGAACCTGGGCTTCCTAAACCCACGCACGTGGGTGCCACCACCAACACTGACAGCAGTATCAGGTGACACAGACAACCTCCTGCCCTGTGATGATCTTCTTTAATCACATAGAGCTATTTTTACTAACACAGCACATCGCTTGAGGAGGAAGGTGCTCCCACAATAAATTCATCACTCCCCTCTCTCCTATCTTATTCACCACCCTCAGTTTTTCAACTGCAAACCCTTTGCATTTAACAACATCCACCAAATAGCTTCACCTGTCTGTCCAAGGACTCCACAGCCATCACATTCCCACACTGCCAATAACCACTCCAGTCGCCAGCCTATCCCCACTGCAGCAACAGCCCCTGTCCCTTTACTTACAGAAACAACCTCTGATAAAGCAGAGATGGCCACAACAGCAACATCTCCCAGCTCTCGAGCAGCTTGGCACTGGCACGGTGCTGTGGTGCAGCACTGACATGCACGTGTGCTGGAGGAGCAGATGCAGGCACCATTGTCACATCACCCCTGAGCTCTGGTCCCTTTTAGAGGTGGGTTGGCAAACTTCTGGGTTAGGTTTTTAGGAATATGTATTTTGACAGAGATTTTAAACAGGGAGGAAAAATAGACACCCTCCTGAGAGCCTTTCTGGTTCCATTTTCTTTCAGATTGATGTCCAGTATAGGCTTATGTGGGCTGTTTTCACTAGAAACCAAGCTTTTCTCTGGCACCTTTATGGACCAGATTAAATTTGTGCCAGGGCTTTAGGTATTTGTTTTACTTTTTAACCTTTGCAATGAATTCATGTAGTTGCCTATGTGAGCATGGCAGCTGTCACCTCCTTTGACTCTGCCAGGAAAATCAACAGGCCTTTTCCCTGTTAAATAAATCCATTACTGAAGATACTGCACAAAAACATTTCAGTGTTTTCTTTTGGTTAGGCTGAGGAAAGAAGATGAGAAAGAAGCTTCAGGGATAATGTTCATGTGAAGAAGTTTGACTTAAACTCTTGAGTTGACTCAAAAATTGACTTTGCCAGGGATGGCAAGAATTAACTTCTCAAACACTTGGGCATGCAGGCACAGAATCTGCTTCCTGTTTAAGCAGCCATTTCAGTAGGTAGTCAGCAGGCAATGAGATGGGAAGGATATAAGGAGCACAAACTTCATATACAGCACATACATCCGAGACAGGTATGAAAAATGGGCCATGTTTTTGTTCTCTGGTTTTTTTTCTGAACCACTGTGTACACAATCCATCACAAAAGCAAAACACTAGCTTGAATTGTCCCAAAGTCAAGGCACAGAAACTAACAGATAGTTTTCCAGGATATTTGCAAATAAATGCTTCAACCCAGCTCCATACCTTGTAACATTTAATTAAATGACTTGATTTTTGTTATTTTTCATACCATAGGAAAAAAAAAATCTCCCTTTGGCAGAGAGTCCTTCCTCCTTAGATCTCAATCTCTGCCTACAGGATTTTTATGCACACAAACCTTGAATTGTCTTGGCACATACAAATCATGACGGATTTGGCTGCCTGATAATAGGAGCTGCAGTAGCTTATTTCCATAAACCAGACATTTCAATGTGCATAGAGCAACCCTGTGACTGTGATTGGCATGTGGTTACTTTCAATCAGCTTGTTTCTCCCATAGCTGGCACAATGCCAAGAGAAGCATTTTAATATTGAGGTGGTTGTGGAAAAGCGGCAGATGCAATAGCAGAGAAACCAAAAAAATAGTGCTTTATGAAGTGTTTTGGCTCATTTACCTGTAGTAATTAATTACTGATGACTAAGTGCCTGAGTTCAGGAAACAAAGGTTGTTTGTCTTGTACAGCTTCATTTGTCCGGTTTGGGATGGATAGGATCCACTAAAGCAACACCCACATATAAGGTAGGAAGCTCACAGAAATGGTTTTCTTCATATCAGCTAAATCAGGACCAGTATATTTTAACTCTTTTGCCCTATACTTGCAATTCATTTCTTAAGCCACACTATGTAAGAGGATGGGGAAATCAGCCTTACTCAGGTTGGTCAGAGCCCTCCTACCTTCCCCAGATACTGAAACAACCAGAGGCCAGCACTGTGCATAACCTCACTATATAATTTCGGGTTTCTACCATGAGTGTCCTTTCAGTGGGGCATTAATGCTGTGGTTGCCCAGAACTTGCTCATCTATTGCAACAAAAATGCACAAACAATTACTACAGATTATCCACTTGAACATTTTATCAGGATCCATTTAGCTGCACAGCTATAGCTTTTAAGTTTGAATAGTTACATGGCATATATTTTCATTGCAGAGGTAACAGAAGCTTGAAGCCAAGGGTGGATGCTTCACCACCTGTATTCTCCTTGGCTGGCCTCTCATATTCACAAAGCTGGACCTTTTCTCAAGCACTCAGATTGCCCTTTCTATACATCTTGGGGCTCAGACTTACAGTGAATTTATTGTCATTTAAGAAGTTTGCCCTATCCTCCTGAGTCATTAGGACTGCCAATGTGAAAGTTCTTCATCCACGTCTTTTTCTCCAACATGTTTTTACCTTTCAGTTGTGACAAGTTAAGAATTGAGCTCACTGCTGCCAGCCCTCTCTCAGCTGATGCACACTGGCTGATGCACACTGAATTGCTGTAGCAGAGCTTTGTGCTCAGGACCTGAATGTACTGATTTATCAAGTGTGACATGCTACTGATGGCTTCTTCTTTTGCCTGTGAATCTGGGTGTAACTACTGGTATAAAGAACAATAAGGGATTGCTTGTCTTTGTAATGATTTTGGTCATAAGAATAAATTATTTCAGAGTAGATGAATGAGGAAATAGTCTTTTCTATTTTTATCCTTTTTAGGTGAATGATCTCTGAATTTAAATGAAATTATAATTTTTAAAAGGCAAAAATCAACTTACATTGAGATGTCCAGGTTTGAGCATGGTCCTACTGGGACAATTTGGTGAGGGGCTTGGCACATGCCTGGCCTCTGAGAAAGGGACCTGCCAGTGCACTCCTCTGAGGCACCTTTCTCCTGATAAACAGGGAGTAAGGCAGAAGGGAGTTATTCAGCACCTATACTTGTGGATACTATGTACATCCCTACTGGCGATCTGGGAGAGCTGCTGCACTCTGCACTGGGACCAAATGGAGCCTGACAAGAGACAGGTGCTATGGCATTACTGGGGCAATAGAGCACTGATAAATCCTGAGTCCCGTGAGCCCAGATCAACCTGCTCAGTGCGAGTCTCTCTAGAGCACAGGATTTCTTTCCCCCACCAGGAAACTGCGTTACACTGCAGGACACCGCCTCTCCCTTCCCTCTCATTCCTGGTCCTTTTCATCTTGTGGTTGCTATGCCACTGAAACGAAATGTTCTCCTGACAGCAGCGCCAAGCAAAGCTCAGTTTCTGCAAGATCATTATTCCAGCTCTCATCCTGCCCTCAAACTTCCCGCGGATCTCCCCGCGAGCGCTGGCACTCAGAGCACGCCGGCGCTGGGAGAAGACAGGGAGCAGGAAGGAGAGAGACGCTGCTTCCTAAGCACCCTCAGATCCCGGTGCTCTTTATGTCAGCCCCGGCTCCACCTGTGGCCGCCAGCAGCGCCTCGCCCCTCTCTGTCCGCGTTCCTAGGGCTCAGCTCGGCGGTAACTCAGGATCGGGGCTCTGTTCCCAGCGCGCATCCCGGCCGCGGCTGCGGCACAAGGGCGGGAAGCGGCCGGAGCGCGGCGATCCCGTCCCGCACAGCATCCCGCACCTTCGGGGCCGCTGGGAGAGCTCAGGCATGAGCCGTCATTTAAAATAAGCCAGCTCAGGCCCGGGGCACTGAAACAGAAAAAAATCCTATCTGGAAATGTAGGGGAATAATCAGTGATAAGCAGCCATGAAGTAAGTAGTGATAAGCCATGTGGGAAGCCTTTGCCACCAGAAGCCACGCTGCTGGCTGCAGCTGTAGCTCTGCCTGTGCTTGTCTTCCTTCTGTAGCCACAGCAGTGTCAGGAATGCAAAAGTGGAAGTTTTATTTTCTTTGATTTGTTTCGTCTCTGTGAATTGGGCTGCCACATGCTTGGCCCAATAAACCCAGTTCAACTTCTGTATGGAGCAGTTCGTGAGAACACACATCAGAGGGAAAGCAGGGAAAGGTGAAAGTCACTCAGATTCACCCATCACCTAAAGAGATCCCAACTCATGACCAAAGTTTTTCCTAGGAAATCTGTTCACATGCCAAATGTTAAACTTCTGTCTGCTATAATTGGCTTCAAATCCAGGTAGATTTGGATAAATTGATGCATAAGCTCTAGGGCAAAAAAGACATTAAAAAGAAGCAAGAGCAAATGTTGGAAAGGTCTCAAAAATTTTTACTGGAATATGTTAACAAATGATATATTTTTAATACTTCAGCATCTCTTTTCAATTTAAAACAAAAACTGTATATACTAAAAACCTGCAGACACTGACAGATGTTTTCCTTTTAAATATTTATGCTTCTAAATTGAAAACCGCTATGGGAAATAGTGATCAAAATAACATTTTATTTTTTTGTCAGAAATTCCTTTTTGTTCCACATTGGTTTCAAGTCTGTGCTTTCCTGAGTTCAGAGTAGCCCTTCTGTGCCTGAGCAGTGCCACCGGACTCCAAGCAGTGCTGAGGATAACACATTTTCCCCGTTCTGGAAATTTTTCCTGCTTAATAGAGGGAAAATCCATTGAAATGAGAATTTCCAGCAGAGGATCTAATAACTTAAGGCACTAGCATAAGTTTTTTCTGAACTCACCCAGTGCAGAGATCCAACAACTGAGGGCATTGCAGGCTGGAGTGTATGGCTGAATTAAAAATAGTTTTACTGTCCTTTGAGTGGTCAAGTAAGGTTGCAGTAGTCAGTCTCAGAGCTGCCTCTACCTCCTGCCATCTACTCAGGCAGCTTCCCGAGCAGTCTTATTTATTTAATAGGGTTTCATATGGCTCTTTGCATGTATGAATTTCGTCTCACCTAATATCTGCAGAGTTACTGAGTCTACATGTCGGAAATGCAAAACTTGAATCCCAACACATCTGCAAAATCACTGCCTGCACCCAACTTTCACATAGCACTAGGGAAACCACCTAGCTCCTGTAGCAGTGTGACCTGCAAGTCACTCTTCAAACTTGTCACTCCAAAATACTTTTTGACTTGTAGGCCATTCCTTGGGACACTACTATTTGGTGTTGAGGGGATGAGTCAACCCTCTAGCTGCTACCACCTGTTGGATAAACGCTGGGTTCAGAAAAATTGGAACATCCTCAAGAAAAAGCAGGGAAAAAACAAATCCATATGGGGGAACTGGATAATAAATAGCTGCTGCAGAAATGCCTGATCAGTTGCAACTCTATGGTCCCCCAGTTCTGGAGCACCTGGCTGTGAATTGAAAGGGCATATAGGTACCTCAGAGTCAGTTTTGGCCTCTTTTTTTTTATTATTATCTAAGAATAAGATGTCTTTTTGATGTTATTGCTCATCTGTAACAATTTTTGCCACTTCACTGAGTGTTTTTCTACGTTTGCATAGTGTCTGGGCTTTTTAGTATGCCAGGTAGACTGCTCTGTGAAGAAGACAGGTTTCCCATGACAGCATGACACATAGAGGTGCAGAGCAAAGCTGCTGTATTCCCCACCTCACATACAAGCTCTTCATTGAGTTCACCCTCTTTCAGGTTTACATTCTTTGAAAAGGATGAGAAAATAATTGCTTCTCCTCCTTAATAGTGGTTATCATCACCATTCTCATTCCAAATTCAAAACACAGCACTGTAGCAGCTACTGAGAAGAAATTAACTCTACCCTAGCTGAAACCAGGACAGGAGCCCAGAAAAAACATCCCTAGGAAACAGATATTTGCTATAGTCTGACTCAGCAGCAAAAGCAGTAACTCACTGAATATTGGCAGAACAACACTTAAGGCAAGCCATAAAAGTAAGAAAATGTTTGGTTGACTGTACTTGCTGCTTCTTGCTCTGTACCTGGCTGGTAAATGGAGAATTCAATCTCTGTTATGGCCAAACCAGTACATTCTACAACGTTAAATTGCTTGGATAAACTACTTTCCACCTGAAAAGCATTAGAAGTTTTCAATAAATTTCAATGTGATCATGCATTTCAATTATTTTCTTTCTGGTCATTTGGTCAAAAGAGGTTTCAAATATTATGGTGTGAAATTCTGAGAAATGCATATGCAAATTCTAGGGTCAAAAATTCCTAGGAACTTATACAGAATGCAACCAATCCATTCCTCCAGATAAGCAGTGCATAATTCGCTCACTACATTCACTCGATCTGCTTCTGTCAAACTTGCCTAATTTTTAAGCTAAAGATTGCTTACCTTAAGTAATGTTTACTGCTTTTTGACACTGTTTGAGAGATGCACTAAAAAGATGAGGGGAAATTACCATTATACAAAACTCCAATCAAATTCTCAAAATAGTCTGATCAAAAATAGGAATCATTTTCTCTAAGTACCACAAGATTAAATAATAATGCCACTAGGTTGTCTTCTAATTGCATTCTGCTTCTTCGAACAATTAGATGCACTTAAGTTTTCAAGCACTTCTCTGCAAACATAAGAATTAGAAATGAATGCTTTACTTTTTAAATGCAATTAAGGCAAGCAAACAAACAATCTCAGCTTCAGTTGGCATAAATCAGCATAGTCATACTGGTGGAATTACAGTCTATGCAGAACTGTTTCAGTTAATAATCACAGGTCCTTCCCCATACATCTTTTTGCCACTCATTTATCTCACATGCTGCTTCTTTCCCAGTCCTGTAATGAATTCTAAAGAATTAAGATATGAATTGTTGCAAAGCAATACATTTTCCCTCAGACAGCCTGAACCCTTTGCCTTGCTCGATAACTGGTGCAGCTGCAGGCTAAAACGTTTGCCCCTGCAAGAAGTCTTCTCTTAGTGTCTATAACTATGTGTAGTAAACATTCTCAAAACCTTAAGCAGTTAACTTAGCGTCTCACTGTTGTTGTCTCACAACACACCACAACCAATTGCAGTGTAATAGCAGTGCCATAAGAGCTCAGGTAAGGTCAAAATCAGCCCCACAGGCTCCAGTGACCTGATACGCAACTACATGGGGCAACCAACCCGGCTGTAGGAGTGCAAACACATCCTCTTCTACCTCCCTGCTAATTCTGCCTTGGTTTTGACCTGCCCTACTTGCTGCTTTTCTTTTATGGGTCACTTGGGAGGTCAGGATGGGGGGGATGGTGCTGGATCCCAGCCTGGGAAAGCTGCAGTTCTTTTCCTGTTTACCTGTTTGGACCCACTGTTCTCAACGGGCTTCGAGGTCTCTGTGTGCACTTTTCTTGATGGTATCCAGACATGTTCCTTCCTCTCTCAGAAAATAAACCAACCCAGACCTAAGACTGGAAGAACTGAAGATAAATTGAAGAGTCACAGATTTTTGTGGCCTTGGCACTCTGCTTTTTCTCCATTTTAGGGAGCTTGTTCTTGTTTTCCGTTCCCTATCACCTTTGTTGGGGCAGGAGCAAGTCTATGTGGTATAAGATTCCCCACAAGGTTTGATTTCTCAACTTGATATTACTGTAACATGACTTTAATGCTCATAGCTCTTTACAGCCACAAATAATGTAACTGTCTCTTGGTGCCTGGTTGCCAGAATGGCAAAGAAGTGCTAAGTGAAAGGCCTATTTTACATTAGCCATAATCCCTTTTAAACGGAGTCCTTCAATGTGTAATTTCCTGCCCTAAACTACTGGCGTTTCTTTTTGTTTAAATTCTATGTTGAAAATACCCCATTTCAGGTATTTTAACACATTATGTTTCTACATAAGTTTAAAAAATACAATTTTAATATAATTTTCGAGTCCAAAACTGCTTTATTGGTTGGCTCACTGCATCTTTTTTCTTCTTCTTTCGTTCTTTTATAAAAACCAAATTCCAGTTGTGAGTTCATGAGCTGTAATAGAAAGAACATGTATATCTGAGCTCAATAGACTACAAGTACAATTTACAGTTTATGAAGGGGAATTCTTTCCATAGATTTTTTTCTTCCAGCTCACCAGACAGAAGCAATTTTCTGGTTTATTCTTCATCCTTTTCCAGGGGTTATGTTTCAGCAACAGACCAGGTTCCCCTCACTGCCACCCAAGGACCGCAAAATGCTGGCAACCCTTCAGCTTATGATAATGCTTTTCAAACATGTGCAGCACATTCCAGCATAGCACTGATGGTATTTAGGGGAAGAGCACAGAGGAGAAATAAAGAAACAGGAGAGAAGGTGACCCTCACTTCATGGTACTGCCAGCCAGAATAAACAGTGTCTGCTCTACTGTGGCTTTTCATGTGCAAGGGTGGTCTAGTGGAGAACCTAGAAATTCTCTGTCTGAGGGTAGGTACAGCTCTTTGATGTCACCCTTCCACCCACCACTGTGGGTGTGCTACAACAGAGGGAAAGGGAAAGCTTGGACTTTTCTAGAAGACAGCCCTGAGTGAGGACTGAGCTCCTGGAGTGGCCAGTCGTCCCACATCCCTTCTCCTGTCACCATCAGTGTTGGTGCACAAAGGCCACGACCAGATGGGGTTTGGTGTATGACAAATTGTCAGCATCAGACTGAAAAGCTCTGAACAAGGCACTGATGATGATGTTCTTCACTCTTGCCCTCCAGAGAACCTCAATCTTTCTCAAACAGCACAGAAAGGAACCTCTTAAAGCAGCAGGGGAATATAATAAATGCAAGTGCAATACAGCATTTATAAAGGAACACATAAGAGTACTGTGAGAAAAAAAATAAAGAGAAAAAGTAAAACCTTTGTATTTGCATAAATGAAATATAGTCATTCATGCTAGATTTAGCCATGTCAGTATTAAAATTAATTTCTTGTCCAAAACATAATATTTTGCCTATGTTTCACAAGTTCAGAAGTGAATCCTCAAGGGATTTAAACCATGATTCTTTACCTTACATAAAACAGAAGCATTCAAGTATTTATATATGCTTCTATTCCAAGTCTCATTACCTTTACAACATATCTGAGTTTCCTCTGCTTTTTTGATTGCATGGTGAGAAGGATACAATTTATATGTATTGGCCTATAAGTCGGTCTTCTCTTAGTATTACAGTAGTCATGGTTCAAGCATTTTAAGATAAAATTCATCAGTGCAGAGAGATTAGGAAAGCAGAAAACACTGAAAGTGGCTTCATGAATTCTGCATCTCTTCCCAATTTTTCCATTAAAATTTCTAGCCACAACAAAATGCCCCATTGGCTCAGACTGACAATTCATCCATCTGTTGTCTGGCCAACAGAAGATATGTGCAGGTATTTTGGGAAAAAGAGCATAAAACCAAGCTATATCAGAAGTGAGTGCTGGTATCTCCCTCCTCCCCACGCCCTCCGTGCAGTACTCTACATTAATATATTTCATTTATAATTTTATTCCTCTGTTGCCCCATACTGTGATACACACTTCAGTTTCTTACTGTCATCTTTCCCCTGAGCATCCCAGATCGCCTTCAGGCTCCACCACCTCTCTGTTTTGCTCACAAATCGTGTATGGGTATATTTAACAGTACAGCCTGCAGTAATGTGTCTCTCATGGGGCTGCATTAGTAACCTCATTCCATTGCTGAAAGTTTTCATTTTCTATCTTTTAGCAGTTATTTGCCCCAAAGGGGCTTCTTTCCTAGTTGGAGGGGGTTTTAAGAGTTTTTAGAGTTTTTAACCTGGCTAATGATCTTGCTGAAAGCTTGTAGAAAGTCCATATATACTATGTAGATCCACATATAGTTCTTATTAAGGACTCTAACAGCTCTGTGAGGCATAACTGCCTTGATAATATGCATATTGCCTGTTCCTTTTTGTAATGTATTATCAAAATCGTGTATGCATTATCAAATGTTTGATGGCTTTTTTACAGATTTTCCACAAGGAGAAAATAGACCCACTTGTCTACACATTCCAAGATCAGTCTTCAGTGGCTGAAGTTATCTTTGTCAGCTTTCCTTTCTTTAGTATTGTGGAAGGTTTAAACTATATGTTATTCCCATGTGCAATAGTTTAGTAATGTTATATTTGAGATTCCTCAGAATTCATGGCACCATCAGTATCTAGTCCTGGTGATCCGTAAAGTTTGTCCTTCTTCACTCAAAAGCCTGAAATGGAAATACCTCCAAGAAATTCTGTTATAGTTTCCATAGCAGCCTGACCTGAAAAATATGTGGGATTTTCTGCTTTGATAAAGTCTTTCTTATCATTTATGTCTAAGGCATTCTCCAGGCAATGAGAGGAAAAGGCATCATGTCTATTTCTGGGATCCTCCTTTCCTTCAGGCTGTGCCTCAAGGGATGCACAGCAGTTCACCTCTGGGCCCCTCACCATGTCTGCCAACTTTCTCTTAGTGGCTGTTACCTCATGGCATCAGGAAAAAAATGGTATGATGACCATCTCTATTCTAACCTAATTGCTTTTTGTTTGTGGCTACAAGGTACCCCAGGCTGAGTCAGCCATTTAGCATTACACCCCCAAAAATCTATATCCATACAGATATATAGAAGCCTATATACATGCTGCCACTCCCACCTCAGCATTATCTGTGATGTCAATGAAGTCTGTGTCCATTGAGGTCTGGTACTGGTGCTGCCTATAGGTGTCCCACAGCTGATTGGGTACTGAAGGAATCATGATCTAGACATGTTTTATGGAGTATTTAAGGTAAGAGACATAAAAAATGAAGACATTTGAGGAGCAGGAGAAAAAACATTTCATTTTCAAATGACAAAGGAAAAGGGAGTATTCTGCTGAAGCTGAACTATGCATTCTGATGTGATAAATTTCCATTTCTTAGCAGTTAAGCCTGGATTCCCACTTTCCATGATTATGATTCCTAAAAAGCAAGAGGAAGTAATAATCTCATAGCTATGAATTTAAGTGAGGCTAGGTGATTCACTAGAAATATCATGAGAGAGCCCTCCTGGACTGATAAATCTGAATTAGATGGATTAACAGGATCTTTCTAGCTCCAGCTCCCAGCCTTAACTAAGATTTTCCATAGGTTACTAAGAGTGCTAATTTACAACTTTTCCCCACATGTACACTCTTCTTTAGAAAATCTAATATTGGCTATGTCAGGATAATGGATGCAGGTTTTCCTGAGTCTTTGTCCTCATTCAGGTTCATTGGCTCTCTCTTCCTCAGAGGTATGTAGAGCAGTCTGCAGCTTTACTACAGATGACAAATATGTATCATTTTGAACAACATAGGGAAGCTCATTCTGGACTTTTCTCAGCTTTTTCCAGTATTTTCCTCAACTTCCTTATCATTCCCAGTTCATGATTATTTGGCTTTATTTTTTACTGCCCTGAAAACACCCTTACTCGGGGAGAAGAAAGAATTCACAGCTGGTATGTTCCTCAGTGCCTTTGCCAATCAAAACATAGAGCTTGCCTTTTACTGGCAGCATAGTTATCATGATTCAAGCCACTTGGCTCTCCTGTTAGCTCTCTGGCATGTAAAGGAAAGTTCACACCAATGAAGAAGAGAACCATCAAGTCATTAAATAGATTTATTTGAATATTTAAGTCTTTGGCTGCAGAGAAGTGTCTAGGGAGAGCTCCATATTTAACAAGGGGGTTTACTGAAACCACGCCCACAGACAGAACTTTGCAACTTGCCGACACCTTTGCTGAGCTCCTTTCTGCAAAAGAAAGGGAAAACTCTGGATTGCAAGAGACACTGAAAGATGAAATCAATCCTTTCTAAGGTGGGACTGCAAGGTGTTACTGGCAGAACAGGAAATCCAATTCCCAATAATACCACACGTGGTTATGAGGAAATTATTCTCCTGTTAGTCAGAGAGAGTCCAGGTAATAAGCAGGAAGTCAAAAATCCAGGGCTTGACTGGAAGTAGCATGTGACCTGTCACGTCTCACACATCAAGCACTTTCAGACTCAGACAATCCATCCTCTTCGGGATCTTTAGGCTTGAGCTGAACCTTGCCTCTTTTCATGAAACTGTGTTTGGAGCACAGACTCAGCAGCTGGAAGACCACTTGCCCAGAGTGTTCAAAGAGTCATAGCACAAACTAGGAGCTCTACTTGTCACAGGTGCTCCGGGTGACAGCGTCCCTCCTCATTCCTCCTCCTTCCTGTAGCTTCCATGAGCCAAGGCAGCATTCCTTATATGCCCTCTTATGACACTTTCCTGCCATAAAACAGAAGAAACCTTACAGGTCTATAAATGACATAAAAATGAGAAAGATGCACTAGACATGCAGAGCAAAGAATTTTTTTTTCTTATTTTGCATCTTCCAAATGAAATCTACCGTACCATAAGAATTATTGCAACTTTAAAAAGAGAACTTATGTAAAATCAAAACCCAGACAGGAAATATAGTAGAGGAATAATTTTGGTCCTTCCAAAAGATTTCCCTTTGAATGAGGTTTGAAATACAAAAGGGTAGGCAAAACCCCAGTAATTTTACAGTTGTCATTTTTTAGCAAATCAAATGGACAAATAGATCTTAAAAATAATATTTTCCTAAAGGATGATCAAATAATTCAGTCAAATACCTGGAAAAAGAGATAGTTTACTAAGAAGTGGTTAAGTCCTCTTAAGATGACTTCACAGGATTGTCTAGATGAGAAAAACCAGTGCTAGGATGACATAAAATACTTTCTTTTTTCTTTCTGTACACATGTAAGTTTTAAGGGAAAACGTGTTTCTTCTATGACAATGTTATAAATTTGTCTATACAGATCTGAACTGACACGAGTGACAGCTGTCAAGGTTCTAATCCATTTTCCTAATGAACCTTATTAATCAAAAGGAAACAAGTTTAACAGGAGACACCCATTTGCTAAAACAATCTATCACGATTGGTTAAAGTGCTCTCTTGTTCTTAGAAAGTTAATCCTGATTTTCTAAGAAAATACATAAGATGTTGGTCACTGGCACCATTGAGTTCTTTGTCTCCACGCTGACATTGCCCACAGGAATTGTCAGTTTTATGCTTGGCTAACTGGTCAAAAAAACCCCAAACCACTATGTTCAAGGACTCATTACCCATACACTTTTTCATATATATAAGGCCATCTGTATACTAATGCAAATAACAGCTTTTGAAAATTAAGTTGAAAGTAAAATATTCCTAACTCAACAGAGGAAATTTTTGTTGTTGTTTTATCCTTGGCCAAGGTCTAGCCTTTGGCAGGCCAGCAAATAAATAAGTTTATGTAAGTTAAATAAGCTTTCAGGATCTACCTAGTTTCTTCATCATTAAAGGGCAAAACATATTAAATTTGGAAATATTCCCCCATGCCCTAAAACATCTCATCAATCACAGACTTGTGTTTGCGTTGACATCTTCTTTTGCCTCCAAAGAAAGGAAGTTGGCTAAGCAGAACATCTGCCTAGGGCCAATCTTTTCCCTGAAGGAATCTGGTGCTTGTTTGAGTGAAATGAAACTACCAGTTTCCAGCAAATATTTGTGAGAGGGGAATAGGAGTAAAGGCATTAAAAGTAATTGCTTGGTCAATTTAAACACTTGCTTAAGCAGAGCTTCTCTTTCTCCAAAATGGCAATAATAATAATAATAATAACTTTAGGCCCTTTGATAGTAAATCTTTCTACTTGATGCCTTACAATTCAGTCTAGGTCTATTGATATATTTAATACTAGTTCAACGTATGTCAGGAAAAATTCCATCCGTGAAAATAATTTCAAACACTAAGGGACCCAACTTGAAGAAAAAGAGAAAAATGAACAGGAAGGAGACATGTTTGTGCCATTTTTGTTACCATTGCACATGAAAGAGAAGTAAACTCCATTGGAGAGGGAAGGGAAGGCTTAGGATAGACTGTATAACAGCATTTAGCTAATTTGAAAGACCAGACTCTGCTCTGTGACTTAAAATCCTAAACTTTACTGTATTCTGTAGTGTCTTTTTAGAGTAAATAAAGAAATATAAAGTAAAATTTTTTATAAGAGCAAATCAGGAATACCTCCATTTTTGTTCAGTAAAATGCTAAACAGTCCATTTAAAATCTTTTTCAGTTGCCTCATTTGAGAAAAGATAGGAAGTATTTGCAGGTAGCACTGACACAGGTGAGACACACAGAGAAAAAACAGAGGCTCAGTCCGTCATGTTGCATTTCCTTAGCTTTTGCCAGTTACCACCACAGCGTCTAAATATCTGCCTCTGGGCAATGCAATGCTCCCAAAGCCTTGGTCACACTGAGCTTCCCAGCACCCACCTCATCCCCGGGTCTCCTAGGGCCCACAAAAGGCTGATTCTGGCCATGGATATACCTGCAAGCAAATTCAGTTTGGCTTATAAAGCACATGGGAAACATGGGGCTGTGCTTGGAGGTTCCCTTGGCTTGGACCAAGTGAAGACCATTTTTCATCTGAATTCGGGTTCCATGGGAGTTGTCCTCTTGTTGGCCTGGGATGGGAAGTTTGAGAGTTCTGTATCTGATCCTACACCCTCCCCATCCAACCTATCAAAGTGGTTCATGTGTCACTGCCTCCCTCCTTTTTTCTTATTCTCAAATCTGTTCCCTTGCTCCATTTGCCTTCCCTCAGTCTCTGGCTGTTGTCATGGGTTGCAGCTCCACTCATGACCACTGGTTTAGTTTCAGCACAGAGAGCTGAGGATTGACAGGGAATGAGGAGGGACAGAGATGTTCTCTGCTGCTGCTGTCAGCAGTCTGGTCTGTGCTTTCTTCTCCATCTGCCCTGCCACTGTCACCTCTGTTTCCCCAGGCCTTGTCCTGGAAGTGCCCTCTGATGGAATCACTGTCAGGGAGCTGAGATAATATTCAGGCTTTCATTTGCAAACTGAGGGTCCCATGAGCAGCTTTCACGCTCTGTGATGGTCATTAACAATTCCAGTGAAGGCTTTACCTCATGCTTGATGTTGTAGGTGAGGTCTCAACTGCAGTTAGATGCCAGAAAACCCTTCTTGAGGGGCAGGGAAGGAAGGCTGTGTGACTGCAATGTAATGAAAACATGAAAAGATGTGATGTAACGATTTTGAAGTCTCTGATGCACCAGAATGCAAAGCATATGTTGAAGAAGCTTCAAATTAAAAAAACTTAAGGATATTCAGTGCTTTAAAAAGTTGACTTGCTTTTTCTAGACAAAAATATGTTTTTCCTACTGCCATCAGTGAAGAAGATGTTAATGAAAAAAAATTTCCCATGGACCTTTGATGTCATCTGAAAGTAAGATGAGAAATTGCTGTTCTTATTTAGGTTTTGGTTTTCATGACGCAAGATGTCACTAGCAATGATGTCATACCACCACTTCCATGGTCTATATTTATCCAGCACTCGTATCCTGACTGGGTTGTAAAATTTTATTAATTCCTTCTGCATCCCCCACAAAAATGTCAGCACCACTTGCCACATGAGAACACAATGACGATTTCTTGCACATTGTTTGTACTTCTATAAATGAAATGCAACTGCTCACCTCACTTCTCAAATTGTCCACCAAGGTATTGGATAGTAATTTAATACATTTAATACAATATTTACAGTATTCCAGAATATCTTACCTAATGCTTATGTTTCAATGAACTGAAATTACTTACAATATCACAAGCAGTGATGACCACCATTGTAATGGACAGCATCAAATTAGCCCCATGTAATTCCTTATAATGAAGAAAATATTTGGTAAGCAAAGTACTACTGAAGTTAAGCCAGCTTTCAAAAAGACATTTTTAAGTATTTCATATAATTTCGTGCTCATTGCAGTAGCATAAAAGCTGAGAAAAGCTGATAAAATATACTTTGATAAAAAATCACCTTATTTTCCCACAGCTGTATATTTTTATTCTTACCTACTATTTTTAATGGCTCCGGAAAATATTTTCCTTTTATTTATTTGCATCCTCAACTGTAAATCAGAATTGCTGATGATATCAGGATAGACTTTGGAACAAAGCTCATTAAATATTGTTAGCCTAACTCTGCAGCTCCTAAATGACTCAAGTTTCTTTTAAAATTAATGTGAGGTTGCTCTGTAAGAGAACTTAGCATTATTATTGTACTGCACTATGCTTCATTGTTCCAGAGATCATTAAACATGGTACACTAACATAGAGTGAGAATCTTGCATGAGGAGCAAGTTCCTGGAAAGCTGCAAAAATGCTTATTGCTAGCAATGCATAACTATGCAACTCTAATAATCATTATAATGATAGGTACTTGTTAGATATTTTGGGTTGTAATTTTTATTGCTAGGTTTAGCACACATGTAATGAAGAGTAATTTCTTTCCTTCCTAAAGGAATTACAAAACAAAAACATTACAAACACAAAAGGATGAAATGCTCTGATTTTACCTAAAGAGAGAAATAGTCCTTTACCACACTGTAGTACAAAATGGATAGATAAGACTGATCCTGCACAGTGCTGTTAGAGGTTGAAAATATGGAAGTATGAAGGGCATGGATATCCCTTTACCTGGAGTGCTCACAGCCTGCAACTTGCCTTCTCCAGGGAAGCAGAAACAGAACTTTTGGTAAGCTTCTAGAGATAATATGCAGACATTTACACAAGCTTCCCATGCAATGCTTTAGGTAGATTAAGCTTTAAAATCAGATAGTCCTGATGTGCCAGGGTTTTAGGTGTTTGGATGCTATTTAGGCCTGGAGAATTTGGGCCGCTTTAGCCAGCCACAAGTTACACGGTAAGTAATACATAATAAGAAACCAGAATTATTTATAAGAAAAATAACTTGAAGTTAGTTTTATTTGATAATGCTTTTGTAAAATGGCAGGTTTTCATGTTTTAAATAATTAGAAGCATTTCAGGTAAAGAAATTACAGGACCTACTTATTCAATAAATAGTCCTGGAACTTCTGTTCTAAAATGAAGATGTTGAAAAGATCTCCGATCTAGAGTGGGCTTGTCAGTTCCAGGCATTGCACCCTGAAAACTAATTCTAAACCAAAGGAATTTATACCCCCATCCATAAACTAAATTTCCATCTCTGATTGCACAGCTCTGGAATTTCTGAATGCCAGACTTTGAGTGACACAGAAACATTCATTTCTGAGTCACAATCTTAATTGACTGTGAGGTATCACAGTGTCACAAAATTTCATATCATCATTAGACTTGGTTTATCTCAATATATTCTTTTCCATGTAAAGGTCTAAATAATCAGTAGACACAGGAATCCATGCCAGTTCTAACAAGAAAATCTTCTAATTTAGAATATTGGCTCTTAAAATTATTAGTTGACATATGTACCACCACTAAACAGAAAAATCTTCCAGTGACTTGCGAATTAAGTTTTATCTGGCAAACAATGTTTTGTCTGCATTGTCCTTCATATTCTGCTGATTAATTAACATTAATTGGATAATAAAAACAAGGGGTGGGAGTGTTTCTAGGAATTATGTTTGCCATGGAACATGGCTGATTCAACAGGTCTAATATGCAGTAAATAATCTGACAAATCTACACCAAAGCAATCCTTAAAAGTAATCTTCAAACAAGGATAGTTTAAAGATAAAATCCTTAAAGATTAACAATACTTAATCTAAAGTCAAGGAAGATGAGTAACTTTCTGGTTAATCATTTGAGCTTCCACTTAGTTCAATATTACCATAGGTGCTGCTTTATAGTATAGGCAATGATGGATTTCAAACCCTGTTGAAAAGTAATAAAAGTTTATTCTGAAATGTCCTACTGACATAAAGCATCTAAGGTACAAGAGAGGAATTTACCATTCAATATTTTTCCAAGTAAAAGTTTTTGGAAACTGATCCAGAGTTGGTGAAGGCATTTAATGTTCTTCCACTGACTGCATAGGAGATTGGATCAGCTTTTAAGAGTGTCACAGAGGTCCTCAGAGCAAAGATTTCTTTCAACCGAAAAATAACAGACTGAGGATTTAAAAGTCTACAATCATTTGACTCTGCTGGCATGTTTTAAATATAAAATAGGAAAATGCTATAAATAAGTATTTACTTTTGTATCATATTTTCATATCATATTAACTACCTATAATTCTTTTCACCTGAAAATTTCAAACTGCTAGAAATATATTAATCAATACTAAAAGAATAAACAATACAAAATCTCACTGTCTGAACTGGAGTCAAATATCTGACTAAAAAATGGAAACAAAGAGTCATAAATAATTTTCTTCCAAATTCTTGAACAAATGTCTATCACAATTTGGACATTGACGTTACAATTTTTGACAGGTTTGAGGTTATGGTTACATAAATATGTTAAAATAAAAGAAAATGCCCACTCTAGTAAAAAGGCTGTAGAAAGATTGAAAAATTGTGTAGAAAGTTGCCAAATAATAAAGTCTTGGACCTTTTCTGGTTTGCAAGCTCACACATAATGTAAACTGATTTTTATCTGTTTGAAATAATTTTAGTTATTATCAGTTTTAATGGCTACTTTACTACAGGGATCAATTTACCAGTACCAAAAGCAACTTGAGTGTTATCCACAGAACATTGCTTTGACCTCACTTCCAAAGATGTCCTTCTAGGAAGACACTAATGAAAGTCATCATATTATGCAGGTACCCCACGGCTAGACCTGATGGGAAAAGAAAGAGAATTTCCAGGGCCTGTGGCTCTAGGATAACCAGCAATGCCAGGGCCCCCAGGCACTCTTCCATTGAGATAGGTACTTGCAAGACCACAGACTAGCTGGAAAATCTACATTTGGAAAAAAACATCCCTCTCCTTTTGGTCAACTACTTAAAATAATCATGAGCCAGAAGAAAAAGTTTTCTAGAGAAAATTTCTCCCTCGAGGGGTAAATTTTTAGCAGAATGAGTGAAAAGGACCAGGCTTAAAGACTCAGAAAAACACATTTGATCCATACCTTCAAACTTAGAAAATATGACATTACATCTTTACCTGTCCATGTATTTGGTCTTGTACATCACAATCTGCCATGTGATTTCTGATCTTTGGTTTGAGGAAAATTGATTTGATAAATAACAAGTGTGTGATTCAGTGGTTTTGGTGTAGTCTTGGTTTGTTTGGGTTTTTTTGAAGTGATTGCTACTGTTAAGACATCAATGCTTATTTGGAGGAACTGTTTGGAAAATTCTTTAGGAAATCTAAGATTTCCAGGGTAACAGATCCCCATGTCTCTCTTCTCTTCCCAGAAATTAAGAGACTGGTAAGGAGGGATATGAAAATTATTGATTAGCCAGCAATAACAGAATCAAATGACACAGTCATAGAAGCCATATGGGACACATAAAGGTTATAAAATAATATTTAACAACCATGTGCAACTGAAATTTCCCTTCAAACAACTTTCTGAGTGAGCTGGCTCAGTGGAAGGGAATGCAAAAATACTGAGCACAGGTTTCCAAAAAAAAACCAAACTTGCCACTGCCAATGAAAAACCCGGATGGTGGGAGCTTCCCCTGGCTGAACCTCTCTGGGTGTACTCTACCAAAGAGTATCTCCGGATACCAGAACTTCCTGTGTAACTTCACTGTGTAAAATCCCATTCACTACAAAGTGCCTCTTCTGATTTCCCTGGAGTTACTGCAGATTTTAAAAAATGTAAATGCTAGGAGAAGCCATCTGAACCTACTGGCATGGTGCTTCAGAGAGATAATTTTGTGGTTTAAGATGTTTGTTCCAGGAGGGAAATGTGTATGAAAAATTGTTTAGCATTTTAATCTCCTGAGCAATTTCTATGAGATTATTGATTGCTGTGTCTCACTGAGCATTGTAAAAAAAAAAACAGCACCAGAAGGAAGTGGAAATTGCACTGAGAAAACATAATATAGACCCAGAGATGATTAGAAAATACAGCTGGGTTCTAATATCTGTCAAAAGCAAGTGAAATCTAAGTAACAGGTGATTCTTTGGTCTTCCAGATGTAAATGTGGAGTGTTGAGTCAGAGAAAATAAAATAGAAATGCATTTTCTGCTGCCTCATCTGTAATAAGTTAGACTGGCAGCCTAAATCATTAAATAACTCAAAATTATGAGAATTTATGCAATGGGCAGTGGAAGTGGGTCTTGAAGAGTCACTGCACCAAGTAGCGTGTTTTGAGCTGGAATAAACAAACTGTTCTCAAGCAATTTCTCATGTTCACCTGCCACAATTTCCTGTTCTCTTTTCCCTACTCCAGGCAAGCTTCCCAATAAAGTTATTGCATAAATGTAGATAGTAGTAGTAGAATTCTGTCTATCAAATGCAACCAAAGTTACAACCTTCACTCCAAAGTAATTGTGATTTTCTTCTGGAAGCAAGGTTTGGATTACTGCTGTAGTTTGCATTTTTGGGTTGTTCTGAGATGGTTGCTCCTTCTTTTTTATGCCCAGGGAGAATATTAGCATTTAAAAATTCTTTCATTTTTATATTTACTGCATTATTGCTTGCTAAAGTAGGTTTCAAGGTCTTTGCACAGCCAGTTGAAAAAGCGCACTAGCAAACAAAGCTGCAGAAAACCAAACTGGCAGTGCAGAATTTTGACCTGGCCCATGATAATACACACAGCAGGTCACTGTGCAGATACTCTGATTTACTGTGCTGAACTGCATGGGGCAAGAAAACGCCACACATTTACAAGGCAATTATTTGTGCCTGATTGATTCCAGCTGACTGCAAAGTGCCTCTGTCAAGGCTGAATACTGGTGCTGAAAAGTAAAGGACAATACGTGAATAACAACAAGAAGCTTGGTTAAGAAGAATAAACACAGAAATAAGAGATGAAAACTCCTAATTCCCATTTGGCCTTGGATTTCTGTATCATTTTTGGCAGACTTCTTCACTCTAGGAAGAAATCTTGACTTCTCTATTTGCAATGCAGAGGAAGCAATTTCTATTTATTCCCTTAGTTGTCTCAAGGAATGTTTGATGCTTGCATCACGCTTGGGAGGTATGGTTGTTTTCTTCATCCTTTTCTTTTTCTAATAAATCTTGTGCTCAGCCACACTATGCAGTCTAGAATTTTTGAGCGCTTCCTTGCTGTAATAACAAATACATAGAGAAGAGACATCAGACAGACCCCAGAATCCAGCCCAAATTTGGTCATAACATCAGCTCTCAAGAACCAGCTGCTCTATGTGGGAGGCAGCCTGAAGGGGACTGACTGTGTTGCACTGCAAAGCTGGATGAAGTGAATGGGCCACTTCTCCCAGGGTGTCCCAATTTCTGTGGCTAGCAGAATGCCATGGGAACTGCACAAGAAGATCAGTGCCTCTGCCTTGCACAGGCCTTATGAAGACGTGGTGGTCACAGCACACATCTTACAAACCTTACAAATGCTCTTACCTCGCTGCATGTCAGATTATGTGTATATATGGCAAGAGAGAGATCCATCAGTCTTTCTGAGGCACTGATTTTCTTAAGCACATGTAGCAAAAATCTGCCAGGAAATGTATAGTCCAACATTAAGATTGTGTCTTTGTGAGCTTTGCACACACTTTAGCAGTAGGAGAAGAATCTTAGATACTTACTAGGATTCCATTGCAGAACACGTCAATGGAAATATCCTATATGAACTACTGATATCAACAGCAACGTGTCAGATATTAGGGGACTTGAAGCCAAACGGTTCATCTTAGTTCCACCGTTTCCTAAATTCTGAATGCTTGGCATGGCAATCTTACTGTTTCTAATGAAGATTTCTCTTTTGAAATAAATTATTTGCTGAGATAATGTTATCTAGATGGTTCATAGCAACAGAGCCATCATCCATACTCGCACTCAACATGTTGCCACAAGTGCTAGTTACAGGCAACTCTTACTTAAAGGTCAGAACAGAAGGAAGAGGCTTGTAATGGTCTTGCTGGCTGAAGCCAGATTTTATACTTTGCAGCTTCATTAGCTGGAATTACATCACAGGATACAGACAAGCAAGGCCTGAATTGATCCTTCTTGACTGAATTCTAAATGAATGGAAATTGACTGCATGGTTTTGCTAAGGAGCAGCAATAATAGCATAAGAAAGTTATGATTTCTAAGAAGATTTATATCTTTATAGCACTTCTTTTCAGTTTATGTGTTTCAGCTGTGGTCATGGGACTTGAAAAATGAAGAGTCTTTTGCAAGATGTTTTTTCAAGCAAACCGAAACAATATATTGATTTTTCAGTGTGTAATTTTAGAGTTCTTTCATTCCACTTAAAGAATCTTGCCTTATCCCAAGCACAGAAACCTCAGGATATTTTGGAAGCTTATTTCATTGTACTGATAATTACCAGTTATCAAAACGTCCTCATCCCTCCCGCTCCTGAAAGAGATTGGGCCTGTATGTTGTAGGAATGTATCTAGAGATGAGGAATCCTTTAATGAGCTGATATTCAGTACAATGGGTTGGTAATCGGGTATTGTGGACTTTTCTTCAGTGTAATTTTGAGGAATTAATCTCACTTCACTGATTTTACACTTCCCCAGAAATACTCATAAGGATACACTTACAAAAAGTGTTTCCGGAAAACAAAGAAACCAGTTAATTCCAAGGATGTAGAGAAAATATGACATCTCAGTCTCTTCCATTTCTTGCCATATTACAGCCGGCAGATTCTGATCACACAAGCTTAAAACAGTGTCCTGAAACCAGTTTTACTGAACACACTAACGGGGATGTTTACTTGCAGAGAGTCATCTAAATACACAGGTCTGAACACAGAAGAGCAAAATAACCCCCTCTTTTGACCATACTCACTGTCAGATAAAATCCCATATTTTTCTCTCAAAGTAAAGAATATTTTATTTTGGAATTCGGGAAGCAACACTTCTCAACCACTTGACATGACACAGGATGGTTTGGTAAGAATAAGGCATTAAGGAACCCCTCCACTGCCAAGGTGAACGTGCTTTCATGTGCTGGGATTTGAAGTTCTACATTTTCTTTTCTGATTTTTCTTAAAATATGTCTTGATTGGTCAGGCTGAAAAGATGGAACAAAATGTCATTTTGTCATGTCCTATGAGTGTGTTACCAGTACTGTAGGGTTTGTTAATAGAAAGTTAATGTTATCTCCTGCATTAAACTTTCCTCCTTTTTCTATGTGAGATTTGCCCATCTCCAGAGCATTACTGAATTAGCCAGACAAGTCTAAGTATATTAAATAAGAATCTGAATACACAAATCTGACTCTGACTTTAAAAGTTTGTGTCCAAGAATATGGAAGAGTAGGAGTAACATGTTAGCTAGGGTTCACACGAGGATGAAGGAATAGGCTTTGCTTGTAATTTTGGTTAAAAAACAGATTACAAATTTCTGACTGATAGTATTAATTATTTTGGCCCCCTTTTTCAGCACTCTTCTGGTATTATAATTCAATTACATGCATTACCAGAGCCTGTTTCTGTGGCATTTGGCTGTCTGTCTATCAACATGCATTTGCAGCAAAGAAGTCTTGAAAGGTTTGGAGACTGGATTTGCTTCAAGCAACCATCCAAATAGCTGAAAGATTATCCAATTCTCCTGCATATTTCATTTCTTGAAAAAGAGAAAAAGACATTGGAAATTTCACGAAGACAACCCTTCACTGAGATTTCTACCACTTCTGATTCTACTCTCAAACGAAATACTGGAGGAAGAAACATTCATGTCAAACACATCAGAAATATATAAAAGTTTGTTTCTTTACTTTTTATGTGATTAATTCAAGTGAATGAACTCATTTTCAGTATTGAAGACATGAGCATATGAAATAGAAAAAACAACTGTAAGAATGAGGCTGGGCTTTTTGCTGTTTTCCCCCCACTGACAGCAAAGAAGCTCTGCCTCATAAAGACTGCTCTGCTAAACCATTTCCTGATAGTGAAGACTCTGGCTACCTCTTCTCCTTCTCCTCCCTCCATAAGTGATTCTTCTGTGTTCCCTATCCCTACCCAGAACCTCGTTTTCCTTTCTGAATATACCTCAAAACCCTGATTAGCAGACCCCTCCTTTCACTCCACTGCATAGATACCAGATGGGGCTTTGGACGTCATAATGTTGAAATCCAGGTATCCTGCTGATCTCCTTTCTTTCTGTCCAGCCTCTCTATAGCCTATCATCTACAGCCATTTGTTTGTTTTTTTTAATCTTTGTGAGATATCCTTTTTTTTTTATGTCTGTGTCTGGGATGAAAAAAATCCTTGGCTGTTTATCTATAAGAAACGTTTCTCCTGTGCTGCCCTGTAATGCCCCACAGGGTATTAACCATGTATCCTTTCAGTGAGTTCCTGCAAAGCCCATGGAGACAAAGAATGGGGTGAACAAAGAGTCTGCACCTCACCCTCTGTCACTCTGTACTCTGCATCTTTTTGAAATCATGTGCCCTTTCCTTGAGCGGGATGCACTGTTCTTGTCTCTGAACATGAAGATGAAGTACAACTCAGCACGAGGCAAGAATCCTTATGGAGTACTAAAAATATCTGGCATTATAGTGCGAGTCTGAAAGATACCTGAACTAGTTTTTTTATTATTTCATTTCTGAATCTATAGTGATGTCAAAACTAAGAGTCAGTCTTTTGGGAATTTTCATCTAAAACATCTTTTTTTCTTTTAAAGATAGTGTTTCCTTGACAGTGACCAGGATTCCTGCCAGAATAAACATGGACTTTAGTTTTCATTGAACCATCTGTGTTGATTCAGGGAAATAGATGCTGTAGTCCAGAGAGATGTTTAATACTTCAGCTTTGTGCTTTTGGTATTTTGCTCTTCTTTCAAAAGGAGCAATCTGGGACTTAGGAGGCTATGGCCTAATTGCAAATTAGGGGGCAGAAAATAATGCAGAAATTTCTTGCTGATTTTTGAAAGAATTTTTGAAGTTACAAGTCCTTCAATTCTACAGGAAATAAGAAATATAAAGTACAAACAAATGTCAGCTTCAAAGGCAGATGGCTCAAGGTGCCTCCAGTTCCATCCAAATAAAAATTTTCTGGTGATTCTAGTACAATGATAAGATTCACAGAACTCAACTTGGTAAAAGACTATATAATATGTAACAACAGCAAAGTCGATATGGTAATAATCAATATTGATTGATTCAATGATTACTGCATCTTTCCTGTTATGGGGAGGGAGAAAAATATATACAGTGTATACGCACTGTATATACAATATATATTATATATTATATTATTATATAATATAGATTATATAATATATATTATAATATATATGTATAAGATATATTATTTTATATATCTATCTATACACTAATATATACAGTATATACACACACTGCAAATTCAAAACCTCTGCAACATAATGGAACTTTTCACATTATCTGGTAGGAATACAGCCAGAGACTTTCTCACTGAGCAAAATACAGTAAATACAGACCAAAATAATTACTAAGGCAATGCATTTGGAAAACAAAACAAACAAAACCAACGGAGATGCAGGAGGAAGAACTAAGGAAACTGATCATTGCAACATAACCTGATCCATACAGTTTGAAAAGTGGTTTACACTTCCCATGCTTTATAGAATTTATTGATTCACTGATTCAGGTCAGAAAAGATATCATTAGCTAAAATTTTTCTTCTTCAGTTTATATAACATTAAAGAACAGGTATGTATTTCTTCTAGCTCCCATTTTTACCTGATTTGAGATTTTTTTCTGTGTCACATTAATTTATGAAAAAAGCTCCCATTCAATTTAAAAAACAAAGTACTTACATTAATTGGCTTAACATAACCTTTGTCCGACCTTTGAGCTTATAAAATATTTTTTAAAAAATTAACAGCCTTTCTTTGGATTTGACAGAGATGATTTACGCATTTTGCATTTTCACACATTTGCTTTTAAAATTTCCAGGACAAATACTAACTATGAAGATCTCTGTGTGTCCTGGTTTCAGCTGGGATAGTTTTAATTCCTTCTCATAGTAGATAGCACAGTGCTGTGTTTTGGATTTAGAATAATGTTGATAACACGCTGATGTTTTGGTTTTGGCTAAGTTGTGTTTATCCTAGGTCAAGGAATACTTTTTTTTATGCCTCATGTTCATGACAGTGAGGAGGTACCAAAAAATCAAAAAACTGGGAGAGGCCATAGCCAGGACATGTGACCCAAACTTACCAAAGGGATATTGCATATCACAGAATGTCATGCCCAGTACACCAACTGGGGGAGTTAGATGGAAGAGGGTCTGATCTGGGTTTTGGAATGGGACATGCCATCGGTCAGTAGATGGTGAGCAATTTTCCTTTCCGATACTATTTTTTTTTGTTACTTAGTTTTCAATTATTAAACTTTTCCTATCTCAACCTACAACTCTTTCTTTTGATTCTCCACCCCATTCCACTGGGATTGGGTGGAGAGAGGGGAGCATTGAGGCTGTCTGGCTCTTATTTGACAGCTGGGTTTAAGCCATGACACTATGTCTGATATATCAGTAGTTCTTCATGTAAAATGAGCAAATGAGATTAGCTCCTGTTTGTAAAGTGCTATAAACAAGTATGGATATAAACATATACATATATATATGCTGAGATTGCTCAGTTTCAGTTACTAAGAATCTGTAAGTCCACAGAAAGACTTGCCAATATATAATTAATGGGTTATGGACTTCAGGGACAATCAATAATGCAATTGAATTGCACAAGGTTGATTTTCTGGGATTTTTCTCATACTAGAAATGACAGCCCATGTTACGGTGATCATCAGACCATGGCATACCCAGGTTGTAAGAGGTTTTCCAACTGCAGGACAGAGATGTCTGCCTGAATTAAAAACTAATTTTTAAAAAACTTCAAAACCTATTTTAAAGACTATTATAATAGAAGACAAATTTATCAACTGCCTTGCTAAACCATCCAAAGGTTTAATCATCTCCACTGATTGGACACATCTTATTTCAAGGATAAATGTATTTTTGGATGACAATCTTTGTATATCACTAACAGTTTATGGTAACAGTGACCTGTAAGGGAAATTCATCCATCTCCTAAACTTAGAGCTGTTTTCTGTGAATCAAGTTGCAAAACTTCTTTTCCAGTTTCCATGCAAATGGAAATCCATGTATTGTCACTCATGGCTTCAACTCAGCGATTAAATAAAGCCGAGAACAGGGTGGTAACATAGAAACACAGATCCAGAGTCTGAAACTCAGTCACTCTCTTCAGTGTTTCATTTTTCTGCCAGTAAAATAGAGAAAGAATTTTAAAATTGATAATGATCTGTAAGATGAGATCCACTACAGAGCATTAGATATTCAGTACCACAATAGAAGCAGTCATTTAAATTCAGAGAGTAAAAGGGGAAAAGCAGCAGAATAATTATATTTAGTGAGGGTGCATTGTTCTGGCACAGAGATTTGTATAATCATGCAAACAAAGATACTGGTCACAAACCAAACATGTTGGGCAGCTCTGCAGTAAGGTAGACCCAAATCATCCCTTACCCAATGCAGCTATGACAGATTTGGTACTGGATACACAGTTCTAGATGCTCCTGGGAACATATAGCTCAGAGCTCATTTGAATAGCCATAGTTTTTTGTAGCTTAATAAATCTAGTGGAGAGGACAAATGTTTTTTCATTTACCCAAGAAGCTACGTCTACTGAAATAAATCATTTTGTCCTGTTAAGCCATTTCACCGTGAACATGCACAAAGGGGAGCAGAGTTTATTTCAAGGGACTCAGCAGTCAGCCAAAGTGACGTCTCTCTGACTGGTGACACATTCCTCCTTGCAGGTTTAGGAAATTTAACACAGTGCATAGAATGTTGTTCGATGGTTATGTAATGTTCACAGCTCCTAAGGGAAAAACTAGAATATCACACAGTAGGAAAAGTTCTTCTACACATAAAATAAGCCAGTATTCAGATTTTGTTAATATAAATGAGTTAATGTCTGTTATAGGAAAGAAACACTATGCGTACAGCCTCTTCTGTCATTTCTAGCTCCCTTTTTTCAGCCAGTTGGCCAACCAGTACCATATGCAGTGACCTGGACTAATTGTTTATTTATGGCAATTGTCCATATATTAAGCAGTCAGCATGCCTAAACGGAAAGGTTGCTTCTTTTCAAAACATATTTGCCATCTGAATTATGTGGACTGTAAAAGGAAAGGACAGGGGAGAAAAAAAGAAGTAAGCTTACATAATTTCCCAATAAAGCTCTGATTCTGAAAGGCATTTAAGCATCTAACTCCCAGTGAAGTGTCTTCCACTATCTACAGATACAGACCAAAGCTTTGGTGCCAAAATCCACGCATACCTTTTTGTTCCCTCAGAATAGCTTACTTTTTAATGTTCTAGTCAATGGCAACAGAGTAGAGGAATTCCGAAGAACAGTTTGGATGAATCAAAGAGGGATGTTGGTTAAAATAAGCTCAGCACTTCCTGCTGGAGAAAAGCAAGTTAAGAATGAACGGATTGAAATATCATGTCTTAAAAAAATGCTTTCCATATATGATCAAATGTTCTCCTTAATCTCTAGTTTGTTTCCCATTCAGCACCACAGCATGGACATTGGATCACTCACTGCTGTCAGGAGGAAGAGCTAGAGCTCAGTTTGCTGTTATTGCAGCTATGGCTTCAAGTATGTGCTCAACATGAAATGGGGCTGAACTGCTTGGAATTGGTGGCTGACCTGCAGAATAAGTCACCAAGGTTCAGCTGGCCTCTGATAGCTAGGAAATCAGAGAAGCCACCCTGGAAAGGACAAAAGCCTCTGTCTTTCTTTTTCTAGTTATGTTAGCTGTTTTCCATATATCCAGGCACCACAGTGATGCTAGATTTCTTAGCATCTCACCGAATGAATCATAAAATCATCAGGGTTGGAAGAGAACTTTAAGTCCAAACGTTCACCAAGCACTGCCACTGTAGCCCCTAAACCACTAAGTCACCCCATGCCAGATCCAGACATCTCTTATACACTTCCAGGGATGGTGACTCCACCACCTCCCTGGGCAACCTATTCCAATGCTTGACCACTTCAACCGTGAAAAAATTTGTCCAATATCTAATCTGAATCTCTCCTGCCTCAGTTTAAGGCCATTTGCTCCAGTTCTCTCACTGCAGGCACAGCAGGAGAGACCAGCCCAATCTGGCTACAACCTCCCTTCAGGGAGTCCTAGAGAGTGATGAGGTCCCCCCTGAACCTCCTCTTCTAGAGATTAAAAAACCCCAACTCTCTCAGACATGTTTTCTAGTCCCTTCACACAGACCCACAGCCAGTCCAGCCCAGCCTGTAGACCACTGACCAGAATAGTAGGCCAGCTGACAGGACTGGGATCATCCAGGGCACAAACTGCACAGATTTAAGCTGTGACAAACACACTGAATTTACACAGAGTGGTTCTCCAGGTCAAAATAATGGGTTCTTGGGCAGAAATAGAGACTAAGACCTTCAGTGGTCAAGCCAAGTGGATAAGTAAGAGAATCATAGGAAGTGAGTCACTTCGTTCATCCCATTGACATCTGAGACAGGACTGTTGATGTTAATCTCACAGTATATTGGAATTAACTCAGTGCAGGACAGACAGATAAGCAGAGAACTAAACTCGGAAGAGTTAAACCTCAGAAACAGCCAGGCACTCAGAAGATTTACTGTAGGTGGAATTTCATTACACAGAGAAGCTCATGGCTAGAATAAGCTGCCAAAAGAAACAATAGAAGCTACTACCTTACTTTAAAGACTTAAGAAAATATTTAAAAGAAATAAATATTTGGTACTACATCTGCCATCTCAAAGGATACCTAGCTTCCTTTCATCCCTGCAATGTTCTCTGTTCCAGCTGCAGTATATTTTCCTCATTGCACAATAATTTTCCTTTTTTTTAAGGCTTAAAAGCAGCATATGCTACATTTTAAGCTAGTTCTCTCTGCTCACACAAGCTACTGTCATCCCTATCTCAGCAGAATGGGTATAAAAGCAGCTTTATTCTGCCATTTGGCCTCTCCTCAGCTTGAGGATGAAAAAAATGGCTGTGTCACTCCTCGGGTTATATTCCAGCCAGCTCATAGCTTCTCAACTTGCTGCCTGGAAGCTATGGAATATAGGGCACCCCAACATGTGCTCCAGACTGGAGAATACTCCAACACTTTAGCCATTTCTTTTTGCTTGCAATTTTGACATGTAACATGGGAGTCTGGCCTATTTGTTCTGCTGGCAGGCAGTACATAAGGCAATTCATGGGACCTTGAAGGAAGACTCTCTAAATCTCTAATCTCAGCTGCAACAGCAAAGCAAGAGTTAAAAAAAAAAAAATCTGAATTTGGAAGTTATGATTAATTCTGAGTGGGGAAGGAGAATTAGATATGTATTAGTTTCACCATGTGAGGAACATATTTTTGCCATTACCTAGGTAATGAAACTCCAAGGACAAGGAAAAGGAACTTGGAAGCCCTATTTCTCCCATTTTAATCCAGCTGCAGCGGGGGTCGGTGCCTCCCATGTCAGCTTGTTATAATGACGAGTTACTAAGAGGTTTTTCTGCTTGTCAGCTTTATGACAGCTCTTGAATGTGGTAAAGGTGGGCTAAGAGATGATTAGTCACCACCTGCCTCTAACAAACAAGTTCTCTTGAGTTATTCATGTGAAATGTTTAACTATGAATAAACTCATTTAAAGCGCCAGCTCCTTCAAAGATCATCTGATGACCATCCTCTTCCTCCTCCCAGCAGGTGTCTTGAGCACTGCCCCACAATGCAGCTCCACAGCCACATGCTCCAGTCCTGAGCTCCTCTGGGTGCCAGTGGGGAGAAAGCTGGGGAAGAGGCACACAGAGCAGTTTATACTTCGTGCATGAAAAGCATTTTGCATTTTGCTCCGTGTCTCATTAGGCATATTTGGACAATACAAGAACATCAGGTGTAAGGTCCTGCATACCATTCCTTGACCCCTAGCTGCTTCCCCTGCAAGGGCAGTGTGTGCACCCTGACAGCAATGTGACAGCCTGTGTCTGGTTTGGTATATCTTACTCCTTGAATGGTGCAAGGAGCTTCAAGTGCCCTCTCTGCATGTTTTTGTGCCAGATATGTTTCACACAGACATACTCTGCATAGCAAAAACAAACACAGTAATATGTATTGTTCTATTACTTACCGATTCCATTTTACTCACCGTCTCTTGTATCATTTTAATTGAGTTTCCAGCCTTGTGCTTTGAATCCACCACACACCTTCTTTCTCCCATCTCCTTTATTTATGTTCTCCAGCCCCACGGTATGCAGCACATATATTCTCCCCAAACCCTAACATTAAAGTCACAGAGCACCTGCTCATCTACCCTCTTTTTCACTCACACACAAAAGCATGGAAAGGCATAACAAAAAGAAATCTTGTGTCTGAAGAAGTCAATGCACATCTTTAGACTTCACACTGTTCTGGCAGAAAATGGCTTCCTGATGTGCTACAATACTTGTCTAAGAGTAGCACACAGCCCAAAAGCCATCCCACACAGAACAGCACAGTCTGAGCTGTTGGTACCTGAGCTAATCCTTTTGCATTTTGTGCCTTGGGCTGTATTCAAAACAAATCTGGCATGATCCTTCCGTCATTTAATTTGGAGTGTCTCATTGCTTTTCTCTGCTGGACTTCTAAAACGCTTAATAAATATCTGGACACCAAGGGTAGGTTGGCAACATTCATTCAGAAGGCCTGCTTGAGGAGAGAGTGGAAGAGGATAAAGTGATACCTATGTAAGACAACGAAGAAAAGGCTTGAAGAACAAACATGATGATAAGCGGAGAAGTAAATGGACCAAAGTGAGGATTGTCTTTGAGGTGCTTATAGTTCCCAAGGATCATATGGTTTCATTTAGATAAAAAGGCTAGGTGACTTTAAAAGGGCAAGTACAAAACATGATCATTGCACCAATGTCAATTCCTTTTGAAGCATAAAATCCCACAGCTGCTGTTCTAAGTTTTCACACCTGCTCCAGGCTGGGAGAGTGTTCTCAGATCATAAAGGCAAGTGAAATAGCTAAAGAAGAGCAAGCTACATCCTTTGGCAAGGACTACAGGTGCAGGGTGGGCGGAAGTGGGGGCAAGGAGCAGAAAGTGCCATACAAATTTCACTATCAAGCCTGGGGAGATGCCTGTTTCTCTGCCAGACCAGCCCCTGGAACATTTCCCCATGAAACAGTTTGCCATCCATTTTCTGAGGAGCATACTTCTTTGATTCCCACCAAAGTATATGCTAAAAACTTGATTATATATTTTTGCCTTTGTGTAAATTGTCATCCATATTAAACATATTTTCAGTGTTTTCTGTATTGAGTTCTACTACGGAGTGAGGTTCCTGGACTTAGCTGTCAGTGCTTTAATTCTGCAGGATTATTTATTTGTGAATAATCCATGTTGCATCTGTTTTATAACATGTTGGGGTAGTTATCTATTTTAAAGTCTATTTAAAAGGTAGTTATCTATATAAAGTCTTTGGTTCCAATTTTTCTCCCAGACAAGCAGACACAGGTGCCATTGAACTGTAAGAACACATGAAAATGAAATGATCCTGACACCTACTCCCCTCTAATCCATCCCCCATCATCTAATACAGGACAGTCAAATAAGTGTTGAGTCTGCTCTCAGATTATTCCATTCTTGTTCTAATAGGCAGAATAGCCCAAGTAGCTTTTTCCTGAGACTGGATTTCATACTTTCTCATTAAAAAAAAAAATTTAAAAATCCATTCTGTTCATAGGAAGTGGATCAAAGAGGTGAAGAAATCTTTGCATTGATTAGAGAAGAAAACTTCATTGCATCGATCAAAACTCTTTAATTTGCTGTTCATCTGAAAGATTCACAGATATGCTGGATAACATCCAGGGTGATAGTAAGGGTCTACAGAAACATCTCTAAAAAGATGCAATAGACAAAAAATATTAGTAACTTTCAGTGCAGGTGAGGGGGAATTATATTCTCCTTCTGAAAGCATTAATAGTTTGCAGAGTGAATGAAAAGGGCAAAGACAGGAAAAAAGAAGTAAATCAAGAAAATCTGAGCTACACTGGATCCACAAATGCTGTGCAGTTCATGGACATATGATGATTGCTACATAACTTAAAATTATATCCACTTACCAATGATGCTTTCAACTGTAAAACCCTCACCTTAGTCTTGGTGTCAGTGAACTCTTTATGACAGAAGGCAAAGAATTTGTTCAGCATAAATATAAACCATCATATTTTCCTTTTTTACCAATACTTTCAAAGGAAAGAAGATAACCCAACAATCAGGATAATGTCTTCACTCTCTCCTGTCACCAAAAGTGAAAATTTCATGGAAGACATAACAAGTCTCCAGGAAAATTGAAAAAGAAATGAAATTTAGAATTTGTGAAGAGAAATGCTGTCAGGCCAAATGTCCTCCCCTTCCTCCTTCTTCCCTACAATTTATATACCGAACATGATGTCATATGGTATGGAATATTGGTCACTTGGGGTCAGATGTCCCAGCTGTGTCTGCTTTCAACTTCCCATGCACTTCCAGCCCCCTCACCAGTGTGGCAGTACTAAAAAAAGAAAAGGCCTTGGCACTGTTAAAGTCCTGCTCAGCAGTAACAAAAACAACTCTATATTGTCAACCGTGCGTTCAGCACAAATCCAAAACACAGCCCCATACCCACCACTGGGAAGAAAATTAACTCTACCCCAGCCAAAATCAGCACAATATTCCATACATAAATTGAATTACCTGAAGAATAAGAAAAGATTTGGTTTTAGTGAAGGTAAAATAAGAAAAATCTCTTGATCTAAGGTAATTATACTGTATAAGTCTGAAGTAATTTTTGGATGACTTAAACTAATTTTGGTGTTTCTTACCTAAATTGATACATCTCATCTGGTTAGCTGAAACCAACACTACTGCAAACAGAGCTAAAATCTATTAATATTGCTGTTATTAATTGCCAACTGCTCGTTTTTAAAGCATGTAATATATTTTCTTTCTTAACAGTTATAATATCCAAGAGGATTTCTTGTTTCTGTTAGAAATTTAATTACCTTCAGACAGTTTTCATGTCTTAAAAGGTATTGCTGGAATGTAAGAGTAGTCACTAGATGAGTCCAGGTGTCACAGCTGATATGTATGAGCATAACCCAAAGCCACAGACTTCAGCAGTTTTCACAACAGGTGACATAAAAGGACAGTTCAGGATACAAGAACTCTAATCTAAACTAAAAGCTAAAGTTCAAAGAATACTAACTGCCTCCCACAGCAGTCTTATATGCACACTTGTGTTGCCATACTGGAAAAGGAAATATAAATAACAATAAATATACTAGAATTCAAATATCTCTTCTGTCTTCAGTACCCCAATGTGCTGCATGCAGTACACAAAGGTAATGAATCCCTGGTCCTTGATGCTGAGTATTTTCCTAGTATATTCTTGTGGTTTAGGAATGGTACTCCCCAGTTTAGTGTTCCCAAAGAGATACTCCAAACCATATGCTGATCGGTTGGATCCCCCTCTGCCCTCCCTGTCCCCCTGAAGTAGGATGGAAAGGGGAACTGGAGTAACAAAAGGTGAAGATCACAGGTTGAAATAAGAACAATATACTGGAAAGAGCAATGAGATTTAAAAATTCAAAGAGTAACAGCAAAAATACTAATAAAAGAGTGTAAAAGTAACAAATCATTCACACAGGGGTTCTCACCCCTGACAATACCTCACCACTCCCTTCACCACCCTATGTGACCAGGAAGCCCTTCTCCCAGGAAGAGACTTCCTTTCCCCCATCCCCCAAAAAGGTTGTGAAGGGGTATAGAATAACCTCCAAGTCCTAGCCATGACCCCTCCTGGCTAGTGCAAAAATTAACAATGTTCTGTTTGGGACCAGGACACATGGCTGCATTAAAAGTGTGCTATTCCCCTCAGTTCTTCTGAAAACTGCCAGGAAAGTGCCCAAAGTTGACAGACATGTAAATGAGTTCATTTTATTTCTCTTTGCAGAAAATAACTGTGAAGCTGATTCAAATTGATGTTCTCCTCCACAAGGCCAGCTTGGACAATGAAGTGTTCCAAATTACTTATAGTGCAATTCCTAAAGTACCCACATTCCAAAAGGAGCTACTTTCAGTCTTTTCTGCTAGTTTGCAGGTATGTTCAGGATGGTAAGGGAAAGATTTCCTGTGCTGGGAGTAAGTAGATCTGAGATACTAGCTGATGTGTCTCTGCTATGATAAGACATCTCCATGGTGTTTCCTCTACTGAAGAAAAAGGAAGATGGATGATTTTTCATTAAAAAGCAAAAGAGTCCAATCCAAGCCAGGTAAATGGTGATGGACGAGTGACCAGTTCTTGGTGGCTTTAAAATAAGTTCAATTCATTACTGCGGACAAAGCCTATGCAATTGTGGCAAGAGAGGCATTGTCAAATGAAAAGCCAGTTTAATGACCCACAAGAGAAACTTTTTTAGAGTTGAGTTTCTGGCTGGAGGGAACTGAGGAAAGGGGATTAGCAGAGACATTTGTTCTTCCTTCTTCCTTGCTATAACTGTTTTGTGGATCAATTGAAAACTTGTTTCCAGTTTTGTCAGTTTGTAATTTTTCAACCTAAGTAAACAGATCATTTAAAGAAATGTCATTGCATCGCAGGAGCCCAGGACTCATTCTGTTCTGCTAGCTCTCTGCAATGCCAAGATTAACACCTGCGGTAGGAAAAGTAACATAACCACTAACGCTGCCTGTTGGCATTCTCACCAGACCGGAACAGGCTTTCACTTGGTATAGCCAAGTGCTCTTTCTTCCCCCTCATCTCCTTCCCCCCAGGAAGGAGAGATTTTTGACGATTCAGAGATAGATAAAGACCTTCAGCTAAGTGCAAACTGGCGCGGCTTCTCTGACTTTACGTAAGAAGCTGGTGCCAGGAGCAAAGAATGGTTTTATGTAGGGAAGCAGGACAATATAAATGTAATCCTTACACTGTGTTCCACCGAAACTGGCATGAGCAGCCACTGCTGAGTGACTGCTGTTTATATGTCCCACTTCCTGCTGGCTTTATGAGCATATGTTATATCTACAGGAGATATGTGTAGGGAGCGGAAACAAAGATGCTATGAAGGAATCTGTCTTCATCGATGGGAGAAATGTCTGGAAAAAAAGACTTTATACACATGAAATCAGAACTGTACCAGTGCTGAAGAATGACTTTTACAGGCAAATTTGAAGACCAAGGGGGCACCACTAGCAGTGAAAACAGAGCAGTTCTGCTCAGGGTGATATTGCAGAGCAGGGATGTACCAGCTCTGGCCTGTCAGGAGCCATTTTCTTTCCATGGAAATGTCCTCCCCATCACTTCACTGAAGGCAGAAAGGACACAGAAGCATGCAGGAGACCCTGAAAGTGCAGGGTGTGACAGGGTGGAGACCAGTCTCACCCTGTGGCTTGCTGTGGGAGTGTGCTGTCCCCAGAGCCCGTGCAAGCACCGGAGCTCAGACCGTGGCTCCAGGCAACCTCCCTGCAGGGCTGCAGAGGAGCCTGGAACAAAAAGCAGCTTCACAGTCTCTGGGGTTGTGAGCAGCCAGCAAAGAGGAAGGCATTCTGCATATTTCCAAGGTCAAAGCTTGTCTGCAGAAAAATCTTAGTGAGACCAACACTCGCAAATCATAACTATCATTTTTCTTTCCCAAGCGTTTTGTTACCTCACTCGTAACAAGATCATTTAAGGTTTCAAAATGTTTCATGGAGAAACAAAACCTTAGACTTTCAGTGTTATTTGTCATCTGGCAACCAGTTCCTCCTTACAATGAGCATTTGATTTATATTGTGACATCATGAAGCACTTGATGGAAAAATAAGTGACTCACTCAGGATAGTTTGTTTTAGATACAAGAGATTCAGCATACCTTGATAAACCCACATCAGCAGTTTCCATATTTCTTTGGTTCTTACTCCCATAAATCAGCTTCACAGGGACACAGAGATAAAGCCTGAAGCAAAAAATTATATTTATGTTGCATTTCAACAGTGGAAGACCACCACTGTGAAGCTTTACTAGAATAAGGGCTAAATCCTGCTATCTGATATCCAGCAGAATTTAGGAAGGAGCTTAGCTGAACTTACTGACCCAATGAGCAGCTTTAACATTTTTGAGCAGGCACATAAAGCAGATTTTCACCTCTTCTTATCCTCCCTGCCCCCACCAGTGCAAATGTTTTCAAATCTTTTCTCATACAGAGCTAACTCAAGATTTTGGGGAGAGGTAATGAAATGATTAATTGGACAAAAACCCAAATGCCTGCATTTAGGACAGATTTATAAATGCAGCCAGGAAACAGCATCCAAATTCCCAAATCATTGCAGGAAAAGAGTGCAAGGCAAGGACAAGAAGCAGTTTCTTCTTTCTGACCTTGTTTTCCACTTGGGGGAAAAAAATCAATGCTTCTAAAAGACACAGAAATCCCACTCTCTAGTCAGACAATTAACATAAGAACAGTTCTGACATATGTAGAGAAAACTTGCCAGATTTATCTTCTGTATCTTTCTAGTAGCTGCTTCCAGTTATGTAGCATGGCTGCTGGATCTGGTAAATAAAGTCAAAAGTAACTCTCATTTCAACAAAAATCTTCTCTATTTAAAATGGCTTGTTACAGAATCCTCTTGCAGGAAGATTGACATGTCATTTAGTATCAACTCAGATAACTGGAAACCCTGATCCGGGGCTTGAGATCCTATAGTCAGGCCCTCTCAATCTAAAATACATTCCCATATTCAGCATATTTTCCTTCTTCATAGGACCAACTCCAACATTTCTGTCTACACCTACAATTAACTGAAATAAAATTCAACATGGAAAACTCATCTAGAGGGGAAGTACATCTTTAAAATATTTAACATGTCATTGCCAAATTTATATTCTCTAATATAATTATATAGTCACAAGGGATGAGACTTTTAAGCTACTTTTAGATATTTACAGAACAAAAGATCTTTTGGAAAGCATCATTTGGCATTCAAATGCCTCTGAAACTGAATTTTGGAATCTATTTTTCTGCAAGCGTGGAGGTGATGCTTTTGCAGGAGGTGGAGTAAGCAGTGTCCAAGATCTTGATTTTCTAGTGCACATGACTGACTTTTTCCAATGAAATCCATCTGAGCCAGAGATTTGCAGTGGTAAAAACCAGCTAAGAGCCTCTGATACATCAGCATTAAACTGTACTTCAGAAAAGCTTAACTCTGAAAGACTATACATCTGTTAAACATATTGGCATTTCTGAAAAGCTGGCTGAGTTTGCATTCCTTGAATCAGTTTCTAGGGACTTGTCTTGAGGCTCATTTAACCCAATCTGGGCAGTGCTCTGAATTTAGCTAATCTTAATAAGGTATGTTCAGATATTCAGGAACCTAATGGCAAGATGCAGGCCAAAGGAAAATAACTTTAACTGCATTTCTCAGTAATTGCTAGGAGGGAAAATAAAATACATTGGAACTCTGTAGTGTTCATGTACTTCCCTTTTGTTGCTTTTTCACATACAACTTGCATGCAAAAGTGTCAGCTGACATTCTCTAGTGCTTCAGGATATGAATCACCTGCTGATAGACTTGGAAAGTTTCTCTAGCAGTTATATGTAAATAATCTCTGTCAAGTTCCCTGTGCTGGGATTCGAATGGTCTTATTAAAAACAGGTGGAGGGAAAACTTCCTGCTGGCAGGACTGGTGCTGGTGCAAGTGTATGTAAGGTATTGGCTGGTGATGTATCTTTGCAGACCCCTGTAGTTCCACTTATGGTAGTAGGACTCTATTCAATGCACTGTCCACCAAATCTTTAAGCACAAACTTGTGGGTTTTTCCCTCGAGGGAGAAAATACAAGGTCCCCAGTAGGTAGACACGACTTGTTCAGTTTAACATCTCACATCTTGCTGCTCAGCTGATAACCCTCTGGCCCAGAAATGCCCTTCTTTGCACCCTCTTCCACACTCTGATGAAAAACTAGTTTTACTCAATCTTGCAAAGCCGTCTATATTAAAACCTTACTCCATTCCAAGTATTTTTCTGGTGCTTAGTTAAAACACATAGCTGGGAAAACACTTTCTGATGAAAAATATGGGAAACTCATTAGGTTATGACTATCAACCCATTCAATTTTCCAGGTATAAAACACTCTGTTGCTCATTTCTCCAGACCAGAACTTGACTTGAAAGCCCTTGAACAAGCAACTTGGAGAAAGCAGGTGAAATCATGATCCTGCAACCTAAGCAGGTCTTCCCTCTCAGGGCAGCCAGAAAATTATTATCTTAGCTTCCATAAAGCCAGCAGTCAACAAATCCTTCTTTTTCCTCTGTATTGGAGATTTTTAGCCAGATTTTCAGTACTGTGCCTTTAAAATTCAGGGCAGAGAATTACAGAGTGAACTAAAGGGAATTTACACTACAATAAAGACTCTCTACTTCCCAATGTCACCACTCTCAAACCTTGCCTAGGAAGAATTAAATACCACCTTAATCACAAATCTCCAGTCTGTTGAAAAAGCCAAGAGCCCCAGAAGGATGTGTCAGAGAAACTGCACAAGCACCACGAAGGGAGATACTTAGGTTCAGACAGTAGGAAGCACCAGGCAAGCCCACTGGTAGAATTTAGAATATCTGAATGTGGCCTAAGCTAGAAGTTGCCTATTTGACTTTCATAGGAGTAAACAAGAGAGACCTAGACTGATTCACAGATCATCTTGTTCATTTGAATTTTGTGACAGAAACAGGCCCTCAGCCTTTGAGAGCTGGGTCTAGTGAAAACTCTGTTACCCACACGGTCACTCCCAGAGCCTGTCTGCCACATCTGCTCTGGAACTGTGCAGAAGAGCCAGCAGCCTGGTGGGTCTGTCCCCAGTGGGACTACTGCTGGTGCACATGCTTTTCAGAGGCAACAAAAATGCAGGTAGGTTGAGGAGGTGTTAAGAGACTTTTAAACACAAATATATAAATAAAAAATGAAAGACTCAAAGCTGTTTCAAACTAAGAATCCCAAAACTTTGGAGAAGGCCATCTGCTGAGCATCTCCTGTACATGAAAGGGTAATTTTGGTTGAATCCTTCACACAAAACTAACATGTCAACTCCTGCTGGTGTGCTGGTTGACTCTGCTGCCACGACCACGGCTCCTTTGCAGAACCAGACACCTGCCTTGCAGTTAATGCTCCTGCCAGGTTGGAGGGAGAGCACGCTGTGCCCTAACACCTGTATTACACAGTGACTGCCCTGCCATGCAGGGAGATTGGATTAGCAACTGGGGAGCTGAGCTAATGAACTGTAGCTAATGTTCCCACGTGAGCCCATTAATTTGAGTTAAAAATGCAACTTTGCTGGCATTAAGGGCCTTGTGTGCTGAAGGGATTTGCAAAGGTATCAACACACAGGTTATAATAGCAAGAAACTCTCTGACAGGTATTACAACCTTTGAAGCTCTGAGATTAAAATTCTATTAATGAATTACATAAGCCTATAAAATTATCTAAAGTAAAAGAGATGATGTAGTACACTTCTATGTGTCACTCAGAAACAAAGAGAACAGAGGAGAAAATGTCTTCATCCTCTCATTAGACCTTTCCAGATAAGATGTCTGGTTGGGAAAGAAAGGGGACTTTATAGCCTCTGTCAGTGAAGCAGCAGCCCACCTGTACCAGCCTTTCTGTCCCAAACACTGCAGAGCCATAGTGACAGCCACCACCTCCTTCTTATGTGCCTCAGACATGAGAAACCTGAAGATGAGAGCCACAGGATTACCCTTCTGGCCTTTTCCTGCCCTAGAAACTCCATACTTATACACAAGCAAAAAGAGGCTTTTTCAAAAGCCTGTTTCAATATCTAAGTATCTTTGTATGTAGAAAAGTGAATTTTTAACACTATTCTCCTTAACTGGGGCCAGAAACACTTCTGTCTTCCAAGACCAGAAGTGGATGCCAGAAGACACTAAAAGTTGCACTTCTGGGATACATTCACAATGCAAATTTTGCTTTAAATTAAACCAGCAGACGTGGTCCTATAGGACTGTTCAAGTCCACGCAGCACGATAATACACAATATATAGAGCCCTGAATTGATGCCAACTGAGTCCACAACAGAAGTGGGCAGGATACCTGCGGAGGCCAGCCCCAGTCCCCTCTGGCAGCACAGTGCTGCACCAGCACTGCAGCTTCTAGAGCCAACCAGGCAACAACCCTGCACTTTGGGCCAGCATCAGGATGCAAAGATGCAAACATGCAAAGGATGCACGATCAAGCCCACTGTTTAGGCCACTTTTAGATCACTGTACCTGAAGTGATCCTAAATATTCCTGAACAGATCGGTTTTTTCCTTCAGATGCTGTATCTTGCTACACCTGGAATTGATATTGCATCTGTTTGCTATTAGGAGATATTGTGCAAAACTGCAGGTTTTATAGAATTAGGCCATGTAGGGAAGGTGTTTATGATCTTGAGTGAGGCACATGCTGTTTCTAGGTTGGGATTAAAGCACAGAACTGTTAAAGAACAGGAAAAAGGACAGCTATCTTGGTATGTCTATCCTCTGTTTGCTAAATTTCTCTTACTCTTTCTTGCTTTTCATCATATCCCTCACCTCATATTTTGTACATAAATAAACCAAGGTGACTCTTAAGATTATTTATGCTCTTTGCTTCAATTTCCTTTCTTGGCAATTTATTCAAAATGTCAATTGAAATTTTTGAAGTTTCTCAGATTTTTGAGATAATTGATAAGATTCAGGTATTGCCATAGTAGTGGAAGTCTCATCTGAAAAGGGAAAGCAGGGTTTGACAGAACCCCAAATTATGATCTTCAATTTGACCTTCTTCCCTTTTGTTCTCCAATATACGAAATTTTTTGCAATAGCTATTGTTTATGATGGGCCTATGGCTTTTTCTAAAGCCACATGAATGGTCAGAGGAAAAAATACCAATTTGGTAATGAAAGATGCTATGTGGAGACCAGGCTCACATTTTTCAATGCAGACAGTCTTGAGACATCGTTCTTGCTTCCTAGAGTAAAGTGTAGGTGATGCTAACACTTTTTCATGTAACTATTGCCAAATCAATGTTATTTAGAGTTAGGTTCCTCTAAAGGGAACATAAGATTAGGATTTGGAGACCTTTTAACTTTCCATTCTTCCATGTCTAATTTCTTAAAGTTGACTCTTGGGTTTTCAATACAGCTAATCTAAGTATTTGCAGTGATATTTTTATTTCTAGAATTGACATTCTGCCAAACACAGAATGTTTTGTGAATCAGATATATTTCCTAGAGGCGATAAGAGAAGAATGTAGAATAGTTGAAAGTGCAATTTATAAGGTCCTCACCTTAGCAGGAAATGTACTAGCTGTTGTTTTCCCATATGTCAGGTTAATTCCAGATTCATCTTTTTGCTGTTTTCTCTCTCCTGATTCTTCTCTTAGCCACTTTTTACTCCTAAATAAACTCAGAAATTCCAATTTTTATTCCACCACATGTGGAACAAAATCAAATTTCAAAACCTCAGAAGTACTCACCAAAAGAAAATGCTGTTTTCTTGCTGGGGTAATCAACAGTCTTAACTACAAATACTCTTAGCACAATAACCCAGTAGGAAAGAAGGGGAAAGCTCACATGGAGTGTAAACAATCTGATGCTTGCTAAACAGTCCCAAATGTATTTTCAAATATATTCCTTCGTCACTGCTCAGGATGCTGCCTAATGAGTTGACAGTAAGCCAGTGACAGTCTCGCACAGCAAAAGTTTAGTGCTTCCTTTTTTGTACATTTGAGTATTCCCTATTGTTTTGAAACTGTTAGTAATGCTGCTGCCTTGCCTTTGCCATCAAACAAGCCCTTCTCCAGCAGTGACTCATTCAAGTTCTGGCACTGCGTAGGATAAAGGAGAAGTGTTAATAGGAAACGCTTGGTGACATAGATAGGAGGAGAAGGGGAGGAAATATGCAAAGCAGAGTTCTGGCTCTGTCATGTTTACTCTAATTTGCAGAGTTTTCCACTCTTTTTGGAAACTAGATGCTGGGGGTCACCACACTGCATTCCCTGGATATGAAGAATGCTGAAATCCCAAGGAGCATAAGTTAGTGAACACCACATGAATCCATGCTGTTCCTATTAAAAAGATCATTTATTTCTATGGTCTGTGTTACTTTTGTTCTCCACAATGCATGTCGGGTTACTTCATTCTCTCCTGAAGCTTCAAAGCCATGAAACACTATGGCTGCTAAATAAAACTGCTCTTCCAGGAATCTATTGGCTACTAGACTGCAATGATTTCACCTGACTGGGATGGGCAAGAACAAGAACGTTAGTCTTCAAATGAAACATGACCATTGCACCCCATAGCACCTGCACTTTGCTTAAATCCTCTCACACAAGAAGCAAGAGATAATTCCAACTGCATTCATCTGTGCCAGTATTTCACTCCAAAAATGGTATTTCTTTAGAGCTTCATAGAGTAACTGGCATCTGACCTCTGCAATTTCAGACCCTTCAGCAAGATAAAGGAGTGTGACGAGGAACACAAACTGACTTCAGGAGTTTACCTTCTTTTCTTCTCATATTTTCTCCATGTAGTTTTAAAATTTAGCCCATTGTCTTTTATTCCCATTTCAATTTCATGCAGGACTAACACTTCTTTGTTAAAGACATACCTCTAAACTGCACATTGAAGGGGTTCCCAAAATACTAGTGGGACAGAATTCTTCAGGTAACATGGACATGATCCTCCTTCTTGATGTAGTGCTGACATTTTAATGGAGTTCTCTAGGTAATGGAGTACAATAACCCTGACATTGCCAATCTAAAACTGATGCAAGAGGAGAGTCAGGCTCTGTATTTTTTATTAGCTCTTAAAAGTAAAACAGTAAAAGTAGTTTTGAAAATAGACAGAGAGGTGAAGAGTTGATCTTCTCCTTAGAGGAAACTAAGTTCAGTTTATTTCCAATGTATTTCTGGGCTGTATGTCACCTTGAACTCCTATGAAAAGCATGATTTTCTGTATTGTTGTAGTTTTTCCCATTTCTGCTTTACAGTCTCTTGGGACACCCACTAAAAGCATGCCAGAGGGGTGGTGGAAGGGTGGGGGCTTAAATATTTTAAATCTATCAAATAAAATAACACTTCTAAAATACCCAAAAACATATGAAAATATGTTTTCCCTCATGTGGGAATTCAGCTGTTCCCAGGAACAGCCTGGGTGTCAGGAGACCAGAGTAGCATATGAGGAATGTATTAAACAAATGATGGAAGAAGGACTGAATAGCTCGGGGAGCTGGAAAAATAATACATAACTTTTCATCTTGAGTCTACTCTGGACTGACACAGCAAATGAAAATCATTAGACTCTGAAGACAGTTTGGTGGTCCATGTGGAATCACTTGGTGGTTTCTCTGGAGTTACTAATAGACAGCTTTCTACATCACAGAAACTTCCATACATTTATCACCCTTTTCAGCAGTTCCTAATGGAAGCCAAGAATAAGGGTTTAAGAGAGAAAAACATTTAAGCATATGCTTAAAATTAAGCACCTGCTCAAGTACTTTTCTGGATGACAACCTTAAAAACTGCACTACTAATACATGTGGCAAAAATATGAAGAGCAGTAAGGAAAAGGGGCTGTTCGTATGGTACCTGTTCTAGAAAAGATTTTATTTTCATTAAATGGTTTTTAGTTACAGTACATTGTATTTTTACAAAAGGAAAAAAGAAGAAGTTTCAAGGCTATATTCCAAAGGCCATCTGTAATGGACATTCAAAAAGGAGCAAGTGTATATCAGTATCCTTTGCTCTCTCACTAGAGGCTGAGAATGTTAATTCCTCTCATGTGCTCACATGTCAATGTGGAATTAATTAACAGATGCCATCATATTTTCCATTTCTCAGCACCAGGCAATGTTAGAAATACTGAAGCAACTTCCAGGTAAGTCAGTAGAAGTACCCAGGAAAGTGCAATACCAAAAATCTCGCTGGAGCCCTGCCAATCCACACAGTTGTGTTAGTACAGGCAGGCACATCTATGTGGCTTCCAGTTTTGAAGGCAGCTGACGGATGACAGGTTAGTGTGGCATTGCATGGGACCAACAACCTCCCTTTGCTCCCAGTGCAGGCAGTGAAGTGCAGGGGATGACTGTGCAGGGCCTCGCTGTGAGTGACAGGAGCAGAGTCTCATTGCACAGAGATCCCTTTTTTCATTTTTTTATCACATAAATGTAGGGAGGCTGAATGCACCAATCTGTCCTCAGCAGGTTGATCATACAGTGCAGAATTTACACAAATACCAAGATGAGGAAAAAATACTAACAATAAATGAAAATGAAGTTTTGCCCTTATCTCGCCCAAAGACTGCACTTATTTACACTCCTTAAATAAAACTGAAGAAAAAAAATTACTTGTCTCATGATTATTTTTGACTGCACCAAAGCTGCATCAGGAATACTTGAAAAATGTAAAAACTGTGGTGTAGTAAAATGGTTTTAATTTAGAAATTAGATGCAAACTTTGTATTAGCAATGTTAATTGTGGCAGACTATTCCTCTGCCTGAACTCTCTTCTTTCTACAAATTAACTAGAAACTGAGGAGGAATATTTACTCCCACATGACTACCAAGTTCATGCACTACATTACACTGCAAAATGCACTTGTGATAAGACAACTTTAGATCATATTTTCTTTCATTACCTCACAAAAGAGGAGCTACCACATTTTATCATCATGGAATGCATGGAAATATTGAAGCATGTCTTGATCAACAGTTTTTATCTGTGCCAAGTGCTAGAAATTTCAATAAGAGAAAAATATCTGCTACAATTTTTAAATTATTTCAGAATGGTAAAAATTGATAAGATAAAGCAAGAGAACATTATTGAGATTATTTACTAATGTGCTATTTCTATATGATACTTTTCTAAAATGAATCTACTTAAATAATTGCTGAAATGTAAAGACTGATCAATTGCATGGCAAATTAAGGAATTGAGGACAAATATTTTAGCCATAAAATGTGACTTTTACCCAAAAATACATCATGACAAAGCAGAAAAAAATACACAAATTAGGTATGTTTGCATATATCATGCCTCACCTTCCTGACTTCACTTTTCACTCTACCTAGCAAAGTTGTTCAACACCATTTCAGCCAAATTCTCAAAAAGATCACAAAAGAAGCTGAAAGCGTGCTCTTGAATCTTGTCTCAGAGAATAGGTCTGAAGTGTATTTGCAGACAGTGGGTCTACACCCATTCCTCTTGGGTCGCATTCCAGCTCTGGAGGCTAAAGCACATTTGGGTGGGTGCAGAGTTTTCTGTCTCTGTTCCATCCCAGTACAATGCCCTTCATCTTTTCCTCCTGCTCTGTTTCCTGACCCCTCTCCTGAGCAGTGCCATGATGCGCTTTCGGGACCCTTGTCCTCTTCCCAAACCCGAGACAAGCCCAACTCCAGAGTAAGACTTTCTCTCTTGTCCCCATCTAATCTCAGCCTCGCCACACCCACTCTTCCTGGCTTCCTTTCCCAGTTTCTTTGCCAAGTCCACGCGTCCCCACCCCTCCGTCCCCAATGACATTCCTCAGTCCTTAGGTCAGCTTCCCACTTCCCCTGACTCCAGCTACTCATTTCATTACTCCGTGTCCTTATCTGCTCCCTTCCTGCTCGCTTCAATCCCTCCCGTGCTGCTGCCCGGCCTGACCACAGCAGGGGAACACAGGGGCAAAGGGCCAAGGCTCGGGGTTACTCGGTGCAGCCTCCTTGGCAGGGAGCCGTGGGAAGCCGCCTTCCAGAGGAAAGCCCAGTTTCCCTGCTCAGCTGCAGGGAGGCCTTTCCCGCTGCACTCTGCAGCCAGGATGTGAAGAGCCGGAGGCACTGAGAAGCTCACACCTGCTTCCTGCAGCTGCAGCTTTCAGAGCACTTGCTTGAATTGTGGAGGTCTGTAATGATCGGGCATACATAACATTTCTTCTTCCCCCAAACCTGTAACTGCATTGGTTTTCACGGGGGTTTTACTTGGCGTTGGGAATGAGCACGTCGTGACAGGTTGCACACTACTGAAGAGAATCATGTAACAGGAGGTGATGCTACTGCTAACCCATGCCTGTTCCAGGGGGGCTGGTTACACTTTCTGCTTGAAACATATTTCCTGGGTCTAAAGGAACTCTATCAACTTGTCTTCTGCTACATGATTACATGTGTTCAAGTGTTCACATAGGTACAGAGCCCCAGTCCTTGTCGTTTCACAGTTTATCAAAGAGATACCTTGAACGGAAATTGTGAGACTGCCATCATCATTTTCCACAAACACTGCAACAGAGGCTTTATAGATTCAACTATAAAGCCTGAAACAAACGAAATAAAGCTTAGCCATTGCAGAACATTGTGGAGGGACAAGCTGAAAATGGAAGTCGCAAACTTAGAGTAGCATGAGAAAAAGTACAAGAAATCTAAAAATCTACCTTAATTATCAACCCTCAGTTCTCTTGGTTCACTGAAATTATTTCCCATTTACTCATGGCAGGAACAATGGAGCACACAGCTGTGCTATTGACCTTGCAAGAGACTCATGAATTTGCAGCACTGTCCTGTGAGCTACAGCTCCTCTATGCATGTGACCAATACATCTTCCATCCCCAAGGGCTAATAGATACCACTCACCATGCTGATAATACACTCATTTTTGTTGGGATTTTGTTCAGTACAGGGGTATATATCCCAACTCCTACCTTCTCGATTTTACCTCTATTTAATGTTATTCTTTGCTGACCTGGACCTGCAGACCTCCCTCAAAGTGGACTAGAGTTCTCAGGAGGAAAATGTTGAAAATGGTAGGGAAAAGATTTTTATTTCTAGGCAGATATTTAGAGCACTTTAACTGACAATTATATCAGTTTGCCTGCCCTTTCTTTCCTTGCTCCAGGTGCTGCCTAAGGGAACAAAGAGCAGGGCAAGCCCCAGGTGCATCAGTTATGAAATATCTTCCACTAATCCAGCATCTGCCTCAAGGACAGCAGTCCTAGTAGGGATTAGGAGCTTCTCCAAGGAGGTAATGAGGAAGCTGAGAATTTGGCCTCCGCAGCCCCCTCCTCCTTCCCCACCTCCCCAAGCAAACCAAAGCCCTCACAGACCCCAGAGTTTCAGCAGCAAAAAGACACAGTCTGAGTAAGAGAGAAATGCAGTCCTGGCTTCAGAGATATACAGGATGGTAATTACAGGCCATTAAGGAAAGAGTTAAACACCAAATACAAGACTGCCTCTACTTTCAGCCTGGACACTGTGATTTTATTGCACTTTTCTCTGAAAGTTGGCAGGCTGCATGCCAAGCACTTTTTGATTTGATTTTATCTTTGTTTTATTTTCTCACACGCAGAAACTGTCCTCAAAACCTCTTACTTTCAAGCTAAGTGCCAAAAAATGCTCAAGTGCCAGCCAATGACTCATCTTTTAAAAGCCTGGCTTTTGGAAGGTGGTTTTCATTTCAGGAACTTAGGATTGCTTCCTGGATACTAAACATTGTGGGATCAATAATTAGACTAGAAAAATGTTGAAAAAGAAGGATTTTAAATATTTAAACATCACTCATCTTTGGGGGTTCTGTTAACTAGAGATGCGTGGGAGTTCCAAGAAAAGGAAAAAACAGGAAGGCCAAGTGTTTGGCTGATGACTCAAAATGGCCAACATCCACCTCTTTTTTTTTTTTAATCCTGAAACATATTTTAAATCATTTTAATCTTTTTTTAATAATGGAACCAGACACATATATCACATTGCCTTGGAAAGAGTAGAAACAATATACTTTTTTTTTTTTTTTTACGTGGGTGCAAATGGAAAGCATATTATGACATTCCATCTCTTCCTCCCCTGTGCTGTGTTTCACCCATTTCTCAACACACAACAGACATGCAGCCCTTATCAGTGCTGTGGTTACATGTCATCATTTTGCCATCATGCAAGCCAAACTTCAGCAGTGCTCTTTCGCTTCTAGGGATTTCCTTATATACACACCACATAAAGCCTTACTTGCACCACAGTAAAGGCATGTGGGAACACAGAAGCCTGTACACAGGTGAGGGCATCTAGCAGGAGTCAGGGTGGAGGAAGGGCACAGATCTCCTCTTGGGCCTGGATCATTTCTATTTGGAGGCAATACTGTTTATCAACTCCAGCAAGATAGTGACTGGATGACTCAAACAGCTATTTTTCTAGAGGGAACAAAGTGACAAAATAAAAACTGGAATGCTGAGGAAAAAAAATTAGATATTTATCAGGTCCAAAACGAAACATGAACTACCTCTTCCTATGTTTGATGCAGGTTCCATCATAGTTATTCAGGGTAACTGTCTTTTTTTTAATCCTGCTGAGATCATTCATTCTTTATATATCAAGGCTAGCAGCTATGACTCTCAAAACTTGCTTATAAACACACTTCACATCTTAAGCGTAGGACAATCTGCCAGCGCGCAGGTGCCCTTGTCCATGGGTGTTGGGTGAAAAATATATATATAGCTATCTGGTTATTCTGGGATTGCTAACATCCTGGACTGACATTGCAATCTGTTAAGAAGCAGTTTTGAACAAGTCTAATGAGTTGATATAGATTTTCTAGGAGCATCAAAGGCTGTCAAAATTTTCTCCCACGTCATCTGCTCTTCTATGTCAAAGACAAACCAGCACTGAATGTTTCAAAGTAAGGTCAAGAGTCCTTGGTTTAGCCTTTAGTCTTTTAGTTACACCAGTAACTGGCACTAGAGAAAAGTATTCCTGACCACTCAGCTGAAACATATGTATGTTTAGAAATTAGACAGCTCACCATTCCTTTGGGCCCTTTTTGTTCATTGGCATGTTTTGGAGTAACTGCTAATAGAAACAAAATGGTTTTTCTCCTTACACAAATCAGCCAAAAACCAGTTGAAAACAAACAAACAAAGATTACAAAACAAATCAAAAAACAAAACCAACCATCCAACTTTACCTAATATCCACTTACCCAATGTACAGTTTTAGTCACAGAAATGAAGACTCAAACCACTTTACTAAGAGTTAGAATGAAAACATCTCATGCTACCTTTTTCTTCTTAGTGTGTTGAGAGCTGCAAGTTAGGTAACCTTACTCTTTTGCACTTAAATCATGTAAAAACACAAGCTATGCCATTCTCTCTAAGACCTTTGAGTGTGCCACAACGCAAACACAGCCAAGCATCACTTACTGCCATGGGATACTGGAAGCAGGATTTTACCTGCATTGGTGGGGTGGTTTATACAGACTTCTGATCCTCACTTAATTTCCTCCTAATCGCCCTTGCTTGCAGAGCCCAGCCTGGCTGGGTGCACAGGTCGTGGAGTTGCTGCCAAGAGCAGGGAGCTGCTCAGCTTCCTACACTAGGTGGCATGGAAGGACCAAGTTTCACCACCCCCAGCACTGTCCGGTGGCGAATGATGCTGCTATGTGTCTTGCAATCTCTTTTCCTTGGGCTCTGCAGATTTATTTATTTATTTATTTATTTATTTATTTATTTATTTGATCGCCTGGCAGAATTTTATCCAGATAAATGCTGAAGTCCTTCTTGGAGGGGTTTGCTTGTAACTTTTCCGTTTAACAGAGTGGGAGCTCTAAAATGTCCTTGGTAACTTTCCTTCTCGACTTTCCCATATAGACTTACAGCACTTTTATACACCCTAACTGAACCTTATTCAGTTAAGCCTCGGGTTTCCCATTAGCTCTTTTCATTTCCCCATTACTCCAGATGGAGTAAAAACAGCATTCTGAAATTTTGCAATTCACAGGACAGGAACTTGGCACCCTGTGTCTGAAAACACATTTTTAGCACTGCAGAATCAGACCACTTTTGATGTCTGAAATAATCAGGATTCTCGAAGAGGTCGGTTTGATTCTTACCTTGCTCAACTACTGAGCTGATTACCGCAAATTATTGACCCTGTAAAGCAACCAAGCTGGATCCATCAGTGCTGTCACTGGGAAAGGCAGCATTGCTCAACACTGGGATTGCACTAACAGCACAGCATGTGCAGCTACAGTCCTGCTGCAGCCCTCCTAATCCTTACTGCTATCCCACCACCTGGGATACAGATGATACAGATTTGCAATGAAGAATGTCCCGGTCAGTTCAGGATGCCTGCATGCCCCTAAATCATGTGGATGACAACACTCAGAGCACAGTCATTAACCTGTATTGCTGCCTCTCCACTGTCACTACAAAGTCGTTCATTTCTACCTGGCAGTTTCCAATACCATCTGGATGCAACGCCATTCCCATTACCTCACCGTTCTCCCAGCATGTTACTTAACAGCTTTCCAGCACATAAACCCTGCCCATGCACCCATCTCCCCACACCCCAGCCCATACATGTAATTTGCCTTCTATTGCCTGGGGCAACAACAGGGGGTAGATTATCTCTTGAGGTGTTTTCCATCTCTGTTTTCTATGATTCCCTGAGGACAGGCTTATCTCTAAAGTAACATCTTGCAGGATTCCAGGGTTGCACCGGTGAACATGTTAAGGCCAGACACGGGGAGGGAGATGCCTGGTATTAATGGCAGAGGCATGGCTTTTCAGAGTGGAAGATTTTCCCATTATGTGAATGAGGCTGAGTAACTCAGGGTTTTTTCAGCTTGGGATTCAGAATATAGGTTTCAAGACTATTTACTGTATTTTTAAAATTTGATTCTGCAGTCCCAACTCTTTAACTCTGTCTTGCCCTGCTTTCTGCTCTCATGTCCATGCTGAGGTGATTTTTCTACCCTCTTCCTCCCTGATGGCACCCTTCCCCTTCCTCTCTGCCTGTCTTGACGTTCCATGGGCTTGTCAGGATACCAGGAGAACCAGAGAGGCCACCTGTATCAGGAGTAGAAAAAGAAAAAAACAAAACAAAACAAACCAATCAAACCCCCCCCAAAAAAGCCCAAACCAAAAAAAAAAAAAAAAAAAAAAGAAGAAGCCACAACAACAACAAAATCACCTGGAAGCAGTTAGAAACCAAGGAAGGTTACAGTCAGGCACAAAGCTCAACAGTACATTTAAACCTAGTTTTGGTTCAAGCAGATGTCCAGCAAGTACACCCTCTGGCCATTACATCTGTATTTCATCTCTTGTTATACAGTGATAAGCACCACCAATACATTTCAGTTTCCATGGCATCTACAAAGTATACTTCCTGGAGGATAAGAGTTCCTATGAGGAGCTATAGACTACAGCACTGTCAGTACTTGGCACAGAGCAGCTCACTGTGCAGTACAGAAGGAAGAAGGCAATTCCACCACACAGCTCACTCTTGGCTGCATACCTCCCTGTATTCCAAAATGACATATAAAACTTCCAAGTAGCTTCTAGGAAGACCCATGAACAAACTAAATGAAACCATGCCTTTTGGATGACTGTACAGCAACATGTACTATCCTCAGTTTCACCAGTTCAGGTGTAAACAAGAGATAAAAATTACACACAAGGCACAAACACATGACAGTGTGAAACACTATAAAGTTTTAATTGCCACTTATTTGGTTAAGCCTTTCATAGCTTTCTGCTGGTGAGTCTTGAGCAACGTGGTCATTCCATTCTCAGGCTCATAAAAATTTACTGCATGCCTTCACGTGTTCTCCCTATATAGCTCCACTTTATTTCTCTGGCAAAATAAGGCCAGCTGGAGCTGCAGCTCTGATTAGCTGAATGCTTGGGATGCAGAATGCAGTCCCCAGAATACATCATATTCATGGTAATATTCTGACTGTAAAAAAGGCTTGACTTTTTAGGCTTCTCCAGAGATGCAGATAAATGTAATGTGTCAGAAATAGGGACCACCTACACATCAGATCACACTTACAAGGATAATGTATGCAGGCATATAAAATTGCCAAGGAATGAGAAGCCACACAGAAAGGGGTACTTCCCCAGGCTACTGACTGGTTTATTCCACATTTCACTGACTTTATTAGGCAGCTGAGTGACATTTGGTATCATCAGAACCACCTGAAGGGATGAAATTGCACTGTTCTTGGACAGCCAGCACCAGGGACATTATGATTTTAAAATATGCCAAAAGACAAAGTCGCAAACAAACAGCATTGCACATTCATACCTGCTTATTTCCAAATGATAATCAAAACCAATGAATATGTTGCCTAGTAGAGACACTGAAACAGCTCCATTAATTGTTAAGATTCAAGTTATTATTATTGCCAAAGCACTTTTACAGAGAAGGATTTGAAATATTTTTCTAAAGGGAAAGAAAAGAAGGAAGAAATGTGGCTCTGTGACTCAGAGGTGCAATTGAAATAAAAATCTAAACATTGTCACAAGTGGCACCACTGAAGCCCAAAGCAAAACACTACATCTCGGAAATTTCCAGAGGATCTTGGAAAAATCCAGTGCTTTTAAACAAAGAGCAGCAAAATGAAAAGACTGTCAGAAAAAGAACTTGAAAAAAAAAAAGAGTAGTTAAAGCTAAATCATTACTATTTCTACAGCCCAGAGAGCAGCAAAAAATGGTTGATGCACAGCTTGATACTGCAAACTTGTATTTCACTCATACTGCACTTATTCTACACAGCTAAAGAGAAGAAGAAAGGAAAAGCATGGAGCTTCCCATCATCAGTGTTCCTGGCAATTTCTTACTTTCCTCAATAAACCTGAACAAGTTTCTTTTTTGGGTTCCCAGAGTTCATCTGAAGACCCCTCAAACAAAAGTAGCCATCTTTTCTTAATGCTGCTATGATCCTGTTTTGTAAGCCTTGGGAAGAGCAGGAATGGAAAAGGTGTAGTGACACCCCAGCTCCACCTCAGACACATCTATCCACAAGCATGGACTGTTCTGTTCAGATGCACCATGTTCCCAAGTTATTATGGTGACTGAAACCATGGACAGTACGAGACATCAAGCTTCAGCTCTGCACTGTCTGCAGTGTGGCTGCACTTCCCAGGTGTGTGTTCCAGCCCCCTGGGCATTATTCCCACTCTTGTTCTCAGCACCTGGAGGTGCTTGCAAGGTGCTACCTGGGGCACAGGGTTGCCTAGTGGCTTGGACACTGTGCTGGGGAGCACTGGGTGCCCACTCAGAGCTCTGCCTTGTCCTTTAGAGGCAGATCAACCTTGCAGATGAATGTCTTACAAATCCCTTTCCAGTTGCTGAATCTCCTTAGGTATTCCATTTAAAGCCATTCTACTTGGAATAAAGTACTTTTAACAGGAGCTGAAGCAGAAAACAAATGTGAAAATGATTCATGCTTTTGGGAAGTGGCTGTCTGGCTTCTAGAGCATGTGGCAGTGAATATAAAATGCTGCACACAGAGTGGCTGTCTCATCAAGAGAGACCAAGGAGCAATGCTTCAAGCCTTGCACATGCACAACGAGCTTGCAGGCTGCTAGTGAAAACACTGTCCTATTGCTCTCAGATTTCTTCAGAGATGGAAACTGAACTAGTTCTCCTAAAGCTCGATGCATGCTGGAGGCTACTGGTAATATATCCTCCTATAGTAGCTTTTTCGAATCTAGCATTTCCTCTTTTGGTCTGCAAGGACCTCCATCAACATATTTTCAACATTTTAGATGTTCAGAGATTTTGCTTCACCAAGAAACAAAGTTTTTACAATTTTTTGAAAGTTTTTTTTTTTTGTCTTAGAATGAGGGTGTGAGTTGGCATCGGAGCCAAAAAAATCAGTGAAATGCACAGCTCTTCTGGTGGCAGATTGTTCCCTGTAGGAGGTCTCTGCTTGTTCTTCACATCTCATGGGTGTTACAGAAGTAGCTCTCAGGGAACTATAAAAAAGGAGAAAGGAAGGTTGTTTGGCATATTCAGAATAGCGTGTTCATGTAATCAGAAGAAAATATTGCGTAGAGTTCTGTGAATGGTACACAGATACTATGGGCAATTGGAGCTTTATACATTTATGTAACTTGTAATTAATTAATTCAATTATTCAAAGAAAATCACTTCACACCCCCACAAAATACCCTGTATCTTACTAAGGAGACAGATATGCCTGGTTTTACACTCAAGTAATGTCACTTCCAGCAGAAGCTCATTTATTAAAATACCAGAATACTGCTGTATGATGCCTATCGTAACACCCACCTCCCACACACCCAGGGCAGCATTCGTCTTATAACAAAGGAGGCATTCATAGCTATTATCTTGAAAGGTAGTAGGGGCGATGAATGCATTAAAAGGACCAGAGAAATGTTCACTTCACCAAAGAAAAGCTGAAATAGCTCAGGGGTGTTTTTACTGGAAGTGGTGGTGCCTCCACATTTGCTATCCCAGGACCAACTTTCCCTCTCATTGCCAAGAACTTCATTGAGTTTTGAACCTCTTCAGCTTTGCAGCTACCAAGAGCTCCAAACCTAAACACTTCCCTCTGTGTTTTCAAAAGGTCCGAAACTAAATTTGGATCTCAGCTCTTTGGCTAGGTTTTTTTTTTTGGTTTTTTTTTTTTTTTGGCTAAATTTCTTTGCAACTTCAGCTGGACTGGTTACTTTTGGGGCATCTGCTGCTGGTTTGAGCTCATTGTAGGCAGGAACAGGAGAAGGCTCCTGAGAGCCCCTTTGGTTTGGTTAGACAGGTTTGGTGAACTGGATTCACTGTTCCTTTGCAGCAGGGTTCTAGCTGCACTATACTTTTGTTTTATTATCACTATAGCAGCCCTGAGTCTATTAATACGTATTTTGTGCAAAAAAGAAGTCTGGCACTTTCAAAAAGGGAAAGGTGGTAATGAAGAGAATCTTAAGCTTCTCAACTATTACAAAAGCTACACAAAGAGCTGCAAATTCTGGAGGCAGAATTAAATAGAAAAATGAAAAGGCAAAACTCAACCTAAGTGATGTCAGGTCACTCTATGAAAAGTGAAATCTGGAATTTTACCCTCTTCTATTGCTGTTGTTGAATACTCTAAAAGGATTTTCAGTGAAGCAGCCTGACAAGTGACATTTTAGTTTAGGGGTCAGCCCTCCACAGCGGCCACCTGAAGTTGGCAACAACCTGTTTGTCCAGCTAGTAGTTGAGGGTGCTCAACAGGTTGAGCTGCAAAGTGGACAGCTCTGCTTTCTTAGCTCTGGCAGTGTTATTCAGAGCAACCAGCCCTGCCTCTGGTGTTGAAACTCACTGGGGCCCCTGGGACCCAGCCTGGGCACAAGTGGCTTCCAAGCCGGAACAGCCAGATTGGGGGTTTTTCCATTAGTCACAGGACAGGGATCAGCAGTCATGGGGTTTGTGTAGGTTACACCTTCACCTTTCCTTCGGGGAGTTTAACTCCTGAAGCGCAGCCGACGCTTGCCTCATCTCCCCGCCTGGTCCCGGCCGGCGCTTGCAGGAAGCAGGAAAACTTAACGCATGCTATATAAAGCAGCAGAAAGACACACATTGTGTAACAGATGTCTGTTGAAAGGAGATAAAGAGACAGCCTGATTTCTTTCCCTTTTTTTTTTTTTTTTTTCCCCCTTCTGTTTGCCTGTGTCCTCATTCCCCTCCGGCTGCCCGCCCTGGTGTCTGGGGGAGGTTTCAGGTTGCAGCCGCGTTACCTCCTGTGCCTTGGCCGCCCTGGCGGCTGGGACACGGCCACGACAGGGACACGGCCTGCCCGACAGGCACCTCAGCGACAGAGCCCGAGCCTCGGGGCTGGCAAAGGGTCTAGAGTCAGATCTGCTGCGGAGCAGAGCAGCTACACAGCACCGCAGCTCTTCCCAGCTCCAGCTGCCGCTTCCAGGTGCCGTAGGTAGGGCAGCTTTAGTAGCTCTCAAAGCTACTGTTTTAACACTGATTACCCCCAGTCAGACCTCCGTTGTCAGCAGGGAAAAGATATCCTTCTTTTTTTTCTCCCTCAGGGAACTTCAGGGTACTGCGCAATGCCTCTGGTATCTAACCTCATTAAAGGAGCTCATCTAATTCCACCATACTGAGGAAACTCTCGCCTCCCTCAAAGGCAGTGACTCAAGATACTAATCAGTGCAACGAGGATGTCTGAGGGTTTTTCTATCTCCTGCTCAGTCTGGGCTATACTTTTCCTTCCCCCTTTACTCTAGCCACAAATACTGTGCTTGCCTTGCCGGGTAAGGCATCCAGCCTCTCATTGCATACAATGCCTCGGGTATATTTAAATTTAAGCCAAGTGCCAAATAATTAAAAGGGGCCCTGAGCACACCCAGAAGAGACTATTTTCTGCTTTTCCATACTCTTCTCTCTTTACTGCTCTCTCTTATTGCTTCCTCTGGTTTCTGTCATCATTTTCCTTTGCAGCTTTCTGGCATCTGAGCAGAGGAAGACCCCTCTCCTGAAGAAGAACCTTAAAAGAGATTCATTTGGCCCTGAAACATAGTTACAGCTGCTGACGATCGCGTCTCTTTCTCTGGCTGTTAAAGGGATGAGATAGGATCACCCTCAGGATTCAGGGTATGTCTTAATAAGGTCTGACCTAACAATACGGCTGGCTAAAGTTACTCTGTTCACATCTCTGGAGATAAAGTTAGGAAGCTCTGACCTTGAAATTATGAGTCATGAAAGAACTGACAGCAACCATATACAGAATATGGAGATTTTCTGAAAAACTGAGAATACTCTCACTCCCACTTACTTTCCATGATGGTACATGTCCCTGTCCTTCAGGCTGGCAGAGCAAACCCTCGTCAGAACCAGTGAAAGGTCTAGAGCGTAAGTCGTAAGAGAAGTGGCTGAGAGAGCTGGGGTTGTTTAGCCTGGGTAAAAGAAGCTCAGGGAGACCGGATCACTCTCAACAACCACCTGAAAGGAGGCTGTAGCCAGGTGGGGCTTGGTCTCTTCTGACAGGCAACCAGAGACAAAACAAGATGAAATGGCCTCAAGATGCTCTAGGGGAGGTTGAGGTTGGACAGCAGGAAGATTCTTCACCGAAAGGATGGTGAGGCATTGCAATGGGCTGCCCAAGAAGTTTGTGGAGTCACCATCCCTTAAGGTGTTCAAGAAGCAATTGGACATGGCACTGAGTGCTATGGTTTAGTTGACATGGTCATGTTTGGTCAAAGGTTGGACTTGATGATCTTGAAGGTCTTTTCCACCCTTAATGATTCTGTGATTCTGAGTTATTGCTAACAACACTGAACCACCTCCAAAAGGTTATTATTAAAAGTCATTCATTACATTAATTTGCAACCCTCATTTAACGTCAGCAGACCTTTATCTTTCAGCCTAGGGGGTTTTGCTAGCTCCTGCAAGCCAAAGCCCAGTCATAACAAGTGCTTCAGGTTGTAATTACAGGGTGATTTCCAATTATACCAACTGCCTACTTTGCCTCCATAGATTTTCAAGTCCAAAGGTTACTTCGCTATTTCAATTCCTGTATGTCTGCACAGGGGGAAGAAATCTAATAAACAGATAAATTAATGGAAAGAAAATAATAACATTTGGATAATAAATAAACTGGATGGCCAGTATCTGTATTTAGCACAGAGGAAGAAATGGGAACTGGCTGAGATGGGCCCAGAGAGTGCTCTTGACAGGCAAGGAGATCTCTTGAGCAGCGGGATGCTCTCTCTTTCTTTAGGAGGGGAAAGGAGCAGCACAGTTTCAGACTTCATTCCTCATTTCTTTGAGGCTGATAAGTTGAAATCAGTTCATATTCCTCCCACATTTCTCCTCCTCCACAGTGTGTTAAACTTTCTTGACTCAAAAAATTATGCCTGCTACTCCCCCGGCTCCATCCAGCACCCTTCAGAAGAGGAGGAAGATAGCTCACTGAGCCACTTAGGCAGAGGCTTAAAGCTAAATACGCAGCTAAGTGCTTGGCTGGGTCAGGAACCTCTTAGTTTGGATAAACATGCTTTTGCAGGAGGTGTTTTAAGAGATTTAGGATGCTGTCCTGACCAAGTTCCTTCACAATTCCTGAGCACAGAGCTAGAATCTCTGAAAAATTAGGCTCTTTTTTTATTACTATTTCTAAAAATAAATCAATGTGAAATTATATTTCAAGAAACAAGCACAGGAACTGAGATGTATTTATATTCTTATTTGCATAGTGGTAAATGAGAAGCAACATAATGAAATGCTAGGTTAATGGAGGAGGACACCATTGTGAATATTAACACTGCTGAAATATTTTTATGTATGTTTTCTGATCAGTATGAACAGTTATATTTAATCCAAGCCAAATTTCAGGAATGCAATAATTTCCATTGAAAATAACATAGTGTTTCACTTTTTTTTATAGTTATGTCATATTTTGATAAACACACTGTTGAAGGACTACCAGAAAGAAAATATTTTACCTAGAGGAGTATTGACTCTAAGCCACAATAAGAGACAATGAATTATTATGTCAGAGAATAATTACTTTTCTTGGTTGTATATAAGAATTTTCATCTTTTTCTGAAACCTGTCCCATATGCTCCTGTATTCATATCAACTACAAGGTAAATAACCTTTTTTTTAAGCCAGGATCTAAGGAAAAAATTAAATTGCCTAGAAAGTGGAAATACTTGCAAGAAATTTTTGTTAACTGTAGGCATAAGGAATGTGGTCAGACGTAGGAAACACATCCGACAAGATGGTCCCAGCCTATTTAAAGGTTGTGGAATGCATCTCTCCCTGAAAGAAACTGTTGACAAGCGGCCAAAACTCTGAATTGCAAATCCTCCAGCCATGAATAAATCAAAGGAAATTCCAAGAAATAACTTAAGGCAGCTTAAGTGACTTATTTTGCTATATTAACTGCAAATTCTCTATGAAGATATATAGGCTCTGCCACAAGTCAAAGCTATTTAAGCCACCCTCAGTGGGTATTATGGCTCTGCTGGTAAAAACTTGTTGTATTGAAACCAAGCATGTCTGCATGGATCTGATGAGGTTCCCACTGGAGACTGGAATTTTTTGGATACTCAATGAGCTAATTAGAGTGAAATGGCCAGTAGGCTGCACTGTTGGTCTGGGAACACCAGGTAATTTTATTTCAGGGGTATTTATGTGGCTGGGGAAAATATTTTCCTCCTAGGGAAGGGACCCTGGGAGTGCATTCAAGGAAATGCATTCCTTGTAGTAGCACACTTATTAAGCAGGCTTTAGCAAGCCAACCTAACCACTACCACCCTGTAGGGGCTCTGCTTTGCCCTGAGCAGTTAGTGCCTGGAGCCATGCAGGGAGCTTTGGCTAGGATGACTGGCTGGCAAAAGCCAAGGGTTTCCTGAGCATTGACTGTTTCATTTATAAAGAAGGTGCAAAGATCTGTTTCACTGAATGGGGAGGGAACAATCTGGAAAGCCTTGTAACTTACGAGAAGAAGTGGGATGTGCCCAGTCCCAAAACCACAGTGGTTCACTCTGAAAACAGATAAGCCTCAATGAACTCTTCCCCCATCCCATGAGATGCTGCAGTGGGTAGGCTGCCAATTCCTTGTAAACTCGTGGAATAACTGTAGGGTCAAAACCATCTCTGCAAATGCCTTTATCAGATCTGGTCAGAAATTTTATTACTCTCAGAGTCTCTTGTCTCCTTCGTGGAAAAACTTCCAACCATTTTGTAAGTAGTTGGCTGCTGACAGCAAATATTGATTGCTTACTTCTGCCTCAAGCAAAGGTTTACACACATCAAAACCAAAACAAAACAAAGCAAAATGATGATCCATTGATGATCCCATGAGATATGGCTGCACAAGGGCCATTCTTGTCTTACATGTATCCATTTCTGTAAGACAAACATCACCTCTGCTGTGCCAATGCTCTTTACCCTGCCTGCATTTTACACAGTTCTTTATGTGATGGCAAATCAAGAAGTGACTGCATCGAGTTTTTGGTCGTTGGGGACTTTTTAACCAGAATGCTAAGGGAACCTGAGGGACAGGGTGAAGTTAGGCCACTTCCTATTTGGAAGCAAGACATTTTCATCTCTTTGAACTTTGTGGCTGTCTCATAAATGGTGATCTATCAAATCTACTGACTCACTTTTTCTTTTGGGTTTGTCATTGTTTTCTTTAATAAAACACACAAAATGTGTGGATCAAAGATATTGCAGAAACAAATAGGAATCCATAGCCAGTGAGATCCTCTGATAGTTAAAATCTAAAATTCATCCTAACCTGGACTTCAAAATCAGATTCAGTTGATGACTGTTTTTTTCTTTTTCCACTCTTTGCTAGAATGTTGTTTCAATATATAATTAATTATATCTTCTGCTTTCTTCGGCAAAGCCATTTTACCTCAGCAGACCATTTGCCTACAAACTATTTGCTTGATGTTTTCACATAGAAGTCCTCTTTTCTGGCATTTAGGACTTGAATCAACAGCAAAGGAATCTGCTGTCCCAGTTATTTAGACATTATTTTTCAAACGTCAAAATTCCACTTTGTAAATTTCTATCATTTCCCCAGATCTGAAGAGCTGCACAACTCCGTGTGACATTCTGCACCTAAGACTAATACATCAGGGTCTCTTATTCTGGTTCTCTTATCTTACAGTATTGCTCTGCATGACACTTGTCACTATAGTTATGTCATAGGTGAGCCAGTACTCATATTCCTGTGCAATTCCCAGGTGTTATTACTGCATTTCGGTCCTCAAATTCTAATTCTTAGAGCATCTCACATCTTCCTTCTTTTCCCATTGTATTGGGGTACAATTCACTCAAGTGGCCTTCACTAAGCTTTTGGGATGTTCTGCTGCAAACATCCTCAATCTTATGGAAGTCCTTTCACGATCTTTTTTTCCCTCGCTGTGCCCAATTGATCCACTTGCTTCAAGGTTCTGAAGTATTGCCAATTTCCATGGGTTTACTGAGGAAATATAGATTCAAAAATAAAGTCTTCACAATATGACAGCCCAATTTTGGATCCTTCTTTCCCTTGTGTTTATTTGATTGAGAGTTGCCCTTGCCAAGTTTGCAATGATGAGCTGCTGTCTGACCACAGGGTCCTTCCACTTCCCCGGGCTACTGCAGGGATCCACTGGTGCATTGCACACACTCATGGCAACTCCACTCATCCCATTCTCACTGTCTTTGCTCTGAAAGGCAAAATCTAGCTCAATACCTAATAGTTGTCCAGTCTGTTTTTTGCTGCAAATCCATTGTAAAATGGATAATATTCCACCCAGCAGTTTCATGAGAAGTGAGACCCATAGGAAAACTACCTTTTCCTGGGCTCCAGACAAACCCCACAGAGTTTCACTTTCCCAGAGTGTTAGGAGAGAAACAAATATTCTGATTTATGTATTAACTCTTCATGAACACAAATATGGTGTGTAATCTAACATGCAAAAATTAGCAGATACGTACACATAATTTTCCTGGGGTTTTGTTTACCTTTTATTTTAAGCTTCAATTAAATTCCAAGGACAAACATCTTCACTAAACAGCTTTTGTCTCTAGCCTCTTGTCTCATCCACTCTCTTGGGTGTCCTTGGTAATCCATGTGCATTTAATGGTGCTGGGGTTTCCCTGTCTTAAGGATTTCCTCCTGCAGGCTGTTCCTCCACTGTATGAGCTGATCGAGTCTTAACATGATTCAGGAGGGTAAATTTTCCCTCTTTTGTCAGATTGGTTTCTGATTCACCCCGTTTGACGACAACAGTCCCTTGCCAGGTGACAGTATTGCCAAACTGAGTTAATCAGAGATGAACCAGTTTGACTTGCCATTGCTCAGCATGTGTGCATTGCAGGGCATCACCAATTATCAGTGCAAGCCCTGTGCCAGCTCCTCCTAGGAACGCTAGCAGGTCCGAGTCAGAAGGTGAAGGGTAGTGGCGACACAAAGATCAGCCTTCTGATGCAACGGAGTTTTCCGTATCACACAAATTTACAAAATCCATAACCCCAAAACTTTTCTTAGACAAACCCCCCGAATCATACCATCTGCCACAAGACACCAGAGGCCTCCTGCACAACAAAATATTACAGTACTAAATCTCTTGTATGTCCTGACTAATATACCTCAGTTGGCTCACTGGAGTGCACTGGATATTAATGTGCCACAAGTGCAATGCAGGGAAGAGTCCAGCAAAGTAAATATTCTGTGCCATGGAAGCAACCTATCCTCCCATGATATCAAGAACTCCATGGGAAAGCAAAGACTTACACCTGTTACCCGTGGCATGGATACTTTAGGATATTATTTTAAATTAATTAATCTTCTAATTCAGAATACATAAAACTCAAGGCTGAATTTTCTAGTTTGCTCCTGTTGCAAATATCTTATTTTATCCTTGAAATTTTCGTTCTGCTAGTGAGTAAGAGTCTTAAATTAAACATTGTAAACCGTGGATGTTTTGTTGCTTTTGAGCAGTTGAATTCCATCAGGAATATTCATTGTGCCCAAAGATTCCAAAAAGCAGTTCGCTACAAGTTAGAAGTTGCCTTCAAATGTTTCTACCTGGCCTCATTCTCAGCAGCAGCCAGGTTCTCACATACAGATTTTTGTTAAAATATCTCTTTGCAAGTTAGCTATTTGAACTTGGTCTCCACATAGACCTGCTGTAATTTCATTGTTCCTGGGAGGGACAGATATCTGAATGCAAACATCACCAAGTGATCATGTAATAGGAATTGTAACCTGCTATAAAAAAAGATACTTCCAGCCTTTTTAGGGCTTTTTGCTACTTCCTTTACTATTGTCTCTCCCTCTTTTGGTTATTAATTTGCACTTTGAAAAGACCAGTCACCTACCCCTGACTCTTGGGAAACTGTGAACTTCGTCCTTTTTCCAAGCCTTCCTCTGGCCTGGGAGTTTGATGCCTGGGGCTTTGTGCCCCACCCCGCCCCCTGCGGCCACCTGGAACAGCTTCCAGATTTCTGTGCTGATGGGAACACACAGGCCAAACCTGGTGGGTTTTCCTTCCATGTTGTTGCCAGCCGACAATAAGCTGTCGCTAGACTGGTGATGAAGGACAACCATGAAAAATTGCACCACTAAGACAACAGGAAACTGCTTAAAAAGCTTCAGCTTGCTGTGGCACTGAGTGTGCAGCACTGGGGGTTATGATAGCAAGTCATCATCACAAGTGTATATTCAGTGAGGTGGAACGAATAGATTTCTAAATACAACTGTCTACGGTTTATTGTAGCCACATATAGACTAAGGACATATATATTTGGTCTGCAAAAGTACAGATCTGTTTCTGATTGCTGTTAATACATTTTGTACTCACCTGGAAACCTCAGAAAGTCAAAGCAAAACTCAGTTCCAGGCATTTCTTTTTCCATCCAGCTGCTCATGAAAATCATGCAAAATTAAAAGCCAAATCCTCTGCAGAATTAAATCAGGGTATCTCTGTTATGGGATCTACACCAGCAGAGATAAGGCACTCTAGAGGGGCTGCCTGTGTACTAGGGACAGTCTTAGTCCCCCAAGGGTTCAGGACACATGTTCCATGAAGAAATTTGGCCTCTAGTGCATGCTAAAGGGTTATCTAACCCTCGAGCATGGAAAAACTGCTGGGTTTCCTGTGCTTAAAAAATAGGGTTACCCATTACACTGCCACAAGTGTTGTGTTTGGAAGGATGCTCTGTCTGAAACAAAATCTTGGCCAAAGAGGCAGACAAAATCTGTGACTAAAAGAGCTTACAACTTAAGGCACAGACCATACAATGATTTTAAATATATTTAATCAATGGGGACTCTCTGGGTGTGTTAAGCACATACCTCTCTCTTGGTAGGACCAACCCCCTTGAAATTTCTCTCTGTGGGAGTTTGCTATAGAGACAGACTTTTTCCATTCTCTTGGTCTTTTCTTCTTATGGAGCATTTGCACACAAACCCTCCCACAGCTCTTCCTGAGGTAGGAAGCCTTTGGAGGGTATAATGGAGAGCTCAGTTTTTCCTTCACAGTGAGCAAGACTAATACAATTAATGCACAGAAAGTAAAGCCTTTCCCCCCAGGAGCTGGAAGCTCCTTTGCTGGCACTCCCAGTTCTTAGCAAGCACCAAGAATTAGTCATGAACATGAACTCCCAAACCCCCAGCTCAACTGGAGTGCATTTAATGCTACATAGCACAGCCCTTATTCATGTTTAGTAAACACCCGTTCACTTAAGTAATCCCATTGATGTCATCAGCATGAGAAAGGGTTGCAAAATCTATCTGCTTTTAAGTAGTACTGTGTGTCATGAGGTTGGTTTTAGCACAGGTATGAATTTTTATCATTCAGTTTACACAGCTTGTTTCATTGTCCATCTGAGCTCTGGGTTCCCAGTCAAGGTGTCAGATTCTTGCTCTTCCCAGAGGTCAACGCAATCTTCTGAAATTCCCTCTACCTTCCCAGAGGATTTCTTTGAATACAAAGCAACAGCCTTACAAGTACTTCTCTCCTTAGCTTCAGTCCCTGATATCACTTTAAAAATTATCGACACCCAATTCTTCTCCGTCATGATCCCAGACAGCAGCAGAAACAAGGTGCAAAAGAAGGAAATATTTCCAACTCAGATATCCAATCTGAATTCCTAAAGTGCAAAGGGTTGCACATATGCTGTAATGCAAACCCTGGGAGGTAATGTTTGCCTGTAGTTTGACTTTTCACTAAGATAAGAGGCAACAAGCACACACCTGACTTATGAATTGAGCCAGTTCCCCTTCTTCAGCTCAGCCAGCCTGCTCATATGTCAGATTATGCTGTAGCTGGGCAGTAGCTTGAACTGCAATGAGAGAGGCTGGAGCTGACATGACTGTGACTGGACAATTTGGGCAGGCTATAGCCACTGACTCCAAACATATTTCCACTCAGAGAAGCAGGTGATTCACCAACCTTGCAGATCAAATAAGGTGAGATGCTGTGGTATCAGATAGCCACTTAGTCAGTACAATACCCTTTTTTTCTAAGGACAGAACGCCTGCCAAGAAAAGGGCAGTGGTTCAAGCTGTGGTTTAAGCACTGAGTTTTCCAGGTGGGGGACATGAACAAGGCTGTGTCTGGGCAGCTCTTGTACATCCTGCTGCAAGAGGCCACAGCACAAAGCAGGTGCCTCGCAGGTTCTTCGAGGGCCTTGTCCACCAGTGCACGGGACTAACCTAAGGGTTACTTAGGCTTTGCCCAGCAGGGAGACACAGAAAATCTGTTTTACTTGTAGTAGGAGAGGATTTTATGTGGGAAGGAAGGAGCTCTTGATGAGTTAAATTTGGGCAAAGTTCTTGACATGCTTCATGGGAAATGAGGAGTGAAGGCCTGGAGAAATTAGGTGAAAAACAACAGGAATATGGTGCAGTATGACTCTGGCAAAAAGAAGATGGTATTTAGGGCTCGAGTCAAACTCTTAGAAACTTATGGGCCCCTGTGCTAGAGGCACACCTACGCTCTGGGTACTCAACACAGCAATGGGTGGACAGACAGTTCCTTTATGTGGTTGCAGAAAATCCTTGACAGCAGTCCTACAGCAGCAGACACCAGGCAAAGCTGGGAGGCCAGCTAATGGTGCCAAAATGCACCCAGGCTGCTCACCCCCCTATCACTGCTCTGGTTGTCCCCTTGTTTACCTGCTGCCTCGCTGCTGGCAGTCGAAGCTCTTGGCAGAAGACAGCCCCTGATGGCTCCCCTCCCCTGCTGGTTGTCATTTTCTTGGCACTTGGCTTGGCTGTGTGCGTACAGGCATATGCACACACGCCCTCCCCGCAGATATGCACAGGGTGTGGTTACAAAGCATCCGTAGGGTTTCTTCCTAGGCAAGGACATACTTCTATTAGCCTGTATTTACACAGGACTTGGAGAACAAACTAAAGGCCAACCCTGCATATGTTAAGAAACACCCTGAAACCAGGAGAAGAAACAAACAGTACTGGGAACTGTGTTTTAATAACTCGTAAGAAGAAAACAGCTTGTGTAAGGTATGAAGTAGCTGCATGAGCAGACTGAGTGGACCTGTGCCATTGAAGAACTTTGAAACAGGCAGCAATCCATACTGGAAAAAAAAATTGCTCACCAATATGCATGTGAAAATTTTTTACAATGAAGTGGAAACATCAGAAATAACAATAGTAGCATCTGTCTGAAGAGAGTTGCTACCTTCTTATAACTTTTTTTTCTTTATTTTGCATCTGGTTCCATTTATGACTCATACTTCCCAAACAAGCCATATGTTGCTGCAGAAGGCCTTTAACTTTGCTTGATTCATATTGAGCTGTATTCCTGGCTGTCAGCCAAGTAAATGTAATAAAACCACTTTTTCCATCAAAAAATAAAAATGAAATCCCATTTGCAGTGAGATTTAATTAGCAGCCAGTAAGTCATTTTGGTGTTGAAAGCATGCACACTCATGTTTTGTTATAGCCTGATTTGCACCTTCAAACTCCATGGTAGCATTTTATTTGTTATAATACAAAAAGGTTTCCTCTTCCCCTGCTTCAGCCTTCATTCCAACTGCAGATCCTATAGCGTTTGAGTGATGGCAATTTTTTTGGAAAATGCAGCACCCTCTGAGCTCTTCTCTTCAGATGTCGCATTGTGCATCATCTGTTTAGAGCACTGGGACATGTATTGGATCTGCAAGGCAAGATTTTGGTAGCAGGAGGGGCGACAGGGCTGCCTTCTGTGAGAAGCTGCCAGAAACTTCCCCTATGCCCAGTGGAGCCAGTGCCAGCTGGCTCCAAGACAGATGTGCTGCTGGCCAAGACCAAACCCTCCAGCAGCAGTGGTAGTGCCTCTGGGATAACAGACTTAAGAAGGGGGGAAAAAACTGCCCAGCTGGAGCTGGAGAAGAGCAGAGTTAGAATATGTGAGAGAAACAGCTCTGCAGACACCAAGGCCAGTGAGGAAGGAGAGGCAGGAGGCGCTCCAGGTGCCTGAGCTCAGATCCCCCTGTAGCCCGTGGAGGTCCATGGTGGAGCAGAGATCCCCCTGCAGCCCCTGGAGCTCCATGGTGGAGCAGAGATCCTCCTGCAGCCCCTGGAGCTCCATGGTGGAGCAGAGATCCCCCTGCAGCCCATGGAGGACCCCACGGTGGAGCAGGTGGATGGCTGAAGGTGGCTGTGACCCTTTGGGAGGCACACAGTGGAGCAGGCTCCTGGCAGGACCTGTGGACCCATGGAGAGAGGAGCCCACACTGGAGCAGGTTTGCTGGCTGGACCTGTGACCCCACAGAGCACGAGCCCTGGAGCAACCTATTGCTGTGGGACTGCACCCTATGGAAGGGACCCACACTGGAGCATGGGAAGAGTGTGAGGAGTGCTCCCCATGAGGAGTAAGAAGCAGCAGATATAATATGTGATGAACTGATCACAGCCCCTATTTCCCATCCCCCTGGACCACTGGGGGAGAGGAGGAAGATGGGCAGTAAATTAAGCCTGGTGTGAAGGGAGGGGTGGGGAGAAGTATTTTTAGGATCCAATTTTATTTCTCAGTATCTTACTCTGATTTTATTGGTAATAAACACTACTTCCCCAAATTGAGTCTGTTTTGCCCATAACTGGTGAGTGATCTCTCCCTGCCCTTATCTCAACCCACAACCTTCCATCATAGTTTCTTGTCTGCTGCCCAGCTAAGGAGGGGAATGACAGAGTGGCATTGGTGGGCACCTGGTGTCCAGTCAGGCTCAACCCACCTCAGACACTGATGATTTGAGCACCCCAAGCATTAAGCTGAAAACAGTAATTTCTGCTGAAATAGACAGTCTATCATAAAACTTGTGTAAAAAATCAGGAGCTGGCATCCCATTAAAACATGCAGAATACAGCCGACTAAATTATCATCACAGCCGATGTTTCTGGAAAAAACAGACTAAAGTTAGAGAAGGAAAGAGACTCTATCCTATCTATTTAAAACAGTCAGAGCATTTCTTATTCACTGCTCTTTTTAATTTGATGAAATTCTCAGGTAGTGTACATTGTGACAGCATGTTTTTGGTTCCTGTCTCATATTCCCCCAGGGAGGAGCAAAGTTTGCCACCATCAGCATTACATTGAATACCTTACATAAAAAAAACAAAAAAATCAACCAGAAACCAAACCATTGGAGGGTTTAGCTTGTCCCCTTTCCTGGAAAATATAGACTGCAGGAGCCAGGAAACTTTGCAAGCTCCAGGATACAAAATTTCCAAGTGCTATTTGGGAGCTCCTGGGACACTGACCAGCCAGAGCAGCCTCCAGCAGAGCATTGACATCCAAGGCCAGCATCTCTGGAAATGGCCAATAGCTCCCTGAGCTGCCCCACTCAGCTGAGCCCCCAGCCAGCATTGCCCCACCAGTGGCTTTCATAGCAGTGGCCAAGGCAGCCCACAGCTGTGCAGTAGCAGCTAGAGAGCAAACCAAGCCAAAGTTTAGGCTGCCTAACACAGCATTAGCTCTCACTTGGATTTCTGCATGGAAATCCAGCAGGTTAGTGCAAGACAACACTCTAGACAGTGGCTGATCCTGTGCTCCCGCAGTCTGGCAGGAATCCAGCTCCACAGAGAGCAGCAAAAACGTTTCACAAGATCCTGCAGGGGCAGGGGCAACACCACAGGGGCGTTATCCCCCTCGGCTTCCTCCTACTGCCTGTGCTAATTGATGGACCAGGCAGCAGGACTCAGCTTATAATATCACCCGGTTCCCTTCATCCCCCACCCTGACAGATCAGCTGGATCTGAATCCCTTTTGCTCACAGTAGGGCCAGAGGAAATGCAGATGGAAAAAACTATTAGACTATTTTGCTCATCTTCTGCCAGAGAAAGACTGCTCCCTGCAGTACTCCATCCCTTTGCCTTTCTGATTTATTTTTTTTTCCTCAGAGTTAAAAGACCCCCTCTCTTCTGTATGTCCAAGGAAAATTTCTGAAAGATTAAAAATCAGTCCAAGATGTCTCGCTGTGCCAGCCCCATGTGTTAAAATGTCATCAAGAAATATGAAATGTTGAGGAAAAACTTCGTCACAAAACTGGTCCGCTTTATCATTTACATTTTTCCTGGCAGTAAAAAGGAACAGGGTATTTCAGCCATGAATATTGGCTCATTGTTTCATTCATTTGGTTTTTTCCTCCTTTTTTTCTGGCTAAATAAAGATGTTGTGGAGGAAAGAAAGACTGTGGAAAATAACAAATGGAGGTGAAGTGCCAGACATTATTAAGTTAGTCATTAAGTTTTTAAGGGCCAGATTTTTACATGTGGCCAGAAACCAGCAGTTTCTGCTGACAACAGATGCTCAGCACTTCAGAAAATTCTGACTACTTCATCTTAGTGCCTCAGTCAAAGTCCAGCTCCTCAGAAAACCTGGCTTTTCTTAAGAGTCACTCTTTCAAAGTAACCCTTTAGAGATTTTAAGTGTATACTTGTTTAGGAAGAATAAGCACACAGGTTCTTTCCCAATCTTCCTTTGCCTTGCAGACTACTGCTAATGAGCTAATGTGCTCAGAGGATTCAGGGTATTTATACCAGAAACAAGGACATTCAGGGACCACCTCCTCCCCCCAAGGCCCTGGCAGAGCACAGCTGAACCAGGCAAAGACCTTTGCTTCTCTAGGAGCAGATGGGAACGAAGGAGGTTGAAACGGCAAAATGCCAAGTACTCTGACATTCCTCTGCAACTTTAGCAGCAAGATTTCTCATCACCTCATGGAAACAAGCCTTCAGAGACTACACCTCCTGCTGTTAAAATGAATGTGGAAACTCCATTAGTTTCTATGGCAGGGTGTCAGCCTCTTCCTATATTCTGGCAGGAGATAGGGGAAAAGAAATGTTGTTCTTCAGTACAGAGCTGGATCTGCCTCCACTGGCTTTCTGCAGCTCACTGGGTGCTCACAGGGCTGTGTGCTGCCATGCATATTCATCCCGGCTGTTTCACTTTGCATCGCTCCTGTCAGTTCAGAGATGTCACTCATCGGGAAGGTATCCAAAAAGGCAGTTTTAATAGTAATATTGTTTGGCTTTTCATCTATTAAGCCTCCTGCTGACCAAGCTCCCCTCGACATGTCAGCTTCAGGATGAATATTCATATAATGCAGAAAAGCAGGGAAGCTCACTAGAGCAGAAAATTTTTCTGGTTTTCAGAAAGCTGTCGTTTTCTTCTAGCACTGCTCCCACCAGCCTGCAGTCCAGCCTGCAAGCAGATCTCATGGGCTATTTGTATGCTTGAACAGACCTTGGAGGTGTTAGGTTCCCAGAGTCCCTTGGCTGCCCTACAGCAGAGGTGCACTGGTGCCTGATGTGCCGTGGCTGAGAAGCTTGCCTGTAGGACATGATTTTGCAACATATACAGCAATTCACAGTGCAGTAGAAGACCATCTATATTTCTTAAAGCTCAGGGAAAATGACCCCAAGGCACCTTGTGCAGACCCTTGCTGGCACAGAGAGACAGCAGTCCTGAATTCTAGTTCATCCTTTATTGGGATTCTTGTGGCTCACAGTCTTTGCTCCCAAAAGGATGAGTTTCATTCAGATCTGCCTCCACTTAAGATTATCTTGTATTAAAAGATAGAGACATTTTCTTTACTTCTATCATATGCCTACTAAAGCTCTACAACATGTACAGGCCACCTCTATATTCACAAATTAAAGAAAATCTTAGAAAGAGTTTTTGTCACCAAGCACAATCACTTGGAAAAGACTTACGTACACACAACAAATCAGCTTATCTCGTGTAGACATCATCACAGGGGCAAAAGCCAAACATTTCGCAATGAGAGCTGTCTCCCACATTCCTGGCGCTATCGGTGGCTCCAAAGCCAATTAAAAGCAGGCATATTAAAGATAGTTGCAAACACGTGATAGATGTAGCATATGTAGAGACCCCAAGAATAATTGCAGAACAAGTCAAGCCAGCATTTTCATCTTAAATTGACCTTACAGTAAGCATATGTTCAGGGTCTGTGTTTAGTGTGTGTAATCTGTGTTTGAGAAAAGGGTACGGGAACATTGTCACTGTAATAAACTCAATTAGTACACACACTGCTGATTTTTTTCATGCAGGCATTTTAACTGGAAAAAAAGAAACAACAAACCACCAAAATAGTGACTAGACTAAAATATATGATGTGGTGTGCAGGTTTTGCATTGAATATCCTGGATTTACTTTAAGGACATTCTTTAGAGGATATCGATTGAGATTTTCAGGGGTGGCTAAATGACTTAAAAGGATAACTCCTATTGATGTGGTCCACTGGACAATGAAATAAATCAATAAGGCTTGTTGTCCCTGAGCTATTTAGGGCAAAACCCAATAAAGGATTCAGGCACTGTAACACCTAACTTTTGGGATCTGTTCCTCACTCTGAAGCCGAGAATTTTAAGTTTTGGCCTGCCTCTATTGGACATAAAAGAGTCAACCACTTCAGACAGGAGCTGGGTGCTAAGTAGAAAGCATATTTGGAAACTCCAAGCTGTCTAGAAGACTCCAGGCAGGGAGCTGCCTGGACTCAGTCCTTATCCTTCTAAGTCTCTGCCACATCACTCTACTCACCATCTTTCCAGGCACCTCTCTCCCTACTGAGCAGGGCACATCCAACAGCTCTTCTTGGGGACAATAGCCAGCCTACAGTAATGTGGATCCAATGAATCTAGAATATATTGTTTCACAGTAGGAGAACTTCATCAGAAAAGAAAAAACTTCTTGTGGAGCATTTTAGGGCACTCTCCTAGGAGACCAGAGATGTTGATCTAGCCAGTTTCAGCACAGATTTGGGGTGTTTTGGGGTTTTTTTTAGATAACCATAAATGGGGACTAAATCATTGAACATTAATCTGTAAGAGGAGGTGACAGCACTTGCCAAAAGTGTAATTCAAGAGGGCAGCATATTTCATCATATGTCAGGTATTTTCAAAGACCCGCTCAGTGGGGTAGGTACCTTGGAGGATCTAGGGCATGAAATAGAAATACGGGTGTCCAGGTCAATGTGGGAGGGGAAGAGGCATGAAGCAGTTCCAAGAAGAGAAGTTCACCTCATGCACAAAAGCAGAAATGAACTTCAAGCAAGACAGGGCACCTTGTAAATTAAGGTGCCTCTAGGGTTAAATGGAAATTGACTGCAGCATTCTTGAACTGAAATTTTTGTACTTAAGTCCCTTGACTGCATTTGGGTCTGTTATAGTTAATGATGCCCTTTATCAGTGTTAATTATTATCCACTGCTGGCAGTATGTGCTGCAGTGGGGAAGTCCACATAGAAGTATTTAGTATGCTATGGAGTTACTACCCTGAGTCAGAATCTAAAGCTTCGTGAGAGGATTGTGCAGGCAGTTATATGAGACTGATGCACCCTCTGTCTTGCTGACGCGAGTAAGTCCTGAAGTGACTCTGGTGACAGCATTCTGAAAGAAGAAAATAAAGGGAGCTTGCCAGAGCATCTGTATTTCCCTTGTGCTTTACAGAAAAGACATATGGATCTTCATAGAAAATTATAACCTCCTTGGACAATATAACAGGTAATTATATTCCTGATGTAGAATTTTTTTAGCACATTGCATATAAGGATTCTTGTTCGGTTCTGCAGTTTATTCTAGCATGCCCTGTTAAATCGCTTCTTTTCACCCCTTTTAACAGAACGTTTACATCAGAGAGCTCAGGGTAACACTTTGTGGTCTGAAGAGACCTCCGTGCATTCACTGCACCGAGTATTGTGGAGGAGCCCTCTCCCCATCCCCTTCAGAGAGGCTGCCTCACACAGGCAGCTCCAGTCCTGCCTGGAGACCGACATTCCCGGCATGGCAGGGAGCCATGCAGCTGCATTCTCCTAGCACGGAGGCTGAAGCCGCAGGCTCATCACAGCGGGGCACAAACAGCCCCACACCATCATCTCTGCAGGCAGCTTGGAGGGGGCTGCACTGGGAAGTGCGGGCAGAGCACTCGTGGAATTATTTGCCCCCCAGTCCCAGATGCTGTGCTTGCTGTGCTTACTGTGTTGATTCTGAAAATTGCTCATGCCTGGGAAAATTTTGTCAGACGTGTTTGCCATTTCTCCTCCACACCCTTTCCAAAGCAGGAAAAGTCATCATTGATGTCTTAGGCCTTGTATGAGGATATGTTTTTTCTCAAAGCACTGTATACACATTAGCTCATTAAGGAAATACAATTAAGATTGTAAGTACCTGGAACCTCTTCAATGTTGCTCCATCGTAACCCCAAAATATCACATGTAATTTCAGTGATACTTGTTCACCGATTATAAAAAAAAATGCCCCAAGGCTGAGAAGGTGGATAGCAAATTGCAGCTGCAAATTAATTAAAATAATCAAACAAGTCAGAGGTAACTCCCACAGTAAGAGGGTTGCTTACAAAGGCAATGTTAATAGAGCATTTACCATCAGGGGTTGCCTGGTTCCCTTTTAATAAAATATCTATGATTACCTGATTAGCTGATCATTGTGCAGAGCATTTTGTTCTCAATACAGCCATGAAGCCCAGGAGGAGAGAGGCTTTTATCAGATGGAGCTTGTTTATTTAAAATGCATAATTGAGTTCTACTTTTTTTATAGAAGCATGATCCAACAGGCTGCTCATCTCCAACTACATATACTGTTTCTCCTCTCTGCAGTCTCAGATGAGCCAGTTTTCTGGCACATGCTTATCTTGGCAAGGTTACCACAATGATCTGGAATAAAGGCAGAACATTGCAATGGATGTGAGAAGCTAAGCTTTAATATTTAGAAGTGGTCACCATCCATTATGGTTTTACACTAATCATGTGCCATCATCCTAGAATTATGACAACATACCACCTGTGGCTCTGCTGCCACCTGGTATTACTGGAGAAATAAGCTGGTTTGGTTTGATACTATGTGAGAAAGCCAATATATGGTCCACATTTTTCACTGCCACTCACATTTTTAAGGGTGCTTCTTGTGCAGAATGCTAGAACACCAATAAACTTGGAAAATTCAAAGAACACATGAAAACTAGACACCTCATGCATGTAACTGTATATTTATTTCTTTTTAAAGAACACTCCTTAGATGTATTTTCAATATACAAACTTGTTTTCACAGATTTATAATCCACTAAATAGCACAAAATATAATCCAGGTCGTTGGTTTCTTTCATCTGTGCGTATGCATGCGTGTGTTTGAGTGTGTGTGTGCGTGCGTGCGTGCACGCATGCTGCTGGTGGTAGTGGTAACCCACCACGGGTGTTCAAACACAAGCCCGGGTTCCTCCTCCCTTCCCTCTGGAGCAAACCTTGCCCAGGTGGAGACCCTACACTGGAAGACTGTGACTTTCTTGCCCATGAAACCCATTTCAGAAGAGGCTGGGGTGGCGGTGCTCTCTGCCTCGCCAGCAGGGCCACGCACCTCTATCCACAGGACAGGATGGAACAGGACAGAACCTTTGGGAGCCTCCCCCAAAGCTGGCACGGGTATTGCAGTAGGGAGTGGCCAGCTGTGGAGTTCAAGCGCAAGGAAACACCTTTTTCTTCTCTCCAAACCCCTCTCTGACACTCCAGGGCACCTCTTCATGCCACCTATGCCCCTTGGTCAGCGCTCAGGAGCAGGGGACTGCCGGGCTCGGCAGGGCGCCGTGTGTCCGGCCAGCAGCCAGCTCCTCCAGCCCAGCTCCGTGCGGCCGTAGGGGCCTCGCCACCCTGCTGCTGGAGGCCAGGCAGTGGGTCAGGACACTGCTGGACTCTGCCCTCTGGCAGCCAGCAGTGCCCCAGTCCCGCTCCTGGAAGCACCAGCACAGCAAATCCTGCCGGTCCCGGTGAGCTACACAGATGGCACCAGTGATGCACATATTTACATGGGGTGGAATGTTTTCCCATAGCTTCGTAAGGAGTATATAGATCAACATGTTCACATAAGACCAAATACTTTTAATATATTTATAACTGTTTTATAAAGCTTTGAAAAAACTCACAATAGCACATTGTTTTACTTTAATGCTTTACGGTACTATCAGTTTAAAATCACAATCAGCACTTAAGTTATAGTCAATCCAGCAAACAAGAGACAAAAAAAATTACAAGAGTTAAGAACTGACTGATACATCTTTTATCTTTTTTTTTTTTTAACTAATGCATAAGTGCAGAATAAGATAAGATACTCTAGTTTAAATATCTTGTTTTACAATATACATTTTGTTCTAATTACGCAACAGTAAATCCCATGCTTCACATAGAAAAGCAATCCACAACATTAAGAAAAAAATTTACAATTTATGAAACAAAGTAAATAAATATTAGTATTACAGAATCAGAGCTGTACATAAAAGCTGTTCAGTTTTAATCATATAAAAATATGTTTTAGTGCAACCTCACATATATTGATGCTGTTCTGTTTTACATCATTTAGATCCAAGTGTCCAAAAAAGGAAAGAAATTACATTTATTACAAAGCAGATACACAAATTCTAAAATATGTACAAATTACTGCTAAAAAAATGCTTATAAGAATATAAGCAAAGTAAAGAAAAGGCACAAACATCTGTACAATTTAAAAGTACCAGACCCAATAAGAATTTCAAATTTAGTTTTGGTCAGGCTCATGATGACTTGTTACTTTATCTAATTCTTTTGATATAACAAAAGTATATATAATAGCAAACTACTGTAACTTAGAACAGGCATGCTGTAAAGTTGAATACTTTTTCTATCTCTAGAAAAAAAAAAAAGGTGGGGTAAATGTATGGGTGAAAGTCTCCATGCATCTCAGATCAATGTGGCTTGCTCTTTTCAGATGACGGATCTTTCTTTTCCTGTGTGCTTGATGGGGGGTCGCTCCTGCTGTGAAAGCCCAGCTGCTGGACATCCACAAAGCTCTTGCTGTAAAAGGTGGGATGGGCTAGCGCAGTCTGTGATGTACCAAAACTGTCCTGTTCACCACCGTGCAAGTCAGGATGGGTGGCTGAGGCACAGGGCTGGCCCGGCTCAGATCCACTAAAGTGTTTAATGCTAAAATGTGCACTTTCTAAGGGTTTCTGGTGAGGCTCAGAAGGCCTCTGCAGCTGCTCCGCCCCGTGCAGAACGGCTTCTTCTGTGGCAATTCGCAGAGAGGCTATGGCTTTTGTACAAGTCTGTATGTTCTCCTCCTGCTCCCTCTCGGTAGCCACGACACTGTCCTCGGATGTGCTCTGCGCCAGCAGCAGCAGCGGCGAGGAGGGGGCGCTGGGGGGAGCAGCGGGGTGCAAGCTGTGCGGAGAGGTACGTTTCTCGTGGTGCTTAGAAATACTATACGACTCTTTTGTAAGGATTTCCGCAGTTCCTCTTTGCTTCTCCTCGGAGACCTCCCTCTGCAGGGCCAGAGTGGACGGAGAATGTAAACCTGAAAGGGCCACGGGGACTGAGTGGACCATCTGGATACCCCCAATAGGCATCATGGGGATAGGTGCTCGGATCTGCTGCTGGGAGTGTAGTGGAAGATGGCTGAAGACATAGTCACTCGGACCTTCGGGGAACAGGCTAGACCTGCGGTGCTCCATGCCTCCTTTTTCTCCGTAGATGTTGAAGTAAGGTGCCTGAGACAACCCCCTCCTCTGTAATTAGAAGGAAAAAAAAAAGAAAAGAGATGTCAGCACTGCTACTAGCAGAATTCTTGTCTGGCTGCCAAACCACCTATCTGCTTTCCTGTCTAACACAGCCTTCCATTCATGAAGCACCTTTCATCCGGACGGATCCCAAAGCATTTGGAAAACTCCACTAATTGCATATCCAAACAACAGAGGAGGTTTTGCTTAGCTCAGCCCTACAGGGCTCATGCCTCTGAGGTGAAAGGCAGTGGCTAGTTAAGAGAGTTCAGCAACACAATGCAGCAATTTAGGTCAGGAAGCGGAGGATATTATATTCGACTGAAACTTTGAACAGAATTTGGGGTAGACAGATTTTCATTCCCCGGGAGAAATTTGGCCAGGAGATCCATCTTACCTTCTCTTTTGGAAAACTATGCTGGTATTTAAACTTTGTTGCAGTGAAGTACACGCCTGAAAATCCCCTGCTCACCACCACTACTTGGCGTAACAGGGAATATCTGACAGCATGTATGTATTTACTACCTTCTGCAAAATCTGCTTTTGAGCCCCAATGAAAGCACTTGCTCCCTGGGAGCTTTACCCAATCCTTGGTGAAAGCAGATGGGTATTTCCATGCAAGTTCAAGTGTCTCTGTGCAATGAAGACACAAATTTTTCTAGTCATTGGGACAATGGAGCACCCCTCTGGCTTATCTGCAGTGTAAACAATAAATAATAACAAAAGCACAGGCATCAGCTGTGAGGAAAAAGTGATGATTCTGTCCCAGGGAGCCTCACCCACTCATAATGGGATTGAGAAGAATGGAGGATTTTGTGACGGCTAATAAAAGCCAATCTCGCAATATTGACATTTTCACTGCCTTCCCATTAGTTCCTGCCTTGGATGAATAAATAGCTCTATCTCCACTCAGTATTAAATATGCCCTGGGCTTTTGGGTTACTTTTTTTTCATTCTTAAGTTTTAAGATTTGTTTGCTATCTGATGATTAAGTATCATTTACTGCTGACCAGAGGAGTAATGATGACAGAAGTGCAGGATGACATTTTCATAATTATATGTGGGATTCGGCCACACAACTCTCAGGGACTCTCATAAGAAATTAAACGAATGAAAATGCTCATCTCTGCTCTGTAAATTGACCAAACATGGATCAATTGCCCCAGAGCTGTAATGCTACCACAGCCTTGGTGTGGCAGCCCGAGGACTGTGCTACTGAATGCCAATGCATTAAAGTGGCAGCACTTCACTGCTGGGAAATCCTAGCTCTCAAGGCATTAAGCAACCTCTTGATCCATCTCAGGGACCTGGCTTAGGGGGCAATTAAAGATTCAGTTTCTGTGCTACCCAAGGGCTCAATCTCACTGTGCTCAGATGCTTTGTCCTGTTTAATATAAATCAATGTTGAGACAGGAAAGGGTGACCCATAATCATCAGAGTCGAACTTCAGACATATTATTCAGAGACTAATCTACGTTGGGAATTTTCCTATTCAGAAAGTGAGACGCTTGAGTCTCATAAAAGAGAAACTGTCATAAGAAAGCACAGTGACAGCACATTATACTGCTGAATGGGGAAAACTATACAAAATAAACTGCAGTTGCCAAGCCACAAGACAGTTCACCTACCCTGTCAGTCCTTCCTATCTCTAACGTCACCTCTGCACAGCTGTTTGCCCCCTATATTTTTTCCATCTTTGGTCTGTCAACCAGCTTCTCAGTCATATTGTCCTTTCGGATGTTTCCTACACCATGACATTCATTGCTATTACATCTGATGTGAACTTGGTCTAAGGGAAATTGAGCAAAATAAAAGAGTAAAAATCATCAAAGAATAAACCTAGTCACACGTAAATCTCTAATTGAGAAAGACATTGGCTTAATGTTTTACCCTGCCAGAGTTTCATAAGGGAATAGAGCAAGAGTCTGTCCTTGTTGGATAGAGGTGGCTAACATGACAGAAACTGCTGTGTGCTTTAAGATCAGCAGCATCATCCAATATATGTCTTGTAAGCCTGATTTTTACATAAACAATGACAGCGTGTGCATGTCACTGGATACCTTCCAAGCCTGGCTGGACACATACTGGATACTTTTTCTCTAGCTCTGGCAGGTAAGTTTGGAAACAGATAACATAAATGGTTAGAATCACTAGTAACTGTTCCTACCTCTTACCTTGATTTTATTTCCTTTACCAATATCTAGCATTTTCATTTCTACAAGCAGACACACATATTCACAGGAAAAGACTATCTTTTTTCAACAAGCATCCTGAAAATCCAAAGACTTTCTTCAGCTGACAGGGCAAGTATTAGATCACAGAGCACAGTGCAGGAAGTCACGGTATCTTTTCGCAGTGCTGTCAGAGTGGGTTGCTGCTACCAGTGCTGTGAACTGAGCTCTTCCCTTTGTCAGCTGATGGGAATCCAGTTCATTTCCTACTAATTCTCATTTGTTACACTTTAGCATATTTCCCTTCAATTCCAGGTGACGTATAATTTCCCAAGAAACAGTATTCTGCAGCAGCTTTTCACTAAATGCTCTGACCTGGTCACAAAGCTAGACTGCCACATCACACCCCTGAGCCATATCCAGCTTCACAAGTCCCCCAGAATGCTTCAGGGATGAGATAGGGTTTACCCTGTATCTGGTACATCATCCAAATCAGGCTCTGGGAGATTAAGAGGAAGATCACATTTCAAAGCCAAGAACCCTTCACAGACATCTTCTGGGCAGCCTCAGACCACAGCTTGCAAAAACAGTCTTGTGGAAAACAGTCTCTTTGATTAGCATGTCATAATGTACTAAAGGTTTTTTAAAGTTAAAAACCAGGAAACACTGAACTCTATAGTGAAATCCAGTAACAGAACATATTACCATGAGGACCAGGAGCACCAATGTGCTTCCTGAAAGACATGATGCGTAATAAAGTGACTATAACTCCATGTGGCCTTCATTTTCAGGATCAGCTCAATTTGCAGCCCTACAGAGAATGCACCACAGTAGCTCAGATGCACCAGTGAACCTATTTACAGTTTACCTGGAATTCAGAAGTTTCTGGCTCTCTGTACAAGAACACATTTCACTCAAGATGATAAAGTAGTGAGTGTTTGGAAAGGGGTTTAATATCCATGTTTGGGATGATCAAAGGACCTTAAGTCCTATCAACTTTCAAGTGAACATAGAGGTAGGTGCCTAATTCCCTTCAGCCCTTCTAAATATATCAAGACAGGCTTCAGACTTCAAAATGAATTACATGAGCAACAAGATGGCAACACAAGCAAAATCCACTGCTGCCTTGAAGCTAAAATAGTAGTGAGAGACAAGTCTGAACCACTCACACCAAGTCACCTTCTTGATCTCGTTGTGTCTATCCTGGGACTGGAAGAAGAGGCAAAGGTTCTGGTCTGCACTAGGAAGTAGCAGGGTGTACTAAGGGTTGGGAAGCAGGAATGCAGTGAACACTGTTTGTGCTGGATCCCATATTCAAAGTGCAAGTGTTGTGGGTTTGGAAGGGAAGGTTACTTCAGATTAGCCCTAAGTGGACTCTTTGCAGTCACTTGAATGGCCACTCACAGTTCAAGTGCACCTGCTGCCCTCCTGATGTACATTTTCATTTTAATTCCATCTGACTTACTCCAAGACTGATCAGAAAATGTGAGTTAAAGCACAAAAAATGTGACAACAGAGATACATGCCCAATCCAAACTAAAATGCTAGAAGAAATTCACTCAGGGTGAACAAATGAAGCCTTCCTATTCCTTCTGTTTCTCTCAGGACTGGCAGAAGATGACTGGGAAGAAGAATCTCAGCCCTTTGATAGTGGCATCAGCCTCCTCAGTAAGGAAAGAAACCTCTGGCATCAACAGAAGAGAAGATCCCGAATATATTTAGAGAGAAGAAGATATCTAGCATTAATTTTAAAGACACCAATTTAACTTTTCAAAGCCAAGTGTGACCCAGCATACACTACAGACTTAGGCTACTTTAGAAAGAATGTTCTGTTGCAAGAGTATATCCTGTTATTGATTGCCAAAGGAAAAAAAGTGTGGATTTTCCCGTATCTTTATGCAATCTAAAAAAATATTTACTTTCACCATGCTCTTTTCCACTTCCTAAACAAATAATTTTAATTGCTTTCTATGTGGTATTTTCAATGCCAGAGCACTTTACAAGCCTTTTGCACAAGACCACCAAAGTGCATGGACATTCAACAGCAAGCAAGATGAAGAGCAACTAGACCAGCACTGGCCAAAAGGATGAGAGGAAATACACCAATTTCAGTTGAGATGAAAGAAAACTGGCCTCTTCTGGGAACTGCAAGCACTAGAAGCACAAAACTGCCCTTATTCCTGCAAGGACTGGGAACCCAATGCAGATCTTGAAGTATTTTAAGAATTGTAAGCTGGCATGTGCATCACCAATACAGCTGCTAATGATGTTCTGGTTTGCTGGATTTCACTACTCTAAAAATTGGAAAACAACCTTTATTCCTTTTTCTTCTCTGACAGCTTTCATTTATAGCAAGCTCATGTGTTACTTGTCTTCCCACATGCTGAGTATAATAACTTGTGTTTCACTTAAGCTTGTCTAATGTTTGGCTAAAGTACATTTTCCAGAAAGGCATCAAGAGACAAGGAATCCATCTTTCCTTCCCTGCAGTCATTTGTTGCAATGGGCAATCATCCTCACTTGTCATTTTTTTTTCATTAAGTTTGCCTTAAGGCAAACAGTGATGCCTCCTGTATTCAGGTTGTAGTGACTCTGCTGAGGTCTGGCCTTCTCTCTCAAAATACTCAACATGCCATCAAGTTACTGATGTTTTCTGTAAGACAATGATCTTTTACATTGTGTTTTTCACTGCCACATGCCTGACTGTACCTCAAAAACAAGGTAAACTTTGGATGTCCATGTGGCATGGTGGACTTTTCAAAAGAAGGAGTGAGAAGTGCTAAGAGTGCTTACAATGTGCTAAATGCCTTCCTGGAAGGTGTGCATAACACATAAGAAAAATATTACAGCAAGAACTGTCAGATGGCCAAGGATGACTGTTAACATAGGCTTTTGGTAGCATCATTACACATCCAAAATCTTTACTACAGGATGCCAGTGTATCTCATGTGGAATGTGAGGGACTGGGGGCACCCTGCATAATGCCAGCTGTAGAATCCCATATGATCCCATTCATTTGATACTGAGACATCATGACTGTTAAAACTGGTGACTCTTCACCCACTTATGCTTCCTTGTGTAGTCAGTAGAACTGCTGGTGGGATTTGTATCCTCTCTCAGCTGTGCAGTGATCACTCCTGTGAGAGTACAACAGGGTTTCAGCATGTCCTTTCTCAAGGACCATTTAATCAGTCACCCCTCTCCAGGGCTCTCCCAAACAGCTTACTAGGTCATGGGGCCATGTCTAAGATGTGGGAGAAGTACCTGTGCTGCTCTCTCCTATAAACATGGCCACTCAAGTTGCAGCTTTCCTTTATATCCCTGAAATGCTGGGAAATCACTTTTGCATCTGCCAGCAGCTCAGGCTGGCAGTAACTCAGCTCTTTTTGGTCCACCCCTGCCCCAACTATCTTTGCCCGGGTACATCCCTCACTCCATTCCTGGGAGCATATTACACATCAGCCTGACTCTACAGAGAAAATCACACCAGAGCTGAGAAATGCTGACTGTATGAACTCAGGGTTCAATTCTTCTCCTCCAAAGAGGAACACTGCAAAGACTACATGGAGAGTCAAAAAGATTAGGAGTGGGGAAGCAGAGAGAAGAGGCCAGCCAGGAGAAGAGCAGGGAGCAAGGAGCTCTGAAGTAATCTGAGACTGTCACAGCTTGCCCAGGTTGAACCCACACACAGGCAGGCACTGAGAGGGCAGCCACAATAGCAACATGGTGAGTGAAGCATACTAAATAAATAAATAAATAAATTCACACCTAGTAAGGCCATTCCTTACCTCTGAAGAGATAATCTATTTGTGGAGGGAGTGCTTTGTGAATGCTAGGGCTGGTCAAAAGTTCCAATCTGGCAGTTTCTGAGAGCTGATTTACCAAAAGGGAAGAGCATAGACAGCAGCTGCGCAAGTTTTGCATACTTCCACCCAAATGGTTCTGTGGGGCAGACAGCTGCCTGCTCCTCTCACACAATAATATCTTTTAAATTTCAGCCACAGATCTTGATTTTAGTGTGCACACTGCTTTTCTAAAAGATTTCATTATCTTAACATTTTTATTCCACTAAACAATACTCAGTGATGGGCACCATACCACAGGAATGGGGATTTAAGCCTTGATCTTGGCATACCTCACTTATCTCACAGGAGAGTTTGGGAAGTACGAGATTTTTTACAGTGCAGAAGCAAGCCCCACAAACCATGTAAGCTTTCTGAACCATTGAAAAATTATACATACCTACATGTATATATATAAAATAAATACAATGAATATAGAGGCAGAAAATACAAACCAGCCTAACTTCATTTGGTGAAGCTATTCAGAGCTCTACCAAGTGCCCCTTAAGCTGACTCTAGTGCATCTAAATGAATCAGCATCCTGACTTAGTCTCTGTCTATTCCAAATTTTTTGCATTTGTCCCAGAACTTCCCACCAAGGCTCAAAGTTTATACCTTCTTCTTCTACAAAGCTGCAAAGATTCCTGAAATGCACAAATTCAGTAAGAGCACAGATTTTGACAAGAGGAATGAAAATATTCCTTCATACTTACTGAATGTCCCACTGGAATAGATTCAGACTGTAAATATTGACCCATGGACAATGCTGGATTATGGTACAAGCCCCTCCGGGGAGATGCTGCTCTAACAGAGGCCATATATCTCCTCTCTCGCCTGGGAGACAAATCTCTTCGAACAGACACATCTTTCCCTGGTGACATTGGTCTCCTTGGCGATAGGTGACGTCTCGGTGACACGTCCCGTCTTGGTGATAACTCTCTCCTCAGCACAGCCTCCTTCCGCGGGGAAAGGTGCCTCATGGGTGAAATATCTCGCCGGGGTGACAGATGTCTTCTGGGTGACAAATCCCCTTTTGGCATTAAATACCTCTTTGGTGAGTTATCTCTGTAGGGTGAAGAATCGTAGCCAGGTGACGATTGTCGACTGGAAGGTGAGAGGTCCCTCGGAGAAGAACTGGGATCTAACGAAGGTGTGTAATCCTCATCCATACAGCTGGGTATGTCCAATCTGTCTTTATCAGGCTCTGAATCTGTACTCTTACTCTGGAAAAACCTCTGATATTCTGTCATTTGTGTGTCTTCACAGGAGTCGCTCGGTGTTATAAGCTGAGTAACCTGAATGCTAGGTAAGGTGACCAGGTAACTGATGAGGGAAGAGTGTCCCACTGAAAGGGAGCCCTCTGGGGAAGCCCCCTGTGATGCCCCAGCCGAGTTCACTGACAGGGAGGAGAACCGAGGGGGCTGCGGGCTGGTGCTTCTTGATCTGGTTTTTGGCGTCGAGTCTCCCTGAGTATCATCAAAATCATCCTCATCTTCATCATCATCATCATTGTCATCGCCATCCTCGCCATCCGATTCCTCTGCGTCAGAAAACTGGTGCTCTGCTGACAGCCCTGCCAGGTTGCTGCTCTTCTCTGCCTCCTGCTGCATGTCCTCCATATTTTCTGAAACAACCACAGCAAGTTCAAATGATCAGCACATATCTAATCTACCTCTTATAACCATTCCCTACCCAGCACACTCATTGCCATTGCTGGAAGCTCTTCATCTAGAATGGCTGCATAAAGCCATTCCTTATCGATGAAAACCATATTCTTTTCAAAACAATACCTTAAAATTCTATACTTGAAAGGAAGTACAAAAGCAAATTCATCCTACACTACCTTGCAACTTCACTAAATGTTGCCATCTCTCACATCTTAAGTGGAGAGACTGGGAACCTCGTATGAGACAGATCACAACAGGCCATACTTTTATTTCTAGCACCTCTTCATGTAAAAAAGTATAACCCAGACAATTAGATAAGACTTTTTTTTTTTACTTCCTGTTTATTAAAAAGTTAACTCTCAATTAAAAAATGCTCCAAATACTTGCAATGTATTTTCCCATGCCCATCACTGTGCTGAAGTGCAATGAGTCATTTGCAGACTCCATGCTTTCCATGCATTAGTTGAAATGAGGCCATTCCATTCCATCATTTTGACTTACCTGCTTCTTCAGTTTCAGCATCATCTACAGATGTCATTGATACTCCAAGCTCCAAGCATTTTTTCATGTGTGCTTTAGACTTCATATGTTTTGTGAGATTTCCTATGGATCAGAGAATAATGTGATGAGCGGGCAACAACAAAGATCACTCTTCAAGAAAGGTTTTGGTGTATCTTAGCTCCATTATGCTGCAGATAATGGATTTTAGCTTTAAAAAATACCACAACAGACAGGGCTGACTCATCAAGACCATTGGCCTCAAAGCCTGTTTTTAATGAGAGTGGGTTTTTATATCTTTAGAAAATAAAAAATTCAAATAAACTTAGGGCCTGAGAGGTACATATGCATCTCTTCACTTTTCCACATGATATTTAGGCACTCTTAAAAACTCACTTATGGATGTTATCTGTTCCTGGACTGTCTGTTCATGATATGTACAGACTGCCTAGACATTGAAGTAAGTCCTCAGCACAGCAGCCATTCACGGCTCATACTCCTATTTGCACAGTGGCACTTTCAAGGTAAGGGCTCTCTCATTTACTTTGCACGTGGTTTCCAAATGCTCCGCGTATTTGAAGCATTTGGAAGCAAAAGTACCCTACAAAGAAAGAGACAGTTACAGGAGACTTCTCTATGCAAATTTACCATCTAGCTGCAGTCTCTGAACTGAGAGGAGCTGTGCTTACAGCACCTACCTGGGATGTGGGAAATTCAGGTTCAGCTCCCAGATTTGGAGTGCAGATCTAGACCAGACACAGCAGAGATTTGAAAGCAAATCTCCCATTCCCCTGAGGGAGCAATCTAACACTAGACTATTGACTTTCTGGAGTGCCTGTCTTGGTCTGTTTTTACACAGATAAAAAAATTGGGTTGATATTGGTCCCAAGAGACATTTCAAGACAAAGAATCTTGAGCACAAAGCACAGGCAGGAGAATATTGCTCTAATCTATTTGCCACTTTAGTCTTATTTGCAACACCCAAAAGAGAAAGTATGGCACAAGAAAACCCAACCAACTACCAAGACATGGTGCTTCTTAGCTCAAGGGAAGCCCTCTGGAAATGCATTTATGCTGCTTCCAGGACCCCAACCAGCACCTCCAGATGGTGTTGTGGCACATGCCATCTTGGGGCAGGAACACTGAATCCCTCTGTTGAATAGTGCAGGTGTGCTTAGAAACTCACAAGCCAGGCTCTTCTTCTCTCACTTTCAGTTCCAGCTAGTTCAAATAATTCCCCTCTCAGGAGGAGTTTCTTGTGCCTGCGTACTGCATGAAAAGCCTAACTTGGCCATTAATGCTACCGGATGGCTAAATGCGCAGAAAAACTGAAAACCCAAGTACCTCTGAAAGTTTGTCCCCTACTGCTCCCAGTAAAATAACAACAATAGTTATGAAGCTGAGAACTGCTTATAATCAGTTATAAATCAGTTAAAGACTTCTTGTACTTTGAAGGCTAACCTAGTCTCTTGCTACTATGCCGTTTTTGTGCAATAGCAAACCACCTCCTCCATGTTTCTGCTTTGTCAGAAATGCCAGCCTCAGCAAGCAATTTCTCTTTTTTTTCCCATGCCACCTCTTCTTCCTGGAATGTCCTCTCTGAACACAGCTGTAAAACCACAATACTGTCATGTACTTCAAGCCCCTCCTCAAGACCCATTTCTCCAGCAATGTCAAATGTAAGCAATGATATGAGAACAGCTCACCAGATGGTCTATTGGGACTACAAACAAGCAACTCCTTGCCTTTGTCTCTACATGCCCATGAAAGTTCTCATCTTAAATTAGGTTGATGGGTCTACTACCATCCATCAGCTATTCCCATCTTTGGCATAGGACGAAGTGCTGGAGTCATGGAAACTATTACAATTCTCAATCCTCAAAACAGCCATGAAGCTGCAGTGGGATCTTGGGAGAAATTTTCTTCAGCTTCCTTTCTCCCCCTATGAGTTAAGTTTCACTGCACTGGGAGCAGAATCCATTTCTTTTGTCTGCCAAAGGGAACCTGAGAAACTGAGAATGTAAGGCTCATTTAGGCTGTGCTACAAAGAAATTATACGAAGGAAAGGATTTTTTCTTTCAAGGAGAGAGTTGCATCACAAATCTGAATTCCAAAGAATATCATTATCTGTGGCCTCAGGGTGACAAATGGAAGCTTTTTTCTGTGCTGATAAATACATGTGAACAGAAGCTATCAGATCTCTATTCATAATTAATGCCACAGTGGATGGAGGGGCCCATCTGGGAGATATACATTATTTATAAACTTGAAACTGACCCACTGTAAAGCCTGTGAAGGCATGTATTCCTCAGCAGCTGATGCTCTGCTTCTACATTATGTCATAAGAAGTGTGGTCTCCTGGTAGCATTCAAGTGTTGCTGCAATTAAAATTTGCACCATGTAACAACGTTGGCAGGGTATTATTTTTCAGGGTGCTTCTTATCCTACTACATTTTCTCTGAAGATGGAAGGACCAGCCAAGAGCCTATAGGTGTCTTAATGAAGCTATCCAAGGAGTCTCAGAGTCTTATAAAATCCCTGAATCAATTCACTAGAAGAGAACAAACTCTCTTATCCAGCCCTGTATACATAAACACAACAATTTTATTCTGAAGAAAATACTCCCCTTGATTGCAATGGGAGATTGGATCTCAGAGGGCAAAATAGTTCCAGAAGTGGCAAGAGTTCAGCAAAAAGGGTCAAGTACCTTTAGTTTTGAAGGCAAAATTGCACAACTTGCATACATAAGGCCGGACATCAGTGTGAGTGCGGATATGTTTTTTGAGCATGCTTGGCTTTTTACAGCGAATGCCACATTCTTCACAAATGTACTTTCCTCTGCCACGACCTCTGACATAAACATAATCCTCATTTGATTTATACCTGTTGGAAGAGAGCAAGTATTTAAGTCACACAGAGTCTATGTCTCATACATGTACAAACATCACTTCTACCCATCTGAGCCTTATCATCAAAGCAAACTCACAGAAAGGCCAAAGGAACTACTGAATTTTCAGTCTGGAACTCATAAAGTATTTGGCTTTCAGAGAATGTACTGGTCCCAATGTATTTAAGCAATATGAGACCAAGAGGTTGCAGGAAGAGAACAGTAGAAATACCTTGTCAGAAAACCAATGAACAATCATTCTTACAGACATAACTCCAAATATAAGCCTGCAGGCTGGATTTATTTCAGCCCACTGTAGTCTTGTACAGCACATTTACCACCTCTGAAAAGAGCGTTGTTTTGCAGCACAGTTCATTTAACTATTTTAGAGCATTTATCCTTTGGGATCAGATAAATCATATCCTGGAAATGCCCGTTTCTTCCCATTAAGCACAGAGGGAACATGGATGATGAGCAAGGATGTATGCATTCACATTACAGATTCCTGGCATTCCCAAAGATAAATTACTTCCTAAAGAGACACTGAGTTGAGTTCATTCAGGTACGTGATGCTTTAGAAATAAAATGGTAAATGTCACACATAGATACTTTGAAGAAAACTATAACTGAAATTTTTCTTAGCACAAACATAAGATTTTTATGCTGTTTTTGCTGATCACATAGTATGTAGTTAGAAAATAAATAAGATATGAAAATCTATGTAAAGTTGTACATGGCCTTCATTATCATGTTAAATTGTTAATATTGACATCTAAAAGAGTCTAGGGAATCCACTCAGGCTGTTCTGAGGTTTGAAGACTGCTGGGCATTCCTTTGGGTAAGAATTCCCTCCTCATTCACCCAAAGTAAATCCAGGAAGTGCAAGAACTGTGAAATATTTTTTTTCTGCCCTCTGTCCTCCATTGCCCTGTTCCTAAGCAGCACAAAGTACTTTCAGTCATTCTGTGGATGCATAGCCCACAAAATATTGTTGGCACTGACATTCAGTACTTTAAATAAAAAGGGACTGTGTGAAAGATTCTGTTAATGTGATGATAACTCTACTAGAAAAAAGTGGCAATTTTTGGGTTACAGAGCTGGAACATTTTTAAAGTGTGCTGTTCTTAGATGAACACTTTCCCATATGTTTAGCTATATCATGGGCAATATAAATTCTGAAGTTAATATCTTAGAAAAACATAAAACAGCGTCCTGTTCTCAAGTCCCTCATCTTATCTTTTAAATACATTAGCTCCTCTTTCAAATGTGGATGCCTGAATTCAGGTTTTTTCATCTAATTTCCAACAAAGTTGTACCTCTCCTATTTCCTTCATTGTCCCTGGCAGCACAGGCAAAACTGGCATAGTCTAATGTAATTTAGTATTAAGTCATCTCTCTAGCAGGTTTTCTGTACAACATTTTTGGGATTTTGGTTGTCCCTATTTGGGAAATGGCTGCCCCATTTCCCAGGTTCTCCTTCACATGCACATGCCAATGACTTTTAGTCATCTCTCTATCCACTGCTTCATCAACTATCTCCAAGCTTTCTCCCACAGACAAAAAAAAAAAAAGCCCATTATTATTTGAAATACTGCTATTTTATCTTCTCTTCATCACTCCTTACAGACTGATTTTGCTGGGATGGAGTCTATCATACCACCCCTGATTGATACTGGTAAGATAAATGCTGTGCTATTACATGTGCTTTTCTGTTGCTCCATATCTGCTCTTCTTCTGCTTGACCTCATTCCACTGGCTTCTGTCACCTGTCAGATCCCATTGGACACAAAGACAATGATAAAACATGTGTCTCTTCATCATTCATATAGATGGTTTTTGGCCACAACTGACCTTGACTCTTTAAGTATGCTTCATCATAACAATGACTGTAAGAGAAATGACACACACAAACTTGACATTTAAAGAAGGACTGGTGCAAAAACTAAGATGAGAAGTCTGAGTCTATGGTGATTACCTTTCAGACCTCAGGAATATTAGATCTTACTGCTAACTTGTGCCTCTCTCAAAGCTTTGAGTAATTTACCCCTTCTCACTACATAATGTCCATGTAAGGACTTTGGTCACTGCCTCTCTGAGTTTAACTAGGATGGAGCTCTTGAGTTAAGAAGCATTAACAAGTCTCAGAGTCCTGCAATTTCTATCCAAAATGTTATTTTTATTTGGGTTTTTCAATTAGAGTCTATTATTGGTAGATATGAAAGTACCAACATAAGCAAACTGTGAATTCTTTCTGTCAGCTGGTAATGTCTTTAAGCTAGGTGTCAGATGAGCAGGCATGCTTGTCCTGTCCCTTCTTTCTTTGCACACCATTAGTAACTAACTGTACTGCAGCAAGGACTGAACTTCAAATTACTGCTTTTCTTTGAGAAATACTGCTTCATATCCCATCAGTCACATCTGCAGTCACAGATGATGGAAAGCAGATTTTGTGATTCAGATAATTTCACTTGAATCAAGCCACCTGCCAGTGTCAATAATGCAGTGGTTAGTTTCTTCCTTCCAAACTCCCTCTGCTACAATGCTTATAAAATGCTCTTGATGGACTTTCTGCAGCGAGGTGGTGATGTGCTGTGACATCTGGTGGTACTGGCTGACAGTTGGACCTGATGATCTTAGAGGTAACAACTCTATGATTCTACGATCTACTTTTTGCCTTAATTCTGATTCTGCTCCTTCAGCTCCTCATTGATCCCCAGCCCCAGCTATCTGCTTTTTGCCCAGCTGCCATATGAATGCTCCACCCCACTGGCACAAGGCAGCTGCAGAGCTGCATTTCCCTGCCAGGTGGGCAGGCTTTCCCACAAACCAAAAGCCGACAGCCACAGATCTTGCTCAGCTAATTGCCTTCTGCACACCTATGAAACAAAAGCAATCACAAAGCCTAAGGAAAACCATTCCCCGTGAAAATTGAAAACCAAAATGAAAATATCCTGCTGAAACAAGACATGACTATCCATGCTTGTCTGTCCAGGGGAGAAAAAGTGACACAAAGACAGCAGACATTTGCTATACAGCTCATAGCACTACATACTGAGAGGAGATGAAGATGTTCTTGAAAAGAGAACAAAATTGCTCAACAAACAGCCAAGAAGAAGCAAGCATAGAAACCCACCCATGTCAAAACTAGCTTTAAGAAGTCATAGACAATAACTTGAAATGAAGGAAAAATTCAATAACCTCGACAGAAAGTAGTGCAAGACATGACCATAATATCTATTACATCGATTTAAAAAGTAGCCAAATGAATTTCTAGAATGGAAAGAACAAATCTATTCTTCCACAAATAATTCTCGTAAAATGTATCATAAAGTTAAGTGTGAGTAAAGAGTGAACCTACTGACACTGCATCACCTCATTTGTTGCAGTTTTGCAGTTTATATGTTTCTATTGAGGAAGTCCCAGTCTATTGCACAGACTATTTGTTCTCTCCACTCCAGAAATTAATGTGCACATCAAGGTTTCTTATGTTTTGTTTTACTCAAAGGATATCTAAACATAGCCAAGTATTACTAGGAGACATTTCTAGGTGAAGTGTGAATTATATGATTTTACTCAAATACTCATAAACCTTATTTAGTGTACAGGAAAACTTAAGGTAGTGCAAGTAACACACAAAATTTCTTGAAGTAAGTTTTAGATAGCAGAAGTTTTTTATAGAGTGATCTGCTTCAGCTCACACTCATCTGAATCCTGCTTTAAGGTGCTTTTCTTAACACACTTTTACTCTTCTGACCTCTTATCATGCAGCTTACATCAAGGCAAACTATCTTCAGCTGGGTCATCCAAATTCAGAAATGGTACATAGTGGGAAGCAGGCAAATCTTATACTTCAAAGTGTAAGTGAATTGAAGCAACAGTTCTTCAAATTTCTTGTAAACTTAGGCTCACCATTGAATTTGGATCACTCTTATAAAGCCAGTCTACTGGCTTAGGTACAAGGTACAACTACAGAGAACAGTCAGGATAAGGGTGCCTGGGCCAGCTCACCTACAAAAATCTCCAAAATAACTTTTTCAGGCAAGATGCAGGCTGTATTCCTTTAGTGTTGCAGACTACAGAGAAATGGCAATGGTAATTTAATGGATATTATTCAATCTTAGATAAAAACACAACGTCAGTGAAGGACAACTGAGATTTTAAAGGTTACAAACTGACAGGAGAAGGAAATGGATGTATGAATTTCTCACATCTCACACCTGACCTATTTAGTTACCCCAATAAAACAGTGCTATGGGACCATCTGAGTTTGGTAAGACTGAAAACCACATCTTGTTTAGCCACCTGACTATGCACCACTAAGAAGTGGCAAACTAATTGCATTGTGTCAGAATTCTGTAAAAGAAACTAAACAATATCTTCCACTTTAGAGTATACTGCAGAGACAAACAAGTGTCTATTTCATTTTCTTTTCTTAACAAGTTTCTTAAGCCTCAAAACAATGGTAATTTGCTTTCCCCTCTTTGTTGTTTCTGTTATCACTTGAGTGATATATTGCCACAGTAAAATTAAACATTATTTTATGAACCATACATGGCAGATCTATGGATTGGTCTTAGATGTCATAGATTTCATTGGCATCTTACATTTTATATCCAAAATCCATCCTCAGTAAATAATATAATATTACAGGAATAAGACTGAGCATGCCTGGTCAACCCATTCAACTAAGTGGAATACACAATGCCTAAAAATGGAAACACATCCTCATGGAAGTCATTAAATAGAAAGAAATGGCATAGAAAATATCAAAATGTCAACAGTTCATCCGCTTTCTTATGACTTAAGGAATTAAAGCAACAATTTCGAGTGAGTGCTCTCACACAGATGGAAAACAATTGTCTTAATAGCAAAGTAGAGCCCAAAGTGAGTATACAGGTACCCTGCAGTGCGTTTTAAGACTGACAAACACACAAAAAAATAAAAGACTTGGGAGCTACAAGACATGGCAAGAATACAGGAGACTGTTCACATTCTAATTCATTCATATTCATTTAAAAATGTCTTTAAAATGACAGGCTGAGCTTGAAATTTCCAGTTATATTTTCTTACCCTCCTTCAAAGATTTTAATTCGTATCGGCTCAGTTTGTTTGGATGTAATGTCTTTATCTCCATGAATGTCTCCTTTTACTCTTTCTTTTATAATATTCCCCACTACTTTCTTTTCAAGCTTGCTGCCAAACAAGAAGAATGGCTCGTGTTTCATCTGTAGAACAAAGTCAAGGAAGGGTGTTACTTCTGGAGCATACAATAAACGCATACTTCATTTCAAATACTTTTAACATATCAGGTCAAGGCCAAACTCATTTTGGTCCAAACCTATACGATAAATTAATCTGTCCCATTTAATTTGACAGAGAATAAGAGAGGAGGCAACATGGACACATTTTTACGAGAATCTTGACAGAAAAGACAATACTGTATCTTTCCTCAGGAAAAAAAAATCATGGAAAATAGATATGGAAAAGCCTCAGAAGGTAATTTATTGCCATTACAGAATTTTCCCTGGCAACATTAGCAAATGCTTAATCCATGAGGAAGAGTCAATATGTAAAAGACATTAAATGGATGTGAAGATCCGTACTCAATTTTATCTTAATCTTTTCTTACAAACGCACGTGGATGTTTGTGTCTGACACTGTTTAAATTGGGAAAAACAAAGGGCAAAAAAAAAGGAGATAATGTATCAGGCTCTGGCACACATGAAGGGAAGGCTTTTAAAGCCTCACTTTTTACATCTGATTTTGAAAAAGGAGACAGGGACAGACAGCAGAAGTAGCAGAGCTTGCAGAAGGATAAACTGAGGCTCAAAAGTCATCTTGGGAAGATGTGATTGGCTGATTTCCCAATGAGGAAACTTTTTATAAAAAAATAAATCATTAACTCTCATTTTACAGTTTACTAGAAATTTCTCATATAAAAATGTATGAAGTTAATTTTATTAAAATTTCCTACTTACCTGGGCAAACTGCTTCCATGCACTTGATGATGTCAGTTTACCAGCTCCAGGTCTGTGCATAGCCGCCAGGGTGTAGATTTCCGTGGTGTTTTTTTGCTTGGACCTTAAAAGTGCTAAAGTGGTCTTTGTACTTAGCCCAGATGGGTTTGGGTTACATGAACTTATACACCATGAAGCATAAACAGAAGCTTTGAGGGTTGGTTGCTGAGTGTAATTGGGTTTTGTATAGTTTAAGAAACACCAGCTCACAGTAGTTGTAGTACGCAGACTAGGGAACTGAAGGATCTGTTGAAAATCTGCTACGTCTGTCAGGAGAATGGTTGAGGCTGTGACTTTCCCAACAGTATTAGATGACATCTGGACTAACATCCCAAGAGGTAATTTTTGATGTTTCAGTTGGTCTTCTGCCTGAATTTCTCCTGGGGGCAATGAAGACCTCTGTGGACTCATGCTCATATCTGAGGCTGTTTCATCCACATCCAGTTCCTCTGGTGAGTCTCTTCCTTCAGATGGGCCACTGGACTTCTGTCCCGGTGATGCAGAATCAAAACTGGAAAGTTTCTCCCTGCTCAGTGGGAATGCATCAGCTCCCGCCATGCTGACAGGTGGGAAATCTTGAGATGTTGAGGATGACAGCGATGAAGAAGATGACATGGATGGCAAACTTTCTTTTGGCTCAGTAGCACAGCTCTGCCTTACTAGTTGAGGCTTCTGCATTCTTGGAAAATCTTTCTTTATATCTGAGTTAGTCAACTCAACTGCACTTAGTTCCTCAACTATCTGCCCATACATTTTTTCTTCTTTGACTCGTTTCTGCTGCTTGGTCTCCATGAAGAGCTCCAAGCTGCTGGCAGGGGAAAGCATTCGTTTGCTTCCTCCCAAGGTAGAAGCCATGTCAGAAGTGGAAGGCAAACACAAGGGAATTGGTGGCTCCAGTCCAAGTGGAAGTGTCTGCGGCACTTTCCACAAAGGATATTTTTCTAGTCCTCCATGATGACCCAACATCTGAGCTATGTTAAATCCAATTCCTTGCATGGCTGCATTAGTTGCCAATGTTCTTTGAGAAACTGTCTCATCAACTTTACAAATTACAATTGCAGGACTGTTGCTCTGTCCAAGGATCTGGGAAATGCTTGTGTACATGACACTACCATAAGATGGCACGTGGGTTTGAATCCTGACGGGAACAACTGTTCCTGGCAAAGACTGTACAGATCCATCACTTGGGGAGTCAAAGTCTGTCTGAAGATGCTGCTCAGAGGATGTATCTGTTGGTTTAATGCTATGGTCTGATTGGTACTTAGCAAGAGTATTTTTTGAATACGGCCCAGATGTTCCTGAGTAATGCTGGTATGCTTGCTCTTTAGCGTGCACATAATCAGCTGCTTTCTTTCCAATAAGTTCAGGTGCATGTTCTAGGTGATAACTTGGAGGTACATCTATTTGGAAAGCCTGTTTGACATAAGATTTCTGCAGCTGTTGTACAAATTGATGCTGGAAGTGCAGAGGTTCTGTGCAGGACTGCCACAAGATAGGCTGCTGAGATGGTGGTAAGTGAACCATGCAGACAGCTGGGTAAGGGAACTGAAACAAGGTGCTATGAATAGGGGGAAATGGGACTTTTTCCTGATGTGCAAATAGCTGCTGCTGCTCTGATGGATGTTTGTTAGGAATATAAGGTGCTTGTTGGATTAAGGGAGTCCTTAACATTTCTGGGCTGTCTGCAACAAGAGCCTGTTGCTGGGCAAGGTGGGATGAGCTATTACTAAGCTGAGCACAAGAGCCAATAGCCTGTTTTCCAGAGTCATCTACCTGAATGGGCTGAAGTACAGAAGAAGGAGAGTGATGCCAGACAAGCTGGGAAGAGCGAAGACCAACCTGTGAATGCTCCATCTGCTCCTGCTTTATACTTTGTTCTGTGCTCTGATCAGTCTGAGAAATCTCTGGAAAACCACTGAAGGAAGCTTGGCGAACCAAGAAGCATTTCTTCCTTTCTCGGGATGGAGACAATGCCACAGTAGGTGTTCCTGCTGAAGAGGCATGAGATAAGTTCCCATAATCAAAGGATTTACTTCTGATCTCTGGGATTTCAGCAGCATGAGGACAGGGCATCTGTTCAGATGAGCAGCGTCTCATTTCCCTCTGATGGTGATGCCCAGGGACGGAAAGTGAGTAAGCACCTGCTGGAACTGTTAAAAACTCAGACTGCTTTCCAAATTCATCTTGTTTGGAAGGTGTGATGAACTTCATATTCTCTTCTCTTTCAAAGGACATTGAAAAGCTTGAACTGTGGGACAAGTTACTTTCTTGGCTAGGGCTGCGAGAGAGACTTGTACCTGTAGACTCAAAGCTGGATTCCCCAGAGGAGTGCTCCATGTCAGCCAGTCTTAAACGCTTCTTTTTAGGTGGTAGTTTTTCAGCTGGAAGTTGAGAAAGGGTTTCACTTCTCTGGGGCCACTGGAATTCTTCAGTGGGTCTCTCCTGTTCTTTACTCTGCACTTCTTTATCTTTTTCGGGCTTATCTGGCTCCTCTGTGACACGGATTTCAGGTACCTGTATGTTGTGCTGGCGAACCAACCTGGGCTGCATGTGACACGGCTGAGGCTGCTGGGATGGGGATGGCTTACTGGTGTCAACACTTTCCATTTGTGGAGCTCGGTCTGGGCTCATTGGGGACTCACAGATCTCACTCTCGCATGTTTCAGATGGTGAATACATCTTTTCCTGCTGGCATGCAATATGTTCTGTAGATTCAGACCTTTCAAATGAGTTTGGCCTACTCAGTGAATTTGTGTGCTGAATGACAGAGATGACATTTCCAGGGGGCTTTCGAACCAGTGATTCTGCAGCCTTTTCTTGCTCTGCAGTAAGGGATGAGTCTTCTAAAGAAGCTGCTGGACTTCCAGACTGCAAGTAAGGTCTGCACATTTCAAAACGCTCTGCATGGCAATGGGGAGCGTTTTCCAGGCCTTGGAGGGCAAACCCACTTCTTGGCACTTCCTGAATTTGGGATTTGGGATCGAAGTCCAAAGGTTGAATTCCCCCCGGGGTGCCAGTTGTACTGCTGCAAATCATAGGACTGTCTTCTTCATCTCCAACACTCTCCTCTTTCCTGCGCTTTCTGTTTTCAAAAGTTGTTCCAAGCATGGATGGCACTGACTGAGATTGTCCAAGTGCATCAATAAAAAACTCTCCCCCTTTGTTCATCCCACCTAAGGATGGTGAGTCCCTGTAGTTCTGCTTCTGAGCTTCAAATTCTTCCCACTTTCTGTAGTGCTTTCCACTGGCATCATAGTCATAAAAGGGCTTGTCTCCTTTCTTCTCTTTTAAGGATGGTCCTTTGTCACCTGCTGTCTGTCTGCTGGAAGCAATAATGATATTTTTCCCTGGTCTTCCATGGTAGTCTGAATCCGAATGTCCCTCCTGTACAGATGGCAGTTCAAAGGCAGCCTGTCTTCTCAACATTCTTTGGTGGGATATTCCCACTGTCCCAGGATAAAATACATCATCGGAGCCAGTAATCTTCTCATCAAATGAATGGCTTCCTCTCAGAGATGGGGGAATACTTAGGCTGTTTGCAGAAGAGGTTGGCATGGAGTTACTTCTAATAAGGGGAGAGGAATCTACTGGGGGCTCTAGAAGGACAGGCACATCACCCTGCTGACTGACTTGGTACAAGTTGGATTCACTTTTGATGGATGATGTGGTCTGGGATTGTCTACATTCTGTATTGTTGCCTGGATAAATCTGTGTAGACTTAATAGTGCTCAAATTACTGGAGTCAATGAATTCCTCTTTATTTGGAGTCAGGTGAGAAATATGTTCCTCAAGCATCTTGATATCTAATCTGTTATTTAAAAGAGGTGACGGGTCTGTTTTGCCCTTTCTACCCATTAAACTGTGTTCCTGATTTGCTGTGGCTACAGTTAGTGCTGTTCTTTGATTAATCCTATAGAACTTCCCAAAAATTATTTCTTCGTAAGACTTTGCATTAGTATTTGGTGGGCTAATTTGCTGCTCAGCGCTTTCTGAGCGGGAAAAATAGCCAGAGTCAGTGCTTCCCTTACTGTGCGGGCTCAGGAGGTTTAATGACTGCTCAGAATCTTGTCCTTTTTTCTCTGACAGTCTTAGTGCAAGTCGCTGTTTAACTGTATGAGAGTCATCAGACTTGGTACTTAAGGATGGGGTTTGCAACATATCAGAGCTAATATATGGTGAACTCTCACTAGGTAACTGAATCCCACTTTTAGGTATAATCAAAATGGGGACTTTCATAGGCCCCACTAAGGACTCTTCCATGGAGGAGTGAAAACCACTCCTGCCAGCAATGTCCAGTGGGAGCTGCGAGACGGGGCTCAGTTTGTCAGACCCTTCCACCAGGAGTGAGGTCTCCTCATCAGTGTCTGTGCTCTGCTCTCCATCTGAATGTATTTCAGCTTCCACATCGATGTAACTGGCATCGAGGTCCAATTTAGAGACTGCTGACTCTGTGAAAGGTACCAACCCTGCCTTAATTGCATGGGCATGTGACTTCCTGTGTTTGTAAAGGTTGCTTTTCGTCTTGAAGGAGAAACCACAAGGGACACAAGGGTATGGTCGCTCACCAGTATGAGACCTAATATGCTTTTTAAGTACACTAGGTTTGGCACAGGCCCGATTACAATAAGGACAAATGTACTTGCCAGGCTTTTTGGGTTTGTGCTCTTTTTTGTGAGCATCTTCTGATTGTTCTAAAGATTTCTGAGAATATTGGCTGTATGCAGGGTTCAAACTTGAAATCTTCTTCCTGGAGAAACCTCCACTATGGCTATGCATATGAAAAGGAAACAAGTCCTCTGAGGCAACTGATTGCAAGTGGCTAGGAAACTGCCATGGAGGGCCTTCCAAGCTCTGATGTGGCTTTATGTTGTGCAAGAAGCCTTGTGGCAATGAATGCTGTGGAAAGGAAAGTGAATGTTGACATGAGTAAGGGCTTGGACGATGCTGTGGATATTGCTTCTCTGTGACTTGCTGTGCAGCTTCATTTGATGATACCAGTTTCCCAGAACTAAAAAGTTGTGCTGATGCCGTGTTTCCTACTTGATCGTGATCTATTTGTGGTTGCCGCTGTACTTCTTGACTGCCGAAAGTGCTCATCTTAATAACAGCTGAATGTTCTTGCCTCCATCTACTTGGTACTTTAGCAGTTTCTCCAGACCTTGAGGTAGCTTTTTGCCCTATAGCCGTGTCCCCAGAGTCCATTTTGTTACACAAGGTCTTAAGTGCTAGTTCACTTGAAAGCTGTGCAGACACATGGAGTGTGCCCAAAGCTGTGCTTTTTAAAGTTTTGTTGCTCCCATTTTTCCAGGGCTGTTGCAAGTTCACAGACTTTTCTTTCTCTTTGGAACTTTCCACGCAGTAGTCTATAGGCATTAGATTTGTATCTGTACACTAATGAGAGTATTACACAGTTCTGTTCATGGCATGAACTTTCCTAAACAGTTTATTATACATTTGCAAAGACTTCTTATAGCATTTGGACATATTCCATTGTTATTAAATACTGGGATGCAGAATGATCCAGAGATACTTGTGATCTCCTAGAGCAACGTTCTTTTCATCTCTTCCATGGTGACACAGCTATCTGTAAAGAAATATAAAATAAATTTTAAAAACCCAACAAATCTGCACACACAGCCATACTAAACACCATCGGTGCAGTCACCTGCACTTCTATTTAGCCTTACATGGAAATTACAGAGGGACTTCAGCAAAGGTAACTCATTTCACAAAACTCCCTTTTGTGAGCAGACACAATAAAGAATGGCTCCAAAGACTGCACACAAGCATAATCATTACCCAATAGCAGCTCTAGGAATAGAAAATAGAGACCTACACTTTCCAAATGAAACAGTAGTTTTGGAAGGCTTTCAGGGGACAGTTCGAAGGCTTGATCTCAAAAAAGTCCACCACATACTTTCAAAGCTCTTTCAGCAAATCACTGCTAAAAATAGAAGCCTAACTGTGAGTGGGAATTACCTTATCCAGTATTACTCACCTACGGTTCAGACATGCACTTTAGTCATCTGGCCTTCCTCCCAAGTCAAAGTAGGGTGATCAGAGAAGAAATCTTCCCATATCACGACAGGTGCTCCTGACATTGAGGCTGTCTGTGCACATGGCCCTCCACTATGGAGATGCTTGTTTCTTACAGTCAACTGTCAGTTTGGGGTATATACTGAATATTGCTAAAACATTGCTAAAGTGAGGTCCTTCATACCTTAGATCATCTAACTGGCTTTATAAGAAGGTGTTGTTCACCATTCTAAACTACTCTTAAACAGCCAAAAAAGAGGCATCACAGAGGCATTTCAAACACAGCACTACTGGTACCTTTTCCCAATTCCATCTTCAAATCATTATGTTAAATTCTAGTGAGAATGTCTTGCTAGATGTAAAGGATGTATTAGAGACTATGTTTATGTGGCTTTAGCATTTTAGATTTCACTGTTGAAATAATTTCATCCAGGTATATATGCATTTTTAATGCTTAAATGCAATAGGTTTCCACAGTTCTATTAAAAAGACCAAAAGCTCAGAGATATGATTTTCATAGAAAAGTACAGCATTTTAATTTGAAGTAGAATGTTTGCTTTCTGTTTTCATGTTATCCAAACACAGGATATTTTCTGGATAAAATAGTGAGAATTATAAAGACAGCCATGATTTATCAATAGCAAGGAAAAGGGTAAAAAAAATCAGTATTAGAGATACTGGAATACTCTTCATTCCTATAGCAGAGATAATGAATTTGGCTTAAAGAAACACTAGCAAAGTACAGGAAAACACACAGGTAATAGGCACTTCTGATTTATTTTTTTTTTTCAGTATAAAATAATTACCTGCATCTTCTAAACATCTAATAGGCATGACTATCTTCAAATTTCCTGTGGGGAAAAAAAAAATTGTAAGACATTTTTGATATTAGGTATAGATGACAAAAATCTTCTATTATTTACAGTAGAAGTCTGAAAATTTCCTTTACCCATCCACTGGAAAATGTCTTGTTGTGTCTTAGAGGTCTGAGCAATTACATTTCAAGACTATAAGCTTGAATAGTTTTAAAGGACTTAGGTTTCTAATGTGTAGATGAATAACAACAAGTCGAAACTAATAAAGTCTCACCTTTCTGAATCAGTGAAAAGAGAGCTGCCAATGTACCTCTTCATTCCTATGCCTTTGTTAAGCCTGGATTATCCCTGAATCCACTTGGCAAATCCCCTTTCAATGCCTCTCTCCAGCTAATACTTTTAGACTCCAGGCCTCTCATTAAATGTTGCAGGGACCAGCACAAACTCCTGGTCAGGGTGTCACCATTCAGGGACAAGAAAATGTAGTGAAACAGGAGTAAGTGTCCAAATTAGTTAACAAGTGTGTGCCTTCTCAAAAAGGAAACTTACAGAAGAAAATTATAGAATACATGGCTAAAAGACTTCTGTGACTGCCAAGATTTGCCAGCTCTCTGACTCTCACCTCTCTGCAGGCTACTCTGTATTGTTGAAAAGACCAGCTCAGAGAAGAGGGAGCCTGAATATCATCTCATTGGTTTAAAACCATTTCTCTCATCAAAGGAGGACTCTCCCTTTCAGTTTTCAACAAATCTTTCCTCAAAAACAGATTTTTACTTTTGTTTCATTGAAAAGGATGTTTGTTCAATTGTGGTAACAAAAGCAACAATGACAGCATTTCTTTATGGTTTTTATTTATGCCAAAAGTCAGAGCATCTCTAAAGAAAGACCTCTAGAAACAGCTGGAACATAAGCTTCAGAGAAGGGGATATAGACTATTGTAACAATCCTCAATTAGCAACTATCAGAAAGAAGTAAGAGCACTCATGTTTTCTCCATTGAATGACACCAAAAAATTATTAGAAAGTAATGTCAATAAAGAGAAAAAAAATCAACAAAAATTGAAAAATGATTTAAAAATCTTTGTTATTAATAACACTTTCCAAGAACAAATGGACATTAGCAAAGCCTGATAACTTGACACAAACAGAATCACTACCATGCCACCTATTACGAATTAATCACCAGTAGTACAAATAATATATCAGTAGTTAGGCCAGCAATAACTGACGGAATGTTGATTTAGTAAAATATTTTTTTTAATTTTGACTATGGAGAATTCCTCTGTAGTACAAAATAACAGCAAGTTATCAAATGCAAACCAGAATACTTTAGGTCATAATGTTGTTTAGCCTTGATGTGCTAATGGCTTTTAAAAACAACTCTCTTGTCTGACTCTCTAAAAAAAAAGAAGAAAAATGCAATCTAAGTATAATTTAAAAAAAAATCCTAATCCACTTCCTCAAATAAAAAGTGTTAGTCCAAATAGAATAATAAATCTTTGTGTACAAGTTACAATATATCAGAAGTGGCTACTGCAGAGCAGCTAGGCAGGGGCTCATGAGGAAATGGCAGGTAAGTGGCCAACCAGTTCCAGCAGCTGAGCTACACTGAATCCAGGCAGCTAATGATGCCAATATATGAGCACAGATGCAAAGGAAAATGTGTGCCTTGGGAAAGCACAAACAGGGAAAAGAGTGAATATTCCTCCCTGAGAGAGCATAAAGTTATTTTCCATCTTCAAAGAAAAATATCTTTCTCCTTATTAGGCAATTTTGCAAATGGTGAAGGAGAAATTTCTAGAAGATGGGAGTATCCTTTCTTTTCCATACTCCTTTTACTCAGAGCACCTTTATAAAAGAAATCTGCCAGTCACAGCAATGTGACAGCAGTGTTTTTATTTCAGCAAAAGGTGATACTAATACATATCCAAAACTTTTATGTTCTGGACTGCGAACTCTGCTACAAAGTTAAAGCCATTATTCAGTCCTGCAATTTCAGAACATTCTATACAATTTCTCAGCCTACACTATGAAACAGGTATAGACTAATTACAGGGATTATTGATGGCTTAAGTATGGCAAGAGCCACTCTCCTGGGGAAAATAAATCCCTTTCCAGAACGAACATAATACTTTCTGGTTTGGTTTGAGCTGCCATCCATCCTGTGTCAAAGATGGCTTTAATATTATTTCTCTTTTTCTTTTTTCTCTCCCTAATGGGAGACTGACCTAACTGGAGAAATAGAAGACACTGCAAAGCTAGTTGGAATTCTGTCTGCTTTATCAAGTCAAGTCTCTATCTCATATGGCTGCATCCACAGCCTAGCTTAAACCAACAAAAGACTTCCATTTTCCAAGTGATTAATGTTTCTCCTTTAGAAAAAATTGTAAATATACTTTTAAATACTGCTTTTCATCAAATGCATACTATTCAATAGGCAGAAACACGTTATATTTCAAATATTACCTATTTAAAACCAAGTAACTAAGGATGATAAAAGTGCACAATTTTTTTAATACCTTTGGCATGGCTCAGCTCTGACAGAGTGAGTAAGAGTAGCCCACCTACACGGATCAGAAGCTCTATGAGAGTTGCACAGAGCACATTGTTTGACAGGAGTTGCAAAGTCCTTCCTGGCTGGGCGCCAAGCCAGGTTTCCTGGCAGGAATGTGGCCCAAGAGCCAGCTTCCCTAGTCACATTAGCTGCACTATCTGCCTGCTTCAAAACAGGACATTTCACTTCTATGAAAACTTTCAACATGAGAAGATTACTTGGAAATCAGGAGCTGTAATTATGTCAGATGCACCTACTAAATCAAGATTTTCAAAACTTTCTAAAAAGGAACATTATCCTATTGGTCTTTTTTTTAAGCGAGAGTGCCTTTGTGAGCTGCATGCAGGGGATGTGTATCTGATTGACTGCAGAGCTCCAAGATTATTCCTACTTTTCTTTCTTTTTTTTTTTTTTTCAGACCATTAAAATGGTTACACTCAACAGCTTTAAAATAAAATTTGGCAAAACATTAGTTTTACTGCTTCTCAATTTGTAGCTCATATTACAGTTCTTGCAAGTGAACAAATTGGAAGCTTATGTCTTCCAGGCTAAATCCTGAGTGCACCAAACAGAATAAATATTGACTCTAGCGTAAGGACTAAGGGTCAGATCCAGCCTTGTTTTAAATCTTTTCTGTCCAGCTCTGCCAGCACAAAGCTGGCCTAAAACCACAGTAACTGGCCCCTGAAGAATTTGTATTCTATAGGGCAAGTGTTAGCACAGACAAACTGCAGTGGCTCCTATGAAATCCTTAGATCCATGCACAGGGTTCTGCCAAGACCCTTATTAGGCAAGTCTAGTTTATGTCTGGGATAAGCCCAGCAGCCTTACAAGAGAGGCCACCTCTGAACTCTTCCCCACCTGCAACTGAGAAGAAAATTGCCTTGGCCTTTCAGGAAGAAAGACAGCATACTTTCAGCTTGCTGTCCTGCATGTTTCCCTCTGTCCTGCTAATGAGATTCTCCAAAGAACTGCTTGGTGTTGATACTCCAATGAAAAATTTAAAAAGACTGGGACCTCTAGTAAAATATGGATTTATAGTTTCTCCTGCATGGCAAAGTAATAGGTGGGCTAAATCTGAAGAAGAGCTCTCAACCAGATCCAGTGTGCACCTCTGAACTGAAGGATTTAACTGGCATGAAGATAGATGAGCATTTGTTCATCCTTCTTTCCAAGGTTATATATACACATTCATGGACTAAGGATGTTATGTAGAACATAACAAAAAGAATGCAGTCCTTGGGGTGTATAGTTTAGGTATTTTACACAAATGAAAAAAAAAGAAAGATGACCAACTGACACTTGGCAAAGTCTGAATTACTGGGGAATAGGAGCATGCCTGTGCTTTTGCTGCAGTTTGGCAGGAGTTGTAGGACATAATTTTGCACGTGCGAATCAAAGAAGGCAGCTTTATAAAAGCAGCTTAGATGCATTTATTTTAATCTACCACTTTTTATCTTGTAACTGCTGTTGTTACTTCTTCAGATTTGAAGATACAACTCTAATTTAATTTAATTCCACCACAGATGTTTTGCCTGCCCTCTGGATTTTAGTGCTTTATTGAATGTATTGCCACTCTCCAAAACCAGCCAGAGAACTACCATTTTGGAAAAGCTCTGATATATTTCAAATAATAAATATGTGTTTGGCTGAGTTTTGGGGGGTTTTTTTGGTGTTGTTTTTGTTTTTGTTATGTTTAGTTTTGTTTTTTCATTTGGGCAGCTGAATTATTATAATACACTTTTTAAAATGTCATTTTAAAGTACCATCCAATACAAACCCAAACACTGCTCAGCAAGTACATGCAGTACACAATGATCTAACAAACTGTACTGAGTTTACTTGAGGACAAGCTACAGGGCAGGATCTGTTCTCCATTGCTATATTGTGCAAGGATTCCCCAAGAAGCCAGGAACTGAGGGGACACACTGAAAGGATCCAGTTACAGATACATCAAGGGCAGACTGCAACCTCACTGTGACTAAACAACTTCAGGCTCTTACTCTCATGAGGGCACATTAGTGTCCCTGGCAGTTGCTGGTGTCAAGGGACAGATTCTGTGTGTGTAAAACCACAAGAGGTATAAAACCTGGCATTCTGATTTGTGCAATTATTATTTCAGTGCTTGAACTATATCTGGCTTACACTTTGAGAGCTGTTCTAGAATCTCAGCCATTGAGAATTGGCATCTAGCACATTTTAGATAACTGTAGTAGTATTGAGTATTTAATTAATTTTATGCTTTTACCAAATTCACCTTAATCCTAATTATTTCATATAATTCAGAATATTACCTGAGACCATTATGAGAGTATGTTGAAGAAAGTAACTGGATCTTTCTGCTTAAAAGCACACAGAAACCAACTAAGAAAACAATTAAATAATCAAATCTCTTTTGATTTGTACCCTAACACCTGATAACCTGAACTGTAGGACCTTAGATCTGTTCAGACATTTCATATAAATGTCTGTGTGTACTTGCTGTGAAGAAGAGCTAGACTCTGAATGTGACTCTACTAAGTCGGAGGTCAAGCACACACTAACAGAAAAATCAGGTCTAAAACAAGAGCCTCTCATTACAAGACTTGACTCAGAGAGACTAAAAAGAGACAAATTATTCCAACAACAAGAAGGAGAGCCAAATTCTGCTCTACATTAACCTGGTATGAATCTGAAGCAACGAATTGCAAATCCAAGGACATAATTCCAGATTTATTCCTCATTAAAACAAATAGAATCAGACCACTTAGGTTTAGGCTTTTACATCCTACATACGAAATACCTGAAGTTATTTGCTGCAAGGTGAAAATAAACTAATCCAGCACCTCTAAGATGTCTACAGAGAAAATAGTAACATACATTGCAAGAAATGTTCAATTACACAGTAGTAAGAAAACACGGGTGATTTTCATTGAGATGCTGGCTTTTATCATAAATGCTTTGAGTACAGCTGCAGCAAAAGACTCAGCTTTTGCTATGTTAAGTATCTGAAATATAATTTTTAACTGCTGCTCTCTGTAGAAAAATGACACCAACAAAAAATGTTAACTTCAAATTGAGTGTATTTTAAGAAGCCATAGAAGTCTAGAGCAGAAATGCTTTAACACTGACCTTTCAATTATAATGACAAGGATTGCTCACTCAAAAGTATATCACTATTTCCTGTTTCAGCATCATACACAATGTACACATTACTACCAGATGGAAAAAAATGTATAAAAAAAGCTTTAAGGTTGCCAAACACCAGTTGAGCACTTATTTCCACAGGATGAGTATTAAAAGAAAAAAAAACAAAAAAAAGAGAGAGATAAAAAACTATGCAGGAACCAAATTAATCTTAAACACTTCCTTTATAGGTAGGAATTTTAAAACGAATCACAATTCTTCTCTCCTTGAACTGAACAAAACTCTGCTATCAAAGAGATGCCAAAACAGCCAACAAGTCAAACAATCTTGTCAACCAATTAGCAGTTAATTGATCTCTCTGATCCCACTGCTTTTAATGGATCAGGTAAATATTTTGTTTCTGGTTGCCTAATCTTGCTGTGAACTTCAAGAGTCTGACAGAGCAAGCCAGATAATACAAAATCTACCTGTTCTGTCTGACTGCTTTCTGACAGGGACATCCTGAATCTGTCTCTATACAAAAGCAAAGGATTGGGATTATTCAGATATGAAACTAAACAAGAGAACTATATAAACTGCTAATCGTTTCACACTGGTGCTTATTTCCTTGGGGAACAAGTTAAAAAATGAAAACAGTTTAATAAAATACCAATCATTTCCCATGTCGACCTTAAAATATTACGGCAGAGCAATGGCAGATCTGACAGGCAGTACTTCCAGGACTATTAAAATTTCAGATGGCAATGAAAATACCCCAATTGTTTTGCCCTGCCCATACCCCCACCCCCACTCCCCATTTTCTTTTGAACTGCAGTACATAGTGGCTGATAAGAGTGAGAACAGCTCTCATGCAGAGAACAGTCAGAAAGCACTGCCCACCAAGGTCCTCTTTAAACACCATTCGGATGGCTGAAACAAGGTTTATATGATGCCTAATCCCATTGGTGCTATCCTCACCAATGAAGAATGAGTGTCTATCAAGGGTGAATTAAGTAGTAAGCAACAGTATTTATTAAATATACATCAACAACGTACAGGAGTATCCAAAACAGTGCTGAGATACAAATGAGCTCTTGATTCTTGGACTACTCTCTGTCAGCAGAAGCTCAACTTTATCTCGCTTTCTTCTGAGCCACAGCAGTTAAAACATAAGGATTCTGTGCCAAACCATAGAAGTGTAAAATAGTTTCCAATCAAATAGTTTCCAATCACCATTTGTAGAATTACTTTTCACCATGTCGAAAAGAAATGGAGCTTTGGCCCTGCCCAAAAAGGGCTAAAAACCTCTGGAAAGCAAAGGCTCAGACACTAACCAGTGATGATGTGATGCCACTGGGATTGCAATGAGAGTTTTGCACTTGGGAGAACTGGTGAAAATTACTGAGGTTAAAGAACTTTTTTCTCAATTCAACACAAAGGAACATGTTAATCGGAAGGGGAAATTTCACACCTACTAAAGGACAGATTAAGTAAACTATGAATTTAGCAGCACTTGGGAAGGAGAAAGTGCATGCAAGGAGCAAGATTCCCATGCGGATGTGGTTTCTAGTCACTTATAGACTTGTAAAACATCACCTACAGTAGGAAGGGTAAGAACATTTTCACTGGAGAGCTCAAACTGTTAAAGTTGTCAAAGATAAAAATTTTCGTAACTGAAAGACATGCAAAGGCTGAAAAGTCTCATCATTTTCACACAAGGACTGCAAACGGGCAGCCACTGGGGAGAACACAGCTGTACTGGTAAATCCCTGTTAAGATATCATACAGCTTTTCTGTAAGTTTTCCCAGGAAAAAAAAAAAAATCAAAATTTGAGTAAATATTGCACCATTTTTAGGTACAAAGTAATTATTCTTCTCATGCCAAAAGGAAATACTAGGCAAATATCAGGCCTTTTCCTAGCATTTTCACCTCAGAGGGAAAATATATCTGAATTTTCTATGAAGTGAGGTTTTTTAAGTTAAAAAGTTACACAATCCTAATTATGCAACCACAGCAGATTTTGTGAACAGCCATGCCTCCTTTCACACCATGTCAGAAGAAACCACTTTCATTTCGCATGAAAATACCAGTATCTTTCAAACACCTTTTTAAATGAGCAAATGTACTGGCTCTGACTGAAAGCCTCGCCCTGGGAAGAATTACATATGAAGACATTTATAGTACTTGAGCTTGCATTTGTTTTTCACTCACACCAATCATGATTATACAAGCTTATTTTAAAACCTGTCATTGTTTACTAAGCTCTGTGGTCATCACATGTCAAAACAAAAACAGACACATGCTTAAACATCAGCAGTATGCTCTTAGTAATTTTTTTCACTTTTTGTCCCCAAATTAGAATGGGTCTTCACAGCAGTTTTATTTCAATCCATCCTGAATATTTTGTAAGAGTTCACCTGAGATCAGCTATTAAGCCTCAAATCCTAAATAACGCATAGATGTCACAACAGTCACTACTCAGCAGCCAAAATGTTTCATTTTCACTAATGACTCAATATTGGTGTAGCAAATCCAGTCATTGAGCATTGCCTAAGGACTCTGATCACCATAGTGGTAATGCAGGATACATTAATAAGATTGCATATTTAAGAATGCTGCTTTCTTTACAACCCTCAGGATGACTGGCAAAAGAAAGAAAGAAAAAAAAAGAACTCTTTAAAAATGTTTCTGGTCGTATTTTATATTACTTTGTTCTTTTTTACTGTGTGAAGCATTGAAAGTCAGTATGTATAACATCCAATTGCAGCAGAACACCTCTTAAAAATCCAGCAAAAAATGCATATGCTTTTTGCTGCATTTTGTAGTTATACTTGAAATTTCACTCTTTGCACTTTCCACAAAACACAAATCAACTGTGTTTATTAACATTACCATCACTATCCCAAGCAAATACTTCAGAAGAGATGAATGTCTACCAAAATGTCTGAAACTGCATTTAAAACCTCTGTTATTTCAGAGCTGTTGCTATTTAAGGCACAGACCAAGCTGACAGATAAGTTACAGATTCTCAACAAGCACAACACAATAAAAGCCAAAACATTTTTTGGGAAAGACACTGTTCAGATTTCATGATGACTTTTTATCAGACACAGTCAGACCAGGGTGCATCACCACAGCACCTTAAAGTTTCATATCTGTATCATCCCACATACCACTAACTTTTGAAACTACTCCAAGGAAAACTGCAATATGAAATCACTGAACACCAAATTACTACTATCCATGAAAAGCTGAAGTAAGGGCAGCAAAGAATCCTAATTTCAGCCACCAGGCAAGAGCTCAACAGGCTCTAAGAGGACATTCTCAGGACTGATGGTCCATCAAAAGAGAAAGCAACTGTTGCTCACCTTAAAAAAATTCTGGACAACTTCATACAGGGTTCTCCTTCTCCTGCATCCTGCCTGGCTTATTCCACAAAGTTTAGTTTTTCTTTCCATTATCAGAAGTGGAAGTGAAATCACCGAACAGTCTGGCCCAGAAGTATCTTGGGTGCTTGTGATGCACCAATGACACTTGTACACAACAAAAAAAGAAAGCATCACCAACATTGCAACCCAATGTTTTGAGCTGTAAGTGACTTTCAAGATCAAGTTCAACTCCCAAACATCCCCATGTCTAGCTCTCAACATTCCCTCTACAGACAGGGAAATGATCATGTAGAGTATGTGCACAAGCATGCAGGGCTTCATGTTTGCTAAGCTACACTTGAACTATTACTGAAATGCTGCACTGCAAACTGAAAACATATAGGGCTATTTTCCTTAAGACTACATTGCAATGTTTTAGCACTCAGACCACCTAAGATAAATAATCGACTTAATCAGTTTGCTCATTCAGTTGAACTCTTCCCCCTACTTTTCCCTTCCTCCCCCACCGACAGGGTTTGAGGACACCCTGTTCGCCTGGAGATGGTGAATCACTACAAGCCAGCAGTACCACTCGGTTCCTCAAAAGACACAAAAGGTGTAAAAATAGCTCGTACTAATGAAGCAAGTACAGCGTCAGCAGCCAGATGAGCGTGGGTGATCTGATAAGGGTCTGTTGTTGCAAAGGGCAAATTATTAAGAGAATGCTTCTGCCTCTCTCTCTCTTTATTAAGCTTTGTTCTTCCTTTGCTGAACCAGCCCTCTGCAATGCCTGATAAATGACACCTGACAAGGCTGGCTGTAATTGCCAGTTTCATACCAGTGCAGGAAGTGGTGCCTCTCTACGAGCTGAAGGTACAGTGGAGGAGTCACTAAAAAAAAAAAACAAATAAAGAGAGGCACAAATAAAGCCTAAAAATAGCCAGGACTACCCACTGAGTATGACTGTGTGGGTATATTTAGTCTGTCTAACACGAACTTTCCTTGTTAAAAACACAATCTTACCTTTATGCAAAATAGCTTCCTGTTTCTAACTTGAGAAACTTGAGAACACCATGGGGGTAAAAGTCAGATTTTGAAATCATCCCCTTTTCACTGACATTATAACAAGAGTAAAGGTGAAAAGACCAGGCAGATTTTTCCACGTGGCTTTTGCATCCTAATATGCCATAACAAATAGTTAGAAGCTTTCTCTTAAGACATCCCAATAACCAACCCATTGAACTATGGGAATAGACTCAGAGGCAAAATCAGAGCTCTACCAGCAAACTCCAGGGAGCTGCAGGAGGCAAAGGAGGGAGGCAGGTCCCACACCTTGGAGCATGGCTGTGCCCAGCCAGCAGCAGTGACTCTCTCAGCCCACTCCTGCCTGCCACACCTGCCCGGGCCAGTGCACAGCCCTTCCCTGGCACGAAGGGAAACATTAGTTACTGCTGCTTCAGGCTGCAGCCAAAGGGTCGCCCTTTGGGCAAGAACAGGAAGCTTGACCTAGTACTGGTGCTGGCCAGCCTTGGTTGGGCTGCCACACGAATCATCCCACTGCTCATCCTGACGGAAGCCCTGAGCCTCCCTGGGTTTCACTGCAACAGGACGAGCCACAGCTACACTCAGCTGAGGTGTTCAGAGATGTTCAGCCAAGTCTCCTTCCAGGGAAACTCTGTGCTCCAGCAAGCCATGCACTTCGCTCCCTGCTTCCCAAAGGGAAGGCAGGGACAGTCCCCACAATCCCCTTCAGAACATCTGCAACTATTTAAAGCCTGTGACTGCCATACCACTACTGGAAGCCACACTCATGCCAAATTCCTAGTGCTGACTAGTGCTCTGCATAAGCTGTGTAAGGAAATGGTCTCTCCCACAATTTTGCTTTTTCTGTTTGATATCATGACTTGTTTGGTTGACATGCACAAGAGGAGTTTGTTTCATCATTATGCAGCCTTCCAGTGCACCTCCAAACACTGCCCATCACTTCTGTTGGGCTAAACAAAAACACACAGGTTTTTACCAGACCTTTTCTCTCATTTACTACAGGGAAGAAAAGCCCACTGTAACATATTGCCAAATTCACATCCAAGACTAAATCCAAATTATTATTCTGAAATTAGAATTTTTATTTTCCTCTGATTTTAACATTTAACAAAAAGTAATTGAAGTTAATCAAATTAAATTTTTAACATTAACTCCAGTGGGAAATTGAGACCATGTTCTTTTCTTGATATGCTGTGATTAATTCCCATTGATGCAAGAGCCCTCTTTGTGCAGCATCATAGTTTTGTCTTTTCATTCTTTGCCTTAGCGGTAAATTTAATAATCACTGATTTTTTTTTACTAGAATAGATAAACATGACAATGTAAGACAAATCAGATGATGATACTATTCTTCAGACAATTTAATTTTCATCTGAAATGAAGATTAAATGTTATTCTATTAGAGGAAGTATGGATGCAAAAATAATCATTAGCAGGCTTAAATACTGAAGACCATATTCTGGCAGTACATTTCAATAAAGTTAATAGGAGACAGGACCACATACCCTCAACCACTTTAGGGATCTTAAGTCATAAAGTTAAAAGCACAGTGATCACAACCTCAGACTATCTCCCCACTCAGATTTGGAACAGAAATTCTGTCTAAGCAACAGTAATATATTACCTATAATTTTAAGATTGCACCTATTTAAAGAAACGTACAAAGGAGAAGATTAAGCTAAGAAAACCATAGTAAAGTGTATTAGAAAAATGAAAAATCATCTTCACTGTACACTTAAGAAAACATAATGTTTACTATTACATTGTTTTCTCCAAAATTCTGTAGAATAGACTGAAATCCCTAAATCAGGGAAGAAAGTTTTGGGATTTTTTGTAAGTTCCTGGTATAGGCTTTCTCCTTTGGCCAGTGTTTAAACTATGGGTGTTGGAACCTTCTTGTCCCAAATGTAGAATCATGGAATCATTTAGATTGGAAAAGACCTGTAATACCATTGAGCCCAACCATAAACTTAACACTGCTAAACCATGTCCCAAAGTGCCACATCTACAAGATTCCACCATTCCCTGAGCACCCTGTTCCAGTGCTATGAAGAAAGTTTTCCTAGTACCCAAACTAAACCTCCCCTGGTGCAACTTAAGGCCATTCCATCTTGTCCTAAAGTCCCTAAGTCACGCCTTCACAAACAGATGGCACAGGTGGGGTGGCAGACTGGATACAGTGGTGTCCTGCACCTCAGATGGGACAGCAGTTCCACAATGGCATTTCCCACAAAATGAAAGCCTACAGTTGGTAAAAGCACTCCACTCCATCATGGGCAAATGGAGGCAGTGGGCACCAGCACAGGACAGCAGGGGAGGCTGCAACAGGAGCTAGGGGAGGCAGTAAGGAAATATGGCATTAAGTAAATAGAGTCTGCACTATCTCACATCTTCCTACATCCTGCCACAGCCTTCTCCCTCCCGCCCCTGCATGGTGTCACTTTCCCCAGTGTGCACTCCCCTCCCACTCACCAACATGTAAGGCACACCATGATTTATGTCACCTCTGCAATCTGGCCCCACATCTCAGAGGTGCAGTTTGCACAGAGTTAGGATTAATGCTTTATTGGCAATGGAGGTGCAAGCATGGATAGTCTACAAAGGGTTAGGATTAATGCTTTATTGGCAATTGCAGCAGGCAAGTGGCTCAGCTCATAATGCAATTCTGTCCTCAGGAAGACCTGTAGGAGGTGGGAGCAGGTTGCCACGGGCCTGGTGCCTTCTGTGCACTGACATATATCCTTGTTCCTGGGCAAAAGGGCACATCCAATTAGGTGTCTTTTATTATTAACGTTCTGCTGTTTCATCTGTTGATCATGTATCCTCCTCTTGGCCCCTCTGCACCCCAGCTTGTGTAACACACCGACATCTGCAGAGACGCTGCTCTACCTGGGAAAGCTCAAGTGGAAATCTGGTGGTGGAGACCAAGTATCTTCCTCTTGGAGACCCAAGCAAGGGGTAGAACAGCCAACAAGTTGAACAAGATCACAGAAACTAGGATCCTCAAGCTAAAAAGATGAGAAATATGAGGTATCTGCCCTGCTGGGAGTAATAATTACAATGTATTATTAACAAAACTCAGGTTTCATCATTAACTTGACTCGGGTTTCAAGAGCTGATCTCACCCTAATGATCCTCCAAATTACATCCAGCCTCTCCTTCAGAGTGGAACCACTACCAGCAAGGAAGTCTGCTGGTAGCTTACACTGAAAAGAAAGCACGGGTAAAAATGAGCTATAAATACCACAATCAAACAGGTGCAAAAAATTACAGACATTTTAAGTTTCCCGAACTCAGGGCCATCTCACCACTTGGATGTGATCCTGCCAAAAAGATAGACTGTAACTTCAAAGCAGCTGAGAGGAAGGAGCTCACTGTCAGTGTGTGCTGCACATGGCACAGCTGACCCGACCCTCCTTCTGCAAAGGATTGACTCCACTCCCCCCAAAGGTGTCAGTCAAGTCAGAGCTCCTCTCTTGGGTCTCAAAACATGAGAAAGGCCACCTACGTGTTTGCTAAAATGAAGTAGCCAACTGTCTCAGTCAAGACCCAACTCCTGCCACAAAAAATACCTTGTTTGATTTTGTTCCTCTCCCAAGCTCATCAGAGGAACAAAGATCTTCAAAAGCATTTTCTCAGCCCCTAAGCATGAGATGAAAATGCCACTTTAACTGTGGATTGGTGAGGTCTGCTTGTGTAAAACAAACCAAATTGCTCAGATGCAACTGCGTAACAGGGAGCCTAATTGCTTTGCTAGCATCAACAAAGAGCTGCTAGTTCATTAGAGCAAGCTGGAGGAGCTGCTGTTTGCATCTTCAGAAGCTGGGAGTATTTGATTGCAAAATCGCTACGGATGTTTGATCCAAAATTCAGCCTCTGATTTCTGTTCAGCAAAACTTAAAGGCAAAAACGCCATCACTCTGATATTTTTCTTCACAACTTTCTTCAGGGTAACAATTCATTTTTCTCCTTGATCTGTTCAAGGATGTCAAATCTAATCATAAGATAGGATATGAACTTTCATATTCTGTACAAACTGCTTAGAGAAAGACCAGAACTGATGTGAACCAAATTGCAGTTTCACATGACAGCTATCCTGAAGCCTAGCTGCAACAGGACCTTGCTAGAAAAAGCAAAGGGCAGGGGAGGGTCAGAAAACGGCCAGTGGAGGTCAAAGGCATTCACATTTCCTGCTGACTGGTCAGAGCTGGTTTGGACAGCAGGTAACCAGGCAGACAGCAAAGGAAGCTTACTTCCATCTTTTCCAACAGGGAAATAATTTGCTGAATCGCACTAAAGGGGAATGTGGCAGCTAGTGCCATCAAAATGTCCAGGAGCATCCTCTGCCTGGGGCAGTTCTACACCCCTTTTGGGAGACCATAGTGCTCTGTTTAGGCTTGCCTGTCCACTCCCTCCTCATCACAAATCTCAGATAAACCACAGCCTTGCTTTATGCTTTTGGCCTTTCCTTTTCCATCACAACCATCTTTAGACTTAAAACTTTCTGAGTGAAAAACACAAACGCAATCTCAGGCAGATAACTGTCTCAGCAAGACTATCAAGAGCACCTTATTTTCTCCAACTCAAACTCCACATGTGAATAGCTTATGTGAATACAGGCTCAGACACATCTGCATAAAGAGGTCTATTTGCCTGAGTGTTTACTGATGAATACTTGGCACACATAAGGACATCAGAAGTGCATCCAGTTGTTTTTCATTTTTTAAAGAAAAGGTGGTTTACACCTTTAGGAACAAAGCATTGATGAAGCTGCTCATAAAATACACCACCCATGAATTCAAATTTGAATCTTTTCTTTTTTCTGCTTTTTATGCAGTCTGAATCAGCTTGTGGGAAAGTTAATAGAAATATTCCACCAGTGAAATGAAAAGTGGATCAAACCAGTACAACACAAGCCTTCAACAAAGCAGAAGACTCCACATGAGGTGCTGTCAGGAAAATCACTCAAATGCAGGACTACCCATTGTGCTGAGGGCTCAGGTAGGTCAGCCCTTTGCGTGCTCTGCTTTTCCCTCAAGGTGCTCATCAGGAGTGGAAACCAAAACCTTCTTTTCTGACAGGTTATGAATTAAATAACTACAGCTGGTTTCCAGGATGTCTTACCTGCTGCTAGCAATCTCACATAGAAATAATAAAAGTCCTCATAGAGTAAATTATTTCTAGAGGTATCATTTTAATCACAGATTGCTGTAAGATACTTCTCCTCCAGCAGCAGTGAGTCCAGGAAGCACAGAGCATCTGCCAGCATTAAAAGAAGAGTACATCTAAAACCACAGCTCCAAGTTGTTAAAATACTGCTTGTTGCAGGAATTTCATCTATGCTAACACTCTGCTAGAGCAGTCCAGGTAATAAGAACAACAAAACAAAAATCAAGGAAAAAGGTATAGGCACGCTAATATAAATGGGGCTGCATTGCTCTCAGATATTTTTAAGTCCCAGTAGTGTTTATCCACCCATAAGCAGGTCTGGATTTATAGAAAAGGAAAGAGTAAGTGGATGACTACCCCACAGGAAGTTTCTATTTTAAAAAGTGTCTGCCTTGACTGAAAATCAAGATAACACCTCTGAAATTCCCACCTGTCAGATACATTCTGTTTCCTCCTTGGTTTTCTTTTTCTTTCCACAGTGAACTGAGCTGCTCTAAAATTATTTTTCTGTGATTTTCTGCTAAAGTAGATATAGAAGGAACTATGGACAAGCACTGAGGGCATTAAGCCCACAAGAGACTTAGCCTTTGTCCCCCTTGAGAAATCGATACAGTACCAGCCTGAGTGAACCCTGAATCCAAGTTTTAATTAGACAGAAGGTGAAATCAGTCAAACCTACCTCTTGGTCAAATACTATTCTTTCTTTAGTATCCCACTGCTCTCCATAAAAATGCTCTTCTGACTTGTTGGTCGCCTGTTGGTGACCACTTATGCAGGCACAGGATCCAAACTCTGTCCCACCGTGTCCTCACCATCTGCATGTTGTCAACCTCTCTATCGAGAGCCTCCAATAAAAGCTTCCTATAATAGAATTGTCCTGACTCACAGGTAGGGGGGGAGGGAAGCTGACCTCGCTGCAGCATCAAGAGTCTGTGACGCATTTTGGGAGGCTGTGGTTTCAGGTCTGAAAGAATTCAGCCTTGTTTTCAATGAGGTTTTATACAATTAACTTCCAAAATATCACCCTATAGCTCCATGTCCGTTTGAAACTTGATATTGTTTAGTGGTTCAACTCAGCACTATTCAGGGCTTTAGCCGTGCGCTTGGCGAATTAGCAGCACTCACCAGCAGAAGAGAGTTTCTCAGAAACGCAGCCACCCAGGCTCCTGACTGACTCCACCTCTTGTCCACCCACTCCCAGTTTCAGACATTTCACATTCCAAAACTGGAAGTGTCTATGCAACGTAAGGTCACATTATTGCACAACGTGCTCTTTTCCTTCTAAGAGCCACTGAAACTTCAAAAGTACATCAACTCTAACAGCAGAAGAGATGTTTACAGTGAATTTCGATATGAGTAGGAGTATTTTCTCCATGAATCTTATAACAAGGACATGACGTGTACGACTCTTCCCTACATTTGGTAAAATTGTTACCGAGAAGGCATTTATTCAATACTTCCACATCAGCATGCCTTCCTCTTTAAGCTGCCTTTTGAAAAATTGAGAATTCATTTTTACACTTCCTTAAAATATTTCTGTGCTGGATAATTTTAGGACACACTAAACAGAACAATTTCTGCCTATCTTATATTTAGAACCAGGGCTTTTGCAATGCAACCGTGAAATACAACTGATTGTCACAAATGCAGGTTTCGCCAATTGGTCTTTTTTCTTGCCAAACAGTGTGAGTAATTGCTGTGATCATTCCTCCAGTTAGTCTTCAAATTCTAACAGGTGAATGAAAACTCCAGTTTCAATTATACCTGAAGAAAACCCTGCATTTTAGTATAGGGGACTAAAGTGAGGTGAGCTTTATTGCTTTCCCAAAGGACAACACAGAGGTGGAAATGGTGGAGATACATTGTGTTATCCTTGAAACTGTGTTCAGCTTTTTGGTACAATTAAGTCTTTGCTGTTAGCACAGAAGGCCTATTTGGTGTTTCCTTGAATGCCAGCAACTTATATTGGTATCACCTAAAGGTAACTGCTGACATGTTTATATAAATAATTAATGACCAGTCCTTATGTGTCCCTTCCTCTTTCTATTCAGATCTGTCACCTTTGTCTTCATCACCACTGGGGCAGCTAAGCAGTGGGAAAGCAGAAGGGTTTGGGGCTGGGAGGGTTCCCAGCACCATCTGGTAAGAATGGGGATGCTGGCAGGATAAATGACTAAGGCGGCTCTCAAAAACCCTTCCTGATTTCACAGTCAAACAAGTTCTCCATAAGCTGTCAGCCCTATCCCTCCCAGAAGGAAGAAGGTTCAGATCCAACAGTCAGCATTCAGAAGTCTTATTCAGGCTACTCAGTGAAAATTATGGGAGTCGAAACAAACCAGTGACAGAGTAAGGGGGAACGGGAACTCGAGAGAATCTTATGAGAGGGGCAGAAAAAGGGACAGAGGAGGATGCTTTAGATGTGTCCTGGCACCATGCTTTTCTGTAGGTAAAGTTAGCCCAGGATTTTCACTCCAAGTCATTCATTAGGAAGATATGATTGAGAGTCAACTGCCCTTCGTCTAGTGGAAGAAAAACTTAGAATGGAGCTAATGGCTTAAAGTTACTTAGCTCCTGTTCAGTCTGGGAGCAAGCAAAAGGTTAGACTGTAATATTTAACCACAACTCCCATGCCTTTCTGAGAAGCACTGGGGAGGCTGCCTGAAGGAAAGTCAGACATTGGCCATGCTGCTTCCTGTGTGCACCAGGTGAAAAAATCTGCACCTGCCTTCAGGCTCCTGTAGATAGCGAGCTTCCTCTGGTGCAGTGGCTGTCACACAGCACACTTTCTGGTACAGCCCATTTCCTCCTGGGGGACATTTCCCTCGGGTACAGCAGGGGCTGGTGCTCTGTGCATGCCACCAGTCACGATCACCAAAACTGCCAGCTGGCCACCACGCAATATAACCAAAGTTTTAGCGCTGTGACTAGAACTTGCTTCATGCATCACTGAGAACAGAACGAAGAACTGATGAGAGACAGCAAGACAAAGAAAAAGATTCACAGAAATCTGGAGACACAGTACCATAAGGACAACCCAGCACCTACTACAAATATTGTTACTATTTCAAATCATTAGTTTAAAAAGTAAAAGTGGTATTCATTTTTTTATATGTTAATCCATAAGAGGTCACTGTGTCATACGATGAACACCTTAGTGTCAGCAGCATTCTTCTCCCTTCCCATATGCTCAGTACCAGGTGTCCAGTCATCTCCAGCAATGTCCCAGCCACCACCCAGCTGCCCTCGGCAGGGGCTGTCAGGAATTAAAGCACGACAAGTGGAAGTCTTCATCTTCATTGTGTGATCTTAGTCAATTTCACAATCACTTAAACATACTTTTTATCCCCCATTAATCTCAAATGGAGTCCAAGAGTTTCACAATCCCCACAGACATTTTAAATAACCAGTATAATATACTCAAAATTTTGGGAAATTGAGTTTAAACAAAGCAAAGATATAAGATCACAAATGAACAAGGCTCCCCTGGTTTCCCAGGGTTTGGGGCCTCTATTTTAGAATTTTTTTCGCTTTGACATTGCTTTTTCAGTAGTGAGTAGACTTTTTCACACAAGTGACTGCAACCCAGTGTGGGACACGAAGACTGTCAAGGTGATCTGCCCACTGAAACTTCTTAAGCATAAAATTTTTGTACTGCCATTCATAATGAGATGAGAGACATAACAGGCAGATGCAACTTAATGGAACTGAAACCATTTTAGCTCAGAACAGCTAAACAAAGGTCTTCTTCATGGAGTAGTGACTTAAAGGGAAGTATTTAATTCGGAGATTTCCATGGGAAAACAAAAAAATAAAAATAGCAATATGGAAATTTTCCAGTGGAAAACTTGTTCTTGTGGAAATTCCGCTTTCAATTGACAAATTGTTTTTATGGGAAATTCCTAAGCAGCTGTAGGCACAGCCCTCATGCTGAGAAGTTTAAAAGCAGCTCATATTTGACCCAGCACCCTCAGATTTCCCACATCAGATAAACTGCAAGAGCAAAGCCCTCGTCTTTCCCTTACTCCTGAGCACACCCTGCAGCAAACAAACAGCCTCACTGAGGGCATGAGAGTATATTGACTGCAGTAGCAGCCTGCACGTGGTTACAGACAGGGTAATTAATCTTGTAGAATTAATCTTTTAATGTCCCAAATCAAGACTAACTAGAGGCTCTTACATGAGCTTTCTCTAATGTTCTGATAACTCTGATACTGGTAAAGCTGTCACTGACTCGAGCAACAGGTTTACCTGCACTAGGGATTGCAGGCTTGGGAGAATCTTAAACGAAGTTGCTCACAGTGGACTCCATCAGGGAGAGAGAACTTAGTGCTGATTTTTATGTGTTTATGTGAACAGTCACAAATCATGCATACAAGTCTGTCATTATTAATTGTTTTACACTGGCTTAAACCTGTCAATAAGAACTATACACTCTACAGCTACATTACAGAGAGCAAGACAAACATTTTTAGCCAGCTTGCTAAGGGCCTTCTAAATTTCCAGGAGGAGCATTGAGTAAGTGTCGCCTTTTACAGAGTGATATTAGGAAAACATAAACCACTCATTATAATGCATCTTCTATCCACCACTTTAGCATGAATCACCATACTGTGTAAACAGGATAGAAATCATATTTATGGTAGGGCTCAAAGTATCTCAGAAAGAAAAAAGATACTACAGGAGGCAGGCTTGTACAAAACCTCGTAGTTCAGAAAGGTACTAGAAAGGTACTGAGCACCTAAATCATTCACCTAAACATTTGCAGTGATTAACAGTGTTTCTGTACTAGACCTGGACATTTCACACTAATGTATTTTTAACATAAAATAAAATTTAGAACCCTCTGAGTAAAAAAGTTGATTCTACCAGCTGTACGGGACTGGTCTTCACAACTTATTCTATAGAGTGAAACTGTCTCTTTCCCAATGGCCTTCTGCCCCATACAGCCTTTTCAAGGGCAGAGAGGATCCACATACCCCAAACTGAGCTGGGCTGGAGAAGCTCAAGCACAGTGGATCTTTGACAGGAGCAGGAACCCCAAGGTGCCATTGGAGGAGGCTTTTGGCAGCTGGCTGTCTGCCAGGGACTGTGGGCTACAAGGTGAAGGAGTGGACAAAGGCCACTGCTCAGCTGCTACAGTGACCTTCAGCTATGCTGATCTGCAACAGGAATGCACCCTCTGGCCATGCTCCTGTTTCCACATGCTTCCTTGGCTATCTGCAGCACCACATACACACACATGACACCGAGATGGCACACACAGCCCATGTCTGTACTGCACATGAGGCCAGCGAGTTCCCCTCCAGCCCTACTGCTTCTCCACACCCAGGCAGCACAGCAACCAGGTGTGCTCACCAAGGCATGCTGCATGGCTACGACAACCAGACACTCCAAGGTCGAATTGCAAGTAACTTGAATTTCAGAGATGGGCAAAAACATCCTGTATCTCTCTACCTGAAGGAATTGGTATTTTCTGATGTCACAGTAATAAAATTGCAATGAAAGCCTTATTAATGGAAGCTTTGTTACTGCAGTGACAAGAAGGGCATTTATTTTCAGAGCCAGACACTCAAAGGAATACCCCACATGGTAGATAGCGTAAGTAGCCCATATTTCCAGTATGTAACAGAGCTACTTCTACTACACTGAAGCACATGTGATAAGAGAAGAGGGCCCAGGCCCTTCTCCATATTCTCTGCATACCTGTTACTATCACACAGCTGCTCTCAAGTCTACAGTTTCCTGTGCAGTACAAACTGCATACCACTTCCCCTACGGAAAAAAAGGGCCTTGCTTGTTCTTAATTGACGATGGAAATACTGTCATATTTTCCACTAGCCAAGCTTGAAACCATTACTGAACAAACCTTCATTAATTTTTCCACAACATTTTGCAGAAATGTCAGGAAACAGCTGCACCAGAATGATTAACTGTCCTTATCACTAAGGCTTCACTGGCCAACTTCAAATTATATAGGTTTTCTTCTTTCAAAACTCTACATTTAGTGGTATTTTTTAGTTACTCTTCAGTTGACTGTTTCAGTACAACACTTTCTCTTCAAAAGTATCTGATTGCACAGGTTCAGTGGCAGACAGACATTTTATGACCAGTGGAAGAATTTGTACAGTTTGGAGCTGCATATTTCTAGGAAAAGATTGCTTCCTTCAGATTGCTCAGCTGTGTCTTTCTTGGATCAAATTCAATGAAATTCACAACTTGCAGTCAGATTGTATTTGCCAGTCAGGCTGAATTCATTACACTGACATAATCTTATCTTGCTGCATTTTCTTATTCCTTTCTTTTCCTGTCCTCCTCTTTTTCTTGTCCCTTCTCTCTCCCCACACTCTCTTTCTCACCTCTTCTTTGAGGTATACCGTGTGTCAAAACTTATCATACAATGCCCTGTACATTTTCTGGCAAAAACAAGTGGAATAGTACACATCACCATCCCAAGCATGCAAACGCTGAGATGCTAGAAGGCTTAGTACCAAATGAAAGTGCAGCCATCTGGAGGTAACTGCTAGTGTGGATCTGAGATTCCTAACTGGCTGAAACTTTGCAGTCTCAGAACTTTTCAGCAAAGTGTCAGTGAGTAAGAGACTCCACTCACACGGATTTGCACTGGGCACTGGACAGTAATTTTTCAAAAATGTAAATTCTTCGAATTTCGTTTAGAACACATCAAGGTTCTTAGGATTATTTTTAAACACTGACATTGTAGTATAGTGTCCTGCTTATATTTTGAAATTATGTAGGGTTACGATAGCATGGCATGTAACAATAATTCTGCATATATGTCAGTGGCAGATTTAAAATTGCAATTGTTCACTCCATGCCTTAACTGAAGCTGTAAGCCTTGAATCTATAACCTTAAGATATTTTTAGACAGAGGAAACTATAGATGCAAATTGGTATAATACATGTCTTGGAGGTGAAATAAAATTAATGTCATCAAGTGGGGGGTTCAGCAGTTCAAGTCTTCATGCTGTTATAACCCCCTATCCCTAGGAAAAAAGTAGGGTACTTGCAGAACTACAAAAAAAGAAAAATACGGACGTTTATCTAGGTTTTGTAAAGAATCCTTCCAGCTGCCTGTATTTCAAGACCATTTGCATGCCTTGCTTTTTAGAAGTACTTCTCGCACAGCAGTGTGCACTGCAGCACACCATCCCCACACAGCTCTGCTCAGGGAGAGCCAGCCACTGATGGCCTCACCCTGTGCTGGGTCAGCTCCTGAAATCCTGCATTGCCTTCAGCCTGGGAGCCCCTGGGCCAGGATGCCCCACACACAGAATGCTGGCCTTGTTATTTAATTGGTGCAGCGCCTGCTACGAAAAAAAAAAACAAACAAAAAACCAAAAAAAAACCCAAAACCAGCAGCTCTGTTTTTAAATTACTCTACCAAGATATCTGCTTAGATGGCAGAAATTGCAGTACACTGTATTCTGCCTAAAATACGCATGAATATATATGGGGTTCTATTTACAAGATATGAAATACTGCCAAAAGCGTACGCAGGTTTTTTAAGGACGCTGTTTTATAACACACAACGCCAAATTTCTCCTTCACGATATCCTTACGTGTCTCTGCTCCAGTCTGAAACCAGCAGCTCGCGGTGCCAGAGGATTTCAAGGACCGTGTCCTTGCAATGGGTGGGATGTCAGCCGCACATTGTGCGCGGGGCGGAAATGAAGTTGTTAGGTTTCATTAAACACGCGCTGATTTTTACGGCTTTGGGGGTTGGTTTCGGTTCTTTTGGGGGTGGGGACGCTCTGAAATAAGCAGAAGGCAAAGCAGGAGGGTGCCGCAGCTGCCCGAGGGGACGAGGCTTTTCCTTCCACACGCCGCCCGCCCCCGCCGCAGCCCCGCGGCCGCCGCCTCGCCTTTCGCGCCCGGCAGCTGCGAGGCTGGAGAGAGCAGAGCCCATTCCTGCCTCCCCTGGACCTTCTCGTGTCTCAGCCCCCACCCCCATCCCGGCACAGCCGTCCGGGAACGGACGAATGGATTTGCTGTCCAGCCACCCTGCTCGGCCGCCTGCGGGACGTGAAAGAAGAAACGTGTTTTGCCTCTCGCTGGCTACTAGAGGCAACAGAAGCCAGTGCTTTCATTTCCCCGAGTTTGCACATCTTCAGCTCAAACCTACAGGAAAATTCAATCTCATTCCATTCACACTCTCAGCAACGAGCAGCAGGATGTAGGGGCAATGTCACAACAAAAAGAGGGACCTTGAACTTGCTTCACCCTTTGCATAGTCATTTATATCTGGGCAAAGTGGATAACAGCTCCTTTAGCACTAGCGTAGTGGTATTTTATGCTCGCTCGGCATTCACTTTAGCCACGTATAAATAGCAAAAGGTTTCAGGCAGTAGAGAATCGGGACCAGTATCTTCTAAGGATTCTCAGCCAAAATAAAGCAGCTAGTCCTCCACACCACAGCTTGCAATCTTGCTCAGCTGCAGGAAACATTCCCCGAAGGACGCCTGGGACTGCTGGTTTGACAGGATTGCATGCTCTGGTTCTTGGAGAAAATGCGCCTTCCTACCACCCCATGCCTAGTGGTGGAATCAGACTACAAGCTTTCACCTATAAAGTAGGCAGTAATAGGGTTCCATTTCTTAATGGGAGCCTTTTATTAGCTCACACAGCGTATTTACTACCCTACCAGTATTAAGTGCTTGCCTTAATATCCTTAGCACACGAGGTAGTGGTACCTATCATCATAGCTACAATAACACTAGTTTGAATTATGTTAATTGAGAGCATCTATTCTAAAATTCAATTGTTCCAAACAAAAAGTGAAGTGCGCTATTACTTGGCTGACACATTATCAGGGAGAGTTCTCAGTGTACAAGAGCCACAACAACAAGGACCCAATGCACACAAGTGCCATTAAGTTTGCTAACATGCTAACAAAACCTGAAAAATGTATCCTAACACCCTATTTCAGAGGATGGCAGCCATACTCTTGCGCACCAAAGTTCTCAGTTTTCCACTTAAATCCTGCCTGGTGAGTCAGGACATAGCCAGGTTTCCATACTCCAGCAGTTTTCCATTACTCCTCCTTATAAATTTCACACGCTGTTAATGCTTTCCAAACTGGCAACAGAGCTCAGGGGTGCACGAGGACAGTTTATTTTCCTGCTGAACTTTAAACAGAAATCCCACAGGACCTGTGGCGGGGGTAACAGCCCTGCTGACAGCCATCAGTTCACACCCTCTCGTCCGCCCAACTTTGATCCCAGTCTGCAAAGAAACATCTCGGGTGCTCTCAGTGACTGCAGAGGGGAAAGAGAACAACACAGATACCCACGATTCTCATTTGCAGGGACTTCGAGAGGGATCCATAAGAAGAGATATCCCATATAGCACCATCCTGGACTGTAGAATATTTGGGATCAGTTACAGGGTTGAGCAAAGGTTCAAGGGATTGCCCTTCTCAATTTAACACCTTCTTTCACTGAGTTAATATATAGAATGAAACATAGGTCAAACACTATTTACATAATTCTGAAAAATCTGGCAGGGTCATCTCAAAATATGTTCTGTGTTTCCTTTGAACACCTCCTGTGCTCATGATATCACATGAGAATCTCCAGGGTCCTACTTATACACCTAGCTTCTACGGCTGAAGATAAATATTGGATAATTTTTAAAAAAATAAAGAATGCCAATGAGAGAGATCAACCTTTCCTTAACCTTTCATTCTTTCAAGCTTGTCTTATTAAATTCTAAGGGATAACAATTCTCTGACCATCAAGGATGTGCCTGTACAGAGAAGATGAGAGAAGATGAGCTTCTCAGTGCTTCAGTCTCCTACAGCAACAAAAGTAACTGTGTGCACAGTTTTTGAGACTGTGAATGTGAAAACTGACCAACTTGGGACTACCAACCCAAATAAACATGGTGCTGCAATCGGCAGCTGAAAATGGACCTTTTCTTGACAAGATAAATTGTCTTCTGAACTATCTGATGTCACAGCAAGACTTCTGTTGGGGATCCACTAACTTTAAGCTATTTTGGATGTTATTGCATACAACAACATCAGCACTTTCATAACTGCAATTTCTACATGCCCAAGTGTTCAAGACCCAGAGGAAAAATTAAACCTTGAACAGTACTGTCCATGGTGCACTTGAAATGGCAAGACTGTCAAGGAGAAGTCACCAATTTGTATTTTAGGACAAAGTAAATAAAAATCCCCAGACATTTCAGATATGAAAACCTCACCCATCATATCTTCTTGTATTTTTACTTGTTTGCTTGTTTAGTCCAAGAAGTGGAGTCCCTGGATACTTGATACAAGAATTGCACAAGAGAAAGGAAAGAGGAAAACCAAGTGCATGGGTAAAGCAAAGACATCACTTACAAATTAACAAAAACCTGCCCCAAAAGAGAAATGTCTCTAATTTTGGCAAAAGTTGGTTTCAGTTATAACAAAAGGACACACGATTTAAATGTGGGTGACTTCCACATGAAGCCTTTTTAGAAAGAAGAACTGTGCTCTCACACCCGCTCCCTCAGCTCACTCAAAACCACCCTTCCTTTGCTCTCCTACCTGGCTGCTGCCATCAAAGGTGCAAGTGACTGATGGTTCCAGTCAAAGCAATTTGGTTCACTACTCCAGCAAATATGGCTGTTGACTCTCTCTTCCACCTATTTGGAAAACAAATATTAAATATTTTAATGACTGTGATCAATTCAGCCTGCTGTTTGATTTTATAACCTAACTGACTTTATGGTGTTGGCTACATCAATACATGTAAGAACTTCAGAGATTGTCACAGTCCTTTTTGCTACCTTCAGAGCAATGTGGCACCAGCAATCAGTTGCTCTCCTGTGGTTTCCAACTTGCTGTGGGCTAGAATATACATCAACTAATGCACAACAAAGTGAAAACAATAGACATACAAGGTCAGTAGGTGCATATAAATATCTATTTTCAGACATGATATATACAAAAAGCAGGGCAAACACAAAGTATGAAGTGTCTTTGTAGTATCTTTACATTTAGGCCTTGTCATTCCAAGTGTTCTGCCTAATTTCTGTCTAATTTTGAAAACATCATGCCCAAATACTAACTTAAGAGCACATAATTTTTACTTAAATGCAAATACTTTCCTGTTACTGAACCAGAGGAACGTGATTGTCTTTCATCTTGCTTCTTTCCTATTTAGCACTGTGCTTAAAAAGTGAGATCACATCTAGGAATTCCCTTTTCCTTACAATGCTAGTACGTTTTAGAAAGTAAGTTATTAGCATACACTTTGAAAAACAGTCATAATCCTTACATTTCTCTTTACATGTGATGGCACTCTGAGAAGGACCACAAAGAAAGCACTTTCTGCATACAAAAGGCCTGCTGTAGGCACGTCTGCAGGAGTGTTTGTGCATCCGAGGCACAGAGCACCAGGAGATATGTTCATTAATGTGTTAGACACGTTCAACAGCCACAGGCTGCCCTGCTCACACCGTGCAGAGAGTGGGTTATTGAATACCCCTAACTGGGGCATAGAGACAAGGCACCAGGAACTGGAGGCTCAGATCTAATTTGTACACAGCAGAGCTGACTGAAACACCCATCTTGTTAATATTGAGGCAACAAACCTCCAGTGATCTTGTAGTGACAGTGTACTCCAAAGGGCCTGGCTGTTCTGATTTTACAAATACTGGTTTGAACACACAGACAACCACAGCATGCATTTTGCTCAGGGCATTTTCTTTCAGGCTTCCCTGCGTCCCTGAATACCCACGTGTGAGATCTCAGGGGATGTGACAGGTAGGGAACAAGTGTGAGCATCCCAGGTGGATGTGCTCCTGCACAGAGCAGCACTCCAGGGGTGCACAGGGAAGTGCAGCTCATGTTGCCCCTTCTCCTCTTTTGCCCTGGCTGTGTCACTGGGCCCTGGCTGGCTACTGTCTCAGGTGATCAGGACACCACAGCAGAAGAAGGTATGTGCTCCTCAAGGGCTTACACAAGTCATGGTAAAGGATCATGGACAGAGGACTTGGACAGGCAAATCTCAAACTTAGCACACCTAACTTGCAGATTTGTGCCTGTGGCCTGACCATATCATACCCTGAAGCCAAAGCAAACTTCTCTCTGCTTCCAGCAGGGAAAGCCTGTCCTCTGTGGGGTGGGCAACATGTGGTGCTCCCACTGCTAGCAGTGCACAGATGTGAGCTAGTGGAAACAGGGTGCCAAAAGCTGAAAGGTAAAGCAGGCCTGGAACAGGCTGTCAATAAATGCTGTTTTTCCTGCAGTGTTTTCTACCAGCAACAAAAACAAATAGCAAATGATAATGTGGTATTGGCCAACAATGTCAGCAGCAGTCTATACAGGCATCTGCATATATAAAACAACATATGCAATGGCTGCAGCCCCTGGTGCTTTATCTATAGCTTTCTAGGAAATGATCTGGGTGTGAAGCCAGGAACCACTTTCGAACTTTTGAACAGACAGGGCCCAATATGGTTTTAATCTGTTGGTGAAACCTTGGCACGGCTCTACTCAAGGGCAAAAGTCTGTATTTAGCAGAGCCAGCATTTCAATCACTACTTTTACAGTTGACCTGAAAAATGTTCCAGCCAAAAAAGCAAAGCAAGGCAATAAAGAAGTCATGAGTCCTTATTCTCCCATCCTTCAGAAGGACCTAGGGGTACTCTGGATTGTAGCATCCTCCCCCTGGTGTGGCATGGATATCTTCCAGTCCTAAAGCAGATCCCTCTGTACTTTCACAGGCTGAACTGGTTTTAGTGATGCTGGCTACAATTGCACACAGTTATTTTTAATTAAAATGCATCATGAACCTGTTTATCCTCTCAGCAGTGGTTGAGTCACCATCCCTGGAGGTATTTAAAAGACATGCAGATGTGGCACTTGGGGACAAGGCTTAGTCTTGGCAGTGCTAGGTTAACAGCTGGACTTCCAACCTAAATGATTCTGTGATTCTATTTGGTCATACCTGGTCATGACTCTCCTAATCTCCTGCACTTGTTTGCCAGCTGTTGGGACTATGAATAGACAAGCTCATCAGAAGTGAAATGAGAGTATGAAAATCACAGCATGTCTCACTGTTTGGAAGAGTTTTTTCAATTTGAACTTTGCCTCTCAAACGCTCTGGGAATAGCCTTTTACACAGGACTTGGAAACACAGGCAGAAGTGCTCTGATAATGACTCTTACACCATCTGCTTTTGAAAGAGTGTTAGCAGCCTTGACAACCTCTGTAATCATTTTCCAGTCATAAAACTACACCTTCAGTGGTGAAACAAAAATGTAACAGAGATATCAGCATCATCTGGCCATATTAATTAATGTCATGGATCAACAACAAAATCTTTTCTTTATATTACTTCTTGTTAAACTGACACTGTAAGGTCAGTTGAGGGTAGGGGGTTGACAGGGAGATTCCTGTGTACCTTCTAAAGCAAAAAAAAGGAGTCAGAATCTCATGTGTATTTTAATCAGAAGCTAAAATTTTACTGCTAATTATTCAAAGATTCTGAAATAGTACAGTAAACAGGTGAAACTGCTTCAAGAGTACAAAGAGCAAATAAAGCCATGCCTGTGTTACTCCTTAACTGGTTTGCAGCAGATAGCATTCCAACACCTCTGTAACTTACCATGGTTTGGGAATTTACCTAAAGCCTCACTTTGACCAGGTCTGCAAGGTATCGTTAAGTTGCAGCCAGGTTCCAAGATTATACAGAATAATTTGTACTAAATGTGGGTAGAAAAATGTGCATACTGCTGAAGTGCACCAACAAACAACTTGAATTCATGGCTGGTAACTCAAAACAGTGGGGCTATATGCAAATTTCCCACTCCAAACCATCTTGCATGAGTTCTCTCTTTATAGATGTTTTCTTACTTAATGCAATGAATTGACCATAAAAACTTCTGTACTGTAATATGTAGAAAATGTGAAACCAGTCAGAGTGGCTTTTCTAATATTTTAATGTTTTAATTTTCTCATTTTTCTCTTTTTGCTCCTTTTCTCCTTCTAAAACACAAAAGGTCCACAGAACTCTATGAATTGTTGTCTGTAATGGGAGAAATAAGAAGCCTAAATTTTGCTTGATTGCACCTATGATGCATTAAGTTCCAGACATCAATCTCAGTCGCAGCACTTTTTCTCCAAACAGGCAATATTTTACAGTTATCGCTCTCTAAACAAAAACCAATTTATTATACACACAATCTGATAGCTACTGCAGCTATGACTAGAAGCAAAAAACTCTTCTGACATGAGGGAGGTAAAACCAATGTCATACTTTAAATTGACTTCATATGATCAATGTGAGAAGACAATCATCTGTGAAATGATGTCCATGCCCTCATCAAATGCAATCACACCATATGCAATTGAATTTGGAAAAAGTGGAAGAAAATTATTCCCATTAGTTTACTGGTGTTCTTAATGTGTTCACACAAATCATCTTTGAATAGATGAATTAAAACACTTAAAGCATCTCTATCTTTGCCCTCTTAATTCTAGGTCATTCTGGCAGCTCCTGGTACTGCAGAAATATGTTTTCCTACAACCAGTTTGATAAGATTAACGGATCAAATCTTGAATTACTTCCAAAGTCAAAGGTATATAATATATTTTTTGAATCAAATGTCTCTATGCTGTAAATATTTTTGTCTTAATTATTAAAACAGCAAGAGATTTGAAGCCTGCTTTATTTTTCAGTATATATGCTTCTTTTGTTTTCCAAGATTTTTCCAACAGGAGTGTGATACCCCATTAAAATTTGTTTTTTACACAGCTTTTCTTCATTTTGGTATCCTGATAACACCATATTGCAGATCTCAATGCAAAGAGCACCAATAAATCTTCATAAAATTTCAGTTTGTTCAAATTTGTACATGCATAAATTTATGTGCATACATATGTATTTATCTACATAAATATATGTATATACCCATGTGTGCATATTTATACATATTATATAAATAAAAATTGTCATATTTACTAACACATGTGTGTTAGTGAAGCTGGTTTTATTGTCTCTTAGGCTCTGCAATGCAAACAAAATTTAACTAAAAGGAACATTTCCTATGAACTTTGTTTATTTTACACACAGGTAATTCACTTTATTAAAACCAAGAACCAATTTTTTCTTGGGAGCCTCCCTATGTTATCTCCTCTATCTTCCGAGCTCAATCTGCACAGGAGCTTATTTTGCTGCTATGATTTTGGGTTACTTTTTTTCACTTCAGCCAGGAGCTAAATTAGCAAGAGCACATCCCCCTAAGTATAGGTCCGTAACCTCACTGCAAATAACGGTTCAGACACAGCCAGCTGAGACCAGCACCCTCACTAACCAGGCTTGATGCTTTTAGACAATGGTCAAGCTGACAATTGACACAGTGTCCTCAAACACACGTTGCTCAACCCATTTGCCTGGCCTGCTGCTGCCAAGAGGGCTGTTTGTGCAGGCAGCTGGCAGGAAGATGGGAGTACATCTGGCGATCCTCCGAGAGTAGGCAGGGAAAATGAAAACATCAGATCTCAGCCAAGCCCAAGATAGGATTCTAGGTAAAGCTCATGTTCTATGGGATCCAAACGTGCTCTTTGGCAAAACAGACTTTGGCAAAATCATCACGAGGAACCTCCCACACTGAGTGGCCTTGGCTTCCATTCTCTCTTTGAATGACTAACCTGCTGTGACACCCATGCATTGGGGAAAAGCAATGCAGCAAGGTGCACAATGAAGAAACTGAGGCAGAGGCACAAAATGGCCATTAAGCCTACCACTAAGCAGGCAGGCTACAATATGGCAGGTATCTCACTAGACCATGGCAATCACTTGAGCTGTCAAAACTATCTCCATCTCCATGGAGAGACCACTGCAGCATCAAGCCCATGGCAGAGTAATGGCCATAGTGCTGGACAATCTCAGCAGTAGGTGAAAGCTAACTTGTCCCTGAGAAGCTAGCAACTGGTCAGCCATGCAGGATACCAGGAGGGAAGTGGGATGTCTGCAAGCAATAGAGTTTTGTCAGCAGGGAAAATAATCTAAGGACTTGGGGTCTGTTGACAGAGTTTTGGTTGTTACCTGCAAAATCTAAGCCAAGGTACCCTATAAAATAAAATTAAGAGCTCAGTGAGTCTGGTGTTAATTAAAAGTATAGACTTCAGTCAAGGCAGTCTGAATTTCGACCAGATAAACTGAGATCAGTCTCGGACAGTTGCAGAGACAGCTTGCACAGCACACACAGCTGTTGTTTCAGGTTGGCAGCCCCAGGGTAATCACCACTGGCAGCTGAATCTTTGCCTTGAAAATCTGAACGGGCCACCAAACCATCTCTGAGCATACACTTTTACAGCACTTCTGCTGGACATCATGTGACCTCTTTTCATGGAAACTACCTCATTATCTCTTGTTATTGCCACATCTAGAGAGGGACTGTTAAAGTGTCCTCTCTCCCAATCCCTCCACTTTGGTCCTTCAGGTCTTAAGTCTAACAAGACTTAAAGGCAGCGGTGAAGTCTTTGGTCCTCCTCAGTGAGGCAAGATCCCTCTGCACTGATGTCACTCCACTCTTGGGGTGTGCTCACTAAGTCAGTAATTTGTCATGAGCGTGGGCCCTATCCATACATGGCAGGCTGGAGGAGGAATGACCTCAAACTCCACTTCTAATCCAGGGGGCGTTGCCAAAGCACACTGTTTGAGTTTGATGCATGAAGTGCAGAGATATTTTCAGCTACTGAATCACACTTTTGGCTCCACAGCTAACTTGAACTTCTCCTTAGTTTTGCTTGCAATTTTTCGCATTTTGTGATCACCATTGACCCTCAGAAAAAGAAAAATAGGTGGTGTTTTAAAGAAAAAAAACATTCACAATCATAAATGTGAAGGATTTTTTTAAAAAATCAATTTTATTTGAATAACTTCTATTTTATTCTCTTGCATGTGTGGAAGAGTGGAGTTAAACAAATTACTAATAGATTATGGTGCATCACCAATGTCTGGCTTCTTTATTTCATGGTCTAAATATATGCTATTAAATGCTGCCAGTGAATGTTTTCTAATGATTTTCGTGTCCAACACAAGAATGAAAGAGTCTGAAAAACAAGGCAGTGCAACAGCAGTTAGCTTGGACACAGCTGCACAAGAGCTCTTAGCTATATATCCCTATAGCTGAAGCAAAAATACTTTGCTATACTTGCCCCATGAAACCATATTCACTTGACCACAACTCACAACCATAATTTGAAACTGGTAGTAATGAAAAAGCAAAATGTCATTTTACAATACAAAAGGCATATGTGTTAAGTGACTTATCCTGCCCGTTACAACTGCATCACCTCTCTGTCACTGTGGCCTGAGCCCACTCTCACTGATTAGGGAGGAAAGCTTCAGCAGAGAAATTATGCAACCTCATTTACAGCTAAACAAGTCATTTAAGCAGTCATCATTTAAGCAGTCACTTAATTCCATCTCTAATCAGTAAAGTCAATTCAGCAAAGCAAAGCATGTGCTCAAGTCAAAAGTGAATAGGTAGTGTGCATCTTTTTGAGTATCAGTTTTTCACAGAGTGAGGATATTGCATAAAACTTCCCTTGATTTCCTTTGGAGCTCATCAGGCTGGAAGAAGGTAGAATTCAGCTGTTAAATTGCCACTCATGCATGTAAAGTACTAGTCTTTTTAACTCATCCATAGATCAGTTAAGCAAAAACAAATTTTATAAAGGCCATGGGATATATCTTTGGAGTGGACAGAGATATAGATATATATATATATATGTACATATACATACTACCCATGGATTGCAGGGACCACAGAGGCAGGAGTCAACACAAAAAAAATGAAGTAAGAAGCTATCTTAGGAAATTCTGTACATATATTGCTGATGAGCCTCATTGAGACTTTTCACAGAGTGAATTTGGAGCTTTTCTTATCTACTGGAATAAAAGTGAAAAATAATGGGCATTTCGATTCTTCATTTACCTTTTTCCTCATGTGGCAACAACGAAAGCATGGGGATAATAAACACACTACTTTGATAAGGAATGTGGTTCTTTCCTTGATGGACTGAAGTAACAGGGCAGCCTCTAACATCATCTGAAACCTATTATTTTCCTTTAAATTTCCTTCAGTCTTCGCAAGCAACATTAATCTAATAGAGACGACTTTCAGCCAAGCACAGATCCCCAGGAGCATTCCTCGACTGCAGACTGCAGTGGGAAAGAAAAAGCCTGTTGCAAAGAGCAGGGCTGGAACCAGTCATGGGGAATTTATGCCCAGAAGCAGGCTGCACCATTTGGCTGCCTCTGCCCTCCTCCCCAGATGAAGGAGCCTTATCTACCTTGCAGATATCAGAATCAATTACAAATACCATGGGGCTGCCCTAAATTATGCTCGGCTGCCCGAGGCTGCTTTCTGCCAAGCTCCCAAGCGAGTCCCCATGGAAAAAGGCTGTGGGGAATGTGCTGAGGGCCAGGCTCTACCTGTTCTTCCGCTCCTCCAGCTGCTGTCAACACACTGACATGTTCTGTGCTTGAGATTGCAATCTGTCCCTGCCCCAAAGGTGCTGCCAACTGTATAAATGTTTTCAGAAATTAAACAACTCCAGAAAAATACACATTATGCAAACATCTTCTCTCTTCCCAGATGACACAACATGGAGCACCGAGCACGAACAAAAATGGACCAAAGAAAGCACAAAGGCATTGTGGAAAAAAACTCCTTTAGCGAAGGGCTTCTCTGTTCTCTTTACAGCCATTAGGACAGTGATAATGCTGAACTGGCTGGTCAGCCACAAAAATTGGATAAACTGAGACACAGAAGAGACACTTGAAAGCAAGGAAACAAACAGCAAAAATAAGTGAGACAACAGATGGAAAGCAGAAATGCAAAGTCTAAATTGCAGCTGTAATGCTGCTGGTAACAGACACATTTAAGAGTAGTTCAGTTTGCTTTCCACTTTTGGAGAGGAAAAGAGTTTTCTTATTAAAAAACCCCAGTTTGTTAGCTGAACTGCTGTGGGTTTTCCCCAGGTATTTCATGGGACAGGAAAATTATTTTTCTCCAAGCCTAGGAATGCAGAAACACTTCTAAGAAAGGGCAAAATTCTGACAACCCTCTGGTGGTGTGCTAGTACTGTTGGGAGGGGAAAGGAAGGTCACATCAATAAAATCTATAGCCACAAGTGAAAGAGCTGTGTTTTAGTTGCTGCTGGCTAGGGGTCAGTCCCTGGCAGTGTTCAGAGCTCTCCCATGGTAGCACAGCTTTCTTAGCCTTTCTCCTTTACTATCATGACCATTACAATTAGGCAGGAAAAAGGTAGTTATTGTTGTAGCAATGTTTTTGTAGGTTTATTTGTCAGCTTTTCTAGCAGGATTTTAGTATAGTTTTGATAACATGCAAGTATGGGAAAGAAGGATTTCCACATTGGCCAAAGAAACAGTTGTGGCAAGACTACCTATTTTTAACATGGTTTATTCCTAGCACTATTTCAGACACAGTATTTTCTCTCCCATCTGTTGACACAGTTGTTTTGTTTCTCTAAAGACACAGTTGTCTGTCTCTTGGAGAAAAAAAACGAACACCAACACCATGAATAGTTGCAGAGAAAAACATGAGACTGAAACCCAATCAAACAGTGATCTGGTCAAAAGGTAACACTGGCAAAGCTTTATGACTGCAATGTACAGCAATTCTTCAGATGCCTCTTAAAATTTACATCAGATATTTTAAGTGTAACTGTGAATCTTTAAAATTCAGATCTGGTATACTCAACAACTAACTAAGATGGTTTATTGATTTAAGGCGTATGACTGCAAAGCTGCTCTTGGAGCAATCTACCAGTCTTCTCAGGAGGAATGCAGACATAGAGCAAGGCGCAAACACTTTCTTTAATAAGGGAAGGAAAATGTAATGAGAGCACCAAGGGGAAAAACATAAACCCCAAAGGCTGATAAAAACTAAACTGGTAAAACAGGACATAACATTAAGCAATCCTTCTAACACTCAGGTTGCCAGGCTGTTTTCTCTGATTTTTAATGATAATTTTTTTGCCTTGCTGGACTGCTGGAGTTCATGGTTATGATCTCGCAGGCAATTTGAAAACCTTATCTCCTCTCAAAGGCATTTCAGGCAGCTTAAGAGCTGGTAAATGGAAGCAAATAAAACTGAAGCATGGCTAAGGTAGGACCTCTGCAGATCACTAAAGCACCTCTGTTCTTGTAGAACAGCCTATTTGCTGGAAAAGCTGCAATATGAAAACCTGATATATTAAAGGTCAAGACTCCAATACAGAGCAGACTCATCTGTATTGTGTTTTAATTTCTTTTTATGCCGAGAGGTGCCTAGGGTTCTGAAGAGGTGACAGAAAGATAAATCATGCATGACAAACTGGAACAGAAGACAAGGCTGTATCCCGAATAGGATAGCTCTGCTGGTGCAGCTGTCCGAGCACACTGTACTCACAGTGTTCCCAGCACAGCCTTCATTCGTACCAGCAAAATTATGTTATTTGCTGGCACAGCTTTTTCCTGAGGTCCATCTTCCCTCATCCAACACACTAAAGGTTTGTTCTAAGTATATCCACAGTGAGAGATTTTGTGAGAGATCAAGTCAAGGATCATGCCTCTTTACACCTTTGGCCAAGACAGCAGAGATGGCAAAAATCTGTAAAACGGGCATGCTCTTCATTGACTGGAGTTAGAAACCTTTGTATAGGCTTCAGTACTGGCTTCTGTCCCTGCTGGGAATCTTACCTCCTCATGCACTTTTGCAGAAATGCAGAGATAAAATGTCTCACCGCACATGCCCTTATCAGAAAGGTTATGGTATTTCCACAAGCAGAAGAAGTTTCCAGCACTGCCATGACTGACCCCAGCTCCTGCTCCACCCCCGTTCTGTAGAAGGCTCACCCACCTGGTCCTGCCCACACCAGTGAACCTGAGCCTGAGCTAAGCACCCTTCCCAGAGCCACGGGGAGGGGAAAGCACAGTGGGCTTGGTGCTGCTGCCTGCTGCAGGCACAGCCTTCTCCCAAGATGGAGAAGGGTGGACCATGATGTACAGAGACATGGGGGAAAATTATGCCAAACCAAATGCCTGGTACTGTGTGGGCAGTTTAAGAAAACAACCAAATTCACCAAAGTGATGAAAACAACTGATTTAAGATGTATTTAAAAAATAAGATTATTAGAAAGCTTTCAGGAGCTGTGTGAAAAGTTATTTTCCAGGTGTGCTATATGGCATGACCTACCGGTCGTAATCATTTAAGTGATTTAAGATTTTATGATTGTTGTCTGTGATTTTCATAAGTGACTTTAATATGCCTTTGAAGAAATTAGGACCAGCAAAAGATCTGGCAACATACTCATACACAGTTTTCAGCCTGTTAAAAGAGCTTACCTGCTTACCTGCCTTTTGTTTGACAATGTCTACAGCTGCAGTCACTGGAAACCCAGTATTATCTAATTTTTTTAATAAAACATATGGTACCTATTTCTGGAAGGCTGGACTTACTCCAGGCTACTATGGTTTCCATAGACAGGAAGCTTGAAGGTTTGGGATTAAAACAGCAGGAGGTTGAAAAGAAAATTGAGGACCTGGAAATAACAACTGATAGTCCTGACGCAATCATCACTGAGAACACTGCAGCTCTGAAAAATGTAATCAACAGCCTGGAGAATAATCTCAGATAAAAGGCTAGATTTTGGAGGCCAGTGGAAAGCTCCTGCAAGGACAGTTACAAGACAGGTTCTGGTATACTTTTCCGTAAGCGTTTCAAGAATTTCTCCTCACCATCATGTAGGAAAACACGATATAAAAGCTTGTAGCTATCCAAGCTATCCCGGCACGTCTCATGTAAAGGAAAATGTTGTTGGCTAAGAGCTCTGACAGCACGTCTTCCTCTAGCTATGGAAGCTGAAGGTCCTTCTGTCCCTACTTGTTCCATGCTGGCTGAAGGCTCACATTTCTACCTCATTCAGTGTGTGTCCTCCACTGACCTTCAGCCAAAGCCAACCCAGATGGCTTTGCCTGGAGTAAGAAGCAGAGCGCTTCCCCAGCTCTTCGACAAGTAGGGTGGTGGGGTAGTAACGTCCAGGCTGTAAGCAATGATGATCCATGGGCAGAGGGTCACCTTTAACCTGTGCACTCCCTTGCAATTCCTGTCCACTGTCTGAGATCTTAAGCAGAGATGAAGAGTTATAGAAAAGGCAAGATGGAAAGTTTAACTTGCTGCATCACTAAAGTAATAGCTGAAGAAATAAGCTTACTAGACACGCTACTGAACTTAGACTTCTAAATAAAAATTATCTATGATATGGTACTTGACAGAAGACTCATTTCTTCAGAGCAGACACACAGGTTTTATCCTGAACTTTCAGAACTCATGAATGTTATTGTAGACAAAGTACCCCCCTTGAATACCCTACTGTGACAGTCAAGACAAGAAAGAATAAAGTACAGATTCCAAATAGTGTACTAAACCAATCCCTCTCTAAATTGCCTTTTTTTTTACTATGCCCAGAAAACTCATTAAAAAGCAATATATTTTAAGAAAAAGATTATGACCTTTGAAACACAAATGATAATGTAGCTGAGTAGAACCTCCACTAAATTTGATGCCTGTGCTCCAAAAGCTAGGTGTCAGCTCAAACAGATACTATAACACTAAAATGGCAGAAAGAAACTGGCTGACTTAAAGAGACTGGCAGAGATTAGCTAAACCTGGTTTCTGAGGATGTCTCATATTAACATATGGTATCTTCAAGGCCTGGTTGCCCCAGGAAACAGAGAAATGGAAAAACGGGTTTTCAGGCTACCTTTGCTTTCTCTGCTGCATTCAGCTGAGTTTTGGTGCAGCTGCAAGCAAAAGACTAAGGAGTATAAGGTGGCAATATCACCAAGACTTGTACCCTTAAACCCTCAAGGTTTGGTTTTATGTTAGGGCTTCTGCTCAAAAATTAGTAAAACCAGAAAAATGGTGAGAGGCCACTCTGATTGCAGAAGCTCCAACCAAGGAAAAACTGCCCTAGGAAAGGAGACAAGAAAGTCCACGGGACTTAAAAATGCTTTTGGATAAAAGAATCAAGACATAACGCCCATAAAAATGTTTCTACCAGAAAACATTATGCCACTACTAAGAAACATAAGAAATCAAGCTAAAGGCTTCTCATGAAGAATAAAGGCTTCTCATGAAGAATAAAAGACACAGCAAACCATAGTGATCACTCAGAAATTCAGATACAATGAATGGTTAAGAAAAGTGATAAGGTAGGAAAAAAAAAAAAAGACAAAACAGATCCCTACTGAATTTTACATCTCCAAAGAATTATTCAAATTCCCACTTGAGCATTTCCAGAAACTAACACCATCAATTCTGATTCAGGCAGTTACAACAGATATATTAAAATTTAGGCAATTATGTCCCAAGCCATTATTGCACTGTTCTAGAACCTTTGTGACCACCATAAATTGTTTACATGATAGAAGAGCAAGCACTAAAAGAAAAGAAGGCGTTTCTTTTCTGTCAGGACTCCTTCATGGGAGACAAGCAGAATAATGAGATCCCAGGAAGGGGCACCAGGCAGAGCCTGATGAACCTTGCATGACCTTAGGACAGGTAAAGCATTGCTCATCATTTCTCTAAGGATTGCTTACTAATACACCAATCCTACAGCAGTTTCCAATGTGATTAAAAGAGGATGAGTAAATGGAGTCAGAATTAACTTTGCTGGGGCTACTCCATTTCTTTAATTCTGTCGAGTCAAAGAAATTCTTAACTCGAACTGTAGATGTAGGTTTTGGCACCTATATTCCACTGCTTTTCATACCATTTCATTACAACTAGTCCTGGCAATGAGCAATGAACTCCTCAGTGGGTTTGCAGATCATCACAGCAACATGATTAGAAAACTTGATCCAAATATCGTAAAAGTCAATGGAACCTGGATTGAGACCAAAGAGAAATGCTCTTCCCTGCCAGGCGTCACTAGCTATACATCATGTTGCTTCTGTGGAAGAAAGGGAATCTTTGCCCATGCATCAATTTTAATTACTCAACAATACAGCCTGTTTTTGAACAATGTAGCATCATGAAAGAAAACATAACCTGGCATGGAGGAAACATGTCTTCAATTAAAAATTCCACTGACTACAGTCACTGTTGAGTAAGACTACCACACTGTTACTTCAGGGTAGGCACACACATATGAACACACACATGAACCAGCTTACTGATCTGTAGGTCTTCTAAATCCTCCCCTGGGAATCTGCATCACGACAGACATTTGCAGCATGAGAGATGTAGCTCATGTGGTCATGGGGATACAGATTGTACCTCACCTCCCATGTGAGATCACTCTTTAAAATTTTATACATTTCCTATCTTTAAAATACGGAGACATTCCTATGGGGAAAAAAAGAGTCTAATTCTAAGGAAGAAAACAAAATGTTTTAAGTATAGCTTAAATATGTATAAGATTTTATTTTAACACCTATTTCCAGAGATTATGCAAAAACAAGAACACACAATTGAATTTATGTAATAATTATTTGGCACTTTACATCTGCAATGCAATATTGGTCATATATTTATCTTACATGCTGTCCTTAGTGCAGAGGGCTTTTTTGTCAATTGGGCAGTAATAATTCATATACCAACTGGAAGAACAAGTCAGTCTGACAAGAGCTGAATCTGAAGAGAACAAAAATCACAGAAACATTTGGGATGGAAGCCACCTCTTTATGGGTCATCCTAGGTCACCCATAATAGTCACTCACCTAGTCTAGCTGTGACCGACTCCACACCCTCCCATGGCAGTTTGCTCCACTGACCTAAATGTTGCATACTAGTAACCCCTTTCCAATATCGAACAGTCTACAGCAAAGTACTCCCTGCTGTAGTTTAACCACAGTATTTCCCTCCCAGTTTCTCTCCAGCAACATATGAAAATATCTTGCCCTGTTCATTCTAGCTCTTGCAGATACATAAGTGCACCTAAAGCTCTCACTTAGGCTCTCTCCAGACCCAATGTACCTAGATTTCTTCTCTCAAACACACATTCAGCTTGACTTTGGGGTTTTCCATCTTCCTGAAGAATCCTGTGAATTGAGGCTGCCCTTTGGCTCTTTGATTTTGTAGACTGAAGAGGATTTTAAATATTTGCACCAAGTCTAGTTAGGAATTTAATTTATGAGGCTTCGGGATAAAAATATGTCACTGCACAACTCCCTGCTTTCTAGTGGTATTTGTTCTTTCAAATTTAATATTTTTCTCCCAAGAGATACCTCAAGAAAATCCTGCAGAGAAGATCAATACTCACATTCATTAAATAGCTGGAATTTAATACCACTCTTCTTCAGGATGTGCCCTGTAATTCCAGAGAACTTCCATCCAAACACAAACCAAGAGTGTTACTCCCCTGTATAAACTTATGTCACCTCCATTAGGGGTTGCTCAGAATGAAGCCACATCAGCACCAATATTACCTGAACATTTACACAGAACATCTGGAGGCTGTTTAGGCCACACTAAATTCCAGTAGCAGGAACTTAAAGATACTTCTGATATGCCTGGTCTGCAATCATGGCCCTTATACTTTGATTTTTAAGTAACACCCTTCACCTGATATATGTGACACATAGAGGAGGTCCAGGAGCACAGGAGTTGGTGGCCTCCTCATGCTTCCAGAGAGAGTCTTTGGCTGAGCTGCCTGCAGTAACACACTGTGTGTGCAAGGCATGTCCACCACACATCCACCTGTCCCAACTCTGCCAATGCCTAACACAGATCCCTCTGAGTGATGTCTGAGCAGTCCATAAAGACACACTGGGGTGGTCAAGTTCTCCATCTGTGACAGAACACCTGTGCTGGTTTTGATATCTGACAAAAATGCAATTTCCACAACTGTGGATTTAAAATACAGCATTCATTTGGCATATCATTGTATCCTGATATCTGAGACTTAAAATCAATTATTTGCCTGTAACATAAAACAAATCCATTTTCCCAGTGAAAATACATGCCTAAAGTGCTAAAGACGCATGAAGAGGAGATTTATTTTCCTCTGTTTAGACACAAAGATGGGCAGAGCATATCTGAATGGCTCTGCTCCACTGCTACTTCAAAGGGCTGCAATATAAGACTCATCCAACTTGTTTTCAGAATCAATACATGAAAGGTTTGGATTTCCTAGTTTTTCACTGCTTCAACAAAGAGAGGACACCACTGCTGGGACTGCCTTTGCCTAATGCCAGCATGAGAAGCTGAAAACAGATTACAATAACATGGCACGAGCAATTTCTATATTAGAGAGAGAGCTGTAAAATCTGATACAAACAGACAAGCATTATGTTTTCCAACATGCAGCTCAGAAGACGGGCTTATTGACCATAAAATGAATTTTATAACCAACTTGTATTATGTCATCTGAGACCTTGGTTAGGCCACTACCTTTGAGACACAGATATATATATATATGAATGATATATAGCATATATATAATTATTTCCCCCAGAAAACTGTCAAGTTACATTCCTTATATAACACTGCTGCAGTGCTAACCTGAAGCATAATGACTGTGCTCATTATAGGGTTATTATGAGTTCTGAGATGAAGAGCTGTCAATAATTTAATTTTCTCCATATAAGGTAAAATACTGTCTTTATTGCAAAGGGAATCCCAGTTATATCTGTTTGAAACGTTAATTACATTAAGGTTAAGAGCAGTAGCCACAGGTCTCCGTCCAGCAAGACATGCAAGCCTGTATCTCAGTGGGTATGTGGGACAAGGAAAAGGAATGCTGCAACCTCAGCTGCTGGACCTGGCCTTAGTGTACAATCCTCTTCATCCTTGTACTGAAGAAGATGGTACACAATCCTGCAGTGCTTATGGCCAAACAGACTCAATGTTTCTTGTATAAAACATGTAATACCTATACAAAATACATTTTCTTGGCAGTTCAGTCTAGCCTTTTTTGGGTCATTTTTGCTGTCAATTCCGTTCAGCCTATGAAAAGAAATGGTCTTCAGCAGGGATTTATATTCCAATCACATAATCTCAATTTCTTTCAGAAAAAGAGCTATTGACCTGGTTCTTCAGTTTTCAGATAAGTCAGGTCCAACTTTCAGCCACTGCCCTTATGTTGTGATTAGGTCTTGCTAATGGCTTCCTATTTAATATACTGCAAGATAAACTGATACCTGTGCAGTTAGGTTCCAAATGTGTTAAATCAAATTGATAATGACAGGGCAAGTAGGTAAGCCTCTGACTACTTCCTGTCTGTTGATACAGTAGTGGGTTTTCTGGTCATCTTTTCTGTTAAAGACCTATAATCTAAAGGTCTTTTAAAGGTCCTATCTCTAGTGAACCAGCTTTTGTTGCTACAAGTTCTTGCATCAATATCCAATTGAGTTGCAAAGCATACTGTGGATTCTGTCAAACCCTTTAGTGAGGCTTGTCCTGGTTTGTAACTGGTTTGCCTGTGTTGGTATTCCCAAGAACCAGCTGGGCTTTGTTCACTGCAGGCCGATGGATCATCAGGAGATCATGGACCACTGCAATGCTCACAGCAGCTGCCTCTGCCTGCTCAATTCTCTCTCCCCTAAAGCCTGCAGTCTGCTTCAGTGCAGCCAGGGCTCAGGGCCTGGGCTGATGGATTAGACCCCTCCTGCTAACTGAAAGTGAGGTTTCAATGACTAATGTTCAGGTGGAAAGGTCACTGAGGATGAAATGAAAGTTCTGGAAACAACACGGGATGCAGGCAAGTTTATTTCAGTGTGTGTCTTACCAGAGTTTTAATTTTTTAAAAATAATTTTTAAACTACCAAAAGAGAAGAAATCCTAACTTTAGGGCATCTGCTCCATCTAGTTCATCTGCCTGCTCCAGGCAGTTCATCTGATTCAGCAAAGTACAAACCAGATACAATGAGACAGCCCTGTTTCACAAGCTCACTAATGTAATGCACTTCCATTTCTTAGGCTCCAGCCCACAGTTTGCCACCTTACAGAGCCTCCTCCTGACCCCAGTCCCACAGGGTGAGCCAGCACTTCATGCCCTCCACTGTGAGACAAGTGACATGGATTTGTAGCTGGAGGTGAGAGGACGGTTGCAAATGAAGTGCAAACCTTGTCACGTCCACACTGTCCCTCCATATCCCTGCCCTCTCCTAGTGCCACTCACAGCCTGCCCTTTTGGGCTCAGCCCCTTCTTCCAGTGACCCCAAGCCACTGGGACCAGGCTCCAGTCCCCACCTGAGATGCTGAGGAGTGACGACCAAGAGTCTGCTCCTGCACAATCCACCCCAAACCAAAACTCTAAATGCATCTTCAATTCTACTCATGTATTTATAGGCCCTTGCATGCCGACAAACTATGCTTTCAAAAATATTACAGGAAAATGCTGCAAGTGGTTGTCATAAAAAAACCCATCATAATTTCATTAAAAATTAACAAAAAGAAAGCATTAGTGTTGTCCTGCCAACTGAGGGTTGGGGGGTATCTCACATTATTAAATTGAGAAGGCCAGCAATGGAAAACCTTTTTAGATTGGTGTTTCCAGTCCTTCCTCTTTTGCTTGGTTCAAAAGTCCTGCATAATTAATACTGTAGTACTTAATAAATGCTTATGAACCTACTACCTCTCTGCTTTTTCCATTTAATTAGGTGATTGACTTCAGGCATACTATAAATTATAATGACAATTTAATTACTTTTTTAATGTGCACACTTAAAAGATTTATAAACAGGGTAATACAGTGCACTCAAAATTAGAAATACCATGAACTGGAGAACAGCACAAAGTAATGACATCTAAAGTATCTCCTCAGTGGCTGAGCAGCTGCAGTAACTGGGAGGTATTTAAAGTGTCTGGTACAACTACAGAGAGCTATATATTTCTGTCCAAATGCCCATGTATACCTCTTTTAACATTTCCTTCCAGCATTTGCACATCTCACTTCACTTCATGGCAGAAACATAAAGGAGCTCCAAGGGCAAGTCAGGCTTCGTACTGCAGTGTCTCGGGTAAAGCCTTCACAAGAAGTGGAAGACCTTTTCTTTTAAACAAATCATAAAACTTCTGAATCACTTCATTATAACACAGTCATTGTTAAAATTTGCAGGGGGGCAAAATCTCCTACAATATTCCAGCTGGCACAGGCAAACTGCCAAAGACCATGGATTTTATCATCTCATGAACAGACCCTTCCTACTCTGGAGGCAGGAATGTCTGAGAATATTTTGCACCACATCCTACAACAATCCAAGTTAACTCTTCTGATATTGTTATTATGCCACCTAGGACTCATTCCCCTGTCACTTACAGGAATGTAAAAGCTAAAAGGATTGCATATACAACAAATCAAGTAAGAATCAGATCCTTCAAACTAATGCTCAAAAAAAAATTGCTAAACTAAAAATTATAATTTTAAATTTAAATAGTTTAAGATAATAAAAGTTAACCTACTTAGTTAGCCTACCTAAATGTCCAGACATTTCCAAGCCCTAGATGGTCATTACAAAGAAAGCTGTATTTTCTACAAGTTACCTATCACTAACAGAGAGATATGACAGCATTTGTTTTAAATCACACAGTATGCTACATTGTTGAAAATTTCCCATGTAAAAAAAGTCATTAAAATTTGGGCTAGAGGAGACGCTTTCCCATCTGGGAGCTGAATCTGGTTTGGTGTGACTATTCCTGTTTGTCAATTTAGCAGTACAAAGTATAACTCTACATTCTTAGCATACTTACTGGGGATGCTGGCATCTCTGTAACCAGAACTGCTTACAGAGAGGCGAAAAAAAAGACTGGGCAATTCACAGTGTGCTAGAAAAATTATGGGCAATTCCACGTTTTAAGCATCATCTATCAACAGTGTTGAATAGTCAAAAGGGGAATAAATTTGAATGCATTGCCAAGGCAAATGCTGTGATAATTGTATCTGCTTTTCCTTTTCAATACAGAAAAAAACCCCAGACGCTCATCTCATCTGCACCCAGTGAAGCTGAGTGGAAAGCAGATCAATCCCACAGCTTCGTCCTGTGGCTGCCTGTCCACCTTGGCCAGCACAGAGCAAGACCTGAAAAGGTACAGGTAAAAGAAAAAAACACCAGGAGGCTGAGCAGCGTGGTGAATCACAGGGAGCTGCTTTGTCTGCAGCTTCCGTCCTCTGAGGAACTGTGCAGGGCTGAAACAATGGCTCTCCTATGGAGCTGCATCTCATCTACCTCATCTACAGCCAGTGATGAATGATGGGTCAAGAGGGCAGCAGACTTTGGGTGCACAACCCTTAAATACTTTATCAAAGATGGCAAAAGGCCATGTGCTTCAATAACACAGCAAATACTTCCTTTTGCTGTATAGCAGACAAATTCCTTCCTCTCTGCTGGCTCAATCTGAAGCTTTTGGTTCACAGCTCAGAGCGTGTGCAAGCTTTACATTCACAAAACATACACGTAAAAAAGCTTCAGTTTTATTCCTGAGACCATTCAACTGTAAACATTCTCACAGAAATGGAAAGTCACTCCTATCTGTGCTGAAATCCTATGCTTTCATAAATATGTAACTCTAGGGATTTGGGGAGCCCATAGACAATTAGAGACGGCACATTTTGCTTATTTTAAAAAGGGAAATTGAATAGTATGAATTGAAAAAAAAAAAAAATCTAAAACTGTATCTCATCCAAGCTTGTCATACTGGGGTCTCCTGAAAGGAAAACCTACTGATTTGATAGAAATTAAAAGTTCAGTAAAATATAGAAATTTCGTCCATGGTTTAAATGAAGATAAATGAAAATAATAGGCCTTGTGCTACAACAACATACTTCAATACTAAAAGTTTGACAGTATTGTGCTACTCGGAGAATTACAATTTAGCAAGACATACAAGATGAGTTGGAATACCTTCATTACATAAAAATATGCAAAATAAAACTGAAGCAACCTTTAAAACGTTCTGAAGTAAGATGTCTTACTGCTTAAGAGTTGTCCAGGTTTTGTCCCAGTTAGAGGAGAGGTAAAGTATTTCAGAACCTTCTGCCATCTAAATTTTCTTTCAACCACTTTTGTCTTCTGTTCTTCCTTAACTCTTTCTTTGTCTTTTTATTGCTTTAGATATCTTTAAAACTTGATCTAACTGCTCTGAATTTGACAACAAAAGTTAATGTTCTAACAGGGCAGAAAGCTCATGTTTGGTTTCTAAAGGTAGTGGCAGAAAGCAATCTTGGAAAAAAACTCCAAATCAGCTGTGATCATTTCAGCTCCCTTACGAAAAACCTCAGCAACAGAAGAAATCCACTTGGGTTCCTGCCCACCCAGCACCAGCAGCTGGGGTAACCCTGTAACTTTGGGATCATTATTTAATGGCAACAACACTTAGAACTGGATCATAACTTTCCCATTTTGGAGTCTTTGAGGAGCTGGCTGACACCAGAATGCCGATGTGAGCAGTGCAGGTTTCCCAGCAGTGCAGCGTGGGCAGTGAGGCAGCGAGCTGTGCCATCCCACCATCCATCCCACAGTGCATGGGAAACCTGCACCTTTCACCTCCAGACACACTAGGGCAGAAGAAATGGGGGTTTTCCCTCCCAAAGACCTCACATCATTTTACACTACGGCAATGGATTTGCATCATTACAATCGAACTGTGTATTACAAATCTCACTATAGATTTTGAATTTTAACACTTCAGAACTGAGCAAAATAAATGGTGCTTATGCTCAGAAAATGGAAGGTCTTGGAGTGGAGATATCTCAGCTTCCTTACAGCCCTGTTGAGCAGGAGTGACATCTCTACTTCAGTCAAGTGAAAATTTCAGATTAAAAAATGAATGATTTTAATTGATAGCCATAATGTGTACTGAAAAGCTCCTAAAACAATAACAGCTTTTACACAACCACTGCTGCCCAGAAAGCAAACCAGCACAGAAATAACTCACCCTCCGAATATTTTCATTCCTTTTTCAGAGTGTGAAACTAAGATTGGCACCAAACTGCATCACCTTTTTAATGCATTTTCCAAATTGAGGGGCACTTGAGGAGCCACAGTTATGTCCCAGAGAAAACATATTCAATGTAACTTTTCTGCTACGCCCACCTTCAGTTCATGGCCCAGCACTCTGCTCCCTTTTATTCATCCAGGTGAGGAGAAGCTGACAGCTGGGGGAGGGAAGAGATTGGGAGCCATATGGAGCTAGAGTCAATTTTTGGTACGTATTTGTGAATAGATACAAAAGAGATAAATGCTGGCATGCATAAATTCATATTTTATCAATACCTATTTTGGTACTTACTGTCAGAGTAATTTATTCCAAAATAGGCCTTTAAAAATGAACATCGGTTTAAAGAAAATTCCAATCCCGACTTATTTCTTGCCACAGCGAATCCAGGATCCCAATGCCAAGAAGCAGGAGGCAGAATTCCATTCAACGAGGTTTACTTCATGATGCCAAAAGGGAAAGTGGTGCAAATAACTAAGAACCCAAGAGAGAGACTCTCCAGGTCACTGCTCAAGACAAGCTCCCCAGGAATGGGGGTGGGCAACCAGCCTTGGTACAAGGAAGCATTGTGGGTCCACATCCAAGCTGCTCACACAGAGGGCAAGGAGAGCTGATGATTTTGCATGCAGCATCTTGTAATAACAAAGGTTATCAAAATTACAAGATTCACTAGATTGGCTGTCTGTAATTGCTGCACCTACAAATGTTCAGTTTCACTTCTCAGACTTATTCAAATAATCCAGCCCTCATGGGCCTGCAAACCCGAGCTGCAAGCCTGAATACGAAAGGGGATTTATTAAAAGATTGCTGGTGCATCTGACCATGACGGAATGCTAAGAAACGAAAAAGTAATGAAACGTACAGAACATTTCTGAGCCCCAGATTATGTTTGGCCTGGATCCAGTGGATGCGTTTGATATCCACTGGCTCCCCTGTTACAGACTCTTATCTCCCCAAACTTTGATCTAAGGCCACTGCAAGAGCAGAGGAACAAAAGTATCTATGAGAGTCACTTATTCCATTAGTCAGAAATCAAAAATCAAAAGAGCCACTTGAAACACTAACAGAATGCAAAAACTCATCACTTCCTTCAGAGAAGGGCAAAAGACCTTATTTGTAATTGTTGATTGGAACATATGCCATGCAGAAAATTTATGGACTCTATTACCAGCACTTAAATAGTTCTGTTGCTGGACTCCAGCAAATGGTTTGAATTTTTTATGCTTTTTTCAAAATCACAATAAAAAACACATACCCACCTCACAGAATAGAGGTTTCATCAATGTTCCTAACTCACTCTCAGCTTCTTAGGTAGACAGTCCTGCAAAAGTGCGGAGCACTATTATTTAGATTTGATTTGTTTTTAAAAAATTTAATCCTATCTATTACTTGATTGGGTTTTTTTAAGAATTATCTTCCAGTTAGGAACAATTTTGGATGCAAAGTCAGTATCTCTGCCTGGAGACTGGCCTCAGGCTTCTGCCTCATGCATATGTGTACATCATATTCCTACATCTTCCACAAAACAGAAAGTGAGTCTGTGAACAGGTCAGTAGGACACAAGCCAAGCAATGTACATCTAAATCTGAATGCAGAACAAACAAAAAGAGGTGGGTATTTTTAAGAACAAAACTCTCTCCTACGAACTTAATTTCTCCATGGTCACACAGTCTGGGTGCAATGTGTAAAAAATGGCTTTCTGAGGCACTGTGGTGTCTTCTGAATCACTGCCATTACCCAAGAAAACCCCAGGAAGTGGTTTGGATGAGAAGCTGGACCCAGCTTGCGTAGGTATCAGCTGATGTCACAGTACACACAGCACAAAGCCCTAACAATATGGACATTGTGAAATCAGGAATAACCTTCTCTTATCTCCTGCAGTTTGGGAAATAATTTCTAACCCGGTCACTATAGAGCTTAGGAATAAGTCAAACAGTTAATTATTCACTATGCTTCCTAATTAATCTCCATTTCAGGCCAAATCTTTGTATGCCCATAAAAACACGAAGATCTCCAGCGAGGGAAACAACAGCATGAGCTTTTGGACCTCCTTCTGCAAAGCAATTCGTTTTTCCATAAACAGTTACTATTAAGCAAGGACAAAGCAACAAACCAGACAGCCATCTGTGTAAACCAATTTAAAAGGATGGTGACCTCATAGCATTTTTCAAACTAATGCTCTCCATTTAACTTCTGCCACCCCGTCCTGCCCCAGCAGATGCCGGGTTCGAGCAGGTCCTCGGGTGAGCGCGGTGCTTTTGCTTTAGGGAAAGCTGGTGCTTTAAAGCCACACACTCAGTGATTTCAAACCTGTGAAAAGAGCATGTCAATGAAAATACCTCGGCATATATGGAAGCAGGATAACCTTAGTGGCTGCCCACGCTCCCAGAGGGTGTTGCCACAAAGGTCTGTGCTATGTTTGCCAGCTGAGCTTCCTAGAGGTATGAGGTCAAGCGAGCACAAAGGTTCAGGCCACTGATGGTAACACAATCCCTGCTGAACTGTGTTCTTCCTTATGACCCAGAGAGAAGCCAGAACAAGCACAGATGGCAACCACATTAGAAAAGAAGCCAAACCTGATAGCCTTAGAGCAAAACTTACAAATACATACAGCACAGCTATCCTGTGTGCACCTGGGACGGCCACAGCATCCTCAGCTCATTCTGCCTACTTAGATTTGAATGCAATGAAGCTTCAGGCAAAATATGCAAAATAAAGTACCAAGTAGAACACCTATAAAGAAGTACAAGTAATAAGCACCCAAGGACATGTCTTGCACAAGGTCATTTGCAGAAGTGCCCTTTATTCCATTTATTAAAGTCAGTCAGAGCCACATAAGAGCTGAGAGCAGAGTGCATCAGACGATGGTGACACCAGACCATTGGTAGCACAACAGAAGGAAATGCAGAAACTCATTTACAAGGGCATGTGGATTACAAATATTTCAGTATCAGAGAAAGAAATATATATTCTGTATAGTCTCTTCATATTTCCAAGCATGAGAACAACATAACTATATAAGCTGTATTTCAAGTGGTAGAAGGAAGTGTGTGCTTCTCCATTGTATAAAGATGATGTTTCTAATCCACATAGTACAGACATGGTAAAAATTACCTTCACAATGCCAAGGCTTGTAACATAGACTCTTTTTTTCTTTAGCCTGCATTTTCAGAGAGCCATTACTTTACTGCCACAGCGCCTGATGTTTGTGTGCCTGTTATTTGTGTTTGCTCTAAAATAATGGCTGTGAGGTGAAGGTAACTTGCCCTTCTGGGCCCAGCGCATAATTGTACAACTGTTTGTGCAGTAATAACCCATTGTACACATAAAGTGACATTTCTCTAATTGGCATTTGCTGAACGCAAGGGCATCCTCTGCAAACACCGTGGCTTTTTTATTGGCAGGCCCTTTAGTTATTTCACTCCTCCTAACACAGAATCTCCTGTCTGTCATTAGAGAGGAACAAACCATTCCTCACCACAGCGACAGTAATACTATATATTTCTTAATAATATCGCTGAATACTATTATAGATTAGCCCTAAAAGACAGAGTAGTATTAACAGCTGTCCTGGGAATTTGTTTCAGAAAAGGGAACACTTCTGACCTTTGAGTCCGTGTTTCAGTGCCTTTTTGAGATGCCTCAGAACAAAAGTTCAAGAGGCGTCTCCTTTCAGTTTGTCTCATCTTGTTGCATGTTAGAAGTGAGGACAGAAATTCAAGAGAAGCCTGGCTGGTGCTGCTTTCCCTTGCCTTCAGTTCTGCTGTGTCAGCTGATGTTGGCACATGCAGCATATTTCTCTGCTTCCTTTGGTTTTGTCTTTCCTTGGTCGCTGCTTTGAGTCCCTACCCAGCCATCTCCACAGCTCTCCTGTCACTGCCATGTTACGTAAAAACTCAGAAATGGCTTAGGAAACATTTAAATCTGTGCTATCTTGGCAAGCAGCTAATCCTTGAAGCAAATGCTACTTACACAACAGAGTGCCTGCGTTTCCTACCCTGTCGTGGAGATGTCATGCCTCATCTCCTAAGGCTGGAAGGAATGCACAACGCTTCGTAAAATAGCTCTGACTTTCCATTTCTACTATATAAGCATCTTGTTATCTGTTTTTATAGGGAGAGAAAATGGGAAAGGGAATTCCTGGAAGAGATTACAATTGTCAAACTGGCTTTTGATATCTGTTAAACAGCTGAAGCATTAATTTTTTGGCGGCACTGTCAAAAGCCTATGAGGGCTTCCTGACTGAAGTGGAGGAAATAGTACATTTAGTTCAACTACAAGCTGTACTTTTAAAAAAATCCATATGAAAACAGACTCATTATTCATTTTTCTGTTAATATGTGGTTTTGCCCTGCAGTTTCAGTAATATTTTTTGTAAGACCTGGCAATCTAAAAAAGAACTGTAACTTAGAGCTAATGTTTTAATAAACTCTTGTTTATACTATAGACAAACCAGAACAAACAAAATAAAGCTACAAATGACATTTTTATAGGAATGCAAGAGAAAGATTCATGTGTCTGAATATTTTAGTTACAGTGTGGTAGGCATGACTATTATTTCCTGTAAAGCCAAACTGTATCTTTAAAGAACTGGAAGAAGGCCACCATGGGAATAGAGCATGGATATGACTTGGGCCTCTAAAGAGCAGCTGGATATAAATACCTTACAATTCAATGCAAAACTCTCATCAAGTATTCTGAGAATTTTACAGTGGAGCAATGGCAAGATATGGCCATGAGAAACCTGTTTGGAGTCCTCAAAATACCACCACGCAGGCTTATCGCAAATGCCTCCCTCTATGGTAAAACTGACAAAAAATTTCACAAAGAAGGTTTGCACTGAGATAGGCAAGAAAATGACTGTTTTTAAAAAGTGATCTTAGAATTCCAGAAAATAGATCAAAAATGAAAGGGCCAACCAAAGCCTATTAGATCATATTGTATCTAAGTAAGAAAAATCTATATAGTATATTTTTCAGTATTTTGTCCAGTTCACTTTTGAGTAGCTCAAACTAATCTGCTCCTCCAGTTTCCATCAAGAGAAAAGAGTTTCATCATAATGATTTTTTCCTAGTAGTTAAACTAATAATCCTTTTGCTCATTTGCATAATTTTACTACTTTATATCTCATTGAGTCAGTTATTCCCTTCTAGGTGATCTTGGATCTGATACCACCGTGATATCTAATTTAATAGCAGTCAAGGTATAAAATGATAAACTAAAAAGAGCAACTGACCACCTGATTTGCAGCCTTGCTCCTTCTGTAACCAGCAGCAAGCTTCTGCTTGCCTGAGACCTTAGTCAAGAGTCAAGAGGGTGGAAAATCACTACCTTGCTTCTGAAGACAGGCTGTATTTCGTCAGTGCATGGCTCTGAGCTTTATGGAGGATGGAGAGCTAACAACAAAGCAGCCTCAAAAAGCTCCTATTTTCTTTAGTCAATGTGATGCTCCATGATTTGGTTAGACTGAGAAATTTGGTCACTATCACTTTTTCTGCATATTAGTGAAAGGGGGTTTAATGAGTTTTCTGTTTCTTAGTTGTAATAACCCCTTTTTCATTCCCAAATTGCAGACTTCCAGATTAGGATATCTGGCTGGCCTTTGTATAAAAAAAAATAGAATTCCTTGAATGAGAGAAAGGAGTTTCACACTGCAGACTGTTATCCTACTTCCCAGGCAAGGGCAAGAAGATGTCATGACCTCATGGACTGACTTTGTATCTCCTCTGTCCTTGAACGAAGATGGTCCCTAGCAGCACACAGAGCAATCCCCAAACATTCACTTCACAACACAAAAGGATAAATAGGTGTACAAGAAGAAAAAAGAGTCCATCCTTGAGGATCTTGGAGTAAGTCTGTGAAAAAAAAATTACTACCTAGTAAGGAATTTAATTTTTCAACTCAGAGGTTATTATTTTTAACTAGCAGGGTAGCAACTGGCAATAATTGAGAAAGGCTGGATGAGTTTTTGGAAAACTCCTCAATGCTAAAGGCCTGTCTGCAAAGGGACAAAGTCATGCCATGAAACTACAGACACTTGGCAAACTCCTCAGCAATCTCGAATAATACCTTGTACTGCCCTTGTGTTATTAGCTATTGCAGTACCATGTAAATCCTTCATGACAGTGCCACTTTTGAAGTGCTGCTGTACTGTCAGGTGTCCTGACATTATCAAGGCTCCTGGGGATGTCAGTGTGTGGTGTCTCTTTCTTGCCTCCTTTACAGCAAGTTTCCAAGCCAGGATGTGCAAAAGGCCAGGACGTGACTCAGAAAAAATGTAACTTGGGTTAGAAGGAAACTTCTTCTCTCACTGTCTCCTCGGAGAACAGGACCTCTTTATCCAGGATAACTGTGTCCATCACCCACTCCTCTCTCGGGATTCATGCCTGGATTTTTGTCTGAGAAGAGGTGGCTGGTAGGGAGTGCTGGTGGCTGCAAGCAGATGGAAAGGGATGCTGGGCTAAGTCACTGGCAGCTCACCACTTGTTGAGCTGTTTGAGGTCCTGCAGGAAAAATGCTCACTTTGTGGCACTAAACAGAAATATTGCCAAGAGCAAAAATCACTAAGAGAATCCACTGCTCCATGGAGATACAGGAAACAAGACAGGAGACCAAGAAAAGACTTTGCCACAATTTACGAGAGTTGGTGCCAGACTACTGACATAAACCTTCCTGTCTGCTGCAGTACACAGCCTTCACCTGCAGTATATTCCTTCCCTCTTCTTCCCCATGAGCCAACAAACATGTGGATTTCATTCAAATTAACTGTTTGATGCCACGGTAACATATATAAATCTATGAACTTACTGACAACCTAGTCCTGGATCTCCAACAATCTTATGAAAGTCGCTGGCCACTTGTAGGAAGGACTGAGCTGATGTCTGAAGGTCCCAGGACCAAGGTTATCAGGCACAGAACACACAGGAAAAGCTGATGTGTATCTGACTCCGTTCACTCATATTACTGTATGCAGCAACATCAAAAAGATGGAAGGCTCTTCATTCACTGGATCAAGTGGATTTAAAAAATTATATTCACAAAAATGAAGCAACTTTTTTCACTGTGCCAACTTTTCTTTACACTGTATTTTTCTCGTATTGTTTCACTGCATTATTTTTCTTCACTTTTGTTACTCTGATCACTACAAATATGAGAAATGTTTATAACTCCTTATTTTTCCCTACAGAAGAGTAATGCCTAAATGAAGTGATGGCTAACCTTTATTTCTTCCACAATGTCCGAAGGAACAAAACCCAAAACAATGAAATATATAAGCTATTGCTCACACAAGCTGACCAAAACTGCAGTTTTCAAGCATCTGGGAACTGGTTCACTGATTTCAACTGGACTTTATGGAAACACAAAGATCACCTTGAGAGATCAAGTATTTATGATTATAATAGATTATTTTGAACTAAAACAAACAAAATATATAATGTCCCCTGAAAATGTCAAATCACTACTTTGCCTCATATTTCAGAGTATTTTTACAACATATAGCCAGCTCACACCAAAAACGTATATTGACTTGTGTTTATCATTTCACTAATGAATGAGCAGCACTGCCTGCTCCATACAGTCACTCTTCAAACAAAATAGTGCCATCAAAATGGTGGGCCATGGCAAGGTGAGTTTTCTAATTTTTTTTCTTTTCCTTCTATCCCAGAGCACCTCTTTACTCTCCAGAGTATTTAAGCACTGAAAATACTTTGTGTAAAAATGATACAAGACTATAAATACCAATTCATGACCCTCAACAACTCTGTACATGACCCTCAGCTCTGTACAGCAGCTGTACAGAATGTACAGTCACAGATTTAACAGGTGGGAGAGATGGAAAAGAATTGCATTTAATCTTTAAGCAGATTTCAGAAGGAAGCCCCGATATTCCTGTGTCAGATTCAGTCTCCGTTTTTGCCTCCCAGGTATGGTAATTACAGTCCTGTGCCCACTGGGAACTAGTTGCACATTGAAACACCAACACGCTTCGCTGGAGGAGGGAGAGGTTTGCCTATGGAAATATTACAAGATGCAGCACTAAATACTCTGACTTTTGATGAATGTGCAGTATCCCTTTCTCACAACACCTAATTATTTTAACTAAACAGATTAATATCTGGTTAGCCACTGTGCAGGGTGACTTTCAAGATTTTAAAGGTGGCCATTGACTAAGTGAAGGCTCTTCTGGAAAAACAAGGCTTTAGCTACTGCGGTCATCATTCCTCAATTCAAGCTGTGCCAGCAGAACTTGGAGCCTGCACTTAGTCACTGAAGGCAACAGGGTGTAGGCATACAGACCCAGGCATCCACGGGGTATGATTTCACTGCAGGGTCAGCACCTAAATTAAGTTTGTCCCCAACGCGACATCTCTGTCACAGCACACAGGGAGGTACCTACACACCCTGCCACATGCCAGTTTGGATTTCATCCCTCTGCCTTGGCCTCAGTGCCAAGCATCAGGAAACTGGCAGGCAACTTGCCAACACTTTTTCTTAGAAAACGGCAACCCTTTCTGGAAATGTTCTGAAGGTCTGCAGAGTCTTTCTGGAAAGGTGATAATGTTGAGCTTTTACACAAATACTGTAAATGAAAGCTACCCTAAAATACTATCACTACCCTAAAACATGATACCCCTAAAAATGGGGGCAAATGAGGTCAATATTAGCCAAAAGATATTACTGTGTAGCCAGGCATTTCGATTCCTAGAAAGCTGAGGTAAATGACACATATAGTAGCATCAACTAGTTAGCAAGCTTTACGTTTTCAAAGCACACCCTAGGAAAATCCACTGATTTTTAATGCAAATGAGTCAAGATTCATCAAACATTTTTGTGCTCAACCTTTTGCAGATTTTGAATTATATAACCAGTTTGTCACGAATCCCAAAATCTTACTGAAGTGACTGAAAAAAATTAAACCAAAAATTAAAGGAAGAGTATACTCGTAAATCTCAGTTCAATGAAGACCTTTCCATTCCCTCCTCTCCCCGTCTTGATTTTCCAAACCTCTTTTTAATTGCTGCTTCTCTTCCTACTGCTTCTGCCAAATGCAATTCTTAACCAGCACTCAACTAGCCAGAGCAGATGAGGAAACTTACTTCAGACGCAGTGCATGTGTAGGACCAGGCACCTGTCTGAAGGGAGCAGAAAGGTACACACAGCCCGTACTGCTCAGAGCGACGGCATCCACGGGCAGCGCGCACCTGTGAGCACCGTGTCAACAAAGGCACAGACGGGTTAACGGGCTTTCTGCAGGAAGCCTGGTTTCATTCATTAACTACAACCTCTGGGCTAGTACATGCGGAGGAGGGAACACACAGGCGAGTTCAAACAAAGCTCCCGTTTTCCCTCTGAAACTTTTCAAGTCTCAAAATCTTGCACAAAACCCAAGCCGCTGTCACCTGAATGAAAAACAACAGCGGGCACTCGAATAAGTAAGACCCGCGTGAGAGTTTGCAAGCCCAGCCTGTGCGGAAGGCCACCTGCCAACAGGAAGAAGTGGTGAGAAGGAATTTGGATCCAGCTGCTATCCTCCCTCAGCCAAACAATGCCGCGCGATAAACAGCATTAAGGATTTATTTTTTTTTTAATCCTCAGTCACACTGGGAGCATCTATATCTGTCATTTTCACTCCCTGGTTACGAGGAGAAAGGCTTGAGAGATTTCTGTGCACAAGTTCACAGAGAGCTGCTCTCCTGTTTCCTATCATAGCTTTATCAAAGGGATTAAGACAGGAAGAACAGGAGGGAAAGAAGAAGAAATGACGAAGTGCCTCGCCGTAGGGCTGACTCAAGCTACTGAATTCATCACAGGTAACACAGAAAATCTTGTAGCTGTCTTGTAGCCCCATTTCACATGTCAGACAGAAAGGCTGAGTGGACACAGAAAGAGGAGATAACTCAGTATCTGCAGCCCTTATTTCCTTAGAATGAAGTAGTGAACACCAGGAAATGCACTGCGACTGCATGCTCAGCGGCTCATTGTGGCAGGTGCAACTTAACCTTAAGACCACGTAGCCTACTGCACCTTCAGATTTAGCCCGGGCAGCACCTGGGTGAAGCATGCCAATAAATCCGCTCGCTGCTGATGGTAATAAAAAGGGTTAAAAACCAAGCAGACTGCAGCTGAAAATTCCACAGCGTTTCCCTCCACAGAGGCTGCAAACTGCGCGTCTCCCTTGTTCCAAAGGGACAAAGTGCCCTAAAGATCAGCCGGCTAAACACATGGACACGCCAGTGCCAGCGGCGGGCAGGGATGGCAGGAGAGCTGGGAGAGTTGGAGCATCACGGCGATCCCCATTCCCGGCGCCCGGGGACGCGCAACTCGCGGCTACGCGTCGGAGCCGGATTCACCGCCTGGAGCCGAGGAACCCCCTCTCCTTCCTCCCCGCCCCAGCCCCCGGTGAACACCCAGCATCTGGGCACTACCTGCGTTCATCAGCACAGCCATCCCGCGTCTTCAGTCATTCAAGGAATTTAACAGCCTGGAAATTCCTGTTGTCCATTATTTGAGGTCACAGATAAAAAGCTAAACAGCAGCCGTGACTCCCATCAATCATAAGTCACTCACTGATAGAGCGTATGGTAGGAGACCTACTGATGTAAGCTAGTCACCAGAGAAAATACCCACTGATGACGCATATCCAGGCACAAAAATAGTTACAGGGCCCCCAAAGGGATTATTCAACAGCCTACATTTAGATATTCCTTAAGAGACCCGCAGTCAATTTGCTGCTATTAGATGGCTGGGGAACATTGAAGTTTAAGTTTCCTCAGCAGACATAACCACAAATAGCTGGTTTAAATAAGCTACTGCAATTACAAGCTGTTTTGTAAATTTCAACACTGCATTATAGAGATTAAGTCTAAACAGAATCACTGGCAAAAAAATGCTGCATAGCCTTTGCTGTCAATATTTACCAATTCCTCCTGCATATTAGACAGCAATGAAAAGAACAATTTAAAATTAATTCACAAATGTTCAAGCTAAGCCCCTTGTGCTACCCTAGAGCAATGTTTTTAAATCATAAAAAAAAACCAAAACCATATATGCAAAATGGTATGGGATATTTTGGTGCTGCTTAAACGCTATCTGGACTACCTTTTGCCTTAATTTTTATCCTTCTTTGGTATTTGCCTCTGTACTACACAAAAATAAAAAATCCAAATAGTTAATCTTTCTTGCACAAATCAAAACCATGTAAAGGTAAGTTTTGCAACATGCAAAACCACATACTGTGCACCCGCTTTGAGCAGAGGCTAGAAAGAGGATCCCCAGAAATCCCTTTGAGCCTAAATTATTCTGCAATTCTGTGCAGCTGGATTTTTTGGCATTAAAAACATAATCCTCTAAATTAACCAATCAACTGATAATCCTACAATACTCCTGCCCCCTTCAACAGTTCCAGGATCCTTCTCATATCCAGACAGCAACAAAACTTACTAGGCTATAGCTGAGCTTACTAGCACCACTGAGCACCAAACACTGACTGTGCATTTTGGGCAATATTAAAATCTTTATTTTTTTTAAATGTTTAACATCCAATCCCCCTTTTTGAAAGCAATTTTGGTGCTTAGGAGTCCAAAGTTTACTGACTTTTTATTGCACATTTAGAATCTAAATATAGGAAAATATTTTATGGCTCTGATACCTATTTCATTGACATACTTTTGGAAAGCATTACCTAGCCAAACAAACACTCAAAGATTTATAGTGTTTACCCTGTAAAGCAGGAGAAGGAATTGTCTCAGGCTATGAACTTCTACCTCATTTTCTTCATCTGTGATAACATTATTAAAAATAACACCAAAAATTATTTTTAGCACAACTGTTTCGTAAAGCCCTCATGTTTCTCTCATGCATCCATATGCTGCCAGTCCACATGGCCTAATTTAACAGTCCTAAGCAGAAATATTGGTGCCCTCTAGCTGATTTTCCTCACCAATTTCCTGCAGACACTGAGCAGCAGTCTCTCTTTTCTCCTGACATTCCTGGGTCTTTTACTGGTGCCTTCAAAATGCAATGCCCTGGAATAAAACCAGCCACTTCCTACAGAAGACACAGGAATCAAAACACTCAAATCCCTTAGTGCTCTCAACTGTAGGAGCTCTTTAAATAGCCTAAGTGCTGTGAAAAACAGGAGATGTATAACTGTGTTCAATACCACCTTACCAAGAATTAGTGAAGCACATAAATACATTTTATAACAAGTTTGCACATTCCATGGGAAAATACAGCCTTGAAATTTTGCATGAAACACAGGAAGCCCCTCACCCATTCAGAAGTAGTACAGTTACCTCCGCATCAGGAGCCTTTAAAAAGCTTATAAACCTTTTAATATGTTCTGCCACACATTCTGAAGTTAGTTGGTGATGGATCAGACAATTTCATAGCTCAGAGCCCAGGATTTTGCCATCACACAAGCCTTGGTGAGCAGGGACAGCTTTCCTCTCCTTTCACTCTGATGTCTGTCAAAGGGACAGACTCCCTGTTCCACCCTCCCCTGTTCCCATGCCTTCTGCCTTCAGCCCCTCTCCTGGAGGCTGTATCGGGTACCACTGAGGTATGGGGCCTCATCACCTTATAGCTGGATGTCCCTGTCCAGCAGGGACACAGCTGGAGCACATCTCCAAAGCTAGGAAAGCCACGAGGCAAGCATGCTAACACATACTTTGAACATCATCTCCAGTGTGACAGGTGAGGTCAACAAAACAGTGTCCAAATCCCAAAGAGGAAATCTCTCCTGGCTGGAGAAAAGCCCCTGCTGAGGAAGAGCTGTCCCAGGAAATGCTGAGTCTGTGGTGGCAGGCAGCTGCCTGGCAGCTGTCAGAACAGCTCTTTGGCACCTCTGAGTGCATCTGCTCTAAGCCACTGGCTGCCCAAAGGATGCAAGAGAACAGGAGTCTGTGTGGAAAGCAGTGTTAAAGCTCTATTCTCTTCCTCCTTGTCCAGCTAAAAGAAGCAGAGGTTGGCTGGAGCAGCTGTCTCTGTGCATTTAATTAAACCCATAAAGCTCTGTGGAGAACTCTGGATGGCCCTATCAACCATTAATCAAATTAAACATGGAAGGGAGATCAGGATCTGAAGCTCAAAATAAATAAATAATACAAATAAACAAATAATACAAATAAATAAATAATACAAAATGAAAACTTTTAGGGTCGCATTCATAATCCTCAAAAGGTCTGTTTAAACCTTGATTGGGAAAAAGGAAGCTGCAGCATATACTGCGCATTTCTGTGTTTGAACAGCAATTGTAAAGCAGAAACTGCTCAAATACGTGGGAAGCATCAGGTTGATCCTGCAACTTCCATCTGTCTTTGGAAAGTTAACTTCCCATGTGCCACCTGCCTGTTGGAAGACAGAATGGGTTAATCACAGTGGCCAGGCATTTTGAAAGGGTCCTAGGGCTCCATTTCTCTAGCACCTTACTACAACATTCCAGCCATGATCCTTTCACATACACCTCTAGGAAAAGGATGCTACAGACTCAGTCAATACTCATTAGGCAGTTGTAAGACAAATCTCTACATCAATTAAAAGATGAAGGGCTTATTTGAACATGGAACAGTCAAAACCCTTTGTTCACATAAAACAGGTATTTTATGCCATTTGGAAAGTGACATTTTTGGCACAGTCCATTTTTTGACTTGCCTTTTTTTTTTTTTTTTTTTTTTTTTTAACAACCAGATGTCAGTTCTGCCCGTTCTCACACGGGAGACCTAGAACAACGCTGGTTTGTGCAACTTCTTTTCTGGAAGGCAACAGATTTTTCAAAAGCCTGATTTCTTGAAACATTAAAGAACCCAGCAAAATCTTGAAAAGAATAAGTACAGATGTGGTAATGTGACAGATGGGCAGTGAAAGTGGTATCTGCAAGATAAAAGAAGATATGGTGGAAAATTAGGATCTGGCAGGAACAGCTTTTGCTTTTTCCAGTGGTAAAAACATGTTGCTGTTCAATACAGAGAAACTATAAAACAGGTGAAGGACGGAACAGGAATCATGGTTACAGTGGGTAACTAACTAAACCCATCTAAGTAAGTATTAAAGAGTGTAGAGATGTCCTGTTACCACAAAACTTCATGATAGTTTTAAAAATGACATGTTTGAAGTAGGAAGATGATTAATTATCTCTTACTGGCCCAGGAGCACCCAATTTGGAATATACATTAATGAAATGTAGGAATATTGTTTATGAAAAGTAAAGAGACCATGAGATTTCCAAACAGACAGCAAGAGAACACTTCACATTAGCAAATTTTAATTTGAAATTTCTATGATTTTTGAAACAAGGGGCAGTATTAGAAAATATTGTCTCACCGAGGATGGGATAGTATGGTGCATTTAGTCACCATATCATACAACATTAGATAAACAAGGTCACTGAGGTCAGAAACATAAATATAGTTCATGCTATTCTCAGTCTGCCCATCAATGTCTTCAGGCCTTTCTCTCACTGCTAGCATTGGCAAAACAGGTAATATTGATTATAACTGAAAAGCAAAATTAAAATATTATAGAAGCACAGGCTTCTGAGAATATATATTGATTTTTCTCTATTTGGAAACAGGATTCTGATACCTCCCCTTGCATTCAAGCATCCCTGAAGAAATCTAAGATGAGTAACAATGGATGATGGTGGTGGGATTTGTGCTTATTTTAGATATTTAACACAAAAATCAACATTTTTTACTTGTGGAAATAAGTACACTTGAAGTTAAATCTCAAATTCACACTACCTTTGATATAGTCTAATCTAGAGATACACTGGTAGCATAATTAACAGTAAATTACAGAGTTATGTCAAAATTCTAAAGTAAAAAAAATGAACTAAAATAAAACCAGAGAAAGCTATTGCCTGAGCACCTGAAACCAAATTTTCTTGAAATAAGAAACTAGCATTTGATAGCAAAATTTTTGCCTGTGTACAACCCTATTCCAAGATAATAAGTAAAAATATTTTATGATCTGTTATTTACCAAAATTCTTTAAAGTATTTCAAGAATATGGTGATGGAAAACAATAGTAATCTCAGTTGTCTGTTCACAACATATGTATGCCACTTGACTTGAAGGGACCAAATAATGTTAATCATCAAAACATGACAGATTTATTCTATACATTATTCTATAGTGGCTGCACTGGTGGATAAGGAAAGAGAAACTGATGTCATTATCTTGACTTCTTTAAGATCTCTGATACAGTCTCACACAACATCTCTGTCTCTCTGTGTTGGGGACATGAGGATTTGATGGCAAGACTATTCAATAGAAAGGGAACTCCCTGGATAGCCATAGCCAGAGAGTTGCAGTCAACCTCTCAGTGTCCAAATGGATCTCTGTCAAGTGGTGTTCCTTGTGGAACCTTATTGGGAATGATTATGTTCAATACCTTAATTAATGACATAGTGGAATTGAGGGTACCCTTATCAAGTTTGCAGGTGACACCAAGCTCAGCAGTTCAATTGACATACGTGGTGGAAGGGATTTCAACTCTAGGGACCTTAACAGGCTTGAGAAGTGGGCCAGTGTGAACCTCATTAAATTGAATGTGGCCAAGGCCAAAGACCTGCACGTGGGTTGGGGCAACCCCCAGCAGCAGGACAGACAGGGAATGAATGGTTTGAGAGCAGCCCTGTGGAGGACTTGGGGGTACTGTGTGGTGGGTTGACTTGACAGGACACTGGGTGCCCACTACAGCTTCTCTGTCACTCCCTTCCTCTAATGGACAAGGGAGGAAAAAACACAACGAAAAGGATAAGGATGGGGGAGATCACTCACCACTTACCATTACAGACAAAACAAACTCAATGTAGACAGAGAAGTTTAATTTCATGCCAAAAAAAAATCAGAGTAGAATAATGAGAAATAAAACTAAACCTTAAAAAAAATTCCCCTCACCCTTTCCTTCTTGCCAAGCTTAACTTCACTCCAGACTTTCTCTCCCTTCTCTCTGTCTGTAGTGCAGGGGAATGAGGAAGAGGTTGTGTTCACTGCTGCTCCTTCCTCCTCAGAGGGATGACTACTCACACTCATTTCTCTGCTCCATGTGGGGTCCTCCACGGGCTGCAGGTGGGTATCTGATCCACAGTGGACCTCCATGGGCTGCAGGGACACAGCTGCCTCACCATGGGCTGCACCCCAGGACACAGAGGAATCTGCACTCTGCTGCCTCCTGCCCCTCCTCCTACACTGACCTTGATGTCTGCAGGGCTGTTGCTCTCACATGTTCTCACCCTGCTCTTCTCTGGATGCAATTGCTGTTATGCAGCAATTTTTATTCCTTCTTAAATCTGTTATTCCAGAGGTGTCACCTCTATTGCTGATGAGCCCAGCCTTGGCCAGCAGCACGTCCATCTGGGAGCCAGCTGACATCGGCTCCATTAAACACAGGGGAAGCTTCTGGCAGCCTCTCACAGAAGCCACAACTGTAGTTCCCTGCTACCAAAACCTTGCTACACAAACCCAGTACATTGTTAGATGAAAAATTAGATATGACCCATCAATGTGCACTTGCAGCACAGAAAGCCAGTTGCATGCTGGGCTGCATCAAAAGCAGTGTGGCCAGCAGGTCAAGGGATGTGATTCTGTCCCTTTACTGGGCTCCCACCTGAGACTCCACTTGGATATCATATGGAGCTCTGGTGACAATCACAAGTCAAACACAGACTTGTTGGAGTGGATCCAGAAAAGGCCATAAAGATGATTAGAGAGCTGGAGTACTTCTCCTGTGAAGCCAGGCTGTGAGAGTTGGGGTATTCAGCCTAAAGAATAAAGAGAAAGCTCTGGGGAGACCTTACAGTAGCGTTCCAGTACCTACAGGAGACCTATAAGAGAGGGACTTCTTACCAGGGCCTGTGGTGGTAGGACAAGGGGCAACGGTTTTGAACTGAAAGAGGGTAGGTTTAGATTAGACATAAAGAAGAAATTCTTTATTGTGAGGATGGTGAAGCACAGGAATAGGTTTCCCAGAGAAGATGTAGATGCCCCATCCCTGGAAGTGTTCAAGGCGAGATTGGATGGGGATCTGTGCCATCTGGTTTAGTGGAAAGTACCCCTGCCCATGGCAGGGGGGATGGAACTAGATAATCTTTAAAGGTCCCTTTCAACCAAACTATTCTGTAACTCTGTAATTCCAGTGCACAGAACTAGGAGTACATTACAGAGATACTCTAAAGCAAAAATAGAAACAGTGACTGCAAAGAGACTATTCTGAAATGACATTTATTTCAGTTTGATGTTTGATTGTAAATCAGTAAAAACAATCTTCATCTACAGGTACTGCCAATAAAAAAATTAATTCAGAATGTATACCCATTTCTAACTCCATCTGGAAAGGGAAACACAGAGAGAGTGACTAGGGGTCACCAAAACTGGGGAGTGGAAAAGGACAGCATAGGAAACTCCACTGTCTTTACTTTCTCCACCCCTGAGCACTGTGATAATGTAAGATCATATTTAAGTGTTAACGACCTCACACACACAGATGTGACCTGCCCTCGAGGATGAAGTTTCATGCTTCAGTGAGGTCACTCCAGTGGAAAGCAGCCACCCAAGAAGGGAGGATGCCACTTTGCTTCTTCTTCTCAATGCTGTGTGCTTCTGCCAGCTCTAGAGTTTGCCAGTGCCCATGGGAAGTCAATCCAAGGTGCTCACCCATCAGAAATCCCTGGCTATCCAATAGCTCACTACTTGCCCAGCTGCCAAAACCAGCCCAGTGTGGGCTGCAGAGGACAGGTAGCAGGAGCAGCCCCTCTGGGACACGAAACCACAGCCAGGACAGAGGGAAACCTTTCCTCAATCTCCAACCACCAGTGCCCACAAAGCTTCCAGCTTTGGCAGCACTGGACAATCCAGGCCAAGGAAAAGAAAAGCTGACTTCTCAAAGTTGAGAGGTGCTTCAGACATTGATGTGGACAGCTTCAGCAGGGACCATCAGAGAGCCAGCAGGGCCTTGAAGGAACTGCAGGGGCAAGAAAGAATCAAACCACTCCACGCAAAGGAGAGAGACCCAGCTCGGCTGCAGCCTCTTGGCTGGTCCCCACCACCAGTACCTGCCAAAAGGGGAGATTGCCCCAGAAGGTGTATTTAGCTCTATCTTGATTTGCATACTAGGCCCGTTGAAACCCAAGTATGTCTGATGTTTCAGAAATGCCCATTTGTGATATTTTTTTCAAAACCTTTGTCCATTTGTTCCCTTTGTGGCAAAGAGCATGGCTTAAATTCATGAGTCGTTTTCTCTAAAAGAGGTGGTTTCTTTTCCTCTTGTGAGGTCTCTTCATATCGCTCAACAATCAAGGAAATAATGCAAGGATAAAACTCACATAGCATTCTTAAAAATCCGATTTATTGAAAAAAGTACAGTTACCAAATAGCATTGTTTCATCTTTTATATTTCTTAAACAACAGGAAAAAAAAGCATGAAATCTCACAGAGAGTCTTCAGGGATTTCTCCTCAAAAGACAGTTTCACTTGTTAGTTATACCCAAATTCCTCTCTTCCTGGACTCCCTCAAACCACCATCTCTTATCTCTGGAATACGTTAAACTATGAAAAAAGCATTATCTTGCCAACTTGGCATAAGAAGAGGGGGATATCTCTCCTTGCTTTTATGGGAATGACTACTGAAATGAAAGCTTTTGGGTTGCCCCAGCTTACGCACTGACAAATACGACTCTTCTCTTACCGACATCTCCTTTTCCTATGAAAAGTTCAAAAGTTCATTTGCAACAATCTGAAGTCTTAGCTTGCTACACAAGCCTCTGGGTTACTTAATCAAGAAATTAGATTTCCACAATGCATGGCTGTACACTCACTGCAGTCAGACTAGGAACTGTTACTAATTAACTAAAACGCCAACTTACAATTATTTATTATATTAATTAATGAAAGCATATATAAGCAGCCTATCTGTAAGAAGTTAGATGCAATCTCTAACAGACTTCCTGCTGCTGTGCTGCCAGTTTCTCGGTGCAACTGTGGCTATGCTTAATTAAATAAATAATTTACCCTGGAAGATTTCATTGAGTGCCAGACACAAGCACCAGGGCTGGGTGAAAATAAATCACTGCCGGCATCATGCCAGTACTCATTCCTAGAATCTATGGAAAACGGCTACTTCTCTACAGCAAACATTTTACATAACCATTCTGCATAGTTCAATTGATCTCTGCAACAGCATGATAGTAAAACCCCCTCCATTTCCATGTATTTTAAGACAGTACTTCATGTTCTTTTGGTTTCATTCTTCTTATATTTGCTGGCTTTTTGCCTCAGTTGTGCAGCTTCTTGTACAGAATCATCTTTTTAAAAATTTATTTGTTTAGGGTTAAAGTCTTCCTCAATGCTGGCTCTTGGTATGATGCTGACCCAAATCCATCCCTTTAAGGCATCATGTTAATGCTCTGAGTCTCTAACCATCCCTTGCTTTAATTTCTACCATACTCCTATCAAACTCAGGTTACTTCCTTCCTTCTCTACTAACATCCTCTTATCAGTACACATAAATCCTGCTTTTAATGTTTAACATTTACTGTGCTACACTGCTATTTAGGCATTTTCATAACCACAGAAAAAATTAGGAAAATTCCAACTTTGTGCTGTGATGTCAATCTATTTTAAAATCTACTGCAAGATACCACAACAAATATTATGGTGTGACTTCAATACCTGACAGCAGTGTAAACATCAGCAAGTTTTCCTGGGTAATCACAGGCATCTCAATTATCTGGATACTGTCTCAGCAAAAGGGCAGCCTGACTTACTGTATGGTCAATGACTTTCTATGCATTAGTAATTTTAGAAAACCTAGACAGGAAAAAGAGTCCTTGGTTGCTCCTTCAGAGAAAATTTCTCCTTATATTTTTGTGGTCAATTTATTGTTCCTGTTCAGAAGAGTTCAGGCATTCTGGGGGGGTCTGTGCTCACCACTCCTGCCCCACACACCAGATCCAAAAGGTGAGTTCCTGGTCTCTCTGCCAGGTCAGGTTTCAGTTGCTATTCCTCAGTCTTTCAAAGAATTTGTTTTTTTCTTGCAAATTTTGGCAGTCAGCATGTGACACTTCTGATATAAAAAACACACTAGCATTTCAAGAAAAAGCCAACCACCTTGATGGGGCTGTTCCCCTGAGGAAACAACGAAGGGAACACATTCTTCTCTGCATATATTTTACCCTAAGGCACATAACCTCCCAAGTGCCTCCAGTGTTTCACAGCTCCCAAAACTCTTGTCGACCACCTACCCACTTTTTGGCCAACTGGCTGACCCAGAAAAACAGCAGAGAAGCAGCAGCCACTGCAGGGAGCAAGAGGCAAGCACAGCTTGCAAAGCAGCCCCGCGTGGGAAGGAGCTGCTTGCTGGGCACAAAGAGGGTCAGCTACGGCTTGCCCTGGAATGAGCAATGCAACGGGGTCGGACCACAGAGGTCATGAGAAGAAAGGGTAGGGAAGAAAGAGCACACCAAGGGAAGGAGCTTTCCTCTTCTACTGCAGTTAATTCCCCTAAATTTCCTCCCTCCTCCTGGTTCCCCAGTTTCCAAAAATAACCTATACAAAGGCAAAAAACTGCAGAGGCAGGGAGCGTTAAAAGAGCTGCAGTTGGAAAACACAAAAAGGTGGCAAGGGAATTTATTTAAAAGGAAAAAACCCAAGAAAAAAGTGACACATTCTTTTTGGAAAGGAACAGTGACATCTTTCAGTGTGAAGCCATTTCAGCAGGGATGTAGGTCAATAGCTGAAACCAGCACCTGCGGGGTCTCAGGTCCAGGGGGCTGGTGTGGGCAGCCACAGCAGAAAAGCAGCCAGAGGGGCCTGGGGGTTGTTTGGCCTCTCCCCAGGAAGCTGGAGAAGGCATTGGCTGGTCTTGGTCCCTTCTGCCCTCACATGATGCAGCTCAGCAAATGGTTCCTCTTTAGGTAGCCACACATTTCATGTTTATGGTGTCAGAAGATGCTCGGCATTTGCCCTTAAAAGTAAAGGCACCTTAATGTGGAAAACATCTCTTAATGACTGAGAGTCAACAGCAAATATTTGCACCCAAAGAATTCAGTTCCTCCCACATCAAAGCAACCTCATAGAAAACTGATTATAAACAAATTAAAAAACAACTAGCATGCCTATCAGACATAATTGTTTTGCTGCTGGCAAAGAATTAAAGACTCACTGGGCCTGAAACAAACATTGAGGGCTATATTTGATTCCTAATTGCTAGACTTGACACCCAGGTGAGAGAAGGGGAAAAAAAATTACTCCTGCTATGCAGAAATGGTTGTCCTGTTCACATGGCATCTCTGTTAAGGATGGTGTTCCCCTAACAACTGAGAAGTTAATTCAAGTATGCGTTGAGAGATTTGGGGTTACACAAACATCAGCCATCATAATTTCCACATCTCACTTTGATTTCAGGTGTATTACAGCACTCCAAAGCCACATGCAATTTTTTTGTCTCTGCTTCTCAACCCTGATCAAAATAAACAAGTATCAGCACATCTCTGCATCACTACAGTGAGATACAGGAACGCCCCTACTCTCTCCACCAAAAGCAGCAAGACTGCACTCACTGTCAAAAGTTCTGTTTTCACCAAAATCTTCTTGTGCCTTTCACCACTTGCTTTCTCTATAGGAGAAAAAATTATTAAGGTCTCCAGGTCTCTCCTGTCCTCATGCTTTTAACATGAAATACTACCACATACTGCAGAGTATCTCACAGATAAGTGCCCAGAGAACCATTCCTCTTGTACAACAGACCCACATTTTTGAATGCACATTTCTCCACCTCTGCAGACATGTGTTATCTCCTTGCATTTCAACAGTGGCATTCCAAAAAGTCTGGAGAAAACTGGTAGGTGGCCCTGAGGAGGAATTCTAGACTGATGCCCCAAGCTCAGCCCTTGGTGTTGAATGGCCACTGTCAGCCAGGGTTTGAGCCTCAGCCTGGCACACACGGGTACCACTGCCCACAAAACAACCTATTTCAGAGAAAGGATGTTTCTCACCTTGGTGATTCTGAGAAAAGTTTAAAAATATAAAGCAAATACCATCTAAATCTCTAGAAAAGAAGAAGCAGAAATGGCAGAAATTATTTGGAGATTTGAAGCTTTGGATAGGGTTTAAATCTTGTGATTTCTGATCTCTTTCTTCCCTTCTGTGTTTAAGTAACCATTTTCAAATGACACAGCTAGCAATGCCAATGAGTTGTTCCACAGCAATCTTCTTCAGCCTCCTATCAAGATGGAAGTCACCACAGTCTGAGAAAACATGCCCTGGAAAGTGATGGCACGAAGTGGGCCAAGCCATGCCTCCTTCAGAGAAGCAGCAAAGCTGTTGAGAGAGCAGCATTTTTAGGAACGAAGTTTAGGAGAGTGGGAAGAAGACAGCTTCACATAGCCTTAGCTGTTTTTCCCAGCAGAGCAGAGCTTGAGAAGGAAAAACACCACAAGCCTCTCATCTTCTCTGGCTTTCCACAAAACAGGGATGTATTTTTCAGCAGGATCCACTGAGTCTGACACCGAACTTAGCTCAACTGACATGAAATGTTAATGTTTAGGAACAAGGTAGGTGGAGAGGAGGAGGAAAGAAGACATTCATTATTTGATGCAGAATTCATTCAGAAGCTTCTTTTCACAGCCAGGACTAAAATTTCCATTCAGCTCTTTATTTCTGGTAGCCTAGATAACTTGAACAACTGGAAGAGGGATCTAGAGGGAGCCCTTACCCCTGCCTCCATGGCAACAGCCCTCCCTCAGATACCTTCAGAGAGAAGCAGGCACATTTTTGACTGCCAGTCTTCAGATGCAGGATGAACATTTTTCCTTGGGGATATTCATACTGGCTTTAGGCTTCCAGATATGGTGCACAGAAAAGACCTGCCTCCAACCACCCATTCTGATGCCTGCAGCAGCCTCCCAGTATGGCCCTACTGCTCCTCGCCAGATCCCAAAATCTCCATAAAAAGAAGGTCACAAACTTAGCAACTACTATTTAAAATAGGCTGGACCATGGTATTAAATTCATCCATGTATTTTATGAATTTTCTTCTCTTCATGTCAATCTGAATTCTCCATCCTCTGGTACCTTCTCCCGCTTTCTATCTTTTAATTTTCTTGCTCCATTTTTTGTTGAGTTTGGTTTTGTCTACATTACATCTGAAAACCAGCTTTCCCCTCATAGGCACCAGAGGAACATCTCTTTCCATTGCTGTGCTCTTCCCAGCCCTGTTTTTTCTCTGATCACCCTTCTGCCTTTGCTCTGTTTCCTTACTCTTCCCAACCTTGATTTCTCTCCTCCTTTTCTTCTTTCTTTGATGTTCCTCTTGGTGCTTTCTCTTCATCCTCCCTGCCAAGCTGACTGAGGCACTCCCTTGGGAAGGTGCTGACAAATAGCAGCTGGGCTGTTTGGAGGGTTATATCAGGTAAGGACACCTAAAAAGGAATCCTTCGGCTCTCTTGCTACATTGTTGGCTGCAGTGATTCCTCCTCTTCATTTAGGGTTGTATACACAGCAGTTCCTTTGTGAAAACTCAGGAAAATGAAGGTGTGACAAATTGGGAACCATATGCCAGTATTTAATGAGCTACATCTGCTTCCTTGTTTTGGGGGGCTGTGCAGATATCAGAAACCACAACAACAGCAGCAAAATTGTGAGGATGTCAAGTGTAGCATTAGCAAGGGACCTGGTCTTACCAGTGCTGCTCTCTCTAAGAAAGAGAACATTTAACAATGACACCTTCTTACTTTGCAGCTCTACTGCCTGGAGGGTGAAATCCACCCCTTTGTGGAATGCCAAGACAGGATCACTTCAATGCTATTTATTTCCCTAGAAAAAATTTACCCATATTGCACTGGTCTCCTGAAGAGGGTGAAATTTCCTCCAAGCAGAATCTCAAACACAAGGTTCCCACTACAATGGAAGCAAGGCTTGTTTTCAAGAAAAAATATATTCCTGCTGCTATCTATCAACAAACAAACAAAAGCCCCAGACTAAATTTAGAAAAAGAAAGAAAAGAATACAGATTAAAAGAGATTAATTCTATTCCTCCTCTCCTCTTGCAGAGTATAACTGCAGTTGGAAGTTGGTCAACTCCTCTCCTCTTGCACAGCAACTTCCAACTGCAGAGCTAAATTCTTCCCCCACTTAGATAGAGAAACCTTGCTGAAATCTCTAGGCTAGATCCACTGGTATGTTCTGGCTGCTTTGCCTGTTTTAGCAATACAGAGCAGCTGTAAATCCAGTTTAACTTGCCACTTCTGTCAGCTTTACCATGCCAGATTAGCACTGCTGTTAGCCTCACAAATACCAACATCTGGAGGTTCTCGTACTGCCCAGTCTGACTTTAAACCTTGCAAATCTGCAATTCATCCACCCATCAGCACAGCTGTCAGGATCAGCCTGAGGTAGTTCTTCACCCTGAGCAAAATGTATTTACCACAATCCCCCATCCTACATTCCTGCAGTCAACCAGGCAGATCAAACAAAATTCACGTAATGATCAGCTCTGTTATTCCCTGGCCGATTGCCCAGTTGTTCTGGAGGGTGACTCCTGACCTCTCTGGGAGCAGGTGCCTTTCTATGCAGGTCTGCGAATTCAAGTCAGCTGGGAAAACAAAACACACTGCTTCTTTGTACTTTTGTATTTCTTTGGATGTCAGGAAACAGAGCTAAGTCTTGTTTCCTGCTCCTCAGCCAGGGGAGGTAGGGGAAACTGGAAGTAGATGTAGAGAAAGACAGAAAAAGGGCAGATCAAAAGGATCAAGGAAAAAATAATAATAATAATAATAATTAAAAAAACCCCACCAAACAAACAAAAACCAACCAACCACCCACTGCTTCACTCTGCTCTGTAAAGCAGTACATCTTGGAAACAATACGTCCTTCCACCCCCATCCCAAGTCTTTCTCTCTAGGGATATACAACCGTCTCAGGGATTAATATTATTTTCTTGCAACATTCAAGTGCTGCTGCACTTTCAGTCTTATAAAAAACCCTCAAAAAACCCAGCCTCTTCATTTGCTTTTTGCCTGATAAAAATGTACATAAAAAAGAATCAGAGAGAACTGGGAGGGGAGCAGGTGTATTCATGTCATCTTTGATTTTCTAAGAAGAAAGGCTTTACTTTATATATAAATAAGTTGACAGGAAAAATTAAAAATTTCGGTGCATTTTATTTTTGCCCAGCTCAGTCCCAACCCCTCACTCTGAATGCATTAATACATCCACCTTCAGCACAGCCGGGCCCTTCGTGTTGCCATGGAACTGAAACCTTTGCAGTTTGGGTGGTGATGTACTTAAGCTGTACTTATGCTTTGGAAGCATACTGTTCTTACACTTCCTATAACAGAAGCAAAATCACTGCATAGCATTAACTCCCTTAGTATTTAAGGCATTCAATGTCTCTCTTGCCTGCTCGTTTTCACACAGGGTTTGCTTTTTCTATCTTGCTACATGCAAATGAAACACATTTGACATGGCTTTTCTCATCTTCATGAACTCAACAGCTCACATGCTGAGCACATCAGAGAAGGTCCACAAGACCATGGTCTTTCCCTCTTTAATAGGAGGCTGTTTTCAGGCCTGCAGCAGCTGAGATGAGGGCTGCAGAAGGCATAAGTGTATGAAATATATGTGGATACAGAAAAGTATTATCTTTCAAGGTGGCATTTTAAACAGACTTTTGAAACCTAATAAACCTATGTATTGCTAATGCTCTTGATGTTCCTGAATATTCTTTTATACCCATTTCTCTGGATAAACAAATTACACTATAAAGATCCTGCAGCGGGGACCAAATCTTTCAATACCTTTCTTTAACAACCTAGGCTGGTGGGATATCAGTGGTAAACACAGGTTTGGGCACTTCAGTTAGAGAAAAAACAAAGTCAGCACAATTCTGTGTCATCATAAAGATTCAGCCTACAGTGATTATCTTCAGCAGATCTGAGCCTTCTGCCAAAGCTTCTGAAAATGCCTGTAACACGAATTGCAAATACATAGATTTTTATGCTCAAAGCAAAAGCAGAGTACAAAAATATCCAAGTTCATTATAAAAAATATTAGCATAGTAAATAAATCAACAAACAAACAAATAGCCATTCATATATGTAAACATTGGATCTGTACCTGCAGAAACAACTGGAAGCCAGTCCATGGTCTGAAGCCAGCTTGAAGCTTTTTTTGTCCCAAGTTAAATATTTGCATAGTATTAAGCTTAAAATTAAAGCATTTGCTGAAGAAACTTGCTGACTTGTGTATATGGAAAAACAAGAGGGAATTTACTGTCCCTGCACACTGGGGCAGATTCTTGGGATGCCTTCTCCTTCCCATGAATTCCTGGACAGCAGAGAGACAGACAGACTACCGACCGGGGAATTCCCCTCTTGGTTTCCGGAGGATTTTGTGTGCAGGCTGGACAGAGAGGCAATAACCCAGGTAGCGACTTTATGAAGGCAGCATTTGTTGTGTTGGTGCCTGCCCCTCGACCACCTGGTAACACTCCTTCCTTTTAGCATTGTCCCAGCTCAGAAAAGCCCCATTCACCCAGCACCTCCACCCGTGCAGGTTGGACTGGTCCTTGTGCCACTCCCAGCCCCCCATTCCTGGTATGCCAGCCACAGGCAGGCTCTGGCCACTCACTGCCCCAGGGACACGAGCTGGAGGCTGCTCACAAGAGGGGCTTTCTGAGGCAGGGCTGGCCCCTGGCGCCCACTTGCCAAAATAAGGCACAAAAGCACTGCTGTCTCTGTGTCTGTCAGACCAGAGCAAGGCAGCTGCTTCCCTCCCTGTCCCTAGGTGCTAGCGGGTCACACGAGACCCTGTGAGTGCTGTTTCTGGGTTTTCTTTTCTGCCCTCTGCAGAGGACAGAGCTTTGCTGGCAGCACAATCTCCCTCTCCTCCTTCCATCATCAGCACGAGTCTGACAGTCGCATGTCCCCATCGCTGCATCCATTACCTCCAGTTTATGTAAGGCTCCCACCATCAGCTTTCAAGTTACAGGAAAATGTATATTGAGCTGTGATGAAAGGCCAGTGCAATGTCAAGAGCATTAAAAGGACTCCAGGGACTGATTAGAGTCAAAAAGGAAAGGATTTATGATGGTTAATAAAGTTAAATCTGCCAGAGTCCTGCTTATTCTTCCCAACTGCAGGTAATCAGATCTTAAAGGAAAAATTATTAAGGTGTAAAATTATTAAGGGTATTACGATCCTATCTGAAAGAAAACCTATGTGTTGCTGTGAAGCACCTGGCCAGGAGAGTCAGGCTAATTGTGGCACCCACACTGACCCCAAGGAAGAGAGGAAAAGGAGATACATCACCTGCCCTGTGCCTTGGATTAGTGGCAAGGACCTCAGTACCAATCTTGTCACCTGAATAGACCCCAGTGGATCCTTCTGGTACCTGCCACTCCTGTTGGCAGCTGGGACAGAGCTAGGACTTCCAGAGACCATGGAGCACCACACTGAGCCTCAGCAACAAGCATGGCCAGGCAGGGAAGAAAAGCTTCCCCCTTTGTTGTCACATATCCACAAGGGAAAAGGACAAAGCAAAGAAGGAAGCTCTTGCCTCTCCTAGTCTGGTGTCACATATGCACCTTCTGCTGAAGAATGCAATCTACCTGTATACCATAGGACTGCTCTGAAACTTGATTTAAATGTTTTATAATCTAATGTGCCTGAAAGTTAGCATAATTTTACAAGACACTGGAACTGGTTGCCCAGAGCAGCTGTGGGTGTCCCATCCCTGGAAGTGTTCCAGGCTAGGCTGGATAGTGCTCTGAGCAACCTGGTCTAGTGGAAAGTGTCCCTGCCCATGACAGGGGCGTTGGAACTAGATGGTCTTTAAAAGTCCTTTCCAACTGAAGTAATTCTGTGATTCTAGGAAGTTAATGATTTTCCACATTGAAATAACAACACTGAGAGAAGGCAAAGCAAAGTGGAGGGCCCAAGTTTAAAAAAACTATTGGGAATTTTCTATCCATATCTAAATTACATGCACTTTATTGGATCTCAAGTTTTCATTTTTCTACTGCTTAATAATCACAAATATGTTATATATACCCTTTTCATTTTGTCATTCTTTCACTATATTACATCAAATTTAATTTCCTGTGGAAGTGTGTAATCTTTTCAGCTGTCACTGCCTCAGAAGCTTTTCTGTAATAAGCAGAGCCTCGTCCTCTAGCAGGTCGATCTTTTATAAGCTGTGCTCCTGCAGATTAGTTTCCTGAAATGTGTGCAATGCTATATGAGAACTGGCAAAAGAGGAGAACCAAAATAACACTCAAAAGGAAAAATAAACATGAAAACCTTCACTTCCTTCTGACTCTTGTGCTCACCGGTCAAAGGAAATTTTATTTTGATGTGTGTAGATGGCAAATCCGTGAAGGTTATTGCTGCATATCAGAAGCTTCATAAGATGAGACACAGCCTCCCTTGCCCTACAGTTCATTAAAAGTACAGCTGTGAGATTGCTGCTCACTCTTTGTGCTGGGGAACACCAAGATCACAAGCAGCCACCACTCTGACAGCTGCCTCTCCCCACCACCTGCCCTTGCCACCACGAGAGGTCCCAAAAAAGCCACAATTCCACCAGAAAACTGAAAATGTCAACCAAGACACATTCATGCTTTTCATGATGAGATACCTGTGATGGCAGGAAAGCAGACCAGCTGGTCTGTTGGGTCCTTTCCAGACCTCTGCCCCTGCAGGACATGACACTCATCTTCTTCAAACCAGCTTTCCATTACCAATGCTTACACACACACCAAAACAACTTATTTGCAAAAACACATACCAACGGATAATTCCGAATGTTTGAAAATTAATCAACTGACAAGAAAGATGAGCAACAGAAATTCTTATTCCCGTATCCCTCCTGAAAAGGTGCTTAGGTATGGAAGAGACATTTGGACAAATACAAACAGTCTGCAAAGGGTCATTGTTAATGGTGTTTGGCCAGTAGAGACTACTGGGGGTGGCTACAAAGGTATGCGAGAAGCCCTGCCAGCAGAAGCAGGTGCAATGCTCTCTCACTTTAGTGGTAGGTGTTGCCTCTGAGAGCTTCTCTTGGAGCTGTCCAGACAGATGTGGAAACCTTCACCAACCAACCAACACACAGGCTACCCAAGTTGTGAACTGCTTTCCCAAAACACACTGCATTGATCAATGAAGAACGATCTTTCTCTTCCTGCTCCTCGTAAGACTTCTGTCTTGCTTTTCCTCTCTTACATCACTGCTGTAGCAGTGGATCATCCATATTTCTGACAGTGTCTTCAAAATTACATATAAAAATACAGTGCATTTAAGCCAGATATGTACTATCAGAGCAAACAGTCATCTCTCCTTATCACATATAACAAGCATTTCACTGAGTTCTCTTCTCATTATTTTGTCTATCCATCTCCTTATAATTCTGTTTTATGTTTGTATTTTTAATACTTTAAGAAATGGCTAAGCAGTAAAAAAAAATCCAAGCAGTAAACAGTACTTTAACAGAAGGTGTTAAATGCAGTGCAATTCCACTCCCATCAGCATGAAGGAACTTTTTTCAGCCAGCTTTGGTGGAAGTTGCACTAGGGCCGTAAGTCAGATGAAGATGTTCCATGCTAACAGCTACGTGGTGTGTGCTGAACTGCTTTAGAACCTAAAACAACAATGTAATCACTCTCATAAAACCATTTTGCCGTAGTCTTACAGGACCTCAGTGTGTGTTAAAAATTTCAAGCCAGAATTGTAGAAAAGAAAAATATGCCAGCTATCAGTGACCTTACATTTTTTGCCTTGTAGGCCATAAATTGAATATCCTCCCTTCACCAGATGTGGATCTCAGTCTCCATTTCCTTATACAGGGTGAGGAGAACATTCAATTCAAACATGAATTCACTTTCTATTGAAATCCTGGTCAAAGATGGTGGGTGATGTAAAGATAAACATCAAGGGAATAACTGCCATCATCTGGTTGAGTTTGGTAAAATGGAGTTAATTTACACTTCTTTAGGGACTCACTGGAGTGTGAAATTAATCTAATTTAGACTGACCAGAAACTGAAAATGGAATGAAGAAAGAAAGCAATTAAAGACCTTTCTTAAATGCAAAAAAAGGTACTGCTGTAAGTGCAGCAATACAGTTAAAGTACAGAACAATAAATACAGTTAAAGTACAGAACCCTTCATGCTGCTGCTACCACTCCCTCCTTCTTGACACAGAGAATAATCGTCTGTATATCTACATATCGTCACTGTACCATTATAATCTCATCCAAAGGAAACGTTGGTAGAATGCTTCTACCAATATCTATGAATAAATACATGTTCAAGTTAAAGCAGTTCACTATTCTGCATACAGGCCAGGCCTAGCAGATAAACATCTGCTGGAACAGCTCCATGTAAGTGGTTGTACATGTGGCTTAACATTTACTTCAGTGACTTTTAGCACCTTCTTGTTATTGTTTCTGTGCTGTTCCAACAAGCAATGGTTAATGTAAGATGCAGACGTTCACATACCGTGTACTTGTGAATAACTGGTTCCCAGAGATGTGGCAGTGATAACATTGTCATCGTAGGAGTCAAAGTAGCTCAGGGTAGATCACATGTCAGTAGAGGGTCCCACCTGAAAGTATAACAAATCCAGATACTAAGTTCACCATAATCAGAGGTTTACAGCAAGCTCTGCCAATACATTTGTGCATTTCACACATTCATCCTGTGCTTTTTCCAGGCTCACAGAAAACATTTTGCCATTCACAATGGTAAGAAAAAGTGCCCTGATGTCGCCACACTGTTTTGGTCCACTGCTCCAGACCATATTTCAGGCATACTATCAAGGCATTGAAAACTGGTTTTCAATATTAAAGCAAAAGCTCTTTCTGTCTGGTGGACAGATACAGAATTTCAGATTTCCCATTTGTCAGGTCCTTGAAAAGCATGTAATTCTTTTCACCAGTACACCAGTGCATTGCCAGTTTGGATTTACCTTTCCTTTTTTTTTCCCCTCTAACATTTTAAATTGATGGTTTGGAAGAAGACACAACACTAGAGCTCTCTTGTAACCTATTTTCTTGAGATCGAGGGATCTTAAGAAAGCATTTACTTCCCACTGGTGAATACAACCACCTTATTTACAATCATTTGATAATTTAAAATCACTTGACGGGTGATTTTAAATATTTTGGTAGGTAACCAATGCTGAGATGGAAAATGAATTTGTATTAGCAGTGCTATCTGCAATGACAAGGCACTGCAACAAACAAACAAACTATCCAATTTCTTAATCAAGCCTTCCCAAACAGAAGCTGATCTTCCTCCTACTCTACAAGCTGCATCTCATCCTAGAGTAAGCAGTTTTCAAGAAGAAAGTCTGGCAAATAACAAAGAGTTTTCAAGAATTCAGATTGCTTCTTTGCAATGTTTCTTTGACTCTTCATGCCTCCAAAGTGGCTTGGCTCTTGCCTTTATTACACTTCAGTGAGCAGCCTCAACACCCCACAGCTCACTACTATCACATACATCTTCATTTGCTGCCACCTAAGCAAGTCAGTATCTCCTATACTCTGCATTCGGTTTTCAATAACAAGTGTAAAACCATGTAAAGACGAAGTTACAAAGAACATAATCCATGGGTCCAAAACAATAACAAAATTTATTGGTGAGCGGCGGTATACTGCCCATGGGTATGATGCTACAATGTAATATCTAAAATTTGCCTGCTCTGAAACAGTATAAACACAAACAGAGCAGTGCACATATTTTTGAGCATAGGCACACTTAAATGCCAGATGCTGAGCCACAGCTTGGGATCCAACAGCAGTGAGGAAAACGGGGGAGCAGTGACTGCTCAGAAGGCAGCACTGGCTGGCAGATGGTGTGGAGATCTGTGTGTCAGATAGAGCTGTTCTATGGAACTCCTGAAATTTTCTTTCCCAATAACTCTCCTTCACCTACAAAAGCAGAATTTCTCAACCCGCTGAAGCCTTCCCAGAGAAATCATTCATGACATATCCCCCACAGAAGGATAAACACAGCCAATTTGCCTTCAACAGCAAAACATAGTAAGACATGAAACACATTTTTCTTTTGTTTGCAGATTTATTTGGAGTCATTTAATAATGTCCCTAATGACTGCACCTAATCATTTACATTGCAAACTACCAGGACTTTTCAGGTGAATAATTTAAACATTTTTCTTTCTTTTTTCTTTATGTCTATTAACAGTAGTGTTGGAAAATGAAAACTATCACAAATACTTTTAAAGTTCTAAATCACTGTATGAATTGAAAAGAATGATCACCAGATAGCTACATCATAAACAGAAATATACAGCACACATGGAACCAAGTGAAATGCAATCTATTATCTCTAGTAAATCAGTTGAAACCTAACTCAAGTTGGTAGCTGTCACAAACTACCTCTGACTTCCTGCTCTCCAGTGTCCTGTAGGAAATCAGTTTGTAATTCTCCATTTGATTCCCTTCTGCCCTTCTTCACTGAGTCTTTATCCTCTTCCTTGGTCAGGTCCAGATTTTCAAGGCCACCAGTTATATCCACCTCATTTCAGAGCTTGCTGTCTCTCTGCTCACAGTTGAGCTGGGAGGGATCTCAGAGGCCGTGTAGAAGAAAGCCAAAACTGCTCAAAACAAACCACTTCTAACGGAGTCAAGAGGCACAAACGAGCAACAGCTAAGAATTGATGTAATTGCTCATGACCCTGACAACTTTCAAGATTTTTTACAAAGATCTTTCTATCAGAGGCCTCCTAATTCCTCACCTGTGGTGAGAAACAAACGCCAAAGTCCCAAATATGCACCTAAAAATTGCAAGTCCTAGAAGAGCTTCTTTAAGGCGAATGCAAAGTCTTTCTAGGTGAAGCAGAAGCATGGAAGCCATTGTGAAACGAAATGGAAATGGAAATTACATGGGAGGTATTTAAGAATGTGATTCTAGCAATAATGGAAATAGTTAGTGTTGACAGAAATCCATTGGGGACCCAGCGCTTAAAATCTCAGTGGGAGAAAGACTGGGAACTAAACATACAAATCAATATAGTCTATAGAGAAAGAGAAATTGGTAAGAAAATTAATACAATTCTTGTCCAAACTGTTTATTTTCTAAAGCTAGATAGTGATAATCTCTAGTGCTATCAACTAAAACCTTTGTTTTCACAAGCAGTGTTTCAAGGAAATGCAGTATTAGGCACAGTTAGAAAAAATAATGGAAGCTGAAATGAAATTTTTGCTTCCAACTTAATTCCACACATGTGCCATCACTCCTTAAAACTGAGTCTACATGTCTTAGGACTATCCTAAAACTGCATTTATATATACTAAACTACAGATAAGTTACTCCCTTGCCCCAAAGTTTACAACAAAGTACAGCACTGAAGAAGCAAATATGCAACCTTTTGTATTATAAATATTCATATCAATGCATACAGCAAAGTCACACCAACAGAGCAACAGAGACCTAACAACAACTATTTAGAAACTCCCTATAAAACCATTATTGTGCCCCAGGACTCACAAGGGTTTTAGCAATTCTTTCTCCACATGCTCATTTGAAGAATGAACGAGGACTTAAGAAACAGACAAGCATTGAACTCTTTACCAAACCCAGATCAGGAGGTATCAAGCCTCAAAAACTCTCCAGACACATATAAGAGAATATATTTTATTATTAATTTCATTAGAAACTATAGCTTCTAATTTAAAAAACAAATACGTCTTGATAGCCTTTCAGAAAAACAAGAGTTTAAAATGAAATTTTAAAATGCAATTAATGATCTGAAAAAAACTTTTCTATCCCTTCCTCTCAATAAATCTAAAGCTCAAGTATTACTTTCCTGGCACCTGTTTTCTGTTTTACAACTTCAGCATGATTTCAGTAAAGGTGAGAAAGTTGGTATTTTGTTCTTTCTGCCATCAGAAGCCACATTACACACAGAACTGCACTTGTATGATTTACTATGCAACACGAAAGATGGATGGATGGATGGATGGATGGATGGATGGATGGATGGATGGATGGATGGATGGATGGATGGATGGATGAAGTGACAGTAAGATTTATCAGACATCCATGCAGACTGAAGCCCTCTTCTCCATACAGAAGAGGCAGAGTACTCGACAATGACACAGGCTTTCCCCCAAACCACACCTCAACACACACTTGCAGCTGCATTCTGGGAGTTAAACAGGAGCAGTAGTTTCTCAGTAACCGGGAATTACACCGCTGATAGCGACTATTCAGTTCTGCCTTTGTAACGTCAGAACACAAATAGGTCACATCAACAAGTGGGAGGGCAGGCAGGAAGAGAATGAGAGAAAGAAGATGCAGCTGCAGGCAGGGGGTAAACTGCAGTAGAGGGCTCCACAATGATGCACAGCAATCTGCTGCCCAACAGCACTGGGGAATTCAGAAACCGGAAATTGGAAGCACTCCCTGGCACAAAGCTGCACAAAAGGAGTGAGAGACATGCCAGAGCTGTGCAGAAAATAAAGCATGAAAATCTCCAGACATGCTACTTTTTCTCTTTCTTCGATAAACTGCAGAGAAAGCCTCTAAAATTAAAAAATACTTGTTAGACTGTCCCTGGCACGATATATTCCACCAGCACTACTTAATTAATCAAGTACATTACTTTGTCATTTTATCGCTCTATGACTTGCTTTGACCTTTCTCTCTTTTAGACTAATCTTTTTTGTTTGTTTTTTAAATTCTGCCCCTTATTTTCATGAATGTTTGTGATCACAAAATATATTGAGAGTGACAGACAGTAAACATTACTGGAGGCTGTTGCACTTGGACTGTGACTTGGACTGTGATGTGAATGATCATCCAGAGGCGGGTATATCAGCTCAGAGTTAGAAGGTCACTCCAATGCCCATCCCTCCAAGGATCAACACTTTTGAAAAACAACCTCTAAAATCGAGATCTAACACCAGGAGAATTTCACAGTAATTCTTATTTCTATTCCAGCTCAGTAATGAAACTCATTTCAGAGAACAAAAGTCATTAAACAGAGAATGTTGACAAATGAGACAGAAGATATTGGGGATATGAAAGCACGGGAAAAAACACCCCATTCCACTCCATATCCCATTGGGATATAACATCTCAAGTACTGGTGAGAGACACACAGAAAAAGACAGACAGAGTCAGTCTAGAAAAGCACAAAGAGATTTGATCACTAATCACAGACAGAAACCCATCTGAAAGTCACAACTGTCTCTGCAGGCTCTGAAAGACAGAATTAAATTGGCTTAGTACTATATTCAAAAACGAATTTAATTAGCTGACATTAAGCAGGATAAGTTTGCAGTACCATGTTGCTCTGACAAGCTGTCTCCAGAAGAGTAAGTGGAAAGTAAAATCTTATTTTTCAGGATGAGATTACGGCCATGCACTGAGACAGAAGGTAATGGCATGTCTGCTGAGGGCAGCTGAAACTTGGTGCCGGACATTTCATCTCACACTATAAAAGGATGGTATGTGATAGATGAGCCAGAAGTGGGAGTTTCAGATTCTGCACATTTATTCATATGGCTGTGCAGCTTCATCCTCCTTCTGCCGTTGCCACTTAGATGAAGAAGAGAACCTCACTGTATAACCTCTGCCAGGAGTTTTTCTCCAGTTTCTCACAGTCAGAGCTACCCCCTGGATTGACTACAATACCCTAGGTGCAAATTTTTTGTTTGGTTGGTTTTTGTTGGTTTTTTGGGGGTTTTTGTTTGTTTGTTTGTTTGTTTATGAGAGAGCATGTTGGTTAGAAGAACAAGGTCTGTGCAGGGAGCAGTTTCTGTGCTAACCAGGCAGGCTGACACATCTGTCAGCTCCTGCACATCTGTTGTGTGTTTTATGGGGTCACCCACAGCACTCCTGCTCTGCTCTACCAAGACTTCTCTACGTGTACTAGAACCTGCACATCACAGTGCAGCCTGCAAGCAGAGTGGTGGTGCTTAACAGCGAATAAAAGTAAACACAAACTCTGGCAAAAATCTGGCAGCACATAGTGACGAATGAAGAATCAATAGTAAAATGCACACTAAATCCAAATTGTTTCCCCAAGGAACACTTGGAGGAAATGGAACAACACATTTCAAAGGAAAAGTTCCATGAATATGGGATGTAACAAGCCTTGTCTTCTCATGTCTCCTTGTATTGATAAATTTAGTTCTAGAGAAAAGCATCTCACTGTGAGTGCTAGAAATTCTGCTTATTTTCAAAGCAGGCACATGCATTCCAGGGTGTGACCAGGAAAGCTATTGCTCATATCACTTATACTAATATCTCAGCTCTGTCACAGCAGAACCAAGGCAGATTTACCAAGCAAGCTTCATCCATCCCATTAGCAGTCATTAGGGAGGAGTTCTTCCATCCCCTGACAAAACTGCACAGCACTACGAGATCTTAATTTAGGCTGGCAGTGCCTCCCGTGACTCCTCTCACCAGGACTGCATTTAGGCTGCGTGACCTTGTGTGGCAGCTCACAGATTTTAAGTGCAAGCACAACACACCACATGCCCTTCTCTGGCACCACATTAATCACCCTACTTTAATGACTTCTACTGATAAACCACCCTGTGTACCCAGCCATCCTCCCCAGCAGCTGCATCTACAGCAATAAATTAAACATGCCCTTTCCCATACCCTGCCACCGTGTCACCCACTAGCACAGAAAAAGCCACTGAGAGTCTCAGCTGGCAGTCAGGGGTGAAAACCCCAGTTTTACTAGCCATTTGACAGGTGACCCTGAGTTTCTCTATGTTTTTTTCATACAGAAGAATCCTTTTTCTTTTCGGCTACAATGAGAACCGCAGATACAAGATACCACTTCTTAATGGGAAGTATATACACCACTTATTATTCTACATAACTACAGATCAGAACTATCTTCAATTAAGCAAACATAGCTACAAAGAACATATGATTTTGTAGTATTATTTCTTAATTATTTCACTCTCTTCCAGGAAACTCAAGTCCACAGCTGAGCACGAATAAAGACACAAGATCTTTACGATAAGAAAAGCAAAACAATGGCCTGACATGACCTAATGAAAGCACAGGATACTACTCCCCCAGGGCAGAAATCTCCTTATTCCAAAACTTCCTTTCAAGTGTTTTGAATATGTTACTAAACAAAGAAAACAAGACATTCACTTTTGCAAGGCAGTAACATTTTTTAAAATAGTGGCATCTGACATTATTTCATAAATCATCCACAAAATCAATGCTTTATGTCAAATAGGACCTTTAAACTTAAGAATAAAACAAGTTTAGGTCTGAATTGCAACATAAAGATACATGTAATAAACTAAATATGTCCAAAGCTTCAGTGCAAAAGGGGTTGCTGAAGGTTTAACACGGTTTAACACAGTGCACAAAGGCACACAGATTGACCTCTGTAATGCTAAGTGATGTATGGTGCTGGGAGTGCCACCTAATCACAGGACTTGAGAAACAGACTGAGTTCTTAGCTGCCAGTGATTTCTTATCTGACCATGGAGGGCATCTCACAATCTGTCTCCATCTTTGATCCCTGTGATAACATTTCTTTCCTCTCCTCATCTGTCAGATATTTATGCTGTAAGTTCAGTGAGTTTGAAGATGTAAAGACAAGGAAGCCTACATCTTCATAGAAGCCTTTAGATATTACCACACAGAAAGTAATAGTCATGATAATAAAAAAAATCACATCACACAATTCTAACATTTTACCATTCTCACAAAGCTTCCTATCCAGAAAGTATTCTCCAAGGAATTAGTTCGACCTTCCTCTCAAGATCTTTTTTGTAACCTTTTTTCCTACGTTAAAAAACCCCCTGCAATCGCAAACTGTGTGTGATGTCACGCCTATGCCTGTCTGTCTTCTCTTAATAATTTCTCTAAAGACATTCAACAAAGAGGTAACCGGCTCAAAATTACTCAGTTGCCACAAGTTCCTTCCAATTCCAACTCATGCTCAGACAGGAGAGAGATGGTCAGCATTCATGCTAAGGGAAAAATCTTCCATGTTGAGTCAGAGAAGGTAGAATTTGCAGATAAAACAGATGTACTGAGATCAAAATGGTGTCAAAAGCTGAAGTTCACAAATAGAGGTATACCCATATGGCTAAATAAAAGTGGGAAAGGAAGCAACCACACACTGGAGTACACTGGCCCAGCTACCCAACCATTTTGAGATGGACCATTTGTATCTGTGGTCTGTATCCCATTGAGAAGAGCCTATAAAGCTCCCAACCCCGAGTGTCTTCCATGGAGTTTTCTAGGGAGGACACAGTGCAGCATTTCAAAAATCCTGAAGCCCTCAGTGAGAAGATACTGCTTTAAAATGGTGAGAGGAAAGCCTGGGAGCTGTTGCAGAAGAAAATGCATACACACACCCCTTAGCACTCATTACAGTTGCAAAGACAGAATTCCAGACTCAAAATAATACAATATTGTCTCTCTTGTTCTGTTACAATTGGCTGTTTCAGCAAAATGTAATAACAAAATCAAAATAAACACCACTGATGAACTTCACTGCTGTCCTCTCAAAAAGCAATGTCTGCCAATAATTACATTCATTCTACTGCCACTGCAACACAGGAAAGTCGGATCAGCAGCAGGTGAATTATAAAATTATAACCAGCAGCACTGAAATGATAATCTTATTTTGCTGTAAAAACTAAAAAAAAAAAAGTAAAATTTAAAAGGCTGTATTTTGTTATACATATTTGTGTCATTAATTATATCAAAACACATCTAGATGTTGATGATACTTCAAATATACTGTGCAATGAAATATATGAAACAACTTTTTAAGTAATCGATTACTCATTCCCATACTTGATAAGAAAACAAATATTATACTAACTTATTAATTTTATGCTATGAAAAGCATCATATTCTGAAAGTGGTAATTTCTTTCCACTACCTGTTTGTAGCATCCTGCTTCCAGTCTAGCAATTTAGTAATTCAGAGTTTCATCTGCGAGGGAAAAGATTTGAGTAGCTACAAGAAAGTGCAACTACAAGAAGTGTCTTGTAGTTGAAAGACAGATGACAGCAGGATGGAACACAGAACCAGAATATTTTAGAAGTCTAAAATTTTTCTTCATATTGATATAATATGGACAACAGATGGGTTTTTAAATGCAGCTCTCGATACAACTTTGCATGTGAGAAGCAAAATAATTTGGAGTTCACGGGAACAGGAGCAGATTGTTCTGTGAATCCAGTTGGTATCATTCTACACCCTTAAATTCTCCTGCAAAATACTGTAAGCAGAACAGCAGGAGTCCCAAAATTCCCCATGTTGGCTCCAGCTCAATAAGCCATTCCTATTCACAAAGTATATAACCATATACTTAACTTCAGGAGAATGTGTAGGACCCAGTGATTTCACTACAACTTAGGAATCTGCCTGAAATTAAAGTTTCTCTTAGGGGCTTTTCTAATGAAGCACCAGATTCATCTGGCAGATATTTGTGCTGAATTTCTCTCATGCCTTGGCTGCTGACTGCACCTTACCTAGGATATTTTTCCTCTTAAGTAAAGGAGATAGAACTGAACTCCAAAGCTACATGTAGCCTGACGTTTGCAATAACTTCAATGTCTAATACCATAAATACTATGAGCAGAGGCGCCCATAGCAAATGGCACAACTATCAGTTTCTCCGAGAATGGTCACTTAAAAACAGACACAAACGAAAAAAAAAAATTAAGGTTCAAACCCCTCAGTCAGTTTTAGCACAAAACCCTTATTGGCTCCCTGTGGATCAATTTCAGAGTACAGCATCTGTCCACAGGACATCTCTGTAAGACAAGGAAGTGGAACTGTCATGAAGAGAACACTGCACAACAGTGATACCACTGTGCCTCATTCATATTTATGAACATAACTCGCATGAAAATCAGTGTAAGGTGGTGTGAATCTTGCCCCAAACTCATGAACTGTGTAGCAGAACCACGAACTGAAGCTGTAGGTACTGAGTCCCCGCCCAGCCTGCAAGTCACTAGACCGTACTTCCTTGGGTAGAGAACTACAGTAAACACATCAAGTCAGTTGTGTACTGCTGAGCTTGTGTGATCACACGTCACAGACAGCAAAACATGCCACCACCATAAACTCAGAGGTCTACTCCATGCATATGACATTGTCATTTCTAGTTTTGATGCAAAGCATTCCAATTCCCAGTGCAAACACATGCATTTAAAGCAGTTTTTCAGATGGAATAGAATATACATTGAAGCAGCGAGTGTTATTCTAGTTTTCAGAGTATCTTCACAAAATGGTTATAAAAAACCTGCCATTACCATTTTAAATCTACAAGAATGACACATCAGCAGAAACAAAAAAAATTTCTTTCTCAGTAGTGCAACCAGGCACCTTGTTGCATGCAGTATGCCAGGAAAATGGACTTGTTGCAGGGGGAATTGACTGGCATAAGCACAACAGGAAGGATTTTAATCTACAAGCACTGCACCGTGGAAAGCAACTGCACTAGGAAGCATGCTCCATGCAGATAAACCAAATCTTTCATGGCGCACTCAAAAAAACAACTCCATTCACAAAGTAAACCTTGTGACAAACATCTCCAAAGTTTGGGAAGGTTCAAAACCAGGGCCTGCCAAGGCAAAAAGCAACAGCACACCTGTTTTTGCAGGGTGAAACCTGTTCTCTACAACAGAGAAGGGTGTTGTATTGGAGCTTCCAAAGAAACATGCACCATGGCAACACTACTATGGTGTTGAACTCGCCTTGGTGAGACTGATGGTGAAACCAACACAATCCCACCCTTGTCTACAACCGAACAAAAGCTTTTGCTTCTCATGCCCACAAAGAGTGAAACCATCATGACTTGTGACCTGCCTCTCCTAAAGCAGTGGCAGGTTCACAAGGGACTGGCTGAGGGGGAGCAGGACTGCAACAAGCGCAATCGCCAGGCAAACACTTCCAAATCCATTCTTATGGCAAGGAGCTAAGACCTCACACCACTCAGGTTACGCATTATACAAATTTCAGTATTACCTAGGGTCCAATTTTACACACATGCAGCACTGGGGAGGTTGTGTTGCAGCAATACAACATGGAAAAGGGGGTGGCCTTTGCATGGCTCCAGACACCATACCGAGGCCCATAGTGCAATCAGAGTTAAGAGGAAATAAGTCTGCAATAATGAGAAGATTTGTTTAAAATTCTCCCATCTTAATCTATTCTTTTTTTGTATCAGTCTTACTGTAAATTTGTTTGAGATTTTTTTTTAAATGCTTCAATCTGCTAAGAAAAGTCTTCTTGCAGATGGACTGGTAATGAAATACAAATAGAATGCTTAATATGAAAAATGTAATGCACAGCATATTTTTTTCCTTTACTTATTTCATCTTAATTTGCACCTGGTCATTTTCATGCTGAGCATCTCATTTGGTTAAATAATTAATGTAAATTAAATGTCACCTTTTTTTAACAGGCAAAAAATTGTGAAACTGAGTTGGTAATTGTTTCAAGTCCTGCCACAACATGGAAACAACTTGATAACCTGACAATATTTAAGGGTTTGAATGAACAAGATACACAAAAGCAAGGAAAATGAAACTGTGTACAGCAACTTACAGGGCAAGAAATCTCTCTTTGCATGGCCTTATGACCTGGAGTAGCAACCTCTGAAGATCTATTCAAAGACCTCAGGATGTGAGAATTTACTCCTGAGCAAGTCACTGCCTGCTCATGCATAGAGATGCACCCCCTCCTTGTCCGTGCATCAGTGCCACTCGTGGCAAGTAACTTTCTTCCATCCAGCAGCCACTATGCTGACCCTGCTCTGCTCATGCACAGATTTCAACAGAAATTGCACCAGAATCAAGGCCAGCCCCCACCTCCCACAGCACGTGGAGAACAACCCTCACTCCTCACAGGCACCGATCCCAGCTGTGCTCATCTGCCGTGGCAGCATCCTGTGCCTGCACAGCCCAGCTCACCCCCCATGGGCCCTCAGCCCACCCCTGGATGCCCCCAGCAAAAGCCAGCAGGCACAAGCTCTCACCTGGCAAGACAAGGCAGCAGGGAGCCACAGCAACACCCCTGCAGCAAAGCTCATCTCATCAGCTACCGAAACACGGGGTGGAAACTCCCACGGGTCCCGTGATGCTCCCTCAGACCCTCCTGGCTTTATACAAGTCATGGCTCTTAACAAAGCTACCAGGACTTATCCAAAAGAGTAAGGGAAACTCAAGTAAAGTACACTCAAGTAAAAGACACTCAAACCCTCCTACGGTAGCCACAACAGAAAAGTGCACCAACAAAAATGTTAATAATTTTATAAGCTGTCTCTACACAATGTTCATCTGCATCAAGTAAATCATGGAGTTGCAGAAAGGACACAACCATTAGTCAGACAAAACCCACTACAGAGTCAAAAGTAATAAATACTGGAGCTGATAGAAACAGAAAGCATTTGATGAACTCTAATTTTGGTTTCCATCATGCAGGTTTTCATCATCATTTCAGGAAAATATCTTTCTCTCCCTACAAGGTCTTGGTGTCCTCATGTGCCACTATTTCGATTCCCAGCTCTAAGCTTCTGCTGCTGTAACAGACTAAGTCCATTCAGTATGATAAATGAAAATTCTCCACAAGCTTGAAATTTATTTTAAGTTTTCATAAAAAAGCAAGTTTCTTCTGAAGGATGTTGCACTGGCAATCCAAAAGGAATCCTGCATTTGTTTGGAAAATAAGGACATACCAAGAACAACATGGTCCACTTCCTTAGAGCGCCTTTTTGACATCCCTTGGCCATGACCTGGATGGCCTCCTGTGTGAGAAAACACTCATTTCCATCTGTGCTTGTTCATCCCCTCGTCTCCGTGCTGAGGTTATCAGCACTGGTGCCGGCTACAGCAGCAGCTTACAGAGGCTGCTTGTCACTGTAACATCTCAGCTGTCACCTGCACCAAGGTGCCATCAGCCACCGTGTTCATATACATACATGGCAGCGCAGGAAATCATTAATATCAGCACTCATTTTTGGCCATCTGTTGTTAATAACAATAAAGTTTAAAAGTACAGGAGTTTATAACCCTATGCCACAGTTTACAGCTGTTTCATCTACAGATTAGGCAAAGGAAGAATACATAATTATTTGGTCAAAATGAGCGGGAGAAGGACAGTTTGAAGGGGAATTCAGGAGCCCTAAACCATTTCTTTCCAAAATAGTCATTATTCCTACTCTTTACCTGAAGACCTGTTATTCTTGCACTTTTATTTCCTGACATTATTATTTAATATTTGTATACATGCCACTAAAGCAAAAAGTCATCCCAGGCTTAACAACTCAGCATGACTTTGAAGATCAAGCCTAAGTAACAGCAGAGAAAATTGTAAAGTAAATATTATTAAAGGAAAAATTAACTTTAAATCAATTGCTTTTATTCTAATGCATTCATACAATCATTTGCTTCTCCTTTCCATAAACTGATTGTAAAATCTCTTGAGACAGAGGACTGTTGTGTTATACACATGCCTAATGATACTATACGGGCATATTAAAAAAAGGAAGGAAAAAGATTTATATAACACTTTACAGGGGCAATCACAGCTCATCAAGTTATTTTCTTTTACATGCGAAATCCGACCCATTTAAGGGAATTTTCCCATTTATTATCCCAGAGGAAAAAGAAGGCAGGGGGTTGGGTTGGGGTGGGGGGAATTTGGCATGCACATATACAAAACCCTTCCAAGAACTGCTCATGCCTGAGCAAATTCACTCTTCTGTCTGTTAAACATTCCCATCCCAAGATTTGTTCCAAGACATATCCTCCTAACGAATAGCTGGACCTTGTCTGTACAGCTGGGAGTACCAAGACACAGCATTTCATCTCCAAACCCAGTCATATCCTATTCTGCAAAAGGTTGAGTGCTGTTATTTCTTTGCCTATCTTGCTTCTTCCTGCTAGCAAGCATCTCACCAGGCATGATTCATGTTACATAACTCCAGCTTGTTAAAAACAGCAGCTATGTAGCTAGGTAGTACGAAAGATTAATGAGGTAAATGCAGAAGTTGTTTATTACAGAACCCAGACAAAAGCTGCTCCTTAAATAATATGCCTATGCAACTTTAAACAAATGAATAAGCCACTGCACCAGCACTGTTTACATTCAAAGTTAATTAAATCTTTCAAATTCAGGATACTGCACTCTAGACTACTCAGTGTCGCTTCTCATGCCACTATATGCACTCCCTAGTGCATATGTGTTTTATTTTTTAAAACTGACCCTCTCCGCCCCCTCAGTTAGAGAATAACAGCTGAATTCTGAATCAGTCAATTTCACTCACAAAAACGCTGTATTGCTTTAATGTTCTGGATGACTATGCTAAGACAGAATCCTCCTCCCTGAGTTAGCAGCAAAATGCTCGTGTTTTGCAAATAACCATTTTTACTCATATCCCTGTTTTGGTTATGAAGTGTAAAAGCAGCAGCCAGGGAGGGTGAAACAGGCTTCCTGTCAATGCTCTGCAAGAAGCCAGCCTCTATATTGCAGCAAGGCAAAGAAATCTGCTCAGGCCCTGTATGCCCAGCATTATTCAGCACTATTGGGACCACGTTCCAGGATCCCTCAATGCCCACCTGACAGTGTGTCCTCTACACTAAGGTAGTGATATGGTCTCCCCAAGGCAAATCTTCACCTGACCATCCTGGTCTTTGCAGCTCAGCAGTGTCCAGTGACATGCTCCATGGAGCAAGCCATTGCTACATAACTGTATTGTCTTCTCAGTCACTTCTCCAGGGAGGGGGGAAAAAAAAAGGGGGGGGGGAGGGGGAATAAAAAAAAAATAATTCCGAAAGAAAAGAAAAGAAAATTACAAAGCTCGTATTTCTAGCATCGCCCCCCTAGCAGTGCAATAGGGAGGCGACTGGCTGCCCCGGGGAGGAGGCAGCAGCAGTGGGGGCCTGTGTGAGCACCAGCTGGCTGCCAAGCCCAGACCTGAAACTAGGTCTCAGCCCATTCGACTGCAGAGGAAGGGAGGGGAGAAAAAAAAAAAAAAAAAAAAGCAGCAGCACTTTCTCAGAGCAGGAAGAAGGGGAGGCCACGAGCGTTTCCTGTTGTGCAGCTGAAACAAGCAAAGACGTCATTTCACTTACGCTCCCTCAGGGTGTCAGCAGATTGAGGGCCAAAGTTCAGTCATTTCCAATGCACCGCAAGGAGGGAGGTTTTGGAGGAGAAACCAGCAGTGGCTTTATTGCTAACAGTGTTCTCTGCACTTGCATAGCAAAACAGCTAAGCAGTCAGCTGCAAAGTATCGTATGTGACTAGAAACAATATTTGTGCAGGAGCCATGCTGCTCTTGTTTTACTGGTACAGCTTGTGTAAGAATATTACTGCAATATAGAAGTAGAATTAAATATTACTACAATATCAAAATGCATTCAGATTTTTTCTGCAGTCCGTATTTCTGCAAGCATCTGGAAATCAAGCCTTACGTTGCTTTGGATCCTATGAAGTAAAGCATGTTTTGTAAATGCATCAGAGGCACAGCTGGTGGGTAAAACTCCAGGATTCCCTTGTCAGATATGGCCGATAAACTGGCAGAGTGAACACAGAGCCTTCTTTTCAAATTTGCCTCTGTCTTTCTGAAGCAGGTAAGGTCCCAGCTTAAGGAAAAGGGTGAGGATGCAGGAGTTGGGTAGTGGCCTGTGGATGTCCAACACCTGGTAACTGTTTGTCACCCAGGCTGTCCACCTAAATGTAAGAAAATCAGTATAGTTGGCAAGCACAGGGGGAATCTGAACTGCAATCTTACCCACCATTACTACCTTCTTAAGCTAAAAATTAGAAAGACTTTTTAAATGGAAAGCATTGACAAGAATCCAAATGAAATTCTTGTCAGAATTTCAGGAGGTTTCAGAGTCTCCACCCACCAATGGAAGTTTTAAAGTACAGTCTGAACAACCACCTGTAGGAAATGCTTTGGTTATAGCTGATCCTCTCCTGGGGCAGAGGGATGCACAGGCTTACAGTACACTCTCACTCACGAGACACATTATAGAACCATTTTTGATAGTCTCTGAACAACATGTTAAAACACAGTGATAAATACAGTCATTCCACAATAAGCATGTCCCGGCGTACATCAAACATGACAGACTGGGTAGCAGTGCTCCACTTGATAGAAGTTGTTTTTCAAATAGAGGTACTTAACAAACCTCAGCGAAAAAGGTTACAAGGAGTTTGGAAAATGCTCTTCTGAATTCTCTTCTCATACCACCATCACTAGCTGAAGAGAGTATTTTTGCCTTATTTCTGCAATAACCACCCTGTGGTCACACCGGGAACTGAAGCCAGTTTTCGGCCCTAGTAATTCAGCATAATAGAGCTGAAACTAGGGAATCACCAGACTGTATCTTGGATATATTGTATCTTTCATGGGACATAAGCAGTGTCACTAGCTAACCAAAACTGCTCATTTTACTAAAATAAGGTCAGATACAGTATTTTAATTATTTAGAAACTAAATATTTTGGATATACTTTCAAACACATTATTCTACAAGGATACAAGTTGGTTTGGTTGTTTACGACGTTGTCCTTTAGAGGTAAATTTTTCAAAGGTAATTTATCTCTAAGATTCATTGCCAGGTAGCATGAAAAAACCTCTACTGCTTTTTTGTTCTGACATTAGCTTGAAAACTTAATCCTGAAGTTGTCAACCTGGCACTAATAATCAGGACTTTTTTCAATATGAAAGATTAAGCAGACAAATTAGTCTTTGGTGTTGAAAATGATTTGCAGTACACAGGCATCAACCGCAGTAAAGATAGTTTGGATTAGTTCAGTCAGAGAAAAGTGATCGGACTCTCACCTGTAAAACTGCGGCTGCTGGAACAGAATCCAGCCCATGTCATACAAAGTGGGTGTAAGTAGTGACATTCTCCTGAGAGGAGGAAAAGGGGGATGAAACCTTCAAAAGTCCTGTAAGAAAGCTTCCGCTGTGAACAGCATCCTAAACAACACATATAAGAGCCATTCGACTTTCTGAAATCTGACCACTTGGTACTGCACTCACTCAGAACAAACCTGGCCAACTATTTTTAGACCCATGTCCAAGAACGAAGGAAATGCACCGACAATTTTGTTCTTCTGACCATACAGAGACAACTGGTGCATGGCACAGCAGCAGCAGCACAGGGCCAGGCTGTGTAACCACCAGGCACTGCCGTGCCATATCACAACAAGCTTTTTCCACACATCTATGGCTGCCTGTTGCAATACAGCGTTTGCTGAAGAACACAGAATACAAGGAACAGCAGTGGATTCACACACCCATCCATGTCCTGACAGTTAATTTCCATGTAATTGCACCTTACCGTTCTAGTATTAAACCATCTCTGCCATGGTTTGAGAAAGTGAAATATGCTCTCTGCAATATCCAAATTCGCTGTATCTGTTGTACTGTGTTTTAACTCATCAAAGAGTTAAAACTTACAGCAAAGAGACAGATGGAAACCGTGACCTGGTCTCACTGACAGTGCCCTTGCTACACAGATGAACACACTCGCCTTTCCACTCCAAAACAGATATTGGTTGTGGTTGGCTACTTACAAAGTATCTAACACCTTTACTGATCCCCACAAACTCAGTTACACTTTTACCTTTTTAAAACCCATCCACACAATACTTTTAACAAAGCCGCTATAGTGTATCGCTTGGGAATTCAAATTATGCACAAGATTTTTATAATTCTTCCATTTGAAGAGAAGTTCGGGTAGAAAAGCCATTATCTTGAAATTTTTTGCTGTTGAACTGTCACATCACTAAGGGAATTCTCTCAAACGATCCTACAAGCAGATAATTAAAATATCCTGCACCAATTTTGTAACGAAAATAAGGCAAACAAAGATGACAAAGTCCAAGTTGCCAAAACACTTGATAGCAGGTCATTATTTATCTTCAAAATATTTGTGGCAAAAAACAGAAGTGGGGGCAGGGGGGGCTTGTTTCACTGTGAACCTGGTGTGTTCACACTAATTACAGCAGTACAGAGAATGCAGGAGGAGAGTCTGCCCATGAAGGGCACAATCCAGCCACCAGTGGCAGCAACTGGAAATTCCCAAAGTATTCCCCATCATTTTGTCTCCTCATTTACTGCACTCAGCTGTCTCATGCCATGCTCTCCTGCCCCAGCAGGACACTTCCACCAGCACTGGTCTCTCATGCCGGGCTCCTGAGGGGATCAGTCCCGGGCACGGGGACAAGCAGCCTCCATCCCATTCAGAAACTACTGGGAAATTCTACATTGCCAAGAGAAACATTCCAGTTATATGGCAAGGTTTGGGTTCAGGATGAAAACATTAAACTTGAAATGGGATAATCCCATGGAGTGCAGATGTGTGTCAGTGTCTGTAGAGACATAATGCAGAGTGTATTTGTGTTTGTGCTGTGTCTATACATATTTACAGAAGCACTTATGCACATGTGAGTGTATAGATGCAAAATAATATGTAGACATCTAAATATATAATTATATATATACTCACATTAGAAGTTCATATATAAATTGATTTGGCCAAGTGGTACCAAAACCCTGCGATTGTAATTATCTTTTATATGCAATGGCTTATGGAGATTCTTTGGGCAAAACATATTAAGTCCTGGAAGCTAAGTGAGGGAAAAGGCAAGCCCTTATTTTGTGGCTTCAAGTATTTATATTTTATTTCAAATGTCTAATCAAGACAAAGAAGATCTGAAACCCATGTTTAAGAACCTGAAGTTTTCTACAATAAGTAACCTAATTTCCAGAAACCATAAGCTATTGCTAAAATACTTATTTAAACTGCTTTCATGGAAACAAAGAGAAAACACTTTAAAAATGTTAAAAATATCGAATCAACTTGACTGCTTCTGTATCCCATGGATTCAACAAGATCCTAGGCAACAACAATATTTAGAATAAATATTTTTCTTATGGGAATAGCATTTTCACTCAAATTGACCAGATGATATCAATTAAAAAAACAAAGATTAGATACAGAAAACACATCTACTGACTTGAAAACTAAACCATACTTCAATGGTACAAAGCTTGTTTAAGAAGACATTGACTTTTTCTTTTAAAGATCTTCTTACTTCTAAGTGGAAAATGGTTTTTTCCCCTTGCACTATGCTTGAACTAATTTCAATCCAAGTGATGAAAATCTCTTCCCTAAAACTTCGGAGAGCACACCCTACTCAGTGTAAAACACTGCACTCATACACAAATATAAGGCTGAGTATATCCAAGGCAAATCCAGTACTGAGTCCAACTTCTGCACTTGGCCTATATGCACACCTTAAAAAAAAAGAGAGGAAGAAGAAGAGCGACATAAATAAATACAAACCAGTGATACAAAAATACAGTAACTTTCTACGCAATATACCATCTGTTCCCCCAGAAAAGCATGCTGCATCAAGCCACAGGGGCTACAGCTATGAAAAGCCCTTGTAGAAGAGCCAAGTTCTGTAATGAGCAGTTTCAGAAGCTGTGGAGAACTGTACCAACCACCACAGTAAGGAGGCAGGCTGTGATACGCTCGGTGGGAATCGCCATCCCCCCCTGTTGTGGCCTGGGGTTACCCCAGCTGCCACAACATCCTCAGAGAGCTCCCCAAATGTTGCAAACCAAGGGTCAGAGGTTTACAGCGTACCAGGAAAGCTGGGCCGCACTGTGGAGCAAGCACTACTTGTTTGAGGATGTGGTGTTTTGCCATGGGTTTTTACGGGAAAGTTTTGTCTCCAGAGTTACAGACACAGTAAACTGGATTTCCCCCACCACTCCACAGACCACACCTCCACTGCTGCTGCTCCCTTCTCATGGACTGTGGATCTAGGATCGGCAAACAAATAGAAATAGTTTCCAGAACATGGGAACAGGCACCCTAGCACGCCTGCTGCCCTTGAGGCACACGAAAAGCAGGAGCTGCTGTTGCATGCCAGATGCTTGCTCACTGTTGTGTGCCTTACAGCAAACGGAGCGAGCGTCTTCCAGCCACTTGGGCACAGAGGCAGGCAGGAGAGACCCAGATCAAAGAAGTGCTAAGGGGTGCTCTGTTATGGTTAAGAGGGCCAAGTAAGGTGTGTAGGCCACTCCTTCCAGCTGGCAAAGTCTCAGGTACTCAGGATTGTGTAGCAAGAATTTCCTTCTGCCGCTCCTATTGTTACTCATTACATGTGCATTAAAAATCATATCCAGCCTTTCCAGACTTCGGTTGCATTATCACACCAAGCACAGACTTTAGGGCAAGGTCTCAGTTTTGTAAACTATGCTTATAGAGAATTTGCTTGTGTTCCCTGCCACCATCCCCAGAACAAACGATGGAATTGCAGAACCCTGGGCAATTAGGAGACCATACGTGGACTGGAGGGAATTCATGAACCAACACATTATCACAGCTCTCATTAATAAAATAATAAACTGCAATTACAGTGGGTTGTACACATACCTTAGGGTATGCAATAAGGCACAAATTTAAAAATGGAATATTTCCAACAACCAACAACAATTTAAACAGGCAAGGATCCTTATCAAACAATTAGGTTACTCAAGAACTACTCCAATAACTGGCCCTTTTTGCCCAGGGTTATGCATTCTAGAATCATGTCATAAGCTTTCGTTGAATTAGGCTTTTTCCTCTTCCTTTTTTATTTCGTTGGTACTGTTAAAAAAAAAAAAATCCTCATCTCCCCTCTAATCCACCCACCAGATGAGGTGCAAGATTTTATTTGAAATTACATCCAAAATGGGGAAGTGCAAAGAAAAACTCCATTATCAGGGATAACCTACTTCAGTTTGGTGCTACTGGGCTACAGGAGGAGGAGCAGATACACAGGGCAGGTAGAGTACACCAGAATGAACCAAAACCATGCAAACCTTTTGTATATATTTTTATCTTTCCTTTTATGCTGAACCATACCAGAAACAGAAAAAACAAACAAAAAACCAACAACCAAAGAAAAAAAACAAACCAACAAACTTTGAAATTATGCCACTTGGGAAAAAAAAAAAAAGAAATAAAAAAGGACATCATACACAAACAGAAATGAAATGCAGGTTTCTCATATCTTAATAATTCCAAAACCAGATAATGGGATTTCACTGGGGAGAGAAGCACACAGGACAAGTAAGATACAGCTCCAGCTCCAAGTTCCTTTTTCAGCTGGGTTATAACTACAAATAATAACAATAACAACAACAAAAAAAAGCTAAAACCACAGCTCTAAGCCAGTCAGTTGCAACACTTTCAGCTAAGACTTCATGCACTTTATATTCAAATCACAATGAAAGCACCTTGGGGTACATAATGTATTATTTTTTTTTCTAAAATACCTTATACCATCTGGCAATGTAAAGATCATTTCTGTTGAATCCCTTTCATTGCAGGTCCTCTCTGCCTAAAGTATCCAGAGGCTGTTTCCATGTAGACAGTTTTTCCAACATTCTCACCTAGTGTTACTATATTAAATGAAAAGCAAACCCTGCATGCTGAAGGTTTCCATTTATAGGCTGAGACAGTCACGAGAAGCACTATTTCAGCAGTACAAGTCCTAACTACAGCTGATGACAAAATCCTGGCCTCATGAAAAAAAAAATCAAAATCAATAACAACTTCCCATTATGCACTTTTATTGGTCAGGACACAATCCAAAATGACAGAATTTTCATTATATTCACAAGAGACAAGGTAGTTCACATGGTGTCACCAAGCTGTGCCAGGCACAGTTCAGTGTCATCTTCTCAGATATGGGGCACTGATTAGAAAACTGTGAGATGAGGGAAAAACTGAGGTTTTGTGTTGGCTCCAGAGAAAATGAAGGCCCAGCAACAAGATCCACGGTGGCACGATGCAAGTGCTTTTTAGGACAGCTTTGATTTCCATCACCTATTTGCACGCATAGTCTGCTCATGGATTGACTTTCTGGCCACTTCCCTACACCTGTGAGAGCTGGCACACTAGTGCAGCTCAGTGTGGAGGTGGGCGTCCCGCCAGAGGAGCAAGGCTCAGCGAGCACCATGCACAAGGTGAGTGTCAGGCACCATGGATGGCAGGGGCTGGGGAGTGAGCCCTTCTGAGCAGACTGAGTGACGTGACTATGTCCCGCAGAAACACGAGGATGTAAAAGGAATTCAAAGAGCTTCAGCTTAAAGGCAAACATCTTTATGGTCCAACAAGGCATGACCTTGGCTGAGCCAGTCACAGGCAGCTAAATGGGGCCATGCTCACTTACTGATGCTGCTGAATCCTCCTAGCAGCAGAGCACCAGGAGCAGTGGATAACATTTTAGAAAGATACTATGGGCAGACTCTGACACTCACCAAAGTGAGACCACAGCAGCTTCTCATTAAGAACTTAGGAGATTTTTTACCTTTTAACAACATGTGGCTGTGTACATGCATCTACATAGATGCATATGTATATGCATTTGTGAAATAAATGCTAACAGTCATACATAAATAATTCAAATAAATTTATTTCTTTTAAATATTTTCTTTGATAGTTAACCAACAGCAGAAGTTGAACCTACATGGAATCCAGGACAAATCTTCATCCCAGTGACAAAAAGCCAGACCTCCAACCATGAGCTCTCATGAAATTATTCCAGGTATATTGTACTATGAAGGAGACAGAACATGACTAGAGGTAAAAGTTATGATCACACATACATACACGAGTCTAGATGTATATACTTACACATGCATTCTTAAATATTTCTTCATATATTGTGGCAAACCCCCTCCATTTTCCGCTGTAATATGTTCTTTTTAAAGGAAAAGCATCAAAGCAGGAGCCAAAAAAATGCATTTTTTGGCTGATATAAAAAGACAAATATAATCCCATCACCTGCATGTGACACTGTCTGAATTAGGCAAGGAAACTGAAACACAGCTCTCTGTTTTCTAGTGTGTGAATCTGTAAACAGCCATCAGATGTTTTTATTACACTTTTGTCTCACCAGACAACCCACTTGACTGAGAAAAAGAGTCAAAATTAGTTTCATTTATTCTCCTGCTTACAACTTAAGTGGGTCGAACTATTGACTGGGATCAAATGATACTGCAAATAAATTAAATCAAAACCATGAATAAGCAAATGTAAAAATAAATACCTTCAAGCACTGAGCAAGCTAAGAAGCATCACATTCTGTGAGCAAGGTATCTGTGGAGATGTCAAAGTTGGAAGTTAGAGCATCTTACCACTGTATCCTTGAATGTGCCTTCCATAGGATCTTAGTTACTTATTGACACATGCTTGTACAACTTGAGACTGGACAGGGATTCTAAAGACTGCATTACTAAAATTCTGTAGGTTAGAGGGACATTGATCTGATAAAAATAACTTCCTGTATGCAATTATAATCCACTGTCAGTCACATTCAAACCTCTCCACTCCATCTTATTGATCTTCCCCTCTAAGCCTCATGCTCAACCAGCATACATCCAAAACTGTGTATTTAACATCCCTGCTTTCTTCTATAAATAATAAGATTGTGAGTGAGAAGGAAAATTTAAAGATTTCTCTCATATTAATTCCATTTGTGGAAAGTATGCTGCACTGAACTTTTGGAGAAGTATGCAGAAAGGAACTCCAACATCCCATGTGTTTTCTCTTTCCTGCCATGCACAGGGTGATCTGAGGAGCAAGGGAACAAAAGTCAGGATACATCTACTGCAAGCTACTTCACTGTTCCTACAGAAGAATGAGCAAAGACCCCAGACACACTACTATAAAGCATCACACAGAGGACACAGCCCAAAATAAAAGCAAAGGTTCTTCCTGTACACTCATTTTTTACAAGTGAATGTGTCCAGTCCAGCCTCCCATTATGGAGGGTTCAGGCTTACCAGCCTTGGATGAGGAAATCTGTACAACCCAGAAGCAAAACAAGTATTTCCAAGCTGGCATGTAAACGCATCTTCTCCTTGCTCCAAAAAGAAAAATGCTTCCATTCCACTCTCTATTACTTTCTCACCTCTCCTACAAGCCTGTTCATAAAGGTAAGATACAGAGTGATTAAATTTTTTCCATGAAGAGATCATTAATTTAATAGAATCAGTAAACAACTACATGAGTTGAGCTAAAAACCAGAGAAAATGAATGTATTGTGTGTCATTGTTTTGCCTCCCCACATTTCACAGACCAAAGTCCTGTCAGAGCAAAGGAAGGTGCTGTCATATACTGTATATCAGTTCCAATTTACAACCTCATATGTTTAGAAAAAAACAGCTGACTCAAAATTGCTCTACTAATTACTCCAAATCATGTAGTCATTTTACTAATGCGTGGCTGACGATGAAGTTCTTCACCAATAATTAACATTACTCACTACAATGAATTAGGTCAAAGATGAGCACAATTTGTGTATTTAATTAGTAATTAGGTAAATCAGAGATTAAAAATATGTGACATATCAAACATGCAGATAACTTACTGTACCAACTTCACGGTCCTCTTGATCCCAATATTTTCTATCATAAAAACCAACTGCAGAGGTAGCAACACTGCATTTGGTATCACTCTATCTCTAAAATAAATACCTTTCTGTCAGTTTGTATTTCACTAACATCGTTTCCTCCTGAGCCTGTTATATAAACTCCTATCCTTACACTTATCACAAATTTCTTCAGATGTATCAGTAACATCCTGTTAAGCCTGTATCAAAATTCAACTGTACCTCACAAATTAAATACATGTAGCTTATCCATTATTTAAACCTTAAGAAGTCAAATATTCTAGCCAAACAGCTCTGTGAAAATATTCACTAACTTTTAAAAGGATTTTGCTACAATTACAGGACCAAGCATAAAATAATGGAAGAGACTGCAAGTTTTGTTTGACACAAGTTTAGTAAGAACATAGGAAGAAATTAAATTCACAGAGCTTTGAAGAGATTTTAAAGCAAAATCTCTTTACTCAGAGCCTAATATTATAGCCACACCTGGTGATCAAAACAGATTATCATATCAAGACAGCAGCAAGATGTCCAACCTTACAGTCTTGTAGTTGATAGTTTAATCCTATTTTTACCAAACTGTAGAAACTTTTATTGACTTACACAGGACAGAGAATTTGGCTGTAGGAGTCTATGAATGTCCTGCCAAAGACAAAGGCCTTTTTCACTAAAGAACTATTTTACTTCAGACAAATGTACTTAAAAGGCTTTTCATAAGCACTTTCAGAAATTGCATTCATAAACATATGATTTCAGAAATTGCATTCATAAACATAACTGATTTTAAATGGGAAAAAGTCAAAATCTATTAATCTCTATTGTTACAGAAGACCAGTATTTGATCTTCTTTTCTAAAACATTAACACAACAGTTGTAGAAATTCAGCTCTCAAGATGCATCAGTGTTTCACAGGTGTCACACAGGACTCAGTTGAACACTGTCATCATGCAGAGGTGTCAGTGAACCACGGGCCTGCACCACGCTCTAGGGCGCCTCTTTTTCACTGCTAATGCTTGTGCAGAAAGAAGGAAAATCACATCAGCCCTCACAAAAATTGACAACAGTTAGGAGCAAATAAAGATTTTATTTTTCAGCTAACTAAACTATTTATTTGGGCTGTCTTTGAGAGACAAGGAACATAAAACTCCACATACTTCTAGAACTTTTGTAAGCAGACTACACTCAAAATGAACTACACTGACCTATGAAGACTGCTAATACATGCCAGCAACTTACATCTCTGTTGAATACTGACTTTGGTCTAAACTAAATACTTTTTGCTCTAACTAAATAGTGTCACGTCTTGTTGTCAAAGAAGGGTAGCCTCGGTTATTATTTCATACTATTCTTTCTTGACACACTACACATGTTTTGTTTTAATGAAAGCCATGAACAGAAAATACATGAATACAGAGACTGGGACATTTATCTTATTTAAACAAACAAAAATGACAAAAAAACCACATCAACATGCAAGAAAACCCCACTGTCTAATAAAACAAATTTTGGTAACCCTGATCCTGTGCCATTAGATTTTTTAAACTTAAGGGCTCCTTTCTGCCTAAGCACAGATACTGCTCTACTGAAAAATTGATCAATAAGTAATACTATTTCAACAAAATTCTCTGATGTTATATCATATCTTACACTGTGCAGTTAGAGTTTTCTTTCGGCTTTTTACAGTTCTTTAGCAATACTATTCTCTGTAGTCACAAAAGTCTAAACTTCACCATAAATTACAGAAAACAACTTGGAATTTTTCTGCTTCATTTTTTTATACGTATTTTCTTATGAAGAGAGTCAAACTCTACTGCACTACTTTTAAAATGTCACCTGACACTGTAATTTCAATTCCCGTTTGCTCCTCTAGTTTTCACTTTTCTATCAAACAGAACTATACATGCAAATTACCTAACTGCTTTTCTTTGTGTGGAATTTCCAATTAACTACTACCTGAAAAAGAAACTTTCTGTAGCAGTCAAACCTTGAATTTCTCCTGTTTGACACAACAGCAATCAAGCCATGCCTGTCAAAAAATACTGAACATACTTCTCCCCCTGTTTTGCAATTTTAGATTTGTAGATTTTAGCTACAGCTGCAGCAGTTTATTAAAACTTCCTTAAGTTGCAATTAAGTGAACTTACACATTTAAGAAAGATGTATTCTTTACTATTCTTTTTTAGGTTTGCAGGATCAAATTTCTTGTACATGAGTTGCATTTTGCAGACTCTTTAAGTGTATTAGGGCAGAACTATGAACAAATAGAGAAAAAAAAGCAAAACAAGAAAACAATTTTCTGTAAAACACAAATTGAGGTGCAACAAAAACCCATATGTACATGCAGTGGCCATAAACTCATTACCTCCTACATTATTACACTACTTGTGGTTTTCATGTCATATTTAGAAAGAACTTTTCTGCTGAAACCAAGTTTACACTGACAGCGATAGAATGTGAATAAATATACTCAGAAAAACGGGATATTACCACTATACAAACTGGTCATATCAGTATAACCACGTACCAGGGGAATTTACATCAGATAATTAAATCCATATTTGTGCACTGTATTACTTTAAGAAAACCACTCAAGTGGCACATTTTTGGGTAGGTATGCCCTGAGACTCCCATCCAGAGAAAGTGAAGGGGGAAAAATGCATGCACAGGTTTTTGCTTATTCAAGTAAAGGGCGATATCCGGGTTGAAAAAACAGTAAGAAATATCCAGGGTAGAACAAGGAAATAGGGAAACATAAGCAATCCTGTGACCAAAACCAGCGTGGTCCACACTCCATTGCTGTTACCCTGGCATACAGAGAACAGAGTGACCATTTTGCAGCTGTACAGAATGTGCCTAAAAGACAAATGAAAACAAGCATCCAGAATTCACAATACTTCCTCAGAGGAAAAAGCAGCTCTTATGTTTAGATCACATCAATGATGGCAAGAATTTAATCACAAGACAATAAAAAATGCAAGAGATTCCTGACAGACAAAATTGCATATGGTACTTTAATGTCTTATTCTAGATTGGAATTTTGAAACACTGTATAAGATTGTTCCCCCTACTTATATCCCCTTGCACCTTTTCCATGCTCATAGCTTTGCATGAGATTTCTTGGGGACAAACCTTACTGGGAACAACCTACTACAAATGAGTAAGGAGGGTAAAGCCAATTGTTTAATCTATGAACAAAGCAGAGTGGTGAAATAAGATGCCTATGATACCTCCCACTTGCTATTTCAATAAAAAGAAAAACATTTTTTAAAACCCCAGATGTTTCCAGACATTAACATATTCTTTAATTTCACTAATGATTTCTTAAACAGGGGCTTGCTACTTGGTTGCCATGGAAAAACTTCTAATATTTCTATTTACAGTGGATTTTTTCTCTCAGGCTGTCAGACCAGCATTTTCACAACTGCTAATTTCACTTGAGAATGAAAAATATGGCCACAATGAACTGCTTTTTAATATTTCCTGCTGAAATAGGGGAGTTGTTGCAAAGTCTTATAAAAGTTTTTAAGAGCCCAAAAGAGAAACAAGGCTGTACAAAGCTGCTATTTCCTATCAGAATGGCATAACCAGCCTGAAACACTCATTGTTCTATCATAATTCTGTGCTACTTTATTTAACTGTAGCATCCAAAATTACCAACCCATTATGTGAAAAATACTATTCTCCATTTTCCGTCTAGCTTACACTTCCCCTTGCTGCTTCTTCACTATTTTAGCAACTGCTAGATATTCTATTGAAGGGGGGAAAATACCAAGAAACCAAAACATCCAAGCAAACAAAAACCTTCCAACAAACAAATTGTTAAACTACAGGAGAAAGCCAAATAACTTTAAAAATATCTAATCTGTAATACTACTTCAGAGATGCTGTTTAAGAAATCTTGAGAAAAAATAGCCTGCCCCTTTAATTAAAAAAAAAAAAAAAAAGGAATTTTTAAAGCAATTTCCTTGTAACTTATCGGACCTCTTTCAAATAACAAAGGTATGCAGCCTCTGCACTCAACACTCCTGTTCAGCTCCCAAAAGTATTAACAATTAACTCTACCTGAAGTCTTTAACTTGTAAGAATAATAATAATTACGCATTCCTCCTGCTTGGAGGACCAATAATTTAAAACCACATACTGACGGTCTGAGAAAAAATGGATAAAACATTTTCTCTTTACCCTGTGTGAAGACCATTGGCATGGGCCAGATTCATGATGGGACCTAAGACAGAGGAAGTCAGTACTCAGCTCTGGCAATTTACCTGCAATTCTTAGGCAGAATCAACTACAGACAAGTAGTACTTGCTGAGCTGTACTTACAGAGCTGGATAGATAACTATCCATATAACCAACCACAGCTTATTATAAACACCACCACACTCAAATTCGAAAGACAGCAAGACATATTTCATAATCCAAGTCACATTACTGTGACTTATACATTATTGTGACTTGTATACAGGAATACTCTTAAGTGGCAAGCATTCTTCTCTTTCATGGGTAAGTATTGCAGTCTTTCACTAAGTAAACCACTTCTGCTAGGCTCCTATATTCCCACTACCTTACCCAATAAGGTTAAATTACAAAAGCAGTAACAGTAACCACCCCTGCTGTTGACCAAAAATGATGAGCAGGGGGACAAACAAAATGGTACTCATTACTTTCACTTCTGTTTAAATCCAATTGACCTTTATCCTCTCTGCAAAAAGCACCTAAAATAAATGAATAAGCAAAGAAACTTCTTTGGCAAAATGCTCAACTATAAATGTCCTGCTTTAAAAACGTCCAGCTTAGTTACAAACATGCAGACCAGGGTCATAAATTAGCTCATACAACTGAGTAGAGCCAATGGTATTAGAAATAGTTAAAAGTCAAAAAAGAATAGCCTTGTAGGGTGCCACCACATAAACTAAACATGATATACTGCCAAACACTCAAGTAGACACATGTACCATTATTCAGCAAGGACCACATGAATGCATATGGCTCTCTGTTTTGTCTTCATAGTAACAAGAAGGTTTGTAAACAGATCTCACATATGAGGCAATCTAGTCACTTGAGAATCTAATAATCTGCCTTTATAAAGAAGCATTCTGCACTGTTGCCACACAATTGGACTTAGATGCACAATTAAAAGTCATCTACATTTGTGCTTTGGGACAAGTGCTGCTCAATTCTAATCCATAGCACCTCAGACAGGATGTATAGAACTGCTATGCCCAACAACCACTGGAAAACAGCATCAACACAGCAGACTACAAAACATTAAAAATGCAGATTGTTCGATCAACAAAAGCTATGACACACTGACTACATACTGTATCACTGCTGCCTTTGCACAGTTAAAAACCACAGTAATCTAAAATACATTTGCAGATGACAGTAGTAACTTCTTAAAACTCACATGAAAAAACCCTCTTAGCCTATTCTACAACACTTAAATTTTTTGAGACATGAGACAATCAAAAAAAAAAATGAAGAAAGTTTCAGATAATCCATACCTGAAGTTTCAGAAATATCTCCTGAGTGGAAGGATCAGGAAAGATTTAACATTTAAGTGTAAATAAATATAACCCCAGGTTACATGGCATCTATCTAAATATATCCACTTGCTGCAAATCTAGCAGGCAGAGACTCTCCTATCTTTGAAAAACAGATGCACTTTTTCAGCATGTCTGTATATCATCTTCACTATCAAAATATTGAGGATTCCACACCATGTCCTGATAACCTGAGGATCAAATTCCTCTGGTCGTCAGTGGTAATCCACAACAACAACAGAATTTAAAACTGGGCCCACTGAATTTGTACCTCGTTAGACCAGTAGTTCCTTTAATCTAGTAATTACTCTAATTACCCGGTGTCCCCAGAACTCCTGACGGTGATGACCGGAGCCCCCTTGCGCTGGGAGCTGCACGAACACACGCCTGCACCCGCAGCTCCGGCGAGCAGAGAAACACAGACCTAGCCAGCAATGCTTCTCTTTTGCCACCCTGACCACTTTGTTTGCTTCTTTCGTAATAATTCTCAGTATAAATTCATTAGAAGAAAAAAATAAAGAAAAAGTGACACCCTTGACTAAGTCAGCAAAAAAATGTTTAGTGCCCCCTCTATTATTTAATAATGTGCAAACCCAGGCATTTAATTTAATATTAAAGTAGGCTTCACTTTAAAATGAGACAAGGGAAACTAGTTAAATATTTCTGCTGAAACTCATTAGTATTTCGATTACTTTAGTTTAAAAAGGTTTTTAAAAAGTATTGCCTAAAACACCCCAACTCTTTAGTGTTTCAGTAGAAGTTTCATTTCTGCAACTATCATATGGAAAAAAATAAATAAATAAACCTCGAAAAAAAAGTTTTACCATTAGTGCCAACTAATAAGAAAAACAGAACCGTTTTCCGGGAAATTAAGCTCTGAGGAGGTTTATCGTTATCCCGGGGTGAGCCCCGGCCGCCTGCCCACGGAGACAAGAAGTGCTGGCCGGCGGCCGGCCGGGACCCTCCCGCAGGCTTCCCCAGCCGCGGGCCGGAGCTCTGGGGACACCCACCGCCTGGAGCCCGGACATCACCACCCTCCGTCCCCTCCGCCTCGGGCTCCCTCTCACGGGGGGAAGGCCGTGCGGCGCGCCAGCCCCCGGCAGGAAGGTCGGGGCGGGCTGCGGGGCATGACCCGGGATAACCCGGGGCTTTCCCCCGCCTCTCCCGCGCCGCTTGACCCCGGCGGCGGGGACACGGCGGGGACACGGCGGGGCAGCTCGCCGCCCCTGCCCGCCTCCCGGCGCGGAGCCGGCGTGCGGTGGTGTATCCTATGCGATATCCTATGCGACAGGCGCGGACGTGCCGCTTACATAATCCCCGCCGGCCGCACACGTACCCCGCATTACATAAGGGATCGTGCCCCCGCCGGCCCCCGCGGCAGCCCCGCCGGCGGGCGGGGGGACAGAGGGAGGGAGAAAGGGAGGGACCCGGCGGCGGCCCCGGCCGAGCCCCTCGTTAACCCCCTTCCTGTGGCGTTTACACGTCATGGAACATTCCCGGAACGGGCCAACGTCCCACCCACTTCAGGGAACAGTCACCGCGGCGCAGCGCGCACACGCACTCTGGCACACGCACCCCGGCGCGGTGCCGGGTGTCCCCGCACACACACGCACTTCCCCCGTGTCCAGCACCCCCGCGGGGACGCGCTGGCAGCCGGGGCACATCCCCTCCCTCCCTCCGCTACCTCCAGCGCCCTGCCCTCCGCCGCGCCGGGTGGTCCCGGGCGCCCCCCCTGCCTCGGTGCCCCCCCCCCATCCGCTCCCGGGGCGCCGGAGGCCGCGGTGAGAGCCCCGTCGGGTCGGCCCCCCCGCGGGCGCCTCTCCCCGGCGGTGACCATGCCCATTCCCCGCCGCAGGAGGGGATTACGCAAGGCAGCCTTCTCCTCATCTGCATACACTTACAAGCCGGGTATTCCCCACATTTCCTAACGGCGTGTCACCGACAAAGGCCTGTCCCCGCCGTGTCCCCCTCCTGCGCCGGCTCAGCGGGAAGGGCCGCCGGCCGCGGTGCCCCGGGGACGGTGCCGGTGCCTGCCAGCGCCCGGAGCCGCCGCCACAGAGGTGACTTACCGGTCCGGCGGTTTTACAGCCCCGCCGGCTTCCCCCGCCGGCGCCCTCCCGCCGCCTTGCCCTCCATTTACCCCCGCAGCCCCGGGCGGCACTCGGAGCGCTGGCCGCAGACCCCCCCCGCTCCGCGGAGCGCCCTGCCCTGCCGCGGCCCGACCCCAGCCCCGCGGCGCCCCGCACCCGAGCCCCGCCGCCTCGGCGCGGCTGTCAGCTGGTGCCGGTGACAGGGGGCGAGCGGCGGGCAGGGAGGAGGGGGCTGCCCGCAGCAGCCGGTGCTGCTCACCTGGGAAATCACCGAGGAGGAAGGAGGGAAGCCCTCCCGGTGCCCTTGTTGTTGTTGTTGTTGCTGCTGCTGGTCTCGCCGGGCGCTCGTGTTGCTCCTTTGCTAAGGGCTCGCCCGGAGTGAGGCTGCTCGCGGTGCTTCTTTATATATAAAGACAGACAGAGATATTCCAGCGGCCAAGGGGCGCCCGCTTCACGCGTTTATCTTAAGGCAGGTCATTCCTCTCCCTCTTTTTGGAAAGGCTCATCACCATCTCCCTGACAGTGGCGGAGGGGCTGGTGTTGCACGGGGGAGAGGCGGAGGCCCGGGAGCCGCAGCCCGCCCTGGCCGCGGCGGGAGGGAGCGCTCCGCGCTGCAGGCGGCTCCGCCGGGCTATTCCTGGCACCACTTCCCAGAACAGAAGTTACAGGGCGGCGAGCGCGGAGCGAGCGCGGGGAGCGCGCCGCCCGTGACGTCACCGGGTCCCCCCGCGCGGCGGCGGGAGCGCTCCCGGGCGCGGTGCTGGGCGCTGCCCGCCCTGGGAGCTGCGCGGGGCGGGAGCCGCGGGAGCTCCGCGGCGGGGAGGGCGCGCACCGAGGAGGCAGGGCCTCACAGGGCGAAGCCGCGGCCTCTCCCCGCCGGCGGAGATCGCCGCTCCCCTCCCCCTCCCCGCCGAGGGAACTCCCAGGAGAGCCAGTCCCGGCTTGCCGTGCGCAAGCCGCGCGTCCTCCCGGCCTGAGAATTTCCTCCGAGGACGCGGGATCCTCCTGCCCCCTCCCCTCCCTCCGCTTCCTTTCTCTCCCTCCCCCGGCCCCTCCGCCCCCTCGCTCTCTCCTGGCCGAGATCACGTTATCTGTCAGGGAGAACAATACACTGCCGGGGCTCCCCGTGCCGGCCGCGGCTTCACAGCCGAGCCCGGGCGTCCCCCGGGCGGGGACCACCCCGACCCTCGCTCGCCCCTCAGCACGCGGACTCGCAGGAGGGGGCGCGCACCAGGCCGGCCCGGCGGGGCTCGCCGCCACCCCGGAGGGCAGGGAGCCCTCCCGCCGACCCTGGCTGTGCCGCAGACATACGCATCTATTGCAACACCCGCTCGCCGCCAGCGCCGCGGTCGAGCGGAGCGAAGCGCCGGCCCCGAGAGCGGTCCGCGCCGCCGGGAGGGCGGGCGGGGGACACGGGCGGCCGCCGCTCCGCGCCGGGTAACGGGGCTAGCATCCCCCGCCGCCGCTCACGGGGCAGCCCGCGGCCAATGGGGACCCGCAGCGCCCGGGGCCGCGGGGCGGGGTCCGGCCGGGCCGGGGCCGCTCTCCCGCAGCAGCCCCCGGCCCCGGGGCAGAGAGGCGCTGCAGAGGGAATGCCCTCCCGGCCGGGCCAGGCAGTGCTCGTACTTCCTTGAGACATCCCACCGCCCTTCCGCGGTGGTCCGGAGCCCACCACGGGTTTTCGGAACCTTCGCCGAAGCAGGACCCTGTCCTGGTCCCGCACCGACACACGCCCCCGGTCCTGCCGCTTACACTGTCTTTGAGTTAGTTAAGCCTGAGCGCGATTCCGGGGATTGTATTCCTGAGATTTGCCACGGCTGCTCGCAGAGTGAAGCTCAGCCGGCTGGTTCCCTCTCCCGGCCGCTCCAGCAGCGCGGGGGGTCCCTTGCCTGGCCTCGCCTGGTTTGGCTTTGCGGTGGCACGGGCGCCCGCTGGGTTTTTGACAGCAGGTCTTCACTTACTTTTCAGAGCAAATTTTCATTTGGGGAATCCATTCAGCCGCGTTTTCGGGCTACTGAAAGTTGATTCGAAGCGGTGCTAACTCGCAGCACCGTCACGGTGGCATCGAAAGTCATACTGGCATCTGAGATTATTCTTTTGACTGAAATTGAGAAAAAAATCAGCCTCATGTATGAAAAGGAAAAAACTTACACATAAATCCTGAAAGTAGTGGTGGTTATGGCAATGTCAGGGTAAATAAAGCCATTATTTCATAATTTTACTAGCTAAGAATTTTAAGTTGTTCCTGCATCTTTTAGGGACTAGTAACAACTCAGTGCTCAGAGCTGGCAATACAGGGGCATAGAAGGGCATAGAATCTATTAATAAAAATCTTCTCATGCTACTGTGGTCCTTGGCCCCTGTTAATTTTGGTGATCCCTGAGTCAGGTTCCTAGTGCTTCATTTTGCTCAATCCAGGAAGTGCAGGAGAGTCTTGGGATTTCTTGGGGTTTCCCTCAAGTTATACAGGCACGAGATCACGTGACCATACTTTCATGAGAAATTATTACTTCTTTTACAAAAAACGCTTGCTCCTACAAGCATGTTCAATACTGAGAGGGCTGAACAAAGAGGGTTTTGCTCCTTGTTAGGTCCATGAGCATGTCTGTCTTTGTTTTCTTGATTTTGGTGTATGTGATACTGTCATTCCTGACACTGAGTATTGTTTGACTGGAATTATTCTGTCTGAGCAAACATATTGACTTTGGGCTTGTGATCTTTATTTGATGTCATGTCAGAGTAAGTCAATAGGAAATGGGAGTGCCTGGGATTTGTTTCATATTGAGGTTTTCCCATTTTGCTGTTTTCTACAACAGCAGCGTTTATTCTGCCCCTAAATGATGGCTGCAAGTATCTTCCCCTCTGGAAGGCTGCAGACTCCTGACCAGCACCTTTGACTTCTTTGTACATGCCCAGCATTGTCGTCCTCTCTCCTCCCTTTTATAATACTTTAGAAGTTCGTTTTTACTGTCACAGAGACCAACCCACAGAAGGTACTGCAACAAGGTTCAGTGTCCAAAATAGGAGTTTATTTACATTCAGTCTCAAAGCAAAGTAAAAAATGTTTGTCCATCATGCCTTTCAAAATAAGGATCTTTTCCCAGTTATGTTAGTTACCTCAAGAAGCTGTGTGTTCTTCCCCACATTGTCTTACTATTCTCTCAGTAATGCATTCAATTAGTATTGCATCTGAGCCACAGCCACTTCCTTCACTGTGGCTCTACATGGTATGTGCTGGAGCTACAACTCTTAGGTTGTACTTTGGTGTTCCCAGGGAAGAGAGTGAAGCTACACCTGTGCTCAGAGACCCTGACTGTTGTTCAAAATTTGTTTGGCTCAAGCCCCAGAGCAGGTTTGGACAAGCTTCACAACTTGCAGCTGCAAGGGTCCTTATCTTGGAGGAGACCTCCCCAGCCAAGGAGGCAAGGAGGTTTTCACAGGGCTCCTTCAGCCCTCTTCCCCTTTATGCACAGTTGTAGGGGAGTGGGTGTAACTGAGTACACACTGCCCTTCATCCCTGACCAACGCCCCTTTCCCCTCCCACGGGGACCATGAGGCAGGAGCGCTGTCCCGCAGGAGGACTGCAGCTGGGACGCCAGGGTAGTTTTCCTCCCAAACTCCTGCCAGTGACTCCGCAGAGAGGCATCAGACGTCTGAATCACTTTCCCTCCCTACTCATGGCAACAACATAACTAAATAATGATGTCCTTGCATCATACCATCTTATAATTTCCCTCTAGTTTTTTGTTTTTTTTAATGTTTACACCCGGCATTTAATAAAACTATAACAAAGAAGAGAACTAAGGGAGGTCTCAGATGTAAGATTTACAGCTGTTATTTAAATATAGATTTTGCAGATTCATCAAAAAAGAAGTCATTCCTGCCGCTTGGAAAGCACCTTGGCCATCACAGCTGCAGCTCACAGCAAACACAACACACAATGATAATATTCAGCAATGATGTTCACAGGTTATTAAATGCTATAAATTATTCTGAAAATTTGGTTTGATCTCAGAACACACAGAATCCATCAGTTTTGTAAACTGTGCTGCTCTCAAAGTAGATAATAGAAAGCATTACATAATTTTTCTATAATAGAATGAAGTTGAATTGAAATGTTAAACAACCATTCATTCCTAAAATAGCTAATGATTTTAAAGCAATTCATGCTTTCTTAAGAAAAAAATTACTTAGTCCCCAAACCTGTACCCACAAGCCCGTTGCTATTCTTCACAAAGTTGTTACAGATAGAACTGCAGCAAAAGAGACGATTCCTTTATAAAAGGCATTGATACCTATCTACTGAATTCACTATGAGCAGTGTAAAGCAAAATGGAACAAACGTATCCAATTTTCTGAAAGTCTGGGAGAGTAGGAATGCAAAACAAAATTTGTAGTGTTATTTTGTTTAGATCCTCTTTCTTAAGGTTTAAGTTAGAAAATCTATGGGAAACTGCCTGTGAATGGCTTTCCTCATAAATAAACAAATACTAATAGTTTCCTATCAATGATGTTTGAAACACGTTGTCTTTATTTACACAAGAGCTTCCTCCCATGTTCTTTCTCTCATTTTTCTGACTGCCTGGACTACAATGTCTCTAGCTGCCCTTGCCCACACCACTGCCTTTTCTAATGCCCTTATTACACTCAGTGCTCTTTGTGTTTATTAGAAAAATATGCAAGATACTCAGTGCTGACTTTCCAATGCTGGAAGAGGTGGGTATACTCCCTCTTCTGTTCTCCTCTTTGGAAGACCTGCTCTTTCTCCCCTCATCGGAGAGAGAAGGGTCCTGAGCTGGGTGCTGGGCGATGAACAGCCTGTGAGGGTAAGGGTCCTGGCGGCCAGTCCCTCTTAGGGACGCATGGAGAGCCTGGAGGGCACATCCAGTGCTTCTGGGGCCAGCAAGGAGGTTGAGAAGGGAGACCAGGATGGATCAGAAGAGCTGGCTAGAGTACTAAAAGGGCTGCATTTGCCTCTGACTTTACTTTGGATGTCAAATACATCACAAAATCCATTTGAAAAGCAGTACTAATTCAGGTAACTGATTTTTTATTTTAAGAGATACCTACCTTCTACCGACCATCTCAAGCTCTTATCAGAGATAACTAGCAGCTATCAGTTTGACATATCATTTAATACCATAAAATATATTTCCAACCACAGCATTCCACTTTCTCATTTGAACATATTGCTTTCCTTTTGCTCAAGTGTCATCTTATCGTATGAGAAAAAAAAAGACACTGGCAGTTCACCCTCTCGACACCTCTTCCTATGTGTTCCTTGAATCCAGGCTGCTGCATCTTGTTTGTCTACTCTCCTACGTAAACATGGGTAATCTTTCCTCACAGGGGAGTGTGCCCATGACTCCTCCACAGAACACAAAGGAGTCACAGTGAAGCACTTCTTTATCCACAACAGCTCCAATCTCATACAGTATCAAATGGTGTGAAGGAGCACGAAGCCAAGGTGGTTAGCTTGAACAAGCCTGTGTGTAAATAACTCTGGCAGAGGGCCCAAAGGAAGGGGAGTCCTGTTTGCCTGGTAATGAACAAATGGCTGTATTTCCTGATGGAAAAATATTTTTCTGCTATCTTGAGATTTCCTTAAAAAAAAAAAAAGAAAAGTGATTTTCTCCACATAAAGTATTTCCAGATGCAGAACTAACATGCTGTGTGCATCAACAACTTGATAATAACATGTCATCACTTGACCTTGGAAGAGGGTGAAAAAATAAAAAGGCAGAATTTTCTGAAATTATACCCTTTCATGGGAAAATTTTTTTAAAGTCCATGAATCCTGGGAAAATGTTTTTAAATAAAATTTGATTACTTTTACTCATTTTAATTTTTATCATAGCTAATTTACTAGCTGAATAGGAAAATCTACACTGCTGACTCGAAACTCAGGCAAGGGATTATGTGGACTTTTCATGTGAGATAAATAAAGCTTGTAAGTTCTACAGCCAGGTTCTCTTTGCTTGTCCCTTTTAACATCACAATCCAATTAAATTTTTGAAATATTTTTAGGCACTTGGAAAAAAATATTTTGCCTTCCTGACAAGTGGAACATGTTATGAAGCACTGGTTATTTCTCTTTATATTTAAAGTATTAGCTCCTACAGATTTTGTTTGATACTAGACTCAGTTCTTCCCCTCACCCTGCCCCATTTTTTATAGGAACAACTGAAGTAAGATCCTGCCAAAAGCATGGCATGATTTAGCAACTTCTGAGTTATATATAACCCGAACTATTAAGCGACTTAATTTTCTGAAAGCTTACCTATTTATATTCCCATTAGCCCTGATAGCCTTTCATTTAGCATTCTTCTCAAATAGGCAACTCTTTTGCATCATCTTCCAATTCAAAGAAACCTTCAGTGCTTCATGCATAGAGAATTTCATGTATGGGCTGGAGAGAGCAGAGGTGCAGACCACTCTTAACGGTGAGTAGTGACAATTTGAAAACAGAGTAAAGAACATATCTCAAAATGGCAGGGGGCACTTTGGATAAGAAAAATGGCATTACTTAAGTTGCAGCTAGCTAGAATTTCACCATATTATCCTATCTTCATTACTCCTTTGGCACATGTCATGGGAACCTTCCTAACCACATTGGTTGCCTTCCTGGTTTTCGCATCTCTGGAATCTTCCCACAAGCAAACGCCCCAAGCATCCTGCAAATACTTTCCTCCACAACAGATTGAGAGGGAAGTGTGCCACCTACTGAAGGACCTCAGCCACTTTCTATATGTCTTTGACTTTCTTAAGTTCTTTCCCACTTCTGAACTTTCCGGGCCTTCACACTACTGATTTGAATTAGAAAATATTCTTTTGTTTATGAAAGTTTGTAAACTCAGCAACTGGAAGGTCATGAATATGGACACGAGCACATGTAATCCAGGCTCCATCCAGGTTCCACCTAATTCATGTGTAAGTGGCATAATTTGATAAATCTTCTGTCTGAAAGCAAGTGTGTTACTCCTACATTGACACTTTTTTCTAGAAGTGAGATCAATTATCAAGAATTATCCCTACAAATGTAAGAAAATACTAGATTTGGAGATAATCAGTAAAACACGCAAATGAGTTGGCAGCACTGACACACATGGTGTTTGCAGTTTAGGTGTAAGTTAGGCATTTTTAACAAATGAGTGAACAGCTTCACTGCCAGGCAGTAGTTGCCTCTGATGATGGGTGCACTTAGTTCAGTTAATCATTTGGTTAACAAGCTCAAAGCAAACTTTACAAAGCTGTTGTCATAACTTGCTCTTTGGCACACCTAGAGAGTGTCCTTTGCTTAACTGAGTTTCACACCACTGAGTTATTCATGCATAGTAATACATTATTTTGGCTACCAAAAGAAGTTGAAACTGATGTCAGTGTTGTTTCAAGTGTCGTAATAGTGGATCATAAATAAACAATTCCAAAGACGAATTTATTTTATTAATATCTATGAAACTGCTTAACTGAAAAATTTTCAGTGTTGAGGTTCATCAGAGCCTTTTACTTTTGAGTCAGCAATATAAATTCTGTTATGTGCATTACAGTAGATGATCAAAACTTCAATTAACAGATAATAAATGCCTTTAAGTTTCTCACACTTCTGTATTGGACTCATTTGTTCCTAAGAAACATTCTTCTCAATAATTCTCGGTAAGAATGTCATCAAAACTTCTGCTGGAATGTAAGGAATAAAATAATGTGGTTTAGAATAAACACCTTGATGGATTAACTGTTTGAGGGTGTGTAAAATAAAAGTTTGAAGTGTTTCTACCAGTTTTGTCAGTCTTAACCAACTTGTCATACGGTACATTAAAATCTCTGTAATACCTGAAATGGTACCATTAAAGGTTTCACATGTGTAGGACATAGAAAGGAAATAAAATTCCTTGTCAGCAAGCACAAAACAAGGAGAAATCTAACTCTAGACTAACCATCATGTCTACACTTATTATCAGTTTAAGACGTTCTGCAAGTCATTGCAGACAGTCTGGAAAAACTATCACCCCAGTGACCAATTATCAGGAGTAATTCAGAAGCAAAAGGGATAAAAAAGTGTTAAACCTGTATAGTCAGGTGGCACACACCAAATACTCTTCTGCTCAGGCACAATCTGAAAAATAACACGGTGCCATCCACTCCTCCCATCCAGAAAATGACGAGGTTTAGCAGATTTAAAACAGGCAAAAAAGCCCCACTTACTGAACACAGCACATTGCAAAAGTGTAGACCTGAGGCAGAAGAATGCTGTGGGGTGCCAGACTGTGAATGTCCTGAAAATAAGATTTGCCTCATTAACTATGAGATAGTCCATTACTGGCTATTAAAAAATGCTCGTATATATGCAGATTCTTAGGGGTCAGTCCCTAAACCATTCACTGACCAGCAGAAGTGGATGTATCATGCAAAAAGTATAGGAGACTTTCCCTAAGTGATATAACTGGCCACACTTTGAGGACAACAAAATACATGAATTTCTCATCTGGCTAAAATAATGGCAGCTCTTATCTTCCTACTAATTTATGGTAGGTTGTTTTGGGCTGCTTTTTACAGTCACAATTGGCCTCTCTTTCTGCAAATGTCTGACAACTTTGGGCTTCTAAAATTATTTTCAGTTTCAAAGATTATATGGAGAAGCATTCAATGAAAATTTCAGTTCATCCTTGAATTATTTTTATTCCTCATAATGCAAGAAGAATTTTTCTGCTTTAAAAGCCAAAATTCATCAAAAGATCTCCAACAGATTACTGATTTGTCATAATATAACCAATTCTAATGGCTAAAATATCAATATAAACTCTATTTCCTGAATGCCACAGGAAATATGCCATTCAGGAAATAGAATAAATTTCCCATATTTCACACTGTAAATGTGAAATACCCAAACTTTGTATTACCTGAGTTTTTGAACTTATAATATTTTTGAGTCATTGGCAGCCCAATTAGGTGTTCAGCATATGCCTTGCATTTCAGAATCCATATACCATTCATCTGGAATAAAGAGATATGAAGGGGATGTGAGTCATTAATCATATTCAGGAAACAGGTTTCTGAAAAATTAATACATGACCAGTTGCCAGTAAGTAGCCATCTGCTACATATATGAAAAAAAGTATGTTCTAAAGCTACATATTTTAATGATAGTTTTAAAATGTTAAAATTGTAAACCGCAATGGAAACAGTGTTTCTCTAATGGAATGTCTAATATCTCTTTTGACCTTCTAAGGGCTGCACGATGATTCTGATCAATGGGAGCTGGGTAGTCAGTATAGTACAGACAAGTCTGAAGTGAAGCTGCTGTGTAAAGGCATAATTACTGTTAAGTGCAGGAATAAACCTAGTGATTTCAGTGATGTACTCTTGAGCTTAAAGTTAAACAAATGTTTAATTGTCCTAGACTTCACAGTCCTGCGCCCTCCATCTTTACTCACAGACAGTGACATTTCTTACATACCTTTAGGAGAAGATGTACAATTTGGCCCCATCCCTAGTCAACTATTAGTATGTAAGTAATGGTTTTCTTACTTTTTGAGAATTTTTGAATTTTTCAAGTGGTTCAAACAGGGTACATTCATTGGATGCTCTTTGTTAATTTCAGTCGTAATCTCAGTGTGAGTAATCACTGCTTGAGGAGGAGGGGAAGCATCAAATTGTATTCTTGGTCAATAAAGACATCATCAGGTTATTTAAGAAGCATATTTAGCTGAAAACTAAGAATGGAAATTGCCAGCGCAATTACAATGTTTTGGCAAGGAACTAGCATGAAGCCTGAGAAAAGTCTGTTGTTGGATACTGACATGTATAAAAAGAGACTCACTCCTGGGCTTATAGCATGGCCAGCAGTGTTCCTTGCTCAAGGTCTCTGGACTGTAGAAATTCATAAAAGAGCACATTCAAAGTTCTGTGGCATCTTCACTTAAACCATAATAATATTTTAATAATCCAGAAACTTTTGAAACTGCAGAAAAGTTGGCAGTAGCTAATTCTGTGTGCTGTGAGCAATAGGCAGTCATAGTCATATAATGAATTAAAAGCAAACTTATCTGCTGCAGGTAGGTGTAAGGTCCATTAAATAATTTTGATTAATTTTTTTTCTTTCAAAAGATCAAAATTGCATCTTCTGTTTCTGTGCACAAACCAAAATATGGCTAAAGACAGCTGATGAATGTAGGCAACAGATGTTCTGAAGTGTAACCAATCTAACAGATTGGCCAGCCCTCTTCAGTTCCAGTCATCTATTATCTCCAACAATTGACAGGTATTAGCCATTTCCATTAATATAACAAGATATTGCCTACATACTCTGTACTGTTTGAGATCCCACAACTGAAGAAGAAGGTTTGTGGAATGCCTGACAAACTTGCAAGCACTGAGAAAACAGAAAGTTTCAAGTTTGGCTTCAGTGAAATTCTGTTAGTGAAATTATGAATAAAATCTTCTGGTTTGAGAAATATTTGGGGCCAACAAATCAGGTAGACAGTGAACTCAGCTTGTCTACAATTTGGATCTTTACTTACACTGTTTGGAGCTAGTAGCTGACTTACAGTGCAGTACTCTCAAGCTTTTTTATACCCCTTATCTGCCTCTCCAAGGCCACAGGAGACAGGACAGCAATGAGAAATGGTGCAGAACTAGATATTTCCTCCATGCCCTAGGTTCTGAAACAGAACAGGTTGGTATGGAAATCTGAATCCAAACTTATTTAAAGACATTTGGGCTTTTTAACTAGGTTCCCTTTAATTTTCTACAGGACTCATACAACAAAAGAAGACAAACAAAGCTATAGCTACAGTAGTCAATGAACCAGGGCCCATCCCTGAGGATTTGTGTCTTCATTGCCTTGTATCTTTAATGCCTTCCCAAAATAGTGTGGCACCACACACACACTCAACCTAAGAGAATGAAAAGATGCCAACCAGCAAGTTGAGGGCTGGCTGGCAATGTGCAGAGGGAAATGAAGTACATATTGGCAGGAAGTGAAAAAATAAAGTTATGCTGGATGGGAAGAGAAATACTGAGAAGGAAATTATCTCAATTCAGGAAGCTCTTAATAATGTGTTTAAAAATAAAGCATATGCTTCAGTATTTTCTTACCAATAGCCTGCGTGCCTCAAGTTAGGCACATATTTGAGCATCTTGCTGAGCTGGGGCTCTGCAGTGAAGTTTCACAAGCTGCTTATAGTGACCTAAGTCTTTGGTGTCACTGAGAGATGTGAGCCTCCCCTTCCCAATGTCCCTGTTGTTCTACCATCTCTCCTCTCCCGGCACAAGTACTTGTGGGAGCTGCACTGTCAGCAGCATCAGCAATGCACCTGCAATAAGGGCTGGAGGACAAGAGCAGGTGGGGAGAGGGCAAGACTGGCTTCTTCTGCATGTGAGCTGGACGCAAGCTGAAGACACTTGTCAAACCACACTCTGTGTGTCCTCAGCCACCCCACTCCTCTTTTAGCAAGACTAAACAGAGAATTCAAGCTTATCTTGGATAGCCTGAATGGGCCTTCACAACCTTTTACTGAAGTAGTTAAATAGGCACCAAATCTCTATGCAGAAATGCAGAAATGTTGAAAGAAAGAAATTAAAAAGTATTAATTTGCATTTGCAGAACAAACATGTCTAAAAATTGTGGGGGGTTTTTTTGTTGTTTTTTTTTTAATGGAGAAGTGCCTGACAGATGGTTTGAGTGAGGAGTGGTGCAGCACTTAAACCAATTTCCCAGTGTTCTGTCAGCTATTTACAGTTTCTGTTGCACACATTAATCTTTCATAATCTTTCATAAACTTCAGCTTTACCTTTCAATGTGTAAGGAAAAAAATGTTCAGATGTCCCATACTGATACCACTGTATGATATGGTTTAAGATATTGGTCTCCATCATTCAATGTACAGTGCAGATATAGACTAGTTCATTAGTCAGGATAAGACAATAAAATAGGTCTAACCATTTAAAACCTATTAATCTGGATAGTACCATTAGCATAAGCAATAATTTATTATTACCAAATTAAATCCATTATAAGTATCTTGATTGTCCAATCAGGTTAGTAATAAACTGACTAAAGCTATCTACCCAAATGAATGTACTCCATGATGGAATGCTTTTGGGATTGCTATGCATTAATCTGACTTTTAGTGAGCTGTACTGTTATTTATAACTCTGATAAACTGACTTTCATAACATGTAGAACAGCTAAACATTTTAGAATAGTCAGAATGGTTTCATAGGCTCTGTGATCAATATTTTTTTTCTCTCTTTAGGGGCTAAAAGGCATTTCCTACCATATCACAGTTCCATCAGTCAGATAATCCCTGATCAATATGAAACCTAACTATGTATTTTTTCTTCAGATTTTATCGGACTTATGTTAACGAAAACAGCAATGGAGACAAAACTTAAAATACTTGAAAAAAACCAGGATGCTAAATGGCTATTCTAGATGACAAGACTAACGTGTTCTCACTGTTCCCACAGAGTTGGAGCCCTGCTAGCACTGGCTGAGCACAGCACACTGGGTGTGCCAGTCTCTTGGGACAGACTAGGATTGAGGCTGTTCCTCAAAAAATACTTCAGCTATTTAGAAGTGACAGAATAAAGTCACGGATTTACTAAGAATTTTAAGAAGAGAGGTGGGAGTTTTAACTATTTAAGAGAAACATGTAACTTATCTTGGTAAGGACATGGGTATGTTTTTTGTCTGTTAATTTTAAATTATTTGTCTGACTATTTTAAAATCTTGCTATTTCTTCTAAATGCTACATATGCTAAATATTGTGTATATGTATATGTAATGCATGGTAAAATGTAGTGGTCACTTAAAAGGGAACTCTAGGCTCCCTCAAAGGCTTTGCCAGTGGAGGCTGTCTCTTTATTGCAGTTACTCTTGCTGTAGCATTTGACTGCTTCTAAAACATTTATTCTTCCCAGTCTCCTGTATAAGCAAGAAAATAGACCTCTTTTCAAGATGGGAAACTGAAGATGAAAGATTATTACTTCACTTTGCACTGGTAGGCAAGAAAATCAGCAAGAGCAGATCTCCCTGGTGCTTTCTGTGACCTTTTTTCTAGAATGGATACTTCTTCCCTTTTGGTGTGTTTCCACCACACAGTTTGATGGGGTTGGTATATAGGATAGCAAGTAGAATAAAGAATTTGATTCTATTTATCAGAAGTCACATGTCAAGCAATTTCTGTCAGTGATTTGATCCCATATATATTTTGAGATATACAGATATAAAAAATTATTTCCCAGTGCTCTTCCTCATGGAGTAGAGCTATGCTTTCACAGGGACAAAGGTGGGATAAGCTTATTTGAATCCCATCGTTGGGAGATTTTTATCACTGCTTTGAACTTTTTTAATGCCATTGGAAATGAATGTGATAGGATCAGCATCAAATTTAATTGGTCCCCAGTCTCAGTCAGTACTTCACTCCATTGGTGGGATTATGGCAAGGAACCAGAAAAAATACCCATGTTCTCAGGATATCAGGAGTCCACTGGGGTAAACTATGTTGCAGCACTGATGGGCTGGCATAGGAAGAAGGGGACTGTGTTGCTTTCCTTTTCCTGTTGCTTCAATTTTTCTGTTATCTACCACATCTTGGTACTCAGCACAAGTTTTTTCCTGGCACAAGTTTTTTCTCGAGGCTGTTGTGATTTTCCCCTGAAGTAAGAAAATATATGACTAGGTCTTTTCTGACAAAGTGACAGGGCAATAACTTACATACACGAATCAGATTAGTTGACAGTAAAGATACATGGGATGTGTTATTTGAAGGACGTGAACAGTTGTTATTTTTCAGCCTGAAACAACTTTGCTCTCCTGAATGCAAAAACCTGCCAAGAAAAGTAGACCAAACGTAGCTCAGCATTATAAAGCTGACAATAAGATATGCCTAATATTTTAAGCTGGCCTCTTACTCCTTTCTCCAAGGTTCAGCCATAACAATCATTCTTCTGAAAGTCAGATTGTTTGGTGTAATTTTTCAATGTAGCATGACTCAGTTGCTTAAAAGTCTTTGAAATTCCAGAAGGAAATAACCTAATGGAATCAGAAGCAAAATCTACTGAATTTTAAATCACAGGGCATCTCCCAGGCTCAATGTTTTTCCCTTAAGCATGGGTAAATAAATTTAATTTGAGGGTAAGAGATGTAGCTTTCTCCCACAAAATGGATAGATTAAACAGAAGTGAATCTTTTCTGACAGTCCTTTGAGGAAACAGCTTTTGTTGGTTAAACTGAACGGGCTTGTATTCTGATCTTTTTTGGCTATTGGTTTTCACTGCTGTCAAAGCAGTTTATGAATCTATAAAGACAGAGACATGCCTATTTCATTTACTGTTCCTCTTTTAGTCTTCTTTAAAAGCAAAAGCATATTCAGTGAGCAACTGAATTACATTATTTAAAAATACTTTATGATCTATGCAGCTAAGCTAAGTATGTTCCCTGGTTTCCTTCAGTGAGGTTTCTGTGAGAATAAGCAGGAACCCTGTAAGCTTTGGCTCACAGTGTGGTCCTGCACCTCTTCCGTCCTGAATGAAAGGGAGAAAGCTGAGGGGACAGTGGGATCACTGGCTTTCTCCTGATTTACTGCAGGCAGGATCTTCACTCCTGTTACTTACTCTGAGGTTCACTCTAAGGCCAAACTCCCAGGGAAGAGGAGCTGCTCTAGGAGAAGCCAGGCTTTCAGCCAGGCATGCAGGACCACAGTTGAGGGAGAAGCAATCTAGGCTGGGACAGACACAGCCAGCCGGATACAAGTATGACCTGACGGTGAGGAAACATCTTTTGTAGGAGAGCTTTGCTGCAACCAGACAAGGGACCTTCTGGCTCATCTGAACAGACAGATATTTTGCTCTTGGTGCTGTAAAGAGCCTTAATGTGGCATACTTTCCAGTATATCCAGTCTATATTTTCATGAGAAGTGAAACTTTCTGTGGACAAGGAGGATTTTGTTACCAAAGGAGGAGATAGTGTAAATTATCAATTCCCCTGGCCATGTCTGGAGACTCCTCCTAACCAAGGAAGAAAATTATTATTAATGAGAACCCAAATCTTTGCTCCCCAGCTTAATGCAAGTGATGAGCACAACTAACATGGCATGAGGCAGAGAGTAGAATCAAACTTGTTCCCTCACTATCATCACATGAGCACCTTATAAGGCTAAACTATAGAATAGTAAAATTTTCTACAGATGACACTTTTTCCTTTGCATAAAACAAGCTGTCAGCAGCCAAGGTCTCAATAAACCCTCAATACTACTTCAGAGATGAAACCTGTGTAGGTGTAGAAGAAGATTACAGGTGACCCTGCCCCTGATAAGCCACAGCTGTACTAATTACCAAAGAATAGCCTTGCCCTTAATGGGTTACAGCTGTGACTAATAAAAATAAGTGTAATAGAAGGGGTGGGTTGGCTGGTCAAGGGGAGCTTGAAGGTAGAAGGTCTGGAAGAGTTAGAGGAGCCCTGAAGAAGAAGGACCTTAAGGTACTGTAGGAAAAGCACTGACCGAATGGGAGAGACACTGGCTGCTGTAATTAATCTGCTGTGAGGTCAGTCTGGGTCTACAGTTAGACTCTGCAGTGGGTGCTTGCAGTCAGAGCAGAACTAAGTGAACAGTCTGCAAAGGAAACCTACAGTGGGAGTTTGTTACAGTCAAAGTCTGTGATTACTTGGGGTCAGAATGGCTAGTCTGTAAAAAGAATAAACCGGGACCCTTTTTATGTTGTTAAATAAGAGTCTGTGTCTTGGCTCATTTCTACCTCTAATGAGAGGTCTGCTGCAACAACCTGAACATTAAGCTCAAAAATAAAGTATTTTATTATTCATTCAAAAGATATAGTCCAAAAGCAATTAGACTCCTTACCCACCCAACCACATCCCCTAAAATGTAAGAGAGAACAAGAAATAGAAGTTACAGATTATAGTCTGTTCTGCTACTGGGAAGAACTAAAACAAACTTTCTCATATATTTCATGATTGCTTTAACTCCTGGACTATATGGGGAAAAATGTTACCCTTTCAGTTTCTTGTGTACATTCTTTCCTCTGTTCTCTCTCACCTATCTTTCCCACAGTATAATATTTCAGATTGCATAAAAAAGGTTTTCCAGATTTAAGTTATTTGCATATTCTCTAACAGATCAACAGTTTGATGGTAATTTGCTATCCACTTGCAGCCACAAACCTCTCACTTTGAACACCAGGAACTGAGGGAACCAGGCAAAACAGGATAGCAGGACTTGAATATTCTATTACCCATATAAAGATTAAATGCAATGGGCTATTAAAAGTAAGAAGGGTCTTAGGAACATCAAAGTAAAAACAAAGGCATTATGTAAGGATAAATAAATCATTAATTAGATCGATAGAATCTACAACGGAAGAATTTTATTTCACTGAACTATAGAAACATATTTGTAATGAATCTATATATAAACACTGTTGATCAGTACATTATCTTCCTTATGTACTGATGAATTATAATCACAAATTTCTGTAGGTGGCAGTTTCACTGGCAGTCTGGCCTAGTAGCTTCTATAGATTTGTGAGACAACTTGGCCAGCAGTTCTGCAATTTCACATTTGAGTTCCTTCAAAATCTTGGCTGAATGCCAACCTGCCCTGGTGACTTACGGATATCTGTCTATTTGATTTAATTCCATTTGGACCCCTGTTCCTATAGCTGAAGGAAATGGGAGCAGGGACTTGAAGTAAACTGTCTTTGTCTCAGCCACATAGGCAAAGCAATAGTGGTATGTTAAGATGGAAATCTGTGGAAACAAAATAGGTCTACTGATTCTATCCAGTCACCCTCATGCAATCTGTATTGTGCTAAAAACATTGGGCAAGGGTAATGACAGCAATCATAAAGGCAGTATCGAGGCACCTTTTGATTTTCACATCTGTCAGAGCAATGCCAGCCTACTTATGATATGATAAAATGAGCTAAATTAAGAATGATGAGGGAACCCCATTGACATTACTGAAGCATCATAGAATAAGTGCAAGAGACAGGTGGCATAAGTGCTAAAACAAGGATGGAGAGTGTGTGCTGTAGGGAATCAATCTACTGCATTAGCAGCTAATGGCACACTCAGTATTTATCCATTATTTATCACATAAATGAGTATGTACTGTCTAGACTGCAGAGGTGCTTTCATAACTAGAGCAACACTGATTACTGAAAATTTAAAAATGAGAGCTGATCTTAATAAATGAATTGAAAACTAGCAAATGGTAACAAACTCCACATGGTATATCTGCTCAAACTATTAATAGTGGGTTTTGTTTTGGTTTTATGAAAATGATTTGATTCATCACTATAATTTTAGAGTTTAAATAATAATGCAAAATCTGGAAAAAAGGCAGAGGACTTAGGATGCAGTTGCTTTCTGCCACTATCATGTACTTTCATTTGCATGCACACTTTTCATTCTGAGATGCTTTTAGTTTTGCTTTAATATTCTGCTCATTTATTTGTTTTCCCTTTCAACTTACTGGCACATTAATGAAAACTAAGAATATCTGCTCATACTGAGAAAAGAACTATGTCACTCACTATGTACTATGTTCTGGTTGTGGCACAGAAACTACTCTCTATGCATTGTTTTTAATGTTTAATGATACCAGAACACTAGGATTGAATAAGTCAGTTACATGAGCTCAGACCTAATAATGTCTCATTATCAGTGGAAGCTGTATCATTACATTCAGAAGAAGTGCCAAATTTTCACCTGAGACCCACTGATGGTGTTGAAACTGGACAAAAAAATTAGATGGTTAGTTGAATCAAGAAACCTTAGAGATAATTCTAATAAAAGTAGCACAAGGTTTTTTAGGCATGTTAATTTATTAATGAGGGACAGAAGAATATTATCAAACAATTGCAAAAGAAACCCTTAAGTGTTCCCACTATATTAAACATCTTAAAAATATGACTTTTACATTAAGAAAATTTAGTTCCTAGAGACTTAGGTAACAATTTAAAATTTATGCTAATGCTAAATGTCAACCATTTGCATTCACCTGCATTACACCCTATCCTCACTATTGACCAGGAATTTCCAAGGGACAAACCATTATATCTTGCAGTTGGTAAGGTTTTTAACAAGGTATGCTGGCCCTGAAAGGAACCTGTGTACTTCCTTTGTGTGAATCCATCATAGCTGGTCAGTTCTCTCATAAGCACTGCTGCAGTGAATCCCTTACAAGGAAATTAGACACACTTGGATATGTTTTCTGTAACAAAATGAAAAACATAAAATTTCCTCAGCTGCCATCAAAATGTCTGAAATTTAAAAATCCCTATCTCCAATCATTTCTGGAAATATTAATGATATAATTTACTCTGATAAGACTATATGTTATATTAAGATGCCAATAACAAACAAAACCAAAGTGAAAAACTCTCTCAAACCTTGACTTGCTTAGAAAACATAGAGGACAGTTTTGTGATTAATCTAAATCAGCCAAAATTAAATGGAGTATTACAAAGATTTAGATTGTGTTCTGAATCAGTGTGCCATCTGGGCTGCTCATAAATTATAAAGCTGCTAGGCCAGTGGCTGCATAAGTTCATGCAAGGCTTGAAGATGCTTGAGAATGGATTATATTTTTTGAAAAATGTTCATAAACAGGATTTCTTCCACCCTCATTCACATGAATATTTTGGTAAAAAATTGCAGTCCTTTGCATTTTCAATTATACCTAGCAGTTGTATACTACTAGCAAAACTAGTCAGATTTACCAGTTAATATACTCCAAAAAGGCACCTAAAGGCTTTCAAAGGTATCATAATTATCATATTTACAGTCCCCAGGGTTACTTTCAGCAAAAGACATCCTAATTCAGCCTCTTCTGGTTCATTCAACTTCATTTTATTAGCTAGTAACCATACTGCCAAGCCTTATAGTTATGCTGCTCCACATCTGCTTAAACTACTGTCTCTTTATGATGCATCTGTGAAGTGTACACAATTGTGTTCCTTCTATAAACAGGAAAAAAAAGCCAAAGTGACTTGTGGCTAGTCCATTCAGTTAGTGAATCTGAGATTCGTGGGTAGGAGCTCTGGCAGCCAAACTTTTCCCATGGATATTAAGTACTAGTTTTTCATTGCAAACATCCCTTTTTACAGTGTGTCCTCTGCAGTGGTTATGAACATTGTGCAACACTGCTGTGATCCAGGAAAACAAGGATTTTGATTATCTCGTTCACTTGTAGAGAAATTCCCATGATTTAGCTTGAATAGTTTTAAACTGGTTTGATTTTTGTTTTAGCAAGTGGGTAGCAAACATAACACGGAAAAAGGTATTTGTAAGAAAGTCTGAAGTAATTTCAGTGTGTTCATTTATTCCCATTTGCAGGGCTTTACCTAAGAGCTCAAATATGCAAAAGTGCATAACTGGTTTCTTTCTGCAGGTTGGTTTCAACCTCCTGCTTCTCCCTTCGTTTTCTCCTTTAACACATATTATCTTTCCATCCTCTGCAATTAATCTCAAATGACCATCAGACTATAAAAACATACAAAGCTGAACAAACAGTGGAGAAAGTTATTCATGGTTGTTTCTCTAAACCCAGTTTGTAATTTGCTTTTTGTGTCACATCAATGTGTTTCCTTCCCTTTTTACTTATATTTTGTATTTTTTTTCCAAGCTGATTTTAAGAGAGGCTTTTAGTTATGGAGATACAGACACATGGCAGTTTAGCAGGTGAGGAAATTACAGAAATAGTTTTCTGTCTACTATTTCCACGGTGGCTTTGTATGGCTAGAAACACGATTTGAAAGCAGGCTGTAAGAGTGTAAATTAGTGAACAGAGTAGGAGTTTAATCCATCAGCATAGCCACAGACTGAATGAAAAAGGCAGGAAAAAAAAAAAAAAACGGATGCTCCAGAGGCATGAAGATACCTTACACAAAGATTTCTTGCTCACTTTCTTATTTTCCAGAATGTGAAATGTTTTTGATATGCAGACAAGAAAAAACAAAACAAAAAAAGCATCAGTATCCAGGAAAACCATCCTATGGAGCCATCTGTAGTGCAATATCATCACAGTACGATGGAGACCCCCTGCCATTGTTAGCCCAGAGAAATGTAAGCCTTCAGCAGCAGATTGTATCAATGGGAAGGACACACACTGAAAAATGACAGTTTCCACAAGTTGTATGAAAGACATTTTGAGGATGAGCACTAGAATAAAAAATTAGATAGAAAAAGAGCTTCCAGCTGGTGACAGAGAGAGCTTGGTTGCTGCTGTATTGTCTGACAGACAGCAAAAAGCCAGAAGTGTGGCATTCTGCTGAGAGTCACTCCTACCAAGAGAGGGGGAATTGGCAACGATCAGCACTCCCTGCAGGGGGGCTAGCAGATGATGGGAGGCACCTCCAGGTTTGCTTGGCAGCCCAAACACAATACAAGCTTCTGTGAAAGTATCAAAGCAAAACTAGTTGAAAAAACTGGCCATGCCAAATCTGTCAGATGGGTATTCAGTCACTCCTGTCCTTGATAGCCAGTGCTGTCTCTGCTACTGAATGAAATGTGCTCTATCTCCCCTGGCTATTGTATTAGATGTGTATTGCTGCTCTCTCTTGATCAGCTAAGTCTTACTGCAGCTGAACCAGAAAATTTAGTCATTCATAATAGAAGATATTTTATGTTTAATCTATTTTCCAGTGCTGCCTATGAGTTGGTTGTCACAGAAAAAATACATTGTTTGTTGAAGAAAATTCTGGTTTTATAGTATTTCATGTTTCCTCAGAAGTCCGGGATGTAACTGGATGAAGTACAGCTACATATTTATCATTTCAAAATAAATTACGAAACAGCTTTTACTGAGATGAACTTTTAGTCAGGGCACAAGACATAAAGTTTTACTAATCCAGAACTATGGGCAAGAATTTGGGGTACAGACACAATGCAAATAAATAATTCTACAATTTCTGATGGGAAATTTCAGGGTAGAGATTTGTTCCAATTCACTTAATAAAATACACATGTTAAGTCTCCAGAACAAACTTTTTTATGGAAGCAGTGCTACAGAAATGGTGTGGAGCACCACTCCCAATCCTTCTTATCCTAACTCCTTTGCCCAGGTGTTCAGAGGAGGTAGCATGGTGATATACTTAGGGGATTTAAGCCATCATAGAAATTATTTTAACAATCAACAACTTAATTTATTGTTAATTGTTAAATCTAAGAATTTAAATTAATCATTAAAGTTATCCATTTAAATTAATTGTTAAAATCACAAATGAACAACTTTTTAATCTAGAAAGTTCAGGCAGACTTGATGAGCTATGTGTTAGTCACTAAATGTAAATGTATCTCCATTTACACTAACATATCACATCAACCTATTGAGGTTGGAAGGGACCTGAGAACATATTGTTGAATCCCCCTGCTCAAGTGGGGTCAACTACAGCAGTTTGCCCAGGACCATGTCTAGATGAGTTTTGAATACTGCCACAGATGCAGAATCCACAGTCTACTTGGGCAACTGTTCCTATGTGCAACCATTCTGAGAGTAAACAGCATTTTCTTATGTTCAGATGGGATTTCATGTGTTTCAATGGTAACTAATAAAAATTCTTATGCCAGGATTGTCTTCTATCAGAATAAGAGAAGGCAGATCCTTACTGTGCAGTTCCATGCAGGGTTAATTTTTCTGGCTTTACAGTTATTTGTGGAAAATTGGTTTGTCTTCATTTGTACATTTTTAATGAATAAGAAGTTGACTCATATTTCCCCATGGCAAACAGTTCTGATTTTTTACTGTTCGCTGATATTCCTAAACAACAACACATATCCACCAAGGTTAATAAACACCAAGGTTGTGGATTCAACCCCTGTATGAGACATTTACTTAAGAGCTGGATTTGATGATCCTTGTGGATCCCTTCCAGCTCAGATCAGTCTGTGAATCTTTTGACCCCAAGACTGGCTCAATTGGTTAGAGCATGGTGCTAATAACCAGCTCATTCCAAGAACTTGACAATAGCTAGATGTAGTGTAAGGGATAAGCTCTTGAAACAGGACAGCAGATAATTTATAACTACACACTGCATGTTCCTAAACTGTTTCCCAAAAGCCACTGTGAGACTGCATGCTACAGAAGAAGATTTGCTCTGATTTACAGAGGGCCCTATGATCTGTGGGAAGGCGGAATACTCCCAGTCAGTAGCGCACTTCTGTGTCTCAGGGCCTGGTGCCTGCCTTCCCCTTCTGCCCTAACACTGTCCAACGTACTCAACAGAAAGTATATGAAACTGAGATATTAAATCCCAACTGATAAACAGCTTTGTTATACGCAAACTATCTGATCCAAATGTGGAGAAAAGTTAATCTGCTTACACAGTCGCTGCATCACTTACGTATTCAAAATTCCTGATCTGTACAATAAGGCTTTTTCTTTATAAAAGTCATTCCTTTAGGGCAGTATTATTTAAGAGGGAAGATGAACATAGTGATTTTTTTTCACTCATTTCATCCTCATAGCAAGAACGTTTTCACATTTTTTCAGGATAAAACCGAGTTTAACTTGCAGAGATGATAACTCAATTTCCATCTGCCTCAAGCTTTGTTTCACTAACTTCCTGGTCACCTCTGCTCCAGCTTTTTTCCCATTGTTAAATACATATAGATAGATATATAGTACAATATGCAGTAAAAAATATGCAAAATTAATAACTTCATTGTAATTCTTAAACTTAAATGTGAAGGTAAATTGGCAATAATCAATCATCGGAAAACTAAGTAGCTCCAGAACTTTGCTCTTTATACCAGGTATGAACACGGTCTTTAAATTTTTATTATCTTTTTCCTTCCATCCTTCAATCTTTATTATATAGGTAATTTATACCTGTTCAAAGTAAATGAAGAAATCAAAAGTTGCCTAAGTACTTTATTAGGACTTTTAACAAGCCTAGTTCCAGCTTCTGTCTTTACCAAACATTTTGAGTTGAATCCTCTCCTGATACGTGAGGCCATTTCCTACCCAAGTAGTACTTCATTCGAATGAAGAGCTACATATTAAACATATACATATTAACTGAGAGCATTGCTAAAAACTCTTCCCCATGGCACTGAGAAGGTTTTTCAACAATGTCCTGTTGATTTTTAACTTGTGATGTTTCAGTAATTTTGCATATGTTCCTTGCAAGAAAGCTTAATTTTTGCACGTCTGCTTATGTGAGAGTCACACTCCCACACATCCAAGTACTTACCTTGGCACAGTATGTACTCTATGCCTCAGATATTAGAAATTGCAGTACCAGGTGCATTGCCATGAGCACATTGGGTTTAGGCAGTATTACCAGTTTCCTACAACTATTTATTTTTTATTATTATTATCATCATTATTGTTATCACTGCTTTGGAGGGAAGTGTCTGTGGCGTAATTCCCTGTAGACAACTAATCTGCATTTAAAGCAATTAAGGAAAGGCACACTGTGGGTCTCAAAATCTCTCTCACAGATAATTCACCAGTATCTTTTGATATTCACAAAATAAGATGCTGTTCAGAAAATCAAATGTCATTTGTTCCAAAAAATGGAAAACAAGCAAAACCCAAAGCCATTTTAAAAACCCCAAGCAAAGCAAAAAACAAAACCAAACACTACAAACTCCCCCCTCCCCACAAAAAAAGGAAAAAAACCAAAAACAACAAAACAAATCCACCAAAAATTCCTTTAGCATTCTTATCTGTTAGCCTACCTAGAAAAGACCAAAAAGTTGGACTTCCACATGTTACACTTTATTCTGTCAAGGTGCCAAGTAGCAAGAACACTGTGCTACTCATTTTATATCATTGGATGGAAACCCCCCTGTTTTTTTAATTTTTTTTCCATTCAGTTCACTGATAGATTTTTAGGCATCTTGCTTCCTCTCCTGTAGTAGACAGCCCTCACTAACATCTCCCACCCCAGACACACCAGCCCTTTTAACTATTTCTCCTTTCTAATGCCATCTCTCATCTCAACTGAATGACAACTATGACCTGCGTCAAAATCCTACTTTCAAGTAAATTTACAGTATGTGGCTTATGAAAATTGAATCTTTTCACAATTTACATACAAACAAGAGTTTAAACATTGGGATCTTAAAAATGACAGGGTAGCCCTGAATATATGATTTTACATGGTTAAAGTCTACCTAACTATGATTTAAGCATTTAATCCAAAACCTGCAATGTAAACATTTTACCAAAGTACAAAACAGTTGCATTCATACAGCAATGCAAAGGGCAAAGCAGTAAACTTCTAAATTTCACTTTGCTGAAAAATATTTAAGACTAAATGCAAAGGAAAATAAAATCCGTTGCAGACCAACTTCAATGACAGTCACAAAAGACTTTGCTGCTGGTCTGTTAATAAACAGAGTACGAAGTCCACAGTAGCACATACAGGCTAATGGCAGCCTCCAATCGAATCTAGTTCTTATTAGAATACTTTACAAAGATTCAACAGATGCTATTTTAGAAAGGACACAGGCTCAAAGAACCTACCCACAATGGACTTAGGCTTCCTTTGAAACATAGGAATTAGAAATGCATAAAGAAGAAGAGATTTTGACCAGGAAGAAGCTTGGCTGGGCCTGGCATGATACTTAGCCTGCCTTGAGATTTTCGTCACTTAAAGAAAAAAAATAGGGAATAAGAGTATTATAATGTACAACATTCTGCTTCACTTAGACTTTCACCTTGACTTACAAAGCTAAGTGAAAGCTTTACTAATGAGGTTAAGATTTTTTATGAGCCTTGCTGAGATGTCTATAGAAGAGTGGAGAGTAAAACTGAAAAATGTTCAAATGGGACTCTTAAATGCCTGAGTGATTTTTTCAGTTTTAAAAAAGTTTTGAGGGTGCTGTAACCTTGGCAACTGTTTAAACTACACACAACTAAAATGCGAACTGCTAAAGGCAGCTATCAAGTTATGTTCAGTGAGTGTTAGTGTTTGCAGTGCCTTATTATTGACAAAGAGGTGACCAAAGGAGTTCCTGCATACTGTACGAGGTGGTGCAGGAGAAAAGTAGGGAATGGACTGCCTAAGGCTTAGACAGCTCCAAACTCTTGCTGTCAAGAGGCTGATCACAAAACACGAGGGTGTGCCTGGATATGTAATCAGTTGTGCTGTAGAGTCCTGCACACTTTCCTTTGAGAGCTTTTGCAACTTGACAGTTTCAGAAAGCAAGCTGGACTCATCTTGAATAAAACCAAAACAGAAGATGTGCTCCAGGGTTTTACTTAATGCACCTCAGCCACTAACGAATATTCTCAGGTCCAGAGAAGTAAGACCTCCTGAATGCGTACAGAACAGACATCAGGTCTTCACCAGCAACTATGATGCTTTACAGATTCCCTTCTGCTAGGTCACACTGATGATGTTACTAGTCTGGTCTCCTGTTGTATTGTAGACCATTACATCAGGCTCAGATGACTCTTATACTGCATCTTGAGACTGCAAGATAAAACACGTGCCACAAACAACAAGGGTGCAATTGCCCATTGTGCATGCTGGCTCTGTGAACTGAGGGATAAGATTGTCTAAAGCATCTGGCGCTAAATTCATGCTTCATGCTTCTAGAGGATTCTTTACACATGCATACATATGACATACAACTCCTCTGCATAAGCAGAGACCTTGAACAGTGCCAAATTAATTGAGGATAGCTGCTGGCATGTGTTCTCCTAAAAGCCCTTCATTTTTGCAGAACTTGAGCACAGCTGATATTAGATGAAAAGGCTCTAACTTTACTTAGTGGAATAGAAGCAGGGAATGCATTGCACAATCATTGATTCTTTTTGCCTTCCAGTAGCTTAACTATGATAAAGCACCTTATTGTTCAAATATTTATTTTATAAGACAGACATATGGAAATGGTGTTTATAGAAGTGTTTTGTCTATCCAAGCTCAGACATCGCTGCTCGTGGGTTTTTTCCCCTTTAAAATAACTTCTCCAGATGGTGAAGCAACTTAATATTTACCCTGCAATCAAGCACCTTAAGAGCTTTCTTTCTTAAGGTGTAGGAGTCCAAAAATGAGCCCCCCTTGATTTCTCCCAGTTATCAAGGATCCCTGTGGTGATCAAATCTCTGCTGACAGGACAAAATCACAGAATAAATTGGATTAGAAGGGACTACAGTGGATCATCTGCTCCAGCCTCCCCGCTTAAGCAGGGTCATCCTAGAGTACATGGCATAGCATTGTGTCCAGACGGTTCTCAAACATCTCCAGTGAGGGAGACTCCACAGCCTGTCTGGGCAACCTGTCCCAGTGCACGGTCACCCACACAGTAAAGAAGTTCTTCCTCACATTAGGTGGAACTAACTTCCTGTACATCAGTTTCTGTCTGTTGCCTCTTGTCTTATTGCTGTACACCACTGCACCACTGAACAGAGCCTGAATCCATCCTCTTGACACCCTCCCTTAAGATACTCACAGACACTGATGAGGTCCCCTCTCAGTCATCACTTCTCGAGGCTGAACAGGCCCAGCTCCCTGAACCTTTCCTTGTCAGAGGCACGCTCCACTCTTGTATGATGCCCCAGGGCATCATGCCTTATAATGCTGGTACTTCATTTCAACCCAAGTCTCGGGAGGGTCCCATCTTACAGCGCTTGTAGGCATTGGAGAGCCCACTTCTAGCAAACCTATGTGTGGGACAAGTGGAAACACTGAGAAACCTGAAGGTGGCTCAGGAATGCAGAGCGCAAAACAAATGCTCTGCCCGGCGGGGCCGCCGCATGGACACACGTGGGTTACGGACACACGTGGGTTACGGACACACGTGGGGTGCGGACACACGAAGGGCAGCCCTGGAGCGGCACACAGGGCGCTTGGCCAGAGCCGCGCTCTCGCTGCCGGGGCGGAGGCACCTGCTCCGCGGGCCCATTGGCAGCGCCGGCCGCGGGGGGGTCGCCGGCCCCGGGGCACGTACGAGCCACAGCGTTCCTCCGAGTAAGGCAGTTGCGACCCGTAATTGCTGAGTCATTGCAGTTCTCGCTTGAAAGCAGCTGGGTTCTGCAATTAATTCGCGCTAACACTGCCGTCCCTCCGCTCCCTCGGGAACGGCCCGGCCTCCTCCGGCCCGGCCCGGCTGCGGAACTGAGGCTTGGGAGCCCGCCCGGCCGCCGCCGCCGCCGCCGCCGCCGCCGCCGCCCCGCGCGGGCCCTGCGCTCCGCCCTGGCCGGGGCCGCGGAGGCGCTGGGAGTCCCGCCCGCACGGCGCGCACACACACCCAGGGATACACACACACACACACACACACACACTCACATACCGGGACACACGGCAACACACACACGGGGCACTGGGACACGGACACAGACACAGGCACACGGAAGCGCACCCCGCGCCGCAAACATGGCGCTGGTGCCCAGCCAGGTGCTGCACGCCGCCATCCTCCTGTCCTATTGCTCCATCCTGTGCAATTACAAGGCCATTGACATGCCCGCGCATCAGACCTATGGAGGCAGCTGGAAATTTCTGACCTTCATAGACCTGGTAAGTGCCTCCGGCGGCGGCCGTGGCCCTGCCCCCTCCCTCGGGCCGCCGGTGGAGCGGCCGCGGCCCGGGCGCATCGCGGGCCCCGGCGCTCGACGGCTTCGCCATGCGGTGACCTTAAAGCGGGGCGGCGACATGTTGGGGCTGCAGGGCCGGCCGTGAGAGGAGCCCGCCGGACACGGCGCAGCCGGGTGGTTCGAACGGAGAGAGGCACGGACAAAGCCGAGCGGCTGCTGCGTGTAAGCGGCCGTGGGGAAGTGCGCCTGACGGCCTGTCACCCACCCCGGTGCTGATGATGTGTTTCGCCTTTTCTAATGGCCGACAGTGAACACCAGAACCTGCTGGCCCAGCATCTGGCTCCCGTGTGCTGTCAAAATAAAATAAATGACTTGCTCCCTTTGGCCCTTTCGAGGAATCCATCCGTGACAGGTGCAAGTGTATCTATCAGTGATGCAAAAAGTGCCAGGCAACTCCCAGCTTGCCAGATCCAGCTCGTTTTGGTTGCAAATCCTTAAACGAGTGTATGAAATAAAAGACATGTCATTTCATCATACTTCTTCACAAGGGTCCAGATCTGGAAGAGTCACCAGCATGCTGGCCTGCTGGATAACACCAGGTGCTAGTCAGGGCTATTTTTAATCCGCTTTCTAGGCTTGCTGCCTTCACAAGTGTTCCCTTAGTGCAGGTGGGAGGAGAAGGGGGCAGGAGGGAGAGAGGAGATGGGAGAAGAAACTTCATTTCTGGTTCAGAAATATGATAGCCAGTCTGGGCACCTAGTACCTAGATCAAAATCCTTTTTTTTTCTTTGAATACACAGTGTAATTAGGTGAGAAATTTTGCGGTTCCAACTCAGTTACTGAAAACTCCCAAAATGCAGGTGTTTCAGTGCCTCCCAGTGATAACATCTCTCTCAGAACTTCATTGTGGATTCACAAGTATTGCTGCTATTGCCTACACGCATGGTACTGACTCAGTAGGTTTGTGGGCTTGGAGACCAAACTCAAACACGAGTAGCCAAGTGTGCAAATTTCTATATCAGGATTAAGGTTCACTGAGGTCCAATTTTATTTGCAGAGAAGAAGCATCTACTGTATTTTGCACTTCACCAGGATATTTCTTTTTTGTAGGTGCAAAAATTTCTTGGTGCTCTGAGGATCCACAGCAGTAACTAATGCTTTTGCTGCAACTGTAAATTGGTGTCTTAAGGCTTGATGTTTCTCTGGAGGACAAACTAGAATCTATTAATTTTTTTTTTCCTTTTGGGTTGCTGAACAGTACTCTCTGTAATATTGGTTAATAGAAGTTATAATATAATCCCAGTAAGTTAGGTGGGTAGCTGTTGACTTTAGTGACAGTTGAACTGGAAGTGAACCAGCTAAAGCTAAAAGCCGTTAATCTGTTTGAGCCTCATTCACCTTCTTCTCTTTTCTCTTAGCCCTAACAGTTACTTGAGGACTAAGTCAGCCAAGGCTGTCATATAGTGAAAATTTAACTGTAAATGATAGTCATCATTTCCCAAAAATTATAGCCTTGTCTATGGTAAGTTCACATGGACCTTTCCATCAAAGCATGTACATGGTTCAGGCTACTTCTCTCAGGGCTCAAAAGGTCAAGGTAAATATGTAGTGCTTTCTAAAATATCTAGAATAGTTATTAACTGCAGCTAGTAATTTCTGTCCTTTAGCTAATGGTTGTCATGTGTTTCTCACAATCAAGCCCAGTAGATGAGAAAAGGTTTAGCAATTTCTTACAGTCCTCAAAATAACACACAATTCAGTGGCTTGAACACCTTTCTCAGTGGCTAGCCAGCATGCAGAGCTCTCAAATTGATGACGATATTTGCTTACATCCAAATGGCCCTGCCAGCATCTTATGTAAGCAAATCTATCTTTCTGTTCCCTGAGACAACTAGGGGACTTGTCAAACCAAAACCAGTGAGATTTCTGAGGAGGATACCAGGAAGCATGGTTGGAGGATGTTAGGCACATTCCAAAATCCTGTGTCTTGACTAAGTCTTGAAAAGCTCTTCCATAAGTTTCAGTTTGCTCAGCCATGTGCACTGTTCCTGTGTCAGTCACATTCTAAGGCTGTCTAGACAAAATATCATCAATGCCAGAGTCTTGGCAGACGTTTGTTCTTGCTACAGATTGTACCTCCACAAACAGAGATTTCATCTTTGACATCACAGAAGCACGTAGAAGTTCTTTCTGCTTCCAAAAACTGCTACTAGTTTTTGAGAAAAGTCAGTTTATGACTTTAATCTGAAAAGCAATTTGAAATTTTTTTCATGTCCGTTTGCAAAGGGATGTTTGTTCCAGTCTCAGCATCCATAAATCTCTTTGAGTTTTAAGTAGCTGGTTTTGTAGAGGTGCTGTGGGAAATGATTTACAGTTATCTGCAGAGAATAGACTTTTGAACTGAATTATGAAAATCTAGTAGTTTGGACTCTAAAACACAGGACAGTATAACACTATGAGTGTATGGAACGATTTGAGCAGTAGACTTTGAGCCCTCACACCGTTCAGGGAAGTTGAGCATTATGAGGAAGTTGTTTAATACAAATGTAATGTCCCTGTCCATCCAAAGTATTTTGGATGTTCATATCTAAGTAGTGTTTTGGATGCCAATGTTCATTCTTAATCTCTCCTGTCCTTGAATTAGGAAAGAAATCAAGTTCAACCAATGACTTCTTTTAGCTGCTGTCATTCTGATGACTTACTATTTTTTTTTTCAGTTGCAGATGTGGTAGCAACATTCCCTAAAACACCTCAGTGTCAGTGGAATATTTTTCTGGTTTATGAAGCAATGCGCAGGCAGTATGTTTTGACATTACACTCAAGATGCTCCTGACTGTTGTAACTAATAGTAATATCTCCACTTCAGCCTTTCTTCTTGTTATGTAGAGGTGGTAGATACTTACCCAGCTTATTCAAAACGTGTTAAAGATACCTACCTAGTACCTGTGTATTCCAAAGCCCACACAGAAAAGCTGGCAGTGTGTCATGTATGGAGTGGAAAATCAAGGTACGAAGAGGTAAAGAGTTGCTGCCAAAATCGGTGGGCCCAGCAGATGGAACTGAATATTCAGGCTAGTTCAAAACTACGTGTTGCTTTCATGTAAATTCAAAACACAAACCAAGCCCTGAGTTTAATTCCTGTGAAAACAGCAAAGAATTGGATTCAGATGGGATATTTCAAGAAATGGGCCTAAAATTTCTTGTATAGCTGCCTATGTTTAACTCAGATTCACAATTTTGTGCTTTAATAGTAGTATACTGCAGGACAGCATTGTCCTATGCCACATCTCATAAATTCATTGTTGAGCTTCATACCTGAAATTTAAGTTAGGCCGGAAATTATGCCAGCAAATACGTTTCTTTGCAACAGGTTTGTTGTCTTATGTAAATCCCTCAGAAATTTTCCTTACATAGTTCTGTAGGTACCTGAAGTAGCTAGATTAAAAGTGACAGTACTTGGTCATCTGGCATACACTGCAATCACTTTATAAATACACATTTGTTGAGGAATCCATTGCACCAACTTATTTAAAAGTTGCTAATCCATTGCACCAACTTATTTAAAAGTTGTTATTCCATTTTGTTCTTCAGTTTCTCTCGGATTTCTTACTGTTGTTGGGAGAGGAGGCAAAATTAAATAGAATTTGTCTCCTGGAATAAAGTGGAGCCTGTGGGTGCCAAAAGAAGACCAAATCAACTTTTTGTGTTTGGATGTGTGTAATAATTAGCAGAAAAGTATAACTTCGAGTTTTAAGTGTACCTCCTTAAATAAGGGATGTGCTGGTCTAAATAGCTTCTAGTTTTCATTGTGCAGTTTCTCTGGAAACCTTATTCCTCAAAGAAAATAGAGTAAACCAAGATACTAGTGCACTTGTATTAACAAATTTATGGTTTTCTGATTTTGTATTTTATAATCTTAAGGTCTCCCTGACAGGCAGCACAGGGTAGTTACAGAGACAAAAAGCAAGGCCAGATTTTTGGAAGCAGTCTCAAGTGTTGTGTTTTATGATTAATTGTCATAAAATTAATGGTCCCATTTTGAATAACAGAATGTTAACCTGGGTATTCCTATGACTTGATTCAGGGCAGCCAAAGCTAGAGAGGAACAGATTTTGCTCATATACAAATCTGCCTGATGTTACATATTTATTATTATCTTAAAAGAAATAGCAGGATGCCTGTGTGAACTTTTTATACATTGCCTGGCAGATTGAGTTCTACAAAAAATAGATATGTTCTCTGTTCCCAGCAGATATTTTTTTGCCAGTAAATTCTGTAAATTTTTTTGCAGAAAGCACCTTTAGATTTAGTTTGATTAAGTTCAAATAAGTGATCAGAACTTGGTTCCATGTCTTTGTTCCTTTGTCTTTCAGAAAGCCATATTATCAACAGGACTAGAAACTTGAGTTGTTAGACTTATAATTTATTTATTTATTTAGTGTATTAGTTATTAAGTTCTATGAGATACAGTACTAGACAACAAAAAAGGTATCAGTTTAACAAAGTGCAGCTGAAAATTTTGGGTGATTTGTGCCCCATTTGGATTTAGTTGAGCTGGTAGGAAATAAAAAGACCAGAAAATACTAGAGGCCAAGAGATTCAGAATTAAGGAATAACAAACTGTACCATTGGTGTATTAACTGAAATTGAGCAAGTTTTATTTCTAACTGTATGGGTTACACTTAGTACAAACAGGAGACAAAAGTGAAAACACATTCTACACTCTATGGAATATAACTATGACTTTTACAGGATTTCCCTTAGTAAAATAAATGTCACCTTATGATTTCCTTTTTCATCATCTGTAAAGTTAGCCTGATACGCAAGTGTTTTATGGCTTTTGAGTGAAAATATTCCAGAAGTGTAAAATATTACTATGTATTATTACCAATAGTAATTAATCATCATATTTGAATATCTCTGTGGTCTTACTATAGCAGAGAATACAGTCAATGGAGAACTTACCAGTTTACATAGAAAGGGATTGCTTTTTCAGGAATAACAAGATGAGGTGTCTCTTATGATACTTAAGGTATTTGGGAGAAAAGGTATATAGGAGAGCCTTTTAAGTGTTTCAGAGCAATTTTTTTCACTCTTGGGCTGTAAACACGTCTGGGGAACAGTAATGTACAGTGCTGTTGATGCAGTAATAAAAATGTAATAGTGTCACCCTTTTTTATTCATCCATTTGCTCTTTGTAGTGCTACTACAAATTGAGTGGAATTTGAACACTGCATTGAAGTGCTCCATATTCACATTGCATTAGTCTGCCTTTATTTTACAATTGTACTTAAGTATGATGTACATTTAATTTGGTAATTCTCAGGGGAATTATGGCTATCTTGAACTATTTGTGTTGGCAATAGGGTTGGCAGCGTAAAGCAGGAGAATGGAAGAGAGGAAAATTTGGGATCCCTTTCTACAATGATAGATTTAACTAAGGCCTGTATTATTATTTTAGAATTTGGAGTAGGTAAGTGATATGCAACAGTGCTGTGTTTTACACCAGTGTACAGTCTGTAGAATTTTGCCAGAACAGTTTCAACTGATGACAACTTCAAGATGGTTTAGTAGTCTTTCTGTTGCCCTTTGAAAAACATCCTGTTTACTTGTTGTATAACAGTTGAATTATTTTCTTTAACATTTTATTATAGTGGTAAGGATAATTCAGATAATCCTAAATGCCTTCACATGGCAAAATTATTGTAAACAATTGGCTTAAACAAGGACATCACATCTAGTATTCTACGTTAATGTTCTTTGCTGAAGTCACTTGGGTTCTGAGCTATTCTAATTCATTGTGAATATAAGTATTTAAAAATTATTTAATCATTGTATTTTTGACTTTATATTTGTGTTGTGTTAATGCAGTCATGTAAGTTTATACAAGAAATAGGTTCTGGAAGATTGACCTTCTTAAGTTGTAGTAAAGATGTATATAAGCTATCAAATAATACTCTTTAACTAGTATAGAAAATTGCAAACTTAGTTTTCTAAATTAAATATATTTGTAATAAAGATCAAATAACCCTTGATTCTTTGCAGTTACACTAAACTTAGGATATACAAAGACTTGTAAGGTAGATGTCCATGTGGGTAGTTACTTGCTTTGTCCTTAGGCTGAAAAAGAAGAAAAAGAAACTTGGTTATCTGAAAACTGGGAAACCCTCACATGATAAAAAATATTTTATTATTGATGTGGTGGAAATCTCAAATGTGCTAATATGTCACTGTACAACAAAATTGAAGTTGGCCTATAAGTAAAAAAAAAGCCTTTATGAAATTACAAAACCTTCACATTCCACAGATACAAGTTTGCAGATTTGAATAAAGTAAAATTATAGAATGTAATAAAGAAAAAAGAAACAGTTCTGCACTGTATAGAACAAAATATATGAGATTCATTGTGAAGGATTATGACGAGTGTGTATTTACCTGAAGAAACCAGTAAAAAAAATCTTAGATTCCTTCTATTAGATTAAGTATTTTCTGTGCTGCAACCTTCCATATCTAATCATAGGTTTTGTGAGGGCCTGCGTATCCTAATGCAATATTTAGAAAACATTTTTCTAATTGTGCTGCTTTAATATAGACTCTGATACTGGGAGTAGCTCAGATGTGGGTAGAGAATTTCTTGTCATTTGGAATTCTAATTGCTAATGCAATTTCAGACAGTAAATGTAAAAAAGATCACCACCAGTGACAGGTTAATATGCTTTCTGCAGAATTCAAGTATGAAATAAATATTGGTATATGAGAAAGTTCACATTGGATATTTATATATTTGAAGTAAAAGTGATGTTATTGCTTGCAAAACATGCATGCAAAACATCAAACTCCTTGTAGGTTTTTGGGTTTTTTTAAGTATTTGAATCTGAGGCCTAGTCTTCTCATCTTGATGTTCCAGAATATATATATGGATATATACGGTATATAAGGTAGAAACAAAATTGACAGTTGACTTATTTTGTAGACCAACTTTTGAATGAGTGAATATGAAAAGCTTTCAGCCTTCCAATGAAAGCTTTTTCAAATTTTGCCTTATTTTCCAGCATTTATTTGTGTAATTACATTTTCCCTGTACTGTATTTTCCAAGGCTCTGAATTTTTATTAATCTTCAAAGTCTTGCAGGCTTTGTTTGTTCCATTACTCTTACTATGTATAATGCAAGATTTTTTTCAACTCAGCATAGTTAAATATTCTACCACTGGAAAAGCTGTGTTTAACTTTAGTGGATGGAAAAGTTAACCCAACTCTGAAGAAAAAACAAAATATGTTGGAAGCTAAAGTAAAACTTCCAGACTTTTCGGACAGGAAGAAACTCTAAAGTAAATTAAAATTTATAAGTATGTTTTGGTAAGACTTAAAAAAAGAGCACCTCTTATAATTAGAATTGTGTTTAAGCTTTTGTTTTTTGGGGTTTTTTTAATACTGCAAACTTGCTTTTATGCTGCAAATTTTAGGGATTCTGTTGGTTGAAAACAGGCTAAGCTCATGTGAAATGCTAGGGGAAAATAAGACCCTGATTTTCATTTGCAGGAAGGCTCCTTCTGGCAACTTAGCTAAATCCATGCAATTTTCCCCTGAGAGTTTGAAAGTACCATTTGAATGCCTCTAGTTGCACTCCCTGAACATCTTGTCTTGCCACTGCCCTTACAAGCATCCAGTTTACAGTTACAGGTTTTCCAAACAAGTATGCCAAAAGGTGCAATTGTATTATAATCATTTCCACTTAAATCTGTGTGTAGCTGACATGGTTCGGGTATTCTTGCCACAGATGTCTGTCAGGTTAGTTGTTTTAAAGTGCATGAGGACTCTGCAGTGTAGCTTTAAACAAAACTAGTACTGCTGCATTTTTCCTAGCTGAATATTTGCCGTCCTGGTAAAGTAGAATAGAATGTGAAGGAGAGCAGGATGTAAAATCCCTCACTAATTCCTTCCTTACTTGTAAAGCAACTCACAAGGGGTGATGGGTTTTTGCAATTAATTGGTCCAAGTGAAACAATTTAAGAGGCTGAATCTTAACTCTACAGATGCTGCTAGACTCTTCAGACTGTTTGAGCTGCTTGTGCAGGGAGAGACCTAGCTGAGAATTTAAATTTTAGTCTATCAGGGATTGTTTGGCTCATTTTTGGTTTCAGGCAGTGCTGTCTGTATTTGTATATTTTTTAAACCTAGGGGTTTGTGTACCTGAGGGTAAGTTTACTTTTTTCTTCCCCGTATTTGTGTATATTTTATAATGTGTCTTGAAGCCTTCTGGTCCTCGCAGCACATAAGTAATAAATTGTTATTTATTATTATTGCTAATATTATTAGAATTCAGCATGAGTGGGAGTTACACATGCAGAGCACAGGTGGCATATGTTCCTAAATGTGCTTGATCAGATGCAAAAGGACGAAAAAGAAACTACTGACTTTAAATTCTGCTATATGACTTGGTAAAATACAAGAATACAAAAGGGATGTTTTCCTTGCGAGGTGCTTAACAAGCTTGTGCCTGAAGCATTTCATACAGCTGATGTTGGGGCAAGTGGCTGATCCTGAGGCACAGCAGTGGGGCCCTTGCCTGTAGGGAAGACACAAGTTGTTTATGGGCAGTGCTTGTACAGGCTCAGCTGTGTAAAGAAAGGAAGTAGGGAAGTGAGAGAGAAAAGGAATCATACATGACAGCAGTTTGTAGCTGGGGGTGCACCATGCTGGCCAGTCTTGTATTGTGACAAACTGGTATTTAGGTATTTGACTGCCGGCTATGAGGACAAAGTGAGGGAAAGCGAGGGGTGGGGATGCAGGATGGCTGGTATTTCTTAGCTAAACCAGCATGTGCTAGCTCCCTCAGACTTCCCTTCTTTCCTTTTCCTCTCTGTCATTTCTTCCTCCCACACACCCACCCAGTCTCCGCACACAGCCCCCCTGGCTGGGGGCACTGGTGCCACAGCGCCGCTTCCCTGTGTGTACGTGTTTGGCTTAGCATGCTCAGCTCAGCGCAGGGTGCTTGCAAAGCTCGTCCCTAGTTAGAAGCCATATGCACTGACAGATGCAGAGGTCCCCATTTGCTGTTCATTTAGGCATACAAACAAATGGAGACTCCATGCTGTGAAAACTTTCTTAACCTGGGTTTACTTGTTCTATCTATGTTCCAAGGACTGTGCAGTAGACACAATTGTCTGCGTTCCAATAGGTCCCAGGAAGTGAGTCCCAATGGAAACCTCTGCTGTGTGGAACTGCATGGCACTGTACTTTTAAACTGGAAGTTTAGGAGGCTGAAAGGGATTTAGTGTGTTCAGGTGTGGATACACATCTTTATCTACGTTCCATATAATAGTTATTTACCTATGCTGCACATAATTTGAAAATACCAAACTGTTCATAAGAGCTGCTCTGTTCCAAAGCCTCTCCATATGCTGTGCACATCTGAGTAAATTGGTTTGCTACTACTGAAGTCAGTTTAGGTGACCAATTAATGAACAATGGGTCAAAGATTACAGGGGTTCAAGATGCTGTTCCAAGTTTTTCAGTGTCAGCTGTAGAGGACAGGAGAGAGTAGACAGCTTTTAGGTCAGCTGTCTCATGACCTACCGTGGCTAGAAAGGGATATTCCTCCATTTATTAAGGAGCTAATAATGTTTCTAATTCTAATATATTATTATAGAAGATTAGCATTCAAATCTCCTTGACTCATTGCCAGTATAATTTCAGAAGATAGACACCTCTGGTTTTCCATAGATTGTATTCTATGCTATTATATGTCATTTCAGGCTAAGTTTTATTTTCTTTTTCTCGTGGTTTGGGGAAGAAGCTACTTACAATTGTTACGAAATATTACCAAAATACTTCAAAGCTGGTTTGTTCCCTATTAATTGCAAGGCTGAGTTCAAATGATGAGATGTCTTTTATGACAATGCATTTTAGAAAAGGGTGGAGGGACCTCTTGTTACTTTGAGCATTTAGGTCAGTGGGATCTGAATTTCTTGGTTTTAAAATTCAACCTGCAACATAAAAGCAAAATATGAATGTTCTTGAGTGTGTGTAAGGGCTCACTTTTTTCATCCAGTGCTGACTTTGTCAGTGAAAGTGCTGTCCCTTTGCCCTGATCCATTTGTGCTCCTTATCACCCAGTCAGGCTCCTCAGTTACAAGGTGCTGTCAGATATCAGTATATTTTCTGGCTTTTTTTTTTCTTAAAGGAATGCCCCTGTGTTATATCTCTTTCCCTGTTCTAATATCTTCTAGCCCAGCACAGTCTCCTTGATCTTTCAGCTCTGCATCGCAGTTCCAATTGCACACCCAGTGCTCTTCCAAAAGCCTGTTTTCCTGTCAAGTGCTGCTTTTCTTACCCCACCTACTCCTTACACTCCTTCCCCATCATTCACACATACTGTCTTTCTTCACAATGCATTCACTCTCATGTATTTTTCTGCATTCTCACCCTGTCCTTCCCTTACCAGACCTACTCAGTGTCATTCATTCTCTTGTGTTTTTAAAGCGCCTTGTATAGACCCAAACCAATAAAAAATAAACCATCATCCATTAGAAAAACTTGATCTTGGTGTGGTGTGGCCTTAAATAAACCAGTTTGTAAATTATGCTGTTACATAAGACTCTTAGCTTTGCTTTCTGTTTTGAACAAGTTTTTAAGCATCCTGGTTACAGGGAAAAAAAAGAGCCTGTAAGTGTTACACATAATGGATCATGATCCTAATGTTTATTATGGTGTTAAAATCTTGTCATTTCTTGGTAGTCTGCCATTCAATTTTTTTATGATGAAATTTCCAATTCAGAAGCAGGTCCTTGATAAAAACTGACATTTAACATGAAAAAAATTAAAATTATGTACAGAATCAGCAATCAGTATTTATTCAGACATTTTCCATCCTTGTTTTTTTTTGTAATGTACTTGTTTTAAATGAGATGCCAAAATTATTTAAATCGTATTTTATATTTCCTAATAAGAAAACTCATCTTTTAACCATCGTGGTGAGGTTTGAAATCTACTACTTTCAGTGAAGTGGACAGAAATATTTTTGAACATTGCTTAGCTTGTCAGCTGTTAATAGAAGCACCTTCTTTTCTTTTTTCATGTGAATATATGCAAGTATTTATTCCTTGTTTGTGGGTGTGAATTTTGGCTGAATACAGACACACCTGGTGCAAATTAGGTGTAAGGAAAGAGAGAAATACACATTTCACAGTGGCAAGTTTTTCTCAAACCTACATGAAAACTTACTCATTTTTGTCAGGGGTTACCGGATACAGATGAGCCTGCCATGGCTCCACTCCCCCATTTCCAGCCACAAGCAAAGCTGAACACGTGCCCAGTGGACACATACAAAGGCAGAAGTGTAAAATCAGGTTGCCTCTAATCCAGGTCAATACAAATAAAATTGTGATTGGACTAGGTGGTTTAGAGTAAATATCTTTTAAGAGATGTCAGCCAGGATGTCAAGTGATGCTTGGAACAAAGAATACTCAACATATGACCCACCTAGAGTGTGTATCCTGCCTGGTTAGCCTTCCCGTGCTGAGCACAGGGCTGGGCAGCAGTCAGTGCTGTGTTATGATGGGAGCACTTTGATCTCAGTGCCACTTCTGTCAGAGAGTCCGGCCCTGACGCAGGGTTTGACCTGTGTGGTGCATCCCTGGAACCAGTGTTCACAACTGCCTCGTGGCAAAATGTCCCAGGAGGTCAGTGCATCTCACAAAGGTCCAGATCTACAGGGACATTTTGATATTACTTCCAACAGCTAATGGGAAGATAGCAAAGATCTTCATCTACAGAGGTATTTTGATACTACTTTTGACAGCTGATGGGAAGGTATTCTCTGTATTATTCATGTATGTTCTGCCTAGTTTGCACACGAGTTGAGGTCAGACTCCCAGTTCTGGGAGATACAAAGCATCTACTTATGCATGTGACTTAGAAATATGTGATTTTTCAGCACATTGCAAGATAAGACATAAAATATTGAAGGAGGCTTTTTTCTGGGGTTTTTTGGGTTTTTTTAATGCCTCTTCTGGTGTGATTGTAAATTTAGAAATTATGAATTTGTTCCAGATGGGAGGAAAAAATCAATCTCACAATTTCCTGTGAGGAAAAAGATGTAGAAAAAGTATTTCAAAATCATGGTTTCAGTGCAGTTGAACTGATCAAGTGCAAACAAGACATTTGATTGTCTTCGTTAAAAAACTCGGACAAAGTGATGTTACAAAAGAATCAGCCATTGCAGTGAGAAATTGTTATTCAGAAATATTTTGTCAGTTGTATTCATTGAAAATGTGTTAAATTTTCCTTTAGCAAGGGTCAGATCGATGTCACAAGAGGACTGTAACATTGAAAGTTGTGGCTTAATCATAAATATTACCTTATTTCACAGGAATTGTACCCGTGCTCTGCAGAATGGTCAATGTAAATTTAAATTTGAAAGTGAGAGTCAGAAGAGTATGTGATAAATACAAGCCCAGAAAATAACAACTGTTTAACCCTTTTTTTTTAAGCATATACAACTTGATTACAGGGATTAATAACTATTTTGAAGACAGAAGCAAATAATAATAATAATAATATGGTTCAGGAGAACTTCTCTTCTGGCCAGTCTTTCCCTTGCAGACGTTGTATTTTGCCTGTCTTGTTTCTTGTGCTAAGTGAATGTGACCAAAGAGTATTTGGCAGACAAAGAACTGTAGTGATGGAGACAAACATGTTTTATGAGATACGTATTTGCATGGTGTGCCTATATCTCAGTGGTGTACTTTCATACAAGGTCTCTTTGGCTAGGTTGTGGTACAGACAGCCTTGAGTGCTCATACTGAATCACTCCAGCGTCTTCGTGCTGGTCTCAAGTGTATATATCTTGTGTGAGAGAAGACATATCCTTGATACGCAGAATTCCATAGAGTAAACTGACCTTTTTAAAGGACTTTTTCTAAGCCAGGTAGATGGGGATTCAGCATTCTGAATCAGAGCTGGAACAGACCCATCTTTTATTAATATAATGTCTTCTGATTTACTGCAGGAAGACACTGAAATGATTAAGTGTACCAGGAGTCTGCATAAAATGCCTGGGTGACCTCCGAAGCACTATGATAAATATCAAAGAAAAAATTTTAAACCGGTATGATCAGCTTAAGGAAAATTAAGGCCATATCTCAGTTTGTTGGAAAGTAGGAAGACAGGTAGTGCCTTCAGAGTGGCAGAAGATCTAGGTCACATCTTTTTCCATATGACCTAAAATGAATGATGTGCTGGGTGGAAATTATCTTTCCACTGGAGTTTGCTTTGCAGTATTTCTCCTTGGTGGTCTTCCCAAAATAAAGCATAGGTAAATAATATAAACAGCTGATTGACCATTCTAAATGATGAATCTTGTCTGTTCTCTTTAGGGGTGCTTACATGTGTACCATCTCCTTTGTTCTCCTTAGTCCAAGAAAGAAGCAATGCACAGATAAAGATGTTCTGAAAAAAAATAACATCTTCTGATAGAAAGTGTCTTACTAAAATTCCTTTGTAGGGCTATTGTACCTTTTATTACAAGATCTCAAAGCACTTAAGAAATATTTGCTAACTAAGGCTCACATCTCTCTGCAGAGAAGTGTCATTTGAGCCAAATGCAAGCACAGCAGACAAGACACTGAAATTGGCTGGACATATAGTCATTAAAATCCTTGAGGAAATACTTTTGCTCTGTAATCTGTATGTAAAACATTGTTAATCTCAGGGGGTTCAAGAGGTGATGTGGGGGCAGAGGCTGCCCACAGATTACTCCTATTCAGCCTTTGGGTTTTTTTGTGGGGTGGAGCTGGAGGTGAGGCTGGCTATTCAACTTGCTCTGCCTGGGCTGTCCTCCAGTCTGCCCTGTCTCACCTAGTGATTCGCTACTGCTGTCCCCAATGATATGGGAAATGTGTGGACATTGCCATCAGGTGTGAATGAACCCAGGTGCTACCCCGTTGATGGAGCAGGAGCAACTTAACTCCACTTAGGCCCCAACTTCTGCTGTCCAAGGTAAGAACCACAGCTTGGAGTAGCTTTGGCCTTTCTTGGTGTTGCAAGGGGCACTGTCCTCAGCCTATGCCTACCCAGCCACTGCAGAACAAGAGGTGGGGAGAGGCAGGGTGCATGTTTACATGCTGGATGTAGGCAAGTGCATTTGGTGGAAGAAGGGTGATCTCAGTACAAAATGCTGATGAGGGAGGAAGGAAGAGACCCAGCTATTTAAGTGGTTGAATGTAGGCTGCTGTTCTGGATGCAGAGTGGGTGATTGCTGCAGCACAACTTCAAGAGGCATAGCTCCAACAAGGCAAGTTGACCTTAAGAGAAAAAAGATGAGGCCATAGACTGAAGATCTAGCTGTGTGCATGCTGGGTTCAGGACATCCCCAGTCTGCAACAGCTGTTGGAATTACGGACATATTTCTGGACAGAAGGAGGTGTACCTGCACTGTGTAGCATATGTGGCATAAATGAAGAATCTCTGGGAAATGTTGAACCTGCTGGGTGTATACTGTGAAGTTAATCCCAGTGCGAACAGTAGGTGTTTGTGCAGAAGAACCAGGCACTCAGCAGCCTGGACAAGTACCACGAATTCTCACATGCTGCATGAAGACAATTTCTGGAAAGAGGGAAAAATGAATGTAGGGTAGCTCTAACCTACACAGTGAACATGTAGGTTAGCATGGAGGCTTCCACCCACATGACCTACTTGTGGAACAGCTTCTTTTTTGAAACAGCACAGAATCATCCATGCCTGTTTGAGTAGGACGTGTATTTCTGTTGGCTGGAAGAAAGGAAGGTACAGTTGTCAAGCCCAGATGGAGGCTTTGAAATATGTATGATAGTGGCAGCTGTGTGTGGGAAGAATAAGTTTAAGTGTGCTGAGGAGGAGGAGGAGGCTTGTTTACTGTGCTACTGTCTTCTTTGTAGCTGCAGAGTTGAATGAGGAGAGAAATGCGGAATGTGTCTCATGTCCATGGATTATTGTTTCACTGTGCTGGATAATTTTTTTCTCCCAATATTCATTATTTGTTTGAAAATTTATAAAGGATCAGTGATTTGCAGTGAAGGAGATTGCAAAGACATATCATCCTTATTTTGACAGTCCTGGATCAAGCCCTTGATTTCCTGAACTTGGCCCTTCTGCCCAGTTTTCAAGGATCCCACTTGAAAGCTGGGCTGAGGCAGCTGTATGCTTGCTTTGGAGAGGAATGCATTGTCTTGTCAGCCTTTCTGATCTTGAATTTTGTGTGTGCCCTTCTTATTAGTGTATCTTATAGTCTGTGATTCTGTAAATGGTTAAGCCTATATATGACTGGCATTTGGGTGTCAGGGCCATGTTTTGTTGCTGCTGTAGTCACTGGTTGGCAGTGATGCTCAGGGGTGGCTGCAGGTGATACCTGGCTGAAGGCAGTGGTGTCATTCACCCTCTTCCTCATGGGGAAACGGGTGGTCAGAGACAGATTGCTGAGGCCTCCCAGCCAAGCCCTGCCTACGGGCAGTATGCTGCTTGGTTCCTGGGGTTCCTAGGGTGCCTTCCTCTCTCCCTACTTGGAAAGGGGACCTGTGGTGCTGACCTGAGGCAGCCCATGAGGATATTCAGCTCTCATAGCTATGGAGTGCACCCCCTCTTTTCAGGACAAAAGGCAATGCCAACCCTAGCCAAAAGGTTTAGTGATTTGTAAGAGACTATATGTATATGTACTTAAAATTATAAAAGAGAGGAGGATGTGCCATACACAACAAAAAGTATTGCATTTATGTAGTGAAGCAGATAGCGTCAAGTTAATTCACAAGCTCCTTTGGATTTTATGTTTTCTTAAGGTTTTTGCTTACAGCTTTCAGTCATCTCATTAATTAACGCTTTTCTGTGGGGAGAATAAGGGTTCATGTTTTTTTCTTTTTCTCACAAGAATGTTTTCTAAGCATATTTTATTATGTATACATTTTTTGCATTCCCATCCCAGAGCTTGAAATCAGTATCTTCTGAATAATTCCCTAGTATCTCTTTGAGCTATGTGGCCTAAACAGCTCTTTGACTTAAATGATCTAAAAAGAAAGTCTGAAGATCTACTGTTTTCTGTTAGAAAAATATCAAGAAGGCATGAACACTAATAACTTCTAGAATCAGAATCTGTTTTACTGTCAAATGTTTTACTTTGTGCTAGTGGTTGGTTTGTCCTGTGCTGTCCCAAGAGCCTTTGCTCGTACGCTCAGATAAGGTGTATCTGCCTCTTCAGAATGCCAGTTAACATAGTGGATGGCTTCCAGATGCACCTGATCTTGAGAGTGGCTGCCATTTAAATCTGTAATCATATGACAGTGACTTCTGGATTTTTATCTGTTGAATGTCTACATCTTAAGTCATTAATCTGATTTGAGCTTTAAGCTTACAGCTATCAGGCTTCTATTATAAACATCCTTCCTTCCCTCTTCATTTTCTTGTGGGTCTGTGAACAAACTGTGCTTCAGACCTTTGCCATTCATGAGGTATGTCCAAGCATTCTATAAAGAATCACAGCCAAAAAAGGAAGTGATATTGGTATTTATTTGTTGGTATGACTTTTCCACAGCTTTACTTTTCTCACCTCAACTGTGATGTGGACAACAGTGTAAAGAGCCAAAGTTAGAGGTCATCAAATGTTTCATATGGCCAGTTCTCAGAAAATTGCATAGGTCTCTAAAATCCAGTTTTCTTGAAGTAATGAAAGGCACTGAATTGATCAAAGTGTAGAACCATCAAAAAGTGAAATTTACAAGTGTTTGTGTTGGACAAACACAACATCTTCACAACACTTCAAACAGAAGATGTTGCTGCAAATGGAGTGTGAAAAAATTATCTGCTTAATTAGTAGTACAGTCATGGCAGCAAAAGAATTTTAGGTGTTTATATTCTATTAATCATAGTCCTGATTTGCTTCTAACAATTTTACTTTGAAAATCAGGCTCGTTTTATTATTGTTCTGCTCTTTTCCAAATGAGGATATAACTGTTTTACTGCTTGAGTTTCTATGCGTTCTTCCTCCAGTTTTAAGGCCTCTGGCTTGCACCTTGTGTTTCCATTTACATCTTAGCAATACAAGTCCACATCATTATCATCTGATAGTGCTCTCATCTTGTCTTCACTTTGTATGTATACGTAGAGGAGATTGAAAGTTCAAGACATAGCCTTTATCCAGGCTTGGTCTAATTTTCTTTCTTCCATGAAACAGATACCGTTTAGAAATTCCTGTTTAATCTGGTAAACAGGCAAGCTGAAGCACTCATTTAAATCTTTGCACTCCTTGTCAAGGTCTGTAACTGAAAATATTTTTTTTAAATGATAGAATTATCATATGGGCATTGCTTTATCAGCAAGAGACAGATGTAAGTGGTGTTTATATAGAAGTCTGCATGTCTGTATTTAAGTATGAGCATTCAAAAGATGTCTATAGGAGAGGGAGATAATCAAATCCTGAAGAATTTCTGCCAACTGACTTCTGTCAAGGTCAAAAGGATTATTTAATGAGTCTTGTTCAGTCAAGAGTTTTGACTGTGTTCTTCCAGAATGTCATGAGCTTTAAGATGTCATCACAGGGAGTAAATTCTCTGGGCTTCAGTTTATCTGTAAAATTGACAATAAAAGTAGCTATTGTTACTTCCCTGGATGATGTCTTCAGGTAAAATATGATTTTCCACTGCTTTGTACCTTGAGCTGTGAATTCTAGTAGGTTTCCTTTCCAGTTTCTTTTAATGTCCTACCTGTAAATGTTAAACAATTGTAGACACTTCTGAATTACTAGATGCATTTTTTTTTACAGTTTCTTAATATATATTAATAATACAGTGTTTTAAAGCTACATTAGAGAATATTTGTTGCCTTAGTATGTAGGATATTTTATCAAATGTTATTAACATTAAAAAAAAAAAAAAAGAAAGAAAAATAAACCAGCAGCCTAATTTTACCTGGCAGTGTGTAGAGGAATCGGTTATGGCCCTTCAGTGCAGCTTATCTGAAAGTCCTTCATGTAGACTTTTTCTATACCTTCATGAGCCAAATGCTTAGAAAAATAATTTTTTTTCAGAAACTTTGCTGCGGTTAAAGTTCAGTAACCACCAGCAGTAGGAGAGTACTGTCATGATTTAACCCTGGCGAGCAACAGAGTACCACGCAGCCCTCGCTCATTACCCTGTGATGGGATGGGGGTGAGAATCAGGAGAGTAAAAGTGAGGAAACCTGTGGGCTGAGATTAAGGCAGTTCAATAGGAAAAGCAAAAGCGATGCACACAAGCAAAGCGAAACAAAGAGTTTGTTTGCCACTTTGCCTGGTCAGGCAGGTGTTCAGCCATCTTCAGGAAAGCCGGGCTCCATCACACATCACAGTTACTTGGGAAGACAGATGTCATCACTCCAAACATCCCCATCTTCTTTCTTTTTCCCTCTGCTTTATATAAGGAACATGATACCATATGCTACGGAATATCCCTTTTGTGTCTTGGGATCAGCTGTCCTGGCTGTGTCTCCTCCCAACTTCTTGTTTACCCCCAGCTTCTTCACTGGTGGGGCAGCGTGAGAGGCAGAAAAAGCCTGGACTTGCTGCAGGCACTGCTCAGCAATAATTTAAACATCTATTTTCAACACTTTTCAGTACTAATCTAAAACATAGTCCCATATTAGCTACTGTGAAGGAAAATTACTTTATCCAGTCATATACAGCGCAACTAGGAAGCTCAGAGGACACTGCATGCATGGGAAATCTATTCAGGGTGTACTGCAGGGCCAAATAAAGGAGAAAGACACCCCTGCCAAACAGGACATGTAATGAGAATGGTTAAATCTTGTTTGTGGAGTATATGTAGGCTATACAGAACTGAACTTATTGTAAGGGGAAAGGTAGCAACAACTGAATTCAACTCTTTTAGCTGAATTTATCTCTGCAGGCTGAAATAAATGTAATTATGGTGCCCTAAACCGGCATTAAGGTTCAAAGTTCTAGGTCGGGTTTTCAGGGCCAATGGTGAGGAATGGCAGACTCCTTCTGAGGAGTGGACATGTCCAAGGTATTAAACTGGAAGACTCCAATAGCCCAAGACAAACTGAAGTTTTTGGTTCAGTTGTTACCAGCAACAGAGAAAATAACTTACGTCTGTAAGTTACGTCTGTATCTTGCCTCTTACATTTTAACTGATAGAAGACTCAACTAAGTGAAAAGAGAATTTCATCCTAGTTTGTTATTGTCTTGTCTATATTGCACACAGATATGAGCAGCCACCTACGGGAATTCAAATCCTTGAATTATTCTCCCAGTTGATAAGCCCTTTTATAACATACCTTTAGCTGTTGGAAAGACTACCTGCAAAACTTTAATAGACTTTTACAAGAAATTACATTAGTGCTGCATTTCATATGCAACTTGCCTGGCTGATACTGAAGTGGTAATTTTTTTACCAACATTGTGCATCTTGGTTAAAAGCTGAATTGGTCTTAGTTTGCTGCTAACACTAGCAAGGTGGATCCAGGGAAAAATTCCATAATGAGGACCTCACCAAAGGATGGATAGTATCCCTTTAATGTGAACCAGAAGTTTGACATGGTATGAGTAAGAATTCTTTGTTTGATTGAAAAACAGTGGACTGTAAAATTACATAGGAATGACAAAGCTATTTGTTTCAATGTCTTTCCATTTCATGGAGATAGATACAGATTTTGAACAGGCACTAAACATTTAAAAGGCAGTTCTGGTATGTAAGTGTGTATGTAAAAACTTCCTGATCTGTTTAGACAGAAAACGGCAATGAAAGAATCAGTAAGGTACGTGCCTAAACGTGCACAGATAACTCTTCTTTATTCTAATGAGTGAGTTGAACCTGTCAAGTGCAGATGTTGCAATCACAGAATGATTTCTAGATTTACATGGGTGACAACTTGGATAGGTTTTGAATTTTTTTGGTTGGTTTCTATATAAGCATATAAAATAGCAACCAAGTGCTACTGAGTACCTATTAGTTAGTGACAGTCTAGTATACAATTTTACACTCAAATCTTCAGTTGGTCTTTGTCCCCTGACTCCTTTTTTTACACTCTGAGTAACATGTTTGAAGTGTTAGCAGCAGGAAGACACACAAGACCAAGTACTACTGAAGCAGTGTCTATTCACCAGAGTCCTCATGTGAAGCTTAAATCTGTAATGACCATAAGAAAAGTCCTTTAGTAAATCTTGAAAATAGTTCAGAAGTGTTTAAAATTTTGTGATCAGCTGGAGTCATTCAAGAGATACGTGAATTTCACAAACAGTGAAGAGATTTCATAATCTTTGATGCAACTAATCACCTTCCTTACATGAAGCCCCAGACAATGTAATCATAGGATCACTCAAGTTGGAAGTAAGCCATGAGGTCATCTAGTCCAATCCCTTAGTCAGATCATGCTGAACGCTGACCTAGGTTTCGTAGGACTTTGTCCACCTGAATTCTGACTGATAAATTGGAAACCTCCTCTCTTCTACAGTTACACATCCATCTCTTTCTGTTGTGTTGTGCAGAACTGCTCAATCACATTGTCTGCTAAGAATCTCACTGGTGATAATCCTGTTTGCTGGATATGTGAGAGTGTAACACACTTGTAATCCATCATGTATCCCAGTACAGTGTATTTTCAGATACTTTTATAAGCATGTACTACACATCCAGATTTTTCAGTAGTTCTTGTTAAATATAGATGGAGACTGTGCTATTGAAGATGTTAACAGGAACCACACCACAAAACTATTTAGAGGTAACGGGTAAGGACCAGAATTGGAGTTTCCTTTGGTATTAATTGTTTTTTTGACAGCACTGCTCTCCTCTGCAGATGCAGAGAAAATATTTCTTGTTATTCATTAGGTTAGTTCAGTAACTATTTCATTCACACAGAATGAAGAGAAATCAATTCAGTGAGAAACCAGCTGAGAGTTAGAAAGTAGGAAAACTGGTTTTCCTCCTACTCACCTGCGAATAACAATGAGCTGTGGGAGGATAATATCTGTTACCTCTAAAATCTTGTAGAGCATAGTGAAAAGAAACTCTAAATCTGGTTTTACTTAATACAGAAAACATACCATTTCTTTAGTATGTAATTTAAATACATAATGTGCTGTTTTAAGCTTTTCTTCACATTTGCAACACATCTAAAGATAATTTGTTTAGTTCAGAACTGTTCAGAATTCTGCTTGGAGATATTTTAGCATATTCCAACCTATCACCGGTCATGATACTTATCTAAGAGAAATAAAATAAATGCATCATTTTAGTCACAGTTTTCTAGTATAATAAAAGTATAGCAAAAACCAAGATTTCATATTTTAGGGGAAGTGTTTGCCATTTTGTTACTTGGTTTTGGCCCTTACAAGTCTGGTTACTTTCCTGAACTCTGGAGTCCTTTTTTTTCTGCCTGTGGTTGACTAGGCAGTTGCGTTCAGTGTGACGTTTTGGTAATGCTCACATGGCATCAATGCCTTAGGCCTTATTTCACTGCAGTTTTCTTCACCAGAAGCTTCATCGAAAAATGGCAAGTTGTGCAAAACGCAGCAGTCTGCTTACTAAGTATATCTTACCACAAGGAAATTGGATATTTTTTGTTTGTTTTGTCCAGCTACACTGGTGTTTGCTGTATTTTTTTCAAGCTGAATTTAAAGCACTGGTTTGGGTTACAAAACAGTAAATTGCTGTGGATTTGTCTGCTTTGCTCTTGGTTGCTCCTCCTGTGCTATTATGTAACAGTGAAGTTAACAGATGTACTATTTTGCCTTCTTATGAAATAGCCACTGATAGGGAACATCTCTGTTATAAATCTTACTCCTCTGTTTTGATCTTAATAAATACAATGACCTGTGAAAAAATTATGTATGAAAAATCTCTTTTATTAGTTCTACAAAAAGATCACCATTAATAAGAGTAAAGAAATTAAAATCAGGGAAGCAGACTTCATTGTTTTTGAGATTTTATTAAAGATAGTAATTTATTGGTCTCGGCTTCATGATTTTCTGTTAGTTTTAAAAAAATCAATGCTTGATAGAAATATTACAATATATGGACAGTTTATGCTGCTGAATAATGTGCAGTGATACTATTTAGGCTGGTTTATGACAGTTCCATGTAAATCACCCTTTCCATATGACATTTAGAATCATTTAAATAAGAAATGGATAAGAAATTAACAGGCCATCTCTTTGATCAGTTTCAAGTTTCTTCAAAAGATGATAATGGTGTGATAATACCAAAGAGAAAGTCCTATCTGAAGCTGGCTGTCTCTGTATTTAGCAGCAAAAGAATTTCTAATTGACTGCTACTAAGGGAAAGCAAACCTTGAACGGTACATGAGCTCCTTTCAGATTCCTTCTCTGATTTGAATTGTTTAGAGAGGCAAGAGTCCCTCTAATACTTTCTCCATCTTCAGTTTGAAAACCTGGGAAGTAATAATGACAAAAAACAAAATAATGGTTGGGAAATGTCTGTAGATAAGCAATTATAATGCTGTTGTAATACTGCGATATGTAGATTGATTAAATTTTTAAAGCTAAATACATTTAAAATATGGACATCATGATACCATAGTTATCCTTTTACCATAGAAGGTCAATAAACACTTGGTTAAAATATGGCCACTTCTGCTGCAGACTTTTTGTGCTTATTTTTCAAATTGACTGTGGATTAACATGCTGACCTTGGCATTGATACAGGTGTTGTAATTATAGACCGGAAATTCCTGAAGTAGTATATTAGCATATACTAGTATATTCATTATAATACTACTTTATTGCAATACTGTATCATATTTTGCTTTTAGATGAAGTACATGTTTTGACTATGTTCATAGCTGGATAAACCCTTCTTGAACAAAAAACCCTTTTCAGGGAAGCACAATGTATTTTTACTTCACTGCATGTATGCAAGTTGATGATTGGATGTCAAGCATTTTATGAATCAAACCAGTATTTAAATTGTATTTTCCTTTGAAAGATAATACAATTTCCTGTAAAGGCAAACTGTGGTAATCTAACTTGGAGTCAATGTGCATTTTCTAGGTTATTGTTTTGTTTCAGTGTTTTCCACTCAAAAGAAAATGTTTGCCTACCTGTATAATTTGCCATACTTACAGGTGTTATTACCTTTGTTTTTTAGTTATCTATTTTGGATACAAGCAATGCCTGAAGTGAGTCAAATAAAATTTCATGGTTCTCATAACAATTGTCACTGTATTGTAACTGCTACTACACTAAGGACTCAGTTCTTTGAAATGTAATAGTAATTTTGATTGCACTGTGGCTGCACATGCGCTCCCTAAACACATAAGGAAAACAATTTATCAGAGCACTAGTTCCAGCAGAGTAAGTTAACACACATCTGTGTGGATACTGTTGCAGATCACTGCTGAGTATTATCCCATTAGACTGAAGGTCATCAGTTAGGTTTTCTGGTATTACTCTTCCTGAGTTGGCATCAGAGCTAGTAACCAATAATTGCAGGTAACCAACAGAAGGAGTAAGAAATACAATTTGTATGATCCATATAGTCATTTCACAGTTGTGTACTTTTAAACACCTTCTTGAAGTAGATAGAAGACATTGCCTGAGCTGTAATGGAGTGGACTTTTGCAGTCAATAGGCTAGGCAGCCAGCCAGTTTGTAATTCAGCGAGACACAATGCATTATCTGTTTTGACAGTCTTCATGGCTAAATAGTCTGGCTCTTTTAATATCTAACTGTGTTTATAAATAGAAATGAAGAAGTAAAATGGCTGATCTTGACAGCAAACTTTGGATATGGCCAGAGTTCACACATGCTTCTTCCCTTCAGTGGAGTGGGAAGAACAAACTAAACTGAGTTAACTGGAACTTGAAAAACATCTCCAGCATGTGTTTTCCTTGAGGTTTTCAGTAATGCATGAAGAAATGTGATATTTATGAGTTCTGCAGTGAGACTTGTAAAATATATTGGTTTTTGCACCAAGAAAACAATTATTTTAATGGCAAAATAATTCACAAGAGCATTCACAAAGAGCTGTACTTAGAACAGTGGCTGTCCATTTTGCATATTGTGTGAAGAAGAATGGGACAGGAAGAAGTAGTCCTTGTTTCTGATTCCTCTTTCTTGCTCCAGATAAAGTATGTTAGCAGATAGTTTTCATGGTGAAATACAGGCAGAAGGCTGGAACCTCAGTTTAAGTTCCAAAGACATCTGTGGGCTCTCTCCTATGCTAGCACAACTTATCAGGAAAGGTGGGCATAATACTCTTTGATATTGTCAGTAATACACATCTTCTTGAAGACAGGAATTATTCTTTAAGTTCAATTTGGGTTGAAATGTGTGTAGAAGTTGCATCTGTTAGCAAGTAATATACTCTCTGCTACTGCATAAAAGTTGATACCAAGAATTTGTCTTTTCCGTCCATCATGGGTTACAGTAAGCAGTCCCAAAAGTTAAATGCTGGACTCTTAAAGCCCTTCTTGGGCTTCAAGCTGTGAGCACTCAGCTCACACAAGAAGTTGACTGAGGTCACTTAAATTCTGCATGTATTTGCCTTGCAGGAGAGGTTGGGATTCCAGACATGCTTCTTTGTCTTACTATATCCACTTCATTTTTGATTTAATTTCATCTCACTTTATGGTCTGCTCCTTGGAAATTAGTGCTGTGTTAGAGCTGTGGTTTCCCCTTCAGCCAGGTATCTAAAAACCCTGTGCAGTGTTGCACCTGAAGCTCCTGGTACATGCAGGCATAATCCAAACCCAGCTTTCCTGAACAGAACAGGCTCTTGTGGTGGTGCTCAAAGTCCAGGTGGACTCAGCTCAGCTCTGCATTGAGTAGTTGGCTTGATTTCATGGCACGAGGGTCGAAGGGTCCAATCACGGCATGTCCTGTAAAATTTGTTAAAGGTCTCTGAGTCAGGATTGTTGCCTGATTCAAAGCTAGAGGTTGAAGGTAACCCAGTCTCGCTGTTAGTCAGAACTGAATTTCTCAAGATAGGCATTCTGATAGGGGCTGCTCAGCAGCACTGCTCTGGGACTCCAGTGTCAAGTTTCTTGTTGAGTGTGGTTACAGGTGGTCTGGACTGGAGAGGTTCTTGTTCTTGCAGAGGTGCTGCAATGGGCCACTGCCATATTATAAACAAATGGGCATCACCTAGAAACCTCCAGCGTTTATAAACGTTATCTGGGTAACCAGCTCTTTTTTTATATTGTGAAGAACAGGGCAGAATACTGGAAAGTATTTGCCAAGTGTTTTAGGAAAAGAGTATGTATTCTGCAGGTCAGAGGTACCTTATATAAAATCAGAGTGACATGAGATAAATTTACTTGGACCGATGTTCTTACACTCAAGGACAATGTTTTAAATCTGTGTGGCATTTCACTGTGGCCAGTTTATGTGGTGATGGACTCATTTTCTTAAGAGATTGTTCTGGTTCATGTTACACAAACATTGATTTACGTGTTAGCTAAAAATCTTGTGTTGCTGTTGTCGCTGTTGTGACAGTAAGGCCAGCTGATGATATGAGTCGCCATCACAAGTATCCTTGTAGAAGCACTTTCAGCTCGTTTGGATGAGAACCCCCAACCTCTGATTTGCTCAAGCTGGCCTGCAGCCCTTGTCAACGCTCCAGCGTATGCATGACAAGTTTCTAGTTAAAATCATGTCATCTGTGTGCAAAAAGTTGTCTGGTTCAATGATATGCATATCTCAATAGATAAAGAGTGCCCATTAGTTCACCATTTACTTCATATGAGCAAAAGCAGGATCCGCCTGGGTTGTTCCCAGGGCTGCTGGGAACTCCCTGCCTCCCCAGTCCCTGACATGCAGTTTATTATCTTGTTATCATGGACTGGGACTGCCTGCGGAGTTCTTTTATCGATTCCTCAGACCTCTGGTGGAGCTGGGACTGCCCGGGGCGGGTTCCAGTAGCTATCCATCAATTATCTCATCTGTACAGAAACTAGCTGGGGAGTTCCCAGGACTGCCCAGGGAGTTCCTCTGGGTGACTCGGCACACCCAGCATGTGCAGGGGCACAGCCCTTGTCCCCAGCTGCATTACAATTACAGCTACTTTGTTAATTCGGAGTGCATGTGCATGTACCCACCTGGTGCATGGAGGCAGGAGTGCTGGGAGGACCAAGAGGTTTTGCAGAGGCCAGTTGATGCTTGGCATTTCCTGGTATGTCCTGCTTGACTGACTAGTTGGCTGTGTTCTTTGCTGGGCACAGATGCCTTTTTTTTTTTTTCATGCCGGGCTGCCATGTTTACAAGCTACTACAAAGTGCTTTTCTTGCCATGGAAAATCAAAAACACCATGCTCACTGTCACCAGAAGTACATTTCAGCAACGGTCTTGTTACTGGAGTGATTTGCCACTTTTTTACCTGCTACAAGAGGTGTTGTTTGAGCCTTCTGTTTCTTCAAGAAGAAAGGGCAACCTATTACTGAACTTGTAGTGCTTATTGACTAAAAAATAAGTTCACTGCTGATGGAGAATATCTAAATCTCATGGGTTTGGTGTGATATCAGGTAGTTGTCATAAAGTGGCTTCCCCTAATATGTAAGGGGATGTAAGTTTAAGCTTCCATATAATTCATCTCCTTTTTCTTTTGCAAATGAAATGAAAAGTTGTGAGCAAGCTAGAAGTACAGTAAACAGATATTTCTGAAAGGTTAGTTTGGAAACTCAAGAAACAGTTAAAGTTGGTTAGAGTAAAAAAGAGTGAGAGAGGTTTGAGCTGTGTCTGTGTTCATGAGCATGTAAGTCAAGATAGGGTTCCTTGCTGTTTGCTTTTTCAGACCACTCTCTCCAAAGACAGTCTCCAGGTAGCAGATGAGGTCGTTGTGCTTCTTCTCAGTGACCTGTCCTACGGGGACGCTGAGAAGCCAAACGTACACCACATTGAAATTGTGGCACATCAAACTTACTCATTCAGAACAAAACAAGGGGAAAAATTAAAAATATATATTCACTTACTAGTGTTGTTCAAAATCAATATTTTCTGTATGAAGTATGATGTAAGAACAGTGAAGGTGGGAGTGGTATAATGGACAAGAAGATCTCCAAAGGTGTTAGAGACCTTGGTAACTCTAGTTTGTTGGCAGAAATAGATCAGCTGGTCAGAGTTACGGTATCTAACTATTGAAGACACAGTACACTGAAGACGGTCTTTGAAAACTCTGATCACTGTGAGCTTCATAAGAGGAGAAATGCTTGGATTTACGCTAACAGTAGTATGGCTGCATTTGTAGGGAATGAAATGTGTGTACACTGGAAATGGCTATTTCTATAAGAGTGTAGATGTGTGGAAAATAACCTTGATACAGTGCCTGGAGAACTGCCTAGGGGTCAGGACACCTGAGTTCATCCCCCGGGTCCCCTGCTGCCTTGCTGCTTTGACCATTTCATTTTCCCATGCCTTGCTTTCACCACCAACAATCAGGAAACAAATCCTTCATTTCCTCTGAGATTGATTCATGAGAAAGACAATGAAAGCAGGAAGTGTTATCATCTGTGGTTGGAATGCCACACACCTAGTGAACGCTTAACCCCCGCTTGTAGTTTTAATTCAAATGCAGTTAGTTTATATCGGGGGTTTTCCCATGGTTTCTTTAGAGATGTGAGATAATCAGATATTTTTCTCTCCCAAAATGCAACTCTTTAGAACAGTGTCTAGCTTGGAGTGTGTAAAGAATAGTCATGTTTATGAGGACAATATAACATGTTAGATCACCTTTCATTGAACCACGTGCTTTATAATTAATGTACAAAATGATGTCCTGTGTTTTTTTCAAGTGGAGCTTGAGTAGCAGCAAGCTCTGCTGTGGTCTAAATTGCAGAAAATCCTTATCTTAGTAATAACTTTATTTATGAATATACTTTACCTATCTGTCATAAATCATATTTCAGCTGCTGCAGCAGTGCGCAAAGGAAGAAAAGCTTAAGCAAAAGCTGAAGATGAGCCTGATCAGAGATTTGAGCTGTTTTTCACAATATGGGTTTGCGGCTGACTTATTTTGTGTATTGTTGGATGAATGACGAAGTGGGATAAAGCCCTCAGTGTCTCCTTCCCTTACCTTCCCTGGAGAGAAGAATTGCCCAGCTTAGATGCATATCACATAAAAGCCTGTCTGTCTGGACTGATGTGGGGAGTCATTCATTATTATTTTCATAGTGCTCAGGAAACAGACCTTTAAAACCTTTTATTTCCTAAGCCATAGTAGGGCAGCACTGAGGTTGCTGTGTCTCAGAAGATTGTTTCTTATTTGCATTTCCAGCTCTGTCCCCATGTTGCTGAGATACATTTGTAATGGCCTTACCTAAGTTCAGCAATTAAGAAGGCAGCTATTACCTTATTCATTAAAAAGGGAAGAAATTGAAAGCAAAATCGATTACTCTTTGATCAGAAGTTTCTGGCTTTTTAAGAAAATTTTTTTTTTTTTTTAAGTTTTGCACTTAATAAAATGTAGTTTCTTTTTTGGGGTAATTAACTTACAAACTGCTAGGGGCTTTCCAGCCGTGGGAAACCCTATCCTAAAGTTCATTTTAGCACCGACAGCTGTAGAACAAGTCTTACCTTCTTAGCTAGCTATCCCAAACATTGTCTAGAGAGCTGCTTTTCCTGCTTTGACTGCAAGGGCACTGCTGCAGAGAGTGTACCAATCATGCTGAAATGTGTAAAATTATCATTTAAGCCAAAATAATGACATAACCTTCTGAGCAGTGTATAATCCTAATAAGATTAAGTTTTACCAAAGAAAAACATAAAATATATAACTTAATAAAATCATAATCTATTATGAGTAAACTGTATTATACATGTTCGCTGAGTGGATTATATAAATTTAATGAAATTACACTGTGTTATAAGCAGGATACAATAAGTAGTAATGGCAGCTTTTCTATACACAATATAAGAGAGCAAGAAAGAAGAAGGGGATTATTAGAAAACGAGTTTAGTCAAAACAATTTAAAAGATAAAGATATAAATAGAATAATAATTTCTTAAGTACTGCAACAATGAGCATCATGCTTCTTTGAGTGTATTAGCCAAGATCAAAGTAAGATATGAACATCTAAGAAGACTGACATGGTGTTGGAGAGGAATGACACAGCTGATACAATTGCAAATGATTTGAGAAAATGTAGTACTTTCTCAGCATCTGTTCAAATTTTTATTCATATTTCGTTAGTACTTTGTATATTTGTCCATTCCATCTCTTCATGTGATACGTGGCAGTGGATTCCAGGCTGTTAGCACTTCTGAGCCAGATGGCATACACTCTATCATGCTGAGATCATGTTAGAAATGTCATCTATGCAACTCAGCTGAGATAGAGTTGCACTTTAAAAAAATTCCTCAGTTGTCCACTATGGATTTTTTTTTTCCTGAGGGTATTGCATCCATGTAAAAAGAGTAAAGATGCTTTTGTTGCTGTCAAAAAATAAAGCATTTCCAAATATTTTTGGTAGTGTACCAAATTTCAGTTTAGTTTGCTGTAGTAAGGAATATTTGTCCTTACAGAAGTACTTAAACTATTATGAAAACTGCTTTTAAAATTATGTTAGCACAAACACATTACCTCTCCAAGAACTGTGCTGCATATTATTGGAAGCCTTTACAAGACAGTCAAGAATCATGCTAAGACAGAATGGTCTGAGACTTAAACTTTCCAGTAAGAGTAACAGAGTAAGGGATTTTCCTGAGTTAAGTGGAGGGAAGATGAAAAGAGAAAGGAAGAGCCTGTTGAGTTGCTTTTTTGTCTGTCCAGATTAAAACACATCTCGTATTCCAACAGGCATAATTGTAAAAGGTATCTCTAGTCATGGAAACACAAGATCTTTTTATTTTACACAGCTTGAGTTTGGTCCCCATTCCACAACTTCGTAACAGGTGCTAAAGCACCAGGAATTGAACAGTGTAGTACCTATAAAAACTAGACCCAAGAGTCAAACAATTTTTTCTTTTATGCATATTAATTTCATAGTAGATTTTATTCTTTTGTATATCTGTGAAACCTCAGTGGTTTAAAACTCCATCCTTGCTTATATTTGGACAATGCTGGTGGGCTTCAAAGAAAGAGACCACAGGAGGTTATGTAGAATGTAAAGGATTATATTTAAAAGAATCCCTGAATTAATCATATGGTAAGGGATTAGGATTATACTTGTTGTATAAAATGATTCATATCATACGACTAAACTATGAAAATTGAGTTAAATTTCCTACGAAGCACTCGTCTTCATGTGCAATGTGCTGGGTAGAAAAGCCATCCCCCCACTGAAGGCTGCAAAGAGAGATGTGAGTCATTAGCTTGGATGAGTGCTGGACATTTATAAGGCTGTCCCTTTATCCAGTTACTGAGATTCTAATCAGTCTCTTCTGATAGAAGTGTCATGTTTTACTAGTGTAGTTTTTAGTTCTAATTTGTGTAGGTAAAAGAGAGAGGAGGGATAAGAGAAATACTTATTTCAAGGTTCCTAACCAGTAAGCAGCTCAAAGTAAAATAGATGGCATTTGTGTTAACTATTCCTTTGGTTTACTCTGTTTTCGTTGCTTTGTCTGTTACTTTTCCTCTCTATTTGATGTATTTGTTTTCTGAAACTACTGGCTTTTGATGGGCCAGGCGCTCATCGTTTTCTGTGTTAAGTGGCCTATGATGCTGAAACCTGCTTAAGAAACAAAACAACCTGAAAACAACCACAGCAGTTGCAGCTGATGTAGAAGAAGATGCGATATGAGCTTTCCCTGTTTGCCTCAGCTTACTGACAATCATCTGGGGTGATGCTTCTTTTTTACTTCTGATATTTTTTACCTTCAAATATGAGTATTTTTCCCTATTCCTTGCACAGAAATAATGATTCTGAGTAGCACAGAGTGCATTTTCATGCTTCGTGCACCTTGATTAATTGTAGATTTAGTGGTTAGATGTATTACACTGTATTTTAGTATTTAAAAGGCTCTTGGTCCTTTCATTTTTTAGTTTTGGCCTCTTTTTCATTTGTCTGTAGACACAAAGATCAGCTTCTCTGATACAAAGATGTAGCACTTGATTACATTTTGTCCAGCTTCTGCTTGCTGTCATAACTAGCAAAGATACAGGGAGGAGAGGAGAAGTGACAAGAATAAATCAGTGTGCCTGTGAGTAGTGGTGCAATGGTGGTGGGCAAGTATAATCAGTAGTTCCATGCAGTCAAGAACAGTAATATATTTATTAAGCAGCTACAACCCATTACTTCATTTGAAGCATTTTCTATTAAAAATACCTTGTTATTCTCCATCTCACCTGGATTTTCTCTCTATGTTGCAACTACAGAGCTGTTGTTACAGGATGGAGGCTGTCCACTGGTGCCTGCAAATGGCCCCATACGCAACACCGCTTGAAACAGTCAACTGCTGAAGCATAGTTCATTTGTTACAGCAAATAATGATGTCTAGAGGCTGTAGAAATTAAAGCTAAGGTGACAATGAGCAGTAATAGATACTCCAAGGTTATTAAAAAACTTCCATTTTTTGAAGAGGAAAATCAGACCATGTTCTTTATATGATAGATTGTAAAATTTCAAATACGAGGGGAATTACAACTTCAAGCAATTAGATTTTGCATGCTGGTAGAGCTAAACTTCCGTCTTCTTGTGGAAATACAACATGTGTCTTAAGCCTCAGTGGGTCAGGTTATGTCTGCCCCCCCACCTGCGAGCTGGTGGCCTGTCCCCAGGGAGGTGCCTGATGCCCTGAGGCTGGGACTGGCCCCTTGCCACTGGCTGCCCTGCACCTAGCTGGGAATGGGATGGGCTCTGACTACTCCTCTTCCACTCCCTGCCCCTGAAGCCTCCCTGACACCCTTTTCTGAATTAGTATCCTATGATGTGGGTTATGTTTGGTTGCGTAGTGCTTTTTCATTATTTCTTGTGGACTTTGTGAGTGTTATTCTGGCAGTGCTGTCTTTTTTGCCAGCCTAGACTACTGCCTTCTTTCATAGAGGGCCACATGAAGTAAGTGGTGGTAATCTCGAAAATGATAACTTGAGGACAGTGATTTTTCATAATGATAGGTAGGTAGATGAAAAATTACCCTTGAATAGTATTAGTGCTTGCAGAGACTTAACCAGTTCTCCTGCCCTGAGCTCTAAGGAGTGCTTGTGATTATGAGAGTGAACTTGAAAGGGAATGAAATTCTAGATTCAGTGAATTTAATAGGGGATTTTCTGCCTTGGTAAGACTAGTAACGGAATTTTCATAATCTCAAGAGATCTTGTCCGCACCATGGACCTTCATGGGAGAAGGGAGTCTCCATGCCCTGGAAATAGATTTATGAGGAAATAGGTTTTCTGTTTGACTCTTAAGTCAAATTAGGGGTAGTACAAGGAGGCCATTAGCTGCAGTCCTGAAGTGACTTGTGAAAAAACTGTCCTACTGAAGCAATTCGTTATTTTCTTGTAGTAGACAGACACATACAATTAGTTTATTCTATGTAATTCAGCACGTCTCTCTGTTTGAGTAGGTTTCTGTGCTGCTTGGTTTTATCCTATGTTTATAGCTGCTTTTCTCCTGCAGCAACTTAACAAGTGTTTTCTGTGCTCTGAGTTTTGTTTGCTGACATCCTTTAGATGGCCATTACTTGTAGGTGTTAACTTCAACTTTAGATGTTAACTTTAGATGTTATTACTTGTTATTACATTATCACAATTTAAAGGTACTGTAGTATCAACTCTAGTGGCATGGCCCCTTTAGGCTTCTAGGAGAAAAAGGACCAGTAGTAAGTATTTTATACCTGTTCAGTTATTTTTTTGGGATTGCATACTCTGCTTATAAGTTTCTGATTCTATCTCTACTATCTATCTATGCTGTTACATGGTATAGGGAAGCTGTGTCTGTTTTTTGTCAAATTTGTCATTTTCTAAATCACTGTTTTCCTTCAAGCTTTAGTTAGAGACAAAACTGGAAAGTATTTCCTCTGAAATGCTGTTCTTGCTTACATTTCCAAGGGGGGAAAAAAGTCATCTGTTTAACAGCTTGGGGGTGTTTCATGTATAGATTCACCACCTGCAAATTTTCAAAATAAGGTCTCTTCTGAAAATGCGATCCTAAATCTGAGGTAACACCAGGATGCCATGGAGAACATTTTTTAGAGGGAGTTTATATTTCCTTGCTGTGATTTTTTCACATCTGTTAGACAGCATTCACACCAAGGAGCCTGGACTTTAAAAATTTGTTTCATACCAAAAAACACCAGTAGCTGCATGCTGTGCTTTTCCTATTGCAGACCCACAAAGGATGTAAATCATTACTGATTCTGTTTAATTAATGCTGCTGAGACTCAGGCAGCTCTGGAGGTCCTAACTCTAATCCTAAATGTTGATAGGTGTCAGAAGAGTTTTCTTGAGCACTCTAGAAAGGAAAGGAAGTGCAATGAATGGAGTGAATATATGCATATTGTTTGTATGAATAAGCTGTAACTGTTTCTCCCTGAATACTGTACAGTTATTTCATTGGCTTTGAATGTTCCTGATAAAGATGTAATTTTCTCTTTCTTATATGGATTTTTATTTGTTAATGTTTTTGTAAAGTAGTCTGCTTCATACCTACCCTCTGAAATGTTTGGGTATTTCCCTTTAGGAGTTTCCCCTTTTTCCCAATGATATCATTACATTTTCTCTTGAAGCTATGTGTTCATAACAGAGTAATAAGGAGAGAAGTTGCTTGGTTTGTGATTGATTAGTGGATGTACAATCTCAATTCCCTTGGAAAGTGGGCGTGTGATTGTTTGAGTCTGTGTTTCTTTGGAGAGGGACCATTTCAGGGAATTGTAGTTAGAGCTGCAAACAATCCATTAGTCACTCTTCCAAGCCCTGCCAGTATAATACTGTTCCCTGCAGTACATTATTGAGTGTTTTGTCCAATATCGGTTTAAGTGACTCAAGCCATGAGGCTTCCACCACTTCCTCTGAGAAACTATTTCATGGTCTGACAGAACTAACTGTTAGGAAATATTTCCTGGTACTCAGCCTAAACTTTTTAACACCCAGATTGATCTCATTACTGTTAGGTATGCTTTTTTTCCCCAGCTCTGTCTTGTTTGGCATTCACACTCTTGAGTGAATACTAGATGGTATCATATCTCCTCATAAGTCAAGCAAATGCATAATTAGTTCGTCTATTTCAGCTCTCCAAATAGGCCATCTGTTTGGTGGAAAACAGGGCTGAGTATGGGAAGATTTTTTTTCTGCTAAGTGCTTGTTTTAAACAAATAATACGAAAAAGTGCATTAGGAGTTCTTAGTAGCTCCAAGGAGCCCAAACTTACATTTAAAAGGCTTTTCAAAAATTATATAAATTACGGTAACTTCTCCAGGCAATCATTTGAAATAGTATTACCTTTTTCTAGTGCAATATACAGCTCTAGCACTAATAGTCTGTCACATCTTACGTCTTCAGGGAATATTTTGTAATGTTGCTTCATCTATTTATCAAGCAAATTCTAAGTAGCTATAGCCTGGGAGGAGAGAGCAATGGCAACAGAATTGCAAGCAGATCCAGGGGCCATTTGGATGTTTGTAATTCACAGCTTTACAGCCAGAATTTACAAGTGTTTGGGTCGCATAAGGATTGTTGAGGAAGGAAGTGTACTTTAATCCATCCAGTCATTACATATCTCTGGATTTCTTCCTGGTAGCCAACATCTGTTTGGTATTCCTCTCCTTCCATCCTTCCTTCCTGCCTCCCTGTCTGCCTTATTATAGTGTAAATTTTGCAAAGATGTATGCAGATAATAAATTGAATTTTGCAGCATCTGGGTATATGCTATTCTTATTTCTTATGGATAGTCTTCTGTTTGGTCAAAGACTCCTAGTCAGTGGAACACTTAAGTTTACAGTAAGACTTCTAAACTAGGACTCCATGCTTGCTTTGAAAAACATGCAGTATAAATCCTAAGGATATATATGTTTATGTTTTTTGACAAATCATTGTGTAATTTGGGAACCGAGCCCATGTTTTGTTAATTTTTTACCTCAGGTTACCTGATCTGTGTGGGTTTGTGACCCGGGCTTCCAGCTTGGGGAGTAAACAAGCTGCGTGCACTTCCTCTGAACTGTACTAGAAAGGATGTGCAAGTCCTCAGGCAAGAGCATTCCTGAGCTAACTTATTACAGTTTTACTAAGCTAATTAAGGGAGAAAAACTCAATGATCACATTAAGATCGAGTCAAGTTTGAACCAAATCAGTGGGTTCAGGTGATTAAACTAACGATTTAATATAGCATATAATCTTATATTGCACACAGGTACGTAAATGCAAAAAAGGAAAAGTTAGGTAAATGACAGTCAGGAAAAGAAAGTGAATAATTCCTGCATCTTTCTCATTCACTACCTGAGATGAAGTAGAGATAGATTTGCTGAAGCCTGGGCCATGTGCTGTGTCTGTCAGGAAGTCTCAGGCACTTCCTTCACTTTTAGGTGGAATGTCTGGGACAGGCAGAATCTCCAAGAGACACTTCCTGTGACAAGGGAAAGAAACACTCATTTCTGTTTCCTTCCCTTCTTCTCACAGGGAGCATTCCTCATTTTTCTGCCTCAGAGGCAATTGCTTTGGGGATGAGCTGTATGGAGTGACACAGGAAGGGGTGGCTACAGTTCAGTCCCCAGCAGGTGGCACATATCTGAGGTGAGGGTGGAAAGCCACCTCTTGAATGGTCCTTCCACTCACATTGATTCCCCCTATAGATGAGGAGCAGGGTGCATGCAAGACTTTGAAGCACACGTGGCTTTTATGTGATTAAACTCTACCTATATTTAAGGGACTGAAGTATTCTCACTCCCTGTGTCAGTTCTGTGGCAATATTCCTCATGTGTGCCTGTGTCTGACCTGCTCTCCGCCAAAGGGCTGGTCTTCTCTGTTCCAGAGAAGACGAAATGGGAGAAGGAACACAGAAAGATTAAGACGTGTTCAAGCGTGTGTTTCCCTTCTGTGCAGGTTATCCAGGCTGTCTTCTTTGGGATTTGTGTCTTGACTGACCTGTCCAGTCTTCTCACTAGAGGGAATGACAGTCAAGAGCAAGAGAGGCAGCTGAAAAAACTCATTTCCCTCCGTGACTGGATGATGGCTGTTCTAGCTTTCCCTGTGGGAGTGGTAAGTACAGTGTTAATATGTGCATGTCTTTGCAAACTGGGTGAACAGTGTTACTTACTGAATGTTTTCTTCCTGAAAGGTTTTGCCACTGCTCTATAAAAGACTAGATAGAAAGGGGAAAATGATAGAGGTGATTTTACTACTCACTTGTTTTTCACAGGTGTAAGGGAACAGAATATACAGTGTGTTGCTGAAATAATTTTTGGTTCATTATTAAAAAGTCATGTTACAATATGAACTTGATTGTACAAGTAATTTTAAATGTGTGTTGTACCAGCAGCATCTTAAGATTCAATTTAGACTTTCTCTGCACCACGTGTCATCATCAGGAGTAGTGAAAGTACTGACTGTGGCATGTTTTACACCATAATGACCTGAGGGAATCTGACTGTAAGAACTTTTGGCATTGGCAAGAAGAGAAGCAAAAGTCCAGGTTGCTCCTTGTTAATTCCACTGGGAATTCAGAGCTGGCAGAATAAATGAGGTAAATGAGGTAGAAAAAAAGGGATTTTGTTAGTAATGTTAAAAAGCACACAGAAGGTGTGTGAAAATGCAGGGTTGATGTGTTTTTTTCAAAAGGAAAATATTCTTTGGATCAAGTCTTGCTCCACTGGGACATTGCATGTCACTTTCAATGGCATGAGGTGCTCAATGTCTTTGCATAGCTAATAATGCTGCTAAAATTTTATGAGTTTTTACATGGAATGTCATCTGTGTTAGTCTAGTTCCAAGCTTAGTTTGCAGTGCAAAAATGTGTGAACATTTCATTAAGGTTATTGCTTTTATTGTAATTCAGTATTAAACTTTAATTCTCTTTTTTTTTTCATTGTACAGTAGTTCAAAATAAATTTACTAGAAGCAGATTTTTTAATGGACTATTAGAAAGCTGCATGAGATCTTTAAAGTTGTACTTTCACAACAGCTGATCACTTTCTGTCAGTTACCAGCACCTATCATATCAAGCTATCACTTATGATTTCATATATTCAGCGATGCTTCATTAGAATTTCATTTCACCATTTATGTGGAATTTCACAATACGTGAAGAAATACAGAATAGTTTTGGAAATTACAAAAGGCAAAGCATATGTGAAACGCTGCAGGTACTTTAATAAAAACCCAGCTGGTAGCCTTCCCTTATTATACTTGCTAGCCTGCCTTTTGGGAGCTGCCACAATTCATGTTGGGGTAGAAGACTGCAGTTTTCCAGCAATGGTAGAGGATGCTGGGTCAGCTAATACAGCTAGTAGAAAATCTGTGCATAGACAAGTTTGCAAATATGCATTTTATGAGTGCAGAGATTTATGCTGCATTTGTATTTTTAAGGAAGATGGGAAGTTAGAGGTAGTTGTGATTGTGACTAGCAACAGATGCTTTTCCTACTGTGTTGATAGTAGAAGTGAAAAAGGAGAACAACTTCACACTATTTGTCTGTGCTTAAATATTTCAAGTGCCTTTTTCACTCCAGAAGTGTACTCCTTCACACACATCAAAGCACACCCTCCTTGGCTCTCATGCCTCTCAGGATTCGAGGTTTCTTTCCTGCCACTGTTTTAGCTCTATACTGTTGTGTGTCTGCTATTCCACTCTTGCAATGCTCCTGACCTTGAAACTTTTCAAGAACTTGGAGAATTTCAGCTTCACTTTGTCTTGGCAGTTCTGAGGGTTTCTTTTCAGGCAATGTTTCTCTTGCCACCAGTACACAAAGACTCCCAGTTAGCCACTGTCTGCTCTACAGGTGTTCTTGCAACCTTCACAAATTAGCAGTTCCCGAGAGATATGTCACATACCTGGAGATATCTGCTTTCCCAAGTGTTTCATACAAGAACAACTTGTGTCTTAAACAAACCTAGTAAGGAATGGCCATGCTCATTGTACAGATATGCTCCATTTCCAAGTGTGACCTTTCTGTGGTGAGGGGTAAAAATTGTTTACCACTTTATATCTTACAAAGAAATCCTAAAAAGGTTGTTTTTGTTGTTATTTCTTCTCCTGGCCACTGAGAGACAAACAGCAGCACCCCATAACTTCACAGTAGTCTCAGCTCCTTCTTGAAACCTGATCCTCACCAGCAGCAGAGATGTTACCACACTGCAGCTACCACTTACCAAAGCTTGGCCAGTGCCTGAGAGACTGCTAGGCACTGCAGACTCTGCTTTGGTGGGATCGGATAGGAAGAGTGCAAGGCCCAAAAGTAGCAAACATCTAACACAGATGTTGTCTGAAGAGCTATTTATGTGGAAGAAAATAGTGCAGTTTTGCTATGATGGAGGTCCTCGTTAGAAGGAAGCTATTAAACACAGTGTCTACAGAAAAAAGTTTAAAGTTCCCTTGTTTCTCATATTCTTTTAACAGCTTCCTCACTCCAGAAAAAAAAAGGGGGAAAAAAAAGGAAAGAATTTGAAATGCAAACTTTCTTTCCTTGAGACTCACCCACCTAGCTCTCCATGGAGCTTCTCAGTGGTTTCCACTAATGACACAAGGGAACCTTCACACATAAAAATTGGGCAGATGTGAATAAAATCTTTGTTGGGTTTCTAATGTAACAGTAGTGGTCATGCTTAAGTACTTGTCAATTACCTAAACATCTAAATTACTTTTATTGCTCAGCGTTTTACACAGGGCATGTTTAGGCAATAATGCAAATACTAGGGGAACATTTTAAAGCCTAATAACTTCAGCTTTTTGGGAGCAATTCACCACTTCTTTTTTTTCTGTATTTCCTGCTTACTGGAGCCTTGAGATGACTTGTTCTGAAAAACAGATGAGAAAAGGGGTTTACACTCCCAAGTTAAACAATGATGTGAGAAAAAAAAATGTAACAAAATTCTTCATTTTTAAGAGTTCATAAAAGACTATTACATACAAACCATCTGGGAAGCCTGACCACCAGCTTCTTCACACTTTCCAAAGGAGGGAAAGAACAGCACAAGGGTAAATAATCTCCTTTTGTGGCTTCACAACAAATCGAGTCTTGCAAACAAATCAAAACTTGAAAAATCTGTGCAGCAAATCACATCTCTCTAGTGTTGTGATATGCATTGTGTATATTCAGGGGCTCTGATAAAAAGGAATTGCCAACCTGTATTTTACAGGAGAGTTAAGAAATAAACATGAACATCTTCTAAGGACATAATGGCTACTGTTTGCCTATTGTTGCTCTTTTTAACATGACTTTTCAGAGAATCAAATCAGAAATCAACAGATGAATTTTCTACTCAATAAAGCCTTACTCCACAAAATGTCTGTGGGCAGCACTTCCTAGCCCTTTTTTAGTTCATTATAAGCCTGCAAAACTATTCAAATATCTAAGAGATTAGGAAGCATCCACTGAAAAAAATTGCTTGCATAGGCATTTTAGAAGTTCATTACTAATTTTCATCTATAATTACTTGGACTTGCCATCTCTTTATCTGTGTAAAGGAGATATATATTGAGTGTAATTTACACTGCTAGATTGATATGAGGCATGCTTCAAAGTCAGACATTACACCAGTGGTTTCGCTTATCCCTACTTTTTTCTATTTGTTTGACATAGATCATTAAGTTGCCATGTTTCTGTGGTTAATTAGTGTTTTGTGTAAACTGTATATAGTTTTATCAATATGTTTCTTGTAATTTGTACTGAACAAAAGGAAAAAGAGCTAAAACAGGCCTTTCTGGTTGTTTAATAAAAATAGGAAGAAATTGATCCTGTTACATATTAAAAGAGACATTGCTGCCTAGAAAATCACAAACTCTACCACTGATATTTTATATCATGTAGCATCAATAGCTAAGTTTGAACCTGAGTCTAAAATGACCAGAATTACCTCATTTTTTTTCTGTTATACTTTTATGGGTTTAAAAACCTGTGGCACAAAGGAGAGAAAGTCAGGCATGCTTTCTTATTTCATGTTTCTCTGTACTAGTAGAGTCAAAAGGAAAGCTGATCACCTTTCTGTAGATCATCGGTTATGCTGATCTGTGATCTTATGCCAAGAAAAGATGTGTAGGCATTTGCTGCAGTTTCCTAGTTACCTCGTTACTTGACCAGACTACAGCATAATTTTATTTCCATAACTGACTCAACCATGCAAAAATCTCTCTTCTAGATTTTACCCTCATCTGTTGTGACGAGATGACTGGTGATGGGATAATTAGCGAGTAGTGGTACAATTGCCCCCTGAAGTCTATTCTGCAGAGGGGGTTTCCCTGGTTTTTATTTCCCACTCATTGGGATTCCTGTCACTGGTGCTTTTCAAATCCATTTGTTGTATTGTGCTAGTTCTCGATCCTTCCTAAAGACAGTACCATGCCAAGTTGTACCTACTGTGGTCTGCTTTAACACCACTTTTCTTCTAGATGTAATATCTCTAACTGTCTAAGAAGTTCACAAACAACATATTTATACTCACAGTTAACCACAAGGGAGATAGGCAGAAAGCTTACCTTGAACTGTACTTATAACAAATTGTGTCAGGGTCACAAGAGTTGGGTTTTTTTTTCTTTTCATTAGCCATCCAGGAAATGACTGAACTGTGCAGCACAGCCAAAACCAAAAACACATAGTGTAGGAAAATAAAGTTCCACTGTGTTAATTCTTCGTTTGCATAACATTTCTTGGTTGGACTCATGTAAAAGTGAAAATTATACAATTCTTTTTGTTGGCTTTACTTTCTTACTTTCTCTTTGCTTCCATTTGTAGTGTTTTGACAAAGCTACTTGATTTCTCTTTTGAATAACCATCCATTTCCCATCTTGTCCTTTAAAACTTTTCCCTTGAAAGGGCCATATGCTGTTCTTGTGTCCTCTGAAGCTTCAGAGACAGAGGATAAGCACTCAAGAAATACCTCCTTAAGTGGGAAGACTGCATTTTGTTTTCAGTCTTTTTTTTTTTCTGCTGCTATTTGTTCAGCAGTCTTTCAGATGCCTGTAATAAATGAGCTATTCCATATTTTCATGTTCCAAGGTCTTCTTGCAAATTTGAGGTTTTCTTTGGCCTGTAATGGCTGGACCCTACATAGATAATCATTAAAGACAGATAGAATCATTACAGACTCTAGATAGGATAAGTAGCAAATGAGGGACTTTTCTGTTCTATACGTTGCTTAATTTTATGTTTAACCCAGTACTGTCTTTGCGGAGCTGTCAATCTTAGAAGGCTTCTCTGCGAAGAAATGTGAAAAACAATTGCTGATGCCTGTTTTCTTCCTTGAAATCAAAGCCTTGAGTGTGCCTACAGAGGAAATAGAAGGGTAATATTTGTGCCATTTGCCTTGGGAGCAAAGGAAAATAAAATATTGGGCTCCCTGAAATATTTCTGCTTCATATGAGCAGCCTGTTCAGCCTGACATGTGAGTATAGGGCAATGTCTGTCTCCACAAGAATGATGAATTATGCCACAAGGAAGGCAACATGAGCACAAGAGCTGCAGTTCTGCTTGAAGCTTATGTAGGTGTGAGAGACCAGAGAAAATGAGTACTGGCTCAGAACAACTAAAGGAAGGGGGGAGGAGGGGCAGGGCAAATTCTTGCGTAGGTGGGATGATGCACTGCTGTGTACCACCCCCCTGAAGCCTCTAATCCAGACCCAGACTGGCTATTAGCCACTGGCACAGACAGGTATAAAGACTGCTGGTATGGCAGAAAGAGAAGTGGAGAGAAATGCTGAAAAGTGCAAGATCCAAAATGACATCAGTTGTATGGGAAGCAGCCCATCAGAAGGGGGATCATCCAGCCCACATCTTAAATGACTGAGTAGACTCCGTCACTCAGTTGGCTGTCTTCGCTGAGGAAAAGGAAGCAGAACAAGAAGTGAGATGGAGATATTTATTGAAATGGCTGCAGGTGAAGCATGGCCACTCTGGGATGAAAGACCTGTTAAGAGAGGTGGTAAGTAGAGGATGGCCTGTCACCTGAAGGGCTTGTGAAACAGTCATTTCTGTCTGCAGCCCCTGCTGCACCAGACTGGAGAAACAACCCCTGGACATTTCCCCCCTTCACCTAAGGATGGGAAGAGGGCTGTGGGAAATTTGGCAGGTCGACTACACTGGTCCTTTCAACAAAGCAGGAGGAAAACAGTATGTGCTGATGGGCATTCAAATAGTGTCAAGTTAGGTGCAGGCTAAAGCAGTAGCATGGTCTACAAGGGAAGGTACTATGAAAGGATTAAAATTATGATTCAGTTTCCTTCCTAAACCAAAATCAGTGCAATCAGATAGTAGCAGTCACTTCACAGCAGGAATAGTCCAGGGATGGGTGAAAACTGAAGGGGTACTGTGGGTATTCCACACCCCCTACACCACATCCACAAGCCAGTGGAATAGTAGAAAGGACAAATAGTCTCCTAAAATGATTTTTGAGACCTCAGGATCCACAGTGGCCTTGTCAGCTGTGAGGCACTGTGACCAAAGTCAGTGACCCACAGAGAGTAAGTGGATGTCCATGACTTACAGCATTTTGCCCCACACCTACCACACCTTCCTGGAACCCCATACATTTTCCTTGTCAGTTAGTACTGGTAGACATGCCAACTATCGAGGAAATCTTGCTGGTCTTAAAGACCCCCCTGAACATGCATGCATGGGTAACCACACATGCCCATTGCAGAGAACACAATATTAACACCAGATGGATAATTCTTTCTTTTTAAAACTGGTCCAAGTAGGACCGAGTTTTCTCTCTCCTTCTGCAGGTATTCCATGCAAAGATGGCAAAGATGAGAACGTGAAGCAGCAACAGGACTGAAGATTTACACAGTTCTTTGCTGCAGTGACTGTCTATACATGTTTTTATCTTAATATGTTTTGTGATATTTATATTTGTATGTGTTTTGTCTCAGTAGTTTTGCAGTATGTGTATAAATGTCACAAGCATTGTTTTGGGCTGTTTATGTCTCCTCTCTGGTTGCTACAGCAGGTGGAAAAGATTCCTTCCTGAATTTAGCTTGGAAGCTCAGACAGGATTTCATATGATTATGAAATCAGATTTGTATACCCCTTTCTACCTCCTCAGAGCAAGGTATAGAATTACTTTGAATTGAGAAAGAAGTGTAGTTTGATGCCAAAGGAACCACATGTAATAGTGGAAAGCGATGTATGAAGTGTGATCCTACAGAGAAGGGGGTTGACAGAGACAGAGGCAGCAGCTGGAAAGTTTTCTCCAGCTGTAAAGAAAAGAAGTCTTAAGTGGTCAAGATGTCAGAAGAAAGGATTTCAGATTTGGAAACTAGTGAAGAGTTTAGTAAGTTAGGAAGGTATTTGGTTTGAACCCAGGACCCTGTCTAGAAAAATATGCCAAATAGATAGGAATGGCTCAAGTTTTTGTTATACCTTTAATTCCTCTGAAGCAGCCAGACTATTACGTAGTAGAACTTTCACTTGATGTTACTTTCCCATGGTGCACCCTGATATTCCCCCTTATCTTGGCATTTGGATCTCTAGCATTGTAATAAGATAATTGACTGTAATACGGGCCCTGGGACCCCCCATGAAATCAGGTTGGTGGAAGGGGTAAGGGTGGTAATATAGGAAATGTGTGCTTGTTCGGGGTAAAATGATATCTGAACTTAAAAGGTTATCAGCTCCAAAATGTAAGGCAGCCTAACTGTTGAAAATTTGCTTTATCCTTTAAGTTTGTATTTTTTTGTAAGGTGTGCAATCCCATTGCAATAGAGAATCTTAAATTCCTTAAGCCATTTTGGAGCTCAACTTACAAGTCCAGCAAGTATCAAAAATGATTTTATAAAACTGTCTGATCCTTGATACCTTGTTACTAAATGGGCAAGGAATATGTGGAATGCTGAACCTCACCAATAGGAAAATGCTGTTTTAAGAAGCACAAACAAAAGTAAATTGCCAGCCAGTCTTCTGAAGTCTTCCAATCACTGCAGCTGAAAGACTGGTTTCATGAACTTTTCACCCCAGATCCTGATTTGCATTTTTCTTGCCTTCTCTGGAACTCACAGGGTGATGGATGCTGGCTTGCACAGGGTGGAATCCCTATACTGGCTGGACCTATATTTTTGATTATTGAAGTAGTAATTGTCCGCTGTATGATTTCTTGTACACTTTCATCTTTTTCCTCTCCTTTTCTCCCTGTCTCTGCTAGGTTAGAATCCCACTGCTGCCACCATGGAAGAAGAAGAAGAAGAAGATCCCATTTCCCATTTTTCTTGTCCCAGTCATTGTTCTGAGCCTCAGAGTCTTATGAGAAACTGGAGAAAATGATTACTCACTTAAAACAACCAAAAGGATGGGGGCAGGGCAGTTCCTGCGTAGGTGGGATGGTGCACTGCTCCACCCCCCACCCCCCTGAAGCCTCTAGTCCAGCCCCAGAATGGCTATTAGCCACTGGCACAGCAAAAGCCCCACCAAAGGGGGAATGCCCTGAGAGACCAGAGCAGATAAAAGCAGTTGCGTAGGCACATGTGGTCGCAGCCCACTGTTAGGATTTCACAGTTGCTGAGATCACACTGGAATTCAAACAATGATTTTTTTCAGTCTTTCTCTCTTCCTCCCCCCATTTCTTCTTCTCAAAATCTTACTAACTTAGAGTTGGATGGTCTGGAGTTCACTAAGCCAATGTCTTGTGAAATGCTTGATTTTGATTGAATGATGCTTTAAAATTTGCCAAGCACCCTTATTTTCTAAAGTTTGCAAATAAAGGTTTGTTATTTAATCTCTTGAGACTGTTGTCTCATTTCTCCTGTGTGCTGCCTTGGCTATAAAAAAAGCATTAAAAACTCATCGAGCAGGGCTGGGACTTTACAAGAGGCAGTGTAAAGAAGCAGCTCAGTTGTGTCATGGTCTGGCACTACGTGGTCATGTGGGATCTCAGCAAAGCCCAGCCCAAATAAAAGTCGGCCAGTAGCAAAATGTAAGCATAGTAGAGGGGATTTAAATGTACCAGACCAACAGTTGCTCATTAATCAAAGTAAACAAATTCAGAAGCAGCCAAAGTAACTCTGTCACAAGCCCTCATTATAGTTCCTTTTATCAAAATAATTATTTTTTTATAGTTCATTTTATCCAAACGAACTAATTGTAAAGAAGAGTAAGGTGAACCGTTCAGACACTGAAAGAAATCTTCCCCAGGGTGTTGTGTTAAGTCGCATATCAGGTCATCCTCTGGGACAGGTTAGTTCTGTAACGCGTTTGGTTGTGCGCACTTCCTTTACCTTATGTCTGCCTTGTGATAGTGCTTTGCTAAGCAGCGTTTGCCGTCTGTAGCTCCAGATGGTTGCAACCAGCTAGGCTGATCCTGTTCCATCCATTGGCTGACTTTGGTTAAGGGACAGATGGCACGTCCCCTCTTTTCTTGTCTTTACCTCCCTGACAAAGTCTATTGTTTTATTCTGCTCCACACAAAAATCACGGGTCCAAACATGCTAGCTCCATTGTATTCAGTGTAATACAGTTCAACCTGATCCTGGTTGACTTTTCTTGCTTTGAGACTTCCTTGGAAAAAAACCATTATAAATCTTGGTTTTCATATGCCTGAGAAGATGTTTTTATGCCCCAGTTGATCTTAGCAGGTTCTCAGAGACCCACTGTGATAATACATGGCTTCTAGGAAGCTTATAGAGAAGAGGATACTTTGCTTCCATTTTTCCTGCTGTTCAACTATTCATATCTTGGCACTTACGTGTCAGCAGGTGCATAAAGAGTTGCACTGTGCCAATGCCAAGACTGGCCCAGGAGAGAGATTTCTTATGGGGTACTTTACACTTGTAATATTTTTTGGGCTGTCCATCATAACCTGTTTTTTTTTTTTTTTCCTGGCCTCTGTGCACTAGTCAAATAGTCCAAGCTTATTCTGAGCAGGCACCAATAGCTGTCATAACAGATGGACAACTGTGCTGGAAACCAAGAAACTATGTACTGTATGCACACTGAGGGAACAGTGCACTGGTTCAGGTCATTCACATACTGGCTGGCCGAAGTCTGCGTGTCTGTGGTTAGAACAAGGTGCCATTGATTAACTGCAAACCTCAATTTTAACCTTCTGAAGTTAGAAGCGAGTGAAATAACTTATGCCTACACTATTATACGTGGTAGTATTTTGCAGGGTGTGCTGTGCTCACTCCGTATTTCTTTCACTGGTCCTCTAAATGAGCTGTGAAGTCATGAGCCACATCAGTTTGGATGTAAATGAATACTTCCTGTCTATCTCCGTGAAAGTTCTATCTTTTTGCTCCCAAATTTTAAGCTTGGATTTAGCATTATTGTTTAGAGAGCTCCTGTAAATGATCATTGGAAAGCTCCTGGCCCAGGTATTGGATTTTAGTGCTATGGAAAATAAGCCATTTTTATTACTAGAAAACTGAAATTCAAGGTGAGAAAGCAGTGGTGTTTTAATTAGAAAATTACTTACTTGCCACAGCTAAGGTCAGCTGAAACTATCATTTCTGTACATTCTTGTGGGTTTGTATTTTCTTTGCCTTTCAGGCATCAGGATAACTTGAAAAAATATGTGAACATTAGCAAAAATTTATCCTACTGTAAACTTTAACTGATCCATTTGTCTTTATCTGATTCATTTCCTCAGTCTACAGGAAATAATGGTCTTTTTCTGGGCCCCTAGTAAATAGTCTCTGAGAAGAACCAAGCCAAATTTCATATTGACAAATGAGCAGGATACTAGACCTCTTTTCTGTGGATCCCAGTCCATTAATGGTGTAGAGAGTCATCAAAGGTTTTAGTTTTAAATTTTTATTTTTAAAGGTTTTGATGGCTGACACAGAAAAGTGCAAATACGAATTTACAGGCTTCTGTTCAGGAGTGAATGTTTCATATTGATATGTTGTTTGAATTCCAAATGATATTTTCGCTGATTTTCCATTTGTTTTCTATCTTGTTAGAGGAGAAACATTATTTATGTGTCACATCTGCTACTAAAGTCTAATATTCACTTGTAATTTGGCCACAGGCATGTAAGTCAAAAAATGAGATTTTTTTTTCCTGGCTAAAAGTTAAGGGGGGAAAAAAAAGAAGAAAAGTTAAAACCTCAGTGAATGCAAAGAGTAATCCAGATTCAAATGGTTGATTATAACAGTATTTGCTCAAAGAACAATAACGTCCATGTCTATCCCTAAATCCTTTGCTAAGTGACCCATTTTACTGTCTAAAGAATGCAATTAATTTTTCAGAAGCATATATTTAAAAACGTCTTGTCTTTTTTTTTCTCCTTAGTTTGTTGTGACGATGTTTTGGAGCATCTATATCTATGACAGGGAACTGGTTTACCCAAAGCTGCTTGATAATTTTATACCAGCATGGCTAAATCATGGAATGGTGAGTAAAGTAATGCAAATCCTTCCTTGCATAAACAGAAGTTCACAACGCTAATTTCTCTATGTATGATTCCGCATACTCTTGGTGCTAATCCCTCAGAAGTGGCTAAGGAATGTGATTTGCAAGGAAGAGTAACGTCTTTCCTTCCTTGACTCCTGGAATCATATTTGAACCCTTATTTGGTTGAAACTGGAGATTTGAACTTACATGTCCTACATCCCAGGCCTGTTGTCAGGATCAGCACTTTCCTGTATACAGTAGCTTTCCTAGAGAAATGTCACCGTGGTCATGAGGAAGAGACTGTTCCATAAAATAGAAGTTCTGAGTTTGACAAATCTTGATCTAAAATGACAGAAACACGTAATTGAATGTTTCTTTACCAGTCTACCAAAGTATAATTCATGATGAAAACCTTTTGGTTAAAATGTTTTTTCAAAAAATCTCTAGTTTTTGGACTTGTGTATTTTTAGAGAAATAAGCACACCAAACTTAAGTAGCAGAAACTTACCTGAATATTTTTAATAATGTGGAATTATATGTATCAGTGCAAAGCTTTAAAATTGATGCATTAGTAATCATAAAGGTAGTCTCTTGAGAAGAAATCTTCCCTTTTAATCCCTCTCTGCTATGTCAAGTCAGACATCCTTTCTCTTAACTATGTGTTTAAATGCCAAGGGAAAGCAAAGGCCACAATTTGCCATCAGGTACTTTCCACTGTTCATGCAGCATTTGGAGCTGAAGAGTGTCATGTTTGCTTTTCTAGTTGCATGTGTGCAAAGTGTTTCATTATTACTTTGTTTTCCTCATCAAGATGTGGCAAAACATTTGGCACTGCTGTTTATCGGTAGAGAACAGCAGAGCATCCTTCTGGGTGTGTGCACTTTATCACCACAGCAGATCAAGATTTTGATCAAGATTTGTCCACCATTGCTGTGCTTGATAAATTGGTCCTTTGTGGAATGGGGCAGATGACACTGCTATTTATTTGTTCCCCAGATTTTGTTTCAAAGGGGCAGTTTGAGAGTTGTTACTGACAAGATAAACATCGGCTTCTGCTAGATACTGTACTGTTTTATGATGTTTTGAAAGGAACAGCATGATATTATGTGTATCTAGAGCTGAGGAAAGTCTGATGACTCCTGCTATGTTTGTTCAGGCTGTCCTCCCTTGAGCTTTGAGGTTACAAACTGAACACTGCCAAACCATGCACATCTTGATTTTTTCCCCACAACAGATCCGTGCCAGCTCTGATGACATTTCTTTCAGGTGACATTCCATATACTGGAAGTGCCTAACCCATAATGTTTTTCGTGAATGTACATTGTGAAGCAGTTGGCAGCAAATGGCCGTAGGTATTCAGGAAGACTTCTGTGTACTGTAACTAAAAGGCAGCTCAAGCTCATGTTGCTTTATAGCAATGTATACTTAGTGAAATATGTGAAGAGGGCTTTTGTTTGAGTTTTTCTGACATCGTAGAGTTTGCTGAAATGTATTGTGTCCAAGTATTTTAGACTTTTTTTTCAACTTGAAATATTGTAGAAAGCATTTTTGAAAGGCTTTTGTAAAGGAATTGGTTTCTGTGTCAGTCTCCATTTATACAAGTGTTCTGCGGCTAGATCACAGGGGAAGCTCATGGCTGTGGGGCTTTTCACCACATTTAGCACAATCTTTCTGATGTTTTATCCATCATTTTATCCTCATTTTTATCCATCATTTTATCCCCATTTTTATCCATCATTTTACCAGCTTTCATGCTAATTAATTCTGATGCATTGCTCATCATAGTATGAAAGGGTTATTAAACTACCTTGAGAATGCTTGCACCTCACTAGTAAAAATTTTGACATGGCAAATTTTAGAGAATATGATAGAGGCCCACTTGGTGAAAGGGTAGGACCTCTGGGAATACAGAAAAATCAGGATCCCTGGCTATTGCTTGATATTGAAATAGACGTTTATTCCCATGTATTCCTGCACATTTTGACAGCAGCTGTGCACATGGAATAGTAACTGTTCTGAAAGCAAGGGTGGCCATGCTGGAGCCCAACCTTGCACAACAAAATTCACACAAGAGACTTTCATCTGTATCATCTTGTCAGTGAGAGGTGGGTTGTTTAGTTTTTGTCACATTGCTGATTAATCCCAATTTTGTGTGAGCTTCCCACAAAGTATCTGGTACAGCTTCTAAGGATCTGAGGTCAAACGTTTTTTCACAGACTAAGGTCTGTGAACGCTCTATCCAGAATTTTTTCACAGCAGTTTCCCTAAAATATTTATTTAGCACAAACAAACAAACAAAAAGTGAAACCATACATTTTGCACAATAAAAAAGCCTTCTGCTATATTATGGTCAGCTGTAACAACTGGCTCAAGTGTCAACATCAATCTGCAAAATCCATACATAGAAAAGGAGTAAAAGGTCATGAAATCTGCCTGTAATAACAGCAGTCATATTTCTGTTAGAAATATGGGCATATGTTAAAATATTTGAGAGTATTCATACTTTAGAAGCATTTTAAGGTGACTGTCTGAAGGCTCTGTGAATTTATTTGAAAAGCTTGTCCAGTTCAGTGCATTAGCCCAGGAAGAAGTGGTTTGGGCTGCAGTGCCTGCTGCTTTTTAAGCTTATAGTGATTAGTTCGCATTCTCTTTTTTCTTTTCCGCCTTTCCCATCTCTCATTTGCAGTTACAACACCGTCTATATCTAAACTCCTGTTTTCTTGAGCACACAGTAATGTCTTGTTAATACTCAGAGAAACCAGTCCTTCATAGCAACACTTTTTCAACATAAAAAAAATCAAAATCGCAGAAAAAATTCCTTTCTAGAAATAGGAAACATGAGGGAAATTAACCTTGGAAATATGCAGTCCCACTACCAATTAAATTTTAATATTTTTTATAAAGTTTCCTAGAAAAAGAGGAGAGGCTTATTGCTGTGCAGAAACTATTCACCATAAAATTGCATATGGTTTCAAGAACATCTTTCTATTACAGAGATATATACATACACTCACCCCCTCCCCCCCATAATAGTTACAAGTGTAATTCCTGTATTTGGGAAAATCTGTGTATTAAGTGATGCCTTATGGTACCATAATGTGGAGATTCGTACACCTGGGAAAGGTATCACTAACATGGCACTGATCCATTGCATCATCTCGGTCAGTTCATTAATCCATAACCAATAGTATCACAATGACGTGATAAATGACCCGGGAAATCAATAGCAGGGTTGCTGCTGATTTTACCAACACACGGATTTAATCTCTGTTTATTATCTGAAGGAGCACATTTGAGTAGCTGAAGCTAAGCTTCTGTCTGCAGAAATAACTATCTGTCTAAAGAGAGTTTTAGGAGAGTAGGACTATGTCTCAGCCTTGGTCTGTTTCTGAAGTGTCAAGTGCACTTCCTGGATTTATTAGTTATGCAGATGAATTCATCTTTGTGGGCTACAATTTCAGTTGCCAGATCACTGAATTCTTTCATCAAAGATGTCATTTGTTTTCTGGAGACTGTCCTGCAGTTTGGAACCGTATCAGCTCGTAATTCCAAAGCCATATTTTCCATGGGAAATACTCTTTTCCATTTTCTGATGGCTGGTTATCTGATCTTTGTAAGCATAAGGAGTTTTTAATTGAAGACTACACTTTAGTGTGTAAAACAAATGTGCCATAGTGGTAGGATTTTTATCTGCTCATTCCTTGCAACTTTTTGGGCTGGGACTGGCCAGGTTGATGCATGGATAATATTTGTTTTCAGAAATTATATTCTCTTCAATACTAGCACAGGCTTTAAAAGTAGAGGTTGCCCCTATTCTAACCAATGCCCGCATAAACAGATCTGTAGACTGAATTAATTTAAGCTTGAGCATTGCTGATTTTGAGCCAGGTTACATGGCAGGACTGCCTGCAGTATCTGTCCAAATTAGCATACCATTTCAGCAAGAGTCCTTCTTTGGTTTTTGCAGACACTGTCTCAGATTTGTTTTAAAAATGTGAATCATCTTTTGTTTGTGGGAAGGAAAGCAAAATACAGAGATAGAAATTACTTACTGAGCAGTTGAAATGCTCTGGAAGTCGGAAACAAAGTAATGTCTTCATATGAAGACCCTAGAGGAGAGGTCAGGAAGGGGGGAAGAGAAATATGCTCTGCATCTGTGGAGTTGGAAAAATGATTATTGTCTGGGTTCTGTGCCACTTCAGTCTATATAAACTCTTCCAGTTTTGTACTGTTATTTTTTAAGCTGCTTTTGGGAAATGGGAAACAAAGGCATTTCTAGAAAGACTTACCCTCTGTCCTAGTATTTAAGAGAATGCACAAAAACTGGGACAAGTAGCAGAGAAAGAAAAGTTACGGAGAGGAAAGAGCCTATCCAAGAAATATATCTCTATTTTACAAGTTGTTTCTCTTTTCTTATCGCTGACTACTCAGCTGAAAATTTGAGCCTACCAGAGAGAGGTACAAAGTCACACCAACCACCTCTCCAATTGTTTGTCCTAGTAGCCTTGTCCTACGTCTGGTGGCCATGGCTTGTGTGCCTTATTGTTTTAATGGTGGAAAGGACATAATCCTGTTGGAGTGCCCGGAGGAGGGCCACAAAGGTGATTAGAGGAATGTAGCGCCTCTTCTGTGAGGAAAGGGTGCGAAAATTGACATTGTTCAGCCTGGAGAAGTGATGGCTCCAGGGTGACTTTATTCCAACCTTTCAGTACCTGAAGAGGTCCTTCAAGACAGCTGGAGAGACTTTTTACAAGGAAATGTAGTGACAGGACAAGGGAGAATCGCTTCAAAGTGAAAGAGGTCAGGTTAGATAATTAGATGTTAGGAAGAAGATCTTTCCTGTGAGCGTGGTGAAGCACTGGAACAGGTTGTCCAGAGAAACCATGCATGTCTTGTCCCTTGAAGTGTTCAAGACCAGGTTGGATGGGACTCTGAGCAATCTGATCCAATGGAAGGGGGCCCTCCCTATGGCAGGGTGGTTGAAACTAGATGATCTTTAAGGTCCCTTCCAATCCAAATAATTCTGTGATTTTATGGAAGTTGTTTTTCTGGTACAAATCTTTTCTCCTTGGTGATTTAGCAAGAACAATAGAAAAGGCATGCAAAAATCAAAATTCATAGTAACCTGAACATAAAGATTGGAAAGTCCAAAACTGATAAGTTATTCGATAAACCCATCTCTCCGTTATTCACTGGTCAGTTGCAACACAGTGGTCACTCTGATGTATGAACAAGGAGATATTCTTTTTTTTATCAAGCTATTTCTCTCCATGTAGACCTAAAAATCCTTTTCAGAAATTGCTAATTTGAAACAGTGCATTTTACTCCTTGGGGATGCTTTCCTACACAGCACATCCCATAGATGGGCTGTGCTTGTAAAGTGTACTGCACTTTCGTAATGCTTCATGCTTCTGCCTTGAAGATAGTTACATTTTTCTGGGACTTTTTTTCTAAATCCAATTTAAGTGTTTCAGGGATATTACAACTCAAGTGCTCTTCTTAATTTATTTACAATATTTTCATATGTTAGCTGTGAATAAAATGTTCTGTGCTCCAGGAAGGCATTCCCACTTTTTACATAAGTTGCAAGGTTTTCTGATAAAAATCAGGGAAAAATTCTAATTTAATTTCCAACAGACTAACCACTCCTAGATGGCTATTATTTAAACGTCTGTCTGATGGAGAGAATAGCAATTGAAGCTGGTTGCCTGGGGACTCAGGATATTTGCAAAACCCATGAAAATAATGTTGTTGAATTTGTACACTTCTTGCATGTTCATGCTGCAGTTACATGGCTCCGACTGCTATCTCTCCTCATTATCTGCCAGTTCCACCACTGGAGTGTAACTACAGTGGTATCAATTATGTCCCTGCTCTGGGGAGAAAAACAGCACCAGCTTAAAATATTTTTTTTTTATTATTTTCTCTTACTTATGTGAAGGGCTTGGAAACTGGTGGTATGTCAAAACCTGTGATAGCATAGCACCTGAAAATTGAGAGAGGCTGCTAGGGTGAAGAAGTCTGAGTTAATTGTCTAAATGGCATCCTCTGGAGGCATTAGGAAAACCCCTTTACCTAACACAGTAACAGCACAGCAGTTTTTGTGAAGTGGGAAGCTGGCTTTAACCATGTTACATATCTGCCAGAGAACACTCATCAGGGTAAGGTGAAGACAGCTTTTTAACTGAACACAGATGCTGAATTTTTCCGATTGTTTGCTATTTCCACTAATCTGGAGAAAACCCACACAGAGGCTCCTCCTGGTATAAACATCCCTAAACCTTAGTAACAAGGAACCTTTTCTAAAATATCTTTGGGCACTTAGTAACAGAAAAACCTGCTAGCCCTATTCTGAGTGTGAACATTGAAAATTAAAAGCCTGAAATCCCCAGATGAAATCTCTTTCAAGAAGTTTAACCACCTTCTGTTGACAAGGTCACATAACTCAGTCTGCTAGCAGAGAGAATGAGAGCATCTAGTCAGCATCAAGTTGTGGAGTTACTACCGAAGGAAGCAAGAAGGGAAGAGAGCCAGTGAGAGAGCATAAAAAGGGAGGTTAGGGAAAGATGGTTGAATGAGAGGAAAAGATAGGTGGGAGGAAAGAGATGAATTTAAAAGTCAGCTGATGCTGTTCCAACTCCTACCTAGAAAAAAAAAAAAAGAAAAAAACAAATGAGGCAAGTGAATAAAAAAGGAGCCACAGAATAATGTAGACAAGCTGGAAGAGACTCAGGATGCTAAAGAGGACTTCGGAAAGGAGGAGGAGGAAGAGAGAAGCAAGGAAATAAACAGTAAGAAAGATGAAATGAGGAGTGTGTTTTCTTCCATCTATTCACTGGGTAGACTTCCCTGAGACGTATTAGTTTGAGGAATTGAGAACAAGGAAATCGCTTATGGATGCTGCTGTGAGGAGGAGAATTGCTTCTGCTGCCATTGGATGTAGGTTTACAGATCACGTAAAGTAGTATTTGCAGAGTGACATGCCAAGGGCTTCAGAAACTTGGAAAAAGTTTAAGATTAAAACCACCCACAGCCACTAAGAGTACGAGACCTATGTTCATATAAAACTTACCTATGTGACATCTGTAGAATGTTGATGTCTTTACATCTATTTTTATCTGCCAAGGCTGTACATTGTCTTGATCATCTGTTTAACTCTAAAAACTAGAGTCCTGTGGTAAAAAAAAAAAAACCGCTCATTTTTCCATATCAGCTCTGAAGTGTGAAATGCATTGCATATTAAAGTAGATGCAACTTGCTGAGGGTTGCAGGTGAGCTGGAAGGTCACATATTTGAAATACCAGAGGTAAGGAGGTCTGTATTTCAAACTGACCTGCTTTAACAGCCAAAGCTAGGTGTAACTCTGGAAGTAATAATTATGCTGATAGTAATAATACTGATAATGAAAGCTTAAACCCAGATTTTCAGCTGAAATCGCTCATACAAATGTTTGTTAAAGTGATTACTATGGGCACAAAGCAAATAACTAAAGAAAAGCCCCAAAAGGACACATGAAGGGAGCCTTTCTCTGAGTGTGGAGTACAGAACCATGTTTCCTAGAAGCAGAGTTTGGCTCTGGACTGCTAGGTTTGTTTGTTACACCAGCAGTGATGTGGGATAGAAATGCATTTGGTTCACTCACATAATTTTGACAGTATTAGGAATGCTCGTTTTGATTTAACATTTGGTTTTTGTGCAGCTTATGTTGCTTGCTGTAGACACTGCTGGAGCTGTGCACAATTCTTTTGTAATGCCTAAGATGGTACATTTCCTGGTGCTACTGCACTATTTATCAGATACATAGTTACAGGTTATAAATGTAAATAAATGTTCAACTTTAAAAATCAGTGCAAAATCCATTAATAAGTGGTATGCATTTTCAATAAAAATATATGTGCTTTCTTCTCTCTGCTAAATCAGACACTTGTTTTACATTTTAACAGAATAGATTTCTGGTTTCTTCCCTGAGTTTTTTTTTCCAGAGAATATAGTATCGTAGAACAGAGATAGTATAGTCAAACATTATGGGATAGATTGTTATGATTAATAATGAGTATATTCAAAGTCTTTTATCAAGAAAAGAGAACATTTCACTGGAAAAAGTTTAATGTATACGAGGAGGATGGGTTATATTGAAGAAGGTTTAATAAGTCAGCCGCCAGCTACAAGTTATGTACTCTAAACACTCCACGTCCTGGAGGCTATCATGATGAAAAGCTTTGTCTCCTTAGCAGGTCCTGAAAGGACGAGAGGAAGGATGCAAATATATCTTTGAAGGTATAATAGTTTAATAAGCATTTATTGTCTACATTTATGTATTTAAAGGACTATGCTTTGCCTTGTGATTACAGTAAAATGCAGTGTTATGTACCCTTGGACACATTGGTCACCATTAGCACCCAGATAAGAATTAGACTTTGCATACAGTATAATGGGACTGTACTATATTGTATCCACTTTACTAAACTGTTCTGTTAGTGTTCACACGTGGCAAATATGACTTAATCAGACCACAAATATTTTGCAGCATTCCATGGTATCTCATTTATTTGTTTAATGTGCCACTATAGCAACTGAATTCCATCCTTTTAGATTCTTTTTTTCACAGACCTATGATCTACTTGATTGAAGCCTGGCAGACGGCTTTTTCTTCAATTGAAGGCATATGTACTAACTCAGTGAACAGATTTTTACCTATTTATCATTGTTGGAAAGTGGGTTATTTCACATGGACACAATACCAGAAGAATCAGCAGACCTGGTGAAAGGAATCTGAGCCCAAAAGCTTATATGCTTTTTCCAGCCCTTGAAGTTGATGGAATAAAAAATAGAGCTTCTCCCTGTATCCAGAGATCATTATTGCTTCAGGACAACTAATACAAGGAAATATTTTGACATTGTTTTTGTAAAAAATTACCACTTTTTAGAAGTAGCTTTTTTCTTTGTTAAATGCTGTCTTCTACATCTCTTTGTATTTGGAAACAGACATCATTTCTGCAGAAGTAATTTCATATTCAGATGATTAATATGTTGAAATAGTGCCACAGCAGTAATGTTTTATACATGCTGATAGGCAGAAATCAAGAATTTGGGGACAACCTTGAGACCTTTGCTGATGGAAGACTGTGAGCTTTAACATAACCTGTTATGTTCAATCCTCATATTTTAAAATTTCTCACATAGATACGAATAAGTTAAAACAGTGTACATTTTTAGTAACTCCTCAAATGCAAGAGGCTCAAACTCAGGATGTAGCATAGAGAATGTTTTTGACAGATGTGTAAGCCATTGCTGTTAGTCATGCACTTCTACGATTGTCCCTTCCACCTTTGGACATTTATGTAATGCACCCGAGTTCCATCCTGGTGCCCTACTCAGGAAAAGCCATAATCTTTCAGAGGTGTCTTGTTTCTGCCAGAGACCATGAGTCTGACTAAGGTGACCCTTTTCCTCCCTATGACACCAGAGTTATCTGAGCAGGAAACAGCTCTGACCATGGAGAAATAGCAGGTGGTGTGGAGTGTCTCAAAATGGCAAAAGGCAGACCAGTGGCCAATACATGATTTGTTCTTTCGTCTCCATTACATTATTAACTGATACCCTTCAACTCTTCGCAGCTTGCTTTCTCTTCAAAACAAGGAACAATGCATATTTGAAGTACTGCTTAAACCCCTTCTTTATATTTCTATTTTTATTCCTAGATCTGTTTTACTAAACAATCTGAGGAAAATTATGTAGTGTTTGATCAAAAGCATTTTTTTAAGTGTTCATTAGCTAGTGCCTGTATTTTGTGGGGCTTTGTGATGGTAGTTGGAAAAACCCTGCTGTCAGAGGGTTTATGATACTGTGCCTCTGATTCTGGCTGTGGAGTGTCCCAGGAGGGGCAGGGTTGCTGTGCCAGACCAGATTGCCTGTGCCTGCCCTCTGCTCCTCACCGTGCCTGGGCTTGCTGAGACCTCTGAGGGATTTCCCATTCATGTGCCCTCAACATCCCATTCATTCAGTTATGTTGAAGAGATTAATTGCCTGCTGCAGATTTCTCTGAGGTTCAAGGATACAAATGCAACTAAGAGTTAGAGTAGGTATTGTCCATTCTGCTGCACAGCACAAGTGGCCTTCACTACAAATAATAACAATTGCTCGTGGTTATGTACAAATTTAATGCTGTGGTATATCATAAAAATTCTAGGCTGAGATGAGGCATGCTATAGAAAGTCAAATATACTCAGAAAGGAAATTCTACTTTATAAAAACGGCTGTAACAGTCAAATCACATCCTTCAGTTTATTTCCAACAGGAAGAAATTTTATATGCTTCTTGGGGCTTTTAGCTTTTTATTCTATTACTTTGAGCTTTAACATGTTTTCTATAAAGCCAGTATACAGGGTTCCAACTTGCTGAGTCACTGCAATGCACATTTTTGTGGCTTCTTTTGCAAATGCAATATGTAATGTAGATTTTTTTAATGAACTATTTATGGGAAAGAGGAAATATGTACATTGGTCTGCTGAATTTCGTATTTTAAGGCAGTTTTTAAAATAAAGGAATGGGAAATGATATAATTCTCTATTAAGGAAATATCCACTAAAGATGTGCTTTTCTAACACAGATTTATTGATGTTTCCATTAACAAACAAATTTTTGTTGGCTGAAAGTTGTTTAAAAATTCATACAGCTGCAAGTCATTTTAGGAGATTAATATACATACTATTAGATCAGAAACTAAGGTGGATGGTATTTTTGGTCTTTGCTCCTGAAGCAGAGGAATGAACGATTGAAAAGAGAGAATTTGAAGGAGAAACAAAATCATGTGTCAGAAGCTAAGAGAAAAAGTGATAGCCTTATAGGTTGTTAAGGAGGAGAAAAGAGAAAACAAAGTAGAGGAACCAAATGCTGAAATAAAGAGGTGCTAATAGTAGTCAGCTGGAGAGAGCCATAGGACGTGGAGGTGATAATTGTGTGTGCTGTACTTCACTGAGAAAAAGCTCAAGACAGAAGTTTAAAGTACCCAGCATATATTGAAAATGGCATCCATAGTTTATTTTAGACCAACATGCAGAAATTTAGCTTTATTTGGTTTCTTGTGACCACTGTTTTTACAGAACAGTTCTCTTTTTCCAGCATTTTTGTGCACGCAGAAACCAAAAGAATGCCCCGCTTTGCACTCTTGGTGCCTCTACTGTCGCCAGTTTGTTGCTCTTTAGATCTCCCAGTTGTTTGTCTGAACACTCTGCTACTGAGCCTCCCAGAGTTTTATTCTCCATGACATCAGTTTAGTAGGACTACTATGTGTAGTGAATCTTTGGTAATATATTTGTCATGCTTATATGTATATAGTGTGTATATATAGTGTTCGTGTGTATATATGTGTATACAAACACACACACCCCATACATAGAGAGAAATACATAATACATATTATCATTCAGCTACTAATAATTATATTGGTAGACAGTACCATTTTAGAGAACGTCTATCTAAGCTGAGCTCTTTTGATACAGACAGAAGATGTTTAGTCCTTGAATTTCTCTCAGCCTGAATGAATGGACAGGTGAAGACCGGCAGAAGAGAGTTAGTATTTTCCCCGTGTTACAGAGGAGAAATGAAACATGGAATTTGTGGTTTGCCTGGGGCTACAGGCAGTTTATTAAAGATTGAACTGCAAAGTGAATCTGCATTTGCTTCATTACTCAGTAATTTTGTTAAGAAAAATTATTCACTCTACAAACCAGGCAAAGACAACAAATTCATAGTGAATGGAAGAGCATTCACTTGGGTTTCAAACTTAACGCTCTTTTGGAATGAAGAAGTGACTCAATTTTTGAATAGGGAGATGTTACTCTAAGTCCTGCTTCACTTAGTTACAATAGGCGTTTCATTATTTTCATTTTGTTTATATTGCTGGAAGTAAAGGTTCATCTCACCAACTGCTTTTGTGTTTATGTTTTCATTTAGTATAGTAACTACTGACAACTTATTCCAAATAATTTGATTTTGGGCGTACCTTTTCTCTGTAAGGAGGAAAATCCCTTAGGTTTCCATTCTTTCTCAGATGATGATTGATTTGAGAAGAGAGATGCTGATATGTAAACAGATAGATGATTTAAGAAGGGTGAACTTGGAAACTGAAAATATGTCAAGGGAGAAGAGCTCCCTCTCATGTGCCCTTGCCCTGTCGTTTTGGAATTTTTTTTTTTCTTTTGTTGTCCAGGAATGCTGTTGAGACCAAAGTGGGGGACAGAGGGCTGAAGGGGGTGGGTGGGTGTTGCCACTAACCAAGATCAAGGAAAGCCGAGAAGCTGGAAATTTTTTAAAGGCCTTTCAAAACTATGAACTCTTTTATGGAGTCAAAGCTATTTCAAAAGTTATGTCAATAGTTGTGATTGTGGGTAAGAGGAAATAAAAATACCCCTAAGATGGAAAATAGCTTGTGCAAAAATGGGTCACTGACAGTAAAGTGTAAGAAGTGGCCATGAAGAGTTGTATTTTGATTATTTTGACTAGGGTAATAAGGTTTATGTTTACTAGACAAAGTTACACCAGAATGAGTAGCAGCACGATGTAGAGGCCTGGATCCACTTTGGGAAGTACCTTTCTTCAGGCAAGAATTCAGTGTTTACCAGTTCTGTCGCAAATCTGAACTCTACGGCTTAGCTGGCAGAAATACAAATATTCACAGCTGTATAAAAGATGTTATTTAGTTCACAACAGTAGCCATGGTTACCTGCATACTTTCATTGCCTTATTCATGTGCAATTCTTTTTTTTCTGGAAATACCATTACCATGTAATATAATACTGTACAGCCTCTTGGTAAGTTTTACAGTGTCAGGAAGAGCATTCTGTGGTGAACCTGAAAATGTATTTTATCAAGTTGACTTGTTCATGGAAGATCCCACCTATACATTGCTAGGCAGAGAGAAGGGCAAGTCTGAACATTCTGTGACTGCAATTTCGAAATATAAATAGTAATATGTAAAATTCCTTGGCATTGAAAATTCTCTGATAGTGTTTTAACTGCACAACATTTTAAAAGAACTAGCCCCTGCTTGGTCCCTTCACAGGTGACGCAGACCTGGCAGTTCCTGTCAGTGCATGTTAAAATAGCATGACTATCCTCATTTATTCTTGTAAGAAACATGAACCCCAGCAACCTCAGAAGGGTAGAGAAGTGCTATGATTTTCCTCTTCTCTCTTAATTTTGTCAGTATAACTCAGTGCATTCATTGCAGATGAAATATACTTGAGAATCTAGTGTTTCTGTTATGTTCATGGAAACTAGTCTCACATGTATTACTGCAGCAGAATTACCAACCGTATTTTAACCTTTGCTAGGAAAAGAAAATAGTACTTAATCTTCCAGATATCTGAGATCACTTTGCAAACAAATGAATTAAACTTTACAAGAGTATTACTTAGTTTACTTAGGCTTATATATTCTTTTCTTAATTGAGAGTTGTGACATGAATTCTGGAGGATTAAAATTGCCTATTGGTTTAAATTAACAACAGCAAAAGGAGTAAAGGATATTTGCTTCTTTAATCGTTGAATTTATCTAAAGTCTTTCAGTATAAGGTTCCTTACGACTATTGCTGCTTTTGTAGGGAAAACTTACCAGACTGAATGTAAAAGTCATACTTAAGGGTCGTGTTCCTTGGCATTTTCATGTAAACAGTGAAACCTAGGATTTTAAAAGGTGTTGCATAGACATTGAACTGAATTTCTAAAACATAATTTTTCAATTGCTCATGTAACCTTATGAAACCTTGCTGAAAGCCTGATAAAGTTTTAAAATACTATCCAGGCCTGTTTTTAATGCGTCTCCTACTGGAAGAAGGAAGATGGCATTAAGATGAAAATTTCTATAGTGAAGCCGGCTGTTACCACAGTCTGGCTTCTGTTCCTGCTGTAACGCTGCTAGCTTGGAGCTATTTATAGGCACTAGCCTATATCTATCCACACACGTGGATCTACTACTCTCTTCAGCAGTAGTTCTGCTCCTGAAGAAGTTGGTCTGAGGTTTCAAGCTTTATTTTTCCTTTCAGAGACCAGTTTCTTCAGCTATCCTTAATACCAATTAGTAGGAATTCGGCAGGCATTCACTCCCTGCCAGAGCTCTTGCATCAGCTTTCCTGCACTGACCTACAAGCCAGAAGGCTCACTTGTCGTGCATTCAAACTCTTCAAACTATTTTCTTACAGTACTGGACCCTCTCCCTCATCTTATGATTTCAATACCTTTTCCTCCTTAAGTGAGAATGACAAGACTCTTCAAAAATGCTAATTGGTTCCTTTATCTCAGAGATACTATTTGTCTCAGTTACAAAAAAACCCCAAAATTGCCTCTTTGTCAGATACCACACCAGAATTCAATTTTCTTCTGACTGCAGTGAAGCATTCTGGTCCTGTGCATGATTTACAGTACAAATAAAACCTGTTCTCTTTCATTTTCCTGATGATGAATTCTGGGCAATAAATGCTTTCCCCAGGAGCCAGTCCTTGCTTGGAGCAAAGGCATTGTTTAAGTTTGCTGCACCACAGCACGGCTGCAGCCTTGTGTGGTCTGCAGCATTCTCTTAACACTTCATCCCTTAGTTCACCCATCCATAAATTAGATACAAGGCAGCCAAGCACAGCCTTTCTGCATCCTGCATTACACCACCTTTGTCTATGACATGAATCCCAAAATGATACATGGCTTCCTGGCAGAGTCTGAGTGAGAGCATGCTCCACTACCATAGCAGCAGCAGCAAGCCTCAGGCGGTGGCCTTGGGGTGTGTTATGTCTTCTGCCACCTCATGCAACACAGGTATGTAGCACTGAGGGCAGCAAAAAGCTCTGATAGCTGGTAAATTTGCAGTGATGGGCTCAAAACTAAGTTTAACTGGGAAAGTAAAATAACAGAACAAGTATTTGTCTGATCCAAACCATCATCTCCTTCATTCTCACATTCTCAGTTCTAACGATTATTTCTCTGCCACACAAATTAGGCACATTGGTGATCTAATGCAAGAAGATCTTTTCCTGTTCGGATGGAGTGGAAAGCATTCTGCAACTATTCAATTTTGTGTTTGTGGTGACTTTTAAAATAAATAATTTTTTTGGTTTCTTTAGTTACTTATGGTAGTTTACTTTTGAAGAACATTTAACTTACCCTTCTGGCTTTCACTGAAGAGTGGCTTGAATGTTAAACAAAGATTTTTGTGCAGAAATGTGTTTGTAACAAATAACTTCATAACTGTCCACCTTCTGGAAAGGTAGTAAATTTTACTATCCAACACTTAGGTTATTTTTCCTCCATGTTAGCAATTTAAAACCATTTTTACAGCTCTAGTCAGCATTCCCCCCACTTAATTTATCTCTTTTTTTATGTAGCTGCATATTATATATATATGTATATGTATCTTTTAACCTCCTGCAGTGTTTTGTCCTTCAAAGATTTGAAGCAATGTGCTCAGTGTCTGCTAGTGTAATTCTTTCCATGGCAGCAAATTATGACTTTGCAGAAACAGAGTTTGCTGTAAGCTGAGGGGAAGTCACAGCCTCACAGCATCAAGTTTGAGTTTTAACTGGGACTTCCACCCCTCATATGTACTTAAGCTCTCCTAAACAGAGGAGATGTCATGCTTAAATTATTTTCAGCTTCTGACCTTTTCAGTTCTGAACTTCCAGCCACTAAAACATGAGGTTTCCCTACTATTGATTTCAAAGGACAGGTCAAGGTGAAATGTCAATGTGAAGAGGAAGGGAAATACAGTTCCCCATGGGCTCCTTCCAACTCAGGATATTCTATGATTCTATATAGTAGTATCTGGGTATCCAGTGTCCAGTTAATATAAATAAATCAGTTTTACTAGAATTTGTTGGAGTGTTTTTACTGCTAAAATTCAGACCACGTGGGATACAATTAACGATCTCCAGATGTGAAATGGAAAGGACCATCACCAGCACAGAAAAGCTGTTTTTCTCAGTAAGGGAGGGCTACTGCAGCTGAAATTCTTGGAGATGCAAAGGGAAGGTAGCTGCTCAGACCATGAGAGTCAACAGACTTCTTCCACTTGCTGTGTTCATGGCAGGGCATTTACCAAACCTGCTGTGCTAATAGAGGTGCAAAGAAGGAGCTGACGAACTACTCAGGGAGAACCAAGCTGAGCTCTCTAATACCCTCCTCAAGGCAGGGATTGATGTTTGCTGTTGTTAGTGCTTGGGGAAATGCCTCCTGGGGTTGCATTTAGATGAGCTCTGTGTTGAGTGAAGTCTCATGGGACTGAAACGGACTCAGAATCTTCTTTCCTTTCTTCTGCAAGTCTGTCCACAGGGTAGCCTTGGATGGCATTTGACACTGTCTCACTTTCCACATCTTTATCAAACTCTGGCCACATAGAGGCCCTGTAAGGAAACTGGATGCTGGGACATGGAGTGGGTTGGAATCTGTCTGCTCACAAGATACTCTGTGACTAAGTGCATTTCTTTCATCACAACCTTTTCCACCTTGCTGATTGAGAAACTGGGTAACGATGATACACAGATAGTTTTTCAGAAAATTTTATGGACCTATTGTAAGGAACATCTGTGTAGCTAAATGAGATGTCCTGCTTTTAAAAGGCTGTTTAGCTCAGCTGGTCTCTACACAAGTTCAGGGAAAATGAATGGGCAGAAAAATATGTCCACCACCAAATAGCCTAAGGTGCAGTACAGAAAATTGTACTTAGAACATAATATTATAGACATGTTGTCAGGGAGTATTCCTGTTGCACAATGTTCTGAAAACATCTCTGTTTGCCTCGAGGGAATGCCCGTCTGCCCTTCTTATGATCCATGGGAAAAAATACCCCTGTGGTAAACGATGATGGAGTGTTTCCAATGTCTAATACCCATCCTGTTTTTGTTCCTAGTACAGCAGCTGAAATGTTGTGTTTGTGGAAATCATATTAGTACACAATAGAGAGAGGAGAGTTTTCAACTTTTAAGCTTCTATGATTACAGAAAAACTTAACTTTAAGGACACTGTTTAAAGTTTTCTGGTTTGCAGTTACTAAGTGTTTTTGAAATGTTTACCATGTTTTATAGTTGATATTCAGTAGCTGTGATACTGTTTAAATCCTATCCCCAGTGCCTATTTCCAATTACTCTGTCCCTCCAGATGGACATTATTCTTTCAAGGAACTATCCTCCCACAAAACCAGTGACTCAGGATGCTTTCAGGAGCTATCTTGTGGAATTCATCATATGTGCTTGTACTGCTTATGCACTGCACTTATTGAGCATTTATTTACATATCTCCATGAAATACAGAGATTAATCCTGAGCATCCTACACTGGTGTCATTATTTTGGGGCTCTTCACCAGGTGTCATTGGTCTTCAGGTGTGAGCTTGCAAGCATCAAAGTATGAATGGTCAGGATTAAAAATAGCAGAGGCCCAGAAATAAGCAAGTTTTTGAATTTTATCTTGATAGTTTAATCCTTATGGTCTCAATTTTAAGCTCTTCACATCACGAAGGACTGGAAAATATTTTGTATTAAATAAAATTATTAATTTATAATAATTTTTAATAATAATAAATTTATTTATTAATAGCTAAACTATTGGATTATCAACTAATCATGTAAATTGAGTATCTGATACCCTAAAAAGGAGGGCAGAGAGGGTGCAGTGCTAGCCATTTCCAGAGGAGACTGTCTCAGCAAGTACATCCTCCAACAAAAGAGGTTTTAGTTGAAAGTTTTAACTTTTATTTTTTACCTTTCTCTTTCTTACTTCTTCTGACTTCTCTGTATAAGGTAAATTTCTGCTGCTTCTTAAAAATCTTTACATATTTTCAATAGTGTCCCTCTATACTTAATGTTTCTTGAGAAGTAGTTAATCTAGTCTCTGATATTAATTCCCTCCCAGAACCTGCCATTTTGAGTCAGATTGTCCCAAGGGGAGTAAACATACGAATTTCACTTTTGGTTTGCCCTTTTACTTCAGTCCTTCTTCACAGCATTAAGTCCTGTGGCATAAGCCCTTTAGGACAACATTCTTCCTTCAGGACTATATTCTGTCTTCTGTCCTCAAGTTGTGTTTTGCTTGTCAGTGTAGAGCCTTGTGCTGAGAAACCAAGGTTTTTCAGTGTGTTGCTCTCTGTACTTCCTGCAAAGACAAACTGTGTGGTGGCAATGATATTATCACCATTATCATTTTATTTGCCCTTCTTTGCACGTCCAGTGCATATTCTTAGCAGCTTTTTCATTTTTCTAATCTTTAGATGCCAACCACAGAAAACAGTGTGACTACATCATTTGTTTTGCACTTGGAGTTGCTTTCATTCATTGTACACTGAGAAGAGGTCACCAAGACGGTGCTGAGTGTTTGATGGAAGGGGATGCAGGTTGTCCTTTCAGAGCATTTAAACTCCAGGTATGGACCAATGAGCCGATCTTGAGCCCTCATACTTGCTCCAGAAAAAAAGAATCCATGGCACAGTTCGCCTCTGACACCACATGCAGCAAGAGGCCATAATGCCCACCTACCCTGCAGCAGGTCAGTCACTGGGGCTTGCTCTGTCCTGGTGTGGCCTGGCCTGTCCCCATGTGGTACAGCTCTTGGTCTTGAAGGCACTGCATCCAGGTTAGCCTTCCCCTTGGCCAAGCTTTTTTGGTGAGCTGAGAAGGCTGTACTGCTGCTGGCTCCAGTGTGAACACCATGGGTGCTATCTGGGAAATCCTCACACCACGTTCCAGGGCATGGCACAGACATGCCTCCTGTCTCCTTATCTATAGAAATGCACCAGGTTGGCTGGCTTGCCAACTTGCAAACTTAGGGTTAGGTGTGTCTGAATGGTATGTTGCAGATGCAAACAGATGCAACTTGTTTCTGTGCTGTGAGCTGGCTGATACCCAGTCAGGAGCAAGTTATTAGGTTGGTTGTGCATCATGCTAACCACAGCTACACACTCGTAGGTCATTGTTGCAAGGATTTGTCCAGACTCAGAGAGTGAGTCCTCACCTACCAACAAAATACCACACAGACAAACTCAGACGTCCGTGGCATTTAAGGTCTGAAAAGAATATTAAGTGATTTTGTCTGACCTCCTGCTTAACACAAGCCATAACATTTCACTTGCACCTGTAGTGAGCCCAGTAATTTTCATTTGGCTGAAGTTTGTCTTCCAGAAAGGCATTTGGTCATGATCTGAAAAGATAACAATCTTTTGTTTTCCTTAGCAGCTTGCTCTTGTCATTATTCACTGTCACTGCTAATTATTTTCCAAATTTCTAACTTGTCCAGCTTCAGCTTATTATGCTTTCCACTGCTCTGTTAAAAGAGCCTCTTATTCCTCATCTTGTATCACGGTTTTCCATACGAGGAGAGATCTTATGTCTCCTTTTGGATAAGCTGATTGGGTTTAAGACCCTTTAAAGTGTCATCTCAGGAGATGATCTACAATCTCCCAGGCACCAGTATCTCTTCTTATTATCCCTGTTCCCATACCGTCTTTTAATGGATGCACCTGAGCGATCCTTATGTTGCAAATCTACACGAATCCAGGGATCTGGTGTCGTCTCAAAAGTCATTTTGATCATCCCTAGCAAATCAGCACACACACACAAGGCAAGATGGTCACCACCTACCTTTAATGAAGCAGTGTTGTTTATTTTAGGAGTAATGCCTGACAGAGAAAATTAGCTGTATATGGTAAAGCTGTTTACATGTGGTTGACATAACTACCAGCTGCAATGCTTGAGCTGATTGTGGTGCTGTTACAGACAAATGTGAGCTTGTCGCTTGTTGATGCCACGTTTTGTCTGCATGCAGTTCCTTTGCCTTTAACTCATTTTAAAGATCTCCTGACCCATTATTCTTGTTGCATGCCGAAAACATCTCCTCTGTGAGGGGAATTGCATGCAGCAAACTCTGCGCCTTAGTTTACCTGACTGTCAGTTTGCATTAATTATTCCTCTTTTTTTCTTATGCAGCCTGAAATAAGCCAGCCTCTGTTTCTCTCTTGCTTGGATAGAATGATAGAGCTTACAAAAAATATATTATACCTACTCATAAATGCGGCGCAGGTAGGGCTTTCCAAGGTCTCACATCTGACAAATCCAAACACACCACTACTATAGACACTGCAGTCTGCATAGCCATTATTCACCAGTTTTTCACACATCTATATATTGTATGTACTCTTTATATTATTTGTAATGGTGTTTTTTTCTGTTTATTGTTTGTGTGGTGGTGTTGTTGTTGCTGTTGTAGGATGGGGTTTTCTCCATTATTTTGTACATTTTAAATCCGTAAGTCACAAAATCATTTCCTCTGAGTTATTGTAAACCTGAAGTGCATTTTCACATGGGTACTTCATGGTTGCATCTGTGTTTCTCCAAACTGCTTGGGTTGGCTTGAGAGGAGGAAAGATTGTGTTACGAGTGCTAGAAGCTAAACCCACAGCCGAGAACTGCTGTGTCAGGTGCTTGAAAACTAAATTCTCCCAAGGCTACATTGTTCTTGAGAACTGCTGGGAGAAGGCAGAATGCCCCCAGTGCAGCCATACTGAAGTAGCCTGATGGGTCTTCTAGATTGTTTATAGGCATGGAAAAAAATTTAAAATAACAAAATGGCAAAATTTCAGCTGTACACAAACAACATTCCTGAGAAAATTTTATTTTGAAAGATGTTTCCTAACCCCAGCATGTAATTTTGTGACTATTTTAAGTGTGGGGGGTTTTTTTCAGACTCAGCTTTGGGGATACATGAATTACCTTGAGATTTGATTTTGGTATCATGTTATAGAACTTACTGGCAAAATGTTACTTTTTAAAAACTTGCATAAACATCTTTGTACAGCATCAAGGTACTTTGTGGAGGTAACAGGGAAGTACAGAAGGAATGATGTTAAATAAGCAAGTCACAATAAATAGTTTGCCAGATGTGTTGTGGAATTTTGGGTGGAGTTTGTTAAATCCCAAAGGGGGAAAAGAAGGTTGGGGAGTCACTTCAGAAATATTGCCTGAGTTTAAGCTGTTCTGGGAAGTTAATTTAGCTGCTTTTAAGCTTTTCAGAAGCTAGTGCAAGAAAATCTAGCTATAAAGATGGGTTGGGAAATGGGCAAGTCTTGCACCTGCACACAGGTCTGTAGTTCAGCCATACCACAGTGGGCACAGTGATGCACATGTTTGAAAATAATGGTTTCCTTCACTTGCAGAGAAAAGTTCTGGGATCTGTGCACAGATGGAGGTAAAACAGCTGTCAGCAGGGCCCTCCTGGCCTGGGGGCTGGCAGTCTGCAAGCTATTGGTGTTGTAGCCTAGCAGGTGAATGTGTTACCTGTCCTGGGTGACACTCTGGGAGCTTGCATATGTTCCCATGTGTTTCACCTCCCACTGTTTGCAGTATCTGATTCTCATCCCTCTTGAGGATGTACCCAGAGTCGGGGTGCAGCTATGCCATTATATTTTGGTGAAGGGATGGGTAGCAGAATGTGTTCATTACCCTAATTAATTTCTTCATTGTCTCTACATTAACTTTTGAATCCATTACTGCTCTTGTTTGCTTTTCCTACATGTCACAGGCCAATTTCCCCACAGGCTTTGCCTATCAAGTTATTTTGCAAACAAACAGCTTCTCTCTGAAGAGAGATTTCTCCCCAGAGTTCTTAGTGGTGAAGTCTAAACAAACAAGCAAGTAAAACCACTATTAGTGTGTTTAACAAAACAAAAAGGCCTGCTCGCTGGGTTAAAACTTACCAGGTGTTACTGTAGTTAAATTAATGGCTGCCTCCTTGACTTTGACATTGAAAGTAAAACAAGGTTTTTTCCCTGCTTACAGGAGAGATGAGCGTGATCTTTAGTTTCTTTCACATTTTCCTAAGTTACTAGAAAGGAAGCTGCATCTATCTTGAACTCTTTCCAAATACGCCTTTCTGTGGAGGTCTGCAAATCCCAGCAGATTCTGGGATTACATTTTCCAGGATTCCTTCTAGATGAGATCAAGTGAAGATGTCCCCTGTGCAAGTTCTGGTCCTTGCTCTGGAGCACTGCAGATGATTGACAGCCTGGACTCTTCCCAAACCATGGGCTTCCACCTGAGACCTCTTCTCCTCGCCATTGTCCCACGGCTCTGCTTTGTCTAAAGCAGCCCATGAAAAGGGATTTTCTGACCTCTGGTACATCCCTATTCTGTCTTAAAACATAATTGTGCAATTGTACAGCCTCCAAACTGAGATAAGGACGATTCACAGACTCTCTACTTCCCTCTTGGAGGAGGAATAGGAATGTCAGAGGTTTCTGTCTTTTTTTTTCAGCAGCCTCTTTAGAGCAATGTAGCCACAGGGGCTAGAGCTAGAATATGCTGAGTTTTCATACCTTTTCTAGTTTGCTCCTAACCAAAAATTTACTGGTTATCTAAAATCCCACCAGAACACCAAAATTGTTATGTTGTTTGCATGTTTTTGGATTCCAGTATGAACAGCAGCATAACAGATGTGTATTCCTTCTGAGCATTCACGTTTTTTTTCTTTATTTGAAAGTTCCTGTTCTGACCTTGTAAAATCTAGGGCCTTTTAGAAAAGAGAAATTAGAGCCTTTAGTTTCCAAAATCTCTCTCACACACAGACATCTGGGTACACACACCCATACTGATTACGTTTTGTTTATAAAGAATTTGATTTTTGTCCAAAATACTTCTTGATGCATTTTAAAGAGAAAAATAAATATAGTATATGGTATCATACGAATTATTAAATGTCTTCTTTAATAGAACTTGGTGATTACTGTAACATTACTGACAAACATAAAATCTGTTTAAATTTGAGAACATGGGCGTCTGGCAGAGAAGAACATTGGCTATTTGGGCCTCAGTTTCAATATAGTGTGAGTCAAATGAAACTTGGCATTAGCTGTACTGTTTAGTCTTCATTTTTTGTAAGCCTCCCTCTCTCTCAGTGAGATCACATCAGCCAGTGAGATGATATCCTGATCACCATGGACTGGTGTTTTTGTAGTAGTCTGTGGAAGATAATTTTGGAAACAGTAATAAATTATACTTTGAAAGGAATAAAATCATTAAAAATTCATCAGTTTTCCTCCACAGATTTTTAAATTCAGTGTAATTCTTAAGGGCAGAAAATAGCTATAGAAGTAGTTTTATTTTTTAAGTCTATGCTATTGTTAATTTAATTTTTGTTTCTCAGCTTTCCCAAATACCATCTTCTAACAAAATCAAGAGCATATCTGAATGAAAGATGTAGTCAAAGCTTGAATTGCAACACTCCAGTCCTTCCAAGTTACTAGGAGAAGTAGACTTGACTAGGTCTTCGGGCAGAAGATGGCAATATGTAAGATACTTATAAATTAAAAGTTAAGAAATACATAGTTCACAGGTGTAGGAGCTGTGGGCAAATTTCAACATTGAACTTCTGAAGGGTTCAACTTGTCCCAGAGAACAGAGGAACAATGGAGGTGTTAGGTTTTCTAAAGGCTGTCTTGCATCTTTCCTAACCCCTTTGACATTAATATAAGTTAGGCCATTCCTTTCAATACAGTGAGGGATTGTCCAGTGGTTTGCTTCTTAAGAAACACATTCACAGACTAACTAAATTTTCTAAGAAAAATTTTAAATGTTTTTCTTAAGTTGAACTGAATTGTTGTTTGTTATTTACCTACCTTATTAAGGCCTTTCCTCATCATATGTCATCTTACGTACTGTCAAGATGCAGTGTGAATTTCTTCACAGCAGTAAACAAAAGTGCAGAAACTTGGTGACATTCTCTGGGCTTAAAAAGTTAAGTACTGCAGTTTGAATTGCCAGGTACACCAAAAGTGATGCATTGCTTCTAACCAAGTGTCTTGAACATGGCATGTGCCAAAAAAGGACAAGTTTTCGGAAATGTGGCAGAACTGAAGGGACAAGCAGTGCACGTACGTAGCTGAAATTGGATGTAGGTAGTGAGCGTACATGCACTGTGCATTCCTCTGGGTCAGGTGCTAGAGTAGATCAGAGAACTGGGTCTGTATAGTTAAACTCCTCGCTTATTTCCTGGTTCTGTTACCTGCTGTCTCCTCACTTAGTCACTGCCTCTATCCCTTCATTCACTTGGCCTCAGTGAAGTTTCATAGTTGTTAAACACATGGAATACCTTATGGAGAGAGACTTCTGAGGAAAGCAATCACTTTTTTTGTTGCTGTTGAAACAATGACTTTTATTTGGACTGTACTTAGTTTTTAAGAATAATTGCTGGCCTGATCTGAAAATAAATACATATAAGTGAGCTATAATTTTTGAAATATTTAAGTACATTCTTAGAACTTCATTCTCTGATCCAGCAGAGGATTATGAAGTTTATTAGGACTCCATAGCATCTGTCTTATGAAGCAGGCTGAGGGAGCTGGACCTGTTTAGCTCGGAGAAGAGACAATTGAGAGGGGATCTTATCAATGCACACAAACATCTTAAGGGTGGATGTCAAGATGATAGGGCCAGCCAGTGCTGCCCAGCAACAGAACAAGGGGCAGTGGACATAAATTGAAGTACAGGAAATTCCATCTGATTATGAGGAAAAGCTCCTTCACTTTGGGGGCTACAGAGTTCCTTCGAGCATAACAAAGCACTTGGACAGGCTGCCCAGAGAAGTTGTGAAGTCTCTTTCTCTGGAGATGTTCAAAACCAGCCTGGACATGATCCTGTGCAACCTGCTGTATGTGAACCTGCTTTAGCAGGGGTATTGCACTGCATGATCTCCAGAGGTCCCTCCCAGCCCCAACCATTCTGTGATTCTGTGACTTAATTGGGTTAGCGTTCTCAGAAATGCGTGCCTTCCTCTATCTTCATTGTTCTATCCTTGAACCCAGTGGGGTTTGTGCTGAGCTGAAGTACCAGGAGACCTAGATGGATCTTCCAGTCTCTGTTAACTTTCTGGTCTCTGGTGGGTCTATAGTGGATTTGTAAAACTGAGCCAGAAAAGGACACGAGGGTAAAAAAAAGGGAATGTCTGCTCAGAATCTAATATTTCCTTTTTGATCTGTAGTTTTGGCTGCTTTTGAAAGGTGATCAAAAAGCTATTCTTATACTAGAAACCAGCATATGCTGTGAGGCACACAACTATTTTTCTCTAGTCTTGCCCTAGAAGTCTTCTATTCCTCCTTTCTGACCAGTGCCAACAGAGCTGTGCATTGTTCATATCCATGCCTGACCAGTGGCTCAATTTCTCTGAAGCTTGGCTGGTTGCACGTTGGCCATGCTGCAGAGCTCCAGTCACAGGCAGGCACCAATGCACAAGATGCATCAGAAAAGCAGGACACAACCAAACACCTGGTTGTGGCTTCTTCTGTTGGTTGTGTCACTTCTTCTTCACTTGCAATAAATCAGGAAAAACTGATATGTGAATAGTTGCCTGGAGGAAAATGAAAAAGAGTTAGAAAGAACAGCATAGGGATGACACAGGCAAGGGGAGCAAGGAAGAAAGAGCAGTGACATGGCAGGGAAAGGACAGCCATGGCTCAGGGTATGGCAAGGAAGAGCTCTGCAGACAACATGTCCAGCCCAGTGGATGGGGATGAGGACAGTGGTGATACAGAGGAGCTGTTGGCCTAAGAGCATGGCAGGAAGGTCCTAAAATCAAATGGGAGGATGCCACATAATGGACTTGTGGGCTAAACCAATATAGACAATATGTTGGTCTGGAGAAGGGGAAAACAGTGTTTATGTTTGTCTGATGTGATATCCCTGAAGCTGAAGAGCAGCTTATGAATGTGCCAAAGAAACAAAAACAAAGTTCTTCTCAGTGCAAATGGTAAATTTAATCAAGAATTACTCTTTTAAAAATTGAACATGGTAGATTTTATCAATTTATGCCTCAGTTTATCACCTCATGATTCATTGAGACATTTTGGATGCTACTGCCAATAGCAAAGTGTAGCTTAAACAAAAATTATATCCTTCTGGCCTTCTACTAGCTTTTTGGTATGGCTTTTCCTGAAGGACTGTGTTCTTTGCTTTGAGCATGCCAGAAGTAGCAGAGGTCAGTCAGGGACTAGAACCATTAGCTGGGCTTGATTGTAAATGTTGTCCAAAAAATAAAAATTTCCTGCTTAAATAAGTGGTATTCTCTATTAAAAGCCTACTAATTTCTCCCATATAAAGTCTTTACCTCAAAAAAGCACCAAAAAAGGAAAAGCAGGGGAAGCAGGGAAAGGAAAGAGAAGAGGAAAGGGAAGGGAAGGGAAGGGAAGGGAAGGGAAGGGAAGGGAAGGGAAGGGAAGGGAAGGGAAGGGAAGGGAAGGGAAGGGAAGGGAAGGGAAGGGAAGGGAAGGGAAGGGAAGGGAAGGGAACTGCTTTCTATTTATATTAGTGTTGTGTAGCTTGGGTAGTGACAGAAATTTCCTCAGATAAACGTTCAGATATACAGCATAATTTTTTCAGATTCTGTCTTCTCACTCTATCTCTGCATTCCTTGTGACCCTCTTCATTCTTTGCGTTCTTTTCACCAATTTAGGGGTTTTGTGCTTTACCTTGCAGGCAGAAAAAATATTTCTCTGCCACCAATCATAATAGTATAAGAGAGACAGAATCTCTGGCATACTTACCGATGGTATGAAGAAGGACTGTTCTATTGGAAGGTATTTTTTTATTTTAATTCTTAATTGGTCCAAACAACAGCACTTGTATATAGGTCTGTGGGGTTTTTTTCCCACAGATTATTACTGTAGACATTTTTATGTTAGACATAACATTAGAATTACAAACAGGTGGTTGCCATGACATTGTTACAGATGTGTGCTGAGCCCTATAGTTGTGTTCACATTGCTTCTCTTTATTTAGTAATTTATAAGCTGAATATTTGCTTACTTAAATAGTGGAATTCAGTTTTGGTAATCATCACTTCTACTAATTGCCTGCCTTCAGCAGAGATCAAATAATTATGTTCCTGAAGCAAATCTTTGTTTAGTCTTCATTTATGCCTCCTTCTCTATAGCTCCACTGTGGAGTGGGATGGAGGGCAGCCTCTTCTAAGTGTTTTCCTTGCTCACCACTCACCAGCCAGCTGTATGGATGTGTCTTTGACTTGGACAGTTTGCTGTCACGGTTTGGTTCTTCCTTGGGGAGCATGCTGCACTGAAAGGAAACTTCCCCCTTCATTACCCAGCCCTTTCTCCTGGCACTAATGATTTTTAAATTTTTTTTTTTTTGTAGCTGTGGGGAAAAACATTTTCACAGCTCTGAAAAGGGTTCATTCAGCCTTTCCGTAATAGTTCAAGTGGTTGGTTTTCTTCTGGCTTCCGAAATACATTATAAATCACAATCTGGAAAAAGTTCTAATATGGTTCCAAGTCTTGCTGCTGAATTTGGATACGTTGCTGGGACTTACTTTGTAGCTCATCCTTAACAACTGACAAAATATTTACTCGGCACAGTGCAAAGAAGGCGAACTTTCTCCAAAATATTATACAGAGTTGGAGTCAGAACACAGACAATGAGGCAAAAAATTGGACCTGCCCACCAAGCCATTAGTTGAATAGTTTTCCAGAATGTCATGAGAAAGAGCTTCATGAAATCACTTGCTGATAGCTGCTTCTTGTGATATGGGAGTGGAGAGGGCAGCTAGGTCCCCAGTAGTGAGGACAGCATATTGGAGATACTGAAGTCTTAAGTGTATATTTGCATAGGCAGTGCCAGCAGGGAATGTTCTTTTCTGTTTATTAAACGTTTACTTTATAAAAATGTGCGTTCCCTAAACTGATCTTCTGCATTCAAAATGAACAGAAAAATATTTAACCCCAGCTGGATCAGAGTGTTGTTCCTGTTTTGGTATGTTAGTTTTATTTTTAGAGTGTTAGTTTTCCCCTGGGGAAAGGATTATTAAACTATTAGAATCAGATTGGAGTTTTTGAAGTGTAGTGTGCCGTTCATCTCTTAGTCTAGAAAATGTGGGGTTTGTTTCACGGGTTTCACCCCACTTTTTTGAGAAAAGATGGAGGGAGAAAAACTGCAGTGAACTAACTTCAGTACAAGAAAGTCCATAGTGACAAAACTGTAAGTCTAATAATAGGGGGTTTTATGTTTTTATGTTGTCTTCATGTGATCCTTTTCAAAAGAGCCTCCTCAGCAGTTATATGCCATTGTCTCTTTGACAGTGGTACATTGTTGTTTTAGTACAAATAATACAGGATATGTCCCAAAATAAGAGCACATCTCACTGTGTACTTAAATGCAGTACACTGTGGTCAGTATTTCTGACAGATTCCTTATTCTCAATGTATTTCCCTCCAACAAAATGTATCAGACATCATGAGGCATAATAATTCAACCTTTCTGAAACAGGAGAAATGTTTTCATAAAGCAAGATATTTTTGACAGTCTTAAACTACAATAAACCTATCTTACAACTGCATTTATATCCACTGATGTCATGTTACTATTTTTCCAATTTGGTTAAAATAAAAAGAAATATGCTGTCCCAACTCTCTAAGAAATAGCATGGCACAGCTACTATAGCTGTAGAGATTTGGAGGGAGGGGATAAGAGTGAGGACATTTTCTTTATTTTCTTTGTTTAATAGTTTATACATTTGTCTTCAAAGGTAGCAATCTCGTGGATTGGCATTTTGGATGACTTATCTGCAAATTTATCTGTTGTCATCTTTTTTGAGCCCCTAACAAAGCAGATTCTTTGTGGGGTCCTGGACAATCCATCAAAGGTGTTTGTAAGGAATAACCCACCACTTTTATAGGAAGTGAAAAAGCAAAGAGTACTGCCATACACTTGTTTAAAAAACCTGTGAAGAGTGCCGACTTTTCATTCACCCTGAGGCTTGAAAAACAATGTGGATGTCCTGCAGCTGACTTTCTCTTGGAACTCAAAACATTAAAATCCATTGTGCAGTGGTTTTCACTTGTTTTTTTTTTAGATGTTGTGTAACCTAAAGAAAATAGGGCTTTTCAGGGTTGTTTAAAAGTTCTATTTATGGTACAGAAAACATGACAGTCCAAGTTAATTACTATTTCAGTTGCTGACAAACTGGAAGCATGAGCAAAAAAGGAAGATAAAGTGACCCTTAGGAGGATTTTGTCAATTACTCCTCCAGGGATACAGCTGAATTGTTATTATTTTTATATAAAACAAATGGGAAAAACTGTGCTGTATTTGAATATAGTATTTCATTGGTAAATAAGAACAACATACCCACAAATCAACCAAAATTTCCTCAAAAAACCAGTTGAGATGAAATAATGAAATTACTATCCAAATTGCTGTTATTCCAGAAACCATACTGTCCATACCCAAGAAGCACGGAATCAGTTAAATCTTAAGCAACTGAACCATTCATGTTACACGAACCACATTATTACTACTTTTGTTTAGGCATACTGTTTCATCAAGGGTTAAGATTTTCAGAAAATTGCATGAAAATGTTTGCCCACACCTTTTTTTTCTTAATATCAGTGGAAGATGTGGGGCCAAACCTCTGCCAGCTCTTTAAAAAAAAGTTTTTTAAGGAAAAACACAGGGAATTTTGAAAAGGGGGGGCACATTTACTCATTTGCTCCCTCACTTTTTATCCAGGTTTCAAAAATATTTTCTGATGTGATAGAGAAATGATGGCAAATTATAGAAAGAAGTTATTTTCTTCCCATTGTGTGTGAAAACAGCACCACGAGAGAAACCAGTCAAAACACAAGAACAAAATCGTTTGTGTAACTCAGTTTCTCCTGATAATTGATAAAGTTAATTGATAAAATTGTCACATTTCAAGTTCTTCCTCAAATCAGCTGCATTAGCGGATTTTGAAAATGTGTAAGAATCTGAAAAAGAGAAGTATATACAGTTCTACAAGTAAAGATTATAATATTTCAGTTCTCTCTCTTCTGAAAAAGAAAATAGGACTTAACTTACCTATACAGTACGTTTAAGCCATTGCCTATATAATGTCCTAGACCTAGTGCTTGTTAAGGACTTGCATTGCCTCCCTGGGCCCCAAGCAATTCACTAAGCTCTAGGAGTTTCAAGTGAGTCAGTACAGGGCCGTGTGGCAGCCAGAAGGGAACTGGAACTCACTGATGCTGCTCTGCTGTGTCATGTATTTGGAGATGGGGTGTGTGCATAAGGAATGTGAAGAAGAGTGTGAAACCAATGCTCTCCTTTGCCTTTCCTCAGAACGAGTTTTAAGAAAATGCTACTGTTAGTACTGTGTTTCTTATAGCTCCTTTATTTCATTTGTCCTTTCCCTAGTGCCCCAAGCTAAAGCTTGTTGAGAAAAAAAGAGAAGAGAGTGTAAATTGCATTCTCCAGTTTGATCTCACATTTTTATCTGTCATGGCCAAGTAGCGGGAGAATCTGAACATGGACAAGGCTGCTGGAGCATTTCTTCTGCAGCAAGGAAATCACTTGCAAGAGAATATAATGAAGTCCTTTTCTTCTTCTACAGCCACCATTTTCCATTTCCTTGTGTCATCTGTGTCTGAGACTGATTTAGAAGAAATGTGGTGGCTGACATATATGAAAGCTGGTTCTTTATGAAACTCTTAATGCTGTGGCAGTGTTGGTTTAGGTTGCCCAATGTTGCTTCCTTTCTATACCAAAGTGGATGTGGTTATACTTCTAAAAGTATTTTTGTCACTGTAGCCTATTTTGGTCAAGGAATTTTCTGCCAACATAAATCGCCTATGCCGGGTTGGGGTTACATGGAGTGTCTGTGTAGATACATCTCATAGTCTGCATTATATTTTGGGAGGCTGACACCAGTGGCTTCAGTTAGGACCAGGTAGTGTAAAAGGTGAAGAGTTTGTATGTTCACAGGCCAGCACTTGCTCTGCGTTTTATGGACAAGAGCATGGGTGTGATGAAGAGCCAGGCCCTTAGTGTTACCTTTAAATTCAGTGCAGCAGTCTTGCTCTCACCTTCGGTATGGGCTCTTGGCCCCAACACAGACAGCCCTGAAACGTGTGTCTCCTCCTGTTGACAAAAGGTCAGGCACTGTAGTGTTTCAATTCCGTACTTCTGGTTTCTGTTCCACCATAGGTCTTGCCCTCCCTTTACATTCCTACTTTGTAATGAGGGTAATGGTACAGTTGTTGTATTTATCAGTGAAAATCTGTTATCTGAAATAAACTGCTACCTGTACTCCAAGACAGAAATTATTACCTAATAGTCATTTCTAGTGCTTGACATGCTTAAAGACCACTTCATCCTGCTTAAGGAGTGAATGCTGTACTTAGATTGTGGAAGTCAGACTGTTTCTCTTATACATATTTTAATTGATAATGTATTTGACAATGGTATTATTGTACGTCAGTTGCTGCAGGAATCTAATAAACTCCACTTCAAGACTCAGCCATAAGTATAATTGTCTGTAATGGAAGCATATATCTATTGATTAACAAGTATGGCTCTTTAATTGAGAAGTTTTGAAGCTCAGATGTTAATAACTTACTGCTGGATGTTTTCATATTTTTTCATTTTCATTTTACTGAGACACACTATGAATGTATTTATTTCAATTAGAAATTTTTGGAATCTCTACTTGAAAAGCAGTATGGAACATAATCTTATCCAAAAAGCAACAGTGAACAATACAAGCACGTGAAGTCAGAAAGGACTGCTGTTTGGACTGAGAAGCTGGCACGTTGTGCTTTACTTCAGTTACTTCCATCCCTCAGTTGCATTTTTCAGAATTTTTAAAAGTGGTAGAAATCTGGGGCAATTTTCTCTGTTTATATTTATTCTGTCACTGTATCTGTCATCAGGTCTCTGCATATAGATAAAGATAAATTGCTTTGTTTGGTGGGATAAGATTCCTGCAAGACACTGCATTCTCTTTTTACTGTAGTCTTAACTGGCTGATTGTGTCCTTCCAGTAAAAAATCATCTTAAGCTAGGTTTTTTCTGACTTTTCTTCCCTCCTCCATCTGGAAACTATATGTGAACATCCTTTAACTATCATGTTAGTTTACAGGAGCTAAATTTGACATGACATATAGCACTGTCATCCTTAACTTTGTATCATCATCTGTTGTTCTGGTTAGCATCAAGCTCCTTTAAATTCAGTAGTCTTTGTCTGACCTAATCTTTACATGATGGATAATTTTATACATATTAATAGACAGTAATTTTGTGGTACAGACGAGGCTATCTTCAGCTAAAATTTGTTTTTAGGTTTGATATAAAATTTCAGGGAAAAAATCCTATGTTCCCCAGATGCCTTTAACCTTTGCAAACACTATTATGCTTTATACTTATACTTACTTTGGAAGCTCTTTTACTTCTTTTCTGTATGGGTTGTCCGACATGTCCACTTCTTGGTTTTACCAAAGAAAATCCTTAAGTCCCTCCCTGACCATGGCCTATCCTGTAGCATTGCCTTAAGTACTCTTTGGAAGTTGGTTATGTTCATGTCAGCCCATTTTTCCCTTTTCTTCCGTCATAACTGGGTATTTTTTAGGGTGCAGAGAATACGGTTGGCACAGGTAGTACAACTTCAAACAAACAATTCTACCTGTGTACAGATCAGATCAGTTAGGCCTTTAGCAGTAATCCTGTACATAGCTGTGAGTTTTGCTTCCAAGCTTCAGGAGACTTTTCCTACCTCTTCGGTTTGGTTTGGTTTGATTTGATCTTGAAACATAACTGAGAACCATAATGGGTAGCTAGGTATCATAAAGTGGGGCAACAAGCCCTTAACACAGTTAGTGAAAAAAATGCTAGATAGGGTGTGGAAGATTCCTCATCCAATCCTGATAATAGTAAGCATGCTGCAAAAATATCTTTAGAGGATAAGGATGGAAATGTGATGGACAAGCTGAAAAAGCCCACTGATCCTGGTGGCTGGCTGCAAGGCTGCCTCTGGTGGCGAATACCCATTTGAAACCCCTTGTTCCTCTTCAGATGTGCAGAACATAGATATTGTATGATGACCTGAACTGAGGTGCTGAACTAAGGTACCAAGGGATGGATAAAGTAAATGCATCATTTTCATCCCGCTCAAGAAACTCAGAGACAGGTGGCATCATCAGAATGGTGTATATAAATCTTCTTCCACAACAGGAAACTGGCAAAGGGAGAGAAGAAAGTGACTGCTGTGAAGTCGGCTTTCTAGGTAGGTTGGCTCTGTGATGTTTGCGTAATTTCTGCTGCATGTGATCTAGAATATAAATACAATAATAAATACCCCTTTTCAATGTTAGCAACCTATGGCGTGAATTCTTGTCTTAAAAACTTCAGGATGATGTAGGGATGACAGGGAACTCACCCTCCCTGCTCATACTTTGTTTGCAGAAAGTTTCCCTCAAATGTGTATGCAACTTTGCAGTTACTTGGAGGGGGGAGAAAAAATATTCAGAAAGTATACTGAGCATAAGAAAAAACTTTTTTACTGTGAAGATTACTGAACACTAGGTCAGGTTGCCCAGAGAGGCTGTGAAGTCTCCATCTGTACTGATAATCAAAATTCAACTGGGTGCTGCCCTGTGCAATTTGTTGTGGTAAAACCTTTTCTGTACAGCAGGCTTGGACTAGGGAATCTCCAGAGGTCCCTTCTTACCTCAGCTTTGGAAAAGTCTATCCTATGTTCAGCAACTTAGGAAATTAATCTTTCAGACATAGAACAACAAAGCAGCAGCTATCATCAGTCCTGCTTCAGGTGGCCTTTGTTTGTATGCATATGACCTAAAATGTTGCCATTAGGCTTTTGCTATTTTCCATTGTGAGAAGTAGATCATTGCAGGCCATCATTGCAAGCCCAGGAAAGCAAGAAGCCGAAGTGTGCATTTGCTGACCTATTTATTTGAGCAGAGGTTCTGCAGCACAGCGAGGTAGTTGCAGAGGTGCCTCTGGCAGAGGTGTAAGGATAAGTCCATTACAAGCACGTGGGAAAATTCCTAATAACATTTGAGTGGGCAGTACAAAAGCTTTCGCAGATGCAATAGCAGCATGTGTTGCTGGCCCTGAGTGCCCTTGGAAAACAGTAGAATACTACTCCATTGATTCTGCATCTCTTGTAGGCAGCTGATGAAATGTCACTATTCTTCAAGCACAACATGCAGAAACATCACTGTAGTGGCTGCTCTGGAGAGATTTACAGCCTATGGAGCCTTGGCAACACAGATAGGGAAAGGTTATCTTCATGTCTCCTCCTCTGCATCTGCTGACAGGGAATTGCTTCTCATTGGCTGTGTAGGAGAGATTAATGGTCTTCAGTCTTCAAGAGTGTACGATGTAACATCTACCACACATTGTCAATGTTCAGCAGGTGTTTGGATCTGCAGTTTGAGTTACTGATCACATTTCAACAGAAGATGTGGCATTGCTTTTAGAAGTTGCAAGTATTTAATTTCATAGGTTTTCACCTGCTTTAGCTGAAGGGTGAGAAGGCGGCATTTGAAACAACTCACAACTAAATAATTAGCTGAGGTTGATTGTGTGTAATTGCTGTAGTTACAATTTAATTTTTGTGATGCACTTGAAAAGGTATCTGTGTTTCTTTGTGTATTTGTACATTTTAGGAACTTTCTAAATGATTAGGAGGGAATTTGGTCATGGTTTTTGGGCAGAAGAGAAGGAAAATAGTGGAGGCCAAAGACAAGTGTGATTTTTCCGCAAGTATTTTTTCATAAACATGTTTAAAGGACAATGTCAGGAAGGGGTGAAGAGAAAAGCATGCACTGAAGTGATGAAGTAAGAATTAGAAGGGAATCCTGTCTTTGTTTGAAGGATTTACTGAGTGAAATCCTGGTTACTGAAAAAACAGCAACCCTTTCAAAACTTAGTCCTGCAAAGGTAGGTAGAGACTTTGTTAGCATTTCAGTAAGAGTCAGACATGAAGACTGTATTAAAATAATCCAATTTTTTTTGGTATTTTTACTTTTTCCTCACCAACCTGTTCTTTCCACTGAAAAGAATAGTACTCTTAGATTAAGGATGCTGTTTCGGTGCAATCATCACTCTTGAAAGTAAGAGCTGCAGGGGGACATGATGAATAACCACAGGGTAGACTGTAGCCTAAAAAAAACAAAACCAAAAACCTGGAAAGACCCTGGCCCTGAGCAAGCTAAAAATTGCTAAATTCTAGTCCAGTATAGGTAAAAGCACAATACCTAAATGCAAATGAAAAAAAAGAGTGGGTAGAAATAGGTAGTGGGTTGAGGAAGCTGTAACAAGGGCTTAAAACAAGAAACAAAGGAGGTGACATGGGTCATTGTAAAAACAAACGATAGGTAAATATGGCAGGAGCAAAAAAGCATTGCTTTTTTTTCCAAATGTCTGGGACATTTGGAGTCCCAGACAGAGTGAGAGTCTGGATCTTGATGAGAATATGGACAGGATTGATTAATTGAGAAAAGCCTTTCTTGAAATGAGCAAATACCTGCTTCCCTAAAATTGCTGCACGCACAAGTGAGCCAAGAGCATAGCTCAGTGCTGAGTAGGAACAACAGGACCTGCTTCCTACACATGTCCCTGTGCACTCAGAGAGTAAAAGGACCCTCCAGTCCCTTGCAGAGTGAGTGAGAAGGTGTAACACAGGTTGGGGGATTATGTTTCACCTAAAACATAAGTCTCACCTGAGCTACAGATAAGCTACTCTTGGCTGCAGATACAGAGCCTGGATTCCCATTCTTCAACATCACCTTAGGAGCAGCTCAGGCAAACTTGTGTTCAGGCATGAAGAGAGGAGGCTCCATTGTGCTCTGTCTCAAATCCATCCTCTCAGGAGGCAGGTGTGTTGATGTCTTTTTCACCAGCATAAACAGCTTGAGGAAATAAGATTTCTGACAGCCCATGGAAGCTGTTACAGACCTCGAGTGAATCAAGCCAGGTAATCAGGCTAATAGGGAGGCATCAGAAAGATGAATCACTGCTATTTATATTGTGTGACAGCTAGAGTCCTCCACCCTTTGTGCTTGGCACTGTACAAAGCACATACTAGAGGATGATCCTTGCCCTGAATTGTTGCTGTCTAATGAGAGTATGGATTGCTACAACTTGTAGAAGTGGGAGCAGGACTAAATTTTACTAGCTGAGATCCGTAATGCTGGTTCACTTCTGGAATATTTTACAGGTCAACAGAAGGTTATGGTAATTGCCTACATGACCAAGCTGTTGCATGCGATCTTTTGACAAACATGGTATAAGAGCATTTATTCACACTTTAGCATATTAGAGACAAAATTCTTGTTGGTGTGATCTTGTCCTGTTGTATATTCCCACAGAATCTGATTGGGTGACTTAATTTCTCTTTCTTTTTCCCTCTTAAAGACTGATTAAAATTTTAGTAGTTAAGTGAAGTATCTGGGATTTATGGTGATTGTGACCTGGTACTTCATAAAGACTGTGATGTTATAAATAATGAATGACGAGACTGCAGATTAATACCACTGAGATGACCACAGTGCAACCAAATGTTCTTCTTACCATACATATGGAGCATAACTCTGTATTTGGATTTTTATAAATGCTCTTTCTAAAAAAATTCTAATAAAAACAAAGCATCCCAAACATGGTTTGCTGGTATTTGTAAGCTAGGTTTTTCCTTACATATTTTAAATTATGCTGAAAAAGGCTCAAATGATCACTGATCTCTTACAGCTTTTAAAACCAGAAATTAATTAGCTGTCTACTTTAGGGACAGAGAGTGATTCAGATTCCGGATGTTTCTTCTTCCTTGCTACTCTGATCATGCACACCTCCAAAGCTGCTAATAGTATTTCATGTAGCTGTTTCGTGTAGGGTGTCATGTCAACAGTTTTCTGTTCTGCATTTCTTATAAGGACAAGCTCCTTGTGTATATCCATTTTTCCATCCTGCTGTCGGCTCTTGCAGTGTAATTTCCTTCTGTTCTTGTTTCTTCCTTCCCACACACCTCCTTTCTCACAGGTTCACAGCACGATTACAGCTTAGAGCCTATCCCAGAGATCGAGTGGAGCAGTTTGCAGTCCATGGGGAGTTGCAGTGACCATGATTGAGACTGACAGAAAGAATAAAGATTTTCACTCTTGTGAAGCATCTTCATGGCTACCATGAGAAGCTCTGTGACATACGGCAATAGCCTTAAAGGAGGCTAAAGACAGAGACATAACATCAAGAATGCTTCCTGCAGCATATTCAGATGCCACACAGGACATTTTCCTAGCCTGTCCAGGAAATTTAATGGGCAGTCCTAACCCTGCTCACCATTCCTTTTCTGTTTCCACTATTTACACAATTCAGATTTTAATAGGCACATAGCACCTCCTAACAACTTGTTAGCAACAGAATTCCTCTTGCAATTAATTTTTTTCCTTCCCACCACAAGTTCCATTGTGCCTGTGCAAACACCTGTGTGCTGCTCCATGCCCCTCTGCCACAGCCTCTCCTTTACATTAGCAGCCTTGCTTGGGCTTAGCATGCGCTGTGCCTAACACGTGTAGTTTGTATTAGTGTTCCCTTTTTGATCAGTCTGTGTGAGAACCCAGCAAACAGGAAGGTAGCCACCCTCTTATATTGATAGTTCTCTGGTGGCAAGCGCTCTCACCCTGTTGTCCCAGCTCTTCTCAGCCAGTTGCACCATATTTAGGGCAAATTTGAAGCTCAGCCAAGCTGACAGTCAAAGTTCCCCTCGATAAAGCCTCCAACAGCAGGACGCTCCCGATGGTGTTGTCATTCTCATGCCTACTGCTCAGGTTTTTATTTTCTGCCCTAACACATGGGATATGCTAAACATGAGATGAAGGAATGGGTGGTTCTTAGATATCTATAATGAAATATGATACATATCTGAGTGCTACAGATTTTGATTTTCCTTCACCAATTGTAGTAGCTGAAGCTGTGGTCCGTACAGTGAAGTTGTATCATGATTTCTAGCCCAGTTTTCTTTTTCAAACTGCATGTTAATTCCTGAAAATTGTTATCTGAAGTACTCCAGGCTTTGTCTCTGTTTTACTTTAATCAAAGTCAACCAATTTTTTTTCACTTTTCTTTGAAAAATGATTGATGACTCCCTCAAAATCAAATCAGGCAAGTTACAAAGTTTGTTAGCTATGCACACAAAGTGGCTTCATTCTGGAAACTGAAACACAGTGTGGAAGCAGTCCTTGGTCAGACATATTTCATTGCCACTGGCTTTGGCTTCATTAGTCTCACTGACAACTGGTGAATGTGTGGACTTGCTAATTGTTTAAGTGAAGTTAAAATAAGGAGTTTACTCTTCTTTTGTAGACAGAACGTTGTCACTTTTAGATAAAGCTTCCACCGTCGTTAAGAGGATCAATAAGGCTTGTGAAGGTTAAACTCAACTTTCTGAATCTTCACTGGTTGTGTTTCAATAAGCCTGTGAGCTCCACATGCTGTAGCTGTATACTCAGTATTTACCCAGGCATTGAGATGGGTGTGGGAATTAGCCCTCAGCCCTCCAGCTGGCACTGAAGTTGTTGTTCACGGAGCTGCATGTATGGAGAGGGGCAGGGGCCGGACCAGTTCCGTCAGCAGCTGAAGCTGGCTTGCAGCAGCTTGAGTGTCCTGCAAGGGCATCCTCATACCCTCTAATCCTGCCCTAGAGGGGGACACAGCAGGAACTGCCAGGGTCTGTGCAGAGCAGCTTTACACTGGCAGAGTCCTTCGCATGGAAGGATTTCCTGCAGCCTGTGCATTATTGCTGGAGTGGAAGGACACAAGGGCAGCTTGGTAGCTTCAAGGATCTGGATTCCAGACTTCAGTGGCTGTGTGAGAGGTCTGAGGGTCAAAGGCCTAGACCCAGGCATGCCTATATGCTCTCTTCTTGTCTGTATCAGACTCCCATCTCCTTCCCATTTCCGCAAAAACTCCTGGATGTTTTGAGAAAAACTGCACATTACATGCCTGGCTGTCCGCTGCACGGGTATGGGAGATGAGGTCATATGGGAAAAAGGCTCCAGTGGAGCCAAGAGGAATGTGGAATTTGGGAAGCAGCCAAATTCAGATTACTTTTACATGGCCATCTGCACCTGTGTTTGTAGGGGCGGGGAATTCTGATGCTGTTGAACTGACTCAGCAGTTGTACACACAAAGGCTGGCAAGGTTCCTCCCCTCTCCACTCATCTGCTCAGTGTCACTGCCAACACCCCATCATTCCCATCCAGGTGCAAGTAATCTCTATCAAAAAATCAGAAGAACTCATCCCAGGAACTGACGTGAGACTGATAGTGGAGGAACTACTGAAGTTCTACGTCCAGAAAATACTGGCTAATTGTGTAAAACATGCCTGTCCATAAAGCACTGTGCCCTGGAACTGTGGTCTGAAGGGAACAGCACACATGGTTTTCTGTAAGCCCTGTCCTGCTTTCAACACAGGCCCACAAAAGAAGGCGTTGGTGGTTGTAAGGGAATCTGCTTGTTCCAGAGCACCTGAGTGGACTTGTCTGTACTGGGACTGTCTCTGTCCTTGAGACAACTCCTTAGTCTCAGTTGTGGCTTTGGCCTGTAATGCAAACAGAAACAGAAATTGCTGGGTTTTATATGCACCACCAGAAATGTGCTTGTACTTCTGAAGACTGAGAGGCTAGATACATGTTCCAAGTGGCCTTAAAACAAAGAAGAAACTTAATGCATAGATGGATGTAGAAGAAACTAATGAAAATAAAATATAAAAAAATTACGGCGTGATAGAGATGAATGTAGGTGGCAATATTGCCTCTTGGTTTGCAAGAAGGGAAGATTTTCCATGATTTTCCATGTCTATGAAATAGGCATCACTGGTATCTATACCATTCTCTGCTTTATAATCAGCCAAGAAGGTAAATCAGGGACAAGCAGAAATTGAGAGAGCTATAACCAGCTCTGTAATAGCCCTGTCCTTTGTGCAGACACTAACCTGACACAGAAGGCAGTGAGGCATGTATTGCTCACACTCTTAACTCCCTTCACTTTGTGGGAGTATGTTAATGTTTTTCTGGCCCCCAAATTACCAACCTCATGTTATCTGCCATGGGAATTCCACGCTCTCCAGTGAGATAGTTGTGTTACCCAGAGATGAACTGCCAGAGAGAAAATATCCAAGTAAACAAACATATGCTTAGTGACCTAATTAAGCAGAATGTTTATATTCCATTCAAGTATGAGACCATTTCGGTTTATTTCCTGTTCTGCATTCTAATTTTGCTGTCAGAAGTATAAACAACTGGCTGTGGAGTTTTTGTCTCTCAACAACTGACCCTGTCAGACATGGAAAATACAGCTAAGATATGAGGTGTCAAGGAATATCAGCAAACCTTTCACTTCAGAGAGAAGTGGAAATGATAATTATTCCACTGATCTCAACTTAGTTCCTTACATTTTTGCCACATCATCTAATAACTGAGTTAAGCAGCCTATACGCTTAGGGAAGGAGAAGGGTTTTTTTAATGTAGTTCGCTAGCCAATTAATTGCAAGGTATAATAGAATAGTGACAATATAATGTTTTATCATTTGTTTTGTTGGGTGATATCAGAACAATAAGCCTTAATGTTAATAGCAGAGCAAAACTGTTTATAGAGAAAAATTGTTTATAGATAAAAATTGTTTGAGGGCAGTTCCTGCCAGGATGCAGGGTTGTCCTGCCAAACTCAATATGGTCTCAGGTAAAGGCCGTCCACATCTGTGCCAAAGGATGTGCAGAAATGTGGGTATAAATATATGTGCAGTAGCTCTGTGCACCACTTATCTCAGGTTTGTATGTCCATAAACCGAAGTTGTTCCAAAAGTAAAATTGAAAAGTGAAGAGAGGAGTGTGAAATTGATTAGAAAAGCCAGAATTTGCCATTTAGGAGGACAAGGATGGAGAAGTTTGATGCAGTGTATAATTAGTGCAATCTGACAAGGAAGAGGCATTTACAGGATGTGTTGTGTTAGTTCTTTTTCTAGACAACATATTGGTTATGCATGGTATTAGTGTAGTATAATGGCATTTATTTATACATAAATAATTAGGGAGAGATGCAGCTTTAATAAAAGAACATGCATTTGGTGTAATACTGCTGTTGCAGGCATGCCACTAAAAATCGGCTGTTGCTTGAACTACCCCTCAGCTGGAGTAGTCCTTCAGGAGTTGCTCAGGCCAAAGGGCTTCAATGAATACTGTCCTGTTAGGTCTGAAGCGTGTTAAATCAACATTAGAAATCTCCCTCAGTTATGAAGTTCAGCAGTGAGTCAGTGATGTTACCCACTTTAGGGGCAGAGAGGGTATGTATGTACCTCTACACAAATTCATATACGTGAAACAAAGATTTATTTGTTTTATTTATTGAATTTGCTATAAATCACTTAAATGGGACAGTAGGGAAGTGTGTTCTGTGCTGTAAATAACAAAGGAGAATACTGGCAATCATCATTAAAAAGTTCCATTTCACTGAGATAAATCCATCAGTGAGTTCATCAGTTAACCAGTTAAACATGCACTATGAGTGCTTTATAGTCATTTTGAAATATGGTTGTATACTTACTTACATTAATAGAAATATAATGGCTTTTTTAACAATATACAGGAGTCCAGAATTTCTATAGATATGTTTGTGTTTGTATACATATTTATACATTTATAGTTTGATGAATAATTCAGGACTGAAATCGTGTTCAGCCCTTTCTTCCAGTCTTTCAGTATAAGTAGGATCATCTGAGCCAAATATGAGGAAGACTCTTCTCAGACCCTGCTGCTTACACAGAAAAAAAGCTTCAGGGTTTGGGGGGAAGTAATTTTTCAGGCTTCTACCAGCCTACTTCTTTCCTCTTTTGATGTCCTCAGTTGCTCCCAAGGACTTTGGGGGCTTTTTGAGCTCAGCTCGGAGCCTCCTGCCAGTCCCATTGGGTGCCATTTCCTCTTCAAAGAGCTATTCCTGCAGCTGCTCCCTTCTGCACAGGGAGCGGAAGCCTTTGAAATTGCTGCAGCTTTGCTGCACAGGCTGTGGAAACAGCTCGCATCAAAAAGGAGAGGAGGAGAAGTGCTTGTATCTGTTTAAATTAATTATAGAGGCTCCAGCAGAAATGTGAAGGCAAACAGAGAGAGGAGACCTGATTTGTGGGGTACTTCTTAGAAAATCGATTGCTAATCTCTGCATCGACTTTCTGCTCCTGGCACAGAATGAAGCAGCCGTGCCAAAAATTCTTTTTACAGGAAATGTTCTCCAATGGGACAGACAGACAACGTGTGATCAGCTCAATAGCTGCAGTGCTGCTAGGGAGCACCACAGGGAGGTTAAATCTTCAGCTGCTTTGATAATGAAAAGATTCAAACCTGTAAACAACATGAAGAAATCACTTCGAAAATTATACTAAAACCTTTATGCTCAGGCTAGGCAGTCTCTGAAGTCCCCTGATCTGCCTGAGAAACCTGTTTTGCCCTGTGGCAACCCAGAAACTATGCCCCATAGAAGTCCCTTCTCTCTGTCTTCCATCATGTGGGAGGTGCAGCACAGAGAGGTGGTTATACCCAGCAGTGATTGCAGATGAACTGTAGGGAAGAGGGTGTTAAAACAGGTGAGCGTGTGATGAGTTTCTTAGTCCATGATGGAGATCAGAAATTGTCCTGGAACATGCTGAAAAATAGAAGGATTGAAACACATTGGGTTTTTTTGGCCTGCAAGTCAGCTTTGTTGCTTGCAGGTGTGATGGAAGGGAAGAGGAATCATTCCCAGCGTGAGGCACTAACACTGGTCAGACTGACAGACTGTTAAACTGTTTTGACCAGGAGAACTGGAGAAGACCCTAAAGACAGCAGAATAATTGCAGGCTTTCCAGCAGCCCTGTAAGGCTGAGACTCGTGGCAAGTACATGCTGTTCTTTACATCAAGTGAGAGAGAGATTATGCAGCATCTGTCTTGTGAGGAGTTTGAACTACAGTGTCCTTGACTGTGTGGTGTCAGCATCCTTCATATGAAGTCATCAGAAGCAATGAGCTTGGGTTCAAATGTTATGCTAAAAAGTGGGTTCACTCTTAACTGTAAGATTTATTAGAGATTTTGTCCAAAAGCAGCTGACTTACAGGAAGATTCCAGGTCTGTATATCTGATTTGGGGAAATAGGCAATATTTCCCTCTATTTTTTTATTCCTTTGGCTTAATGTTTTGTAGAATATGCTGTGGAAATTAGCTTAGCAGTAGCAGTGCTGGTGCTTTTTTACATCTGCCTTCAGTAATACAGGGAGACTCTGAAAGTAGATGGTTTGGTTTTCATTGCTTCACACATTCCTCAGCTGTGGTTCAAGTCTGTTGTTGCTTTGGCTTAGGGGTCTGATGCCAACAGCAGAAACTGATCTCAGGTGTTGGATGTGTGACAGATACTGTGGTATGAACTTCTTAGGTGGCATCTCCTCATTCCTCAGTTGCCCTTTGAAAGGATGAAACAGTCCTTTAGCCAGAAGGTCCCAGATTTGGGGCTTGAATTTCTGGTTTTAGAGTCATGACAGCATTGGATATGAGCAAATGCTTGAATACTGATGTCTTGAGGATTCAGGGTTCAGTGGACCTCTAAGATGTACGCACCACTTTAGGAAGAGGAACTCTGGATTTTAATAAGCAGCTGATAGTTAAAAGGCCAAAGCAGTGTTCTGAGATTCACTCATTAGAAAGAAGCAGTGTTCTACATACCAGGCTTGGATGCTTCTGGAGTTACTGTCCGTGGATAAATGCTCTTTACAGAAGGAAATACATTTTCCAGCTCTGCCTGGCAGAATTCTTCCATGCTTTTGCTGAACTGGGAAGAACAAGTTCGTTTTGGGGCAATAATGGAGGTGGCTTTTCTCATAATGTACCAGTCTTAATAGCATATTCTGTCTGCAGTGTTTTTCTCTGCCTGGTACATTTGGCTGCACTAAATCAGAGTGAATTTATAATCTTTTACTTCTGGAGGAGGTGGCAGGAAGGCAGATGACTACAGTACCTCTTATAGAATATTATTATAAAAGAAGTGTGAATTACCTCCTAGCCTCTCATGCTGTTGAAAAATTGATTTGAATGACATTTTCAAGGTGTTGTTTCTAAGACATTCAGTAATTGTCATTCATCCATGAATGGTTAGTGAGATGAATAACAAAATGTTGTTTTGGATTCATAGCAGGAAGTGTTAAAAAATAACATTTGGAAAAAAACCCTGGTTTTGCTAAATTCTTCTGTATATCAAACAGCACTAAGGTTATCTAAGCAGTTTAGGTAATCCAGTAATTGTAAAAATGATTATTTGAGACATAGCAGTGGAAAGATAATTTCCATTTGTGTGTGGACTCTTAAGAGTTATCTGACATGGGCAGATGCATACAATATTATGGCAATGTGGCTTTGAGGAAAATAAAGCAAGCCTCCTTGCGGGTCATTCTTTAGGCAGATAAAATATAGCAGCATTGCTTTTGAGTTCATTCATCCTTTCAGCAAGCAAATGTCAGAATTCAAATATGGCAAAGAGAGAGGAGGGAAATGGGTGAATCTTAGAGGACTTCATCTTTGAGTAGAAACCTTGAAAATAATTGACCTGCAAGGAGACATATACTTACTGGGTAGTTGCATGTAGACTTTAGGAAAAGCTTACAGTAGATTTCTTTCTGAAAATATTACAAAGAGATGGTGTGCCTCAAGAAACCAGAATACTTCATCAGATCTAAAGAAGATTCGGGTAGTCCTCGCAGACACATGCTAATGGGTGATAACAACAACGTATATTGTTTTTAAGGTACATGACACTTTAAAATTGCTGTTATCTTAGGTTGAAAATGGAAGGAGTTATATAAATACAAAACATCTCCCTGAGTACCACTGGCATGGCATCAGCACTAACGTTTACCCCCCATTAGGGGGCTGGATTGGGCAAGTTCCTGGGAGGGACACAACCAGGCCAGCTGAGCCAAATTAACCAAAGGTATATTCTATACCATACGACGTCAGCTCAGATATAAAAGCCAAGGGAGGGAAGAGGAACGTGAGGCATTATTTTACAGTGTACACCTTCCAGAGCAACTCCTGTGTGTGCTGAAGCCCTGCACGCTGGGAAGTGGCTGAACATTACTTGCTGATGGGAAGTAGAGACTAATCTTTTTTTCTCCTTTATTTATGCACATGCAAACTTTGGCTTTAGTAAAATACTTTCTCTCAACCTAGTGGTTGTTTTCCATGTTGTTTTCTCTCCCTTGTCCCACTGGGAAGGGGAATGATAAGGTGGCTTGGTGGGCACCTGATACCCAGCCAACTACAACCAGATACATACATCCTCCAAAAATATCATTAGCAGTGCTGAGCTTCCATCCTGTAGGTCTGATCTCCTAAACTTATATCTGCACGAAAGCCATCAGTAAAGCAAATATTTTTTGGCTCCTTACAAGAAAGAAACTTATGCTGAAGGAACAGATTTCTAAGGAAATGCTAAGAGCACTTAATAAAAAAGTCTTCTACCTATCTACTTCCGTAATAACTGTTTACAGAGTGTGCTTTGACTCACATGTTCTCCATCTGTTCTGTTCCATCTATCTGTGCTTTTGCCATGCATACATCTGCTTGAAATGCAAGGTAAGTTGCCCATCTCTCACTGAGAAGTAAGCAGAGAGAATGAGTATTTTTTGCCACATTAATATTAAGAACTTGCACTTATGATGTGGACTGCATTGTCTCTAGTGACTTCTGCACTTTGCCTACCCTCCTTATGTTCCCTGAGCCCTGGATGTCCAGTTGGATTGGTTTTTGCCACTGCTTCCTTTTTTTTTTTTCCTGTTCTTGAAAGACTTTCACAATGTTGAAAATACCAATAGTGTGGGTCATTTCTTTCCTCCCATTCCACATTTTAAACTAAAACATCCTTAACAACAATATTTTTTTCTCCAACCTCCATAGGCTATCTTCCTTGGAGGACTTCATAGCTGCACTGTCTCCGTAAAGCCTGGAGATTTATGTGGCTGTGAATGAAGCAGCACCTTATCTTGTGTGTGATACCTGAATAGAGCATAAAGAAGAAAGATAGGACAGGGAATTTCTTTCCAAAAGCTAGACAGGTCATCCGCTGATAAAAGCTTTGTTAACACCCATATTCACACTGTTTGGCACAGGTGGAGAGAGAATGGAGAAGCTGAGCAGCGTCCAGGCAATGTGAACCTGGAAACAAAAAGGGGAAAAGGGGTTTTATAGAGAAAAGAGGTGAAAGGTGGGAGGAGAAAGAGCACTTCAGCTTGTGAAGGCTCATCCAAATGAAGTTGGCTGGAGCTTTTCCTGCTCTCAGCACAACCAAGGCACCAAAACAGCAGTTGAAGTGATTTAGGAGTCCTTAGAGGGCAGAAAGCATGGTATCAAATACTGAAGACTTTTGCCATATTACAATTAATCTAATTTTTGTTTTTTTCACTTTCAGTTTGAAAGGCTATTAAATACATCTGGAATTGATAAATGAATGAATAGACTGCCACTTACAAATCCTCACCCAAAATGAAATAATGTGGCTTCCTATTAAATGGGAGGTTACTGTCCCAACATAGGCAGCAGCATTAGCAGTGAGTCCAACAAATTAAAGAGCTTTCCGAATGCTTTGACAAATAGAGTGCTAATGGCCTTGATGAAAAATTACTTTTAGCAAGATCTTCCAAATATTTCCCCCAGTTTCAGCTATATTTCAGTCCCACTACGTGCATCTGTTCTTCTCAAAGGAATTCTAGGAGGCACATTTTGGGACATTTGTCAAAATCATTGGTCAGTTACATTACCACCAGAGCTGATCACATATTAAATTCAAACAAAGTTATGGTTCACAGAGACAGAAAGCCTACTGCTTCATGGACGCTGGGGCTGGAAAAGTCATGCCAAGGGAATCACAGCATGGCACCATCATTTTTTGCCTCCCCACTTTTCTAATTTGGGCTACCATTGTGCTAGGACCTCAGAAGCAGTGCCAAGATTCCATTACAGTTAGTGTTAAGGTTCCAATAGTCAGAAATCGTAAGGCTCCAGGGACACTGGAACTGCAGAAATCAAGGGGATCACTGCAGAGCACCCACATTTCTGCCTTCACACCTTTCTAATCTGGGTCACCCAGGGTGATGTGGACCTCAGCCTTAGCACCAAGGTTCCATTATTTTTAGGGTTAGGGTTAGGGTTAGGGTTGGGGTTAGGGTTAGGGTTCAGAAGGCCAGTTCACCTCAGGGAACACAGGGGCTGGAAAAGTCATGCCAAAGGAATCATGCCAGGGCACCAACATTGCTGTCTTCAGCCTTCACATCTTTCTAATCAGGAACACCCATGATGATGGAGTGAGGGGAAGCCATATGAAGAGTAGCTGAGGTCACTTGGTCTGTTCAGCCTGGGGAAGAGACTGAGGGGAGACATCTTAGTTCTCTACAGCTCCCTAGTGAGGGGAAGAGGAGGAGCAGGCCCTGATCTCTGTGGTGACCAGTGACAGGACCCAAGGGAATGGCATGAAGTTGTGTCAGGGTAGGTTCAGGTTGGATATTAGGAAAAGGTTCTTCATCCGGAGTGTGGTTGGGCTCCCAAGCCTGACAGAGTTCAAGAAGTGTTTGAATAAGGCTCTTAGGAGCATGGTGTGACTCTTGGAGTGTCCTGTGCAGGGGTAGGAGTTGGACTTAAGTCATCTTTATGGGTCCTTTCCAATTCAGGATATTCTATGTTTCTATACTTTTTAATGTAAAAGGTGTTTCTGATTGACTCAAATAAATACTTCAACATTTTTTTTCTTTTTAAGCAGAAAAAATAGAATTGGTTTTACTTGAAAATTTTAAAAAAGGGCTAAATCCACATTGTTTGCATTTCACAGAAATAAAATATTTTTGTATTAACCCTTACACCACAAAACCAGCTGTAAGCAGTTAATTTTATGGAACTCTCAACAGTTAGGAAAGGATTTACTGGCCAAAAGGGCTGTTGACCTCTCCCAGATGCAGAGTGAGAAGGCCTCTCCACTTTTTGGCCAAAATAGTCCATCATCTGTCAAGTGCATTGGGGAAAGTACAGTAGATGTCTCCTTCAGTCATTCTACCTGGGGAAGGAGCTTGTGTCTCAGGTACCAGCAGAGATGAAGGATCAGTAGGGATTTCCTGAAGGATCAAGGCACAGGTGTTAGTGATGCCACTTACACACTGTATGTAAATAATTTATAGTTATGAAAACTCGGTTCTGTTTCTAAAACACACTGTTTCTGTTAGCTTCTTTAGACTTGTGGTTATTCCTAAAGGTGTTGTTGACTTTTCCTGGGTAGGGGAGATGGGAAACAGTACAGAAACTCCTTCATGAATACTATGATGATGTTTCTGGCTCCCTAATCAGGATGCCTCCTTTCTGCATTCTAAGATGTGCCTAACTGAAGGCTTGCCATGAATCCTTGAATCTCGACCATATGAGTCATTAAGATGCATGCTGCTAAGCCTGGGTTTAGGTTCGTAGAAGTTGCCCTGAAGCTGAAGTCCATTGGTTTTAAGCCCCCAGTTGCTCTCTGCTTTCACCAGAAGTGAGGGGTCAGAACAAGAATAAATTTAACAAGCAACTGCCCAGGTATTCCTGTGGCCTTTTTGTGTTCCCTCTAGCTTGTTTACATTGACATTTACAGAGGCAGATGACCTCACATTTAGTAACAATTTTTGAAATAATCTGCTTTGATTGGGTGCCTAAACTATTGAATTTTATCCACATGATTTTCTTCTGCCACCATGAATGTAAGAGGTTAGTACATTGATGCCCCTGAGTAGCTGTGCACTTCCCACCAATATTATTCTGATGTTGACCTCCTGACAAGGGAGTGTTATACTGGGCTGAGCCCCGTGGAAGGCATTGCCAGCACCTGCATTCCAGTTCAAAATCCATCACTGTTTGCCTTTTGCTTTGGTTTAGTCAAGATACTTTTTCTTTCTCCGTGTGCATGTCTTCACTGATAAAGTGTGGTTTTTTTCTTCCCCTCTATCTCACAGAAATATTGTAAGGGTTAATTGGAATTTTTATAAAGCATACTGACAGTCAGAAGTTATTTTAATTAATAAGACCATTACAAAGAATTATGCTCTGGTAATTCTAACAGCTGATCCCGTAGGGTTGCCAAGGGTCTCTTATTCCACTTCCTGTCCCAGTTCACTAAAAAGTTTGGAGTTTTGGTTTATTTCACTTCTTTGTTTTGCAGTAAAATGGTAACGTGGTAATTGATATTCATGAGATGACAAAGCAGTCTTATGCACTGGAGAATGTGTTAGAGATAGCTGTTTAAAGTTTAAGATTTATCTAAGGACCATAAGGTATATTAAGTCTTTTTATAGTAGTTCCTCTACCCTTGGACATTGCATCAGAGCAGCAAGCTTTTCCTACTATTTTGATTTTGTTCAGTAGTGAAGGTCATTAAGAAGTTGGTTATAGGGTTGAGGAAGCCTGCCCAATAAGGCAGTCCAATAGGTCAAGTAATTAAAATACAAATATTACTCTATTGCCAGGTCCCTTCTGTAGAAGTGCCAGTACAAAGTTTAGTAACCTATTAAGAATGCACTGCAGCAGCAGCAGCAGAGGAGAAACAAGAGTGCCAAGTGTGGTACGTTATGTACCCTCTCTCTACCAGTGCTGCTGCCAGTCACACAGGCCGGGCTTGATCACTTAGGTGTTCTTGCTGAAAATAACACTGGCACAAGACCCTGCCTAGAAACTTGCAGAAGTGAATTACACACGTGGGTGCCCCTCAGCAGCAGGGCTTTACTACTTGCTGTCAGTGGCTCCAAGGTCTTAAGGCAAATACAGTCTTATTTGTGGGGGAAAAAAATGCCCTGGGAAGCCCATAAATAATAAACCAATAGTATTAGGTAAGTCTCCTGTTCTTTTGGCCTGCCTTTGCAATGCTCTTAAGTCAGTCCTCCTTCCCAGTCCTGGGAGAGTAGTTGCCATTCTTCAGGTCTCCACCATGGGCTCCTCATACCTTGTTGTCTTGGCTTGGCACAGGCACAAATCTGAGCCAGTCAGTCTTCAGCCAGCACAGCTGAGGTGGCTGCAGCTCCAGTTCTGGAGGGAGAGGCTCTAGCCAGCCTTTCTCAGCTAGCCTGCTGTTTGGAAGAGGTCTCCCTTCTCTCACCCAGCTTCCTGTGCCCACCTAGCCCACCTGTGCTGGCTTCCACACCTACACTGCAGCCTAATGCACTTGAGGTGGTTCTCTTAACTGTGGGGTTATCCTTAGTGCTTTGTCCCCGTGGAAAATGCTATGGAGTTCAAGTGCTCCTAATTAAGTGTGCATTTTCCCATTCCCAACAGACACCATTCCCCAGTATGTGAATCAGTCTCAGGCAACTTAGGATCACAGGTGTTCTTCAATTACACGTTTGTAGTGATCTTCCCTGTTTAAAAGGGTTTCTGCTGCAATTCTTGCACTTGAGTACAGCAGCAGAACAATGTTACAGCTAACATTATGAAATACGTGTAGTGACTGGTTAGTGTGTTCCCACCTCAAAGGCATTTCCATAATCTTCTGCTTCAAACACACATTCACACACCATAAATGTGACCATTAACAGTGAGGCAAACATGTAGAACTGGGGATTTCTGACATCCTTCTGCTCCCCATTTAAAAAATGGTAAGTTTTATTTCTATTAAGAAAATATTGAGAGTCTTCAAGAGAGAAAATACTCAAGAGACACTTCAGAAGGGCAAGGGGCAGAAATACTGCAGGTGAGCTTGGTTCATCTCTCCTTCCTTTTCCACTTCTACCCAAGAACCAAGGGGGTGGTATCAAAGATGATATACAGAATGCAGCAGCTTCTTACAGACCCAGTGTTGGCTGGGGAGTGGGATGGACAAGAGACACTGAGGGCTGACAGGACGGGTATAAAGGCCAGTTACTATAACAGCCAGGCCATTAGGGTCATAGAATCAAAGGGTCACTGAGGTGGGAAGGCACTCATGCAGATTGTTTTGTCCAAACGCCCTGCTCAAGCACAAGTCAACTGGAGCCAGTGGCCTTGGATAATGTCCAGTAAGGTTTTGAATACCACCAAGGATGGAGACTCCACAGCCTCTCTGGGAAACCCCTTTCTATGTTTGATCACCCTCGGAGTCAAAAAAATGTGTTTCTTGTGCTTAAAGAAAAATTTTCATGAACCATTTGCATGTGTGGGTGACCTCTGTCTCAATGCTGGCATCCATCCCACAGCACAAAGTGCTCAGACCAGCTGGAGCATACATGACAAAACTTCACAGAAGACTGATTGCACTGCTTCATGAGCAGGTACTGCAAAGGAAGTTCTGTCTTGAATCCCTGTGGCAATAGGGGAATACAAATAAAATTTCTAGTACCAAAAAAATGTATTATGATACTACAATCATCACCAAAGTAATGTATTTTTTAGGCCACATTTATCAGGGTCGTGAGAAGGAAACCAAGGGTTATTTAACTACTTTGGACCTCATCTGGAAGACTGGAGCAGAAATTCTTGAGGATTTTGCTCCATGATAGGAGCTATGATACCAAGCAGAGTCAGAAGTCCTCCTTCCTTCAGCATTCTCCTGAGTACAAGACATAGAACCACTCATCCCATTGCAACCCTGCTGTGCACACACTGCTCTCCCAGCAACAACTGACCTTACACATGGTGACTGCTGTTGTTCTGCTCCTCTGCTTGCTAGAAAAAATACTGCTATGTAGCAAGAAGAATCACATTTTTTTCCAGTTCTCCTTCCTTTTTCACATTTAAAATACAAAAGCCATGCAGGTCACTGACTGCTCAGTGAGATCAGCCTGGCTGGGGACAGAGGTGTAAGTGAGGGAAGCAGAGACAGTCAGACCAGCATTAAACTGAAAAGAGACTTGGCAGAGTCTGCAAGAGAACTCAGAGAAGCCCATAGCTTTAATACTAAGGATGTCACAGCTCCTCCGCAACCTGATTGTCTTGGAGCCCTTTGATACTATGTTCAGTATCACTGTCTTCTCATTATGTCTATGTATTGCCCATCATTGTAATCCTCAAAAAGGTACTTGACAGAAAGAAAGGCCATTTCCCAGTGAAAGGTTTTTTTGTTTTTTCTTATCAAGCTCTGCATTATCTTTGTTAAAGCAAGATTACTTATGTTTACAGAGTTCAGAGTCTAAAAAAGTAACGAAATGTGAAAGATAAACTCTTTGCAGCAGTGTTAACGTCAGTTTTATTTGCATCTTCTATTTTACAGTATTCAGTAAATATGTACAGAATACATTTGCAGATTACTATATCAATGTCCACATTTTCTGAGAAAAAAACCAGAAAAATAGAAATGTGTTATGTGTAAGGAATGTAGTTGGATTTTACTCTAAAAGAAAATATCCCTTGTAATTTACTGATATTTGACACTATAACAGTATAACCTTTAGTTACATGATGTCTATTTTCTCCAGCTCTCATCTCTTGGCAGGGATGGTTCACAGAAGATATGAATGCCTTAGTACAGGCATGGGTGAAAGGCAGAGCACCTGTCAGTCTCTGAATACGTTCCTCTTCTCCTGCCCTTCTCCCCAAATGTGTACCTTTTCATGCTTGTCTAAACTGCACTTCAACCATGCAGTGTATTTGGATTTTAGAAAGAAGTGACGTTATCAGGATTCATACATATTTAAGAACAAGGACAAACACTTTCTTGCATGCTATACTGGTTAGAACTGAGATCTTTCTTAGTCCAAGCATTTATACACATGATTTAATGTGATTCCATTTGTAAAAATCATGCCACCCTCTTGAGACCCTTGTATTTATCTGCTTTCAATTACATTTGAAGTATTCTGAAAGTCTCCTATACTAATCCCATCCAAGTTGGGAGTCACATAGCTCATGCATGAGACTGTCAAACATGAGTAGTTGCAGATGTCAGCACACCAGTGGCAGGAATCCAGAAAGATAGATCAAGGCTTAGTCACTGAAAAATACACGCCAGCACATCTCAGATACATAGCATTGTAGCACCTCATGAGGAAAACGTGTCATGACAGGAAATCAATAATCTCTTGAAGGCGATCTGTTTTTGAAATATCCTTGATTAATTATGCCAGGGTGTGTTTGGCAACTTAGCCTGATCCAGCCTTAACCTAATGCTTTTTGCATGAGGCACTATTGTTACTAGTCTCATAAGTCAAATCTGATGGTTCAAGTTGGGTTTTAAAGGGTCAGGCTATAGATTTTGTAATGTCTTTGTATCTGACATTGCTCTCTTTACTATGGTGTGTAGGCTTTTACTTTCAATCAAAATAACAGGTGTTTTGAGATGAACAATAGCATTTACAACTAATTGGATTTGAAGCAAAATGACTCTCCTAAATAAAGTGTGTCATATAGTGGGTTAAACAAGTAGGGAATGTCAGTGCATTTTCATGGCAAAAGGTGTTCATTCAGGATGTTCCCCAGGCTTGTTTGCTCATGTGCCTTCTTTTCAGAGTAGAAGCAGCTCTAGGAGACTCACAAGCAGGGCTACATCTCTGTTCTTCCCCTGCCTTCTTGCACAAACTCGTTTTCTCCCGCAACAAGTTTTTCAACCAAACCTGCTACTCCATCTGCCTTCCAACCAATGCAGGAACCCAGCTCATGCCTCTAGGCTTCCCTGTGCCCCCACCACGTACCCCCTCTTCCCTGCACCTCAACACATGCTAGTGGCTTAGTCGCTCCTGGTCTTAGTAATCTGGTGATGCCAATAAACCCAGCATTGGCCTTCTGCAAGACCAGCAGCTGCCTTGGTGCCTGGCCATGGCTCTTCATGGTCTATGGGTGACTCGGCAGTAGCTGCTCCTGTGCAGCTGCTGTAGCACAGGCATGCACCTCTGCCTTGCAGTGGAGTACATGCTGTTTAGAAGACTCAGGGCAATGCATGTCCAGTAAAACTGGACAGACAGACAGATTGTTGAGTGCAGCAGTACAACTGTTCTCACCTTAGTCTGCTACTGCTTTCTGTAATACAACAAAAAAGCTTAGGAGGTTAAGTCCTCTAGAGCTATTTGTTAAAGGAGTTTACATGTGTAATGTAAAGAAATAATGATATAAAGATAATAACAATATCTGTGAGATAAATTGTTTCAACCACATTGCAGATAGTTGCAATCACCATGTGATAGATCAAAGTTTGACCTTTGGCTACCTCACCTACACAACACCCAATAAATCCAGTCCCTCAGTAACCACTTCCAAGATTTTAGATTTCCGAATAGCATCAAAGAGTCACCACTTGAAAAAGAAACTGAGAAATAATGGGGATTTTTATTTTCCCAAATGTGGAATTTCTTTCCCCAAATTATACTGGCCCAAAGCCCAGGACAAGCAATATTTGGTCCTGGACCAGTGACAGATTCAGAGTCCAATGTTTTCAGGTTAGAAAGAAGATACTTTGGCTATCATGAAGCCAAAAATATCCCTCTGTGAAAGCCTTAGTATGAGTCTTGGGAGATTGCGAGATGTTAGAATTTAATACAGAATATTTTATGTACTGATAAACTTTTCAAGTTAGTTAAAGAGATTTAGAAAACATATTGATATGAATTATTTTCCCTTTTTGAGGCCTCTGAGTCATGTTATGGAAGGAGTTCACTTTTTAGGGAGAGAAATAGTGTTTTCCATATGATTTAAACCATTGGTAAAGTACATCTTCAGGCTGTCTTTAGTGATTTTTTTGCTAGGAATACATGAGGCTCAATGACTTTCAAAGCACTTTTTCAGCAGGACCTGGAAAAGCAGTCAAATATTCATTCATGCAAATTAAATCTTGGTAGCACATGTAAAAATCTGTGTGTGTGTGTGTGTGTGTGTGTGTACAAACATTGATTTTAAGGATAATTTTAAGAGACAACAATATATTTATTTGCCTAGATAAACCTTTTTGCAAACAGTAGTTGGAGAAATTGTAGGGCAGGTGGTTAAGCTGGCAAGTAAACTGAGAAAAATATGTAGAAAAATTACTTTGCATAACACTGTGATTAATGAGTGCTTCTTGCACAGGATATATCTGTATGTATATTCCAAGTTGTTAGTAGTGTGTTTTTTCTAAGGATTCCTTGGCAAAAATAAGGACTTGAAGTTGAAACTATATTGGGGTCTGCAGGGTTTGCTCAGCCATGGCTGAATGCACAGGACCAGGACTTTATTGATTGTCTTGTATTTTAAAAGTCTGCTAAGGATCAAGCAGTGCCCTGCTGGCAGGAGCAGACTGGGGAGTTTGGGCATGGCACAGAATGGACAAGAAAGCCTGACTAAGGGATCCCAGCAAAAGGAGAGCGTTGATTTATGTGACATTGGACTTGGCATGTGTTTAATGTTTGCATACATGACAGGCATTAAAAGTAGTTACGTTGAATTAAACAAAGTTAAAGAAAATTAAAGACACAGCAATGCTGTTCCGTTTGGCAATATGGCACTGGTTTTACCGTTTTGCTATACTATATATACTGTGTCTGGTCCCTACCCTCATCTTGTTTCAAGTGACCAAGATTTTGTGTGTCATGTTAGAGTATTAAGGATTGGAGCTGCTAGAAAGCAGCTTGGAGCAGCAGGAGCTGAAATGGAAGAGAGACAGACAGCTCAGAGGGAGGCAATTGAAGGAGCCTCCAAAAACGGAGGGGAACCAGGACAGGGGGTCAATCAGGGTAACAACTGATAGATGCTGAAAGAGCCAAGATGTCTCCGAACTATAAACTAGAAGGATTAGATTGGCTTTCATACAATTTTTTGTTATTTCTCTATACATGCTTGCTCATCTTAGGCTAACACCTGGGAATGGAACTGAGAAATGTGATGTGGTTCTTCATTCCTCCATAGCTACCCTACGTGACCTTGAGTGAAGCATGCCATCTCCATCTTGCCCTTCTTCAAAATGAGGATAGGATATCCTGCTTCTACAGATCAGGGCTGCTGTGAGGGTATGTTTAGTAACGCTTTTGAGGCGCTGAAGTGCTTTAGTGATTGGCACTGTGGAAATTCTATAGATAAACACCTATATATAACCTCCCTAACACTAGTACAGTCATAGGGTGAGATCAGATTGACACTGCTATTTCAATATATAGTATATACTGCATGTGTCTGAAGAAACAAGAACAAAGCTGACAACATCAGGTGTACGTGGAGAAAGTGATACAAATCCTCTTAAGTCAGGAGTAAGATGTCCACTATGTTTTTCTGCAGAAAAGAGGAAAAGAGGGAATAACATTAAAGAGGAAGTGTTAATTTTCTTTTCAAAGAAAGAAACACTCTCATATTGATTGAAAATGCTTATCTTTGGCTCTTGTGTGTTTTGTGGCATTATAAGGTATTGGTCTTTGTTTAGGTCATGTAATACTTCTTCCTCCCTCCAACCTACCATAACAATTAGTGAGTCGTCTGTGGCTGCCTTGGAGTGCATCCTGTGCATCAGCATGTCTCATTTAATAGTCATAATTTCTCATTTGTAAGAGGGAAAGTGCTACCAGTGCTTTCGGTCTCATAAGGGCTCAGGCTCACTCAAGGATTTCAATTTATTATGCACCTAGCTCTGATATCCTGCTGCTCTCTTTATGGATTAGGCTGGCTTGGTAGAAGGTATCATCCTTCAGACGACACATAAATACTCTTTTGCCAGCTGTTCCTTTCTCAGAAGTTTCTCAAGGAGTTAATCATAATCATGCCCCTATTTTACTAGTTCCTGATCTGGTTTTCCATGGTACTCTGTTAGGACCACGCAGAAAAATGAGCTTTATTGCTACTGTTACTCTGTAAATGGCACTGATTAGAACTGTAGGGACTTTTAGGCTTATTAGTATTTGTTTCCAGGGTGAACACACTAGTAGTGGTTTTAAATTTAGAGGAATAGGCATAGGTCAGTTTGCTGCTGGTTTCTGTAAAATCTTTGTCTCAAGGTGCACAAACTCCTGAGAGGGAAGAAAGTGGCAGACAGACTTTCACTCATTCTGATGTGGAGAAGATGTTTAATAACATAATCCTGTTGGGAGTTTACAGGGAAAAGGGGAAGGGTAACATCTTGCTGATGGAAACTATATTTTATAGGCAAATTGTAAAAGAAAGCAGAGGCCGCCAGAAAGCACAGCAGTTTGCACAGAAGGGTACAAAGAAGGGGAGCACTGCCAAATTTATACCAGCATAAGTCTCAGGCACAGTGGTAGTGTGCTGCAGGATAGTTTCCCTAGCAGATGTTTAAGCAGATGCCCTTGCCAGGGCAGAGGCTTTGATATGGACACAGCTTTGGATGGCAGATGTAGCCTCCAGGTCCGGGGCCGCACAAGTTCTGTGGGTGAAAACCTATCTGCAGCCTCCTTGTTGCAGGGCACACCAGTACTCCCAGGAGGCTCCCAGTCCATCAGTTAAAATGTTGGTGGACATCAAAACTGCAAGGCCCTCTTTCTTATCACTGGACTTTTGCTGACTCTTAAGAACATGGGCTGAATGTCATGATGTAGGCCTCAGAGGTGCCTAGTATTTCCATTGAACTAAAATATCCTATACCTTGTAGTTTTCAGTCTGATCAAATTGAGTAACAAGTCAGTCTGTTGGTTGAAGTGAATTATAATCACAATTTCTGTGATCCTCAAACAGTTTAACCATTCCTACAGAACTTCTGCAAGTTACCTGGGCATCTGAGATGCCTTTGTAGACTGAATTCCTTGTCATAAAGGTCGTTCTGGACAGTCAGTGCAGATCAGGATGATGACTTAGGAAGACATCACTACCATGTTTGTGCTGATGATACAATACATAAAGCAGTCAAGTTAACACCTTTTGAAAAGTTTTAGGATTCCATTTAAAACACAGTTAAGGGAGGGAGAAATGCCAAGTAAGGTACTGTTGAAACCAGTGTTAAAAAAAGCAGCACTTATTGCACTTACTGCTTGGAAGATGAAAGACTTTCAAGAATGAGCACTTAATTGCCTAAAGACTATTGCAGAACCCATTGTTAATGTACCTAATTTGCATTAAATCTTTTTTTCCAACTAACTGTTGCAGAACACACCTAAAACAGGGAAGCACAGTCCTCCATCAAAGCTCAGCTTCCCAAGCTAGCACTGCAGTTGTGGTGCATATTTGTAATGTGATTTTCTGGTCTCAAATGCCATTAGGCACATATATACCATGTAGGGTGTGGTATATATTTTAGTAATATCTTTTAAAGAGTTATTAATGAGCAGAGTTTCTCTCAGGAAGCCGTGACAGTGGCTCTAGGAATTAATCCACCTGCAAGATCCCAAGATGCCTTTTCTTTATAGTGTGTGCTAATTCAGCTTCACTCAGAAGTTCCTTCTTTGGAGTCAGTCTCCGGAGTGTCTTGTGGATCAGATTCTCTGTATGATAACCTTCCTGCACATTTCCTTCAGGCTCTGTGCATTGTTCTGGTTTCTCTGTTTCCTAGCAGTTGGAGATTTGGCAAGCCATATTTCTTCACCACTTGTAGGTGATGGGTCCTTGGAAAGCAATGCCATGTAGTAGACACAGAATGAGAGGAAGTTGTGGCTTTCTGCTCTGCTGAGACCAGCACTTCCTAGCAGAAAGATTTATCAAAGCTGCCTTTCCAGCAACAGGGGCAGGCAGTGAGGGGTCTGAGGAAGGCAATGCCATGACTGGGTAATGGGGGCTTATGGTCAGCTCTTCAGCTCACAAAGTGGTCTTGGCAGGTGAATCCTTCAGAGAGGGGTAAAAAATGTGTCTGAGGGCTGCTGTCTTGGCACTCCAGAGAATAAAATGATTTGTGGCTGCGAGGACACCTTGCAGAAAACACCACAGTCACAGCTGGAGAAGCTGACAGGGTAGGTGTTCTTGCAAGGAGATGCAGTTACTGAGCCCTGAAAAATCTCAGTTTAAGAGCTCCTGCAAATGATACAGGGTTTGGTATCTCCCCCAGTGCTGCCTGGGCCGAGCTGTGGGCTGGGGACTACCCTGAGCCTGTGGGTCACCACAGGGAACATGTGCAGAGAGGGTTGCCTTTCTGGGACAGTGGAATGGTGCTCTCTGGTGTGGCCACAGCAGTGCTCAGCACAAGTCTCTTGTGTCAGCACAGTCATACAGGCAAAACTATTTCATGGGGGCAGCTGGTCTGAGTGGCAGAAGAATAGGATGTCCAGGTAAAAATTTACTTTTGTTTGTAACTACTTAGTCCATATTAAAAGTGCCTTATCAATATAGCATTAATTAGTAGTGCTAGCATAGTTTATTACTCTTATAATACTATACTAGTCATTATACTCTAATTATGTATTTGTTCTTTTCTTAAAAACTTCTAATGGTGCAAAATGGCAACTACTGTAAAGCTGTTAGAGCAGCTAATCATCCTTACTGTTTAAACCTCCATGTTATTTGAACTTCCTCATTCCTCAGTCTTCTCTGAAGTAAGCAAGCCCCAGGAGATACTTTGGCAAACAAGGTGAGAAATGTGGTTTTGTCCCCTTGCGTGCCAGTAAGTAAAAGGGATCAGTCCCAGAGGTACCAGTCGGGTATGTTTGATTGGCACAGCGTGATCTTTAGGCAGGGCAGGGAAATATCAATGCTATTTTCTCTCTAAGCCTCAGCTTGCCACTGGCCTGTTTATTCAGAAATCAGGTGGCAAAAACATTAGAGGATATGAAATCTTAGGCCCCCTGCAGAATACCCGGCCATGATGGATCCCGCTGCAAGCACATTTGACCCCTGATCATCTTCACTATGCTTCGGTCTAGAGTTTTAATTGGCATTGTTTGGATAAAAGGTATCCCAGACTACATAATTTCATGTATTTTAAATCAAGGTTTTTTTTAGGAGCTGAAATGTAGAGAAAGGAAATTTTATCTTGGTTGTGGTTTGGTAAAGGATCTGAAGCAACTTTTTAGAGTGGCACTTTCACAAAAGCATTTTAAACCAAAGTTCATACTCCAAATTTGTAAAACTGCAGTGTTGGCATGCACCATTGGCATTCACTCTAACAGACTGAAATTAAAGATACACATCTCTGATTTTCTCCTTACACTTTTAATTCCACTGTACTTTTAACGGGATTTTGTACACAAACTCCTCAGTGGCACTGCTCATTATTTGCTTTTCCCCCCACCCCTTACCTTTAGAAAAGAGCAGAAGTAAGAATTTAGGAAAAGAACAACTTATTTTATGATATAACCACAAGAATTGGAAGGATGGAAAGGAATGAGTATTCTAGATTAAGGCTTGATTGCTGAAATTATTTTAACTGTGTTTTAATTGGTAAGCTGTTGAGTTGTTATCATCAATGAGGAACTCATCAACAAGCAGTATCGAAAGCCGTAAACATTTACATGGAGAAACCAAGCTCACAAGCTCTGTAACAATCATCCATAGAGTGTAGAGTTAAAACTAAATGACTGGATTACAAGAATACATTGTACAAGGAGTATCAAGGGTGGAGTTTGGAATTAATAGTTACTGTTTTCTTCTGTTTTTCTCTCTGAATAAATTATGGGGGCAGGGCAGGAGACATTTGCACAGCCTCCAACTGCGCCATACAGACGCAGGATGTACAGGTGGATCTCGAGGGCTTGCTTTGCTGTCAGTCCCTGATCATGGATTTTGAAGGTCCTGTGCAGCTCATAGACCTCTCATCTAATGATGGCACATTTATAGAAGACCACATGTAAAACATCTCTGCATTCCCTTGATGCTGATTTATACCATTTAAAGGGTGGAACAAGATGTTAAAAGATGAAGAAATTGAAATCTCCCCTAACTGCTGTATTATCCACCTGACATTCTCCAAAAGCTAGTCATTAATTACTAAAGCCTTGAAAATCAGAGCAGATATCCAATTCAATTATGTTACATCTCTCAGCAAGAGCATTTCCATTATCTTACCATTTCCCATTCAAACCATCCTTCTTTGCAGTTTTTAAAAGCTTAGACCCCACTGTTTCTTCTCAGTTGAACCTGTAATCCACACAAAGATATTTCTACTCCATGTCCTTCCTATCTGCATTCAGGTGAAAGTCGGTATGGGTTTACATTGTAATTGTTGCAAACTTAAAAATCTGACCCTCCAGCATACCCCAGAACTACATGATGGCACAATGTGGCCAGTGTATGCCATAACTTTCCTTTCCAATTAGTGATCAAGTACTTGGGAAAGAACTGAACCTGTATTAGGATTTAGACTGCACTTTCAATCCTTACACCTCGAGGCCTTCCTGTGGAGTGGGCAGAAGAGCTCACAGTCAGTCATACCAAGCCCTAGAGCTAAGCTCTCAACTGAAATAATTCCCTTTAGATGCCAGCAAAAACTTGGCCCCATGGAGGCAAGGCAGGGTATGTTTCTGGAGTCACCACAAATGCTGGTCTTAAGTGAGCTGTATATTCAGAAATTATGGGGTTTATTTCCTGGCACATTTGTTCTTTGCTTATGTATATTTTCATGCCTGCCAGCACTCTGAAATGTAGACATTGAGTGTTGGGTACTGGCTGGATGCAGTTTTTCATGCTGCTGACATTAATTGGATGAACAGGCCTTCTCAGAAGGGACAGTGTAAGAAATGTGTATGAGAAAATAACAAAATAAGGAGTTTCACAGCTAAATAAAGACAAGTGGCTGAAAATGGTTTTTACAACTTTGGCTTTCATATGATTCATTTGGGAATCTAAAACAGTTTTGCACAACTAACAAATTAAGATTCACAACACCTTTCTGAACATAATTGTTTCTGTCTTGCAGATGGAGGAACAGAGATATTGATGCTATCATTTAAAAATATGTCCTCTGTTTTCAGGTCCCCAGATTGAGATACATTGAAACCTAATTCTCAGAAGCATTAAATACCTCCATTTATATTCATTCATTTGGCATTGTTTGTACTTAGTCTCTGAAAACCAGATGCAGTGCCTTCCAAATAGAATGGTCAAAATAACTGAAGTGATATGGCAGAGACCACAGAGCAACTGCAGGGCTAGACTGGAGTTGGGACCTGTGTCCCTTCAAGGTACATTTCTTTTTTACTCACTGAGTATCTGCCATGGATTCTTGAACAAAAGGGAAAGCACATTCTAGTTACTCAGTTTTCCTCTGCTCTCTCGAACATTATAGAGATGATACTGGTTGGCTTATTGATCAGTTTTATAGTTACTTTGCCTTGTCTTTCTAACCAGCAAGAATTGTCTTCAGGTGTCTGCAATTAAGTTTCTTATTGTAGAATTGAAATGAAAATATAGAGAACCATTTGTATCACCTGGTTTCCCCCATTGTTTTGTTTTTTTTCCAGCACACAACAGTTTTGCCCTTCGTATTAATCGAGATGAGAACAACACATCATCAGTATCCCAGCAGGAGCTGTGGACTGGCTGCAGTGTGCACCTTCGCTGTTGGCTATATTTTATGGTAAGGGCTGTGCATGCTGTGTTTTCACATTGTATTGGGGGTTTTATACTGCTAAATTTGGGCACATATTTCATTATGGATATAATCGCTAACAGATTCACGCTGCATGCCTCGTTTGGTCCAAGACCTGGGCTTTGTCTGGTTTCCCCAGATGCTTATATTTTTAGAAAGTATATGCCAAACCTCACACAACAGGAATTTGTTGAACAATCCCATGTAAGCAGTGGTCTTTCCAAGGGTACATTTTTCAACCTTTTTTCAAGCTAAATGTTTTTCTTGGATCTTAGTTTTATTGCTTGGGGTTTTTGTTCTATCAAATAAAATCTAGAATAGGCAAATTATTTCCTGCATCAGTATTTAGGCAGCAACAGAAAAGATAAAACACTGTCTTTTTTCTTTACTAGTTCATAAATTCTTTCTGTAAAATTGATTACAGAATAAGTCAGTAATCTAAACACTCTAAAGTTTGTTTTAAGAAATGCAAATGTTGGTGAGAAATTGAACTAAAACAGAAATAATCTTTCTTACACAACATTAAATTAAGTCTTTAGGCAGTTTCTAATCAAGCACCTGACTTGTATGACAGAGTTAATATACTTTGGTCACCCTAGTATTTATTTTTCACTAAACCTTTGTTTTATTTATATTTCTCCTTTGATGCCATCTATCCTTTATCCTTTCTGCATTTCCTGACCCCCATTTCATATTCTTTCTTTCACTTCACAACATCCTTCTCTCAGCTAAGAAGGTATTTTCCAAAATTTCCGCCAACAAAAAGAGATAAAACTAATGTGAGAGTAACATGGTCTTGAGGCAGTACTATCGCAGTGCTTCAAATGTGCAATTTGTCCCTTTGGTCCAGTGAAAGAGAGGTCATTATTCACACATATTCACACACACTCGGTGATCATACAATACTGTTAATCCAGCTGAAGTGGGATGTTGTGTCCCAGGACAGCAGCCACATTCTGCCATTTGCTTTTATAAACATACATACTCTACTTAAAAAAAATAATATTTTTAATTGTAAGATAAGGGCAGCCTCATGCAAAAAGGCACGTGATTATTCCTTCAGGAAAAAGTAATTATGTTTTTAACCCATATATAGTAATGCTTAACTGTGATAGTTCTTGACCTTCCTCTAATGGTGCCTGGAGACAGATTGGCAGAGTTACCTATGGCTTGACCTCCTCTGGCAGCTCATGTTTTCTCAAAATCATCTAAGTAGACACATGCAATAATATTTAATAAGAATTTAACATTGAAACAATCCACTTTTACAAGTGAGATAAAAACAGATGTGTCTTAAAATCTTCTAAGAATCTGTTACAGTATCAATGTGATGCTCGTCTAACTTGATCCTGCCTACTACAGTGAAAATATATCCTGCAACTACAAGGTTAAAAAAATTGTAGGACAAGTAAAGCAGGAGAAGAAGATTCTGCATTAAATAATTACACATTACTAATTACCCAGGCACAGACTATGGTCATCTCCCTTTGCTTTTGCTGTTTTTTGGTTTTGCCTACACATATGTTATTTCCAAAACGGATAGGGCTTTCAAGTGATTATTCCAAGTTGTGATTTCTCTGTAAATGAGATGAGACAGTCTTAAAAATTCATCCTTCTAAATTATGCACGTACAACCCATTTCTCCTTCTACTGGTATGGAAGGAGGCCTTTGCAGGTTAATGGATGCAGACAAAAGCTACACTGTGCCATCACTTGCAAGTTCTGCCTTTCTTCAGCCTGCAGGTGCTGTTGAAGGCACATCCAAGATGTGCTTGAGGCTGCTAGCCAAATATTGGTCCCATTATATCAATATAATATACCATATTCAGAGGTTGGAGAAATCTTCCAGAAAGTATGAAGTGAGGAGTTTCATCCTTCTCATTCAGAATGTGCCTTCTTTTCACAGCTGAAATCCACTGTCTTCCTGTTTCCAAGGGACCACATTGCAGTAGAGACCTTAATCACTCAGAAGGCTTGGAATTGCTAGATTCAGATTTGTTGTTCTTGTTGGCAGAACCCTCAAGGTTAGCACAGTATGCTAAAATGAGACTATACCTGCAAATGACCTAGTTCCATACAGCCTGGTGGAACTTCCTTCCTTTGTACCTAGGGTTGACCATGAGTCCTGGTCTGCGGCTTAGTTCGTGTTTTGTGTATTTATAACTAGAATTTGGGGATCTGCCACTTGAGAATTTGTCCTTCTGCCTATTCTGTTTTTCCCTCAGTTGCAGTTGTTTTTACTGCAACTCTAAGAATTAAGTGAAGACAGTTGCTAATCAAACGTTCTCTATGTCTTGTTTTTGAATTTTGAATTCTCTTCCCATCTCAGCTGAAACTTTCTTACCATCCTACATGTTTTATGTATTGTGTTGTGCTTTTTGCTGGAAAGGAACATACAGGAGGATATTGTTTAGGTTTGATTCTGTGAATGCTTTTTTCAACTGCAAGTAGAGTAAAGCTTGTTTTATTTCATATGTGACTGAATCTGTCATGTATGAAAGGGGTGGTAGAACAGCAAGTGCCTTTTTATGTGTAATTGGTAAATAAGAAAACTGGCAAACAATTCTGAATAGCATCACTGAAATTGGAAGAACATAGCTAAATTACTTGATGTCTCCTGAGTATGATTCAGAGACTTGTTTTCTGAGAAACATCCTTTCTTGAAGAGTAAAAGCCTTTTCTGTTTTTCTATTTTTTTTTGCATTCTCTCCCTTCAGTCAAAGAGTTTTTGAGTAGGCACATTTAGTTCATGCACACCCTGTGAGAGGGAGCTCACAAGGAACTGTGCCCAGGCAGAGCATTCACAGACTTGTAGTGCTTGCTGCAGACCATACATGGACTTTCAGGATCGAGGTCATGGGATAAGATGGGAAAAGCCTATTGGCTTTATTTAGCATGGCTTGAAAAGGTCACAGTTTGTATTGAATTGTTAAATCTAGAGAGTGCTAAGAAAACCAGAGTGCTTGCCAGTACTACCAGAAAATTCTGCCAATGAGTGTATGGAGTTGGTTGTCAAGGAGCAGAAAAGAGCCAGAAATGTGTTGCTCCTTGTAACAAGAATGACCTCATGGTAACTAATATCAGAGCCTAATATGTCCCTAAAATAAACTGAGACAAGTACGTTTATTTTAAATAGTTTTCTTTTTCCCTCTACTTTTGCACACTTCAGGATGCCAAAAAACCAGACCCTAAGAATCTGACTCCACTGCTGTAGTCATGCTGGGCTGCATGTTTGGGAGCAAAAGACTTGATCTGCTCTCTTATTGCTATCTCAAATCCACTAGGAGCTGCTCTATATCTGCCAAGCTTGGAGTTGATTCATTCTTTCATTCTTTTATAAAACTATTTAAAGAGCTTTTAAACTTTCATTCGAAAATAAAGTTTCTCTTGAAGTGACTTTAGGAGGGTTCTGTAGATTCACTGAGGGAGAGCATTTAAATGGGGTAATTGCTGAATTCTTCTTGAACAAATTTAAGAAAGGAATGTACACGGAGGATTTGGAATGAATTTGAGATTGATTCTATCAGGCTTGCTGTAGGATTTCCACTAGTGATTCTCCATAGAAGGAGAGGAAGATCAGAAGGAGCAGATGTTGGCACAGACTGCTAGGACAAACCTTGACATTCAGAAGAGAGGGATGGTGGGTTAGAGTGTGAAGCTTGGTGAGAATTGACAGTCATATTGATAAAGAAGGGCAGGATTGAGAAACTAGAAGGATTTTTGAGGTTGTTGGTGCCAATGGAGCAGGAGAGACACAACATGGCTTTGCTAGGCTGTGCTAAGGGTTTATATGTAGGAATGGTGTCATGCGCGCTTTTGGAAGTGAGCACTGGGGATACTGGGGATAAAAGTTCAATAAAGATCAGAAGAGTGGGTGGTTAGAGAAAAAAAACCGAAAAAACAAAAATGTAAAATGTCCTGGGGGCAAGTAAAAGAAATTAATTAACATCATAGGTTAAAAGAGAAGTGGATAAGGAAACGTGCAGCTCACAGGTCAGCAGCTTCAAAGCTGAAGTCATGCAAGTGGAGAATGCTGGGAGAGGGAGAGAGAAACAGACTTTGAAATCAGAGTGGAAGGCTGATGTAGAAGTGGATGACAGATGAGACAATGCAGAGGAGGAGAAAAGAGTTGGAGCTGGAGCTGCCCAGAGCAGGAAAGAGTAGGAAGAAACAGAAGCAGAAGAAATAGGCCAGGGGATGATTAGTGTCCCCTGTACCTGACCCAGAAGGAGGGTGGGAGGGCAGAAGTGCTTTCAGCAAGAGAGGGCTGTATGGATCCCCAGCCTGTTAGGTCTGACATAGCCATTATGGACTGTTACTTTCTGGCTTGCCTCCACCTCCACATCCTCAAATATTTCAGTCAAAGCAACAGCACAATCACAGATGACATGCATGGGTAATATGTTCTCACTTCCTTGTGCAGCTCCTTAAAATATAGCTTAAGAAGGCATAGCAACCATTACTATATTTAAAATGAAAAATTATTTATCAAAATAGATGACTGCCAGCAATGACAGCGCTTTGCAGTGAATTTGCTATGTTTCTGTCATTGTAGCTACCTGTACATAAACACAAATTTCTGCTAAGCTTTGTTCATCATAGAGGATGCTGGCACCATGTCATGCTGAGTATGTTTTGGATGTGACATTATTTGCAGCTACAGTTTCTTAGGACTTGTCTACTTCTGACTGCATAAGCCACTACACACCAGTAGGAATGTCCTGTGACCCACGTACTGTTCTCACTCGGATGAATGGAGAAGAATCCAGCATTAAGAAAATGGAGCAAGAGGGACGATCGCTGTTATTTCCTAAATGACGACTGCTTAGTGAACTTACTTTTTGGTCTTTCAAATTTTTAAACTGTGTACATTCTGGATGTAGGTGTGTTAGGTCTGGCTGGCTGTTAATATAAGAAGCCCAGCATCTTAATATAGCCGAGATCTTAAGAATTCTGATTAGATGCAGAAAAAACTCTCCTGTGTTTTTGGGGGGAGTTAAGAAGATATGCCTTACGTCAATCAATATTAGATTAGTGTGGGTCATTGTGCTCCTATCCCTGAAAGAACAAGATTGGTCCTACACTACAACCACAAATTATTTGTTTGTTTGTTTTGAATGTCTCACCTGCTGTAAATCCATCACCTCGTTTGGAAGACATTCCACATTTTAATAGCTCTGGATAAAGTTATCACTCTTTGTAGAAAAGGAAGAGAATGATGCTGGAAAAGATCATTAAATGAAGGTGTAGAAAATGCCCGTGTTCTGTTGTTTGAGTAGCCACTGGGAACTGGTCTGTGATTTGTCTGGAACCAAGGATTCAGCCTTCCTTTGTGCCAGTTACTGGAAGTATGAAGAGCACTGAAGATCTGGGAGAGGATTTGCTGCTGCAAGAAGTAACCAGAAAGGAACTGCCATTCGTAGAAGAGAATTGTCATATAGCCAGGCTCCAGGTGTAGCCAATGTCAGATGCTTCAGGAGAGTTTAGCAGACCATTATGAAACAACAAGCCTTCAAGGAGAGTTTTCTTCCAAAACTTATGTCACAATGTAGATGCTTAGATCCTTTGGTCTTGATGGTTTATATACTTTTGTACTCTTTGAACTTAGGTATAATTGTGCTCATTCTTATTGCTTGTACAATCTCTTGATTTCAGAGACTTGCTAGAGTTGTATGATAGGGCTTGGAGGAGTGGACTAAGTAGGCTTCCAGACTTTCATACTTCAAAACTTTTTTGTATATCTATATTTCAGTTATGTATCACTGAAAGGTAGGGTAGAGCATTCCAGAGATTAATTACGTATCATTCAGAAAGATATTTCCATTATCAGATTTGAATTTCTTGTCTCTGAGTTGTATTGAGGTGATTCTTCTGTCACAAGGAAGAGAACTGGGAGCTCTTCACCCATTTTATGTCATGCATTATTATTTTTTGTGCTTTCATTTGCTGCTCTTGAGAAGTTACATAGCCCCTCATCTAATAGCCCCTTTTTCCAGAACTCACAGGACTGGTTGTTGATGACTACAGATTATGATGAAGGACTCAAACTGGGCAGAAAATGGGTGGAGGCTCTCTTTGAGAGTTCAGACCACAAAGTGCTGCTGAGCTGTGACAGCTGAGAGCAGCCACCATGAAGGAGCAGCTGTCTCCTGCAACATCTCCCATTAAAAAATTTATGAGGTGTCATGGTTATTATCTGCCATTTTACTCACTTGTTGAGCTTGATTCTACCAGGACTAAGGTCTTGCACATGCTTTTGTTAGAGCTGTATTATTTAAACTCAGTACACATGAACCACAACATACTAACAAATTTTTGTGCTTAGTTTTCCTCGTTAATAGAAGATCTATATCCATAGAATAAACGTATGTTCCCTCCATAGTTTTCATTTTCTCCTAATTACTTTGGTAGGAGAGATATACAACATCTACTGTATAGTAGAAGTGAAAACCAGCTACAAAGTCACATTTTTTGACAGATTTGTTAAAAACAAGCAATACTGTGCATTTTCAAATAGCTTTTTCTGATTTCTACACCAACTGGTTGAAAATTTCTAAAAACAACCTTTTTTTTTTAACAGACATTTTAATTTGGATACAATGTGTGAATATTTCCATTCCTTCTCTTTTTACTGTTTCTAACAAATGGCTAGATGAACTCCATGACCTGTAGCACACTTACCTTCTAAAATAGACAGTTATGCCTGTACCAAATCACTGGGAGGTTCAGGTTAATTTTATCTTCTGAGAAGTAGCCAGTCCAGTTTTAGTTTAAACTTCTTCTCCTCAGTTTGTTTCTATCTAAATGACACATTTTTTACACCTGTTCAATAACAAACCCTTCAATTTGATCTAGATTTGCACTCCTAAGTAAATCTTAATGCATGCTTCCCTGTGCTTAACTAATAATGAGGTTGGATAGGAGTAATGGCCACTGGAATTGCAACACTGAAGGCATTCATTAGCACTGGCAATCAGCACTCTTGTGTGGAAGCTTTATGCGCATGGTTGATCAGCCCTTTATAGTGCAGCCTCCAGGCCGCCTGTATTCCAGCAGGAGTGAACCCACTGAGAAAGGCCACCAGGTGAGGTTTCCATGGCAGCAGTCGTCCCTTTGCTGCTCCTGCTTGTAGTACAGACAATGCTGGAGCTGTCAGTGTGTCACTGCTCAGTGGAGGGAAGGCTAGTATTACTCCACCCCAGTGTACCCAGCACAGTGGTATGGCTCGTTTTTAGGAGGATCAGGTGGGTTTGTGACTGTTGTCTCCAGAGTGGTGCTTGGTCCCTCTGGTGCTCAAAGCAGTTCTGACTGTGGCCATCCCAGGGACAGGCAAACAACAGCTACACTGAAGGCACAAGCAGCATCACCACTCAGGAAGTAGGCTCCTCTGCTGGGCAGTGGGGAGCAGACTGTGTGAGCTGTCCACAAAGTCTGAACTAACCAGAGATTACTGACATGCAGGAGCTTATCAATGACTTATTGGTTGGGTTTAGAAAATGCTTCCTCTCTCTAGCATAAATGTGTTCTAGTAAAGGCCACTTCTACTTGGTCCATGAAGTTGTCTACATAGATTCCGTTTAGAAGGTCCCTTGAAAAGTCCCTCTGTAAAGGTTCTTTATAATCCTGGGAAGTTTCATCACACCAGAGAAAATAAGTGAAAAAGAGGCTGGCTCTTTTTCAGTCTTTTTCCTTGGAGCTTGTTTTTCGCAGAATGATTACTAGAAAAAAAGCAAATGAAAACTGAAAAAAGCAAATGAAACTGAAAATTGTTAGGCGATAATAGACATTCCCTGCTAAGCCAGCCTGGTAGTAGGGGACATCCCACTACCTTCTACCCAACTGTCTCATCTTTTTCTTTCATCAAAAGGATCATGGTGTCCCCTGTTACCATGGGTTACGCAGGAACCCTTCATTTTTTCATAGATAATTTTATCTTGTCAGGTTAATTCTGTCACAGAAGAATACTGGGAAAAATAACTGTAAAGTACAGAGATAATTTCCCATATGTGAACTGATTTGGAGAAAGGGAGTTTAATTGCATTTAGATCATGCAGATTAATTTACTGTGACATGTAGTTTCCCAAGTGAAGTGTCCAACTGTTAAGGGTTTGGCTGTAATAAAAACTTTTCCAAGGAGGAGGAAAGCTATGACAACCATGTACATTTCCAGGGTGATTGTTAAACAGGGATTCTGTACTCCCTGTGTGACAGAATTTTGTGGTAACAGTTTTGCGTGGACTTCTCTGTCTCTGCCCTTTTAGGAGCCTTTGACTATTGTGATCAAAAATCTTCCTTAAACAAATAGGAACATGAGCAAGTGAAGCAAATCATGTGGACATGGAAATCCCCATCTATAGCAGTCTGTGCAGCTGTTCTAGCTGTGCTTCACTGTGAGTTTTTCTCTCAGATTTCCAGGTCAGAAATGAAAAGATTTACATTCTTGAAGAGAGCCCAGCAAAGCCCCAGCCTGCCTTCACTGAGCACTTTACCCAGTTAGCCTCTGAGATGTTTGCTCAGTTGTTAGCCAGTATTTGCATTTCTTAACTTCCACCTACTGGAATGTATGGACTCTCTCTGCTCCCTCTGAGTTCACCGCTCACTGTATCAGATCTCAACACAAAAGCGTTCCCATCAGAGGATACACAGTCAGAGGTGTTCACTGCAGCCACACGCAGCAAAACCACATACCTGGAGTGCTTCTTCAGGCTGCACTGCAATAAAGCTGATAGATTGTCTCTTGAGTTAGTGTACCAACAATGTCTAATGTAGCTGAATGCTAAAAATTTCTGTGTCACCAGAAAACCATCATCAATCCTTTCCCTTTACTGTATATTGGCTGTGGGGCTGGACACTACTTTTGAGGTGTGTTTTTGTTTGGTCTTTAAAAAAAATATTTATCTTACCTAGAGAAAAATTGCTAGATTCCAAATTATAGCGGGTAACTAAAAGAAAAGGAAGACCAATCTAAAACACAGTTGCTGAAGAAATTACTCTCTCAAAGAGAATCTACACCCTATGCTTCTGGCAAACACAAAACTGACTGCCATGTGTAGCAAGGAAAAGCGAAAGAAAAACGCAAATGTGTTTGAAGTGAAAGTAGGATACTGCAGAAACCAGAGAGAGATGGTAGGAGAGCTTGTAGAACCCTGAATGCTTTTAGGATAAAGAGCCTGCTTGGAACAGAGGCTGCTGCAGTTTCCAGCTTTGGCATGAAATAGGGGTTTCCTCGGAAATGTGAGCGAGGAAATACCTGCCCTACATCAGAAATGAAAACTGGCCAACTGCTTATAATAAATTGAAAGCAAAACAGTAAGAAGGTGGGAAATCAGTCATGGTTTCATCATTTGTGATGTCTGTTCAGGATGGATGGATGTCATCCAGATGCTCCAGTTCAGCTGCAACATGCAGGCCTTTCAAGTAATTGCTTTTTGGGTTACAGCAGCTAAGCCTACAGGCCAAGCTGCTTTTTTAAAACAAGGCTGTAAGAGTCATTGCTTGTTATTTTTGTTTTGTTTCAGGGTGTGCTGGATTCACCACGTTACAGGAGTGTGGGTGTACCCACTTCTTGAGCACCTCAGCCCAGGTGTCAAAATAATCTTTTTTGCAGCTGTTACCGTAGTAATTAATGTATTCTACTTGGTGGGAGAAGTCCTGAACAACTACATCTGGGATACACAAAAATGTGAGTATTGTTTTAGGGATATTATCTCGTGAAATACACCATCAGGACTTGAGTCTGTTTCTCTGAAATATGTAGAATGTTTTAAGCTGACTAAAACAAAGGAAAATGACAGAAGGTCCACTGAAACATCTTGCTTGCCTGCCCTTAAGAACAGACGGATGAACAGAATGGCTGCTGGAGAGCCTGATGAGCTATGAATATGTATTCTCTTTTATAACTTACACTACAAATTTAAGAGCTCTTGGCAATTACCTGAGATATTTACAACCGACTTATTAGCTGATGAACCTATTAAATGTACCTAGAATAAAGTACCATTCTGTGGGAATGCTGTTAATGGTAAGCTTAGACTCAGAAATGAAAATATACTCTTTTAGTATTTTTAGGTATAAGGTATTTCCTCACCATATAAATTTACTCAGGGAAAATGAAATAACAGGAATGAAAGATCACTTTAGTGCAGGGTAAACTTGACTGTGCAGAGTCTACATCATCTATCGTGCCTAGCCCACCAATTGCTGAGGAGAGGAAAAGGGAAAATAAGACAAATACAAGATTAAAAGTAGGTTCCTTTTATCTATGAAAGATGTCTTTCATTTATCAAATTGAATGAAATAAGCAAACAGCATTCATAATAGCTGCTGTGGCAAATCACAACTGGAGAGAAATAAATTCACATGGTAGTTAATGGCACACACAACTCTCTTTAACAAGTCATTCTATACCAGGTAGAACTTAATGCTAGAAACTCAAAGCAGTTTTACTTTCTGTTTGCTCATATTAGCATCCAGGTGTAAAATGCCTTTTTGTTTTTGTTCTAGGACTGTCTGTCACTGGTCATAGTGTTCAAGATGGGTATTCAGTCCTCAGTTTGATGTCAAATTCACATTTATTTAACTTCTTTAAGTTAATTCAAGAAAGATGTTTCTAAAAAAGGCAGCTGCAAGAAATAGTTTCACTTGAATTAAGTCCTGTATGAAGAATAATAGTGTGGTAAAAAATCGCATATACTTAGAAAGTCCAGGAATAAGTAGATGGTGGAAAATCTCCTGCAGTATTCCAAAGTATGCATAACAAAATCTCTGCTCCTTGCAGTCCTCCTCCCTAGAGGAGCTAACTCAGTTGGGTCATTCTCCCAACATTTTTCAAGGTTTACCCTGGCATTATTTTCCTCTTCATCATTTCCTTCATGTAGATAAGGAATATTGATCCCAAGTCCTTTGTGGCTCAAGCACTTGCAAAACAGAAAATGCTGTGAGTCACCTGCTGGTTTGCTGAACTTGAAACACTTTGTACAAACTTAATCCAAAGCATGTGGCAGGAGCACCACAAACAGCAGAGATGTAAAATTATGCCAGTCTGTCACCATGTGAGACCTGGGAAAATATTATTTGAAAACTGTACGCTTAAAAGGGGCTTTTGAGCAGTAAGACTGCAAATCAAAACAGTCTGCCATAAGAAGATTTCTAGGGTGAGAAGGGGTTGTTTTGGGTTTGGAGTTTTTTTATTTGTCTCTGGAGATGCATTAAATAGAACCTCACTACTGACAAAATGATTTGCAGTTAGTTTTTCCAAGTTAAACCACAAACATGGTAGGGAAGGAAAAATTTGCCCTTTGTACAAGCCAGTGTCTGTCCACAATTTTGAGGATATCTGCATTCCTGCCAAACTATTTGATGCATCTGCAGTAGAGTGCTTCAGAAGAAAGGAAAGAGGTGCTTTCAAAAAGGCAAATAAAACAGCTTTTAAAATTATTGGAAAAGTTCCTTCTAGAGAAAGCAGAAGACTTAAGATTGGCTCTGGAGCAACACTGTAAACTGTCTGTAATCTTTTGGTCCCGGTCTCTTGTTTTGGTTGTTAAACCTTCAACTGTGGTTCTCCCATTACACTGGTGTGCCAGCAACACCCAGGGCCATTGTACTTGGGCTTCTGGCAACACACAGACCCATTTGTCTTGGTGTTGTTTCTTTCAGCAAGGCAGCTCTGCAGTTGTGCTTTCTAACTGCAGATGAGTCTTACTGTTTCCCGTATTGGAATTCATTAACTATGTTTTTGAAGTGATCTATGGTGTACTTACCACCTATGCATATTTTGCACTAGCAGGTAGGTGATCTTACTTGTGACTAGATTTTCCTCTCAGCATTTTCAAGCATTGCTTCTTTTTTTGGTTATCATAAGTCTTTCTTTTCCAGAATGCAGCAGGCCTGAAAAACTCCAAAAGAAATATTTGTATTTGAGATGTCTGGCAGAGAGGGCTTAGTCAGAAGAACAATACTTTTGTCAGATACCAGTAGTAATTCATTGTCCAGGAACAGGCATATGAAATAGCTGAATGTTTCCATTGCCAGAAAAAACACAGTCTGCCGCCCAGCCCAGGCTTTGCTCACCATAGAAAAGAGGCGAGTCCTGCAGCTAGAATAAGTTCTTTAAGGAGCCCTACACTCAGCTCAGCTCTCCTGATATTACTGAAAGAAATGGCCATTACAAGAAGAGAGAGGCATCCTCTCAGTAGTAATTGTTTATTCATTCTTGTACTTTCAAAAAAGGGATATGTACCTGCAAATACTTAAAAATCCAATGTTGAAATGGAGAGAAGCTTCAAATTACTGAATTCTGAAACATAATTATTAATTTTTTTTTCCAAACAAAGTTGGTTGCTTAGATTCAGCTGTAGTAACATCTGTTTTAGTTTACTCGTAGGTAAGCAGAGCAGGTGAGGGAGCTAAGTGTACCCGCACCCCTGCAGCTGTCAAAGGCCAGGCATGCAGTAGGGGATCAGGCTGATCTGAAAATGGGAGTGAGGGAGGGAGGATTATGCAGTTCATTACTGGACAACCACTGCCATCAGGTGTGCAGATGCTCTTTTCCTTCACAGCAGGTGAGGTAACACATGCGAGCAAGTTCAGGAGAAACGGCATCAATAAAGGGAAAAGAAAGATTAATGCATTATAGGAATCTCTCTAAGCAAACCCTTCAGTTGTGTTAGTGAGAGATTTTTAAAAGCTGCTCTCCATATGTTTTCAGGTGTTGAAGAAGGAAAAGAAAAGCCGAAATTGGAGTGAGGAATAAGAGGCAACACAGAGGATTGTTTATGGCTCCATGGAAGATTTCTCGTCCCCAACAGAGCTTGGCCTGGAGAGGAATCTTTTGGAAAGGAGGAAGTTTCATGGGCCCACTTCTCAGTGCAAGGATATTTTTGGATTTTATATGGGAGGAAAATGATTTTAGCTAAGAATAATATTAATGTTTCAACCTTCAGTTTCTCCATGCTTGCATGTGACATACACATATAAGATGTACATTTACCTCCAACGCATTCTCAGTGTTCATTTCTTGAATCAAATAAGTCATTAAACCATTAAGTCATTAGATCTTTTTACTTCTGCCAAGAAGAACAATGAGTCCATTCTCTGTATTGCTTGAGAAAAGCTTAATCAGATAGGTCGAATACAGGGAAACAAAGCAATCCTATATATTTCAAATTCCAGCATAGAAGTTAATTGCATGAATGTATCTAAAGAAGAGTTCAGTCTGACTGAAATATTAATGTAACACTATGTAACAGTTGCCTTAAATTCGTTATGTTAATAATTTTACCAGTCCAGTGAAATCTTACTTGCAGTGTTAAGACCTAAATAAAGATGAAATTATCCTTGCATTTCTGTTTCTTCATGCTGATTCTTGAGATTTTAGATGGATCTATGGCATTTGAATGATACATTTTCAGGTTTTCCAGGTTTTTTTTTTTTCAGCTGTAGATTATATCATTCCTACATGAGGATTTTTCTTCTTATTTTCATAGTAAAATAACAGATCCGCAATTTCAAGTTCTAAGTTCTCAGCAGGTGGGCTGAGTTGTTCGTGTTGTACAAGAGAGAGCATTTAAGTCTTACTTGAGGAAGGCACGTAAGCAAATGTTTAAAGTTAAGCATATGCCTGTTTGTATAAGGAATTAAATTGCAAAATACTAGTGATAATTTAAGTTTGACATGATTCTGTTTAATTATTAGACAATCAAGAAGTAACTCTAGTAGGCAGAAAAAATTGTCTAGAACTAAAATAAAGTGAATAGAATAATTTTTAGCAAGATAATATTTATTAGAAAATAGCTTTATGACCCAAGTATTGGTATTCATATCACATATTTATTCATTAGTGTATTTAGTCATTTATTTTAACACATGCAGAGCACTTTGAGTATGTATAGTGTTAATGTGTTATTTTTAGTAACAGGATTTCTGCAGAGCTTTGATACAGTTTAACAGTGTTTCTGCTCTGGAATAACTCTGGGGAAAACTGATCTCCTGCGACTCATTTCATACCTCCACAGTACTTTTTAGATGTATTTATGTACACACAATCCTGTGAAACAGCACAAGTTCAACAATGTGGTTTTGGTTTGTTTCTTTCAAAAATAAGACTTGGTAATGATATTGTCTTCGCCTATCCATCCACTAGATTATTTTTGACATGCTGATCAAGAGTTGCAAAGATTTCAAAGCTAAGAAAATTACTAGAAATTTCATGGAAATAAGTGTCCCGATGAAGAAGGAGCTCCTCTAATGATCCTACAGAGGGAGAGGACAGGACACACAAAACCAGTAGAATTTGGAAGGAAATGGCCATAGCCATGTGGCTTTGCATTAGAGATGTTATGTTCTGCTGTTCCTGAACTCCCCATTACATGTGCATGATGTTATTTGAAACAGGCTTTCAAAACTCAGGAAGGAAAGAAGGGATGGATTCAGTCATGTTTAGTGAGCTAGGAACTGTTTAAAGTCACTGCTTCTGAAAGCTGTGGTAGCACATGAAAGTAGTGGTGGACCATGAATGTTCTGGGGGATCTGGCTGTACTTTCCGACAGCAGCAACTGTAGCTTAGGGCAGGAAGCCTGAAGCAGAAATCCTGTTGACTTTTTGTCATATGAAGAATTTGTATGATCTATGCTCTGCTGTTCAGTCAAGGACATTTTTTTTTTTAGATTTTATTTCACAGGTAGTGTTTCCTTCACAGAATTCAAGAATTCATTCTGATGGGAAGAATGTGTTAAATAAAAGTAAGAAGTGCCAAAATGCCACACAGCTGTACCCATTCTGCTAGAACACACTCTGATCATGTCTGCTGTGTATATGGCACCACTGAGTACTGAATGTCTGAGATCTCAAAAACTGACATCGATGGAAAGAGTCCTGCTTCCTGGCAAGTTTTTCACCTGCTCAAGATAGGTTTTTCTTCTAATACCATGTCATTATATGCAATATAGGAAATGTAGTAAGACTGTAAAGAGAACAGAAATGTCAGAGATCAAAATTGCATAGATGAATCCACAGGTAGGTGTCCAAGTGAAAGAAGGCTCTCTTTCAGAGGTATAGCATAGGCATGCTTAAAGTTGTCATCCCTCATATCTGTGAATTTGTGAATATTCAGCACCTCAGCTTAGATCTCAGTTAAGCCCCTGAGGTTGGCCATGTTAGCCAAGGGCAATATATGTGACACAAAATGTGGTGGGTTCCATTTGGTTTAAGAAAATTTATAGTATTCCAAGAAGGTTTGAACTCAATTTGTCTTCTCACATCTCAAAAAGTTCTCCACCTCCTGTGAGCTTTGAATCATCGTACTTAAAGTCAAAAACATTTTAGAGCATTAAATCCAGCCTCTGATGTATGAACCCTGATATAAATAACTTGGGGGCCTGTGTACCCAGAGAGCACTCTTCTAGACTGTGTTCATTCCCTTTAGGATTACACAATCCATCATTCTTAAGAAAGATGATGGATGAATGATGACTAAAATAAAAGTCACTTGAAAACTTGCCAAATTTTAACCATCTTGGCTGAAATTGCCCCTGAAAGGTATTTCTCTTGGGGGAACTGTTTTTTTGGTGGAAAGCTTTTTGTCAGAAAAAGTCATTTATTTCCAAGTGCAAGTCTATGAAAAAAAAAGTACAGAAAACTTTTCTCTACTTTTGCTGTGGAACTCAGTCTGAGGACAACATTTATGTTTGTGGGGAATATCTATTTGTCTTTGTCCAGATCTTAGGAAAAAAAAAAATAAATCTTCATTTCCCTGTAGTGCACAGATAATTCTCCAGAGTGTTTATCAACTTCGGGAATAATCCATCTTGTGGCTGAATGGGATTTTCCCTGCCATCCCTGATCTGTTGATCCTCTCTATGCCTTGACTACTCAAGACACAGGTCAGAATGGGGAAGCCACTTTGCTTCCCATGTATTGTCAATACCTCCCCAGAGCTGCATAGAAGTGTAAGGGAAGCAAAGCTTCGATGACAACCCAAGCAATAAGAATAGGTTCTAGATGGATGAACTAAGTGCAAAAAAATTCTAGCTTTTCCCTCGAGGACTGCAATTAAGTGAAATTAGTAGTGTTTGTTATGTCGTAGCTGTAATGATAACCACATAGAGAACTCTCTGAAGGAGTCATTAGTTTTGTTGTCAGAGAAGAGGACAGTGTGCAGTAAATAAGGGAGGGTACCACACCTTGAACCAGGAGAAAAAAACAAAATACAGTTTCATCATTCAGTGAGCACCATCTATCAAATATTACGAATGAGGCACAGGAAAAAATACTGTGTGATCATCTAATTAAAGGCAGTATCGTAATTCATGCTCACAAGAGGCCAAATTAAAGTTGTACAGACGGCCTAAATACTGACATTACCTCACTCTTCGATACCCAACTTCTCAAATTTAGTAATCTCTTTTTTTAGTAATAGAACACAAAAGAGTGGCTTAGAAACAAAGTCTGGTTAGAAAGTCTAGCCACCATATTGTCACGAATTTAATTGTGATTATGTCCCCTATTTGGCTTTAGAAAGCTCATCCTTACTTTCTGCCTGCATATAGCTGCCCCATAGTTCCCATACCACTCTGTTACAAAGGCTTTGCCATAATTTGCAAACTTGTGCCACAATTTCAACATTAAATTATTTCAGTCTGTGATTTGGCTTGTGTGGGATAAAACTGTAATTTGCTGTCTTTGCATAGCAACCATTGCTTTATTTTTAAGGAAAATGACAAATATTTTCTCTAATTTTGCCTAGTCTTTGCTTCTCTGCCCATGGGAGTAATATTAGTAAAATCACCACCAATGCACGTCAAAGCCACTTGGACACTGAGTAGACTGACAAATGGCTCACCATTCTGCAGGCTCCAGGGGGCAGTTTGTAGAAGCAGTGTATAAGGCAGGCACTTCACAGTTCATTTTTCCTATTGAATTTGCTTTTCAAAGACTACTTCAAATCCTAACAACAATTTATTCTTTGCCTTTTATTTTCCATAAGGATTGGTCAGTCTGCTGTGATTCACACTTCTGTAGCCTTTGAAGACTCAGACAGTATTAGTCTGAACACTGAAAAGTTTCATCATCTAAAACATGAGCTGATGTGTAGTCCCAAAGAGACCCTCAAGCTGAGGCTTGCATCAACAAGGCAGCTTTGGTGTTCCTGTCCTGGGAGTAAAGGGGCAAGCAGTAGGAGAGGTGTAGGTGAGGTCGCCTCTGAATTCAGGCTTGGAGAAGTGCTACTAATCCTATCTTTTCATGCTCTCTGTTGTCATGTGGGTAGGGTCAAACGTTGGTGACAGGTGTCTTCTGTCTGCAGCAGCATGAGAAAGCTCCTGATCAAAGCCTGGTGCATCCTAGTAGAGGAGATCCTCTCCACTAGGGTATCCCAGGTGCTCTGCTCCTGTGTTTCAGAGCTTCACCTGCTGCTGTGGCCAGCTGGTTAAACTGGGTTGCTGGGAAGGACAGAAACCTGGGAGTTTGACTACTGCCAGAGTCACAGGGGAAAAAAAACAGCTAGAGGTTTGGCTGTGGCAATGATCCCTGTCTCCTCCTTTTAAAGCAAGAACAAAGGGAGAATGAAACTAAACTGTAAAAGGATGTAGCTGCTGAGATCTGTTTAGAAAAGTTCTTGGGTGCATCCTGAGCTCACAGCACACACACACGGGTGCTTTTGATTGCAGGGGCTTTGCTGAATGAGGGGACAAGTGGACTGGCAGGTGGGGCATTTTGTGTAGTGCTTCTAATGATGTAATGACTGGGGTTTGGGTTTAGAATTAAAAAGTGCATTTTGAGCATAGCTACTTCCTCTTGCTTGTATTATTTAAGTAACCAAGAAGAACAGAACTGCCCAATTTGCAGACCACAAACATGAAATATATTTAGTGTATATTCTCCAAAATGAGCAGTTTTATTTTTATCAAAAATGCACTCTGTTTTGTTCAAGTAACAGATGGAAATCAATGGGTTTTAATGTAACCCAGAAGAGCAAGTTGTAGTCTTATTCTCTTAAGTGCCCCTTTGTTGTTCAGACCACAGCTGTAAAGGGATTTGAACCTCATCACAATAAATGCCAGTATAGAAATTTGAAAGGTAGGCCACAGACTTTGTGGCCCACTGGAGAAGGTATCTGCTGTTCTTTAGAGCTATGTAAAATGAGACAGAAATGAAATAGCATCTTTTTCGTGTTATTAATGTTGTAACTATCCATGGTGTTCAAGTTCAGCATTTTATATATAGCTTGTGTATTAAAAAATAAACATCTCCCGTTAGGCTGGAGACGTATCTCTGCAGTGTGCATTCTAAATGTAGAGATTGCTGTAGTGCAGTCAGTTCTAGGGCAGAATATCTCTTTGCTTTCTGTTATGCAAACAGCCCCCTCTGTATGTGTATTGTGTAGATAGAAGTTAAACACACACACGGGCACATAGACGTACAGATATGTATACACACAGGATCTTCTTCAGAAACAGATGATGACAGTTGGATGCTAAATGGCAATTACTTACTTAGCATGGAAAAAAATCAGGCACTGTGGAAGGCATCATTCTTGACAGGGGCAGTAATGCCACCATAACTCCAAATTGAAAGCCCCTTGTCCCGCTACTTTTCTCCTGGCAATAATGCTGGTCAGCTGCTGGCCATCCTGCCCATAGCTACAGGGACAGTTTGTGGCTGCAGCACTCTGCAGTTCCTGCATTTCTGAAGGACAAACAGTGCTTGGCTAGCTGTCTGCTTATAATTGTCTTAGCTTATTTACTATGTAAAATAAAATAAATTGTTCTTATATAATAATGGTTCTCAGTTTGGCTCTGAAGTTTACACCTGACAGATGTAATGGGATAAAAGAGTGAGAGGTCACCCCTCTTCTGTGACTGGTATTAAGCTGCAAAACCATTCACTTTAGAGGTGGCTTAACAGGAGTGCTATTAGTCATAGAGTAGGAAGAGGCAATTAGTCACAATACTTAGTGAGCCAGCAAAAATTACAATAACGGAGGACTTCAACTACCTGTGTGTATTCTGGCCAAGCGTTACCATGGAATGAGTTATGAAGAGGGAATTTCTTGAATAGTTATTTCTTGGAATGGGCAGGTAGGCTTTCAGGGAGACCAAGGCAGAGGGAGCTTTCAAACACAGGTGAAGCTCAGGAAATGGCTCATTGGAGATGCAATCCCAGCTGAACCACTAAGCAATACTGATCACAACATAATTACATTCACTCTGCCTGGGGTGTGATGAGGTCCTGTTCCTTTGGTACGAGGGAAGGTACCAAGGCTTTTTACAGTAGCCCTAAATATTGAAGAACAGTGGTGAAAAGGACAGGAATGTGGGTGGGGGAAAGATAGGACAAGCTGCCTCCAGCTGACAGTTATACAAAGGAGCCCCCTTGGCACAAGCAATGGGAGCATTTGCCATCCAACAGGAATGTTTTGCAGTGAATGCTTATTAGGCGGTCTGGGGAGTTGTGTAAGAGGGCAGCCAAGAGAGGATGAAACATCTTGGTTAGAAAAATTACCTCACTCAGGTGTAGGCCACAGCTAGGTGCATACAGTCCAGAGAGAGCACTCAGTCAAAGTGGGTTTTGGTCTCTTTCTGCCGAGGCCTTAGAGTTATGCAGGATTTTGAGCCCATTCCTTGGAGAAGGGGGTTACTGAGGCCAACCTGTATGCAGAAATGGTGCAATAGGCATCTTGCCAAGGAAAGCACAGCATGTAAAATCCCAGGTTTGAGGAAAAAGTATGTAGCCACGTGACACTATATTGTGGTACCTTTAATGTCAGAACCACTGGTGGGATAGCTGTAGTTAGAGACACACATAAATACATAATATTTACGTGGTATAATTATATTCCAACTCTTTCTGGCATTACAGAAATTTTGAAAGGAGCCACAATACTGACTAGGCAGTAAGCTTAGAAAGAGGTCCACTGGGTGGACCTATCATACAATTAAACCAAGAGCACTTGTAAAGTCAAGTACCTGGCTGTCACTGCTGTAACACTGTCAGGGTTACAGACATGGGTGTCACTGCACAGTGTTGCAGCATCCCGTTTGTAGTGGCCCACAGTTTAGCCCGGTGTGCTTTTCCTGCAGTGGGAAGTCCATATAGCCAAAGCCATCCCAGGGGTTAGCCAGGCCCTGCCTGCAAACAAGTACTCTGCTCTGCTTGTGAACTCAGCTCCCACACAGGGTGGCACATACATACTGGCGTGTGCCATAGGAATGGTTGTTGTGTGTGTCTGGAGATTTCGGGCTAACTCAAAGCAAAAAATAAATAAATAAAAAACCCTAAAGAAAAGAGATGCAAGGCTTTGCTTAATAGAGCATTAATTATGCAGATACTGAAAGATTTCTAGTTCCTTTCAGCACTCAGAATTTAGATTCTGCTGGATATACTTAATTTTTTAAAACCCTCAACATTTTGCAGTTTACACATTTGCATAGCGTAGGACTACTGTCAGGAACATATATCTACAGATCTGGGGCAGGAGCTGTTCTCATCATTTCAGTGGGATGGAAAAGAGAAAACAGTTCAAAGGAGGAGGATGGGGGAAGGGAAGCATTTCCATATATTTTTTAAGGAGTCATAAAGACACACAGGCAACTGTGTCAATCATGAGACACAGTTCTCTCTTTAATATTGTCAGGAACACAAAAGTTCACAGAGCACATGTGTGAGAGGGTGCTGCGCTGCCTTGACTACATGATCTGCATGATACATGTCAGAAGACGGGAATGTTGCTATGGCAATTCTTCCCTCTCCTGAATACTAAGTTGCTGAAAAAGCCAGTTCACAGTCAGGCAGGCTCACTTATGAACTTGCCTGCTTGAAGATGCTAAATACTATTTATAGCTCCTCTTGGAAGCAGACAACATTGTTTTGTGCCCTGGCCTCTTAAGGCCCTGTGCCCCAGCCCCCTGATATTCCTGATGTTTATGTGATTTGGAAGCTGCTGAGAGCAGAGATTTAACTGAATTTTGTGCTGAAGAGTGTTGGGGTTTTCCCTCAGCTTATACAGTGTCCTTCAATTTTCATCTTGCTAAGAAGGCAACAGACGGATGGGTCTTTCTGCATTTCCAAAAGTCATCATACTGTTTTTATAAAGATCTTGACTGAGTAATTATTTTATCTTTACTTTCAGTCTGCAGAGGAATATCCTGTTCTCGCTCATGCTTCCCCCTGGCAGGACAGCAACAGAGGGACTGGCAGCCTGCTGGTGCCCCCCACCAATTTTTTCACTGGGTGACCCTTAAAGCCCATCCTGTCCTTGCTTCTGCTGTCGAGCCATTCCCACTGTGCTGTGTGGGTACTGTGGTGGGAAAGGGATGCCTTTACCAACAGCTCTCCTACTGCACCCGTGATTTCCCTCAGAAATAATGCTCTGTTTTGCCTCCTTCCCTAAAACCCTGTGTAGCACAGCTTTGTGGAAGCAAAGCAGCTTTGTTGTAGAGGTGGCAAACTTCAGTAGATGCAGAGATTCCTGTATTACAGTGTCTGCTAATGTCCATGTTGTATCGTATTTTCTGTTAGTAGTCTCTGTTTTCAGCTATTTTCCTTTAACCTAATTTTCATTTTGTAGATTGGAATAGTCCTCACCAAGAAATTCTACATGTCTGCTTCAGACTAACTTTTCTAAAATGGCTCAGAAACTCCAAATACAAAGATAAGCAAAACCAGACTGTATTATCCATATTAAAAAAAAAAAAAATGTTCCCTCAAATTAGTTGATCTTTCTGGTTTTATCTTGGGATTTTTTTCTTCTTCTTTTTTTAATTTTTTTTTTTTAATCAGGATGGATATTGCTGTAGGAAACTGCAGGTAGGCAAAATGTAAAAGCCTGATCTGATGTGCTGTAAATTAATCAGGACAACATAGGAAGAGAAAAACAGTTGCTCTGCTTACCTGTGTGATGCTGGGTATTTTACTTAATTTTACCACCTCACTGTTGACCAGTAAGTTTTTTTTGTAGTTTGAAGTGTTTATTCAGCACCTCCCATGGGCTCTAAAAGTACTAAACAAATAAGTTCTGCAAGAGCAAATGATCAAGGTAAAAGGCGCCATTGAAAACTTTGACAATCTGTATACCAAAGTACTCCAATACCCACCTCAAACAGAGAAAGTACCCAGCATCTGGATTTGATCCTTCAGTGATCCATTAAAGAATATCAGAGCCAACAGAAAATACAATAATCTGTCACAGAGAGAAACGTGACCAAAAGAACAATGAAAGATAATTTTAATGTCAAATTCCAATAAGGCAATTAAACTCTCAGACAAGTCACAGGTTCATGCACAAGAAGAGACATTTGCAAATACATGACATCTTTGGAAACTGCAGGAGCAGATGCTTAGAGAAATGTGTCTTCCTGATGCGGCATTCATTTGCGCCTGTAAGAACAAGAAATAAGTGGAAGAATTTCAAAATCAAGCCTTGACTCTGTAATGCATATGCAGGCATAATTTAGATAGCCCCAAAATGTCATTGACTTAATGATTTATTTTATGTCTTGTTTCTGCTGTGCTCATCAAGAGAGCATTTCTTACTCCAGCTGGTCTGAGGATTTTGATACCCATGTGACTCAGAGGCAGGGATTCAAACCACATTGGCCAATACAGAGATGTCAAGAAGTTTCCACAGTGCAAGGGACGCAGAAGCGAGAAGTATTTGCTGGTTTAGAGGGATTAACACAGAGAGGTTGATTAGCAGCTTGCAGCTACCCAGACCTGGAATTCTTAAACTACGCTCTTTCTTCTTTTTTTTCCGTCTGAGCTCATTTTGTTTCCAGAGATTTAAGGGATGAACTTGAGAAGCCACCCCTGCTGCAGGTACTTTCCGTGTTTCTGAGCGAGCAGGCCAAGAAAAACAGCACACCAAGATAATTTTCCTACAGTGTTCCACACCAGCTAGAGAAGGATGATGAAGTGCAGAAGATTTGCTGACAGCGCAGCTCTCCCTGTTGAAGCGGACCAGCATACGCTGCTTTCTTACGAGCGGGATTGCCCTGCCCCCAGGTCACAGTGTTGTGCTGCTGCAGCTTACCCGGAACAGCTGTAGATGTCATGTCTGAAAGACTGCAAAGCTTAAAATTCCCTGCTCAAGAGCAGCTTTTACCTCGTGCTGCCAGAACCTGTCCATGACCACAAAGCCTCATCTGGGATGTGACCATGAGAGCTTCCTCAAATGGCCGTGCTGTTTGCAGGCTGTCTGCCTCTAGTGACCACCGTGTGATCCCTTTGCTTTCCCCACTGAAGCTGAGAATCACTTGCCCATCCCTGGAGCAGCTCCTCTGCATTCACAGCCATGAAAAACCACAGGAGCTGGAGTAAACCAAGATATATTCAGGAATAGGGTCTGAATCCAATTAGAGCAAAATAAACAGTCAACATGACACATTTCCTTCTCACCTCTGCAGAAGCTAATCTAGCTGATCCCTTTGTGTTGTAACAGGAAAATCCTTGATACCTTACAGCTCCACAGCCAGTACTGGAGGACACAGCACAGGCAGCAAACACCAGCTGGGCCTCCAGCCCACCCAGCTCTGCCTTTGGTACTGCAAGCCAGCAGCTGCCTCTGGTGCCTCCTCAAACTTTCTGCTACGGAGCTACAGGAAAGCGCTGACTTGGGGCCACATCTCATTTTCTTATTCCCAAATAAGCATTCTGCTTTGTTGCTGTGATGCAAGTTTCCTAAATAAGATATTCTGGGAAAGAGATCTTCCTGTGTGCTCTAGAGAGGAGACAGTCGTTTCTTTCGGGAGGCTTGGCGTTCCCACAGGCTGCACTGACATCCTGTGGCACGACTTCCCTGCCTGGAAAGAACGTGAAGGGACAGCTTTGCCCCTCCATGTCCCCTCTCTGCTCACTCCAAGTCACTCTTGCCTCATGCAAACCCTTTGGGAGGGGAAGGGACACTCGTCCCCTTGCTGGGTCCAGCACCAGCTCCTGCCCAGTGTGCCTGGCAGGCACAGCTCCTGATGTCACCTCAGCTGCTGCTCATCCAGCCACCCCAGCCTGGGAGTGAGGGACCGGCCCCCCACCCCTTTTTGGAGTCGTCTGAATCACTGCCCACAGCATCAGGGCTATGCAAGGATGAGCTGTAGTGACCCAGCGCTGGGTGGGGTGCTGCTGGAAGGGTGGGAGTTTTTTAAGGGAAAAAATTATGAAAATCCTTCCTCCCCCCCATTCCCAACCTTGGCCAACAGGGCATTGAGCCCTGCCATGGGGTGGCCAGGGTCTGCAGCAAGTTTCATCCCTCAGCCCAGGCTAAGAGACTGTGCAAAATAGCACCCAGCCCCTCAGAAGTCAAGTTTAATTTTACTTCCCCTTGGGGAATAGCGTTAATCCGTAACTTTTTAGGCATCACTCGATCAGCTGAATTACAGCTATTAGCTTTGGACTCTAGGCATTTTTATGAGATATTAGTTCCAGGGCTTGTGGTTTGGCATAGAAAGCATATTATTCACACACAAAACAACTGCATTAAAATAACATTAGGAATCTGGCTTAAACTGACAAAACCTAGGAAACTCAGAATTAAGGCTGAAAGTATGTCCTTAAGTCACCCACTGCGTGCCCAGTGTGGCCGCTCGGGCGGTGTGCTGGCCCCGCTGCTTCCAGCTGAGCCATGCTCCCCTCCCTGTTCCAGGGAGGAAACAGGCTGCACCTCGACTGAGGTCCCACCTACCCTGGAAACAATAACCCCTCTCTGTGCTTTGGAGTCCTTGTACAGCCAGACAAGTTCTAGGATTTATGTGTAATGCAACCTTTTTTCTGCACATCTCTACCTAGAGCCAGGTTTCCTCCTCCCCTGTCAGCAGCATCACTGTGGTCAGAGCAAAAGCTGCACACAGCTGTGGAGGCTGGATGGAGGCAGTGAGGGAGCTGAGGCCGAGAAGGAGTGTGAGGACACAGGTTGCTGTCACTGGAGCTGGGAAGGGGTGGGGGGAAAGCTGTACAGGAGTTGTCCCGAGTGGCTCCCCTTTCGCAGGGCTTTCGGCCATGGGACGCAACACTACACACACAGAAATTTGTGTTATAGCATCCAATAGCTAAAAAACAAAGGAGCGTCCCTAAAAGGGTCACACAGTGGGTCAAAAAGGAGCAGTGCTGCACGCATTCCTCGTCTGAACATCTGCTGTGCTCCAGTTTTTCTCCCCTTGATCATGGGACACAAATATCAAAATGCTCATCTAGGCCCTGGCTTTTCAGAAGGTGCATCTGAGCTTTGGAAAAGGTGATCTCAGCTGGAGCATGTTCACTGCAAAAGCAAACAAACAAAAGCAGCAGCCTCAGCGGAATCATAGCTCACATCGTCCAAGAAATTAATTACCACAGGCCTCTAGGAAGGACTTATCTGCTTACTCCTGGAGTGTAGCTCATTTTCAGATGTTCTTCCTCCATGGCTAAATATTTGCCTCCACATGGCAGCAAAAATCAGCTCTTCTAAAGACATGTTGGAAATAAGCTTCACTTCTGCCCTACCCATTTCTTTTCTTTAGGAGCTCTGCTGCTTTGTAGGAAGCAAACCAAGATGCTCATGCATGAGGCATCTCTCAAGAATAAACCACATTAAAGAGAAAAAACCCAGAAGGCAGCAGCTAAAGAAAAAAAATTTGCATTCAAGTTGCAAGGTTGTCACATTGCTCTGTAAAAGGGGGTGCACCTTAACCATATTGGGCGTGATTTTTTTCCTCTCAGTGAGGTGAGAAATACATTTACTATTGCCATCTTGGAAGTAAAATAAATAGAATAATTATTTCCTTTCCCAGCAAAGGAAAATGAAGCTGAACTTTTAAAAGCTGTGCTTTTTACTTGAGTGCCTTAAACCAGCACATTCCCTCGCTGGCTGGTATTTGAAACAGACCACAAACACATCGCTACACGTGGCACCAAATTTGTGTTTCAGGTCAGAATTGAGATGTTCTGGTGGTAAATGAGGGATGCTTGTCCTATGGACATCTTGTCCCAGAAACACTGTAGCTAAATCTACCATAGAGTACTACCAGTTTAATTCTTCTGTAGGAGGTCTTTTAATGAAAAAAAAAAAAGTTTTGATTGTTCTGGAACTGTTCTCTAAACATAATTTGGGACCTCAGTATCAGGCTTCCTTGATCTTCTTTTAAAGTTGCTGAGTGTCTCTGTGTCTCTCAGAGCACAGATAATGCCACAGATGTTCCCCAGTTTTAAAACATGAGTTTGAAATGAGCAGGTGTTACACAACATAGGGGTTGTGCCACCCTCATCCTCTGGATCTCATGGGACAGACACTCAGAGCTGGGTCAGTGTGCATATATACAGGGCATTTCCAGAAGATGATAGAATATAGGCCAGGATGGGTTTTCAGGTGTCACAGGGAACGGTCTCTTATCTTGCCCATGCACATCTGCAATCCCCACAAAAAAAATTTTACCAGAAAATAAAAAGAAGTTGAGACTGCAGGTGTGTGCATTTTACTAAGCCCACTGTGTCCCTTGCAAAAGAGTTGAAATGGCAGGTGATTGTTTCCATATTAAGGAAAGCTTAAGAATGACTGACAAGATCCGCTTTTGCAGTTCTTATTTCTGCCAATCAAATCACTGAGGACAACAGTGAATAGTGCATATTTAGAAAATGTATTTTTAAAATTGGGCTTTGACTGAACAGTCTCTACTTCGTGAGAAACTGAAGCCTTCCCTTCCTAACAAGCTGTGACTTAAATGCAGCAAGTGAAAGAGGAAAAAAACAAAAGTATAATGAAGAAACAAAACAATAAAAAAATAGTGGTCTTGCCAAATGGGCACCAGCACCCTACACCCTCTCTCAAGCTTGGGAGCAAACTGGATTCTCATATATGAGGACACAGATCAGAAAGAATAGGCAATGAAGAAGAGACAGTGGGGTACCCCTGTAGGTTAGGGAATGTTTTGATTTTCTGAAGCTTACTGATGGTGATGATAAGGTTGAGTGTTTATGGATAAGAATCAGTGTAAAGCCCAACAAGGCACAACAAAGGCAGATTTTGACCTGTCCAGGAGAATGGTTGACAGAGTCCCATGGTAGTCAGTACTGAAGGGCAAAGGGGTCCAGGAAGGCTGGACATTCTTCAAGAAGGAAATCTTAAAGGCATGGGGATAGGCTGTCCCAATGTGCTGAAAGATCTGGGTAAGAAGACCAGCTTGGCTGAACAGAGAGCTTTGGCTGGAATTTGGGGACAAAAAGAGCATTTTTGACCTTTGGAAGAAGAGGCAAGCAACTCAGGAGGACTGCAACGATGTTGTGAGGTTATGCAAGGAAAAAATAAGAAGGACCAAAGCCCAACTAGAACTTAATCTGGCTACTGCCATAAAAGACAATAAAAATATTTCTATAAATACATCATCAACAACAGGAGGGCTAAGGAGAATCTCCATCCTTTATTAGATGTGTAGGGAAGTGACAAAGGCTGAGGAGAAGACTGAGGTACTTAATGCCTCCTTTGCCTTAGTCCTTAATACAACCAGTGGTTATTGGGGTACCCAGTGCCCTGAGCTGGGAGACAGGGATGGGGAACAGGATGAAGGCCCCATGATTTAAGGGGAATTCGTCAGTGACCTGTAACACGACTTAGATACACACAAGTTTATAGGGCTGGATGGGATCTATGCAGGGGTACAGAGGGAGCTGGCAGAAGTGCTCACCAATCCACTTTCCATCATTCACTAGCAGTCCTGGCTAATGGAGGAGGTCCCAGTTACCAAATGTGAAACCCATCTACAAGAATGGAAGGAAGGAGGATCCTGGGAACTACAGGCCTGTAAGTCTGACCTTGGTCCTAGAGAAGGTTATAGAGCAGATCATCATGAGTGCCATCACAGAGTACAAACAAGGAAATTAGGCCCAGCTAGGGTGGATTTATGAAAGGTGAGTCCTGCTTGACCAACCTGATTTAAGTTTACAATAAGGTGACCCCACTTAGTGGATATGGAGAAAGCTGTGAATATAGTCTACCTGGACTTTAGTAAATTCTTAGACACCATTTCCCATTGCATTCTCCTGGAGAAACTGGCTGCTACAGGACATGCCTTGGTCTGGTGCACTGTACACTGGCTGCATGGCAGGGCCCAGGGAGTGGTGGTGAGTGGAGTTGCATCCAGCTGGTGACCTGTCACTTGTGCTGTCCTCTGGGGATCAGCGTTGGGGCCAGATTAGAATGTGGATTGATATGGATGAGGGGATTGAGACATCAATTGAGTGTTGATCTGCTGGAGGGCAGGAAGGCTCTGCAGAGGGATCTGGACAGGCTGGATCATGGCCCAAGGCCAGTGGTTTGGGGTTCAATAAGGCCAAGTGCCAGGTCCTGCCCTTGGGTTACAACAACCCCAGGCAGTGCTACAGGCTTGGGGAAGAGTAGCTGGAAAGTGGCCTGGCAGAAAAGGACCTGGGGGTGCTGGTCAGCAGCAGCTGAACTTGACCCAGCTGTGCCCAGGTGGCCAAGAAGGTCGATGGCATCCTGGCCTGGATCAGCAATGGTGTGGCCAGCAGGAGCAGGGCAGTGATTGTTGCCCTGTACTGAGCACTGGTGAGGCCACACCTCAAATCCTGTGTCCAGTTCTGGGACCCCTCACTAGAAGAAGGACACTGTGGGGCTGGACTGAGTCCAGGAAAGGACAACAGAACTGGTGAAGGGTCTGGAGCACAAGGCTTACAAGGAGCAGGTGAGAGAGCTGGGGGTGTTTAGTCTGGAGAAAAGAAGGTTCAGGGGAGACCTTATCACTCTCTACAACCACCTGAAAGGAGGTTGCAGCTATGTTGGGGTCAGCCTCTTCTCCCAGCTAACAAGAGACAAGATGAGAGGAACTGGCCTCAAATTGCACTAGGAGAGGTTTAGATTAGGTATTAGGAAAAGAATTCTTCACTAAAAGGCTTGTTAGGCATTGAAACAGGCTGTCCAGGGAGGTGACTGAGTCCCCATCTCTGGAGGTATTTAAAAGACATATAGTTGTGGTGCTTGGAGACGTGGCTTAGTGGTGGACTTGGCAGTGAGCAGCTGAACTTCATAATTTCAGACATCCTTTCTGATAAACAGTTCTCTAATTCTAACCCTTTCCTCCAACCTGGCTACCACCCACATCTCAACTTCATCAGTCCCCTCCCTTCTCATCTGCTCTTGCTGCCAGGTGGTCTGGCATTCCCTTATCGCAGCCTCAAAGGGCTCTGCAGTGCGGGGGATTGAAAGACAAACCAAATTCTTCTCCTGAGATAGGCAGGTAGGTCCCCAGGTGCCTGTCCTCATTACAGATTGTGCTTTGGGAGCTGGATCCAGCTGGCAGGAGTTTCTCATTAAGATGGCAAGGCTGAAAGTGTGAACCTGGAGGGAAACTATGTAGTTGTGGAGCAGAGGTGGCCTTGAGGTTAGGGTTAAAGAGGTGGTGATAAGACTCTATTCTATTTTTGTTTTAGCTTAGTATTGTGGGATTCTGTTAGCTATGGAAGTGACAGCATTTTTTGGGTGTGTTCAGGCTTATTTGGATTTCCCAGTGTTACCTCCTCTGCTCTAAAAATGTTACGATCTTGCAAGTGTTAAATTTTGACTAGTTATAGCGCAGGCTTGGGACAGGAAAAAGCTTGTTTTAGGACTGCTAAAGTCTGGATCCTGTACAGTGTGTGGGAGTTGTGCTCCAGCTATTTTTCTGGTACGTATTTGAGGAAAAGGAGAGAGAGTAGGCAGAGCTCAGGCTCTGCTTATTTTTGTGCTAGCAAACAGCACATCTCTGGCAGAGGAAAAAGGATTTTAAGTGTTGACCTGACATGCTAAAGCCATGGGCAGCTCTTGACAGCATCTTCAGAGTTATGAGGTGGTCAAGGGCATGGGCTGCTACTGCCCTTTTTTACTGGAAAGAGTAAATACCAACAGAATACAAACAACAGAAAGAAATTAGATGTAGGGCAATTGTGGAAGCTTTTCTCAGTCTCAGGTCTTTGAGGTCTGCCAGCCCTGCAGACTCTCTTTTAGCCAGCCCCCTACACTACAGCCCACCTGTGTGGCTTCTAAGGAGCTTTTACAAAAAGCCCTTTGTGTGGCCAGCTCCGAGCTCTGCAGAGCTCTTCCAGCAGTGCAGCCCTTGCTGGCTGGAAGTGTTGGGCAGATGGACCTGGTGTGTACAGCCACACTCCTTCCCAGGAGTGGGTGAGGCGTGTGTTTGCACATCCAAGGAAGCTTTACTTGGAGTGCAACTCCATGCAATTATTTCAGTGGCTTTTCTCCCCCTTGATTTTGTATACAGAAGGAGAGGTGTTCTGAGTAACTGCCAGAATTCACCAAACTCTGCTCCACATATGTTTTGAAGGATCAGTGCACTTATTTAGTGATAAATGGTGATAAACACTAGCTGAGGTAGCTATCCTCTGTTAAGATAACATCCCTGTGTCTGTTGACTCCTGTTGTCTCTTATTCTGCTCTCTGCACTGATGGCATCTGCCACATCCAGTGTTGTCTGGGTGCCAGCTGACCGCATGATCCTGCCATCCGATTGCTTTTCCATGATGAATGGCTACAGCTGCTGCTGGCTGCATATGGCACTTCAGTAGCATTGCCTGGCTACATGTGGTGAATCTGCATTGCAGCTACTGCTTGCTAAAGAATGTATCTGAGGAGAGTTAAGAAAAAAGAGAAGGGGGAACAAAAAAGCACGTGAAATAATATTGGGGAAATCTAGAGAAGTCTTTCAGTCCTTAGTTCTGTAGTCTAGTTCAGCTGAGGGTATAGGAAAGCTGGGCAAACACAAATGAACTGCCAGACTTCAAAATTAGCCCACCTCATCTGTCCCTATTTCCTTCCATTGCAAGGAGGTTCAAAATCTCCATGAAGAAAACTTACAATCATTGAGTCACTCCAATAGTAGTGATCTGGCTGCCTGCCCCTGCCAGCCTGCTACACAACTTGTGTGCTAATGTTTGGATTTCAGTGGTGGGAAACTAATGTCAGGCTGTACTCCCTTCATGCACCATTGGGCTGTGCTTATGGTCGCTCTTGGCAGCACCAAATGATTAAACAGATAAAACCATCAGTCTTGTTATTTCCAAACATTAACCTAAGTGCTAATAAAGCACAACCCATGTCTTCCTTATGGACTCTGCAGAGCTGAGTCACACTAAAAACGGGATCTGAACGCTGGAAAAAGCCTCATACTTCTTTCCTGTGCAGAGAGGCAATACCTCTCTGTGAGCAGAGCTTGCCTTAGAGAGTTTTGCTGGGAGAAAGGTGACAGAGCTGGGCTGCCAAGGAAAGCAAGGAGGCTGTGACCCCCACCCTTCAATGTGAGGACACTGGTGTGCTGTGCTGGATGGATGGATGGCCATGTCCCAGCCCCTTCTCCTCCCTTCCAATGATCAACAATGATCTCCTCTCAGCCCCCAGGCTGGGTGGGGAATGTTTCTCAGGCCCCAAGGCAGAGGAAATGAAGTGTTTCTCCCTCTCAGTGGACTTTGCCTTCAGTGGCTGAAGATATTTTTCTCAAAACATCCCCAGCAAAACCGGAGGGCTTTGTAAATTCATTATGTCACTGAGGAATCTGTTTAATCAGCTGCCTTTCCCTGGAGGCACTTTACACTTAATGAGAGACATGATGGAAGGAATTAAAACTGGTTTACAAGAGTTTAGCCTCAAACCCCTCAGATGATGTGTTACTGACTGTGCTATAATTTAGAGGAGCAAATGAAGACCCTGAGTATCTCTCACCCTGTCTGAGAGGGATGGTGGAAGAGACAACACATGAAAGCCTCGAGCTCTGTGTTGCATCATTCCTTTCCTAGGTGTCATCACAATAAATAGCCAAAGTCTCCATGTTGCCAGGAGCCTGATCCATGCTCCTGGTACTACCTGTCAAGCATGCTTATTCCCCAGTTCACTGTGCCAGTTACATGATAAGGCATATCCTAATTTAGCTTATTTATATATGAAGATACTAATTAAAATGCAGCCAGATGAGAAACATTGCAAATATGTGAGAAGGAGCTTTGTAAACTAGACAAACAGTGGGACCACAGAGATGGAATATGGAATAGTTTCAACTTCAGGTTCAAAAATCATTTTGCATGAAATCTCAACATGAAAACAAAAGGCACTTATTTGTTTTTTCTACCTGCTTGCTTCCCCCAGTTGCCCATGCTGTGTCCAGTCCTTTCAATTGACTTTTACCCTGCCTTCTTGTTGTGCTGGAATGCAATGATGGACCAGCATCTTTCCCACTATAAAGTCATGTGAACACATACAAGGCCCTCATGAAATTTTGTTATAAAGGACTCTCTGTGGACCTGTGTATGAAGTTGTGCCCTTAGAAACATGCCAAGTGTTTTATTCCTGTAAAATAATTCCCATACCAGTATTTCATTAGCCTTTACCTTCTAGCTTTTTAATTTTTTCTTCTGAGTAAATAAAGACTAAATTATTTGGAACAGGATTTTCCTGCCGTGTAATTGTGCTAGCAGGAGCCAGGCATATTCCATAGATGAAGGGAGCAATGCTCTCTGCCAGGAAGGAACAGTGATTTTGCAGGATCATAGAATGGTTTGGATCCTTTAAAGATCATCTAGGGCTAACCTCCTGCCATGAGCAGGGACACCTTTCACTAGACCAGGCTGCTCAGAGCCCCTTCCAGCCTGGGATGGGGTGTTCACAATTTCTCTGGACAATATGCTCCAGTACTTCATCACCCTCACAGTAAGGAATTTCTTCCTGATATCTGATCTAAACCCACCCTAAGCCATTCTCCACTGTCCTGTCACTACATGCCCTTGCAAAACGTCTCTCTCCAGCTGTTGTGTAGCTCCCTTTAGATACTGGAAAGCTGCTGTTAGGTCTCCCCAGAGCCTTCTCTTTCTTCTCTAGGCTGAACAATCTCAGCTTTCTCATCCTGTTTTCACAGGAGATATGCCCAGCTCTCTGATGACCCTCCTCTTTGTGACCCTCCTCTGGATTTGCTCCAACAGGTCTCATGTCCTTCTTATGCTGGGGGGGCCCTGGTGACACCTCACCAGAGCAGAGCAGAGGGGCAGGATCCCCTCCCTCACCCTGCTGGCCGTGCTGGTTTTGATGCAGCCCAGGTCAAGGCTGGCTCTCTGGGCTACAAGTGCACATTTCTGGGTCTTGCTGGGCTTCTCCTCCACCAACACCCCCCAGTCCTTCTCCTCAGGGCTGTTCTCAATCCATTCTCTGCCCAGTCTGTATCTGTTGGCATTGCTCTGACCCAGGTGCTGGACCTTGCACTTGGCCTTGTTGAACTTGATGAGTTTTACACAGTCCCAGCTCTGAAGCCTGCCCAGCTCCCTCTGGATGCCATCCCTTCCCTCTGTGTGCCGACTGCCCTGCACGGCTCTGTGTCACTGGCAAACTCGCTAGGGTGCACTCGATCCCACTGTCCATGTCACCCACAAAATGTTACACAGACGTTTGCTCAGGTCTGTCAAGCAGTGGCTGCCGGAGCCAGTGCTCACTGCAGAGATGGGCTCCTTGTGATACCACTCTGGGAGCTGGGAAGGACCAGCACCCTTTGGCCTTCATGCACTTATTGAAAAGAGAGCCAAAATTGTAAACCTTTGAACTGTCTGATTGTTTTTTTTACCCACTCTGGGTTCCAGTGGTCTTAAGATTAAGCTGCTGTATTATAAAGATACCATCCCAAATCACATCCGAGAGACTCATCTTTATTGAAAGAAGTGCAATTTAGTGTGGATGAATCTATTAATTTACCTGCCAAAACACAATGAACAGAATTACACTGAGAAACGACCTAAAACTAATGGGCTTTACTAATTTATGTATCATTTATAGTACACTTTTTTGGAATTGTGCATATTTTGGATGCAGGTATTTAGATTTTGATATTGCTGAAGTGTATAGTTTATTTGTGATAACTTTATGAGGTATATAGCTTGGAATAACAATACCATTTTCTCAAGATGAGATGTAATGCACAGTAAAGAAGATATACAGTCATGACATTTATTTTACTTTCAGCTGTTATAATGGATAGTCTATATAATATGCACATATGAGGTTTTTTAATATAAATAGGGGTTTGTGAAAGTGCCACTTACCATCAGTCTGTAACAGATTATTTAGATTGTCTATGGGCTGTTAGTATCTTCCCACTTTTTTTTTCTTAGGTAGTTTAAAAGGATCAAAGAGGAAAGCACAATTTAGCATGGAATTGATTTTTGCATCAGCTGGTTTTACATTAAATAATAGTACAGTATTAAAAAACTGCATTGTCATCTTCTCCTGTGAAGTTACATTATGTTGTGTAGCCTTGGCTCACTTATTAATCCTTCAGTAGCATGCACTTAATTGCTCAGCAAATGACACAACATGTGAAGAAATAATACCAACAATGTGATTTATATCTCTCCAGGCAAAACCACTGAGGACTGGATCATCTGCCTTTGCTTATTACACTGCAACACAGGAACAGCCTGATCTGAAAACTGTGGCCAGGTAGGACACACTGAGAATATGTGCCCTGGGAATCAAAGGTATGTGGGCTATATGAGTCAAGCACAAGTCTGAATTGCTCTTAAAGCTAAACACATGCATGGTGGTCAGGCTTTGAGGCTCTGAGCTGGTGTGTGTGGAGCAGAACAAGCCCAGTGGGCAAAGCCCAGCCTAGCTGCCAGACAATCACTGGAGGGAGTTGGGGGATGCAACCAGAGAAATACGTCTGATTCCAGTGGGATATAGATACATTGAGCCAGAAGGACTTCCAGTGGGGAGAGAGAAGGGAAGGGTGGGTACAGAGAAGGGATTTTTATAGCTGGTGGGGTTTCCCACTATGAGTCCACCAGGAGTAGTGAAGCCACTTTGCCAGCTCAGGCATCAGCTCACCAGTTTCTAAATTGTGGCTAGAAGTGGAGAGCAGAGCCTACAGATAAGCTAGCTCTGCCATAGCAGAAAGATTGCCTCCAGTCCAACCCCAAGTTTTGGCATGCCAGGCTTCAAATCTTCCACATGCAGCATGTTTTAAAGATGAAGTGAAAAACCTGGTGTATGTAGATTGTGTGGCTCACTATGTCTACAGCTCCTTGTGTCTTGCTCTGTACTTTGGAGGAAAAAGGGTGCAGATCTTCTGGTGCAACCAGCTGTGAAGGGAAGAACCAATCAGTCCATTTGTTCTCCTTCAGCCTGCAGAAATATCTGAAGAGCAGAAACCTGATGTCCATCATGCTCTGTAGGTGCACAGTTCATTGTTTCCAATTGGAAAAATTTTTCCTCCAAATCCACTGCTCCCATTTCCCTTGCCTTTTCCCAATGTAATTAATTTAAAAACAAATAAGTTTTTAGCAAAAGGACGTTAGAAAATCAATGTATTGAAAATAGAACTGTTTTCTTTCCTTCTGAGTAAAGCAGGCTCCCATGGGTGTCCTACACATTGATCTTTCACAGGATCAAGCTTCAGTGATGTTGCATATTAGCATTTTGCATTGTGGCACTCCGACTTGCCCTATATTTTGCATTTATTTGAATTTTTCTATTCTGTCATTTTTTACTATTCATTTCTATTTCTGATCTTTCTGTTTTGTCAGACAGAAGACAAACACCCTCTACATGCCAAAAAGAATCATCATTCAGATATTTCATGGGTTGCATGAAATGCTATCCCTGGAGGGCAGTAATTGAAAAGAGTTAAGGCAAGGGTAGCCCAGTTCAGCCACGTTGCTAAGAGGCAGAGTCCTTACATGCAGGTGTCTGTAAGGGGGGGTCTTGAGTTGATTCCTGTCCAAACTCCGTGTGCCACCTGTACTGCATGCTGCACTGCATGCTGCACTGCACGGCTGCACTGCATGGCTGCACTGCATGCTGCACTGCATGGCTGCACTGCATGGCTGCACTGCACGGCTGCACTGCATGGCTGCACTGCATGGCTGCACTGCACGGCTGCACTGCATGGCTGCACTGCATGCTGCACTGCATGGCTGCACTGCATGGCTGCAGGCTGCGCCCTGGAGATCTCTGAAGGGAGAAGCCCAGGCACACTTGCCAGCCTAGTGTGTGTCCAAGATTGTCTGGATCAGCCAGGCATGGACAAAACATATCTCAGCCCACCAGGAGGGGCAGCAATGGCTGCTCTTCATCTGTAGAGTGTGGATGGCCCAAAACACCCAGAAGATGCACAGTGGAGTTGGAAGTTGCTGGTATAGAAGGAACGTTGGAGGGGCGGGTCACAGAACTTGCTGTGCTTTTCACCTCATGGTGCCTTTGGACTTAATGGCACTTAAAAACATTTCCAGGCTTCTTGCTTCAGTTTGGGAGAGTCCCTGAACCCCACAAAGAATCCCTTATACTGCTGATTTTGTTGTTTAATCTGCTCAGGTCCTAAATGTTTCTGTTCTAAAATTTCAAGCTGTGGTTAAGAACAAGCAATAGAGTGAGGGTCTCTTGCTTATCGGGGCTCAGATCATAATTCCAATTCTGTAGGAATTAAAAGTGGAGAATCCTTTGCTTAGAAAGTAGAGGGAAAACAGAAAATAAGAGCCTTGAGGAAAGGTCTGTGTACTGCTGGCCGTACAGTTCAGGAAGGAAAGCAAGCACAGGGTGTTACATGATTGCTGTGATGGTCATCTGTTGTACAAGCTATAAACACTCTGGACCTTAAAGACATCTCTCTCGAGTTCTAAAATCCCTTAGCTCATCTGAGTCATTTGTACAGCTGAACAGACTCAAGGTCTCTGCAGTAAATTGGAAATACCTGTAATTCTGCAGAAAATTAAGGAAGAGTTATGTAGTCCCAAAGCAGAGGAAGAAATAAAAAGGAGTCATAAAACCTCTGGTCTCTGTGAAAGCTCTGGGTGAAGATGACTTTCTAATAGAATTTTCTAAACTCTCTCAGTCTCACTTGGCTTCTGACATATGGAAAAATTTTCAAAAGGCCAAAGCAAAAGGGTTCCATTTCAGCATTAATTGCAGTGTTGGGTTTTCTTAACTCTCTCTCGTAGGAAATAACTCACCAATGCACCATTTGCAATAATTAAATTACAGGGCAATTCTTCTGACTAATGTGACTCAGAAGACACAGGTTAAAACAACATCTAGAAAATGTCAGAGCAGACTACCTTACGGACAAGAACTCAGCAGATAACTTGAGGTTGACATTAATCAGAAAGCTGCTAGAGAGTCTTATAGGCCTGTTATTATAATTTGCTATTTTTAAAATTTTCTGAAGTAATCAGAAAATCAACCAGCTCAACATCCTTAAAGAGAGCTGCTTCCCACCCACCAGCAGTGGCTGACTTCACTGTTGACATAAAAACCATGAAGATCTCAGTCTAGTATTCTGCTATGTAATTGTATCCTTAATTTTGGCCTTGTTGAAAGTCGGCTGGAAAACTGATCTTGTGTGTCCTCATTAGAAGCAATTCATATGTAAATAATTTAAGATTTTTTTTTAAAACTTAAAGAAAGAAAACATTCCTGTGACTCAAACATTCTGCAGGCTCTTGCTCCTCTTGTGGCTCCTGTGTGGCTGTGACTCCTGGGAAACCTGTGCCTCCTGGCAAATCAGAGTGAGAAGGCTGCTGGCTAGCTAGGCTCTCACCTTCTCTTGCCTTAGCTGCAAAAAAAAAAAAAAAAAAGAAAGAAAAAAAGAAAGCACCTGTCAAGAGACTTTACCTTTTCCCAGTCTGGGGTCACTCATTGAAGGGATATGAGGTGAAGCTCTGCTATCTTCTACATCTTCTACACTCTCCTGCCTGGCATATACCCATGGAAGGTGCTTCACTCCCTTCAGCCAATAGTAGCCATCTAACTACCAGCTTCTCTGCATATTGGAAGGCTTAATTTTTGCTCTTTCATGTGCAAAAATAAGTTGAAATGGTAGTACTGGACTGGCATCCTAGTGTTAAAATGTAATGACATTGAAAAGACATAAAATAAACAGGTTAGATGACTTCTCTGGGCCTTTATCAATAAAACCGATGAAGCAGCATATGAGGTAACAGCCAAGTTCTCATCTAAAAGTACAACTTTGATAAAGTTTGGGCACCTATTTCTTCTGAGTATTTCTGGAGTTGGAAATGGAAGTCATCATGAAAGTGTTGACAGCAATTTGAAGGTGTAAAGGAATACTGCATCTTTACCATGATTTCTATGTTTTTGAATTGGATGAGCTGAGTCCTTTACACTCTTAACTGTTCCTAAAATACAATGTCTGAGGTATTTGTCTCTAAGAAAACCGAGTTTTTGTTGCTTAAGAATAAATTTTGAACTACTGCTGAAGGTGTTTGGAACTTCTCTTTGGCACCTTGTTATTATAGGCACATAAAAATGTAGACGAGTGGGACAGGACTAGGTAGCAGATGATGAAATTTGATTAAAATCTGTTTGTCAGAACCCTGTTTTTTTCCCTTGTGTAAGGATTCTACATGGAAAGGTAGGAAGGGAAAAATAAAGGTAGAGCTTGAGGTAATTTGGGGTATCTTGCTCATGAATTGTCCAGTTAAATGCAAAAAAGTCTTACAGCTGCTAGGAATCTGACCTGGTGCCCAGAAATGTGTAAAAGCACAGCTGGCCCTGTCTGGGCTGCAAATCAGCTTTAACACTAATGGCAATGACTTTATTTCAAGAGAGTATTTAGCTTCAAAAAATGAATAGAGGCTGCATGTTCCAAATGTCGTCTGTCAATTTAACAAATGGCAACTATATACACATCTTAATGCCAGATTGCTGTTTCATTAGGCTCCTTGTGGGTTATTCCTTCTTGGTAGCTGGCATTATTCTAGCTACAGCAGCAGAAAGGCAGGAGGGAAGAAGCTCCTCTCCACTGCGATGCAGAGCAGCTCCTGGCTGCTTTTCAGGGGGCGGCAGGAGAGAGATGAGGGCACAAAATGAAAATATGCCATGGGAGAACAAGGGGAATGTGCGTTCTGCAGTACAGCCGAGCTGAGCTCGTCACAGGAGCAGGCACGGAGACGTCCTGGAGTCAGGTCTGTGACTGCAGCCTCGGCACACAGGCAAGGGCTGACGGCTGCTGAGCAGCACTGCCCCAGGGTGGTCTGAAAGCTGCAATGAGCAGGCAGGTGGTTCCAAATAGGATCACCCTGTAGCTCTGTCACAGAGTATAAAGGTAGATCAAAGGCTCACAGGAACAAGTAGATAAACTCTCAGTAAGATATGCTGAAGTGAGTGAGTACTGAGGAAACAGCCATGGCACAGGGTGAAGGTAAAGATGGGTAAGAATCTGAGCTCTCCCACTTTGCCCACCTCCGACCCACTGCAATGCCATTTCCTAGCTGTCCTCTGTGGCACAGCAGCACTGCAAGGACTCTGCATCTATAGGTCAATCCATAGGCTGACTCTCCCTTAGCTGCAGTTGTCCATACCAAAGTTGTCAGATTTCCTGCGCAGTGGAAATGCTTCTCAAGTGTCCTACTTTGTAAGTAATCAAGGTTTTGTGGCTACCATGGCTGAGACCCTTCAGCCCTTCCCCTTTATCACTGGTAGCTCAAGCATCCTTATAGAGCACCCTGACAGGATAAACACATTGAAATATTTAGAAGTGCCCTAAACAGGTATAGTTTTGAATGATTCATTCAGGCTGCTGGCAGTGCAAGTGCTGCACAGCATGACTGGAAGGAGGTTGCAGAGGGCAAGAAAATTAATTTCATTAGAAAGGACTTATTTTTTGTCTCCAGGGCGAGGTAATAACAGGTAATACAGGAGCAGTGCGCTCCCGTCCTGAGCAGCTCTGAATGCACAGGTGAGGCAGAGCACAGAAGGGCAGCTAGGTAACTTTGTTCACAGGATAAACTGACTCAATTTTCTTGTACCACAGCACTCAGGGTGGTTCATGCTGGGATTCATAAACCACGGGTAATGTGAACCACTCTCCTCCTGTCCCACAGCATTCCTGCTAGGAACCTGCTTCTCCTCAGTGAGAGATTCAGCAAATGAGCTGCTGCATTCAGCACCTTGCTGGGAAGCTTTTGAGAAGGGAAAATTGCATTGGATCTTCACAGAGTGCTGGCACAAGTGCTGGAGAGTTAGAAAGTCCAGCCTCCTACCAAACCTTTCCTGCTCAAACTATCTGATAATCAAATTATCCCTTTTTTTCTTTCAAGAAAAGCAGGTTTTGCAGGAAAATGGAACACAGTTACTTGTCTTCATTTTACTTTAAGTGTGTGGAAAAAGCTGGCAAGCTGTTGAAGTCGGTGTCCCTATAGCTGGATGTTGAAAATCTTGCCTGTTTTTTTCTGACTGTCATTTGGCTTAATAGAATATGTTGCCCCTCCCTACAAACCTTGTTTCTCTTGTGCAATGTGGCTGCACAAATAATGGTTGTTGTTTATATCCTCCAGACTAATGTGGCTGTGATAGCTACCTCTAAGGCTTGAAAGGAGAAAGTAGGAATCGAGTTAAATTTAAAAGCATTCATTTTTATTGCACTGCCTCCTTGCAGCAGAGAAAGCTCTCAGGGTTAGAGAAGTGCCAGAGCAAACCTTGCCCCAAAGATAAATGTAAAATGCTGACACCAGAAAAATCAGTGCCCCTCCTGACAATCTCAGTCATAATTTCAGAAGCTGTCCCTGCTTTATCCAGCAAGACGGCACACACAAGCACCACAGTAACTGAGGACAGTGAATCACTGCTCAGGCAGAAATCAGAGATGAGCCCAAGTTTCTGGCCCTGGCAGAGCCCTTCATTTTATTTTACCCCCCACCCCTCCCCTACCCCCACGCCCCCTGTTTCTTTTTTAAAATCACTCAGCTTTTTAAAAGACAAAAGGAAGGCACCATGTGAAAACATCACTATGGAAACATCACAGGCTCACTGGTACTTGTCTGCCAAGCAACTACCTAACTGAAGTTTTACATCCTATTGGATCACTGTTGGCCATCTGCTCTCCTTCAAACTTCTCTGAATTCCATATTTTCCTGAAAAGTTCATTTTTAGAAAGGAGGGAGGAGGAGGCAAAGGGAGAATCCAGTATTCTCGGCCAGTGCAGAGCTATTGTGAAAAAGGAAGATAAACTCACTTTGGAACAGCCTCTTAAAAAGACAAAGATGCATGTTTTGTGAAGTAATTTCATAGAAAATACCTTGTTTCTAGATGCACTTTAATGATAAGAGTATATATTGGCAGCCACAAGGCAAAAGGCACAAACAGCTGCTTCTAGTACTCTTGCACTAATTGTCGTCCTCTCCCTTTCTCTCATTTAGCCTCAAAAGTATTTTCTTCTAAAATGTAAGTTACTGCCTACACTGGAGTTGTTGGCTGCAGGCTCCACAGCCTTGCTCCAAATAAAACACAGAAATAGATTTCCTGCCAAGCACCGAGGAAGTTTGAAGACTTTAGTTTTTAAAAATATAATCTTTTTATCAGTGCCCTAAGCCTGCCAAAGGTAATTATGGGCCATGGCGCATTTACATTACTGCATAGGACCTACAGACATTTCGAAAGCTTAATGGAGAAACTCCATAAATGCACGTATCGAAAAACAAATTAATTAAATTAAACTGTCATGTAAAGATATCACTTAATTTTGCAGAGCGGAAGGCACTCTTAATGGGAATGGAATGGATCAGTGAGCATTTCAAAACCCAAAGCTATAATTTAAATTCAGGCTCTCCTCTAGTGTGCAAGTCACAAGACATATTTATTATAGCCTTGGATTGTCAATTGTAATCAGTTTAGCAGAGACAAAGCCACATTGTTTTGCTTCCTGCCCTCCTAGCTGGTTCAATATATTTTTGATGTCAGACTATTGACAAGCAAACCAAAGGCTGAAATAAAATCATGTTTACCTGTGATGAACTGGCAAAAATGCAGTCCAAGTCAAATGTAACCCTGAAGCACAAATGCTTATTTATCAAGCAGTAAGGGGGAAATGGTGAAGCATTTAAACTTCTTTAAATAAACCAGCAGAATGTATTTACTGCTGCTCTTGAGGCCTGCTATGTGGCAACCTAGAAACAGATAAAAATAAGTAAAAGCACTGTGAAAATAAATAGCACCATTTATAAGCGGCTGCTCTTGAGTTTTCCAGGTGTCAGTAACAATTAAAGTTGTTGCTCTTGACACTCCTCTAAATCTAGAGCCAAAGCCTGATACCAGGCTTTGCAGGTCCCCAGCAAACAGACAGCAATACTCCTTCCAGGATGTGCAACTCAGTTTGCTGCAGGATTTCACCTGGTAGCAGCAGTTCCAAACCAAGCCTACACTTCTGCAGCCATGAGCAAGCATCTTCTCGTTGAATAAGACTCCAAGAATGGTTTGCATCTTTTCCTAGCATTCTTTTTGTATTCTCCAGTTCTCTTTCTTGTCAAGTTCACTTTCTGATGTGGAGCACTGAAACCAGTCAGTCATCAGGTTATAATTGTCATGGCTTCCTCTTTCCTTTTTTCCAGCCCTTGCGTTGAGCTTGATCACTGAGAGGTTTCTCTGAGCTTGAACTTAGAACCTTCTACTCAGGATCTCTGTAATTCCTTGTGGATCTCTCAAGGTTGCAAATCTGACTCTAAAAAATGCTGACAAGCACAAAACTCATGGTTAGGAAGAGCTGTGGCACAGCAGACTGGGACACCTGCTTGAGAAGCACCTCTGAGGGAAGTGGCACAGGACCAGCCTGCAGGGCTCCTGCCATTTGCAGGGAGGGAGGAGAGCACTGCTTGTGGGGAGCAAGGAGGGGCCAGCTGCATGGCTCTGAGGAGTGCTTGTGTTCACACAGGAGTGCATTTGTTTACTTTATAAAAATATCTGCGTTATCTGCATTTGTTCTTACTTGGGTATGTAGCGGGATTTTTAGGTGAATGGGTTGCATTTTTGCTTCCAGTGTAATCTTTCAGCAGTTTGTTCCCCAAACTAATTATTATGCTAAAAAACCCCAAACCCAACCAACCAACCGACCAAAAGAGCCAAAACAAACCCCTCCCCATCCAAATTCGCCTCAATACTAGACCATTATTTTGCTTACACATTATAGTAAACAGAAGTATCTTTTATAACCTTTCTGTCATAAAATGACAGTTTTTATCATGCTATGCTATTTTTCTTCCATGCCTGTTTCAAGATGCACATTATTAGCCTTGATCACTTTCAAGAAAAATTTTTATTTTTCTCACCCTCTTCAGTCTTTTTTGGCTTTGCACAAGACTTGAACTGTTTATTAAGTGACAGGTTACCGCTGACAAAAAAATTCTGTTCCAATTTAAGGGTTGAAAAATAGGACAAAGCTTTTAAATTGTGTTTTGTCCTACTACCAGTAATCATTCTACTTATTTACATGGCTCCTACTGCCATACATGTTCCAATAACAACATCCTTCTTTGAAAGAAGGTAATGGGAAAGGAAAGTGTTCATAGCCCCTCTGAAAAAGAAAAGATGTTGAGAGATTTAGGTCCTGGTTCAAAACAGTACAAAGGCTCCAATTCCTACTGCCACTGATGTCAGTGACAAGCCAGATGTCTGATGTCTTTAATTTGGACTTCAGTGATTTCTTCAAGGTATAAGAAAATTATGGTCCAGCTAAGATGTTAATGTATCTGTAGCGATAAATTGCCATCTTCTATCACCAGCCAAATACCATAACCACAGGCATGCTTGTTCCTTTCCAATAAAGCCATCCCAGTCATTAAAAATGGTCTTTTCCTAAATAGCTTTTGCAGCTTAGCTGTCTGGTTCACAAGCCCTTGGAGCTCTGAAGCAGATTGAATCTACAAAAACAGTCATAACTTTTGTTTATGGAATGGGAAAGACTCAAAGAGGCCTCTAAGTAATGGTCAGGAGAATAGGATAGACAACTGACTACAGTTAAAGGGGTTAAGTCAAAAAAATATTATTTCTAAACTCTGAAAACAGCTGTTATGGTAAAAATGCTTCTTTCTCGTGTCACTTTGTAAACATTAAGTAAATACATAAAATAAAAAATTCTAAGTTATTAAGAGCAATGGTTACAAAGTAATGCTTTTAATATTCTTTTTAAAAACTTTTGAAAGTATTTGAAGTATCTAAAAAGTTTAAATGTATTCAGTTTTTATAGTTATAAAATTGACAGCATTTTTCAAATTTCTGAACAACAGCCAAATAAATACAAACAATTTCATTCTTCATGTACGTATCCACTAAGAGGTATACAATCAAGATTGAACTATACTTGTATTCTTAATTCATTAGTGGAACTTGAAGGCCCTCTTCTGGATTATAAATTACTGCATGGCCAAGCAAAATACATGGAAATGACAAAGCCAACCAACACTATGAAAAGATAAATATCTTAAATATATTTTATTCATATTATTACGAACTTCATTTCCTGGTTTTCACTTGCATCTGCCCATCTTGGTCACTATAATTTAGGAGCTGAGAACAACTTCTTAGTGGATTCTTATAAATAAAGTATTTCTTACACTAATATTCACAAGAAGAGTGGACAGTCTAAAGAGAGCTGTGGAGAGTTTCTCCACAACTTTGTATGAAGGTGCTGTGCAGCCAAGTGATATTTGCTTATCCTTATTAAGCAACAGCACACACTAACAGACGTGTGATTGTGTTTATGTCCCTGTCTACACAGGTATGTGACTTTCAGAAATTACCTCTGAAAATCTGGCTTGTGCTAAGGTAGGAAAAAATGAGGAAACATTTGCAATGGTCCTAAGTCTTCAAGGAGTGTACAATTTCTTTATATGCCTTTTGAATAAATATACACACAGAGACTATAAAGGACTTACAAATGTAACCTTCCAGGAGAGTTACTTGCTTGCCTAAGCAAACATTTGCTATTGAAAAGCAAGATGCTTCTCTATACACAGAAGGAAAAAAATACTCTAGAATGTGCTGTACAAAAGCACCATTTTAATGGATCTGTTTGTAAACAAGTGGACTTGAACCACCAATTTCCCTCTTTCTAAAACAGCCATTTACTCTTTTGTTTTGGCCTGATAAAAAGAAATCATAAATATAGAAATGCAGGAACAGGTACTAAGTATCCTATTAGTAAAAACTCTATAGAGAAAATTAAACATCGTTTGATTGAACTGCATATTTTTAAAAAGCAGCATGCTGAAGAAATCTTCACATATCATTTTCTGGTTAATTTCTGTGTCCCACCAGTGTAGGGCTACTGACGACGATCCTTTTTCCGTACTTTTGATTTTGGTGCTGCCAAGAAACAGGAAAGGAGAAGAATCATCAGACGTGTATTACAGTAATTCCAGTGCTAACATTCTTTTAAACTAGGTTGGGATCAAAATGGATGCATTAATGTAAAACCTACCATTGGGATTTTCTTGTCTGTAGAAAGCTTTTAACAATTCCACTGCTTCTTCAGCACGATAGCCAGAAGAGCACTGCTCAAATTAGAATGATGTTAGTGAGTACGTCTGAGAATAACGTATTCCATGCTTCACATTAATGCCTTGAGTACAGAATAATTTTAAACAACCTTACTGTCAACTTAGGGTCAAAAAAATCTCTTTTTCAGGTTTAATATCTAATACATTTGAAAACCACTATGCTGAGGCCTAGTAGAGTAAGTAATTTCCCTAATAACTTAATATTAGGCAAAAAAAAAACTTTCTTAGTAAATTATGTAAAATTTTTATGCGAGCTAAAATTTCTTTCTTATTAATGTGTTTCTAACCTCCCATACTCCTCAAGCACTTGGAAACATAAGAGACATACACCTAGGTACTTGCAGATAAGATTCCTGACAGAATACACCCACCCACGTATCTATTCTTTATCCCTAACAGTCACCTTTCAGATCTTTTTGGTCCTTCTAAAATACTTTTCCAGGCCATGAACACTAATGACAAAGCATTTAAATGTCACTCACACTACATAAATCTCCACCCATGCTAGAAAATAACTAGTTACTCCTCCTCTGTATACTCCTATACAGAAACAAAGGATTCCTAGTATCAAGAACTTTCTCCTTTCTGCCTTCTGAATGTATAAAAAAAATTAAAACCACATGCCAATGTTAGCAAATTAACACTCTTCCTGTACTGACTATGCCAATTTATTCAGATGTTAGTCTCACTGACACACTGACAAAAAGATGCCTAATGTGTTTACACTGGAGTGACAACCAGTATTGTAGTGCTGACTGAAATTCTTTGAGCCTTTGGTGCTTATTTACAATGCTGTTTTTCACATTCATTAAATCATTAATGTGAAATGTGGAAAAGAACTCTAGAAATCAGTATCATCGTATAAGGCAAGATCACATACAACTGTGAATAATGTAATAAATAAAATGCTATGTAGGTATGGGTATATAGGCAGTATCATGCTGTAAAGCACCTGGATTTATTTATACTCTACCTCCACTGAATGCTAGTCTAGTCTTTCTCCCATGACAAAGATGCCTAAATCACCCCAGACACTGTTCAGTCTTTCAGTATCCCTACTATTCAGAAAGTTTCTTGATACCTAAACTGAATCTCCTCTGCTACTGTTGCAGTTCAGGTATTTTGGGGATTTGAACTGCATGAAGTAAGTCTAAGCTAATATATTTTACCTCATAAACACAGAGACTGAAAACAAAAATATAATTATTTTCAGTGGCTCAGCTAAAACCCAGGAGTTTTTAAAGTTGCTGTTACTTGATCTTTTTATTATTTATGATCTGTATTATGTGTTTGTCCATTCTGCAGCTTAAAATAATTTTCCCTCATGTCTTCCTGCAGCATATACTTACTTTCTAAGTACTACACATATTTTAGATCTATTTCTTACCTTGTTCCACAAGCACAATTCTTTCCCTTACCCTTTGCTACGTCCTTTAAAATAATTTAAGACTGTCATCAGGGTTTTCCTCAGATTTCTTTTCTTTAAGGACCTTATTCTTTTTTACATTATTTTCTAATTAAGCCAAGTTTATTTGACTTTGATCATCTTCCATCTTTATCCTCCTAAAGTGATGCATAACATTCTCAAAGCCTGGTAACGAAGCCAGACACAGTACCCTAGCTGGAAAACAAAGGGAAACGTTTTACAGCCTACTTCAAATGGGTCTCCTGAGTCCACCATATCATCAGACGAGATGCTCAAAACGGAGCCACAGCCTCCAAATCGCTCATTTCGACAGCCATACACGACCCGTGGAATTTATGGGAGTGAGTCAAGGTATTAAGTGAAAAACAAGCAGAAAGTACAGAAGCCTGATCTAGGCAGTCATCAAATTTCCTAAAATGTGCTTGCACTCTTCAAACTATATTAGTCTGAGCTACAATTCCTCCCTCATAAAATCAGAACTTACTTTTGAATGATGTAAGAAGTATTGCTGAAAATATTGCATATTGCTGAAGATATTGCATATCCAGCCCTTTTCAGAAAAGGGGAAACATGAATCCCCAAAGCAGTGGCATACAAAGACATGGTTTACTGTTTGATATAGCATTAAAAACTGAACACTAAACTGCACTTAGCTTATTTTACATGCTAACAAATATCTCTAACATGTATTTTTAATCTCTAAGAGCAGTGGTTTGTCGTAACTGCACCATCTCTCTTTCACTTTTGAGTCTCCTGCTGTTCACCATGGAGGTGGGTGCAGACCCTCAAACCACCCCTCATGGCTTTCCCTGACTCTGTCAAGCCTTTCTTTGTGGGCTCAGTGCCAAAGGAGTAATGGTTTGATACAGTTTCCCAGTGTGAGTCAGCATGAAAGGATACTCATCAAGCGCAGGGCAGCTGCACACATGATACAGGGCTCTACAGTTACGTACAACACCAGCTGTGGAAACACTTCCCTATAATCCCTCTTGTGTTGCTTGCACCAGTCAAGGACCTGGTCGATTGCCACCATTTCTGCATGTCGAGTAGCCTAGAAGATACAAACAAATATTTTCTTGCATTTATTCACTTTTATTATAGATGTAATGTAATGCTCTTTGCTGGTTCAAGTTGCAAAAGAAATTTCATAACACAGACTGCAGAAAAAATACTCAACCCAAGCAAGAAAATATTCAACCCCAACCTCTTGGGTGTAGCACACAAGATCTGCATGTGCCAGTTTTTTCTTCTACTTTTTCCTAGGTAGAGGAGCATGCTCAGTTCTCCTCTTTCACTCATGCCAGCACAGTGAGGCAAGACATGAAAGCTCTGCTTGAGGCTTAAGGGACACACAGAGTGCACTGGCACAACTGATGGAGCCCATAGCCCACTCTACTTCCAAAAGCAAGAATACAGGCTAGATTACTTTCTCTGGAAATATTAACAAAGTGCTCCTCGCTGGTACCTTTTCCTCCCTCTGACAACATTACTGTGCTTGCAAGGAATGAATACACTGTGAACATGCACCAATTTCAGTATGTTTCTGCAACTGCCTGGTGTGCTCTGTACACACAACATTTTCAGTTTGCCTCAGGTTTAATGCTGCCTGGGGGGGTCCATACACACACAGTAAGTCCCTCAAGCAATAGGCAGGGATTTCAGCATAGACTGATTACAAAAAGACAAAGGAATATTAATTTCTGTTTTTTCATCCAAGACAACAGAATTATTAGTGTCTCAATACCTGTGGCACAAAAGCCTGAACAGAAGTGTTGACTTTAACTGCAGAGAGACCAAAACAATCAGTAATGTCCCAGTACTGCTCTGCAATGTCTGCAGCACTGTTAGCCAATGAAATGTCACAGCAAAAATTTCAGGAAGAACTAGTTTTGAAAGGACTCTTCACTTAGAGCCTGATGCTTATTTGAAATAAGACTATTAGTATTTTTCTTCTTCTTCTATCTATTCTGAGAAAAAGGATGTTTTTGACACAAGCATTAGAATAAGACTTAAATCAATCCAGATTATACCTGCACTTCTGTTTCGTAGGTCCTTACATGACCCGTGACAGCTTTGTCTCAAAACATGAACTTGGGTTAATGTTTTAACACTGTGAAAATCTGTGGTGATAGCAGTGAGATGCTCTACAATGCATGGCAAAGGACTCGTAACTTACTGCTATGTTTAATACTGTTTAAAAACGTTTTAAAACTCCAAGAAAGGTCATGTATCTGCAGATCCTACCAGCTTCTGCAGTAATGGAATGCAGCTACACAAATGAGATTACGCCAATACGGACCATTACTACACACCAGTGTACCCATACCTTAAATAATTGGCACTGTTTTGGTCATCTCATGTCTTGAAGACACAGGAACATCAGGACAAATTCACCTCAGGGTGAGAAAGGATTATCCAAGTTACAGAACAGTCTCCATTTTAGAGACTAATTAGACTGTGGCTCTTAACAGATACAGTCATTAGTTTTCCAAGTTAAGAGACTACAGTAGAAGTTTTTAAAATAATCCAGAAAAATGTGGAAAAAATCACAGCTATAACTGTGATTTATTATTTCTCATAACAAGTGAGCACCCAATGAAATTATCAGGCAGCAGATATAAAACAAACAAAAGGAAGTACTCTTTCACAAATCACATAATTATATTGTGAAACTCATTGCCACAGGATTCTATGGAAGCCAAAAACATAAATGAGTTCAAAAAAGATTTAGACAAATTCGTGGAGGTTATATGCACGGACAGCTATCAAAAACAATGATCCAGATATAGTCCTGGATTTTGGAAGTCCCTAAGGTGTTCATTTTTAAAAATGGAAAGGATGTGCAAGAGGAAGATTTATGCTGCTCCTTTCCTGTTTCTTGAGTTCCTTCCTTAAGCACCTGTTGAAGCTTCCTCTTAAAGACAAAAGTGAAAAACTGACCTTCTAGGTCTGTCTTAAGATTTAGTTTTGTATTAAGGTATGACCAGATAGACATTTTTTGACTTGCTGTGTATAAAATAACATACAAGAGGGATTATTTTAATTTTGAATCACTGACTCAGTTCATAAGCTTAACTTGCCAAATATTACACACTATTTTAAAGCCAAGAAAGCAACAGCAGGGTAAGAGCAGCAAGGGAAAATGAGAATTGTTACAGTGGCAAATGGTGTACCAAGGGGAAAAAGCTGACTCAGTGTGCCCCTTTGTGTGATAGGTGTAAAAGGTGTGGCAAACCTTTCACAGACAAGATAAAGATATCACCACTGCCCTAAAAATCTGTCTAAATTTTAGACCACAATTAACAAGTGAGAGTAAAGGGGGCCATAGCTCAAAGTTCTGTGCTATCTTGTGGCTTCACTACACAAGCAATATTTAATTTTCAATTATCCCATACTGTGCCTGCAAGACACTTGCCACAATGACCCAACAGGACAACAAAGAGGAGATGTCCGTGTGTATCAACAAAGCACCTAAGAGAGAGCATTTTATTGGGAAGTGAATGAATTGCATCACATGTGGGAATAAAGATGCCAAAAAAACATTTCTAGCTGGGGAGGGTCACATGCTGTAATTTTCAGGTTGGTCTGAGGCAAGACTGTGAGCAAGCAAGAGTAGGAGCTGCCAGAGGGAACACAGCACTGGCACAAGCTTGAGAATGAATCGCCAGGCTGTCTAAACCCAGTGTCTTACACAGACATTTGCTGTACTGCTGCCCAATGAAGACAAGTAGTGTCGTGTCTAACTATTCTGAAATGCTGATGCCATAGCCATGCTCCTAAAAAAATAAAATAAACCAAACACAGCTGTACGCAAACTCCCTTCTTCCAAAAGCAACTTCTCCCAGAAGAATGCAATGACTAGTAATTTTGCAAATAACTTCCACAGAGTAAGCAGCAGTATTTCTGACATTGATGTGTTCTGCTGTGGACATGGCAGGCAAAAAAAAAAAGGTTCAGGGTGACAGGAGACAACCTGAAAACACTGAAGTTTTTGGCCACTAAATCTTTTTGCCAAAATGAGCAACTTAGGAACATAATAGAAGCAGGCATAAAGAAGACACTACCCGCTCCTAACTTCAGCTCGTTACATCAGAGGATGCAGGGACCTGCTTAAGGAGAAGAAAGAATTTATTTGACACCAGGCTCAGAGGCAAGCTGATTCCTGACCAAAGGCAGAATTGCAGGGAAGGACTGAAGAACTAACTGGATAAATGATCACTTTTTCAAAGCAGGAACAAAGCTTCTATGAATTTAAAAAAAGTCGGTATGTTATAAAGCTGCATTTTGGAGGCCAGAAAGCTGCCGGTCTCACAGCAATGTTTTAATGCATCAAGGCAGAGTATTGCATGAGTGAAACCTTCAGTGCAAACAGAGCCACTGTAATGAAAACCAGGAAGGACCGGTGTCATACAATACTGACACCTATAGATCCAGGAGGGTCTCAATAGTAAAACAGGCAAGATAACAAGCCTTTGAAAGTAGTGTTATCTAGCCCTTATAAAAGGTAAATTAAACAAAAAACAGTAAGGTAGCTGACGCTAAATTAACCTAGTAACTTTCTTTGACAAATGTTTTTTCTAGGTAAAAGAAACACCAGTCTCTCTGGACATCTCCAGTGCATCTGGCACAGCACAACCTGTGAAATTACTGTGAGTGGGGAAAACAGCCTAATGCATGAACTGTAAGGTGAGCAAGAAAAGAAGAGACATTGCATTGACGGGGGAAATATTTGTCCAGAAGGATTTGTCCAGTGTCATTACCACAGACACTCAAAGATCATTTGGCTTAAATGTTTTCAGTTGTGTCATTGCCATTAAGTGGAAAAACCCCTACAGAAAACAGGTGATGACGTGACATCTTTTGTAAGATGAAAAGCATCACAAGAAGTGACAGGGTGAATGTCACTCAGGAGGTGGATTACCTTCTACATGGGAGTAAAAAAAAAATTCAAAATAACAAATGAAGACTAACAAAACAGCATAAAAGATGAAGGAAGCTCCAGAAAAGATGGGTAGACTTTCTTCCAGGGAGAATGTGAAGTACTATTGTTCTCAAACAAAGCACAAATCCATCTGGAATAAAACACAGAGTTCTTGTTAAGTGAATTAAAAAAAAAAAATGAATCGAAGCTGGAATGGCTGTGTAAAAGAATTATTATAATGAACACAGAAAGCAAGCCTGTCTTCTGAGAGGAAATTAAACAGTTGGCTGGGGAAAAAACAAAAGCTGAAAAGGAATAAGACTTTAAATACATCCAAGCTATGTAAAATAATGGAGGATGCTGGCACAAAAACAGGGAGATATAAGCAGAATAAAAAAAGTTTGAAACTGGAAATCAGACATTTTTAGCCATCTGAGGAATGATGTTCTGGAGAAGTCCTTCAATATAAGGCGGGACAAGAAACTAGTTTTAAAATAGACCTTGACATTTATGATGTCTGCTGGAACTGCCTCAATGGTTCAAGAGGATTGGTTTTTTTCCCCAGGATGGTCCCTAAATAATGCCAGAAATCGTTAGGAGAAAACTGAAAACAATTTCCAACGTTCACATTTCATAACAAGTACTTCTTTCAAGCTTACATTGTTTTTTCAGACCACATGGAGCAATTATGTGTCTGATAAAAAATTCAGAAGCACTAATTGCCCAGCATTTCCAATCACTAAATTATAAGCAGCTATGAAAATTGAGCCACAAAATAACTGAAACTTGAGCTTAGCAGCAATTCAAAAATAGCTTGGCTTTCAAAGATATTAACAGATTACTGTTCCCAAAATCCAGCTGATTTTTTAAAATCAGGCTACTTGCATTTTAGTACATACCTTCAGACAGCCCTGATACCAAAAATAGCTGAAAGCTTCCCTGACACTTTTAAGTTGATTTTGATTTTGTTATCAGTCTTGTCAGTTATGTTCTGTCTGTTTGCTAACATATTAATATCTCTGGCATGATTTTCCCAAGAAGTGTCTGCTTCCCCACAGTGTTTACAATGGTGTAACATGAGATACCTAATTTCTCTGCCATCTGGCTTTCTTAAAGCTGCATTAGAATCTTCTTAATACATTACAGATTGTCCTGCAGAACAAGTTACTAATAATGATTCATCTTTACTGTTAAATTTTTGAGCTTCAAAGACTCATTTTAACTTTTTATTATGTTTTCAGATTTGAGACACCTAATATACATTACAGCCAGATCCTGCAGTCAGATTAATTTATACAAAACTTCCAGCTGTACAAAGTCCCTATGGGCATTAATTGGTCTTTCAGCACCAGATCTTATGGGTAATTTGATGGCTAAAATTGCAACATGTGTAAAATCTATAGGAAACAGCTTTTTTGTTCTGTCCTGTGGACAGAACTTCATCAGGAAAGTCTGCACAGTAATTTCTCTTTCTTAGCCCCCAGGTGACTTTTCCAGAGAGCACCTTTGATACCCAGCGCGGGACGGGCGCGGGGCGGCAAAGCCACGGCGGCCTCGGCCCGACCTCAACTCACGTTCTTGGTCTCGTTGACCTCGTTCCTGCCTCTGCCTATGACCTCGCCGTTGTAGATCAGCAGGCAGCCCACGGGAACCTCCCCTTTCTCCAGCGCCTCCTTAGCCTGCGGGACAGACAGAGAGACAGACGGCCGAGAGGCACAGGACAGCGTTACAGCAGCGGGAGGAGCTCCCGCGGCCCCCATTCCCCCCTGCTGCCATGAGGGTTCCCGGGGCTCCCCGAGGTCTCCCCACGGGACAGCGGGAGCCCCGGCCCGCCCGCACTGACCACGTCGAGCGCCTGGTCCATCCAGGCCAGCACGGCCGCCTCCCCCGCCTCCGCCATGCCGGGCCCGGCCGCTGTTCCGGGGCACCGCGGGCGGCGCCGCCGCCGCCTCCGCCCCTTCCGCCGCCGCGGGGACCCGAGGGGCGGCCGGGCCGGGGCAGGCTCGCAGGATGCTCCGGTCGCTCTGGAGTTTCCTTAAGCGGCACAAGAAGAAATGCATCGCCCTTGGCACCTTCCTTGGCGGTGAGTGCCCGGTCGATGGCGGGGGCGATGATACGGGGGGACGCGGTGCCGGCCGTGGGGCCTCCCCGCCGAGCGCTCCCGGCTCCCGTCGGCGAGGCCCCCTCGGAGCTGCGCTGGGCCCGACGAGCCCCCCGCGGCCAGGCGGGTCCCACGCCGGCTGGATCGGCTGTGTGCCCCCGGGCTGCGGCCCCTGCGCCCGCCTGGGGACACCGCTGTCCGCCGCCGGGAGAGCCCGGGTGCCAGCAGGACTTTCCCCTGAGGCACGGAGGAAATCTGCGCGTCGTCCCTTAAACCCTAAAAGACAAGAACTCGGGTTCCCCGGGTGCTCTTACGGCGGGTGATCGCGTTCCTTTGAAACAGGGTTGAAGCGCGCAAAGCGTGGGTGATACTTGTGTTGTTTTTGGGATGGAGGCTGGAAACCTCCACTTTCATATGTGGCTTGTGCGTTGAGGTGAATTGTCAAATATCACAGAATCAATTAGGTTGGAAAAAAGAGCATGGAGTCCAACTTATGACCGAACACCACCTCGTCAGCTAGACCATAGCACTCAGTGCCACATCCAGTCTTCCCTTAAACACCTCCAGGGGCGGCGACTCCACCACCTCCCTGGGCAGCCCGTTCCAATATCTAATCACCCATTTTGTGAAGAAATGCCTCCTAATGTCATGCCTGAACCTCCCCTGGCACACGTTAAGACTATGTGCTCTTGTTCTGTCACTTGTTACCTGGGAGAAGAGACCGACCCCACCTGGCTACAATCTCCTTTCAGGTATTTGTAGAGAGTGATAGGGTTCCCCCTCAGCCCCCTTTTCTTTGTGCTAAACACCCCCAGCTCCCTCAGCGAGCCACTCTTTATAGGACATATGCTCCAGACTCTTCACCAGCTTTGTCACCCTTCTCTGGACAAATATAGATTAGTTGCAGACACAAAACTTTCACAGAGAGAATTGCATTCAAGCACTTTCTTCCCTAAGGCTCTTGTTGAACCTGTAGGGTGATTATAGTCTAGTAAGCTCCACCTTCTCTTGAAGTTGTTACCGTGTTGTTTTTAGTTGGAAATGGATTTAAAAGCGCACATTGGATCTGTCTCTGTTGAACGATGAAGTGCATAGCTGTGCAGCTGCAGATTAGATACTCCACAAAAGGCACAGCATCTTTGTGCACTCAGTCGTCAAATGTACTTATATCCAATGTCAATGACACAGAACTGGACAGCCTGACTGGAAGCCTGAACAGTTGAATGTTCTGAGGGCTACAGGACTTTTAAAATATATTTTGTCATATTATATTCAGGTGAAGCCCCCTGTGTAGGTAAATAGTAATTACTTCTGGCTTGCCTTGGTTCTTGTGTAGTCTGCATTCTTTCATCATTAATTCCTTCTGTGGTTTTCCAAAGAGTGCCAATTAATCCATGATAATAGGCTGGGTGAGGGTTACTGCAGTACTGGTCAGACTGCTGCTCCAGTTCACCCCCTCACCTGCAGGTTTTGTGGTTCTGTGAGTGCAGCACACTGTCATGTTTACCACCACACCTGCAGCCCACCATGTTAGATAAACAGATTTACACTCCAGGCTGTCACCTGAAGATGTTCTCCCTCCCCTTCAACTGTCCACTAATTTGTGGACAAATTGAAATAACAAAAAAAATCACTTTTCCCAGTTTCAGTGAGTAAGCAAGGATCAATTCCCAAGTGGGAAAGCAGGTATCTGGGAACACGAGTCTCTCATAGCCTGGAATCTTAAATTCCTCATATATAAACAGCCTTCTGCCATTCTGCAAACAAACCTAACATAACTTGCAGTTTTTTCCTTATTGGTGGTGTTTATATACAGCTCACTGTTACTTTCACTAAAATACTACTGACTGGATGAAGGGTGCTTAAAATAATAATTATAGACTAAAATAACATCATTTAAAGAATTACCAAAAGAAAACTAAAAAATCCCAAGATGCTCTTCCCGTAACAAGCACTTTAACTTGTGACTGAAAATATTAAACAATGCTATCATTTTCTGCAGCATGGATCAATTATCTATTTCTCCAGGCCATGTAGTATTTGAGGACTGTAGAGAATTGCTTTTTATATATTAGAAATTGAAGTAAATCTGGGCTTCCAGAAGCAGGTGAACATCATTAGCTGCCACCAGCAGTAACTTTGCAGCATGGTATTTTAAGGGAGGCCAGGGAGATGGAGTGAATTACTGCAGAGGCTGCTTTGTAGCTGTTCAGCAGCTGAATCTTGAGTGCTTTGGTCATCTACATAGTTACGGATCAGACCTTGAAAAGGTCCATGAGCTATGGTAGCGCGAGCACCAGTGAATCAGAACTCCAGAAAATAATGGCAAATCTTGAAAGATGGAATGGAACTTTGCACACTGCTTTTAAATGAAGACAGAATATTTGGAAGTGGCTGAATGATTTAAGGAAAGCATCCAAATCTGCTGATTTTATAGCAGAGCCTGGAATCTACATTTCTGTGGCATTTTTTTAAGAGTTGCAGGTGCATTTTCCAGGAAGGAGGGTATCACAAGGAAAATGGGACATCACAAAGTTTAATGATTTTAAGTCCTTAACTGGCACATGGTCAGAGATTAATGTGAATGATTCATTAGACAGAACAGAAGAGTTTACTACTACAGTGTGTGTTATCAGTGGCTGTCTTCATGAATTTCTCTCAGTCCCAACACTACAACAGATTTTACTGCTTATAAAGGTACAAATCTCACAAAATAAGAGCTCAAATTGGGGAAAAAAGCAACTGAAAAATATGTATAACTTCCCCTTAACTACAGAGCAGGGTTGAGAAGGCCTCACCTGTGTAAAGACCCTTTACAAACCCTTTCTTTAGAAGTTGTTTCTTTAACAATATAAAATATGTTGCATACTGAAAAGACTTTAATCTTTTCTAGCAAGCAAAATCTAGTGGTCTGGGATCAAACCCACTAGAAATATGGAAAGTATATATAGAGAGAGAGCATGATGGAGCTGCAAGGACACATTAGGTTCATGTGTTTATTGGATAGTTTGATTAAAGTAGTTTTTATCTCCGATACAAGGTAGATTTCAGTAGATATTACAAAATTATTCACCACGGAAATTCTGTTGCTGCTGTGGAAGAACAAGCTCAGGGTGTGTCTGCAATGTATGGCTCTGATTTCAGTTGTGCATTAATTATTGCTTAATTTCATCTGCTGCGACCTTTGGCTTGCAGAAAAAGCATTTCAGTTCAGAAATCTCTCTGCTTAGCAGAGAAAGTTGGCTTGGTTTGTGAATAAGCACAGGGACATTAAATATATTCTGGCGGGACTCAGTGTTACCAAGAGAATAAGGTTTTAGTGCCTACATGTTTTAAAGATGGTTTTCAACCATAACAGGAGAACTGTATGTCCCTTGATGCATGGCTTGCTTGAACATAAGGACAAACCACAACTTACAGAGCTGTTTGTGTCCTGGAAGGATGCAGGCTCCTGTGTGTCAGCACAATTTCTACATAATAAAATTCTTATAACGGAAACTTTCACTCTTTTTTTTTCCCTGGGGTAAGTATGGCAGTGAGGGCAAAGCTTGCTTAGGGTTGTAAAAGAGGTTTCCTGAAAACTATCCCATTCTTCTGCTCAGCCGTCCATTCCACCTGTGAAGAAAGGAAAGGGCTGTGGGAGAGGGAAGCCATAGCTTGTGTGATGTGAGAAGTACCTACCTCTCAGAGGCTACTAGAGTGAACATGTAAGAGCCTGCAGACTTTGTAAACTTCTTACATTACTGACATTTAAGTGGATAGAGACTGTACAGTGCTACAGCCAAAGAGGGATATGGAAACAAATTAGAGCATATTTGTCTCAAATCAAAGTGTTGCTTCCACAGGATATAGGTGCTGTAGACCCCAGGGTGCTTCCCAGCCAGCAACTAAAGCATCACAGAGCCACTCACACGCACATACACACACGCACACACACCCTTCTCCAGTGGGACGACGGAGAGAATCAGGCCTGACCAAGCAGCCCCTGAACAGTGCTCCCCCCTCCCCTTGTATTCGCCCCTAATTTTACTGCTGAGATGGCATTCAATGATGTGGCATGTCCCTTGATCTCCTGGGATCCGCTGTCCTTGCTGTGTCTTCTCCCAACTCCTTGTGACCTCGAGCCTCCTTGCTGGTGGAGCGGTGTGATAGGCAGAAAAGGCCTTGACTTTGTGTAAGCCCTGCTCAGCAATTACAAAAATATCTCTCTATTACCAACACTGTTCCCAGCTACTATGAAGAAAATTAACTCTATCCCAGCCAAATTCAGCACAGGTAGCCAGTACATATGTAAATATGTTTCACTTTCTTGATCAGTTGTAAAACAGTATGAATTGTAGTTTGAGATCCTTACTGAAGTTCCTGTTCTTGAAGGATCTGACATCAGATGATGTTTTTATCACTCATCTGTTTCTGAACCCTCCAAATCAGATGTGTTGGGACTATAGTATTTTCTATAGTTCATATTTTGATGAAGATAGAAAAAAGTTTCCATAGGAATTATCTCCTGGGTAGCTTCACTATTTCTGAATTGCCTTAATTCCTGGTTTTGTGTGAAGCATCTGGGAAGATTCAGCATGAAGTTCCATCTGTAGAACAGTTCAGCTAATTAGACATGAATTAAATCTTGCCACTGTAGCTTTTTGCAGATCTCCTGTCCCATACTGAGTGGTAAAACTAAGTTAGATTAGTTATTATAAAAAGCAGGTATTGGCTTTGCATGTTTAGAACAAGAAACTTTGAAAAGCTTAGTTTTTTACAGGTTTGTTAGCTGACTTGACATTATGGCAGTTTTTGGATGTAGCTTTCTCTGGTCCTGCTTCCAACTCCATGTGGTGATTTTGTGGGATGCATTCATTCTGGACTTCTTAGAAGTCTGTATTATTGTCAAGTCCTCTGAATTAATGCAACATAATAATATAGATACACGTGGTTGTCCTGAAAAATGTGAACACTCCTGCAAGCCAAACTGCTGGCTGGCAGCTCCTTGAAATGTCTCATAAGCCAGAGACTTGCAGAGACTCCAGTGCTGTTCTCAGGAATGAGTGCAGTGGGTAGAAGTTCATTGTCACAGGTGAGACTTGAGTTTCCCAAGTGAAGTGGAAGGCGGCGATTCGTCCTTTGGGTGACAGAGACGCTTACAAGCCGTGCAGTTGGTAACAGAGCTGCTGGCAACCAAAGCTCAAGCTTACTGTTGTTTGCTGGGCTTGCTTAAGGTAGGTGGGTGGTGAGCTTTTACTTTGGTTAGTTTCTAATGCATCACATTCCAGAGAAAAGGATAATCCTGGATTAAGCGTCATCTGTGGGTCAAAGTTATACTTTAGTTCGGGGAAGGGAGGGAGAAACGAGACTTAGTAGCTGCTGTTGCATTGTTTTAGACAAGTGGTTTTTTCTGGAGACTGCTTGTTAAACCCGGATGACAACTACTGCAACTTTGTACCCTCACAGGCCACAGCAGCTCTTAGTACAGAGTAGACACACAGCCTTAACAAAGGGATGTTAGGCAATTAGCTGTCTCAATCTCAAAGCTGCTGCTCCTGTACATTACTCCAGGGCACGTACGTGATTCTCCTTGAGCTGTTTGTGTGTCTGCTATAACCTGTCTACATTCAGGAAGGGTCTTTTTTTATACTTATGACTTTTCTGCTACAAAACCTGGAGTTAAAAGGATTTATTTTGGGGTGCAGGGAAAGTAAGCAAAAGTAGTCATTTGGACAAATGACTATATATTAATGTAATGTGAAAAATGTAGTGGGGTAAAATGATTGGAAAAATCTTGAATTGATCAGTAAGGCTAAAAAAATTGTTTCTATTTCAATATGTGAGCTAAAAAAATCAGTAACCTGACAGTTGTATTCTAAATAGATATTCCTGGCAGGAAGTGGTAACATTTTAGATGAAAATAATCTTGATTGTGAAGACTCATTTTTGGTTAACAGTTTAATGGTGGAATCACATTTTTTGTATATGGAGCCATACTATTAAAATTTGCATCTAATGAAGTGAATATTCCATATGGCAAATGGGCAGTCTGCCTAAAGGCTGAAGTGAGAGAGAGACTTACCCATTTCTATTTTATGAGGCTTTTGGGAAATGGAAGTGACCGTGGTTGTTGCAGACTGGTCTGGCTTGTAGTTGCCTATGAGCAAACATAATGCCAGTAGAAATAGCCAGATTTTTTTGCAACCATGAATGTTGTAGCACAAAGTTGACAAGGCTTTTCAAACACTGATAATAGTTTTGGGGAATGTTTCAGAAGGTTTAAATAACCTAAAAATGTAGCTGAATTCAAAATCTTGGGAAGTTTGGGTTTGTTTAGGGAGATTGTGTGTTTGTTTGTTTTTGATTGGGGTTTTGTTGTTTTTTGTTTTTTTTTTTTTAGTTTTTGTATATTTGGTTTATAAAATTAGTTTTGAAACGTTCAGCTTTCGGCAACTGTTAAATTCCTCATTTGTTCCAATATTGGCTTCTAAATGTGAAAATTGAACTTTAAAGAAAATTTTGTGTTTACAACTTTAGAAAGTACTTTGAGGAAAAAAATTAAAAATATTTGATTTATTATGCAGATTTCTTCTGTGTGCTGTTGTTGACCTGACAGATTTGGAGCTGGCTCTCTGTAGAGGAGCTTCAGTAATTAGAGTATTAGTCCACACAGACCGAAGATGATTAACTTGTACAATAGTCTTTTCTTGCATGAGTTTGTTCTTCCCTTATGTCTGTGCCCTGTCCAAATCTTTCATGAGAGAACATGGGAAGCCTTTGTTACACACTTAAGTAGGAAACTGCTGCTACCAGTGCATACAGGAGGCAGCAAGGAACCTGACACACAGGAGATGCTATAAGAAGACCTGGGTGGAGGGGGAGAAATTAATGGAAAGCAGCCTACAGTGGGCAAAGGTGCTGAGGATAAGCCTAGAAGGTGTAGTGGTGTCTTGAGGAATGGCTTAGAAAAGGGGGCAGAGATGAGGAAAGATGGGAAGAGGGCTCTGGGCAGGATGGATAGATATCTGAACTCCTGGTGATGTGGGACAAGCAGTTGGGGGAAACTTCAGAAGGATGGATGGATGTTGGAAGAGGTGAAAATGCAAAGCAAAGATTTTTTGTGTGTCTATGGAAATGAATATTCATAGTGAGAGTGATGAGGGATGGTAAGACTCTCAAGAGTGTAAAGGCTGGGAAGTAGGAATCAGGTGTGGTAAAAAAAGAGGAGCCACAGTCAAGCCCCATTGAAACTAAGGTTCTTCCTACAGAAGTTTCAGGAAGGAAATGAAGAAAGTGTTGATCTATAACATTTTTCTCATATGTGATTTTTGTACTTGAGTTCTCTTTCTAACTTCTGCTAATTTTAGAAACATATCTTTTAAAAAATGTAGATTTTCATCCATCTCTAGACTTATGCATTTCTGTTTGTTTTCTCTATTTTTTGTTTTTCTTACCCTTCATTGCTTCTCTTTTTTGTTTCGGTCTCTTCAGTCTTAGTTGTTCACATTGCAGTAGTACCAAAAATGTCTTCTGTGAATGGCAAGATACATCTCCTCAGCAAAGCTTCTCCTGCCGATTCAAGTCATAAGCCTTGACATTTTAATGAATTTTGAAAACATTCTTTCTGAATATTGTTTTGCCAATAATTATTAAAATACTCAAGACCCCAATATCAAAAAACAAAAAACCCCACCATGCCCTCTTCTACTTTAAAATCAAATAAAGGGGTTAAGGGACCTTTCTCACTTTTTAAAAACACCTTCTAATGTGGATATTTCTCTATAGGAGTCTATTTACTGGGAAAATATGGGCAGAAGAAAATCAGAGAAATCCAGGAACGAGAGGCAGCTGAGTATATTGCCCAAGCACGAAGACAGTACCATTTTGAGAGTAATCAGAGGACGTGCAATATGACAGGTAAGATAAGGAAGTAGCTACTGTTTTAGATAACGGGGAGGTATTTGGGGATTTATGCTACATATTGTCAAGATGGAAGAGGAATAAGAAATGTAGGTAAATTCAAAATCTTAATTAAATACTGGTGCATAAATAGAGTTGTTTTGCAAATAAGGAGAGTCTGAAGAGTGGATTAAAGGGATTTTAGGGGACATCGGAACCCTTACCATCAATAAGCTTGCACGTATACATGCAGATTACAATTTTTTTTCACTTCAGGACCCTTTTGCCTTAAACTACATATGATATTGAGGTGTGAAATAGCGTTTAGATTCAAACAATACTGAATTTATAGCAGGATTATTTTATTCATTATAGCATATTGTTAGTAAGCTGCATGGAGACCTTGGTAGGTAATTTTTGATAAGGAGCGCATCAGCCCATCAGTTTCCTACACAGTTAGAAGGTACCTGACTAGCTGGAGAGCAAAAACTGAAAGTACATTTTCTTACAGCACTAGTCTTAGGAATTTTTGAAAGGAGATGACAGAGAAGAGTTTTAACAAATTCCTTGCCATTGTAAATACAGGCTGTTCAAAACTATTTTTTAAAAACAAATTAGGTAGTATTGTCTTTTTCTGTTGAAATCTGTAAAGGCTTCTTGGGTAGCTGTAAGCCCAACCTGTTTACCCTGACCAATTGGTATTTAATTTCATCTTTTTCATTTTGTACTGCTGGGAGTGATCTTGCTGCAAGGACTAGGTTTTTCTTTGCCCTTCTTTGTACAAAGTACTTTAAGTTTGGCAGCATGCATTCCTGACAAGAAATACTTTCATACTCTGTTCTTAGTATTTATCATGTTTTCCGTTTGCTGTTTCCCATCATGTAACAGCAGATCAGATATTGTTCTGAAAGTAAAGGATTTTTTCCCACTAGCTTTCGCTCATTTATAACATACGTTTCTCTGGTTCTCTTGCTGGGAAAAACAAACCTCAGATCTTTTTCTTGTCACTGGAAGAAATGCAGCAGTGTAGGTTTTTACCAGATTTTCTTCTGGGGCGTTGGAGGCATGTGTATGCAGGATGTGAATACACATCTGCAGCTGGAGCCAGTAAAACCAAATGGTAAGGGCAGCATTGTGCCCCAGCTCATGCGAGGCACACAGGTTATTGCCCTTCTGGGTACTCGTTTGGTTTTCTGTTTTGCTTGTCCTCCCAGCTTTGCCTGTTGAGCAATGGGATGTACATCCTGTAGCAGCTATGGAGTGTGAGCTGAGGATGGGTTTATAGTGGGGTTTTTTGTTGATGTTGACACGTTTTGTTGGTTTTTTTTCTTTTAATAACAGTACTGTCAATGCTTCCGACATTGAGGGATGCCTTAATGCATCAGTTAAACTCTGAGAGTCTCACATCTCTGCTTAAAAATAGGTAAGACTGTCTTAAGTGTGTTGAACTCCACTTGTTTTGATGACAAGTTTTTTTCAAATCATATAATGTAGAGAGTATGCAGAATTTTGGTTTAGTGTCCCATTGAATTATTAGTCTTAAGGTGTTTTGAAATCACTATGTAAATATTTTGTCATGGTAGATGTATTTTGATAGGTATGTCTGGCATTTTCCAAAAATTACAGGAAGTACTTCCTTTAAGGTACTGCAGTGAGAGTCATGTTTTTTGTTGAAATGGTTATAAGATATGTAGATAAAAGTAGTTGGAGGATCTAGTCCTCTCTTAAACAGAACAGAATATTTTGACTGAGTTGTTGATGTTGTGGTTTTAAAGATGTTTGTGTAATAATCTTACCAAGTTCAGACATGAGTAGTAGTGGAAAGTATCCAAGATGAGATTGCAAATACATGTAAGTGATGAGAAGTAATTTTTTAAATTTTGTTTTTGAAGTAGAACAAATAGGAAATGCTTCCCTGTCAGAAAACGCCTTGGAATTCCTGACAACTGCAGAAACAATTAGCCTGTTTTTAAATACGTAAAGTGCATAATAGCATACCTTAAACGTAAATTGCTTGGCATATGGCAGAGTAAAAGTGTTCTGTGGGCAATTAACACTGGATTTCTGACTCACTCTAGACTGTCTTTCTAGTTTACCTCCCACTAGTTTATTTATACAGCTAAAACCTCAGCTGTCTAATATTTAATAGGTTACCTATTCAGTCACTGCTTTTTTCAGTCCAGAAACTTCCACAACAGAGCAGCTTGATTTAAAGAGGGAATTGCAGCTTGAATGATGTTTTTGTAATAGACTCTCTGAGTATTTGCAAGTATTATTGAATATTATTTACCCCAAACAACAAGAAATTGGGAAAGGTTAATTTTAATGGAATGAATGTATTTATCATAATAGAAGCCTCATTCAATGAAAAAATTAAAATGAATGAACAAAAGAGCTTGTGGATTACCAAGTATGTCATCTGAACTGTTCAGCAAATAGTCTGCAACAGTTTGTAATGCTTTGTTTGGTGGTGAAGATATATAATACCTTAGTTTGTTCTCTATAGCAAGCAGTCTTTTCTCAAGATACATCTGCTGTCTCTAAATTGATCAGTTGAAACAGTGTAGGGGTACACTGATGCACCTCTGAGTTTCAACAATAATAGTGAAAATAGAGATTAGGCTTCTTTTAAGGTATGCACTTATGAAAACAAATTTTTTTTTAATGCTTGCTACATGCAAGCATTCTGTAAGCATGGAAGGCTATTTAGTGTGTATCTTCCAGTGGAATTTGTGTCTTAATACTTCTTATTTTACTTACACTGAGGAAGTTTTAACTGGATGCTTGAAAGTTTTGAACTGAAATGTAGGGAAGGGGTTGTGAAGGCACAGATAATGGAATCAGCCATCAAAGCTCACTCCACTTTGAAGTGATTCTTTGAAGAAGTTGTGCTATGCATGGAGGTATAGATTTCTTTGCTTTCCACTTACATTTGAGAAGAGCAATCAAAGGGCTCCAGGCCCTTGAGTGCTGTTGTTGAATATACAAAAGAGCAGATGTGGAGATTTACCTTTCTTTATGTCCCTGAAGATGTATTATTTTTCTCACATAATCTGTGTTGTGGCTTAACATGTTGTGGATCTATGTTATCATATGTTACAGATCATATTATGCCTTAGGTAATCTCCTTTAACTTAAAATCCACTGACTTCCTTAAATTTGGTTTGGCCAGTGGTACCCTGGGAGTGTAAGGAGGCTGAAGTCTTCAGGCCTCCAGAGAAATTTTTGAAGAGGGAACAGCACCCAAGACCACAGATGTTCTTGCTCAATCTGTCCTCTTTTTGAAGCCCAGTGATTGGATGAGGTGAAGTTCCCTGCTTCTGCAGCCTTGCAGATGTTGCACATCTCCCACCTTTTCAGCACTCGGCTTTATTCCAAACCTCTGGTTTGCATTGCCCTTTGCTTCCATAGCGAGAACGGCCTTCCAAATAAATAAACGTGAAGTAAAAGTTGAGCTTTGAGTAGCAGCTGAGTCTTAGTAAATTGCAGGAGATAAAGACTGAAAGATTAATTTCCACTGTTAGGCTTAATACTTGCAGACTTTTAACTGTTTCCTGGCTGCTGCCTTATGTTGTAAGGAGAAGTTCTGTAAGCATGAGCTCTTGAAAATGTTTTCATGTAATAGGTGCAAGTGTAGTTGGCTGATGTATTGGCTTCTCTTTGTCTCTTCATTCTTCATGAAGAACTTACTCTTGATGAATAAGAGCTGTAGCTTTGAGTCCCATCATATGTTTTATGTATAGAAATACTACAGTATTTTTTTTACAAAGCCCTTCATTTCGTTTTACCAAAGCTTTAAAAACTTGCATAGAATAGCTTGCAAAAAGTGTGTGAATTGATTGTGTTTGCCATGGATCCATCTATCTCTTTCAGCTATTGTTTATTTAATCTGTCTCTTTAGTTTTCAGAGTTGTAGACTTAATAGTTTATTGTATGAGTTTATTCATGTTATTTGATAGTGATGAACATAACAATTTTTGTTTATGGAAGTGATAGAATGTTCAAACTAATGCCAAAATGCACATTTTATGCCTGTAAGGACAAATGATTTCTGGTGAGAAGTGCTGGGATTTGAGTGTTTTTTTAAATAAATTAGGTTACTGTGAAGCCTAGGTTGATTCGAGCTCTTGGCTCTAAATATTTAAGTGTTAATTCTGATCCTAAGAAGTTAACAAATATTTCCCTAAGTGACTTTTACAATATCTGTCTTCCACAATTGACATACAGTAGTCATTCTTTACTGACAGTGCTTAACAGGTGAGAATGGCTGGTGAAAATTTTGGATGGTTAGCTTGCTTTTATTCCTGCTACTGCTGCTGTATTGCTAAGATTACCTCTGGATAGTAGTTATAAATATGCAGTGTACTTCAGGCAGTTCAAGTGTATCTATGCAATCTACAGTCTTGCTTTGTTGACTGCAGAATATAAACTTCTGGGAATTGGTCAGGTCAAAAAAGTGGACTCAACAAAAGAAAAAAGATCAACATGTATTGGTGTGAATGGTGCAAGCTTTCCTTTCCACCAATGATTGTGATCTCTGGTTTCTGATGAAAAAATATGAACTTTAAACATGTCAGGCAATGCTAAACCTTGCAAGAAAGTAGGACAATGAAATTCTGATCCTGCATTTATTACACACAGGAAGTCCTGCTGAACTGAGTCGACATTAAATATATAGAGTCAAGGCCCCAGAAAAGACCACTGTACCATCAGTGTTTTTTTCTGACTGCATACTGTAGTAACTCAAAGTTGATCATGTAAATGTGTAATTGCCATCACTAAGTGCTACATTTATACCTTAAATGTCTTTTCTGTGCCTTTATAGTGTGTTGTTTATATACTGCTTTCTTGAACGAGGCCTTTCTTGAATGAGATACAGACCTGGTATGATTTGAATAATTATGTAGCTAAATAAGTTCGCCTTAGAGCACTGCTATGTCATTTAACATACTTGTTAATTTCCAAGTAAAATATAATGCTTAGTATTTCCATTTATTTTTCCCACAGGCCAGCAAACAAGTTAGAAATATGGGAGGATTTAAAGATAATAAGTAAGTGGAAATGAAAGATTACATCTGCATAATTATTTAGTGTAGATTTAAAATGTCTTTCACACCATTTAAAACAAACTTTACACTCGGTTGTTTCAGTAGATGTGAAGATAGTGTAACACACATGGCAAACCTCCTCCCTGCCCCTGCACCCCCAAAGGCTTTTCATGAAGGAACTTTTCTTAGCCCCATTGGTCAGAGACCAAGGTGAAGAATTTTATTTGCCTTCCTGCTACTCTGCTCAATAAAACTTTGGGACACCTTTCTGTGCCATCACAGTAAAATGAAACTAGTTTCAGAAATTCTGTGCTGGATGTAATGGAAATTCAATCAGAAATGTAGGTCAGCCCTTACATGGCCAGCAGTTCCCTCTTTTTGAGCCTGTTGGAGTGAACCACTATAGCAGTGGCCATGAAACCTTAGGATCATCTTCTGATTTATTGGAAACAGTGGAAGGGAAGAAAAAGGTAAACTCAGATAATTATGCAGTGAAATTCTACCGATACGTCTTTGCTTTCTTTTGGTTTTTTCTCCTTTTCATAACACCTTTACAGATCTTGACTCCTTTCTTCCCTTCTGTATGTATTCATGATGCTTCTACACACCCTCATTGCCTACTGGCTGGTAGCTGATGTTCATTTTAATTTTCTTTCTTTAGCTCTTAGCTGCTTCTGTCTTAGGTAACTTTTTTGACAAGCTGCAGTTGTGTCTGAATTGCATGATGAGGGCTAACTTAGACCGTGTATTTCCTGGCTTAGCGAAGAAAGATGATTTGACACTAAACATTTTCCTTCCGGAACAACTTGTGTGATTTTTATTTTCTCAAAATAACTTGTGTAATCTGCAGAATGATATTAATATAGGACTTTAAGACACTTTAGATGTAGATCCAGCATATTAGACTCCTGACTATCTTAGGTATGTGTTGTGAAAACATTTTATGACACCCAGCGAGAGAAATGTGACTGCATATTTAAAAGTAATCAGCACTTCTGAGTCTTGGAGAGCACTCTCTCCCCCTGACTCATCCTTACTTCCCTGACTTTGCAGTCACTCTGTTTTTGTCTTCCCAAGGTTTCACACGCAGTATTGTGGCTGTGTACAGCACCTGTATGCTCGTGGTTCTCTTGCGAGTCCAGTTAAACATCATCGGCGGTTACATCTACCTGGATAATGTCACGCTTGGCAAGAACGGCACAGTAAGTGTCTGGCTTTGTTTCAAAGGTAGGACTTGTACTTCCTTGGGAGGGAAGAGATTATTGGATGAGAGGAAAAGGGCATAGCTTAGGACTGTTGAAATGAAGCCAAGGCTTCTCACAGGAGTGGAGTATGTGGAAGCATTACTAGCAGTACAATATATTGATGTCCTTTAACAGCATCTAAATTTGGATGGTGTGATGATACTGTTACTTACCTGAATTACTAGAGAATGCCTTTTGTCTGCATTTGTCTTGCTTAAAGAAGGCTGCCTTCTATTTAAACACCAACATGAAATTATTTCTTTGCTTTGTTTTTTTGTGAAATGGTAATATCGTGTGAATGATTCAAGATATGTAAGCAAAGGTCTATATTATTCGGTCTTCTTAGTACACACATTAATTCTTCCCGTTAAATTTTTCTGAGATTAAAGATGAAAAATGTTATCTTTGAAATTTCCATTGTTTGGTTTAATTCCAAAAGGTCATCTACCTAAATGGTGGGGACATGCAAGGTAGAAGAGCTGTTTTTTGTTGATATAGTGTATCACTGCTCGATAAAAATAGATCACTCCCACGGTAAGCAAGTACCCATTGTAGAGAGTGGATCCTGCAAATTGCTGGATGGCTCATTTAAAAATAATGGATAAAAGCTGATTAGTTCTCATCTGCCCTCCTTTGATAGCTCCTGCTGAAAGTCAAGGAACATCATGTCAAGGCAGGATGGAGAAAAGCTTTCAATAGGAAAGCCAGAGTGGACTGAGGTAGTGCTTCATTTTGTAAAACCTGAAAAAGCTGTTTTACAAGGGCAAGATGAGTTTGAACTAGAAACATGTTTCCTTTCTGTTAATTTCTCAGTAGAGAAGTGGGTTGACAGGGCCAACCCTAAGGCATTCTGTTGGGACAAACTGGAATCTTGTCTTGGTTTCTAAAAGCTTCTTTTCTGTCAGAGAAGTTTTTACTAGGTTTCAGCATAAATAACTTACTCCACTAGATTAATTTCTGGTGTGGTGGAGGGTCTAGTTTCACCTGCAAAACCTACAGATTTTTAAGAAACTTTTCTTTAGGTGAATGAGAAGCGAAAAATCTTTCTGTGCCACTGAAGATGGAAGAGAGATCTGTATAGGTTTGAAGAAAAGTGTGCCAGAAGACTTACAACAGATCCAGGCAGGAAGAGTCAGTACAAAGTTGAAGAGAGTGTGGGGCAATCTGTTTGCTGAAGAGTATTACAAAGACTAAGGAAATTATTTTTGAAATTATTTTTGCATTGTTCTCTACCGTTGATATGTTACAGAACTGTTGGATTTTTTTTCCCCCACAGACACCACTAGCTCCCCCTGAAGTCCAGCAGCAATATTTATCAAGCATTCAGCACCTTTTAGGAGATGGTATGGTGCTTATTATGAGCTAACTACACTTACAAAATTCTGCTTTTTTTGAGACTTGAGCAAATCATTAGAATAATTTTGACTTTCTTCCTTTTAGGACTGACTGAGTTAATAACTATTGTTAAACAAGCTGTGCATAAAGTTTTTGGAAGGTAAGAGCCTGTATTTTTCTGTGGTTAGCTTTTAAAGATTTATTGTAATGACTGTTCCTAAAATAAAGAGTTCTATAAGATTTGGGGGAAAATAAAGCAGGCATATTGACTTTTTCAAGATGATGCTTTTATTATACCAGGCTATGTCTGCCAGTGCAAACTCACATAGCTGATTGGAGTCTTGTTACTTGTAAACATGTTATTGATAGAAAGAGAAAGCAGCATTACTCATTTTGTAATCAACACTATCATCTTTTTCTTTTCCAGTATTTCCCTTAAGCAAACCCTGTCTCTTCTGGAGCTGGAACAGAAACTTAAAGATATCAGGGAAGTAGTGGAACATAAAGATTTGGATCAGATTGCATCTTACTCTCCCTTATGTCATTATCTGATGCCAGATGAAGAAAACCCCTTGGCTAGCCAGGTACTTGAATCAGTTCCTTTCACCTACCTTTTTTCATTCTGCTTTTTTTTTTGGAGAAGGAATGGCACATAACAGTCCTCTAGTGTACTGTGGCATCTGTGTCTTTAATAAATGGCGAAGCCTCTTCTGTCATAAATCAAGTGTCGTTATCTCTTTAATCTAGGCACAGCTGTATTTTCTTCAGATTTGATAGAAAACAGGTGTCACTCTCAGAATATCAGCTTTGTGCTCAGAAATGCAGCCCAGTTACTGTCTGTAGCCTGTGAAAGAAGCTGTGATACAGCACGGCTGAACTCAGCCCTAAGATAAATTGTGTCATCTGCACTTGTGTGCCAGCAGTATTCAAGGAATGCTGAAGCATCTTGTCTGGTGCACAAGAGAACGGTGTGCTGGAGTCCTCCTGTGCTTTGGGCTGAAAAATGAACAGGAGTCAAGAGAAAAGTATATCTAATCTCAGTTGCAGCATTAATTTCTTAAATTTTGTGAAGGTGTTTGTCTCCATCCACATCACAGGCCAGAGAAAACTCATTCTTCACTTGGTGTTACACTGGTGTAATGATAAAACCTGGGCTTCAGCATGTGACTACATGCACTTACTGCTTTATCTGATACGCTGGGTTGATTTCAGTATTGAATATTAGAATTGGAAAAATAACTTCCTCAAATAGTCTGGTATTTTCTTCTAGTATTGTTTTTAGTTAAAAATCCTACAATGACCATTTAAAACACAAATTATAAAGAATCTGATTTACAACAGTATTTTCTTTTATATTTGACTTGTACATCTTGACTTAACTCCATGATACTCAACTTTTTCTATTTCTACTCCTATTCTTATGGTTGCTGGTGGCACTTACTAATAGTGTCTGTCTTTGGTTTTTCTAGGCCTGTGGACTCACAGAAAGAGACATTGCTACAATTAAATTACTGAATGAAACTAGAGATATGCTAGAAAGGTATAGAGAAATATGCTGTATTCATATTAAACGCCTCCTCAAAACTATTGTTTATGTAAGGCAATTACTTTCATACAAAAAGCAGACAACTTTTAATTTGAGAAATGTGACCATTCTGTATTGAATTTTTATATTTATCAGTTGTATGCTGGGATTTTCGAAACTTGTGAGCTCTGAAACTTTTAAAGAAATAATGCTGCCTTAACAAGATACCCAGCATGTCCTTGGCAGTCAGACCTATTTTCTTTTCCACACCTGCTCTGTAGTTATGTAGGGACAGAGGAGTACTTCTCTTCTGCTAAAACAGGGTAGATTGAGAGTAATTGTATTGGATTTACTTGCTTTGATGAAGTGAACACCGGTTTTGGCTTATTGGAATTTATTTTTAATGCATGGTTTTGAGGCTGGTTGTATGTGTCCTTTTGCCAGAGAGCTGGTAAAAGTGAGGCTTCTATAATAAACATAGGATTTGAGGGAATTGAGGCAAATGTCAAACTCTTCTTACAGTTTAGCTGCTAGGGATGTGGGGCACTTTAAGGCTAAGTCCTTCTATGTTATTACTTAGTAAGAAATAGAAGTGAGGAGTGCTTCAGGTTTATCTGGATTTTAGTAATCTTAGGGTAGAGTTCAGGTTGTTGAGGGAGCTGGTATTTCCTGAGGTGGCAATGCTAGTAGCATTTGTCTGGCTCATATATCACCCATGAGGGGAGGCACACCTGTAGCACTGAATACTTGCAGGGCTTTTTAGTTTGAAAAAAATTAAACCCAGGAATAAAACCTTTTATTCTATTATTCTTTCTTTTCAGTCCAGACTTCAGTACGGTTTTGAGCACATGTTTAAATAGAGGATTCAGTCGACTGCTGGACAATATGGCAGAATTTTTTAGACCTACTGAAAAGGACCTTTCTCAAAACAGCTCTGTAAATAGGTAAATGCTTTCTTTTGTTGTGGTTCTCATGTCAGTAATGCTTTGGGTTCATAGTGAATTCCGCAACAGCTTTTGATTTTCCCACCTTCTTGGAGTTCTTGTGCTGGAAATATTATTATGCGTCTTATTCTTCAGGGATTGCTGTGTTGTCCTCACTTTGGCCAAGTAGGCAGCTAGGAGGATTCATGTTTCCTCCCACCCATGAAATCACTAGAATTAGATGAGGTTCTTTCCCACCATTCCTCACAGACCTAGGAGGAGAGATCAGATGGCCTGTACCTTCCACTTCTTGCCTGAATATGGTACAGGCAGAGTGCCTTTTGGGCTGGAGAGGGTTTACCCTCAGGTGGTGCCTCCTGACAGATGTGCTCAGTGAGGCTGTGAGAAGGAGAGCCCTCCCCTGCAGCCCATGAGCCTCCACCAGTTACTGCGGCTCTCCAGGAAGGGGGGTGGGCGTTGCCCTGATCCTCCAGTGACAGGGAGCCAAAGCAGCCACGGAGCTTTAGGTTTCACTGGCATGCAGATAAAATGCAGTAGCATTCAGGATTTTCTACATCTTCCTAGAAGAATCTTTAAAAACAGCTTTTATTTTGAAGTTAACTTTGGTTTTAAACAGTGTGGTGAGAGCATTACAAATCCAAAAGCTGAGTTCAAATCCTTGAAATATTATTTCTCAAATATTAAAATTAAAACCTGGAATGATATCTGGGTTTATGTATGTTTATCTTAGTAACTACTGGCTCTCAGAGAGTTATTTTTTAATTTAAAGACATACTATTTACATCACTTAAAATACCCCAAAGTCTGTTAGTTAGGCTATCTGCCTAAGCCTGGTTTAGCTTGAAATAGCATAAAATTGTAGACAGGCGCTTCTATGACCTGTCTACTTACATAGGTAAAGACTCTGACTAAACCATAATTCTCTTGCATGAGAAGCAAGTGTGAAACTGTGCAATAGGAACATGAACTGGAATTGAACTGGTACTTTTCTATATTAAAGGAAAGCTTTGATATGGAGGAAAAAGCCCTTCATCCATACATTTTAATTTGTAGTCTTTCAATCCTTACTTTTTAAGTGGTAATTACTTAGAATTCTATAATCACAGTTTAGTGGCTTCATCTGTGTCAGAGCAGGTCAATATTTTTTGTTTATTCCTAGTCTTTCCAGTGTCAGTCTTCCTTTAGCCAAGATAATTCCAATAATAAATGGACAGATCCATTCAGTATGCAGTGAAACACCCAGTCACTTTGTTCAGGTAAGAATCTGCCTTATTTACAATATCACAAGTAAAATCTTGAAATTAATGTTGTATATTTCTTTTTAATAAATTAACTGTTTCATTTCAGTCCCTTTAAAAAATAAATTGAAAACAATTGCCATAAATTTTTTGTCAGTCTGCATGTTCCAGGAATACACTGCTTTTCTAGAACTTCTTTCTTCTGCTAAACTGTGTAGAAGCACAAACTTCTTGTCTTGCCTTGGTTCTACTTGCAAGTCTGCTCCTAAACCTTTCTAAAGCAAGAAGTTTGAGTTATGCCTGTGGGAGTGCCAGTAGCTTTTCTTAGGAATTCTATAGCACAGGCAAAATAGTGGGGAATGTGTTTGATTAAGGAAGTTTATTTTATACCTTTCTTCCAGGACCTGTTGATGATGGAACAAGTGAAAGATTTTGCTGCTAATGTTTACGAAGCTTTTAGTACCCCTCAGCAACTAGAGAAATGACCTGCACATTTTTACAAATGGATGGTGTATTTATAACAAATCCCTGGTGACTACTGATGAGACTTGGGTTAATTTTATAATGGTGTAGGAGTGGCAGACCAGCATAAAGAGCACTCTGAGGAAAGTGGGAGTGAGCCCATATTTTCTTCTAACTGAATTATGTTTCACCCATTAAAAATATTCTTGTTGAAAGAAACACTGTAAGTGAAGACTTTTTTATTTAAAAAGTGGTTAAACTCTTCTGTAATTCCCTGGGTTATTTTTATTGCATCTAAAAGGCATCTGGTGGCAGTATTACAGCAAGTTACTAAAAAAACAATTTTTTTTGCCTGGGGTGTGTAAGTTTTGGGAAGAACTAATGATAGTGATCTAAGAATAGCACAGATCAGCACAATGAAATAATGCTTTTTCTTCTTCTTCCTCCAGACTTTTCTTTCTACAAAGTAAATATTTTTCCCCTTAACTTTACAAATCTTGTTCCAAAGTCTCTCATTCTTCAGAAGGCCTTTGCCAATGGCTGCATGTTCCCCTTGAACAAGCTAGGGGTCTGCTCTCTCTGTTACTTAATACTCAAGGAATGTGTTTTTTTAGACATTCTCTTGTTTATGCTGTTCAAACAGCTACACTGTACACATTACCTTGTAAATATTTTATCTTAATTTGTATTAATTTGGAGCCCAATTGTCTGTATTGTAATAAAATATTTTAATGTATAATTTGTGTGTGTATTAACATTACTAGCAGGGAAGAGAATAACTTGACCTGGCCAATCACTCAAAATCCTGACAGAGTTGAAAGAATAAATTTAACTTATACACTACTAATTATGCACTCAACAAACATTACTCAGGGAAAATAAACCTTCAGTCTCTACACTGAAATAAAAACAATTCATGCTTTTTGTTGTCCTTTATCTCCTCCTCTTTGCAAGTTTCACCTTGTGTCCCTATAAACCATGACACATGATGAGTTTGGAAATTTTTCAAGTTGTCTCTTTGCCAAAGCTGAAGATCCCTTGCAACTCCTGATTACTTCTCTTTTTTCAAGAGTTAGTCGCTGAAGTAGATGTTTTGTTTAATAGTCCACAGCAGGCACTCTGGTGACTGTGTATAAACAAAGACTGTAAACAAGAGGCGTGTTTTACCCGTGTAAAATTATACAAAATATAAAAACCCAACCCTCTCCCAGTTTACCTGTGTCCCAATAATGGATGGAGTTACTCAAGAATAGGAACATGTAAAACTAATGACTTCCATGATGAGAAATGGTGATGCACAGATGCATTGCCTGTATGCATTTATGATTAATTCCTAACCCTTACAGGCCTGTTCTTGCAGACATTACCCTACTCAGCTGAAACTGCCAGCTACCACTACCTAAACACACCTGGAAAAAGTATATTCTTTTCTCTAAAACTGTCATATTTTACTGTGTAGTTTTGTGGAAGGTAAATTTCTTGCATTAAAGAGGGTGAACAGCTGACTTATGTGCATTTGAACACCAGCTTGAGCCTTATTCTTTCTTTTGTCTCTAGAAGTCTAGTGCCCGTTTCCCCCCTAGCACATTCTTCACATAATTTGGCCAGAAACTGACTAAACCAAGAGTAGAGGTCAAGGTAGCTGCTCAATGTTTCACACAAACTCAGAGAAACAAACTGTGTGCAGAGGATCAGTTATCTAGTGCTAGATTTTGTGAGGTTTGTTCCATTTCATCCTTAAGTAACAGCCCACCTCTCATAGAAAAAGCGAATTTATTGGTCTTTCTCAATAAACAAGTAAGTTTAAAACCAGTGATAAGAAAGAGCAAAACATGAACATTGCCTGCTAGCCAGGGCTCCAGCAGAGTATGGCTCAGTTTACATCAGTCAGTTGTAAGGTCCAGCCCCACTGACATGGCATTTGCTGAGGAGTCAGTTGAGGTAGAGCAATAACCATTCCCTTTTCTCCCAGGGCAACCCATTTCAGCAGTTCTTTGTACCCAGCCAGCTTCACCTAAAGTAGAAACACACACTAGAGTTAGAACAGTGTCTTTTCAAAGTACACATAAGTGCAATATCAACAAAATAAATATTGATCCATAGCTACCTTACTCAACAAGTATCCTTAAATGCCACTTACCAACCAAATGAGTAGTAATTATTAAGGGAAAACATTTGCAAGTAGATATGCAAGTAAAAAAGCTACTCATATTGAGAAGTACTTAAGGCTGTAGAAGGTACATAAACACCTTTTGGAAGTATTTGGGATGGGATTTAGGTCTAAGCAGGGATCTAGGAACTGGAGTACAGAGGTGGCTGTTTGCATCCCCTATTTCCAAACTGCCTGCTTCCCATGGTGAAACTTGTGGACTTGATTGAGCATGACTGTTTGCTAGAGTGCACCCAGGTATCTCAGAGAAAGCTGATCTGAAGAACTAAAAACCACAAATAGGTTGATGTTGTCACTTATACCAGCTGGTGACCTGCAGGTGCAGCTGCAGACCTGTCTCTGCTGCTGAGGAACAGTACTTTCCAGTGCACACAGAGTCTTAGCTGCCCACCCAAAATTCCAGAGGCACCTCCATCACTTCTGAAATGACTCTCTCCTATCATGGAGCTGTCTTGGCACCAGTCAGACTTCTTTCATATGGAACTAGACCAGAAGGGTAGTCCAAAATCACTCCTAATGCATTTCAGCAACTAATGGACATGCAGTACATTAAACTAGAGCAGAGCTAAGCCAAAGTGAATCTCCTCTTAAATGCACAGAGTTGATTCCAACCTCTGCTCCCACTGGGTTACTTGCTACTTGCCAATGTAGGTGTGGCATCACTGACCTCAGCTTCTGATCTCCTCTTGGTATAACATGCACACCTAGGGTCACACTGATTGCTCTTCAGCCTCCCTGGGCAACAAAAACCTCTGTGTACGTTCCCTTCCTGCAAGGCTTTGACTTCAAACAACTGCACCACTACAGCAACTCCAGTATTACCAAAGTCATGAGGACAGCTACTTTTAAAGAAAAGTAATGCTGAGTTAGGAGTCTACACAGGAAACAGGAGGGGTGGCACAGTTTTTTCCCCTGCTTCTTGGCCTCTTTGTGATTCTTAGTTTGCAAGCTAAAACATATCCCAGCAACATCTCAGTCTAGCTTTGTTTGTTGGAGAAGAAACATCCCACTGGGAGGACTATGACAAGGAGGTCCCAGAAAGAAAACAAACATTTTGCTGGGTCTCTTCCAAAGTTCTCTGTCCTCAGAGCTATGCATTCCCAAAGATGCCAGAAACTTAAATAAACAAGATGGAACATGACACATCCTAGAAGGAAGGGAGGAGTGTGTGTGCACACTGTCTTTTACCTGTGTTTCTCCAAGCTTAGGCTGTGGCTCACCAAGTTCCAGAATCCCAGAGACTGGCCAGTTAAGGAAGATAGCGTTGATTCTCCCTTCTTCAGGGCTGAAAGTGTACCTGGTTGGAAATGGGGACCAAAAAAGCCATGTAAATTTTTACCTTGTAAATTTTTAGAAGTGATACATGAGTGCTTTCGAGACTGGAAAAACGGATTAGAAAAGTCAGGATTAATTCTGACACATAACCACCTTGTCAGATGAATTATGCCTTTTAATAATGTACTGTTCCTTGAATATTTGTTTCAACAAACTAGAGGTAATGAAAACTATTAAAGAACTGAATTCAGAAGTAAACATCTGTAGTAACTTTAGTACAACTCAGCCGTATAGGAAGGAGATACTTGCAGGATGGGGAATCAGTAGATAATTGTAGGTTATATTCAGAAAAACATGGTAATTCCCATTTATACACTAACATGCAGACTAAAAGAATTTTAAAATAGTATGAGAGACAGAGTTTCCACCTTGCGTAGCTAGTTTTTAAAAATATTATTTTCATCAGTATGCCATCTGAAATCTTGTGGCATACCCCTGAAACACTCCTCCGTCCTTCATTTAGTTACAATTTTTTATTGCTCTTGAAAGGGATTTTACTAAACAGTCAACAGCTCAGCATCTCCAGGTTAAAGCCAGATGGCCAAATCTTACCAGGAAAAGGAGTAAAAACACTCACTGAGACAAGAGGGTCAAGACCAAAGCCCTGATGGATCATGAAGGTGTTAGAAAAGCTAAAAATAACAAGGGCAGAGGGGAGGCCAGAGACTGGCTGCATTGAGTGACCAAATAATTGCTATTATCTTCCCACTTTCTTTCTAAACATCAAGTGATACTGAGTATTCCTTTTTTCAGCCAAACACTTTGTAGCAATCTTGTATTTTCAGATTTTTTTTTCATTTCTGTTGCCCACTAGACGCAAACAGAATTACCAAACAGATTAGCCTACACCAAGAAGCAAAAGATCACCAAAGAAATGCTTGCAGCTTTCCTTTCAGCCTCAGCATCATCCCAAAACTAGTCTCTACCTACAGCTTTATACACATTTTAGATGCAGTTACTTACACTACCAAAGGCATTAATTCCTTCACCACATACAAACCAGATGGTGATTTCTGTAGCATCAAGACATTAGGGATTTCAAAGCTTCACATAAGATTGGTGCTGCTTTCCAGAGCCTGCATTTTGGTTCAGCAGACTTACCAGACTCCAGGTGTGACTGTGTCGTTCTGTGCTCTCCATGGTTTTGTTCCATAGATGGCCTCTCCGTTGACCTTCAGCCAAGCTCCCACCTGCCTCAGGCGCTCCTCAAACACAACAGCGATGCGACCATCATGAGTGGGCCCAATATTCATCAGGAGATTTCCTCCACAAGACACCGTTTCTGCAAGTTGCTGAAGTGTTTTAAACACACAGAGCATATGGTTATGAGTAATGAAATCACATATTTGAAGTACTTTCTGAAGTCTGCTGTACTGCTTCAGAATGATGAACCAAATGAGTTATGCTACTGCCTCATGCTGAGACTTTGGTGTTCATCCCAAAAGTTAATACAAAATTTAAGCTCCCATAAAACAAAGCTCTGTTGTCAATTTTTACATTTGAAAACAGCCCCAAATACCTTCTTGCATCAATATGTCTGCCTGAATCTACATTAGAATCAGATCCCACAACTCTTTATCATTTCAACTTCTGCAGGAATGTCATGAGGATTTTACCAATAGGACAGATGATTTCTCTGCACCAGAGTAGAATAAGACAAATAGTTGCTACTTCATCTTTACTGAATCTTCGAAATGCAAGTTCCTCCTTCCTCCTGTTTGATGCTTTTCCTGTTTTACAGAAACATCTGTAAAACAAAAGGAAGCCTCCTACAAAGTCTATAAAATTTGTGTTCACATCCACACTGCCCTCCATAGATCACAGACTGAGATGCAGAAGTCTGAGAAACTGACAGCTGGAGACAAGCTGCTGAACTAATTCAAACCTTCTGCCTCTGAAAAGAGGTTACTTCAAATTGAAATTGTCTTTTGCAAGGACAGCACTAGAAACAGATTTGGATTAAGCAACAATAACAATCAATCTTTCCCTAGCTAGCTGAATTTTGCAATTAAATGCATTATTCTGAAAGACTGATCAGTCTTCCTTTCATTCAGGTTTCCTAAGCTTCAAATCTTTTTTAATACCTCAGACAAGTCAGGGAATCAGCGTTCTAAAACCACCAGTTGTCTGCTTCTGGTAGTGTTTGCCTCTATGTTTGCAAGGAAAAATTCTCGCTACAAAGTAAAACTACTACTGAGTTACAAACTGTTTCTACCTGTAAAGGGGAAAAGATGTAGCCTTCCAGCAGGAGTTCCTGAACGGGAGCTATGAAACTGCACCTGTTTGCATCTCATCAGCTTGCATATGCAGTTACCAGAGAAACTTAGTAGAAAAGGTAAGGATGAGACTGTTCAGATCAGTCCTTGGCCAGTTACTCAAAGGGGAAATGGCTTCTAAGAAACTGACTGAATTTTTGCTAGAAATTCATTCTATAGAAACAGAGAAAGAGTAAGAATTACATGGATATTCCATCCTGCCAGCGTTAGGCTGGAAATTAACAAAGTGATTTATTATTTCACAGATTTACTATTGAATTAAAATCACCTTATTCATAAAAACAGATACATAATCAAGCTGCTAAACAGCACAGCACAGCAATCAGGAGAGAGAATGGGGAGTGGCAGGCGCCCCGGTGTCCCACGGTACCTTCACCAAGTCCTCGATGGCGAGGTAGTCGGGGAGCCGCGCGTCCCTGCGGTAGCCCCAGGAGCTGCGGTCGATGGTCATGCAGTTCTCCCACTTGTGGGGCAGGAGGTGCCCCGGGTTGTAGCGGTCACTGCACGTGTAGAAGCCGCCATGGGCACAGATGCTGCCAGCTCCCCAGCGGTCATTGGTCACTACTGTGTCCCGGACTGGGCTGGGAACAGAGGAGTTTTATTATTTTTGTTCTATAAAACGCGGTCACAGCCAGCCTTCCCACACACACATCCCTCCCAGGAGCTAACATTTTGGATGACTTCTGTACTATTAATTTATTACAATAAGATTAAGTACAATGTCAGGAATTCTACTCTCATGCTTTGCTAATAAAAGGTCCAGATCAGAATTTCTTAGGGAAATAAGCTCCAGACTTTTAGAGGAGCTCTGCCAGAAATCACTCTGCACTTCATATCCACTGCCAGATGTTCGGTCTGTGATGATAACAATGTTCCCATATTCTCAAATTATCCTGCTATCCTGTGTTTCTGTGCAACAGCAAATACTTAGGGAAGACTATGATTAAGCAGAATAGCCAATACCATCTTAAATGATTAATTTGTAAATGTGTTTTAAAAATACAAATCAGTCTTTTTCTAAAGCCAGCTTTGATAGTTCTAGGGAAGATCTGGATTCTGTACTTCAGGAGAATTAATATTTTGTTAAGTCCTCTGAATTAGAGGTAGTAGGTTCCACAAAACAGACAGAAAATTAAACAACCTAGACAGAGCAGAATTTCAGATAAGGAGCTAAACTAGCATCATTATGTACCTGTCATTATACAGCCAAGCCAAGAAACCAGTGCTGTTCCAGTAAGAATCTGGAGCATTTCCATCTCCATCAGACCAAATTATTTCTGGCTGGTACTTAGTCACAATTTCATAGAGTTCTGGTAATGATTTACTGGTTGGAAACTTTCTTGTCTTAAAGGCATTGGTGGCATCCTCAAGGAAGAGAGGATTGAACCATTCAAACAGGGAATGGTATAACCCAAAATGCAAGTCAGTCCTGTTTCTAACAGATGTTGCTAGTTCAGCAACAAGATCTCGCTTTGGTCCCACATCAACAGCATTCCAGTTCCAAGAATACTTGGACCCCCACAAAGTAAAGCCTAAAAAGAGAAAAATTAGAGGGTAAGAAAGAAAAGAAGAAGAGAGGACATTACAGTTCTTCTTTCTGGAAAATGGTTGGAAGTGCTGCAAAAAATAAAATAATAAAAATTATATATGTAATAATATTGTTGTCATGGTATAAAGTGTGCCTATAAGCGCTTTATGCACAATGGTGGTAGTCTGAACATCAGAACACCATGTGCTTTTTTAATACACACACATATACATTTCTATTTTCCAGTTCTGTACTGCTTAGGATAATTACTCCTCTTTAATTATTCAGTCTATTCATATGTCCCAATTAAATTAACTAAATGACTTTTAAGGCCCCTTCCAACACAAGGCATTCTCTAACTCTACAACTCCAAAATTAACCAAAAATACAGCAGCTTTTGAGTCATCTACATCAAATGTGAACTGTAAATACACAATCAGCAAGTGGAAGATAGAATTGTTTCTCAGCTGCAGAAAGCTCAAGCTATCATTTGCATTCAAAGACTATTCTCTTCTTTTCTGTTTCCATTTTATGCAAATGTTCACTTTTTGCTTGACTTCATATTTGTAACAGCTCAATCAACTACTCTGTACATGTATAAGGAGAGGGCAAAAACTCCTGAAACAGCTTTTAAAACATCAGTCTTAAATATCAGGAGGGATTTGACCTTTCAGACATCCACCAGTCCAGCACAAGCACTTACAAATACTACTGCACTGCAGACTCAGACCACTGCCAGAGGAGCTCCACTCTCACCTTCTAACCCCTTTATACTCACTGTCTAATAAATAGTGCTATTTTTGTGAACTGAATACATGCAATTGTACTGACTAAACAGCCTAAAAATTCATGCACGAGGCTATTGGACAGACTAAATGAATCCTGGTTCTTTTAAAGTCACTGGGAATTTCACCACAAGTATCATCAAGATCAAGAATTATGTGTCAGAGCTGAGATTACAACTGACACATCACAAGTTGCCAGCCTTGAACCCACATCTTACAAAGACCAACAGCATTTATTAGATGTATTGTAGTATATCTTAATATTTTATACTCTCTTTGCTACTGTATTTCCTTCCAGAAGCTTTCTTTTTATTTACTTTTCTCTGCAAAGCGTCTTACAATTACAGTGCTAAAAACCTGTGCCTGTAAAGCTATGGATCTGGTTCAAGGTTTTGGCTTCTGTGCACCACATCCGGAAGAGCTATACCTTCCTAAATCTGAGGTTGACTCCTGGAACATGCTCCTAAATTCCTTGGAGAAACCAAGGGAGTTTGTTAACTGCCTGCTCACAGCAACTCCCCAAATGTTAAACTGTGCAGAATTCACTTATGGCTCCTTCAGCAACAAGTTGCACAGAAATAACAAATAAATTATGGTCACTGCAGGAAGCTCAGCTGCCACCATCACTTAGGCTGTCTTACCTACAGCAAGAGAACAGTGGCACAATCTATTGCTCCTCCTATGCAAACTCCATGGTCATAGCTTTTGTATAAGAGTCAGAAAAACACCTGCACGTTTCTTGGGTGGTTTTTGTTTCCTCTTTGGCTGTCATGGGGCAGGTAAGCCTGCCTGGCTTTCTCTATGTCTCTTAGAAGGCAGGAAAGCCATCTGCTTTTTTCATCTGCTGACAGAAGTGCAGCAATTACTAACATTCAGAAAGCTTCCACTTACCCTCATGATGTTTTGAAGTTAAGACAACACACTTTGCCCCTGAAGCCTTCAGAATATCTGCCCACTGGTTGGCATCAAAGAATTCTGCTGTAAATAGAGGACCAAAATCTTCATAGCTGAAACCAGGTGGGTAATTTGTGTCCATAAATTTCACATAGGGTTCTCTCTTTTCCTTCTGCCAGTACCACCTACAAAATACAGAACAAATCATGTCTGCTGATGTATTTTTAGATAAAGAAAAGAGAATTGAAATCATCAGCTCCTATTTAACACTGAGAGGCATTGGAGCTATATGACACTGGCAATACGACAAAATTGCTCCAGGAGAGTATTGATTAGCAAAGATTTCCTTTTTTCTGTCTTATTCGTCCATGTTCTACATCTTTGCACTTCACTTTGGAAAGGTCTCAGGATTTCATTTGAAGCAATGAAAAAAGCAGCTACACTTTGAGAATGGAAAAATTAGAGTCTTGGTCAATACTCAAATTTCAAAACTGTACTAGAGATCACAGACAGTCTGTGTAAGCAGCTCAGGTGATAAGAGAAATGCTTTTCTCCTGGACTTGCATGATTCACCTCCTCAAGTCTCACAGCTCAGCCATCAGGCATCTCTGGTCTGCCCTGACATTGCAATCCCTGCCACCCATGGCAAACAAACATGGGGAATCATCAGCTTTACCTCTCTGACACTCCCGAGTCCTCTACACAACTGCAGCTGAGTGACCCAATGTGCACAGGCCCAGGGTCAGAGAGAGCTGTGACCAGGTCACTGCAGCCTCTGCACACCTGAGGCTTGCAAGCAAAGGCATCCTGCTAGAAGAAGGCATGTCCTCCAACCAAAACTTACAAATGCACCTCTGCCACCTTTCTATGAAGAAAACCAAGCAGCAAAAATCCTCTTGTCAAGTTTAGGCATATATGAAAACAGATTGTAAGTGAAGGAATAAAACAGGCCAGAATTTGAATATTTGAAACTAGTTTCTCTCTCCTGTCCTGAGCTGGACTCTGACCTCAGTTCTCTAAGACCAGAGTGTGAATATTGTTGTAACCTTCCCAAAAACACTTCAGGATAAACCAACACAATCTCTGGCAGCCAACAGGGAAAAAAACATAGAAGAAAGAGGCTGAGACAGCTTTCCTCATTCAAAGAGCCAGGGGCAGAGGAAACAATAATAAAGCAAAATAAACAATTTTTTAAAATAAAAACAAACAACCTCTCCTCTGATTTCAAAGTAATTTCTTAAAAAGTAACAACCTTTCTTCTCTCCCATAGTCACATGGTTTGCTAACATGAACATTTCCATGCTGACACGATTAGATTCCAGAAGCATCCTTACCAAGGCTGTGGATGGAAGGTACACAGGAGGGGTGATAATAGTTTATGACCTTCCATTTGAAGCTGCTAATAAAGGACCTCAGCCATCTGACCACACATGCTGTCAGAAGGCCCTGAAGCAGCTCTATACCCACACCTGCCATGGGATAGGATATTACAGGAATATAAAAAGCAATTAGAGTTTTGGGGTCAAAAACCAAATGCTCGATCCTGAGTCTGTATACCACTATCACAGTACAGCACTGAGTGAGGCTTGAACTCAAACCTAGTTCTCTCCTACACCTCTAAAAGTAATTTATTAGCAAATGTAGTTTCCATTAAAAACCTGCTGAAATGCTTGAACTTAATTCTGAAAAGAACAGGTGTCAGAAAGCATTGGTTTGATTAGATACATGTTGGTTTGTTTTGCAAATACTGCAATTATGATTCACCATAGCTCTGCCACAAAGCTACTCTTATTTTCATATTGTAAATAATTATGTGTCCCATTTGAAGTCTCACAAGCACTTGGTAGAGCATGGAAAGGTGACAGCAAAACATGTTTACAGCCAAAGGGCCTGAACCAGGGAACACTCACAGAACAAAGATTTCATTGAGCCTCTGAATTAAAATTACCTGAAAGATGAGAGCTTTAGGTTCTCTTAAGTGCAAAGCACACTTGAATAATAGTGACAACAGTAAAAAAAGAGAAAAAACACAAAATATGCACAAGAAAACAGCAAGGCTGCTTGCCAAGTAAGGGCAGCCATGGGCTCCTGCGCTCCCCACAGTGCCCCAACAGCTGCACAAGGCTGCTCCAGAGGCTGGGAGATCCCAAACGCCTGTTCTCACAAGGGACAATCCCTTCATGCATCCCTTCATGGTGGTCCTGGAGAGGTCTCTCGGCCATTCTCTCGACCAACCACCTGTGTCACCAACACTGCTGTGCTGCAAAGCACTTCTCTCAGCTCTACCAGCCCTTTGCTTAATTTAGTCACTTCAGCCAAGGTATTCGGGAGTTTTGGGGCTGGGCAGACAGGTGCTCACACACACCAGAAGCACTTTAAACTCCACTTCCTCTACAAACAGCGCCATGGAGTCCGTGCCCTCGGGTGGGCACAGAGCCCTTCCCACACACCTGAGCCCCACGGTCAGCCTGCAGAGGGGCTCCGACCCAAACCACGGCTGTACGGGGGGCCACCACACCATCCCCGCCTGCCCCGAGCGCTGCTTGCCAAGCGGAGCCCTCGGGCCGCAGCCGTGCCGGCGCGACCACAGCGCTCTGCTTGCCGCTCACCAGAACCACTCGCTGCCGAAGCTGGGCACCGAGAACACGCCCCAGTGGATGAAGACACCGAACTTCGCCTCATCAAACCAGGCGGGCAGCGGCCGGGTGTCCAGCGAGCCCCAGGTGGGCTCGTAGCGGGGCCGGGCCTGCAGGAGTGCGGGCAGCGCCAGCCCCAGCAGCGCCAGCGCGGCGCGGCCGCCCGGGCCCGACATGGCGGTGGCGGGGCTGCTGCCGGACACGGCTCCGCGGGCCGCCGGACCGGGCTGGGCCAGGCCGGGCAAGGGAAGGGAAAACGGGGGCACGGGCGGGGCGGGCTCGGGCTGTCCCCACCCCGCCGAACCCGCCGGGCTCCGGCTCTGCCTCTGGCGGCGCCCGGCCGGCACCGCCGCCCCTGAGCGCCTCCCCCGCCCCGCCGGCCGCCCTGGGCTCGTCCCCATCGGTGCCAGTCCATCTGGCTGCTCGGCCACGAACTGCCCCCTGGATTTTAAAGATTTTAAGAAAATGAAGTAACTGTCTGAGGCCTTGGCCGACGTCCCGCCCTGCTTTCCCCCGCCCCGGGCCCCGCCGGCTCCTCCCCCGGCCGCCCCATCAGCCCCGCCCGGAGCGGATCTGCTGGATCTACAGCCGGACCGGGCCTGAGCCTTGGATCTGCAGCGCTCCGCTCCAGAGGTGGCCTCGGCAGCCTGCTGGCTTTGTCCCTCCGCCTGCTTCCCACCACAGGCTCAGCTTCCCTCGCCCTCCCAAGTGGGACCCGGTGTAACATCGCTCTGCAGCTCCTTCCAGCCGGCTTGTACGCGGAGGCTTCCCGGGCAGAGAGGTGGCCCAAAGCCTCTCAAGGAAACATTTCTCCCTTCGATCATTAGAATGGCCTGTGCGGAAGCTGCCTCAAGTCAGTATATGGCACTTGGCGTTTGTATTGCGAATCACGGGTGGCAGACACATGCTTTAAAAGATACATCTTTCAGCAATTTGTTGCCTGAGCTGGTGGCTCTCCAGTCTTTCCTTATTCCCGAATTTTGTGTTTTTACTTCAGTCCCAGCTGCCATAGGTCAGCCTTTGTGAAAAAATTTGGTTTTTTCAGCAAATACTAGCTTCCCATAATCTTCACCACAAATGGAAATTTCTTTGGCAATCTCATCAGAGCAGTTGAAAATGAATGAGCAGGCAACTGAATTAATCTCTCTCCAACTTGGGAGGATGTATGCTTTACTGCTGTTCTATGGAAATAGAGCTTCAATTTCCAGAGCCATTAACCACAGCTGTTATGTCTAATTCAAAAAATATTTAAAAGGCTGTGAAAACAAGATGTACATGATTTTGTAATATTTTCATTTATATACCTTGATTAATATAATAAGTTACAGACAGATAAAAAAACATTGTGATTTCCAGCACATTATTTTTTCTGACTGACTGTTCACATTACTCTGATTTACCAAAGCACTCTGATATTACATCAGGAGCCTCTTCATATCTCTTTTACATTCACCATTGACCTACTTTATCTCTTCTTTTTCCTTCACCCCTTTAGGTGTCACTTTGCTTCTCAAAAGGAATCTTTAGATGCCTTCGACCTCTTGCTATGGTATCCTTTCTAGTTTATCTTTCATTTTCTTCATGTTCTCCTTCTTGATCACAACAAAGGACTGCAGACACTGAGCAGCTCCTTAATGTGGAAGTTTTGAAGCATACATTCTGTACAGCATGACGAAGTTACAATTGCTCTGTAGCTCAAAATATTTGGAAGAAAAAATTATTTTTAAAAAAGTCAGGGTCTGACCCAAAGCTCACTGTTCTTTGGAGACTTTGGAGACGTTTGGAGCAGGGATTGTGTATTTCAATAACAAACTTGAGCCCACCTCTTAAATAAATAAATACATACATACATACATACATGCATGCATACATACATACATACATACATTTTTAAAAGAGGGGAAAATAAAAGTGGCAAACATTTTAGTAAATAGCAGTGATGAGTACACTTCTGATTAAGGCATAAACAGGTCCAGAAAATGTCTCCAGCCCATACATGGCCAGGTACTGAAACCTCTGGTGGGGAAAAAGATCCTTGGTTTATGATCACATTTGTAATGATGCAAGCTGCAAAGGGTAAATAATAAAAATAGCACATTGTCAGATTTTGTGAATTACACAGGGCTGGTGTGTGCAGCTGCAAAAAGCTCTCTAAGCATGGGTACAACGTTCCTGCCTGTGTGATTATGGAGCCTCTGGGCCCCATGAGAGGCGCTGTAAGCATGGAGCTCATGCCCTGCCTTGCCAGAAGCCCCTGCTTCTCCCTCTCACAGCACAGTCCCGCTGGGAAAGCTCTTCGGCTGGAGAAGGAGCAGGCTGGTCTGTCAGCAGAGGGAAGAAGGAGAGGAAATAATGAAGGCAATTCCCTGAGAGAAGCTGAGCAGAAAAGACCTCTTGACCTGACTAATGGCTGACATACGAGACTCCTGTACTGGATCAATTGCTTCGACAAATGCAGAGGGTGATTGCTGGGAAGATCACAAAGCCCCTGTGCCTAGGGAGCTGCACGGACTCGGCATTGAGACGAACGCACTTGCTTCCCTGTGTGAAAGCAGAAAACAGAAACTTAATTTCGCGTGTAGAGGTTTCAGACTTGATAGGTTTTGATTCAGATCTGGAGAGTCGTAGTTGTTAAAATGCAGCCTGAATGCAACTTTAATGCAACCTGAATGCAACTTTCACACTGGATAACTAATAATGCAACTCTGGATGCATTAAAAAATATAGGGTGCAGTCTTTTCTGTCTTTGACATTGTGGCTGCACGGCAGCGAGGATTTTCTTCATGGTAGAATGTAAGATGACTTGCCAATAAGAAGCTGTGTGGACATTAAATTCCCTTTTAAATATGCATCTTGTTGTAAAAGGGTTTCTGTAAAACATCAGGAAACGAAAACATGAAGCTTGATTTTGCTTCTGCCTAGGTCTGTGTGACTCATCTAAAGACAGGAGACTACCTTCCTGCCGAAGTTAGTTAAGTCTTACATGCAACCCAATCCTTCAGAAAGATGGGGAGGGAGGTGATGGGGGGTGGGGGGAGGATATTTGACTCGTCTCCCTCGCGGTTCTTCTGCAGGGATGCGGTGCCTTGTGCAACCTTCCGGCTTTGCGGGGGAGAGGGCACCCTGTTACACAAAACAGAAGTGGTGGTGTGGGTGGCTTGGCTCTTTTTAACTGATTCTCTTTTCTTTTTTTTTCTTTTTCCCCCGAGAGATGACAATGGCGGGAGCATGAAGACACCCCGGGGGATGGGTGCATCCGCGTACTCAACCTCCCACTTTGCTTTGGTCCTGTGCAAACATAAAATTTATGTTCCCAGAGACCCAAAATCGCCGCCGGCTGCCCGGCAGGGCGGTCGGAGGAGAGGGGCGGCTCTTCCTCTGCAAACTTTCCCTGTCCCCTCCCTCGCCGCCTCTCTCCCTCCTCTTCTCTCCTCCCTGCCCTTCTCGGCTCCCCGTCGACGATGGCTGAGAGGCCAGGGAGCAGCGGGATAGCACCGCTGCCCGTCTGGTCCTTGCCTGGTCCCCGCGGCCGCTCCCAAAGCGACATCTCCTCCTTCTCCTCCTCCCGGAGGACCTGCCTGCTGCGGTCCAACGTGGGCGGCTCAGGTAAGGAGGAGGGAGGGAAGGGTCCTTGTGTCCGAGACCTCGGAGCCGAGCTGAATTTGGGAATTTGGGAAAAGACATCCTCGCCGGTACCCTGTCCTGTTCTCCCAGACCTAGGACTTGTCTTCTCTCGGTGGCCAGAGGTGTGGATTTCTGGGGTGCATAGTGCTTGACCTTCTCCTTAATAAGATGTTTGGAGAGTTCCAGGCTTTTTATACCCATGTTCATACAAATGAATGAATGAATCCTGGTAGCATCGTGGCTATGCACCCATTTGCCAAAGCATCTAACTGCAAGGGCAGAAGAGTCCCAGGAAAGTTTCAGGGTGTATTTCCAGGACATCAAAATTCCTCATTTTGCTGCTTCACACATTACATTTCAACTGCATGTCAGAATTTTACCTTGTGCCTTTGTATCTGCTTCGGGATTTTAATAGGTGAGAAAAAACGTGTGAGTCAGAATCCCACCATCTTCCTTCAGGAGTCAGTCCCTGCAAGTGCACACAGGATGATTGGGGGTGGGGGCTGGTCCTTTGGGACAGAGTAGACTTCCTGCAGGATTTGAAGAAGCTTTACTGTATAAAATGAGAAGAAGTGAGGGTCCTAATTTACAGTGCAAATACTTGAAAGTCACCAAAGTTGCTGGGCTGTGCTTTACTCAGTCTGTTTCCTGAGGTAGGACACTAAGGAAAATGAAATTCTGGTCTCCGTAGGGCTGTGCACATTTTGAAAATGTGTGCCTGCCCAGTTGCTAATCAGCCCTGCTCTGTTGACTAGAAGAAGTCTGTAGGCACATACACCCTGGCGATGTTGGTATTTCAGAAGCACTCACTACTGCACAGAGGTATCCATGAAACACCACCAGGAAAGCTCCAGAGTGCACTGAGGGATCTCCTCTGCTGCAGCACAAGACAGTGCAGTGCATGGTTGGGTCTGCAATGGACCAGAGTGTTCTCTTATGTTTGTCCCTCAGGGAATCTTAAGATGAAGCAGAACATTTGCTTGGGGAAGATCAAGTATGCAGCTACGCCCGCCTGATGAGGAGAGAGGGAATGAAAGCTTGCTTACTCACATAGGACCAAATAGATTCGGCTTATGGGGCCAGAGGCTACTAACAAAAACAACTCTGCCATTTTCTGTATAATTTTCTGTTCTACCTTTTTGTGTGTCTACTTAAAAGTTATGATGAACGAGATTTGAGACAGGAAGGCAGGAGGAGGTTCTAGTTCTTCAGAAAGGACAGCTTTTAGGTGTAAGGAGTATTTCAGCACTGCCTGGGGACTGCTGCTTGAAGAATGCCGTGTGACTGGATGTGTACATCCCTGGATCCAGAGAGATCTCCACAGAGGGATCGCCACAGAGGCTGACAAGATTGAGACCGTATCAGTGTAGATATGTTATTATTTGTACTTTCTTACACAAGACATTTTAGGATCTCTGTTTCCTGACTTGATTTTTTATTTTAAATTTGAGGATGTGCTTCCTGCCACTAAGGAACAAGTGATGCTTTCTTTGCTGTTTTTTGTTGGTTGTGTTTTGTTTGGTGGTTTTGGTTTGTTGTGGTTTTTGGTTTTGTTTGTTTGTTTGTTTTTGTTTGTGTTTTTGGTTTGTTTTTGTCTTTTGTCATATTTTCTTTAATTCTGTATTTTCTCCCTTGCTGCTTCCTGTATCTTTTTTCCAGCTGCTCGACACAACAAAAACACTTACATATGGCCACACAACTGTTGATTTTGTCTTCAAAAAGGAAAGTATGCATTAAAGATGCAAAGCTGTTTAATTTTTAATATGGTGGTTAGAGAATTGGTTTTATACTGAGGTGCCATTAAAATAACCTGATTTTTCATTCCCCTACTAACCTGGAGAACAATTGTAATGGGGAAAGAAATGTGAAGAAACAATGAGTCATTATTTTTGCTTCTACCTTTTTCTCTAGCCATACCATTTGATTAAAGTAGGTGACTCATTTGCATAAGATGTTACGTGTGCTCCAACAGCTGCGTGTATAGAAGAACAATTTGCATTTTAAATAACCTGCAAAATGTTTGCTTTGTGCCTGTTCCTGAGACTGAGTCACTTGCAACTGCTGGCAGCTCCTATTGCATGTTTGTTTCCATTTTCTAGAACCTGACATGCGTTGTGCTGAGAAGATGTTGTCTCCTCACACTCCTTCAGTGATGGGTTGGTACCCCTGTGGAGGTTCACACTGTCATTTATTTTACCACCTTCTGATCCACCACTCTCAATGCAGGATCTATGAAAAGGCAGTATTTTTAGAGACCCTTCTAGGTAGGGGAAATATAATAGCTTTTTTTTTGGCAGTGGTCCATAAAATGCATCTGTTTTTATTCTAGGTCAGTACTGCATGTATCTTGATAGTGCAGTGAGTATGGACAGGTGGTCCCAATGTTTATGTTGTCTGAGCTTTCTTACCCCCACGCCTTCTTCTGCTGTTCTTACACACTGACAGAAGAAACTCACCCGTATCCCTTTACAGCATCTCACTTCATTAGCTGCCATTCAGTATGTGAGGACAATATATTTTCAGGAGTTTCTTCTTAAAGATGATCTTTTATTTTAGTGCTAGTGGTAGAAGTTAACTTCATTTCTCGTCCTGGGCTATCACCTCCTCCACTGTTTTGTCAGGCCTTTTTATTTGTGGTAAGCCCCTAGGAGGAACAAAGTGATACTCATCATGAGTATGGGTGGCATGATCTAGAATTTTGATTTAAACCTGAAAAAGTGTAATGTCAGCAAAATTCAAGGTCTCTGTGGCAGCACAGCTTGTGCATCACTTCAGCACTGTGGCATGCCCCAGCTGACAACTGGCTGGTTTCTCAGACCGTCTGAAGGAGATGGGTGAAGAAAAACATACTCTTCTAAAATTTCAGGCCAACACCAGAGCCACTTGCAGAAAGCTGCTTGAATTACATACCTTTAAGCAGTCTTCCATGTTTGGTGACTAGATATATAAACCCACCTTGAAGGTGGATCAAGTTAGTTGAGTTTCTTAATGTGTCCAACACAGATGGGGACTGAACTGAAAGACCCTGTTCGAATGCTTTCCCAGAACTCATCCAAACCCTAGATTTGGTGGCTGTGGAGCTGAAGGCAGCTCTCAGCATGAGCTGTGGGTCCTGGGTTGCAGGGTGGAAGAGGTGCTGTTTCACATGAAGAGTGGCAGTGGCTCCTTTAGTGACAACCCTCAGGCACCAATCTCTGCGGCTGCAGTGCCGGCTCCTTATCTGCATGTCCATGCAGACAGTTCGCAGTTTGCTCTCTTTTTAGTGTTGTGGGTTTTGTTGTGCAGCCTTGCACTTTGTTCCGAAGGCGGTGAAGTCTGTGGTGAGGTGCCTCTTGGTGAAAAGGGAACCTTACTGCTCAGATCAGAAGTCAGAAAACCACCCACCTCTCTGCTCTGGGATTGACATTCTCGTATTGTTGCAGTTCCTCTTGAGCTCTTGCTCTTTGGCAGCAAGAAGTTTCAGATAATTTGTTCCATTCGTAAGACGTGCACCTTTCAGGTGGAGAGGTGAGCTTGTCACGCATCTTTCCATTCTTTTCATGGGGTTTTTGAGCCCTTCTGACAACAGACAAAAAAACCTACGTAAGAATTCAGACAGCAATTCATCAGTACCTCAGACTACAGCCCAGATGCTGGGTTACAGAAGAAAAAGCCTGAGTGCAAATGGCAGTCCTGTCTCAAAACTTGTACATCCCAGTGATTTGGGATATTTTTGTAGGTTAATTTATTCAAAATTATAATAACTGTAATCTATGATGCCATCTGCTGCTGCCGACTCCAAAGTAGAGTGGGTGAAAAGATTGCTTAAAATCCTCCAGTTAAGTGAAGAACTGGGGAAGCTTTCTTGTAGTGATCAGAGCATCAAAGTGGCTCATGCTATATGAGATGAAAACTGACAGTTTATGGACTTATTTAAGCTTTTCATGATTAGAGCACCCCACTTTGCAAACTTGACAAATGTCAGATTCTCTTTTTATTGAACAAATTCTCTGGTTGATGCAAAGGACACATTTTTGACAGCTGAAGATATTTGAGAATCTAGAAAGGGTGAAACCCAGAATATGCTCTAGACATTGACCTGATTATCTGGGAGCATGGAATCTAGGGGAAAAGGTAAATTTTGGGTGAGTAGATAGGTAGCTGTTAATGTGTGCCTGTATTTCGCTCTGCACTTGTACTCATATTTCCCCAAACGGCTACAGATTCCAGTTTCCATATATTCAAAGCAAGAGTCTTACCGAGCTCTCTGGGAGTTAGAAAAATGTTGTTTTTCAGTCCTAAGATGGGGTTGATGAGGGAGAATATTCATGTTGTGGGAGAACACCATAAATAAAGCAGCTGATTTTGGTACATTTTATGAAAATATGTGAGTTATGGGAAAACATGATTGTCCATCATATGAAGCAGGATTTGTTTGCAACACAAATTGAAGTACAGAATTTTGCAAGAAGGTCAAGGCAGACAGTTTTTGGTAGAAATCTATAGTAGAAGTTAAGACAAATAATAATTTGGGGGAATTTAGAAATTCGACTCAGCATGACTAGGCCGTTTCCAAGAGTTCGTGCATCCTAAGTTCACATTAATATTTTTGCATCAATTTTAAAGTCTAAACTATCACGAAACTTATGCTTATATAATTGAAGCAGCTACTTTATAATAATCTATTTAGGTCATCATCTCGTAACATTAAATTCCATCCTGGTCAACCTTACATGTAACTTGTCATTTCAGAATGATGCTGAGGAAAATTTAGGAATTATTTGTTCTGCATACACTGGCAAAGTTTAAATCTGCCTGAAAAACAGTTCAATTTATAAAATAGAAGGGCATCTAGAGAAGAAGCATGTGTCAGAATATAGTCAGCCATTTCTAATGTGAGTTTATACCAAAATATACATAGAATAAGAACCTGCTTGTTTTATACTGCACTAAAAGACATTGTTCCCCACCAACTCTTGCAGAAAAACTGGAGTAGGTTCTTGTTATTAGCCCAGCCTGATTAAGCATGAAAGGGAAAACCCTGGGAATACCATGATTTACAAATATAAACCATGTGTTCCACATGCCATTTTCAACATGGCATAGTTTCTGAGGCAAAAGCTTTACAGTAATATATTCAGACTTGGGCTCAGGCTTAATTTTTTTTTTTTTACATGTGATGATAATCTTCATGGTTGGCTAAGTAGAAATTTAACTGCAAACAACTGCAGCATAGTATTTAATACATGTTTTGTGGCAGCTGGACCAGTAGCTGATGGTGAGATCTGCTCAGTGGTTTGCTGCTGAGTGTATTTTGGTTTCTCAAGGCCCTTTGGCATTTAGCACTTCCTGCTGCTCTGTGGCTCCTAGCAAGTAACCATTTAATATCAGACCACATGTCAAGTATGAAGGCTGAAAAAATGATTCAAAGAGTAGCTGAAGAAAAATTTTTCTTCTTCTCTTACTGTGAGCAAAAGAAGCTTTTGTTTTGATTTTGAAACCGGAATGTTTCATTAGCCAAACCCATCATTAGGATAAATAATTTATCTTTCTTCCCTGCCCCACTCCTGCATGTCCTTCTCTTTCTGTCATTGTTTCCTGAAAAAGCAGACAGCTTATGGTCAAAAGGCTGAGGAGAATTAGCAGGTTTTTTAAAGGTTCATGAAGAATTTGCATTTTTTAACTTATTTAGGCTTTTTGAAATCAGAATCTTTTCAGTGCCAGAAATCCTGTAAGATTTCAGCTTTCACTAACACCAGTATTAGTTATGTTTTTGAATTTTTACTCTCATTGAATATGTTTTATCAGAAAGCAAACATAGTTTAGTGATAACCTTTTCTTTTTCTTCCTTTTCCCCTAGCATTTTACCTAGCATGTTGCTAATTTTAACAAATACAAAAATCAGTTTTTCTCAGGTACAAACCAAGTGGCACAAAAGGAACAATATCCAGAAGAAAATAGAAAATCCTGACTTCATTCTGTGTTCATTCACTTCCCACTTTATCTTTGAAATTGTCAGTCTTAAACCCCACCACAACAAGAGGTACCCTTGCTCTTCATTCATGTGGAAAGCACTGTGATCTTCCTGAAATGCAAGCAGAGTTTTAGGCAGTCAATACTTCCCTTGAGGGTGAGCTGAGAAAACTTGTTCGCTATTGTGCGGTTTTGATGCAGAACTGGACTTCTAAGATGGTGTGTTGTATAAATTCTCTAAGTGCCTTTGATGTTGTCACAGTTTTGGGTTTTCAAAGAGTGAAATATTAGTAAATTTTTATCAGTGTCAACTATTTAGTGTAATGGGGTCAGAAGTGTTGGCCGTGCCTTAATACAGCCTGAAGTTGCAAAACCGCTGAGCTTTTGCTCTCAGGTGGAGGGAGCACCCACAGAGGAGCTAAAGAGCAGCTTAAACCACTGCATCCTTTGGTGATGAGACACTTTTCTACCCTCTCTCATTTCTCTCACGTTACTTACATGTTCCTGACACCATTGCCCTTCACATTTCTCACGCTTGGCTCTATTCAGAGAAATACAGGACCTAGCAGTGCAGGGCTGGGAGAGAAATGTGGAAGAGGAAGCATTCAACCACAGATGGTGGAACGGTGACCCTTCACACGAGATAAAATATTTAAAAAATTATTTTCAAAATAATTATAATATTTTTACTGTATTTTTTTTCAGACAATGTAGCATTTAACAGTTACTTGGAATAAAATATGCACTCTGTAGCTTGGCCCACATATTCTAACGTTTACACAAATTGTGGTGGCTCCCAGTTGGGGAATTTACCTAGTTGCACAGCACCAAACACTATTTCCCCTAGATGGATGCATCAGTCAGTAGCTCTGTTTTGGCATCTCTACCAGGTTGTTCCTATACAAACTATACTGGAAATGAGAATCTTTCTTCCTTTCACCTCCTGCTCAGTCTCTCACTCTCCTCTTCCCTACTAACTTCTTTTCTGCATTCTCCATAGCTTCCAGTTAATGTAACTTATATTGTGTTAATAGCCTACACATCATTTTTGGTGATCCTCTGTTGAGGTCTGGTTAGATACATGTGAGGTTGTTGTATCCTGCCCATTTGAGTCTAATGCAGTGAGATGTGAAGGGACAAGGACCTCCAATTAATGACATTAAGTTTATAAAATAATAATGCAATCGCCTGCAATTAATACTAACATCAAGTAAGTAAACAGCAAGTTTATTTTCTGTCTGTCACAGAGAGATAAATCAGAATTTGTACAGGCCAAGCAGAGGTTCCTTCAGTGTTAAGAATTCATTGGGAAAAGGTAAAAGATCTCCTAAAAATTCGAAAAGAAAGGGTTGCTGAGTGTTAGGAATGAAGAAGAAGTGCTTCAGAGCCTTTCTAAGATAAAGCTTGGCACAGTGGCAAAGATCAGGAAACATGAACTCTGGCATCATCCTTACTTTATCTAAAGTTATTAAATGAGCTTAAGTTTCTTTGAATACAGTTTTTCCTGATAAAATAATAGTTTTGTGAAAATCAACTTTTTATTCTTTCTGTAGAAACGATCCTGATTTCAGGCATATTTGTTAATTTTCAGGAGAAATATCTGACAAAAATTTGAAAATGGCAAATTATTGCTTTAAAAAATTAACTGAGGTTTCTGCAACTTTTCATCACACAGATATTTGGTGTAAGGGCTTTTTGCCTTCTGGTTTGGAGATCAGGAAGAGGAATTAAAGCTGCAGAGAATTGCCAGAATTTCCCCACCACAGAAATGTGGTTATTCTAAGGGATCCTGTCCATTGAATGTACACCCTCCCAAGGCAAGGGTAACCACTGCCAGATTCCTTTACAAATTATTGGATATCAAAAGGTACAAATGCTCTCTTGACAGAATAAGGATGTTGAATATATTGTAGAACCAGACTGTAAAAAACATGTTGAGCAAAGCTCTCCCTCCAGAGCATGTATGTTTGCTTTTCTTGGTTTTGGGGGTAGAATCACAGCTTTTAAGATGTATCTGTGACTAATACACACATTACTGAAGAAAATTACAGCCACTAAATAGAATGGGTACTGAGGTATTGTTTTGCATCATCTGCAAGCACAGTAAAGAGGGGTTGTGGTGCATTTGCAATTGAATGTGCCCTAATTGCAGGCCTTCTTTGTGCTCAAACACAGGCAGCTATATTTGAACTTTGTCAGTGAAAGGATAATTAGCAGTCATCTGCTTGCCACTTTCTAATTTAATTATTCTCTTGCCCAGTGTCAGGGCTGCCAGTAAATGTTAGTGGTTTAAACCACCAACGAAACTGTGACTTTTTTATCTGAAAAAAGATGAGTGATACCAAGGCGTAGCACAAAAAGGCAGAGTCTGCAAGGCGTAATTCTGATTTTTATATTGATTTAAAACAGTTTTGCAAGCTGAGAAGGGTGGGATTTGAAATATGTTATTTTGCTTGCACAGCCAGAGCCAGGGTAATTGATCAGGGACTAGTGGACATCCCAAACCACGACAAGAACTGCTCCAGCCCCAAGGATGAAGCATGGCAAAGCTGCCTTTGTTACTTAGGTTTATAGGTGCCTCTGCCTGTGTTTGAATAGACTCTCGACTCTATATCCTTAGGAGTGAGCCAAGAGAGAGAATTTCACCTCCCCAGGGGCATGGCATCTCTCTTCCAGCTCTCTGACTTTTGAGCCCTTAATATTTTTTTAAAAATCACGGTGCCTTCCTGTTACGCCTTCCTGAAAACAAAACTGAATGGCAAATTTCACATCATGTTTATTTTAGTGGATAGCAAATAAAAAAATGCCTGCCACCCAGCTATTTAAGTATTTGGAGACACATCTGCTATGAATTTTGCCTTTCTTGGGAAGTTGAGATAAACAATGGCTTTTGATCTACAAATAGCAAAAATCATTTTGGGGAAAGATTTCCAAAAAATGAGTGCAGTAATTTCCAGAGCTTTCTCATATTTAGCTGGTCATCTTGGGATTTGTCTAATGGGATCTTCCTATGGCAAACTGGTGAATGTGTGTGTGGTTTGTAGGTGATTTCAGCTCACTGGGCACGAGCAATGTTTATCACTGGACACACGGTAAATAGAGTATTGTACACTCCTGCATTTAGTGCTCTACCTGAAACAAGCTCTGAAAGCTACATCCTTGCAGTGCAGCACTTGCCAGACCCGGAGGGAAGGAGCAGGACGAGCAGTGAATGATTTCCTTTCAGCTACAGGGGCGGAAGACTTCAGGACTTCAGATGTGCTGCCTGTCCCTTTTTTGGCTCTGTTTCAAATAGCTGTCCTGACGATCACCAGACCCTGGAAGAAAGTTTCCCCTCCTTGCAATTTCCATGGAGATTTTTTTGTTTGTTTGTTTTGGGGATTTTTGGTTTGGTTTGGTTTTGGTGTGGGTTTTTTTTTTAATTTGTTTTGGGTTTTTTGCTTTTTTGGTTTTTGCCTTTCACTCAGTGCCTGATGTGGAGGCAGTGCCAGGAAGCTCCACAGGTTTGCCTCTCCTTGGGTGAGGGAAGATGGCAAAGATGTCACATGTCTCAAATAGCAAGGTAATTGCCTAACAGCAGCTAAGGCATTACTTTGAAATCGCTTTTAATTCAAGCTGGGTTAAGTAAAATGCAACCAAAGCACGTCTTTTTAAAGTTTCTAAAATAAGTCCGTTGCTGATCTTTTGAAAAGAGAAAGAAAACATCACAGTCAGAGTGAGTGCTGGCAAGATATCTGTAACCAGTCTGCTGAATTCAGGGGGAGAGCAATCCATCAGACCTTACTTTGGTGCCAGCAGTTTAAAGGTTTTCCATGCTTCTTTTCCTACATCTTCTATGAAGTTTGCAATAATATTGTGTGTTTCGGATGGCTTTGCATTTCACTAGAACTCTTGTAATTTATTGAAATTTGAAATTACATCTTGCTGGCAACATAGAAGTTGTTATCCCATAAATTTCTGGTGAGTGGAAGTAACTCAGTGGAGCACACAGCTTTTGCAACTTTATTGCATTGTTGTATAAACTCTGTGGGGGAAAAGATATTTATTCCGCTCATGACAGGCCAAGATTGGAAAAGTGTTGTAAGCACAGGAGGGGATGTGTAAAAGATTTCTTGGGAGTGAGATTTATTGGGCTGGGGAATGGCCTCCCTGGAGGAACAGTGAAAGTTGCTCTTCTTTAAGTGCTGGAAGCACTTAAAACCAGAGCTGGAAACACACTAAGAAGTATGTGAAAATAAATTTTTTGCAGCAACAATGAACAGGGTCTTTTGCAGTTGTGAGTGTTTTTTGGGGGGTTTTTGGTTTGAGTTTTTATTTCTGTGTTTAGGCCAAATCAGGAATGACATCAGAGGTACAGAGGACTGAGTATACAAGCCATCCATCTACCAGACTCAGTGGAGGAAGGAAATAAAGATGGATCTTTCTTTGTTAGTGAATGGAAGAGCCATGTCCGTGACCCACCCTCAGTGGCAGAGTGTCCTCTGTACCTCCTTTAAAAGCAGACAGAAATGACAGAGATGGAAAGGAATTCTCCCAAGCAGCAAAAAAATAACTGACAATTAGATAAGTGAAATGAAAGGCAAAGCCAAATTTGGCCTTAGTATTTCGATGAGGAGTTTTGTTACACACAGTTTTATCCTAAGCTTAAGATAAATAGATATTTAAATTATTTGGGCTGAATATTTAGAATATTTAGATGAATTCTAAGCAATGGGGTTTTGACAGTGAGAAGTACTTCAATTAAACAAGCTGCTTTCTTAGACAATCACTTTTATTAAAGAAATTATATCAAAGTGATTTTAATTCAGTCACTAATTAATGAAGTAAATTCTGATATTTATTAGAACTCCATACTTCTGCTTCAATGAACTTGTCTCAGCTATATATGCCCCATAGAGAAAATAAATCCCAGAAAAACTAAACTTCATGCACATCATATATGAAGTAAGTGATACTTGATCCAAAGTGTTTTTAAACAAATAATGATTATCATTATAATAGGAGAGAGAGGGAAAAAATCCAGAAAGAACTCTGCAAATGGCAATATGCATTTCTCTCAGACTCGGAATTAGATGCTTCAAATTCTGCACATTTGTAAGAAGGACTGGATTTTTTTAAATGCATTCAAATTGTTTCTGATTCTAATCATTTTATGTGTCAATAAAAGCTACCAAAATATGTGCACTATGGAGTAGTCCTAAATTCCATTGTTAGTATGAGCTTAATCTATAGAAGCAGAGTTGTAAGGGTGACTTTATGGCAGCAATTTAGGATTCCTGTAAAAGTAATTTGGCCAGTCTAATAATTATACCAAGGCAAAACCAGAAGCCAAGTTCAATGGCATTTGGTAGATACCAGTTATCTTGTGGGATTCACTCTAATGTTGAAGACTTCTATAGGATAAAGGCTGGTATGGTTCCAGGAACCAAAATTCCTTGTTTGTATTTTAATGAAATACTTCCCTTCTCTGCTGGTCTGAGGAATGTAACATCCCTAAGTGGATTTCTCTGAGCCCTGGAATTTCTATATTAGCACTGAACATTGGCTGAGTCATGTGGATAGCAGGCACTGAAATAAATGCTGCCACAGAACTGCAGGACAGTTTCTATTAGGGCTGCATTTTTTTTTTTTTCTGTGAAATTGCAGTACAGATTCTTCTGCTGGGAATTCACAACACATTAGGAAGAAGAGCATGTGAAGGGTGCCCCTTACATAGGCAGTGAAGAGCTCTTAGGTATGATAACATCTATAAATGAAAAAAAACTACTCAGCTTCAATTCAGTCCAGTTCATTTAAGTGATATTTTTCTAAACCACTGAAATAGAAACATCAGATTGGTGGGGCCTTGCTTTCCGTGCTATAAAATACAGGTACACAGCCACAGGGAGGGAAGGAGCTGCTTGGTGGCTATCGAGTATCTCCGAGAGAAATGCTGAAGACTGGCCACATGGACCCTTGCTCTGAACAGAGTAACAGGCTTCAGTCACTGCACTTTGAGAATGCCATGGAAGGAGAAGGGGCTGGGCACCTCTTTCCTTTCCCTCTCGAGTCTATGCTGTCATTTTCCCCTCCCATTTCTATTATTTGAGATAGTGTAAGTAGATAATACAGACACTTTGACCTCTCAGCAAATGCATTAGCTTTGAGAACAGGGAGGAGACGCAGCAATTCCAGTAGACCAAGCATCCTTCAGTGGAGAATGCCACCCAGGCTAAGCCACAGTGGTCCAGCCAAGCCATCCCTGTGACTGCATCCCACCCAAGCTTCACCGTCAGGTGCTGTACAACTCCCTTTGAAATGCAGGAGTGCACTGCCAGTGAAGGCTACTGCCACGTCTCTGGCCTTGTGACTTCACAGTGACTTTCCAGTGCTTTACATTGTTTTGGTTTGGCTCCAACAGTCACATTCTCAGTTGTGGGGTTTTTTTCCCTCCAGTAGCTGCTGGACTTCTTTGGTGTTGAAAACTTCTGAAAACACAATTCTCCCATGCCCAGGCATTCAGAGGTTAGGAGAAAGAGGCAGAAAAGCTACTGTTCTTTTTTTATTCCAAGAGAAGTTGTAATATGCTTTCTACAGCATCTCCATGTTCCTGGAGGCTTGATTCATGATGTTGGTGCACTTGTGGTTGGAAGTGCTGCTATTGACTTCAAAGGATCAATGCGAAGGCTCGGGCTGGAATAGATTGCTGCAGCTTTTATCCCAGGAAGGCTTCTTTACAACACTTTACAAAGATGAGAGTGACCTGAAGTTAAATATCACAGTCCTCCAGAAGGCAAAAGTCCCTTTGGGAACAGAATGGCTTTTTTCAGTTCCAGCCTCTTAAGAAAATCCTGATGTAAGCAGGGATGAGATGCATTAACAAGTTTTGTGATTGAGCAGGGTCAATAAGGGTCAAAATAAATGTGAGATTGTTTTCCAAAGGAAATTAAACAGAGCAAGTACAAAGCATCCATATGCATCCAAATACAAAGCAATTCCATAGTAGGTAAAAATACACAGCAGCTTCTATCTTTATCCTGTGAAAGCCCTATGAAGGTCCACTTGATGATGTGGGAGTCTGCAGGCAGCCAACCTTCAGAGAAGAGGATCTCCTCATGGGAGGAGAGCCCTGCTTTGGCTCCTTGTTACTCAGGTAAGGACAGAAAGAGGATGGGATTTTCCATAATTATCTGTGACTCGCTTCCTCTGCTGGATGTGAGTAGGAGAGAGGAGTGTATTAGCTCTTCTTCTCTGGTGTAAGCCGTATTATCTCCCTCCACACAGCAAGGTCTTTTATTATAGTACCAAGAGGAGTAGGAAGGGCTAGGAGAAATCAAGATGAAAAGGTACTGACTCAGACAGCAAAGGAAAATTGAAATGCAAAAAATTGAAATGGTTTAAAATGCAAAAGATCTTCATTAGAAACAAAATAAATTAGTTAATTGAAATTTTTATACCTTTTTTTTATGTTAGTCTGCCGTTACGTCCACAAAGGGAGCAAATTATTTCTTTATCTAGAAAAATCCATTGATTCTGCTCTGCTTCTTTCATTTTATCTCCAACAAACTACCTTTTGGCTCAGCATCTCTGATTCCTGTTTGGTGGAAAATCTTTATTCTCCAAGTCTTTTTTACTATGATGCCGACCAAGTGTGGGAAAAGTAGGGATACCCTCCATCTAGCAACAATTACTGTAGGAGTCCATCTGCCTGTGGTGGCCAGCAGAGATGATATGATGGAATTGTACCAGCTTATCTGCTCAGATAAGCAGAGCTTATCTGCTCTGCTCTGTGATAGATACGAGGAGAATTGTCCATAGACTGAGATATTCCTACAGGTGTATGGAGGAGTCTGAAAATATTGACAGGAAACAGCAAATGACTAGGTTGGTGGCTTTAAACATTTTGTTTGCATTATAGTGATTGCTTGAAGAAAGCCTCACTTATGTGAGCAATCTTTTTCATTTTTTCCCTGTGTAATAAAGGTGTAAGGTAATGGAGCTTTCTTCTGCTATTGTTTGTGCTATTTCCTGTCCTACAAGGCCCCACAGCTTCAGTGACCTTCCCGCAGGAGGAGGGAAATGGGAAAAATTTGGAAAAGCCAAGCTTTTTGGGCTGTGTGAATATGCTTATGTTCATCAATATATGGTCAAAACGGAATATATTGCCTAGTGATAAGGTAGAATTAACCCCCTTATGCCTCCTGTTCTGTTACATCTTCCTTACTCTAATTATTCTTGGTAGGATTTTAGGGTTAAGAGCATCCTTAACGTAATCACTGCAGCATCTTGCCTTGTCACCACCCAAAGAGCTTCCCCTGAGCCCAGCCACACACGCTGAATGCCTCACACCATGTGCTCCCGAATTCCCCCCTCTGCCTTCAGACACCGTGTGCCTCCCACCGTGTGTCACCTGCACAGCTCATTGGAGAGCCTTCACCTCCCGGCTGCCCCGCCGGCTGCCAGGGCTGCTGGGGACAGCTGGGCTGGGAAGAGCTGGGTCTCAGGGAGATGCTGCTGTGTGAGGCTGGTACACTAGATGGAGTGGTTGTGATGCTGATCCGCAAAGCCTGCCTCTCTGTGCTGGATTTTTGCCTGGATCAGGCACCTGCCCGCAGACAGGATCTGAAATATAGGCTTGTTTATACGGAGCGACCAGCAGCAGATTGCCCCGAGCTGGTTTCGCCTGGTTTCTGCTCCTCCCCAGAGGAAGTCACAGCAGGGTCTTCATTAGTTTTGGTGCCTTAAGTGTCTTTAAAGGCACAAAGCTGGAGTGGGATGGGATGGGGATGGTGTGTCAGCATTTTAAATTTCCTTTTCTCCCTCCACCTTTTTTCTTTTTTTTTTTTTTAATCCATAAAATGTATATTTAAACAACGCAAAATGTTATTATCAGCCATTGCTCTTCCCTCAGCAAAGGTAATGCTGCAAGCTTGGCATTATTGGTTGTGCTGGTGAAATTGGATCTCCTTGTTGGATTGATTCTGATGTACTTTGGTCAGGGCTTGTGGGTTCTGTATTGATCTGCCAAAGAAACTGCTGAGGAGTGGGGGAGCAAGGTCTGTGTTGTTTGGGACCTAACAGAAGCTCTTTTTCTTTGTCAGCAGCCTGTTGAACATTTGGGTATTGATCCATTATGAGGGAATCTGGCTTTAATTAGTACCAGGTTTTCCAGTATTTGTGCTGAGTGCTTTGACCCTAGTCCACAGCAAGTTTGCAAAGGCAGACTCTCAGGCTGAGTTGCACCTTTATTACGTAGTCTTCTGAGAAAGAAATCATTAAAATAATTGGACTAAAATGTTTATGTGTGCTGAACCTGAAGTACTGTTTTCTAAGTCAAAAGTCAGTTGGATCTATAAAAAATGTGTTCAGAAATACATCTAGGCTCTGATCAGCATTGTGCACTTAAGTACCCTGATGTCTTCCTGGCCTGGTAGACATTTAGAATTGGTATATGCAGCTCTAGGGGCAGACGCAGAACCCCTTGACTAGACTGAATGAGACTGGAAATAGTAATTCCTTCTCCCAGCCTGAAAATTCCAGCATTGGAAAGACTTTCTCCAGAAGCCTAAAAGAGAGACATCACTCATTTTTTCCAACCTCAAAACAGTTTTATGGCAGGAAAAATCCTTTGTTTTCCTTTTTTCTTTTTAAAATTTATTTTCTTTTGTTCTTGGAGGAGGGGGGCCTGGTAGATTTTTGCTTTTAGACTATATTTCATGAAAAATAACCCCACAGTAATGTTAAGTGGTTCATATACAATTGATAAGTATCAAAGCTATCATCAAAGTTTTCATGTATACCAGTCCATCTGCAACAGAAATCTTTTTCTACTTGAAATAATAAAAATTATAGATACTAGATATATGACTAAAAGTATGCTAAAGCAGTTTTTCCATTACATATCACCAAATGAAACATGAAAAGAGCACTATTACTAACTTACCAAAACATTTCTCTGTTGTTTATTCAATACTGCCTGAAGTGATCATAAAAAGTGACTCAGTGAAAAATGACTGTGTCATTTTATAAAATGTAATCCACGCCAAGAAAATTACATCTGTAAGTCCTGGCCATCTCCCACATATATGTGCAAATGAATAAGGAGAGGGGGGAAAAAAAGCCTTTAAATTGCTCTTCTTAGCCAGGTCTCAGGTGAGTACAAGCCTTGAGCTGCCATACTCAAGCAACCATTGCAGCACCTGCAAGACTAAGGAGCCAAAGCTCCTTCACTCCACACCATCCACAAGAAATGCTTGGTGTGCTTGAGCCCCAGTGGCTCAAGAGTATCCAGGATTGCTGCAGGTTTTCTGAATGTTTTGGGGCAGACTCTGTTGCTAGAGCAGGGTGGTAGAAATTCTTCATTCCTGGACTCTGGGGAGATAGCATGGTGTAATTCCATTCAGGTCTTGAAATATGTAATTGACAATATTCTTATGTCAGGATGAAAAACACGTTGTTGGGTTTTTCTGTTTGTTTAGGCTTTTCTGTTGGTTGGTTGATTGTTTGGTCTGGGTTTTTAAATGAATTTTAAAATATTCACTAATCTTTGGATTAGTTTGGTTTGGATTCAGATAAACATTGATCTAAAGATACAATAAATAGGGTCATCTACTACATTGCTTGTTGCAACCTTAGAACAACATGATATATGAATTTTTCCTTTAAGGTTAACTGTTGGCCTGCTTCCAAAGGTATTTCATTCCTGATTTGGACTTAAAAACCTGTGGGAGATATATAGCAGAGAATCTTCAGGTTCTGGCTAAGCACATTAAGGTTTATCTCTTTCAACTGATTTTTTCCTGTATAAAATAGAAATGCAATTGTTAAACTTGTCCTGTATTTGTGGACAGGTCTAGTTCAGAAATCAGTGTCATGGAAACATGGCCTAAATGTTATCTTCATTAATTAAGTATACAACAGTTTGATAAATTGCTCTCAAAAACTTGTATCTGTAGCTTTCTGCCAGTCCAAAAGGGCATCTCCTGCAGGATCTTTCATGGGCCAGTCCCTGGCCTAGCTCTTATCCAGTGCTTCAGTTCTGATTTCAATGTAGGATTACAGAATATCCTTGCAAATTTTGCAGCTATTGCCAAGCCAGGAAAGTTGCAAGCACTGGAGAGGATAGCACTGGGAATCAAAATGCTCTTCTGTCAATTGACATACTCCTCCTTTGGTGTGGTTTTCATATAAAGAGGGTTCACAAAGAAAGAGTTATCAAAATCCAGGTAAAATTCCAAGTCACTTGAGAGGTTAATCACTGTCAAGTAATTTACTTCCAATACTAAGGTTTTGCAAGGATTTAAAGATACTTGGAAAACTGCTTTAGAGAAATGCTGAAACTACCACAAGAAATGTACCATCTCAAGTCTTCATCAAAATACTTGTAGTTTGGGGGGGCTTGTCAGACTTGAAGGCTGCAACCTGAGAGAACAAGCAGAGAACAGAAGAGTTGTGAGATTAAGACTGCATGTGATTGTACCATTTACCCACACTGCTAAACTGAATGCAAATTGGAGGAAGGAAATCGTTGAAAGACAGTACACCTGTGCTTTAAAACCACCGTGGAAAATGGGGAATCAAAGAGGAAGCAATCTTCATTGTAATCCCATTGTCCAGGCTGACCTCAGTAACAAAATAAAAATACAATAGTAGCAAAATAATTGGCTATTTAAAATTAATTATATTTTAATAATCAAATCACTATTAGTAATGTAAATAAAAATATTTCGAACACTTTTTTGTCAGCACCCTTCTATAATACTCTCTTTCTTACTGAAGGAAAGAAGCTTGTACTTATCACCACCCTGCAATGCAAAGAGAAGAGCAACATAGCTCAACCACCTTTTGTAAGAGCTTTAGTGAGCTTTTTCTTCTTGCTCTCAAGAGGGCACCTTTCCCTGCGTTATCTAAATATGCTCTCCAGGCAAATTCAAGCATCATGTTCTTGATGAAATGTTGTTATTTTTAGAAATAAATGAAGCAGGATACATAATTTCCCCTCCTACCCCTTTGTCGATGCTTTTATGGAAAGACCTGTGTTCAGAAGTTAATTGCAGCATCCCAGATTGTGCACAAAATAGGCACTGCCAGTGGGTGCTATTGTAAGGGGAAAAGAAAAGGAACAATGTCCTACAAATATCACTTCGGAGTTCTTTTTTACATCTTATTACCACCCCAGGAAAAGAGAGCTGACTTGTTTGCCCCAAAAGGGATGAAATGGTCTTGCATGATGCCCTGGAAAGGGATGCCTAGGTGAAAGACATGTTACAATAAACAGGGGATTTGGGGTAACAGCTAAGGAAGGAGACAAATTGCAAAAACGAATTTGCCATGTGGATTTGACCCCACGTTGAAGTTTCACACAACTTTATGTGCTGTTTCACTTAGGATGACAAACTCATCATAGAAACAGAAATGTCTTCAATTTCTTCATCTGTCAATATACCAAGTCTGTTTCCCAAAACCAGCAGGAGTCAAACAAAAGGGCATTGTTTCACTGTTAGCAGCACAGTCTTTTTCAGCTGATGTTTGGTCATAGGTTTTCCTTGGGATGTATTTTCAGAGTTCCCTGGCTTCCTTGTTGCCTCTTTGCTCAAAGTCTCTGGTCTTTCTGCCTTTCTTCCCCAGATGTGGACACTTCTGTGCAAAGCAACCAAGCAGTCTGAACCAGATTTACAACGTGTTTTTGATTTCATTGTAATTCACCTCTCAGCACTGGAAGTTTTTGTATAAACAGTACACATTTTGTACTGTTTTTATGTTGTTGTATAAACAGTAGTTTATCCTCTGGCTCCATGCTACAGTGGAATACACTTGGAGTTTTGACTCAGAATGAAAAGGTTTGGGATGCTGAACTATCAGCATTATTACCTGAAATGACTCTAGGGTTTCACTTCTGCTATACTGGCTAGCTGTGGCCTAACAAAGGTACAGCCTATGGTGACACAGTAACATCCTGAAATGGAAAATATTTACCTTGTCTATTCATTCAGCGGAAGCAAACTCTTTCTAATGCATGTTTTCCCAACACCTGCATGTGGCACATCTCCAGCTTGCCAATTTGCCTGATGTACTTTGCTGATATCAGCTAGGCTATGTTTGTCACACACATTTTACAGTAAGTTCTGGCAAGCACACTAGCTATCAAATAAGATTAAAATAACTGGTGTTGTTAATGAGCTTCTGCAGGTAAAATATGTGTTTTATAATAATTGAAATATACCCATTTTTTCAGTACCTTTGAGATGAATTTGAGCATCTGTTTTGTTGCTGGTATTGGAATATCATCAGGCTGCACAAGCTAAAGTAGTCTTCTATATGGCAGCTAAAGCAGTTCAGGACAGGAGTTGAGATGTCAAATTGATCAGACATTCCTGTAACTGACCAGGGTGCTGAGAGTTAAATTACACACACACCAGCAATCAATTCACCACACTTTCTGCACTTGAATAGATGAGGTCAATCTGACTGTTAGTCATTAAAAAGAAATATCCTTTGGTGCCAGTGTGAGGTACCTTGTACAATATCTGGAGCTGTGATTCCAGTCCAGCTGGATCCCTTGAGGAGCTTGATCATGCAGACAAAGTTCTCAATCATGAATCTCTCCCTTTGAGTCAGGAAGGAGCAGGAGAAATAGATACGGGGGGAAAAAAGATGTTTTTTTTCAGGGGTCTCTTCTGGCAGAACACAGACAGACCCTGTTCAGGCATGCTGGGCATTCTTCACAGTTACTCAGCCCATTCAGCTTGAGCTCCTGACAGTGAAGGAGGAAAGCAATGATTGCAACTCCATGGAAACCCAAGGACTGAAGTAATAGTAACCCCGAGCTTGAAGAGATGACACATAATTCCATCAGACCTTGTACCAATTGCTCATGTGGGTAACATAGCTTAATTAAGAGAGAATACAGTCCCAATATGTTAAAATATAGAGTATATTAATAGATAAATATAGATAAATAGCTATTTTTAAAGTCAATTAGGAAAACACGCTCAAGCAGTGTTTTCCACTCTGCTTTAGTTAGGCTCTCATGCCATTCTCCTTTCCAACTATTGCAGAATATCTGGCAGCACCTAAGAGTGGTCCTTTATTTGATGGTCACTTCTGGGTGATGGATTTTACTTTAATAATGTGCACGATGGAGTTCAAAAGCAATGCAGGTTAGTGGCAAGATCTATATGATAACTAGCAGTACCAGGAGGGAAGAGACAGCAGAAGTTATACCTCTCTGTAGTGCATCTTGTCAGGTGTCTCCTCTTTTGTTTCCAGTTTATGTCTGCTCAGGTTTGTGTCTCACAAATCAAGTTACAAAACATAACCTCCAAAGAGGCGATCAAGTTTGTCTGGCTGAATGTACAGTGCATCACTTACAGCACATGACTGCACACGAGCAGTTGTTTGCCTGCCTTTGGAGTTTGAAAAGCTTTTTCTTTCTTGGTATTTATTTGTTCATTTTCCTAAAGGTGGCATTTGACATTTAAGTGATCATTATCTAGCTCTTCCTTGCCTAAATTTTACTTCAGCTGGGAGACAGGGCTAAGCCATGCCAATAAATATCTTAAATGCAGTCTTCTATTCCATTGCCTAAGACTTTATTGATATATTTTCACTCACACTACTTAAAACAAACTGAAATACCCCAAATCTCCTCTATTCTTAACATAAATGTAGCCACATGTTTTATGACCAGAGACAAAGCCCTGGCCTGACTGAAGTGGAAGTTTTGCTGTTGGCTTCACTGTAAGCTGGTATCACTTCAGATCCTCAGACCAGGATATACTGTCTTTCCTTGTTTTTTTCTTTACTGGATTATCTGTTATCAGACTTTAAGGGAAAATAGAAATAGAACTATGTTTATGCCTCTCAGTGAGGTTTAATTCCCTCTCTTTTTATTGCTCATAAGATTGCAAGAGAAAAGTCTGCAGAATACACAAGAGGAAAAATAGAGGGCAGAAGGTAAGAATAAGGTCCTGAGATAAGAAGCAGGGTAAAATGTTCTGTAAATGTACTGTATGCGGTCATTAAGGCATGATAAAAGTGTGACATTTGTCTTCGGCAAGGATAATGAAGACTGGCCTTTTTACATAGATTCATGGCACTAATGCCAGAGGGGTTATTAGGTCTGACTTGTGTGATACAAGCCCTTAAATTATGCCCATTAACACTTCTGTTGAGCTCAGTGACTTGTATTTTACTGTTGTCATCCAGAAAGACATCTAGTCCCGATGTGATGACCTCCAGACAGAAAATCCACTGATAGCCTTGGTAGCTTAATCACATTTGCCGTTGCAATGGATACATGTTTTTACTTAAACATAGTCTCAGGTTTTGACCATTTCTTTTTATTGTAACTTTCACTGACAGAGTAAAAGGCATTTTGTTTCTTCTTGGTGCCCTGGCCCCTATGACTCACAAAGTGTGCTCACTTTTCACATTGCAATAGAAAGCTGAAGTATTTTTGCTTGTATTACCATCCTGATGAGGTCAAATGCTGAGATGGAGGTGTCACTGCACCGGCCTCAGTATGACCAAGACAGAGACAAACTGGGATCCAAAACTGGCTGTGTCTGTGTGCAGAGCTTCAGTTTGGCCTCTTTGTAGAAAATCTGTTCTAAGACAAATACTTCATCTGGTCAAATATCATAATGGTTCCAGAACATTTAAAGATGTAATTAGATTTCCAAAGTCAGAATATTTTGTAACAGACTCTGTAACTGTCTGTCTCAGGTGTGAAAAGCCCACAGCCCATAGAGTTTCTGTCTGGAACTTTATTTCAGTACATATGTGGAAGCACATCTTTTATTCCTTGTTATAAGGATTATATAGTACTAAGGATTATGACAGCCTGATACCTTAAAATTGCACTTCAAAAATCTTATTTTGAACTGATTTTCCCTATTTTCTATACCTGGTTTGGCTTAGCACTCTGGGTAGCAAAGGCCATGCCACGAGATAAGGTTTTGATTGGAGCTCATCTGTGTTTCCATAGGAATAGTAACTTGTTTCAAAGCGTTTGTTTGTGATATTTAAAGAGAAAAGGAGAGAGGTTATTTCAGTTTGCTTGACAGAATTCATTTATGTGAGCAATATGTTATATTAAGGCATGAGCACCCACGCCAGGCACTGTAAATGGCTGCCCAGGTCTTGTAGCCTTTCACCTGGAACACTTATTCCGTTTTCTGTGACAGAGAGGAAAACACACCTTCTGGACCTTCCCAAATCAGAGCCCTAATCCCTCTGGTAGCCATTTGCATTTCCAAGTAATTTCCAATTTTGGGAGACTGTAAAAAGCAAACAGAAGGGCATATTTTGATCCTGACAGCAAATGCTTGGCAGTTCAGTGAAAGACGTGTGGCAGCTTCAGATCTGTAGAACTTCCCTCTGTAGCAGCCACCCTTGGCTCTGTGCGAGCTGGTAGATGGCACAGAGACTGACTTAGAGTAAGGGCAGAACACAGAGGAATAACCACAGCCTAGGCTGTGTGTGAACTGTGCTCATGAGAGGGCAAGACGAGGGAAGAAGGGCAAGTGATGCTGAAGTAATGGCTGGCCAAGACGGAGGATGGAGCATGGACAAGTCTGCATTTGTACCAGCACGTCAATTGGACCTGACTCTGAGGAGATTTAACTGTTTTCTGAAGGCAGACAGCCTGACAATAGTTCTAAGCTGGTTTAATAGTAGTAAAAATGCTTGAAGCCATTAGACATCCTGTTTGTGAGCCCCCATCACCAGCCGTGCAGCCATGCTCATGGTGGCACCAGCACATAGTTAATATATATTACTTTTGGCCATGCCAGGCACAATTCATTCAAGCATATCCAAATCCAAGAAATCCTCTAAATATTTCCAGGGCTGAGTAGGAAGTTAGGTACATGCAGAGCCTCCATAAAGGAATCGGTGAGAAAGCTAAAGAGGAAAACCTTGTGTTTATTTTTCTAGGTATTTCAAACTGAACACATGCCGTGCTGCTTTGTAGATATGAACTCACTAAAATCCGAGATACAGAAAAAAGTTACAATTTTCTTAAATAATCAAGTGTTTTGAGATGTTTTTCTTGTCCATGCTTTTATCTCCTGCTGAGCTCCCCTTTTTACGATATGCTGAAATCTCTTTCTTGACCTGTCCCCATGTCCCTGCTTTCCCCTCCCACTTCCTCTCTGTCCCTCCTCTCACTCAGCCCTGCCGCCCTCTCTCCCATACTCCCAGCCCTTTCCTGCTCCCTCTGAAAACCCATCTGTGCTGTGAAACTCCCCACCTACAGCGACCCCACATTGCTGTCTGGATCTCACTCTCTCCTTGTTTTCTCAGTTTGAATCTGTTGACTTAGAGGTGTTGCTTCTCCCCTTGCAGCTTTCAGCAAGAGTCAGAACCACCGCGTCTGCCCGGGCTGTTCAAGGATAAAGTCTTCCTGGGGAACAGGAGGCTCCTGCTGTTGTCTCAGCAAAACAAAGCACTCTCTGCACTCACAGCTGTGTATTAGCAATATTTCCAGGTCGAAATGGAGCTTCTTCCCAAGAATCCTGCTCTCAAGCTCTTCTGCCTCTGTAAGGCTGGGAAAAGGCATTTGGCAAAACCTTTTCCCAGCAATGCTGGGAATTGCTAGTGAGGCTTAGGGAAGGCTTGTGCTAGAGGTTGCTTCTGCGCTTTGCCAAATCCTCAGCCCTTTCCCAGGGAAGCCTATTCCATGCATACTGCCCAGCACATGCTCAAGAGGTTTCCCCTTTTGCCTAGCAATTTTCAAGAACGTGCCAGAGATGGTTTTCATAAACATAAAGCCTGAAGAATGTGCATTTAGCAACTTTGTATTTATAGACATATTACAAATTTCGGATTTCGGTGCAGTCCGTGAGCACCCAAGCCACTTTGTAGCAAGCAGCAATCTTAGTTACTGACTGCAATATTGCGATATGTCTGTAGCAGAGTGCAGATCTTTTGCTGCCATTCCCGTACCTTCTCACAGGGTCCTTCCTTCTCTCCCAGTGAAACCACCTCACCACTGGTGGATGGAAAGGCACTTCAGAGAAGGAAATACCTTCTGGAGGGCTATAGATGCTTGTACTCAGTGCAGTCGTTGCCCTGGGACTCGGTGGATACTTACAAGAATTGCATGAAGTTGTCTATTTAGAGTATTGGCGATGAGTATTCAAACCCACAGCATCTAAAAACAAGTATAACTTATCCCAGAGACACCTGCCTGATGATTTCTGTGTGGGAAGAAACAGACACTGTGAAAGGGAAGTGGAACATTTTGCCCAAAATGGCATCTTACAGAATCAGATCTTTGCAGTGACAAATGTGCGCTGAACAGAGACAGATTTCACATTTTCTAAATGTGTTCTTAGGCATCTTTGTCATGATTGGAAACACCACAGCTGAAGCTGTCCATCAATTCTGCAGGTTTGTCAGCTCTAAGTGGTTTTGATGGCTGGGCACTGAGGTCTCTGTTTACCCTGATTTCTTTATTTGTTGCTTACCTGCACAGATTTCTGTGCCTCTGTGAATCCTCATTGATTTTCCTGGGAGTGAAATGTCATTGCTGCAGCAGGCTGTGTACATCAGGTCTATTGCAGAGTGGGATCGTTAGGGTTCTGTGTAATCAGCAGTGTTACTAATGTACCCTGGAATGCTTTCTTCTCCAGGGGTTGGCCCTGATTGTCTGGGTTAGCAATTCCATAGGCTCCTAGCTCTGCACTGGGGTCTCACACAGCCTCCAGTGTGTTTATCCTCACAGAGCCAAGGTGTGGGAAGTGAGCACGGTACAAACCGTTCCTAGGTCAGGTGTTGGAGGAGCCTGCACAAAATCAAGATGAACAAGGAATTGAGCCCAGGACTTAAGTGCCAATGGCTGAAATGGATTGTTAGATAGGACCACCTCATAGGCAAAGAAAACCAGGATACAGTCTGATGGAGTATGAGATTTTTGCAAGATGAACACAGAGCTTTGCACCTGTGGAGATCTGATCTTTTTAGCCCTTACCTAAAATTGTCCTTAAAAAGATTGAGTTATTTTAGTGTCATGAAACTGTGCAGTGTGATGGGGCTGCTCTGTACTCACAAATTAAGTAAATGCATGCCTGGGATATGTGTATATTTTACTTCTAAATATACAATAACAATCGCAGTCTCTGTTGAATTCCATCTATTACCTATATCTTTCTTTTCCCCCATGTTCAGTAAGGCTGACATTGCTTTAATCCTTTAACAATGGCGTCTGATCATACACATCTGCTGATTTCTATGCAATAATCTACCTGCAACTTTTTAAAATCCCGTCCTAATTTACATAATTTGTAAAGTTTTGTTTTTTTTGAAGTTTCCTGGTGAGATACTTCCTGCTCAAATGGAGGACATTTACATCACACATCACATGAAATTTCCATTTATAGTTAGCTTTCGAGAGCTAATAAATTCCAGTAACAGTTAATTTCATTAACCATTCCTGTCACACAGCCACGATGAAGCACCCAAACTCAATACTTACCAAGCCGTTGCAATTCGGACTTCCCATACTTTAGTTAGCACCTTACAATCCTGATCCTTAACTGAACACTTTACAATCCTGATTCTTAGCTGACTTGAAGCTGTGAATCTGAACTGCATGTCAGGCAGGGACCTGGGCACACATTAGCCTCTTTCAGGGCACCCTTGGAAGGAAACCTGTGCATGTGGGCAGAAAGGGAGCTGTGGTGTGCTCCTGTAGGTTTTCTCATCTGTGTGACTGGAGGACCAGCACTCTGAAGGACACCATGAAGCTCACCTGCCCTGCAGTTGAGGTTCAGCCACAGCACGCACACTAGGACTGCTCTGCACATAGAAATATTCACTATCTGGAGCTCCTCACTTCCCTGAAGTCTATGTAGGTGCAGCTTTGCATCTTCCCCTGGAGTCTCTGGCAGGGAGAGTTGCCCACTCTATTCCCCAGCCACAAGGGTCAGGACTGGTTTCCTACAGCTGCACCATTGCCTGGTGGCCTCTCAAGTGCAGAGCTCCCTATTTCCAGCTTCCAGTGAAACTCAAAGTAAACAAGTTGGTTTCAAAATCTATCTCTCTTAGTTTCAGTCAGCACAAGACATTTGTGTACTTGGTGCGATTTAAGGTATCTCTCCTTCTGCCCTGCAGTTCTGCAGAGCCCCGTGTCAAAACCAAGCCATCTCTTCTTTTCACACAGGCAGCATGCTTTTCCCTTGGTTGGCTCCATAGTAGAGCTGTAGCATCCTAGCACAAAGGCACAATCCTCTGCCCTTCTCTCCTGAGCAGTCTGCCAGTGCTGTAGTACATCCCCCAGCTCTCTCCAGGACGAGGGGCTTTAAAGATGCACCAAGAGCCTGCACTTTTTCTCTTTTCTGCAGGAACCCAGCACTCTCCAGGCAGCTCTCTCCCACGGAGGAGTTGGAGAAAGTGATTGCCTTTATCAGATGGTCATCATACAGACTCCAGTTTAGTGCTCCTCTGCAACTAGATTTCACCAAAAGCACATTAACCAATTACACAAATTGGCACATTAATCAATTGTCATTAACTGATACAGGATCTAGCAAATGAATAAGCTCCTTATTGGTCATCTTTAACCCTTTGTATTAGTGTGGTTGTAGCTATCTGTGACATGTACTAATGCAACATGCTTATGCTAACTTCTATTTTTTATAAGCTCTTCATAAGCCATTTATAAATAGAAGCTTAATATGAAGTGTGACAGATCTCTAATCTTTAGACTCTCCTTAGCCCTCCAAGCACTTCCTTTCTGGAAATGCAAAATATATCCAGTATGCCCTAGATATTCTCCATTCTTGCTGATGACTTTAACTCTCAGCCATTGATTCTTTCCACTTCTTAATCAGTGTAAATAGATCAGTGCTGCAACCATCTTTTTATTTAAAATTTTTAAAAGACAAATAAGATCAAAGGGACATTGAATTGAAATGATGAATTGAAAATATATTTTGTTGTTTATGTGATGCTGTGAGGCAGAGGGTCAATATAATGGAGACAAAAAACCTATATTCCTTCCCCATTACAATAAAGAGGACTGGAGTGAATTATCTACTGGAAGGTACAAATACTGAGAAAATATTGTGCATTATTTATGTAGTATCAGTACTTTGTGACATTCTCTGTCACTTAAGGCCACGTGTGTAATGGTGCCCCTGTCACCACTGAGCAAACAGTGGCACAAAATGCCTAATTCAGGGTTACACAGCAAATCAGTGCCAAAATGGGGGATGGAACCCTAATATCCTGGTACAAGGAAATTTTTATGAGTCTGTACTGAGTTTGTTTGTTTACTTCTGTGGGGTAAAAGCCTTCAAAAAAAGTGCTTCAGAGTCTCAGGCGATATGGAAAATTTAGAATTAATACTTCTTCATTTCAGCATGTCACTCAGATTTTGTTGAGCCCAATCCCTCCAGCATTCAGTGTGTTTTACTTTGAGTTTGAAAGAAGTAAAGCCCTGTAGTTGCTTTTCACCCTTTCCTTACATTCAGCTATGATCACTATAATAATATTTGTTTCCAGGCAATTAATATATTGATATGCATTCACAGATAAGCACCTCTACTGTGTTTCTCACAAAAAATAGAACACCTGATGTAGAGAACATCAGGTGCAGAACTTGCAGGATTTAAAGCATAGCCAAAGCTAATGGCTGCAAATTGTAGCCTAACCTAACACTTTCTCAGCCACAGATTCCTCCCCCTTTTTTTTTCTCCCTAAAACTTTTGCTGTTGCGTCACTGATAAATAGCAGCCCTTTGCTCGGTAATATATTCCTTCTGTATTTAAGGATTTGCCTTCCTACTCATTAAACCTCTCCTCATCAGCATTTCTTTTACTTTTCAGAAACAAATATTCAGTATTATAGGCTAGGAGTTCTTTTGTTTTCCCCTCATAGATGTAAAACCCTGGGGGATTTAAGTATCTACTTGATAGGCTCGCACAATCTTAATCAGCCTATAATGGAGCTAATGGCTGTTTGTCATCCTTGGAGATATAAATTTCCTGGTGATGTCTACTGCAGTCAGTACATGAAGTATGCTCTGACTGCCAGCAAGGTCTAATAACCAGGAGAAGGGCAGCCAGCTTCATTAGCGAGCCTGAGACCGTTCCGGCTGCTTTTCTGGGGAACTCTGCTTTTTGAATACCGAGAGGGAATAATGGATAATTCCGGTAAGTGAAATAAAACAGATCTTCATTCTTAGTGCAGCTACGGGGTTCGTCTGTATCCTCTCTCACTTGCTGCAGGAGATGTGTTTCTTTAGCCTCTGTGGCTTCTTCCTTTTAAATGTCCTTTATTAAAGCAAATTTTTATGTCTAAAATGTGACACACTTAAGTTGTTAACCCCTTGACAGTCTGTTTTTTTCTGCTCTAAGTCTGTTTCCTGGAAATGTGAACCTAAACCATAATGTATGATCTGCCTTTTTAAGGCATTCCGTGTTATTTTGGAAGCTATAAGCAGGAAATGTGGCAGGAATGGAAAATGCATGTACTTCAGAGAGAAATATCTCTCACAGTTTGAAATAGGTGTGGATAGGTAACTAATAAAGCTAACAAAAAGTAGATAATGGTTAGCTTACATCTGTCTTATTTTAAGCTGGCTCTGTTTTCTCTGTATAATGCCTTACTCTCTTTCATATTTAGCACATAAAATACTGAATATATTTGCACTTTTTATTTTCTTTGATGTTCCAACTTTAGATCATGCATTTTCATCCCAAATAATGCACTTCACGGTTTCTAAGGAGGCACGCACATAATTTCATCCGCGATGAAATGCATTATTTGCATTTCCCTTTTGCATTACCTTGTATCACAAGGCAGAGAAAAAGGAGAGCTTTTTGGGACAGGTATTTTGCATGCTGCTTTGACTGCTGTGAAACTTGAACATGTCAAGATCTCACAGATTTATTGGTACTAGTGCAATACATGTTAAGAGACACAATCTGCAGTAGATTCAGTGCCCTTTCAAACTTGCTCAGATCATCAGATTTGTTTAATGTTGACCTTAAAAGTGACAATCACCTCTACAGTGTGTGGCAAGGCTTATTCTACAGTAGGTTTCAGTGATTTTGGGGGAGTTGTGGGTGTTTAGGGTTGATTTTTTTTTTAATAGTAGAAGCAAACTCTTGCTTATGTCTGCTGAGCTGTCCAGGTCATTCTCATCTCACATGTATCATTACCAGCTTCTGTGACAAACAGATAAAAGGGTCTTGCTGCCTTTATTTCTATAAAGTTCAAGACGAAGGGAAAAAAAAAGTTTTCTAGAATTTAAGATGTAACATCATGGAAAATTACATTGCCAGCATCCAAAAACCTGACATGGTCCTAGTAAAATGTTCATTTTTGGAAATAAATAAGATTAGCAATACTCTTTTCACTTTGTGCTTTGGCTAGCTTTTAAGAAGCCTTAACATAATAAATGATAATGACTTGAGTTTGATATTGCATGACGAGGCAGAATTTTCTGCTGGAGGAGAAGGATTCCTGCTCTCCGACACGGAATGTCTGTGGGCAAGAGATACCCTGGCAGGCAGAGCTGCTAATTCCTCCAGGTTTTTACACTCTTCAGCATCAACAATTAATACTACTGAAGTTAGTTAATACCACTTTAATCCAGCTATAAGAATCTGTTCTGGAATTTTATTTTATTTTAAAGGCCAGTTTTGGGGGGATGAAGAGGGAAGCTAGTGTCTGAAAACCATAGAAACAGATTTTCCTCTGTGTGGGTTTTTTTTTTTGTTTGGGGTTTGGTTTGGGTTTTGTTTTGTTTTGTTTTGTTTTGTCATAAGGAAGAATCCAGTTTGGTTACTATCTGCAAAAAGTTAAAGTAAGGCTTGGTGTCAGCACAACTTACCAGCTATTCTCAAAGCTTCTTATAACATTAATTTGCTGAATAACTCCAGATATTTATTTTTCTCATGTGGAAACAGTGACTGATGCTTTCCATTTTTAGAAAACAACCTATATACCATTGAAATTGGTTAAGGCAATCCTTTCAGACAATAACTAAAATCTAGTTGTAAAAGAAAAAAAAAAGCCCCAAACCAATCCAACAACAGATGAAACTAAGCTGTATTGAAGACATCATGGCAGAGTGGAAGGCTGTAATCCAGTTTTCTCCATGGTTACCAGTGATCTTCCTTCTGCCTGTGGTCAACTTGCCCCAAACCCCCAGTGGGTTTCAGCCCCACGTGGAGTATGGACATGCTCCCTTCTCCAGGCACCTCTTCTAGGAGTCCAGCCACTTCCATACTTTAGTGATATGGGGATTACACCCGTTTCCAAAGAGCTTATAGGGTTCTGGGTAAACACAGCCAGGTCTGTAGAGGAATGTTTAGGACTCATGATCCCTAATTGGGATGCCACAGTAGGGACTGTGCAGCTGAATACTTTTGTATATCTGGCCTGTCCCTCTGACATCTACAGGGATGGGAGAGCACCTCTGAAAACCCTTGTGGTGTCATCTGGGCACTTATGAGATCAGAGAACAGCAGGATTATTTTCATCCCTAAGCCCAAATGCCTGATTAATTTATTCTTCAGCAGCCAACTAAAATGTAAACACACTGATGTATATAAACTGGATACCTGCCCAAATTCTTCCTGCAGAAATGCTATTTCTGCCAATACAGAACTGCAGAATATTAGCAAAGCTGCCTGTTTTAGCTACTGAGTGTTAGAAATAACAATTTGGTATCAGTGTCAGTGAATCAGGCCTCTGTTATTAAACTCATCATGCTGCTGAAGAGACTTTCAAAGTCAGACCATGGATAATTGTTGGGCACAACTCCATTTTCTGCTCTGCATAACAGAAATATCTCTGTTATTCATCACTCGTCTCCTCTGCCATCATTAAATTTTTTTTCTGGCCAAAACTGTCATTTAAAAAGATTGGTGTTTCTAATAGGTCACCTGTGTACACTTTTAGCTGTTATGGTTGATGCCATTTTGTGGGGTTTAGAAAAAATTCCTTTCCTTTAAGTGTTAGATTGCTCTTATTTTTATCTGTGTACCGAGACAGCTCCACATAATCGTTGTCTCGTGTGTTCTTTTAAAAACCTTTCCTGGAATAACAATAAAATATTCATCCATCTGTGTAGGACACAACAGGACAGTTCTAGTTGTATTTTTTGCCTATTTTGGCATCAGCTGTTTGTGACAGGCTGTCTGCAGGTATTCAGCTGCAAGGCTGCCTGCTGCTCTCGTCAGGGGAGGGCAGCCAGCAGCCTCCTCTGGCAGGTCCTGGGCTCCAGCTTTGCTGCACACATCTACTTTGGGCCAAACACATGAAGCCTGGAGACAGCAGTGATGTAACAAAACTCATTTTTAAAAAATAGGAAGGTTTGGAAATAACTTTTGGGCGGGGTGGGGGGTAAGGAGGAAGCATGTATAAAAGCAGCAAGAAACTTGCAGTAGCAGGAAGAAAGAAGCTGTGGAAATAGAAATGCTCCCAAGTGATGCATTTTGAGGGGGATTTCCTTTAAGGAGTGACATCAGCAACATCCCTTCCCCCAGAGCTCCTAGTCAGCTGTGTCCTGCTTGGACAGGCACCTCACCTTAAAACGGACAAGTGTTTATACACTCATTCTTACCAAGAAGAATGCCAGTGTGATGTGCCAAAGGCTTGGGGGAAGAATCTCATGGGGGTGAATGGCATCACAGTGAGGTCCTATGTCATGCATACCATACCAGTAGTGAATAAAACCAGGAGGCCTTGTTTCATGTTTCTTGGGGATTTATATGACTTCTTTGCACTTGGAATATTATTTTAGCAGTAATGAGCTAGCTGTGGTTAATTGTTACCCTGAATTATGTAGGTTCTGCAGCTGTGGCTGCAGGCTATGCCTTCAAGTAAAAATGTGTTTTAAAGGGACTGGAGGTCTTATCTGTCCTATAGCCTATCTCTGAGGAATATCCAGTAACAACATCAAGTTTTATATTTGACCTATAGTGAAACTTAGAGCTTTCCATCGAGGTGAGACTTTAACTTGAAGCCTGAAATGCTGTGGGATGGGGAGGATAGCAAGTGGTTAATTTAGCCTTCTGCATGACATCATGTGTTCACAGGAAGGGTAAGAGACACAGGAAACTGTTTGTGGATGGAAATTCCCTTGCTTTTGAACTAACTGGTCATTTTTGTCTTTCTGTAAGTCAATAGGACTTATTTAGCATCCTTTACATGTAAAACTGCTGGGATTAAATGCTGGTTGAGGATTTGATGTTACAGATACTTTGTTATGTCTTACCTGATTTCGAGGAAAACAAGGTGCATCTTTCTAAAACACAGAGGAGAAAAAATATAACAGGCAGAAGAACAAAACTGGGAGGTGGATTTATGATCCTGATTTCTCATCAATTCATAGTGTTCAAAATGAACTAATGAACTGTGTGCAGAACTAGGCGAGATAACAATCTCAGTGAGTTGTAAGGTTCATTTGTTGCCCAAAAAGGGCACTGAAATCCTTTGGCCATCTAAGGCTTAAGCTCGTCTGAATTGTCCCTCTGAATCTGGAAACCCATTAACACAAAACCACTTGCAATGGAGACAGTGTCACCACAGGTTTGTGAGTCCTTGAGACAATTCACAACTCCAGCAGCAAAATCAGTCACATCCTTTTGCAACTTTTGTTTTGATCTTTGATGGTACCTTATCCATTTTCTCCCCAAATGCGAAGGTGCTTTTAGAGGGGACAACAGCACCTCCTTTCTCAGTCCCACATTTATGTAAATGCGGCTATCCATGCCATATTTCTTTTATTGGGTCCATTTGCCATGTTCTATAGATCACAAAATGGTTTGCTCATGGACAATAAAGTAAAAAGCAATTCCTTTATACTACATTGTGTATTCTAGTTTGCCTCTTATTTTGGCCCCAGCTGAAGTGAACACTCTAATGTATCACAGGTCACTGTCTGCTAGAAAGTTGAATTTCTTCTTCTTGTAATTTTAGAATAATATTTATGGCTTATGTCCCTTTACCCAGAAGTTGGAACAGTGTGCTTATAAATCCATGACCTTGTAAAACATTTCTGTGAGGATTAAACTTCCTTTCTGCTGCTGCTCCCTGTGTTATTTTCGAGTGCCTATACACATAGCACATAGAATGACTATATAGAAACTTGCACTAGAGGTAGCCAAATACCATATAGCAATAAAATGATGGAACATCTTCTAATGTAGAGATAGTCCACCGACCCTGCTTCAAATGGCTCTCTTTAGCTAGAAATGCTGTGGTTCCACTGTGCTGGCATGCACTCATGAGATTTTAAGCAATTATTCCAGTTGCTGCAGTGCTTCTTATGGAGAAGCAGCATGAACTCTAGCTGGCTTGGAGAGATGGTATGAGACTGATTTTACTCACTAATAATTTCTGATTCTTTTTTCTGGTAAAAGCTGGCAAGCATCAAACTATCAGGTTCTGAGTTCATGCCTTATGTTTTCATCTGCTGGTTGTGAGGCATTTTTGTCCAGCTGCCTTCAGACCTCTGTTCTGTGCTCTGGATCATCACTGCCACCTATGGTGAAGAAGCAAGTGTTGTGCACAGAAGTAGTAATCCAAGTTTGAGAGGCAGCACTTCACCATATGCTTCTAGCAATAATGAAACCAAAATTGCAGGAGCCAATTATTTTGACAGGACAAGAAATCAGTCCAGACAAGGAAAGGTTGTATTAAAAGGCACTGGCACAAATGGTTCCAAGAAAACCAGACTGTGTTCAAGGGGCTTTGAACACCCCAAACTGAGGGGGCTGGAAGTCAGTGGGGAAAGCAAGATTGCATGACCGAGGAGCTAGTGGCTGATAATAAGGATCTAGTCTGCTGCTGTTTCATGATCATTCATTGTCTCTAACAGTGAGTCTTTTATGAAATGTGATACTTAATTGTGGGGTGACTTGCAAGGATATTTCTTTGGGCTCAAAAAGTAGGCTGGATGGAATTTTACCAAAAAAATTCTCACTTTCTCTATTTTTTCCCCTTTGTCTCATTATTTAAGCATTTTTTATATTTTTACATAAAGCATTTACAAGACTTCTTCCTGAAGTATAATTGGAAAACATAAGTAGCTTAGGACTATAAGAATATCCAGCAACCGTCTCCTAGCAGACAAGAGTAAATCCTGAATAAACTGCTGAGTTTGTCTCTAATAACTCTTGCTGGCAAGTGGGGCCCAGCAGTCTCTGGGTGAGTGTGGAGTATCAAGGCCAAAGTGAGTGTCCCCAGCCAGTGTCCTATGGAGAGGCAGGTGTTGGAGGAGACTGGGAAACTGGATTTGTTATCCTAAACACATGGAGCTGTGTGTGCCTGTCTCGGGGCACAGCTCGACACCAGAAGGGATGTCCCATCTGCTGCTGGAGATGCAAGAAAAAGGAAGTAGCCATTTGAACAGACATATCACCTTTACTGCAGATACTGGGAGAACTGAGGCTACTGTGGTTTGTACTGATACCTGTACAGAAGCATCCTCTCCAAGCACCCCGTGGGGGCAGTGGTACCAGCACAAGGACTTCTTGCACAGAAGACAAGAAGGGGTGATTTGTCTGCTTGCCTTCCAGAGGAGACAAACTTAACCTAGACTTGTCAGCAATGAGGTACTGAGTTGCTGGAAACATGTGAGTCAAATAGTGGACTTGAGTGAAAAATTAGGTCCCTCTTAACATCTAATCTTCAAATAAAGCAAAAGGCTAGGAGAAAAAGAATTGGCCAGAGCCAAATATTTTCTTAATCTTAGTTTTCTCTACAGCACCATTCCTGTAATGTTAACTATCAGAGACTGCTTATTTTTACAATTTATTGTACGGGAAATCCCCTTTAAATGTATTTCTGAAAAGCAGCAGAGTATTTCATGACAATGATAAAGGCAACCCTATGTCTCTGCAGAGAGGTAGGCACAGTGGGAGACAAACGCAGAAACAATTTTTGCACTCATGGCTTGACCATTGCTAGAAGGCATGCACAATGTAGTTCCAACACAAATATGACAGCAGCTGGTATTTCCACAGGAGACAAAGTTGTGATCGATTCGTCCTAGCTCCAGCTCCTGCTGACTCACTAGTCCCTTCTGTCCTTCTCACTGGGACTTGAGTCAGTCCAAAAAACAAGAGGAATTTCATTATGGAGGCTTGCCTGGAAACCATGTGGAGAGATGAACTGAAAATATGGCGATCTCAGGCATAAAATTTGTGCCGCTGGGAGCTGTTTATTGACATTTAAATTACAGTTCAGCAAGACTTTGCTATGGCCTTAATGTCAGGGAAAATGGTTTGTTGATGGAAGAAGCCTATGGAGTTCACGACTGTGATTTTATCACAGCAAAAGGCTATATATTGTAGCTGCTTTTTTGTAGCTGCAGTTGTTGTATGTCTCCTTTTTCTTCTCTTCTCTGTTTCTGTTTTCATTGTTTAATATTATTAAAATAACTTACATGACACATTATTCTGGTTTAATTTCAAGTGAAATTTGGCAACTTCTACTGGTGAGATAAGGTTTAATTGCTCTTGGCATTTTAAAAAGAAATGCAAACGACAAAGATATTAAACTGACAAATTATGACAGCTCACATAACACTTTTTACAATGGATTTTTTCCATGCATTTTTAATACCCAGAATAGTCAGCCTTAATACTACCATATTTACAATAAATCATTATTCTAATGGAGACATTTTGCTTTGTCAGGCAATACACAATCAGCAGTTTTCAATAAAGAATCTGAAAACTGTTTAACATTAATTCTGTGACACCAACTCATAAAAGCCAGACAATTTATAAATGGGGCCAATATGCTGCCCTTAAAATGGGATATTAAGGAATAATTAGAGCACAGTAAGGGCAGGTTGCCAAACGTAACTTTTAAATTCCCCAGTTTGTATCACTTAGCACAGTGATTGTAATGTATTATATGCCTTCTGTAAGGCATAAACATGCATTTCCTACAAAACAGCTCAAGGCACAAGCAAGAGGTTGAAGTAGCTGTTTACTTTGACATGAGTGGCTTCAAGAGGCATAAAGCACCACAGAATTTAGGAACAACAATGGCTTTGGGGTTAGAAAGAGAAATGGGCAGCTGTAGTAGAGTCCTCTTTTCTCAGTTTTTCTACAAAACTTGACAATGTTTTTTTTTCCTTTGTTTGTTCTCTCCTTTGGTGCCCTGTGAAGTCTGTGTGTGCTCTGGGCAGCGGGAGGTCCTTGAGGCAGCTCTGAGCACGTTGATAAGGTGGGGTGCCCTTTGCCCAGCAGACAATAATCTGAGCCCCTGAACAGCACAGCCACATCAGCACTGCGGGCTGGACCCCGACAGCCGAGCCAGCTGGGGTTGGAGGGGATGGTTGGGTGGGTCTTGCACAGCATCCAGCTCTGAACAGCCACTGCTGTTGTAGCTCGAGCTGGAGGATCTTTCAGCACTGTGCTGTTAATTGATGCCAACAGGCCTCAGAGCCTACCCCTGCCCACGACTTTGGAGGTGCCATCCACCCTGATGAACTACCTGTCTTGTTTAGAAGCTGGAGAAGGTTACACAGTGCCATGTGAGAACATCTTGTCAGTTCCTGAGGTTAGATGATCTAGGTAGTGGGGAAAAAATACTTTTTTTTTAACCTACATGTGGGAGGTTCTCAAGCAAAAGTAAATGTGATGAAGTTTTGAACAAGATTTTGAGGTTCCTGAAGATGAAGAGTTGACTTTGCAACATCTAAGGGTGATGAGCAGTGCATTATATTATTCTATTGTCCTCAAAATAATGTAATATCGACATCATTCATAATGCAATTCATAATTCATTCACAATGCAATATCTATCAACATTCCTTGTTTTAGCTGTGGGTGTTGTCACCTCAAGACAATTCTTTAACTCAAATATTAGGGGAGATGAAGTAGCTCTACACAAAGCTCTTCATTCTCACACAAGTTTCTGTCACGTTTGCAAACCCTCAAGTTCTCTAAGTGTTATGTATATTCTTTTATACTGTACCTTAGGAAGCCTGAGTGCAAAGAAGAGCAGAAAGGTGTAAAAGTGGCAAAGTAGATGTACTGCTCAGCACCATTAGAGTCTTATTTTGAGCTGCTGGAGGAGAAAGAGTGGAGCCAGAGTTATTTCCCAAGATGTTATCTTCTCCCGGGGAGGACTAAGAAGGATGATTGTGGGATTGCCTTCCTCTCTCAGGTGGTAGCCTGCCTACTGCTCTGCTCTGCCCTGCAGGTGAAGAAGTCAGTGATATGGCACTTAAGTCAAGGGGGCAGTTTGTGCAGCTATGGTTTAAGAACACTTTTCTGAGGGTAGTGTTTTTCCACTGCACTAGTAACGCTGTGTGTGCACCAGTGAAGTCTTGAAGTCTGCTTCTCCCTGCAGCCCCTACAGCCTGTTGTGACAGGCTATGAGCTGCTTTGTGGAATGGCTCGCAGGTCTGGGGACAAGATTGCCCTAAGTTCCCTCATCACTGCTTGCAACCACAGCTAGACTTCTCTGGGGTTTTTGAAGCAAGATTTGAAATTCTGAGGGCAAATTCAGCTTTTTTCCCCTTGTAGAGCAGATGTCTCCCAAGTGTTACAGTTTGTGTACATCTTCCAGATGCAGATAGGTTGTGCATCCATTTCAAAGGAGCGCCCTCAGGTGAAGACAGGAGTCAAAATCCTTCCCAGACCAGCATTTAACTACACTTTTATGTCACTGTTGCCTCTTGCTTTGATCTCATTTTCCTCTGCTCTGTCTTTAAGCTTTTCCCCCAGGGCAATATGTGCAACCTCATGCAGCTGATCAGACTTCTAATGGAGAAGGGGGTTGCCACCATGACAGCTAGTATGTGCTTGCTTGAAAAACACCACAAATAAACTTCTCAGCACATGGTGGATGGAACTGTGTGACCTCAGGCTTTCCTTTTCTCAGCTTCTGGCATGCCACACTAGTCTTTCACACCTTTACCTTTTACAGCTTCTCAGGAAAGCACTGAAATGTCCACAGAGTGCAAAAGTGGTGGTTCCCACAGCAAAGCATCTATTGCCTGTTATCATGTTGGATTGGTCCCCATAACTCCTATGGTCCCCTTCACTTTCACATTCTCATGCTGGTCTGCATGGTCTATGTCAATCTGCATGACTGGGGATTTTTTTTATTTATTTTTTTTTAAATTCTTTTCCTTCTGTCCATTTTCACAGTCACAGTGTGTTACGGGCAGAATGAAAACAGAGAAAAAGTATTTAGACGATATTAGTAGCTTGGCAACCACGGAGCTTTCCCGTGGCTTTGCAGAGGAATTTGGAGTGCTTACCTTCTGTACTTCCCTTTATCTTGCTATGTGCTGTGCACCAGAGTTCCAGTTCTGCAACTGATGCCATGGAAGTAGGTTGCTGTGCTCAAATCCAGGGTTTGTCTGAGTCTTCTGAGTCAGTTCAGTGTATGCATTGCTGATTTACGTTGCTTCCAACAGGGATCACCCATTGACCATCTCATACTATTTGGAAGGGGGAGTAGGGGAGATACTAACAGTAGCTTGGTTTCTAGGAACAGAAACAAAATTATAAGAGAAACATCTGTATCAAACTGGGCTTCTTCTCAGCTGAGGGAAAAAGCAAAGAAAATTTTCACATGCTCCATCATTTGCCTGCTTGCCAACTCCCTGGTCACATCAGCTGGACCCAAATGTGAGAAATTAGAGACTCTTTACATAGGTGTGAAAGGACTTCCCATAACTGAGAATGGCCCTTAACCCATTTCAGCTTTTGCTCTATCAAAGCTGACTAGTCCAAGATATTTACCATCCTTAAGCATATCAACATTTCCACTTTGCTCCCAATATTTTCCTCCTATTTCATTATACTAAATCAAATTCCATTACGTGTTCTTTTATAGAACAAGCTGTGTTCTCATGATATTTATGGATGGCTGCATCACGTGCTTTATGCAGGTCAAGAGACATTGCAAACACAAAGGAACAAAGATGATTCCCAAGCACACCAAGGCACTCCTCAGCATGTGGAGGACTGACTTGCAGCGGCGACATTCAGCCACTGCATGGACCCTGTAGAGAGTTTGCTGTGCTTAGAGACTCTCAGAGATGGAATGCTGAGCTAGGTGCATCTTTTCTGTGTGTATAGGAGGGATGCAAGTATGGTAGGGAGGCAGGGAGCCTGCTGCAATATGTGTTACAGTAATGGTGAGCAGAGAGAGTACTGCAAAAGAGCTGCAAACAGTTGGCCACACAAAGGCACAGAGCTGGCATTTATTTTGTAGCCCAGAGATGAAGCTGGCATAGCTTTCTGCTTTTCTGCTTGTGGTCTGGGAAGGCAATGAGTTGCCTGGGCTCAGGAACATTCCAAAGTTTACCAGGTAAGGTTCACAATGTATCCCCTTGGTGTCCCTTGTGAGAGGACTGCATGCTCTTAAATAAATTATTATTAATCTGCCTTGCAACAATTTTTAGAGAGTAAATGAGGTAGACTCATAAGCATTAGCTAGTGAGTTTGACATCAGTCCCAGGCAAAAATATGAAACAGATGATACAGGGACTGAGCCAGAGAGAATTAAGAGATTGAATGCAAATACTTTCAATTAATATGGGTTGGAGGAAAAACAGGCTTGAAGGAAACATTTCATACATCTATCTTGCTGCATGAGAAGATGGTTGGCTTGGTTCTGATTTGTAGAATCTAAAATTATTCAAAACCTATACACTATGTTTCAGATGTGTTCTTCTGTGCTCAAATGCCAGGTTTCAAAATACAAGTGTGCTTTGGGAATTGTCACTCATCAGGTGTGATTCAGGAGGTATCCAGCAAGAACTGGTCCTTTGCTCCAGCTGTGCTTTGCTACTGGCACTGACTAGCAAGAAAATGCAAAATTATATTAAGGCAAGAAACAAATGCATTCAGTATGGACAAAGGAAAGGCCATATAATCAGGGACAAGACTAAATAGATCATAGCTACATATTAGGAGGCTCAGTGCTGAGAGGCAGTGAATTTCAAAAATACTTGCATAGTAGCATTATGCTGGAAGCACATGTGCAACTGCTGAGCTGTGTCTCAGAGAGCTGAGACGCTCCTTACACTTATCTGCAGCATTGAAAGGTGCTGTCTTGCTCTGGTTGGAGCACTGGAGTGGCTGCTTCTGGGATACCAAGTAATCTTTGGTGTCCCATGTCTTCCTTGAAACACAAAAACCTGAGGAGGGTTCAGGAAGCTTTGCAACAATGCAGTCTGAGCTACTGCAAAAGAAAATTTTGTAATTCTGAATCTCCTTTGCACCTAACCCTAAAATCCCTTTGAAGCTTTCTAACTATAATATTGTTCCATTGCTTCTTACTGGAAGATACTAATTTAGACCTCTTAGTTCCCATTTATGAATAAATACCACAAAGATCGCTCTGTAGAGATATATTGCTGGCAACAACAATATATGTCTACATTAATGTGTCTGTATCTATCTATATTATATTAAAATATTGGTCATTGGTGATGCTGAATCTATTTCAAATTTGAAAAAGGAAGGTGACTACTAACTAGCACAAGTGAAAAACAATACTGCACAACTTACATCAGACAGACTGCTAAGAAGGCTGGAAATTAGGGGTCGCGGTGTTAGAAAGCTGCCAGCAGGATGCTTCCTGATCAAAACTCAGGAATTCTCCTTCCAGTTTTAATAAAGGCTTTGTTTCCACTGGATCATAAGGCTGCTTCTGCCTTAATTGCCACCTGTCAGACACAACAGAACAGAATCGCTGGCACATACAAGCCTTGGCTATCCTGCCTTCTCAGCACCAAAAAAACTTATTGAAATGATGCCTATTATACTGCTTTTCAGTGCACAAGTAGTTAAATGAAATATGTTTAATTCTTTCTCATCACCCCAGAGTCAGCACCAGCCAGAGATCCTGTAGAAAGCATTAACTCATGTTCCATTCAGGTGGTAAAGTACTAGCGAGAGAGACAGGTGGGGGTAAGTCAGAACCAGTTAAATCATTTATATCCACTCACACCTATGGAGGGGCAGATTCTGGCATTATTGCAGCATCTCTAAAATTAGGCACCATCCCCATTTCTCAGTGTTGCTGCCAGCCTGGCAATGTAGCTGGAACTCTTACACAGCTACAGAGAAGACCATGGTTAAACACTGCCTGGATGTTACAACTAGCAGGAAGCTTTCACTGGCTAAACCTGACTTTAGGTTACTGCAAGGCTACACTTCCCAGTCTTACTACCATTGCTTTGTGCAGGCGCTGTGGCTTTCTCCTGTGTACTCCAGAGAGAGATAGTTTTCTTAATTTTTTTCCTAATCAAGTAGTTTAAATCATATCCTTCAGTTTTTTATGTCATTCTTTGTGTGGCAGCTAAGAATCCTACGCCACAGGGCACCCATGCCAGAAGAGGCCTCCTGGGACTAAAGAGCTGGAAGCAGCAGAGTGGGTTGTGGCGAGTGTGAATGCTGTCATTGGAGCAAGCAGATAGTGTCTGCAAACTCCACAGTTCCTAAAATAACAAGCAGTTCATTAGGCCTTAAATAGACCATGTATAAGATAATACAGTCTGCTGATGAGGGCCCTCATCTGTTCTTCTCTGCACCTACTTAAAGTGCAGAAGTTGCTGTTTTTTTTTTTTTTTTTTTTGGTTTGTTATTTTTTTGTTGGTTTTTTGGATTGTTTTTGTTTGTTTTTTGTTTTGGGGTTTTTTTGGAAGGAGGACTAGAAACAAGAGCCCGGTCCTATGCCACTATGCTAACAGTACTTTATTCTCCATGCAAAAACATGACCAGTATTTCCCCCTAATCCTAGCTGGCAGGATAAAAGTCCTCAAATACCAGCAAAAAGATCAGATTATTTCTGTCACTGGAAAGTCAGAGAAGCAGGAATTAATCCCTTCAAGCAGAAAACAATATTGAGTCAAGAACTACCCTCTAGAACCACCCCCTAAACTGTTCTGTGTCCTGCCCAAGCTGTCCATGGATGGACAGAAAGGGTTTTTCCACCTAATTGCTGGTGTTGTGTGGGATTTAGGCTGGAAATAGAGATGACAGACAGCCTCAGTGCACAGCACTGTGATGTCTAAGCTCATCTCTTGGGAATGGGGACCCTAGGAGAGAGGATAAGCTTTTTCCCATGCCTTCTCTGACAGCCCCACGTCACTTGAAAAGGCTCCTCAGCAAGCACAGTCTTCAGGACTCTCTGGGACTCTTCAAAAGGGGCTGGGCACTATTTTTCCACCAGTGTGAGTGCTAGCAGGGCATTGCTGTGGTGCCAACTGCTGTGGTGATACTCCCAGGGGGATGTTTAGTTACCAAGGAGGAAAGCTCCAGTGTACAAGTCATTCTGGTGTGGCTGGGCAGCAACGAAGGAGGGGGTTGAGGACTGTGGAACTGAGAGTTTGTGGATCCAAGCAAATCTCAGTCAAAGGAAATAATTTCTCACAAAGCTATTATACAGTATTATGCCTGTTGCAGATCTATTTGCTGGGTACTGTGGGGAAATAGCCACCACACACAACATGTGCATTCTTCATAGCAAAGGGAATGGGAGTCAAGGAGTCAGCTCTGGGTGCAGGCTTTTCTTGTAACCTTTTGCTCACATTCACAAACAATGCCCTATTGTGGTGTTGTTTCCTGCAGATTGTTCTAATAACCACTGAGCAGTGAAGCATGAGCATGTGTTCAGGTTTCTTACATTGAATTCTAATGTGATAAAACATGCCAGCTTTCTAAAGGTCGATAAAAAATGCACAAGAAAGAGAACTGGATAAGATGGAGCACATGGAACTTTGTAACTCTCAAAACTTCGAAGCTTCCTGGAAGAAATGGATTTTATACCTAGGGACATACAATGTCTGCTTTCTTTTCTGCTATTTTATAACTTGTCAGTTATATTGACACATCTCTTCTCTAAAAATGCATAGCCTGATGAAGGTAGTAGAGCTTTCACAAAGGCTTGATTGCAATTATAATGGGTGTAGGGTTTTTTGTGTGTGTGAAAAATACTTGCATGGTATCTGAGCCAGTACAAATGCTGATCGAGTGCCTTGCCAGGGAAAACAAGGAGTCCCAGAACTCCTATGTGGCTGCTTCATTGCACATGTGCTTGAGCATTACAGGTTTTTACTGCGCCAGCAAATTTGTAGTATATTAGGTATAAAACTTACTGTCAGTGAGATGCATTGTAGTGACCTGAGTGAAGCAGCACCAAAGAGGAGCAGGATGATGACTCCTTTTGGCAGCTCAGTACCGGGCTGTTGGCAGCAGACTCGTGATGTGTGCACGGAAATGTTCTGTCTGTGGAGAAGGTCACCCTCCCCCATGTTCTGGGTTGTCTTTTGTCCTTTAGACTGACTCAGCTTTTAGCAAGCAATAACCTGAGAGCTACATGATGTCATGACGTTTGGAACAGTTTGCAGTCAGACAAATAACTTTCAGTGTAAAAATTAACACACAAGCCTAAAAAAACTTCAGAAAATGTACGGATTTTTCTTACTAAGTTGTTTGGCCCATTAGTTAACCAATGTTACTAGACAACTTATACAAAGAAAAAATGCCTTGCATGAATTGTGGATCCAGTTGTCTCATGTTAGTTAGCTTGATGGGCCAAATTATTTATAAAACCACCTAATTCTTATCATATAATAAGGAAATGCCAGATTTTTATAGGTTACTAGCACCATACTAGTTAAATAACACTACTAGCTTTATTAAAGTGTTTAATCTACTAGTTTAATAATGAAATACCTTAAGAATCAGATTTTTCTTTCTATTAGGCTGGTAAATAGACATCTTTACTATGTCTTCCTTTCTATACCTCTTAGAGTCCATATATTTGAACTGCAGGAAGTCTTGCTGCTGGAACTCCTATTCAGAATTCTAAAAATTTTATAGGATTAATAGGATGGTTTAATACAAATGTCTGTGCACTGGGAAGGTTTTCAGTGATGTTGGCCACACAGGAAAATTTGTGTGTTTTTTACCTGGGACAGTATAAAACTGACTTGCATCCATTTCACATATCTATATATGGATATATGCATAACTGCAAATACATTCACTTTATGAATTATTTTACTTAAACTCAACCTGCCTTGTGAGGCCAAGAGTTAGTACTGAGTGCTGAGCAAGGGTTAAGTCTCCATACCTTTAAAAAAATTGACTTTTATTAGCTTGAGCTGCAAGGATCTGACCCCTGACAATGTAATGCTATTTTAACCACACTTTGTCTTGAATTGAATGGAATCAATTGCCTGGATCCAGATGTCCCATGCTGGGACATTAAGCTTTTGTGAAATTCAGCTGCACAAAATGAAGGTGGCCTTATTTCGTCCCTTAACCAAAAGGTGATCTCTCTTAAGGGCAACTCTAGAAAGGAAGAGACATTTTTTCTCTGTATACATTATTTAAAAACCTAAAAAGTGCTCTGTGCTTTCCTCAAATGTAAATCTGCATACTGCACTCTGATTTATGTTCAGCATGTCAGGATAATGGGGATGGAAAGCACAGGACACAATTCTTGGTCGCATAAATACATTGTAAAACATTCTGAAAGTTCTCAGTCTGTCTCCAGCAATGGACCATTAAATAAGAGGAATAAACATAGACGGGACCATTGACCTGACCTCCACATAATTTGTTTTATGACTGCCAGCTACATTCACAGATTTACAGGCACTGGGTTTTATCACCATGTGTGAGTCAAGGTTGTGGTTCATAATTATTGTGCAGTTCATGGGAAAACTCTAAAGACATCTTGTGTTGTATTTTAATAGTTAAAATGAGTGGGACCTGTGCTTGAGAATGCTTCAGAGTGCCCCTTGTCCTGCTCCATCACCTGTGTAGGTGAGACTTTATATAGACTTCTGCTTACTGATTTTGGGGTAAACAACTATTTACTGTGGCACACAGCTAACATATAAGGTATTCTGGAAAGGGTAAGTGTTTAAAAAGAGAAATGAAGTGAGTGTGGGTGTCTTCTGTAGGGTAAGACCTTTCTTTTTATCACCAGCTAGCACAGTTCTCCAAGTGACTTGACAGAAAATAATGCCAAGCTGGATTTTGTGGATCATACCCTACAACCAAAGGCATTTGTTTTCCATCCGGAGAGCCCAGTACAAGCTATTTGCAGTGCACATGAAGGCACTTCTGCATGGCATGGGGCTGTGCCTTGCACCCACATGAGGTTTCAGAGGGAGTGTGGCATTGCTGCCTGGCTCCTGGTGCTACCAGGGAATCTGGAAGGGGCCACGAGGGCTCCCCAAGTAGGTCATGTTTTCAGAAATGTGAATTTTCTTCTTTTCACAAGGGGGCTTCTTGGGTTAACATTTTCTACAGTCAAATACTTGCAAAACGCACTGTGAAATTAAGCCTTTTTCTCTCAGTAGGTGACATACCAGTAAAGGTCTTATTACTGCCTCTCCCACATCAGCTTTGCTGTTTCTATACTGGAATGTAATTCAGTGAGCCACAGAACCATGAAAACATCTGATGTACTATTTCTCTTAAATGGATTTTCCTCACAGAGAAGCTATCTTCCTGGGCATTTCTTCTGTCAGCCCAATTTAATTGGATTGTAGCTGAAAACAATAATATTACATTTACATTTGCTTTAAAAGTCTCTGCATTTTAGCATCTGCAGCCCATCTGGCTCTAATGTTGCTGAATCTTAATTTAATGAAATTTTTTCATTTGAACGGACTAAATGTGCTGCATTAACAATCTGCTGTGTTAAAAAAGTAGTGAGAAAAAAAGTGCAATATAGATGTTTAGTCTTGGTAAAAGCACTTTTCCAAAGAACCACTCTTGCCTTATTTAATATAATTGTTTTCGTTTCCTTATGTGTGGGTTTGCAACTGAATGAACCTGAAATAAATCAGGACAAAAGAGACCCCCAGGACTAGCGTGGTTAAAGTATGCTGGTTCCCCTGGCCACCAGCAAGTCACTGAATGACACACAAGGATTTAAATAGCAAAATGAGAGTCACGGATTGACACTTGATTTATACAATCACCATATAAAGACCAAATGCCACGCATCCAGGAGGAGCTGGAGGCAAAGCTCACCAGGCTTTCTACCTCGTTAAAAGCAGCCCTCACCAGGGAGAGGCTAGCAGGTTGCCAGATCAGAATTCTGCTATAGCACACTGGCAAGGATGCAAAACCCGACTCTTTTTAGCCCTTCCTATGCACAGCCATGCACACTTGGTCATATGGAAGTCAAAAAGGGATGATACGTTTCCCAGCATCAAGGATGGCTTTAGAAACAAGTGGTGTGCAAAATCTGCTGCAAAGACAGCTGCCTCCAATCAGGAGAATTAAAGTGGCTGATTCTGAAGGTCTGAAGCAAAACCCCAAACAAACGCTTGGGAAGGGAGAGAGGTGCATGGTGTGTGCATGTTAGCATGAAATTGGCTCTGATGGTATCTTTGAACCAGTCACACTTTTCTGACATTGCCACTCAAAGCACAGGGCCCAGCCACCAAGGCCAAGGCCCACAGAACACATTCCCATTCTGGAGTTGTTGTGAATCCCTGGCAGAGCAGGCTGTGAGCTTTGCCAGCCCCGCTTGCTTGCCTCTGGCTGCTCTTTGTGATACCCTGTGGATACTCTTTATGAAGAGCCTTGTGGGGAGCTGGGGCCAGACAGGTAGAGAAGAAGCAGCCTCAGTCAGTGCTTTGCTACTGTTGGTGTGTCTCTGCAGCCATCCAGACCATGACAGAGCCAGCAGGAAGGGGACACTGCTTCCCTGTAAGCCTCTGGGGAATGCAGGTGGAAAAGGAGATGCTCCATCAGCCCTATTCAATTAGTGTTTGCATTCCATTAAAAGGCAAGAACTGCGAGCAAAAGCCTCAAATCTGCAGGAAAAGCAGTCTGCCCAATAGCAGGAGATTCATTTTATGCCTTTGTTTTGGACACTTGTAACTGGTTGTGGGCTTTCTTACAGATCAGCAAAGATGTAGGCCAAACCCCACGGCTGTAATCATGGTAGGTGCAAAAATAATCATGGAATAGCTTGGACTGGAAGGCACCTCTGAAAGATTATCTAGTCCAACCCCCCTGCAATGAGCAGGGACATCTTCATCTAGATCAGGTTGCTCAGAGCCCTGTCCAGCCTTAAATATTTCCAGGCATGGGACATGTACTAGCTCTCTGGGCTACCTCCTCCAGTGCTCCACCCTTACGATGAAGGATTTCTTCCTGATATGGAATCAAAATCTACTTCCTTTCAGATTCAAGCCATCCCCCCCTTGTCCCATCTCCATATACTCTTGTGAAAAGTCCCTCTCAGCTCTTTTCTAGGTCCCCTTTAATGTACTGGCAGGTGTTATAAGGTGTCCCTGAACCTTCTCTTTTCCAGGCTGAACAACCCCGTCTCTCTCAGCCTGTATTCATAGGAGAGGGGCTCCATTCCTCTAATCATCTACATGGCCCTCCTCTGGACTTGTTTGAACACATCTCTCATGTGCTGAGTGAGTCACAGTAATCCAGGAGGGGTCTCACCAGAGCAGACAGAGGGGATTTTCCATGATAGAAAACTGTCCAGGGCCAAGACAACTGCTTTGTAAGAAAGAAGTTTGAAAGAAGCAGATAAAATAAGTAAAGAAAGAAAATGGAGAAAGGGTCTGCCAATGAGGAGTGCAGCTAAGCAGGATAGGATGCCCTCACACATTTTGTAGCATATTCCCTTCTCCTATCACCCCAAATGGAACGTGGAAATGGTACCTTGGGGATAATAACACTTCCCTAGGACCAGCTAGAGGTGCTCACATGCTATAATAATAGATGCTGTGTATGTGCTGCAGATGGAAAGTGGATATTGGCTCAATATTTGCAAAATGGGAATAATAAGCCCGAGTCTTCCAGAAGTCTGTTTGGCGAGCATGGTGCAGGAAAGAACGTTCACCACCAGCTCTTTATTCTGTTCCTCTGCAGGCACTGATGAATTAAGTGTACAGTGTCTTGCTGTGAAGGATAAGTGGAACAGACACATGGAGATGTCTGACATATATTTTGAGGTGTATTTAATATTGTAGTGCTTCCGGATTCCACTAGCATGCTAGGGGTTTTGGCTTCAAACCAATGTTTGCATCAGTACCATGTGTCTCTGGAACAGCAGTGCTTACTTTAGAGCTGGCTATGAAAATAGTTTCCATTATAACCCCTTGTTTTCACATGCTTCTTTTATTTTATTTTGAAAATCCTCTTTTGAGTCAAAAATTTCCATCTCTATCTTTGCCAAAAGGTGAAGTTTTTCCCCCTTCGTTTTCTTCAGCTTGGAGGGAGAATCTTTCAGATGTTTTTGAGTCATGGGAGAGTGGAAAAAATGCATTTTCCCAGTAGGATAAAAAAAAGTCCACATTTTCACAGTAGTAGAAACATACGGGGAAAGGAAACTGAAGGCCGAAACTTGCATTTTAGTTCAGATATTTCTACAATAAACCAGCTTCATAAGGAAGGACTTTGATTTGCCAAAGGCAGAGATGGTTCTGATTTTTGGCAATTAATCAGGCATGGGTCCAGGTTTGAAACTTTGCTGGCATTCAGGATATTGTTTAAGGTAGTGTCTTTACAGCTGGCCATTTAAAAAGTAAAGAGACAATCCCCAGTGGACTTCTGCCCTTCAGAACTAATTATAGTCCAGCAATACATTTGAATTCATTCTAAAATCTAATTGAATGGAGAGGAACTAGAAGAACACTGGTGCCAAATATTTTCGAAACTTTTTCTCAATTCTCACTCAAGTCAGCAAGAGCAAGTGGAGGTTGCTGAAGTCACGGACAGGCTGATGCACTTCAAAAGGGCCAAAGCACACGACAAGTCATGCACACATGACTGGCTTGAGGAGAAACTTCATTCAGTACACCTGCCAAATTTTTTCTTGGATGTCTTTTCCTCTTCACATAGGCTAGGAAGCATCAGTGCAAAACTCTGCTGTGCTGGGTGTAGTTACACTGAATCCATTAATAAGCAGAAAAGAAAAATGGAAAGGGGAAGCAAAAGGGAAAGGAAAGAGGTAGGCATCTAACCATCATTCTGATGAGTGATCCTGCATCACTGTGCTGCTTTCTATTACTGTTATCTCCTGGCAAGAGCTGTGATGGATACACTACTGGTATGTCCCCTCCATGTGTTCCAGAAAATACACAAGATCTGAACAACTTGGGGGCTGATGACACTGTTGTGACCCTCAGTTTCATATTTTCTGGCTCTTTTGAAACTTTTAACTATGCAGCCTGCACATTTCATCAAACCTTTTGCTTTCTATAATTCAAAACCTGCTCCAAGTGTACATACGTTTGGCAAAGGCATCCAAAATGATGTGTTTATTTTGCTTCAGTGCCAAAGAGCAGTGATTCATTAAGGAGCTTGGAAACATAGAGGAAAAGCCACAGCCAGCAACCACTACACGTGCCCTGAAGAGCAGAAAGCTGTGTTTTTCTAAGGGAAATGGTTAGTGCAGCTGGATCAGGATCATGGCTGCCTTCTCTCAAAGTGAGGAGGCACTGCTGGGCAGGCTGGAGAGCACAGAAGTTCTCCTGGATAGCTGGGCTTTGCTGCAGCAGCAGCAGCAGCCAGAAGGCAGCCAGAGGCTGCTGTTAGACCCAGATAGGAGAGAGAAAAAATGCCCAAGGGGAATTGGTCCTACTGGTAGGAGCTTTTCCTTGAAATGACGAATTTCACCGTGCCACTGCTATGGTGAACACAATGAAAAGCGCAATGGGCCTCGAGGGAAGAGGTGGAAGGAAAAAGGTGGTGACCTGCAGTAAGAATAGGCCTCCAGCTGCCTTTAGCTGCACTACTTCGTTTTTTCTGCTGGGGACATGCCAGCTTGTATCAGTAAAGTGGTCAGTTCATTCTGTTTATTGTAGCTGCTGATACAAACTTTAGCAGCAGCTAAAGGCTTTGAAAACCTGGCAGAAACCTGACTGTTGAGGAACTCTACACTCCAACGTGTCATTGTTACGCCACTGTTTTCTTCTTCCCCAGTGGCTTGAACTAGGACAGGCAAAATGCTATTTATAATTTATAATGTAGTCCTTTTTTATCTTTCATCATAAATCTGGAACCCTGGACAAAATTGAAATCTAGTGACAAACACACTGTTGATTGGAAAATGTCTGATGGTTGTTTCTGCCTGGAAAGGAAATTCTGTCCTGTGTTGTCATAGTGCTGCCACACAACAGGAGGTGCTGGTCCAGGAGTCAGTATGAGGCACAAAGGAAATGATCATGTATAAAGTACATTATTATCAAGATTTCTTGCGACTAACAGTCATAAACATGTAGAAGAGTTTTTGAAAATTCAAGGTTTAAAATTTAAACCAGAACTGTGGCATTTACATAATGAAGCATTAGGGTGTGACCTTATAGACTTTGGATAATATGTCATGTTACCTACTGGGGGGCTCTTCGCCTGTTTTTCAGGGATATCTGATTTAGGTTTAGGGACATAATGTGATCCAGTATGCCAGTTCCCCTTGGTGCTTTAAACAAAGAGAGAAGGTAGCTTTTTCCAGCATCAAATGAACACTACTTAGCCTTTCTTAAAAGAAGGCAAGAGTCTTACCCTGAAGATCACACATTTCTTATAAGATACAGAGTTTCCAGTAAATTCAAATTTAAAAACTCCAATACTTGTGTCAGATGGGTCTGATTAATCGCTCGTTTTTTCACTTTCATAATACTACACAAGTAGTTCTTCAAAAAATGCATTACTCCACTTCTACTACTTGTATCAGAAGTCTTCAGGCAGCTGATAATTTTTAAAACAATAGATGTGAAAGTAATAGCACTCCAAATAATTAGTGAAATACTCTGAATATGAGAAAATGAAGGTTCCTGCATAGGCCAGGCTTGATGAGTGAAGTGAGGGAACTGACTCCAGATCATCACAAGCAAAATAAACAAACATTAACAACAGTTGTGAGATAGAGGGAAAGATCTAAAATCTCAGAGGGTTTTAAAGTTTTAGAATTTGCCTTTAAGGAACATTAGGGAAAGAAAACACCTTTGAAAGATATTGTGGAACAGAACTGGCTGAGAATTATGCATGTAGAAACTGAGATGTAGGAAGAAAGCACAGTGGGAGTGTACGGCAGTTTCTGATGCACAGGAGAGGAGTAGATCTGCTCTTTGTGACTCCTAAATATTTGTGTTGGGACCGTTTTCTTTCTATTTTCTGCCTTTCAATCACACACAGTATGTAAATTACTTTAAAAGTCCAGTGTGCACAGCATGACAGAAACTGCAATCTGTTACTTAAATGACGATGGAGATTTTTCAACATACTTGCAAATGTTCAAGTCTGTAAAAGTCATTCCTAGAACAACTTGCTAAGCAGTTACTTAATATAGGAAAGAGCAATGTTAAGTTAAATGGTACAACAAAAGAAAGCCACAGATCAGATGATAAAACCACACAAGTAGATCCATAAGCATTCATTACTAACCATTTAAAACCATATTGATGTGTTTTTAGGAACGTTTCCTCCAGGCACAGATAAAACCCCTGAGTCAGAGAGCACAAAGAGAGGCCCACAGCTGAGGGCACCTAGCACACAGCCTGGATAATAAATTATTGAACTCCTGTCACCATGACTTGTGTACCTGCTTCCCAGTGTTCAAAACTGGCTTGCAAACTGCTACAGTGAATAATTTAGAGTAGCAAACAGGTTTGCAAGTACACAATACATTTGGAGATAATTTGTGAGCAGAAAGAAAACCTGTCAGTGCCAAATCACCAGTAATGGGTTTGCCCAGCTGTGCTGTTTTTCCTGCCTCTGATGGCAAAGATCTAGTAAGGATAAATAAGAACAGACATTGAAACAGGAGTCGTGATCACCTGAATGCTAAACAAGTCTGAGCCCCTCAGATCCTTCGTAGGTAGCCACCTTGCTACCCATCACCCAGTGCAATCTTAAAGTGAACAAGCAAATCTCATCCAAAAAAAATTCTGCTGTATGTTTCGATCAGAATAACCCTTATTTGCATATTAACTCCTGTGATCCAAAGTTCTGAACTCTTAGCTTCCTAATTTGGAGACTGAACTACAGAAGCTCCTCTCAGTTCTTTATAGTTGCTTTCTATTTTATTATGTAGACAGTATATGCAATGTTTTGGGTCTTTTTGTGGGAGGAGGACTGGTGATGATCACTCATAAAAAAAACCAGCCTCTTTTTAAAGGAAGTTTTCAAGTTCTCTTTTTTTACCTTATACTTGGGCACTGAAAATGGTAGGTGACACTGGTGAAGACACAGCATTGCTAAGCCATTAAAAGTAAAAAAAGGACACATAAAATGATTTTAAAATGTTTTCAAATGAGAGAATATTCTGGGGTTATTCCAAAAGTCTCCGATTATTAAAAGGAAATGGCCTAAATTCCTTATATGATGCCTGTATACTCCAAAAATATGGCCTGTGATTTTGTTTTGACAGTGCCTGTTTAAGAACTGCCTTTGGTTTCACCAAAAACAGAACTACCTTTTTGCTCAACCACAGCTGATGTTTCAGTCTCAAGCAAAGAGACTGTGGTGATATGCTCCCCAAACTCTTCCCTTAATAACTGCAGGCTCGCTACAGGCAGGTACGAATTCAATGTCATCGTCACAAACCTTACTGCGACCATGGCTAAAAAAATGACCTAGCTTCTTGCTCGTGTTTGCTCCATGCCATGACCTTTGCTTTGTTTGCTGTATCATTCAGCTCTGCAGCCTGCCAGACACTGTGCTGCTCATCTTCCAGCAGCTCTGCACACTGGCAGGAGCTGTGAGTGGGTGGACCAAGTAAGAAATGACCTGTTTGGATCATTTCTGCTCGGGACTCAGTGCCATCCTCTTGGTTTTTCTTAATAAGCACCTAGAAAATATTCTTTTCTTGTTACATTTGCCAGTCCTGCATTAGGAGTCCTGAGATTAAATGTGATAGACCCTCCTCATACCTTTTGTTATATTTAGGGCCATAAATTAATCTCAATAACTGAGAGAATAGTAATACAATTTCACCTTTCTAAAATGCCTCTTTACATGAGCCCACAGAAATGTGAAGACCAGGGAACAACATCCTACAAGTTATAAGTGATCTGTTGCCATCTATCATCCCAGTACAGTAAACACACTGAAATAGATCTGTCTTTGATGTTTTATTGAGGGGAAGGAACTCACCCTTTTGTATGTGAGATAGATTATTGTGTGTATTATGTCATTCTGACTTCGGAAAAAATTTGGAAGTTTTACATCATCTTCCATGAAGAGATCTCGTATCAGCCATTTCAACAAGTCAGACATTCTAGTTTTACAAGCACCTCTGAAATTCATGAAGAAGCTAATTTTTCCCCCTTTGGTGGAATATTTCACTTCTTGAGGGTCAGCAGAGTGTCTCTTTAAGAGTACTCTCTACAGTACTCAACACAGTAATTTTGGGCAAGAAGAGAAGGGCTGTGTGTGTAGCATGAAGCAATCAGACATTATTCCTCACATTGAAATCTCAAATCTGACTGGGGCACAGATTCCAGGAACCCCATTGATGCTGTTGTGTCAGAACAGTCTGTCATGACTTGAACCCATCACCTGAACTGCTGCTTCACCACCTGATGGAAGACACACATATTTTAGCACCTTTTTGCAGAATTTCCTTCAGTACAAGACTAGCCCTGAATAAAATGGTCATGGAAATTTTAATCCTGAAATTCTGACTTGAATTTCCCCTGCTTGTTTTTGCCTTGTTTGCAATTGTGGATTTCCAGAAACCCCAGAGGACTAAAATACTGCAAAATGCTTGGAAGTCCATTTGTATGTCTTATCCTCTTAGTTGTTTAGATGTGAAGTGGAATATACAGCCTAAGATATCATAAGATCATCTACACCCTAAAAAATAAGTATACAAAATAAAAGTATGTTTTATCTACATAATTGTAATATCAAATCTCTGCTAGAATCATTTGCTATATCCTTAAACTTTCAACTGTTCTACATGTCAGCTATCAACATGGCAAGAAACTTAATGCACAGATGAGAACACCTCTATCATACTCAGAATAAGTCTACAGACAACCAAATATTAAATGCGTGTGTTTTGTGTGGATGCTCACATGTGAATGTCAGTAGGATGTCAGAATCCCTTCTGTGTGGAGGCAATTACATAATTACAGCTGTACATATGAGAAAGGTAACATATCTTTCAACAGCCCAGTTTCCCTTACCGTTCACAGAAAAGAAAGTCGTCACCATCAGTTAACTTAGGAAGAACAAGAAAGAAACAAAAACAACAACTAAACCAAAAAAACCCTGGTAACTTCTTCAATTACATGAAGGATGTGGTAACTAAATTTCATTTCTTTAGCTCACAAATTGACTTTGAGGACTTTATTAATTCATGTGAATCATTGCAGACAGATGGTATACACTTTTGCATTGTAAACTGGGCTTTTATGCAGGAGGAGAACACAATTTCCTTTGATAAAATTAATGAGATACACCAGAGGCAGACAGGAACACTTTTATGTTCCTGTTTACAAGTGACTCCAAAGAGGTAACTCGAGTTTCTCAAAACAAACCTCTTAAAAATAATTTTTTAAGGTAAAAAAAATGAACATACCACATTGCACGCAAAAAAAATCCTGAGAAATTAATGACAGAAATTGTCTATACAACAAGCTGCCCTTCTGGAAGCCTTTCCTTGGGTTGACAAAGGGACCACTGGGCCATTTACCTTGCCCTTGGCTCCCACTGCACAATTCAGCCTGGCTCTCAGCATACCTCTTGGCTGTCTTCAACATGGTGCTTCGTATGGCACCTGGGGGTGTCAGACAGAGTCCTTCCTTCAGTGCTTGAACACCCAGGAGTGTTGCAAGGCTGTTCTTTCCTTGCAACGGCACTGTTAAGTTGAAATGCAAGGTCTCTCTTTCCCAAGTGCATTGGTTTTTTTCACACCTTTTGTTGGAGACAGATTTCTGTTATTTTGATCTTATCTTCTGGATCTCTTTCCAGCTTTCTCACATTACACGGCATCTTTTTAAGGGACAGACAACAACACTGGATATGGGACAGCACTTTTTGTCTGATGAAAAGCAAAATGGTGTAATGGGATTTCTACCTACCTTTTTCTACTTGCACAGCTGTATATACATAGCGATCCCTTTTTACCAGCACTAGCTCACTGGGAGCTCATGCTGAATTTCTCCAAGTTACTACATGGAGGAACTTTCAAAGATACATTCCTTGGCCATGTAGGTTGTGTTGTTTCATCCTACAAGTCTGACTTTTTTCTCTTTTTGACCCTATTAAAACTTACTTTCTTGAAAGACCTGAGTTTATTAGATAATCCAGATAGCTCTGTGACTGCATTGTTCTCATTATCACTCTGTTAATATTTACTCTGACTAAAATTGCTGCCAGTGGTGATTTATTTAGTCTTTTTAAAGCTGTTTGAAATCATACTTCTCTAGATTCCTGATGAAAACTCTGAAGAGCCTCCCTGCAGCTCACCAACAGAAACATCCTCATTAAATGCTAGTGCTGCTTGGACAATTGATCTGCTTTTCATTTAGTTCTTCATCTGTTTGTGCTTTATTAATTCTGTGCTGTACTGCCTTCTTTTTCTCTTACTAAATCAAGTACCTAGCAGAAGTCTATTACACTCAAGCCTCTGGCAATTTAATGCATAATCATAGTAAATGAGGAAATAAAAGAGCTGTTTACCAGAACCTATTTTCTATAAAAAAACATGAAGACTAGCATTAGTTGTATTCTCCATCACAATTCTTCTGCCTACCACGCAGGCAGTTGTTACTTCTTATGCTCCTTTTGTGTCCTTGGTATGGGCCCCACACTAACACACTTCTTTCCCTGAAACACCACCACAGAGCCAACACATGCAAAGATCAGCTTGCCAGACATCACTTCAACCCCTCGAGGATTTTCCTTTAGGATTTCCAGACCACTGGGAAACTGTAATTTCACCATGTTTTGCTAATAGATGTTCTTTAGGTGAGCCTCAAGTGTCCTCCCGTGATATATATGTATCTCACTGCTTATTTATAGATACTACATAGTCATAGCTATTAGGTGCTCAAGTTTTTTGGTTTTTTTCAGGGGGGGGTAATTTTTTTTTTTTTAATCTCTTTATTTTTCCACCAGTGATAACAGTTACTTGTTTGCTCTAGAATTAAGCTTGTATCACTGCTTGGATGATGCTTATGCTTAAAGGAAGACAAATCAATTATTTGTTTGTTTTGCCCTAGTGCTATATGCACAATGTCTGTTTTCCCCCATCTTCCCCATAAGTTTATCCAATTGATTCCGTCCCTTCTTGTCACCTGTTACAGCAGAGTGCTGTCTGGACACTGCTGTTTTTGACTATCTTCTTTCTTTCAAAACGAAAAGTAGCCTTTTCGATTCCATGATCCTTCGATTATACACCCGTGTGTGTGGCGAGGGTCGGGCACTTTTCCAGACCTCAGCCACAGCCAAAGGAGCCTGGTCAGGATCCCATGCCCTGCCCGGGCGCTCCTCTTCCACCCGTGACGGCAGCGCAGCCCTGAAAACTGCTCCCAACAGTAAAGCACCTCAAGCAGGGCGATGGGATCGCTCCCTGAGGCTGCCTCAAGTTTCCCCTGTACCTTCAGAGGGGATGAGAAGGGGTGGGAATAATTCCGTGTCTGGACTAGCGCTTTGGAGCCGGGCGGGGATAGACAGAGACCGGGACGCCAGCAGCGCGGGAAGCCCCGCCAGCTGCGAACCGTCCTCCCCAAACTCCGTGTAGTTAAAGGAGAATTTTCTTTCTTTGATTAAAAAAAAAAAAAAAAAATTATTAAAGACCTTCGCGACCGCTGCGCTGCCCCGCGCGGGGCCGGCGCGCAGCCCCCGGGCCGGGCGGGGCCGAGGCGGTGCCGGGGCGGAGCGGGGCGGGGGCGAGGGGCCGGGGCGGCGGCGGTGGCCGGGCAGCTCGGCGGGATGACGGGCAGCAGCCGCCGGCCCGCAGCCGGAGCAGCCGCCCCCCGCCAGCCGGCGGGGAGCGCGGGCCCGGCCAGCACCGGGATGTGCCCTCGGCAGCAGCCGCGGCGGAGGCTGCGCGCCCCGCGGGCGGCGTGAGCGCCTCCCGGCCAAGCCATGGGCCAGACCTCGGTCTCCACGCTGCCCGAGCCGGCCGGCGGTGAGTACCGGAGGCGGCGCGGCCGGGGCGGGGCGGGGGGCTCCCGCCGGGGTCCGTGGTGGTGGCGGGGGAGCCGCGGTCCCGGGGCCGGGGGAGCGGTACCCGCGGTGCCCGCGGTGCCGGGGCCGCCGCCGCTGCCCCGTTCCTCCGGAGCGCAGCGGAACGGGAGGGGCGGGCGGGCGCTCTCCGCGCTGCGCTGCCCGGCTCGGCGGCCCGCGGCGGGAGAGAGGCTCCGCCGTGCCTCCCACCTCCCCCGGGGCTCGGGGCTCCTTCTTTCCCCGCTATTAAATAAGTAAGTACGAAGGCTTCCCCTTCGTAGGGAAAGGGAAGGGAAGGAGCTCTGGCACCTCGCCCAGGAGCGCGGCTAGTAACCCGCCCAGCTGGCTGCTTTTAGCTCCAGGACATTTTATGTGTAAGTAGGCTGTTGAAAATAAATAAATAGCGTGTGAGTGGAACCGTTTCGGGCTCTTGCCCTCCTCCCCTTCCCCCCCAATAAAGCAGTCCTGTCTGCTTGCAACTTCTTGAAGATAGTACGAGCTTCTTGGGAATGTTGTTTGGAGGCATGTTAGGATAACCTGGTGTGTTTTAGTTACTGGAAAACAGTGTGGGTCTCTTCCTACAATAAAAGGATGTAGAATCTAAATTAACTTCAGCGAGGTTTGAAGTTTCCTGTGAAATTCCTGCATGCCTGTTTTCCCTCAACGTCTGTTTCCTTTACATCCACTAAAACAAAACAAAAACTCTCAAACCGAAACAAACAAAAAACAACAAAACAAACAAAAAACCAAAACAAAACCCCAAAATCCTGTTGCGGACTTGAATGCTGAAGGCTGAACTTTATCCTTAATTTGCTTATTGCTATTAACGTGGGAATGTTTTGTCAAATAGGAGACAGTGCAACAAACTTTCTCTTTTCCCCCTTTGTTTTTCCTTCATGGCTGTTTCAGAGAATAATTTTAGTATTAACGCATAATTTTCAAACAAAATCTGTTATATTCCTAATCACACCATCCCAGGCAAAACCTTGGATGATTTTCTCACCTGTCAAACATTGCATGAAAGAGAAGTTGGGCCATTTCCAATAAATGTTACCATCCTGTTGGAGGTCTCACCCAGCAGCCAGTGTGTTAGGATTGTTTCAAGGTAGTCATTGGGAAGCAGATGTAAGGAAACAGATGGACCGGTTAAAAATTTTTGTTAAACTTCCTGTACAAAAAAGTGACCAAACTCTTAAGTGCAAAAGTCTATTGTGAGAGCATTTCACTGGAGGGTGCCCATATCTTGACTAAGGATAACTGTGATGCCTATGTTCGCTTGGCTGGATGATAATGGACAATAACTGGGATGAATTTCTAGCTTTACCTCAAAGAAAAAAGTCACTGTTGAATTCTTTCCTGATCGAAACCAAAATTTTTGATCAGGAGCAGTAAGAGACAGGTATCTGAAGATGTAAGTTACGATGATGCTGCCCCAGTATTGCCAAGTAAATTTTAGTTAACTTAATTTTAAGAGCACTACAGTTTGTGATGAGACAGTGGTAGTGCCTCTGGGAGGTTTCATGGAAGAGTAATTCCACTGCACTTTCATTGCTGTTGAAATTGTTGGGAGAGTATATCCTCAACAAGAAACCATAAAGGCAAGTGGCTTTCTGGGTGGCATGGATTCCTGGGGGTGCACTCATTTGTTTTCTCGAGTCTGTTTTACTGACATGGTCTGGACACTTAATCCATTGTGAAGTTCGGGAGGCCCTGTCCATCTGTGATCAGGGCAGGAGAATGACTTCCACTGGTTTAGGCAAGCAGGCCTAAAATCTTCGTTGATTTTGTCATGCCAGGCAGCTCCAAGCCATTTAAGTCTATGACAGCTGCTAGAGATTAGAGTTAAAGGAGATATCTGTCTTGCACACGCAGGGGCTACAAATCTGTTTTAGTGCTACAGAATCAATAGTGCATTCAGATCCCTAGTGAGCCACACAAAAGCAGCTGTGAGGAGCTGCTTGCCTGTTTGCTCCCTTTTCCCCCAACCATGCTGGCCTGGAGGGCTCTGTTGGCTCTGTGCAGGGCAGGGAACCACTAGTAAATCACTGTAGACTGGTAAAGTGAACATGTAGGCTTGATGTAGCAAAGTAAAGTGAAAGATTTTTTCCTGAAAGTCACAGAATGACTTAGAAGAGATAAAATATATACATAATGCAATACTCAGGATGGACTTCAGCCAGTGTCCTGAAGGGTTAGGTCTTTAGATTTACTTTAAATTAAAGGTTTTACTTTCGGAAATGTAAATATATGTTGAAGTACTCAAACAGATCAAGGTCCTAATGTCACTTTTCCCATTGGGTTAAGGACAGGACTGAGGCCTAATCATAAAATTCAGAAGTCGTTCTCAACTGGGCAGATGTAGACTTTTACCAGATGGAATAGCATGCCTATAAAGAGAGGGATAATTTCAGATTTTCATACTCCATTGGAACTTTCTTTGGCAATACCGTTGTGCTAGAGCTTGCCATCAGCTGCATGTGAGTGGGTGTTGAAGTGTTTTGGACAGGAGGATCTGGGCTTTAATCATCTCTCACAACTATGAGTGGTCGATGGGCACCAAAGCAGGTCTTGGATTGCCCAGTTGGTGTCCGTAGGCAGCTTTTGCTCCTTCTCCTAGCTTGCAGCTTTCCAGTCATTTAGATAGTTTTTTTTAAAGCTTGTTTGTTATTTGCCATGGTCAGAAAATGTGAACAAACATCAATCACAGGAGTTTTGGAAGACAGTATAGACAGTATAGATATATGGATAAGAAGGAGCACATATTGTCGTTGTTCATTTTCCTTCCTCTTCTCTGATTTTCCCATGCCTGGCAAGACTTGATTAACGTGCTCTCTCCCCATTTACTGGCTGGAGTTGAGTGCTTTTGGGGGTTATCAGCCATTGTGTGCAAAAGCTATCACTTCTACTTTCTGATCTACAGTTTATCAAAGGGCAGCAGAGCTGTGCACTTTTTTCAGTTTCGGGTTTTTTTCCTTTAGGATTTGTTTTTTGATAGCTCAGCAGCAGCCATAGCACAGAGAGACAAGCAGTGGAGACATGATGAGCATGTGAGGAAGGTGGCATTTCAAAGCGGAACTAGTTAGGTGGCAAAATATTTTTGTTGTTTCTTGAGTAGCGATGCCTTGTCAAGAACGAAATTTCCAGTAAAAGCAGAATGGGTCAGGTAGCTCAACATGGAGTGTGGAACAAAAGCTGAGGGTATGGGATGGGGTAGGACAAGTTGCAAAGGGAAGGTCCCGAGAAACTCTTGCCCCACTTGTGAGGGTGCTCATTGGGGCCAGCTGAAGATCGGGGTCAGAGCCCTGCGCTGACCTCCTGTGCCAAGGATGGGATCTGCAGGGCTGTTTACTCTGGGCTGGGAGGAGTTCCTCTCCTCACATACGTTTTGCAGAAACAGAGCACAAACTGTCTGGCTTGCGTTTCATCCTTTTACAGACATGCAGTTTTTTTCAAAACTGTACTTCAACAGCACAGGAAAACCATTTCCCACCCAGCTCCCCCCATGAGATGAAAGCAGTCACTGGTAGGATCCTGTTGTTTGTTGACCTTGGCACTCGGTGAAATGATTCTCATAGGTCAGAAGTGAGCTTGTTTCTCAGACTGCTGCTTTTCATCTCTCTTGGCTTTATGGGATTTCCTGTTCGTGGACAAGGAAACAGCAGCTTCACCTATGTCTGTGCAGAGGAATTGTAATTGTGTTAACTGGGCAAACTTCTCATAATCCCGAAATGAAATGGAAAACTAATATTTGCTTCAGCACTTCTAGGTGATGGTAAACAAACTAATTGGTTATCCACAGAGAAATTCCAAGACTTGTCGAATAAAAGAAGTTATTCCAGTAGTGCTCTGCATTAGTAGCTACTTGTGAGCCTTCCTGAGGGCACTGTTGTGGAGCAAGCCCTCCTGTTCCTGAGGAGTTGGACGTGGAGATGCTCAGCCATAGACCTAAATTCTCATCCTGACTCAGTCCACTCTGACTCTGAATGTGCAGAAAAGCCCTTAGAGTAATAATTCTTAAAGCGTTTTAAAAGGAAATTGATTTTTCTCCTCTGGCTATTTTTCCTTTCAAAAGTGGAAGAACTTTGAAACTTGTTGCACTTTACAGGAAGGCGTTTCCAAGCACTTACAGGTGCAGTGAACTACTCCCAGCACACCTATCAGCTGGTCATTTCAGGTTTTGCTACACTTGAAAGAGTGGAAAGCAGAGATATTGAGATAAAATGGTAAGTTTAATTTGATGTGAAGCCCCAAATGACTTGTCCACAGCCACAAAGGACATTCTTAGCAGAGAGCCTTATCTCTCTTTTTCCTGAGATTTAAACTGGTTGGGGATATTGAGGCTGAACCCTCATAAGACTACGCTGAGAATCCTATACATTTTCTCCTGCTTTTTTATGCTTTTGTAAGTTATGCAAGAATTTTAAGTACAATGTAAAGATGTACTGTTTCCATTTGCTGCTAAATTTCTATCCAAACCTTTCCAGCTTTTTGGGAAACTCTTTCTTCATCCTACCAGTGTTATCAGATGGGATTACAGCTGTGACAGCTCCAAAATTCGGGTTAATTAAGTATGTAATATGCCTTAGACTTCAGGCTGATTGAGTGGATATTTTGGATACCTAGTCAAAGGTATAAAAAGCCCATGTTTTCAGGCAGAATGGGTAGTCATGAAATTGCCTGCTACGAATGGGAACAAGAGCTCTTTTTAAAAGTTGCTGCTTGTGTTTCTTGAGCTGAAATGTGAAAAGCAGTGGCAACTGCTGGATGTGTAAGTCTCATCATGCTCCCAACACCATGATTCTGATTGGTGCTGTTGGTGAGGGTCTGAATATAAGAGGGTGGAATGAATCACTGTATAGAGAGGAAAAAATTGTGCACCCTTTTAAGTATAGCATGTTTATGGGATATAAAGTGTACATGCTGGCCGGTGCTCTGTGATCCTCCGGAGCAGAGCAGTGCCCCCATGGCCGCTGCTCCTCAGCTGCAGCAATTCCTCACTGCAGAGGAGGCTGCAACCTGAGCCTGCACCCTGGGCACGGCCAGGAACACGGGGCTCGTAAGGACACCGGGCACTAGCCACACCACAGGCACCACATGGTGTGAAAACAAAGGTGTAGTGCTCAAACAGGATGGTGTCTCACCTCTTCTGCCTCTGAGGCTGCTTCCCAGATGACCATAATTTCTCCTGGTTTAGCTGCCAGGGTATGTGACCTTTCATGTCAGGCATGCTGGCTGAGATATCTTCATGTGCTGATGTTTGGCACCACTAATCACCTGTTCGCAGTGTTAATCATCAGCTTCCTCATCTGCCATGGGCAGAACGAGAGTGCCTGGGCAGGGGGCAGAGCCCTGCTGGCTGCCTGTGTTTGTGTGGGGGTTGTCTTCTCAGATGACCACTCTGATACTTCCCCCAGATGAAAAGCTCCGGGGAGATCTTGTTTCCTGCTGAGCCCCCTGTGCTAAGCCCCACTAACAACTGATCCCACGCTGCTGGATCCTAGCCACCCCTTGGATCAGTTGTCCTTCCTTCCTAGATCCTCTTCCTTGGCTTTCTTACTGCTCCTGAGTAACCTGGCCTCGTCCTTAGGTGGTGTCTTCTGTTACAGATATCAAAATGCTTTCCAGTCCTTTTAATTTCATTCCTTGGTTTAAATGGGAAAGCTTATCACAAGGAAGCAGGACAGCACCTAAGATAGCCAGGAGGAAACCAAAGTGCTCTCAAATACTCACCAGTGTTTGCACCATATCACAGTCCAACCTATTAAAAGCAAAAAAGACTTCCACAGTTATATCTTTCTTTATATGTTTTTCCTTAAGGTTGTCCTTTATTAATTTTGGACACTGATGCTTTTTGAGATTTAAAAAATGTAACATTGCAAAAAAGTACTTCTGAATCGATGCTGTTATGAATTTGTTTTTCACTGAATTAATTGTTTTAAAACACAGTGCTGAGTGCTCTCAATGCCTTGTGTCAATCACTGATGGATTTTTAAAAATACTTCTGCAAACAGCCTGCTCCTAGAACTTATTTCTACCCATTGTATTAAAATTGTAACAGCAGCTAGAAAAATATTTCTGATAGGCAGAAATACCCCAAGTAGCTACCATTCAGTCCCATGTGGAGAGGTCATTTCTGAACTGTCCATGCATTGTCTTCTCAAGCTGGCACAAGGCAGATTCCTGATCCTGATCCTGTTCTTTTTCTGATACGAAAGGATTGACTTTCAAGTAGGGTCAGGGCTAGGCATAGGAAAAAGGAAAGGAGGTAGTTAGCTGGTGATGATAAAATTAATAACAGGCAGAGATAGTTCTGGTCTGTTTTGCTCCCAGCAGATCCCAGAGAGTGAGGCTGGCTGCTGGTGCCCCTTCTGAGCCAGAAGAAACTGTGACTACAAACCATGGGCAGGGAAAGTAGGCACATAATGACAGGGCAGGAGAGGTGGTTAGTTTCTTCGTGATCCAAGGCAAAACCAGAGAGTGACACTGAGGAATTTATATCCCCCCCATACATGAACTGTACGAGCCCTACACAGTCAAGTGTATTTTTGGGCAAATGTAAAATTATGGTGGGGTCTGGAGTGTAACATTTCCTGTAGTGTCTTATGAATTGGTTCGGTAGGAGCTAGGTAGGAAGATCACCATGGATATTCAGTTGATGCAGGTTAGGAAGATGGCCTTTTTTTCTTCTCATTGTGTTTGACCAGAATTACGTGGCTAACAGGGCGGGATGTTCTCTCTTCTGAGTTTGGAGGGTTTTTTTCTTGGTTTAGATATTAAAATATGTGACTGATTTTCACCTTGCCTTTTTGCAGTCCACATAGTGGTTTGGACTAGCAATCAACAGAGGCCATGAAATCACCTCTGTTAGTCATGTGGCAGCTCGCTCTTAGGAAACTTAAGACTTGAGTTTCTTGCAGGGCTTGATACAAGGTCGCTGCAAAGGAATATGAATTTCTTCTGTCCCTGACTTGGTTTATGGACACTCAGAAATAAAGTCTCTATCCAAAAGGAAAGTTTTATTTATCGTTTTGTTCTCTCACTGCTTTGTACAAGTGTGATAATCGGTGTAGGTGGGAAAAAGCTAGGGAGAAATGAGAATCTGTGGCTACTCCATTATTGTATGGAAGTGTAGGTTATGCTGTCAGGTTGCATGTGAGTAGAATGAGAATGACAGATCATCAGAGGGTTAATACCAAATCTGTGTCAATGATAGCCTTGTGAAAATAAAGTTTTATTTGAAACGATAAGGGCTGTGCTGCCTTTTTCTTCTCTGATTCCTGCATTGGTTTCATATGAATTAGAATGATGTTTTGCCTAGCAGAGTTAGGCTGTGATACAGCTGTCCTAACATGTGAAATCATATGAGCAAAACCATTTTTGTTCCCAAAGATCAGCCTGCATTCCTCACCCCTGAGAATGTGCTTTTTTAATTAGTGTTTTAAAATGTCTTCACTCTGACCGTCTGCCCAAACCATCAGCAAATCCTCATCAGGTAGATGCACAATAGTAATTTCAGTGTTATTTAATCCTTTTTGTACTTTCTGAATGTTTTAATGTATTGACCAGTAAAAGGCCAAGAGTGGTGCAGAGGCCACAGATGCTGGCTGGGTTTCAAAGCCTGGGCTACTGCATGATCTATGCAAACAGATCATGTAGTTTGTGATCTCGAGATAATTCACTAAAAATGCAGACAATCTCTAATACTTATTGATTTGAGCTAACTTAGTGATTTGCACTATTAGAATAACTGTGATAAATGATGAAACTTGATGTTTTCACTGCTGTCATAATGTACACTTTCAGCTTAAAACATTGATGACAAGAGTTAGAGTCACACGGGGACTCTTTTAAGCTTAAGAGTTTTTCTTTATTGCTGGAAGCTTCAGCTCGGAAGGTGAACTCCTGACTGGCGATTTGTCACCCCTGTTTTTATTTCTGGGGTTTGAAACATTGTTGATGCACACTTAAATGATTGTTGTTCCCCTTGAGTCTTTCTGCTGAGGAGGAAGATAGGGCTGGCTCTTTGTGCCTTCTGCCTGTATGGCTCTAGAGCAACTGCAGGCAACAGAAGGAAAGTGATTTGGATCTCAACTTCTGTTTGGTAGTCAGATCAACTAAGTGAAATAGCATTTGTCATGAGTGAAATTTGGTCTGAATGCCCTGGAAACCTTACGGGAGGGCAGCCTGACAGGAAAGAGTATGGTGTGTTGAAGAAACACACCTGGAGCCTGGAAGGCAGAATGTGGAAGGTTCTCTGCCCGTGGCAGAGTGGTTTGAACTAGATAATCTCTAAGGTTCCTTCCAACCCTAAACATTCTGTGATTCCTAGAGCCAGGCTTTGCATTCAGCTCAGCCTGCTGCATTCGGGTGCACCAGTGATCTTCCCTCTCAATCCAGGAGCTGGGCAGCCAGCGCCATGTGCCTGTGTCCATGTCTGCATCCTCAGCAGACTGCAGCCTCTGCTGGCATATCCCAGTGTAAGTATTGTTGGGTGGGTGTCTGGAGCAACAGGAGTTCATGGAAGAGCCCCAGCTGCAGTTCCTGTAGGGAGTGAGATGCCCAGGACACATGTTCCTAGCCAGTGTTTGTCCCTGAGGCCATGGAAAGCCTCAGTGTGGCTTGTACATCTCTCACCTCTGCTGTTGAAGGGATTTTAGTACTTGGGCACCAAACAAGTGAATTTCACTCAGCAGCAGCTTCCTGAGTTAAAAACATGGTGTGATGTGAGTAGTAAGAGAGGGTTTACTTTGTGACTCTTCTCCCAATTGCTTTCCTTGCTTATAATCCCCAGAGATCAACTTACCTGAAGCATTTATGTCATAACAAACAATATAAAGTCACCCAGGCTGAAAGCTAATCTCTGTGGGCTTCTTTTCCCTCCCTTTTTCCCCTCCAAGATCCTGGATGAATCAGCAAAGAAATGACACTTTCATTGCATGCTTATGAAAGAGATTTAGTGGGATACAATCAAGTAATTTGAGTCACGTTACAACTTAAAGTCCCTCTAAGCTGGTGGGAAATGATTCTTAGATACTAGCTGTCTTTATAAGGAGAAAAAAACACAGACAGTTAATTGCCAAGAAATTAGATGTGTTTAAATTATGCATTTATAATGTGTTATAATTTATTTCATTGTTAATAATTCAGAACTGGCTGTGCATTTTCTTCCCTGTAAATTCATTCAATGTGTCTGAAGATTACTGGTTTGTTTCTTGGAGTTTTATAGATTTATTGCATTTCTGAGGGGAAGGAAGTGTTGCTTTTGGCACAGATGCTAGGAATATTCTTGTTCTGAAAATGTGAAGAGTATTCTAGTACACTGCAAATCTGGCCTCCTTCATATTGATACAGAGAAGGGTGTAGTGGTTTTCCTGCCTTACACATTTTACCACCATGCATGATTCTCCTACTCTCATGAATTGTTCAAGTGATTGATAAAAAAGGAGAATATTGGTATTAATAATTTGTGCTAAAAATCCATACAAGGTTTCAAACAATTACAGTAATTGCAGGGTAGTTCCCGTGCTTAAATTTTTTAAGGAAAGTTTTGGAAGGCTGGTCTGACTCTTATGAGAGGACACTACATTTGATTTCTTGGAAAAACCATGCTTTTGTTCATTCTTGCTTGAATTTTTTGCTGCTTTTGAAAAGCATAGAAACATAGAAATAGGGTATGGAAGAAATAAGTGAGACATAATAGAGACTCTGTGCAAGGGAATGAACTGTAGGCAACTAAGACTATGGATAAATCCAATTTCTTGAGAACTGGACAAAGACCAAGCAGAAATACATACTTTAGTTGGAGGAGAAAGTAATAAGAGAGTAGCAAAACATGAGCCAGCAAGAAAAAGAAAGAGATGTTAACTACAAAGCATTGCAGAAATTACCTGTCACTCTGCTTTAAAAGCTTTTTGTTGGGCAGTACTGTCATGTAACTGTGTCATGTTTCAGAGAGAACACGATTCTGAAAAGAGGAAGAAAGTTTGTGTTGGCAACGCCTAGGGGAATTCTCAGAAACCTGAAACTGAAAAAACAAGTATCTTGGAGACTTACGGCAACACCTCTCTCTTAACTCCCCCCTTCACTTCTCTTCCTGCTGATTTAATTTTCCCATTGCTACCAGAGGCAAGGGGGGGGAGAAAAGGAGGAGAACATATTTTAGCCAGATCCAGCAAGATGAAGAGTGTGTTTCTGAAACGTTTAATGCACCTGGAAACTCTGTAGCTTAGTTTGAAGTGCATAATAAAAAATGTGTTGAAGGAAAAAGGTATTTAATGTCACTATTGGATCTCTAGGAAAATGTATTTTTGAAAGAGAAAAAGAGGAAAAAAGAATGTACCTTTCTAGCTGACATCCATGAATGATGAAAAAACTTTGAGAATACAGGTTTAGGTCACTAGAAAGCATACAAAAGCTAAGCAATATTTTCAATACATTTTAAACCATTAACAAAAGCTCAGGAGTTCTCAGGTTTCTCTAGTTAGTCGGAGAAGCTGGACACAAAATCTGATGTCTGTCATTGCACACTGTATCTATTGCATAGACCAACTTTTAGTTTGGCAATGGCTGCAGTGGCTGCAGCTCAGCCCTCTTAGGGCACAAACCCTTCCCAGTTGCTTCAGTGCAAAATCAGCAAGATCTGACAGCATGTAAGAATGAAGGCCACAGATAATCACCCTGGTGTGATCTGGAAGGGTTCATGTCACCCAGCTCTGAAGTCTTCCATGAGTATCAGTCCTGAAGGTGGGTGTTGTGTGATAATTAAATATTGTTTTACCCCCCTTGCTGCAGATGGAGTATGTCAGACATGAAAGTCATAGACCATGGATGTAAGTGAGCACAAATGATTGAAGTCATGCTGTGGATGTCTGTGGTTTTACCTTTCCACCAGCTGTCCTTAGGGATCTGTTTGTAGAGAAAACATCTCTCTCTCTCTCTTTCTGTAGCTCATCCTACATTGCATTCAGGGTTTCCTCAACCACAGAAGAGAGCATTGCAGGAAACATTACCAGAAGGTGAGATGAGCCTAAAACACAAAATAGCATTGCTGTATAAAATCCTATGTTAGGTGAGTTCAGTGTGATGAGGGAATCAGCTGAAGACAGCTAGTGAATTATCCCACTGCTGTGGTTAATTCTTTCTTTAGCTTTTGCAGGGGAGCAGGGTCCTCAGTCCCTGCCTGCCTGTGGTTTAGCAGATAACATCATTGCACCCTGACAGTTCTTGGATGGGAATGCTACTGGTTAACATATTTGGCAACCTGTTTTTTCCCCTGAGGACCTGTATATAGCAGCAGGGCAGAATTGAGACCAGTGTCCTTAAGTCAGCAGGGAGGTGTCTGGTGGCACAGACGAGTTTTTCTTAACCCCCTAAGAATTGATACATCCTCTGTGTATATAGGCCCAGAGGTTTCTTTCTTTTGATTTAAATTTTTTTCTTGTTTGTGCAGTATATTCCATGTAAGACTGAATGGAGAGAAAAGGAAGAACAGATGCAGAACTGCTAATTAAATTAACCATTTCCTAAAAGCAGATAGCAGGCACTTCAATCTCATTAAAAAAATACCATAATGGAGCCCATTCTTTCTGGTTTAAGTGATTATTTACATGTTCAGATGTCAATGCAGGGAAAATTTGCAAATGTAGAGAGGTTTATTTTGTCTTACAGTGTGTATTTCCTTATAATTCAGTCTTTGCACCTACCATTTTTGGTGCCTTTTTAAATTTTTTTTTAACATATGGAGTGGTTGCAAAAGTTTTGAGACAAAAAAAAAGACTCTGTTTGAGGTGAGAGAGAAGAGAGGGAAACTGGGATAATGCTGAGGTGGTGCAAGAGATGATGCTTCAAGGAGATGGGTAGTACAGTTGGGAGTCTTTTATGAGGACTTCCAGTAGCCCCCCTTTAGCCTGGCAGCTTACTGCGAAGTCAGGTGAGAAAGGCAACCATTAATTCATCTTGATGCATTTATTGTTGGTATCATATTGATGGCTGTTTTCTGGCACATTGGCAGGAACATTTTTCTTCTAACCTAAGAATTATGAGTGAAGTCCCACTGAGTGATGCATGTATGTGCCTAGTCACATATACTCACCAAAGCTTTTAGCATCAGACTAGGATTGATGTTATGTTTTGCTGCAAATGTCCATAGCACAATTTTCAAGATAACTGACAATTTTTCAAAATATTTGTTGTGTCCATTAAAATAGAGAAACCAGAGGTCTGGTAGAAGCAATTGTTTGGAAGGGTACATGAGAGAAGGTGAGAAATAAAGCAGTGCTCCCCAGTAGTAGAATAAGGCAGGTTTAGGACATGTGGTAGGTTAAGGGTACCTTCAGTAGCAGGGGTTTGCTCTGGGCCTCCCCAGTTCTGAGTAGGTGCCATAAGAAGTAAACTGGATCCTTCTATTTTGTGGATACAGCCCTCCACTGTTTCCTCCACTGTTTCCTCCACTGTTTCTGTATCTGCCTGAAAAAAGAGCCCTTTGCATTAAACTGCATATCAGTAAAATTAAGGATGAGAACTTCTCCTTGCACGAAAACCTACACAATATTTTTTAGTTATAATCCTTGCAGTGTTTTCACCAATTTCTCACCTGTTCCTACCAGCAGAGTTTTGTACTTACAAAAACAACATCCAGATACACCCCAGACATATGAAATGCTATGACTTCATATAAAATCGAGATTACATTCTTTTCAATGGCTTCACCAAAGCACACCAAGGGCAGTATTCTAGCACGGTACCTTTAGCCCTGGCTTTGTGCTCTGGCTTGTTTTAGTTGTGAAAGTGGTGGGTTTATTAAAATATTATATGGAGTCAAAGGTCCTTTTTAAAAGCCACCATGCAGAGCCATGGATTCCAGAGTATTTAGTAACAAGGCACTTCCCTCTGCATGAATAACAAGAGCCACTTCATATTTTGTGTTTGTGTTTTTCCATGCTCAGTTGCCTCCCTGGGGAGCAGGTGCTGAGCCCGGAGTGCTGCCACTGCTGGGGAAGGGAACTGTGCATCCCTGTGTGCTCCACACTCCAGCCAGAAGGCATTCCCAGCCTGTATGCTGGCCCTTTTACAGCATAAAAGTGTGCAGTATTAGTGAAAAACCATGGTATTCCTAGAACATGAGCAAATTTGCTAAATACAGTCTTTTGTCTTGCTCTGAGCGTGAAGAAAATGTGTGTGCCATAATAATCCTTCCTCCTTTTCTCTTGTTATTCATTACTTTTTTCTCTTTAACTTTTCTCAAAGCTGAACTCCCCACAAATTTCAATTATCTCTAAAATCTATGTTGGCATGAAAGATAATTAAAAGTCCACTCAAACTTTTGGTTCCCACGTGGTTTAAAAGACAAGTTTAAAGTGAGCAGAGAGGCTGACTGAAGTGGGAAGGTGGTGTAGGTGATAGAGCTGTTTGGATTGGAAGCTTTGAGGACACATCTGATGGTTTTTCACCCTCCTCAGAACAGGTGTTACCTGAAATAGGATCCTGTTTTCCCTGGTACCTTGACACAATCCGTGGACCCTTTCCTTTAGCTGGCTGATTTGGTGAGGGCTGACTTACAGTGCATGGATGCTTGGCCAGGCTGCTCCTCCTCGTGCTGACATCTGTCCAAAAACTGAAGGCAGCCTTTCAAATGCAAGGCTGACCACAGTCCTGTTGCATGGGCCATGTACATGCTCACAAACATGAAACTGAAGTGTTCTGGTTTAAATGAAAATACTTATGGAACTGGTTCTCAGTGACTACTATTCATAAATGCATGAAATGTCATAATGTTTGTCAAAAAGATGAGTGGGATACATCTTGCTTTTCTATACTTTTCAGTTTAGTATGTTATTCATGATCCTATACAGGAATTTAAAAAAAAAAAAAAGGAGACAGTTAACACTTGATTTAGTTTAATTTCATTCCTTCTAGAACAAGAAAATACTCAGTGAAGGTTGTGGTGCTTTTCTAGCACTTTTTAAAAACTTGAGTCAGACTGTGCTGTTGTGCTTACTTGTATTCCTTGTATTCTTCATTTGTATTAATATGCAGAAAATTTCCTACTAAATACAGAAATTTTCTCTTTTGCTTATCATGGCTTATAAATGTTTCATCACAATTCCAGTTTTTTCCTGATCTACCATAGCTCTTGTGAGCACAGAATATGAAAGACAATGCTTGCCCATGGCAAGGAGTTGCGTGGTGTAATGCACCGGTCCATTTTTGGGTCTCTCCTGGTGTTAAAATTACCACACTCTCCCAAAGTTCAGTATCCAGCTAGGGTGAAAAGTGAGTACAGGGTCTAAAAATGTTGAATACGTGTGCCAAGTACTTGAATGTTAGCAAGAGTGGGAGGGAGGTTTAAGGGAAATTGTAAACCTTTTTCAAGGCAAGCAAAATGACTGAACTCTTTATCACTTCTTTTCATTTCCAAAATGTCACAGCTTCTTGCTAAGCTTGACAAAGTTGCCATCATTTATTTGTAAGGTGCTTGAAGGTGCTCTTTTAAAGAATAATTATTAACCTTTCTATTTCAAAACCTGTTCTTATACAAAGCATTTTTCACTGGAGGTGGAGTTACAAGGCAGGTTTTTTTCAGTATGGCATGGAATTTTTCAGGAGGTATTTTCTGAGCGAGGTAAATTGCCAGGGATTGCAGGAAGGCCCTCTGCTCCTTCAGTTGAGACTGGAGCTCAACAGGTTTCAAACTGCACAAAGTAACACTGGGGAGTGGCTGTGAAGACATTGTGCCTGGCAGAGGGACTCAGGGACTGCGTTTGGCTCCTGCTTGCCATTCCAGGGCTCCAGTGTTCCCACTGTGTTCCCTCTGTGCCCACTGGGCACGGGAAAAAGGTTGTCCATCACCTGTGGGATCTCTGCTTTCCTTTCCCTCCTTGCATCCTTGCAGTGATGTTATTTTGGGGGCTGCTGGGTGGGAAGAGCAGAGACCCAAGCAAGCCCTGCCTGCCAGGATGGACTAACCTCTGGGAAAGCCTTGCAGAGAGACCCTGGGAAAGCACCACCAGTGGAAACAGTGATTGCTCATTTCTTGGTGGGACACTTTGTCCATGTGTTGATTCATTGTTGACTAAGCAGATAACAGCCCTTTCTCTCCCTTGTTGAGTGCATCAGCTGCTGGGTGAGTTGCAGAAAGCCCAGGATGAGAGACAGTTGGGCCAGGCGGAAATTGCAAGCAGGAATTTCTAAAGTATTCCTGTGGGCTTTCCTAAGAAACAGCTCGCTTTCCCAGGACCGATGGAAACAGGCGAGCACTCTGTCACATAATGTTCCCTCTCTAGGAAATCATTTGATAGTAGTTTAAAAAAGAAAGTTTTATAGATCTTAAATAATGCCAAAGATGAATTTGGTAAAGGCTGATACTGTCCATACTTTATTTGCAAGGATTTGGAATTTCCAGTGCAGCTTGGAGTTGCTAGCAATAGGTCCAGGGCTTGCCAGTCATATTCGGGTTTTTTTGCACCACCTCTTATTTTCATCAAGTTGTTATTATTGCACTCTTAAGCACATGGCTAAATAGTAAAGCTTTTGTGCTCAATTCATCAAGGTCATGGCACTTGTAATCATAAAACTAAAGAAACCTGATAATTGCAAGAACAGCTTCTGTTTCATTTGTTTTTTTAAGTAGTTCATGTCAGTGTTTTGTATTCTGGCTTGTAATTACTCAAAGGTCATGTATCCTGGTTTACCTCCAAATAAATAAGGAATAATAAAAATATTTTTTAATGAAAGCTACATTTTCTAAAGGCTTAAAGACAGTCTTAAAATACAAAATACAGTGAAGTGTGTCATTCCATACAGTTGGAGCGACCTCTCTCCACATTAATCTGGCTAAAATAGGCTAAATTGTTCTTGTTGTCTGTGTTGAGTTTTGTACGAAGTAAATAAATCAATATATTATCTGATTCACAATCAGTCTGAATGCGTCTTAATGGTAATTGGAAGGCTTAAAATGTTCAATTGGGCTATGATGACTGCTAACTCCTAATTCCACTTAGAAAAAGGAATGGTTTTCCTGCGCAGCAACGTATTGATGCATGCTGGATTAACTGGGTGGGCTCAGGTGCCCCTGACAGGCAAACAGGCATTTCCTCAGGTGCCCTTTGACACTCTGTGTTCTGGAGCTAAGTACTAAATGAATATTGTTAGGCCATGTGGTAGTATAGTGTTGGAATGCACTGGTGGGGAGGAGATGGGGTCTGGTATTTTTTCTGTAGGTCCTTGCTTTCAAGGGATGCTCATCCGACTCCAGCTAAAGCTGTTCAGTTTAAACTGGCACATAAAAGTTGAACTTAGTATTTTGTTTTAGCCTACAGACAGCAAAGATATATTTTATGATTGCTTAAAATGCTCATGTCTGAATGAGAAAGTTAGAAAGGGACATGCTGCAAACAGACTCATAGGGGCTTGTGGATAACTTTTTTTTTTTAATGCAACAGCTGAGCAGATGTCAATGGAAATCAGAAATCTATTGTTCAAGCTATTGTCTTTCATTTTATACTTGGAGTTGAAACAAGAATGGTCTTTCTGGTGTTTGTCCATGCCGCTCTTTAAACAAAGAGATTTGATCCATGGCCAGCCCTCTTTAAGCACTACGATAATGTAGTCATTCATTATTAACAGAGAGCAGAGAAGTGGAGGCCTCAAATACATTGGGAACAAGCAAGTGGGGAAATGAGGGTATGAATTATGTATCTGCCATATTGATGATGGCAAAGCATGTTCTCGGTGCCTTCTTTGACAAGATGACGTGTCCCCAACTGAAGCTTCAAGCCAATTCTTTAGCCCTTTTCCCTCCCAGGAGTACTTGATGCTCTGGTTAGTGCTGGGCTGGTGCCTGGATCTAAGAGGAGAGTGCTGCTGGCTCTCCCACAGGGGAGTGGGATCTTGGTTTCCAGCCCTGCCTCCACAAGTGGCAAGTACCTGTGCCCCCAGGGCGTGCAGTGAACAGGGCAGGCTCCAGCCCAGCATCCCAGTGCAATGAGCTGAAGGGCAGCAGCTTTCTCATTTGTAATGTGCTCCAAATAAATTTGTTTTTATTACCAGCAACTCGCTTCCATAAACACTGATTTCATGGAAAGACTGAAGTAAAAAAATATGTATGAACACAGCCTCAAACCTTCATGAAGATGGTACTGCAATTCCACTGGGTTTTATTATAGTGATTACTAGTGATTACTTATAATTTTACTATAGTGATTTACCTTGCTTGATGGCATTACTGTTTCTTGATTATGTAGGAAAGGGACCATACTGGTTTTTAAAGTAAAACTGAATCCCATCACAGTTGCACAGACTTGTCCTTTTACATGAATATGCCCCGAGTGTCTGAGTTTAAGCTGGCAAAAGAAGGGCAACTGGGCTGACAAATATGTCAGCTTGTGCCTGAGTTTTTCCCCACCTTGGCCCTAGTAAAGAGCAAGTTACAGAGAATAAAACAGCTGTTTGCTGTGTGGCTGGGGATGAAGAGGGTAATGAAACATGATGCAGAATAAAAGTCAGCTGCAACTTGGCAACTCCCTTTCCCTCATAGCAAAGAAGATGACTTAGACTGTATTAAGAATTGTGATATTATATGTACAGAATGTTATGAATTATTCTTAAAGGCTGTGGTTTTAGAGTTGGCAAATTAGTATTTTGACTAAGACTGTGTTTAATCATTAATAGGTTGTTCTGAGTATTTTGGAGTTTCACTATTATTGTTTATTCAAGCTGGTATCTAGCAACAAAGACAAGCATTTTAAAGGCAGCTAAAAACTGAACTTAAAAATAAACACAGCTCTCTCTACAAAGACGGCAGAGCTACAAGCCTGTACAAATATTTGCAACGACAGCAACAATCAGAAATTTGCTGGTTGGGTTTAAAAGTGTTCTTGACCTCCCTGGCAGGGTTCTGAGGCCTGCAAGGTCACAGAAAGAGACTGTTTGCTTTGAGGCTGACTTGCACACATTTGGACAAGTGCAGTATGCTGTTTCCTGTACTAGAAAAAAAGGTGTTGAAGTGGTGCCAGTATGGAAGAAAATGTTGCTCTTGAAAGGCAGCACAATGAGCTCTGGGATGTCCTGTCCCAGACATTTAATTACATGACTGATCAAATTGCTGCTAAGGTTTTGAGTATGTAAATGTTCTGTTATTCATAGATCAGGAACTCCTTGTCATAGTACTTTTAGGAGTGGGGAAGCATTGGGATGGGAGCCCACAAAACCAAACCTGCTTTCAGATATTTAAACATGTTAATTGTGGAAGATTTGGTTAAAGATAGTAATAATAAAGGGAAAAACACATGTTATATTCATACAGAATTGTGTTTGGCAAGGGCATTGGGTGGTCTGGAATGAGTTGGAGTGGATTCCCCATCTTTGTCATGCTGAAGAGGAAAACAGCTGATGATGTTAGCACTTCAGGTGCTCCTTGCTTCAGTATGGGATGTGTTGAAGGCATCAGAGCATCTCTCACACCTGTTGGCAGTGAGTTCAGGTGATCACTTCCTGGCAGAAGTCTTCCCTCTCTTCTTCTTCCTTCCCTCTCTTCCTTCTCTCCCCTTCACTCCTGTCTGTTCCTGCCCCAGCTCAATGGTACACTCTCCAGCTCAGAAGTAGGAGCTGACTCAGCTTTAGAAGCCCAGACAAAAGGCTATTTTTCTTTTGTCTCAGTGCAGTGATAGCATGCACCTTACAGATGGTCCAGCATGGCTGGTGGCTCACCTGAGGTTTCTGTTGTGGTGGTGCAAAAGCACAGGCTGAGATGACTGGAAGCCCACTTGTGTGGGCAGCATCTCTGTAAAGCTGTACCTGTGTGCTGCCTGTGCCTGCAGTGGTGATGCCTTCGGGGGACACAGCCAGGGATCTGCAGGGAAAAGCCTCTGTCTCTGCAGGGGTATTGGAGGCATGGCTGAACGGCATCGGAGAGGGATCAGCAGCTGAGCCCTTTAGCCAGGGATGCAGAGTAGGTGAGGTAGCAGAATAATCTCCTAATATCCTACATCCTGTGACAGCCTCAAGCTTGCTTAGGGATGGAGAGGAGCAGAGCTATAAACAGCCCAGAGTAACTTTAGCAAAACAGTAAAAGCATGGCCAGGTTTTTGACTCAGAGTGGACAGTGAGTAGCTAGGGTCACCTGAGGGTGTGGCATAGCTACAGCCCCATCTTTCCTGTCAGTCAGCTGGCACTGGGCATCCTCCCCTGCCTTCCCTTGCTTCAGCAGGTGCTGCTGCCAAAGCCAGGCATCCAGGGGCTCCTGGCCTGTTTGGGGCAGATGGACAGTAAATTGCTGCTAGCTGGGGAGGTGGAAACCAGGGCCAAAGGCTTCCCTGTAGCTCTCCTCACGCAGTTTTATCTCAGCATTGGTGTAACACACCTATTAACTACTGCAAAGATGGTTGTTTTTAATTCCTCTTTATCATCACACAGGAGAGGGGCCACAGGTGCTTTGGTTTATTTTCACACTTCTAGACAATATCTGCTGGGGAGATTTACCACTTGCCTGCAGCTAAAGATTCGTTGTAAATTTATTGCTGTTATTTTTCTCCCTCGTATTAAGACTATGCTAAGAAAAGTCAGTAAAGAAGTATTTCCAGTTTTGCAGTTCTGGTTTTCTGATATGATGTTTTAAAATATCAATACAGAATTTAATGAGTACATGCAGCTTACTTTTAGGTGAAATTACAAAATCATCCCAAAAAAATATTTAAACTATAAATAGAAATACATACTGTTGTACTCCAAGGAGATTTATTCCCCTTAATATTCAGACACAAGAAGCATTAATTTTCAATTAGCAGCTCAGATGCTCAAGGTAGTATGATTGCTCTTTTATGTATGCTGCTTTTAGTTGTTTTTTCTGTCCTCCCACGTCTCTGTTATTGTGCCTGGATTTTTTTTCCCCTTGTTTTTGTGGAGGAGTTGCTTTGACCTTTGATATGATGTTTCATATATCTGGAAAATGTAACTTTCCATTTGCTGATTTTTTTCTCAAGTATTGGGGTTGAGGAAAAAAAGAATAAGCAGCCTCCATTAAACCTATGATCCCTTTTCTTCTGGTTGAAGCCAGCTTTGTCCAGGGTGAGAGAGGAGGTAGTGAGAAGATTTTCAGCCAGATTTCTTTCAAACCTATATAGCAGGATGACTGAGCATTTGCTTGTTCCTTCTTCAGGAAGCTGAACATGTGGAAGTTAAAAATTTTATTGAAGAGGAGGAAGAAGTTGTGTGGCTGTTCCAATAAGGATTGCATGTTACCAAAATGTAAATAATTAACTTACAAACACCTATTTGTGGGCATATTGCAAGCATAGGTCAGATTTTTTATTTTTTTTTCAGACCTTAAGAGAATCCCTGATGTGTTTTGACATAAGAACCTCAACATAAGTTGAGAAGAGAGATGGTGTGATTGTAGAGGTCTGACTGCAGTGCTCAGAGTGTTGTAGAATGCACGCAACTCAGATCAAATGCCAGTGTAGATGGAGCAGATGAGCTCTGAACCATGAGGTTCCTGCATGGGAAGTGTAATTTAGTGATGCTGGGTCACCCTGACTGGCTGTGCTGCCTTTGGTGTTTCTAGTGTCTCTGCAGAATGTCCTCCAATCATAACTTTGCTTTTTTTTTTTTTTTCTTTTTTTCTGTAGAAATAACCCCATGGGAGTGAAAACTATATTGTGAAGTAACACTGAAGGTGGATGTTACAAGTGTATTATCTGCATTTGTGATGCACTAGCAAGAGACAATTTGTGGTAATGATACCAACCAACAGCCTTTGAGTTGAGGTGGTTATTGTGACCAGGAAAAAAAATAAATTTTTGCGCTTTACCCCCATGATGCAGCAAGCACGTGTCAAGCCCTAAAGTTAACCCTGTTTTATGTCCTGTTTCTTGTGTAATTCGTGGGAAGCCCAAGTCAGGTTCCCGGCTTGCTGGCTGGGGATCAGTGTCCTGTAGGACTAGGGCACTTGACAAATAGCTAAATAAGCTTTTCCATGCCTTCAGCCAGTTAATCCCAGGTGTACAGCTAAGAAAGTGAGAATTGGTATAAACACATCATTGTTTGTAACTCTGGTCATATTCCTTCTCCACACAGTGCAGAAGAGAGCAGTGTGGCTGCACATCCCTCTGAGCCACACAGCTCTGTGAAACGTGGAGCCCTGAGCATCCGTGCTGTGACTTTCAGGGAAGCACACGCTTCCCTTTTTTCCTTTGAAGTACCTGTGTAGCAGTTCCTGTGCTTTTTGCAGAGCTTAGGTAGGGGCTCATCACAGGCAGAACAGAATGTGGTCTTTTGAGCTGAATTTTCCACTCCTGCTGTGTTTGACTTTCTTCAGCAAGTTAACATTTTGCTTGTGCAGGCAGTGGGAGTTGCAGTGTTTGGACTTGAAGCCCTTTCTGGACTTTGGCACTGCTGATCCAAGTGTGATTCCAACAACCCCAAAGGCATTTGTGTGTTTATCCTTGTAGAAACTTGGAGGTATTCAGGCCATCATCTCCATCCCTGCTGTGGTTATCCTAGGAGGATTCCCTCTGGCTCTTCTAGGGCAGCAGCCAGCATCCCTATGAAGTAGCCAGCACACAGCCTGTTTAGCTCATTGCCAGCAGGAGGTCCAATTAACATTTGGCAATATTGGCAGTTCCATATGGAAACTACCACTCTGCCGCCCACATTTGAACTTCAGCTTTTTCCTTTCATTTAATTAAAACACAATCAAGTCAATTAGCTCATGACAGAGTTTCTCCAAAGTTAAACTCCAGATGTATGGCAAGGCAAAAGCATGCAGATGACAATTCATTGTACTGCTTGGAGGTAGATTATATCTCTCCCATTTACCAGTTTATCCACCATGGCTTTGCTGTATTTTTTTTTTCCCTTTCAAGTAGATTAAAGAAACCCAACAACAACAAAAAACAAAACGACAACACCCACAAAACAAAAAATGTGAGAAAAAAAAATTTCCATCTGGTTTGGGTCAGGAAAAATAATAATTTGAGATACTTATTGAAAATTACATTTATAGTGTCAGAATGACTTCTGATTTTTAATGACTACGTCAAACCTTTTATTATGCAGTGTCTTGAAGTTTGCCAGTAAGCTTGAGGAATTAGTAGCTTATACTCTATAGCAAGTTTATGACTTACTGCTAATTAGGAATAATAGGCATCTGCAAAAACATGTTCATTTTGCTGGCATAAAAACCATGATTTCCAACTCTGTGCCCTCTGGCAAGGCAGTATAAAAAATCATATTATTGTCAGAAGAGGTCTCAATAAACCAAGATGACTTTTGCAGCACATCCCTGCCAGGCAGCAAGGTGCTGTGAGAGGAAGAGAAAAAAATAACTGTACTAGCTAACTGCTAGTTAATAAGCACAGAAATTGTATCCAAATCCACTTGTAAGGTACTCTGTAATCCACTCTGAACTGGGCCCGAGGCATCTTCTGCTGCATCTCTCAATTCATTCATGGTTAGATGTGGCAATACCCTGAGTCACCTGTATTCTGAAAGGATGAAAAGTTTTCTTCACGTGCTTTAAGAGTGATGTGATAGTATGGCAATACTGTAAGAAAACTATTGCTAGTGAAAGTATTAGGCACCAGACCTACCTTCGTGCCTTGGTACCTGTGGGGCACTTGATTCTGTGCCTTTTTCCCTCTTGGTTATGTTGTCCAGCAATAGGAGGAGGACTTTTCCTCCGTCTTGCCACTCCTAACCTTGCTGTATGACAAGGATTCAGAGCAGAGTTGCAGTACAGGTGGGTGAGCCTTGGTTGATGTGGGTGAGAGAAGGGATTGCAGCATGAAAGGTGCAGCACGGTGGGGAAAGAAGAGAACTTGACTTTCTGCTGGTACCATCTTGTAATTAAAAGCCCTAATGTGAGAAAGAATCCCTTAAATATATACCAGTGCCCCAGCAGGATTGGATTAGATCATTTGTGTAGAAATGTGCTGGTGAGGGGAGTGCAGGTTAGGTTCTTCTGCTGGCTTTTCATTTTCACTGCCAAGAGAAAAAAATATACAACAGTAAAAAATACTGAACGTCTTTTTTAAGATGGTGGGAAGAAGGCAGGACTTCAAGGCACTATATACAAACAGAAGAGTACCACAAGTCAGCAACCTCCTCTAAACCTCAGAAAGCTGTTTCTTTTCCCTTCAGTGAATATGTATAAAGTTTATAATGATTAATAGAAGGTAGATAAGTTCTCTGAGGTGAAAAACACACCGCTTTATTCTTAAGTAGTACATGACCTATAAAGCAGGTAGTGTGCATCTGAAGCATCAGTTTCCTGTAGATGTTTCAAACAAGAGGAGTAATAACTTTTGTAAAAATCTTTCCATAAATGCTCTGAAATGTCCTTGCTGAAATTGTGGGTTTTCTTCTAAATAGTTTATTAATTGATAAAATGTGCTAGCTTGTGAATACATATGTATACACGTAATATATGTGCTTTTGAATATAAATAAGTTCTTTTTTCTAGACATATTACTTTATCTTAGATTATTTCTAAAGTCCCTCTGTGATATCTGGCTATACTTATTCCTTATTTTCAAATACATATTTCAAATGAGGGAATTGGTACAAGGTCCATGGATTAGTAAATTCCTAATTTTGAACAGTTGTTGAACTCACTGGATAAATCAACTCCTTGCCTTTTATTGTCAGAAGGAATTAATTTGACATCCGTTTTCAAAAGTTTCCATCTTCCTGAGTAGAATTATTGTCCATGAATTTCATGTATTTGCTCAGTTTGAAGCAGACAGATTTCTGTAGCTGGGATGAATATCATTGTTTTGAAGTTACCAGTTTTCAGCAGAGGGCAGAACAGGGACAGATGCAAATCTGTATTTCTCTGTGGGAAGCTGTGGCAGCCCTAATTCTCCCCCATTTCTGCTGGTAGGCACAGGGAGAAAAAATCTAGATGAGGTTTTTGTGACAGTGGTCTCCTGCAATAGGCTGTGCTCCATGGCTCAGGAGGATCTGAAAAGATCAGCATTCTAGTGCTTGTAAGCCCATGGTGTCTATCACCAGGGTGCAGGCTCTTCACCCCAGAAGCCCAGCCTTTCTGAGCCACTGGAGAGAAGAGCACAGGTTTTGTCCTGCTGCCTCAAGGGTGGGTATCCTCTCTCTCCACTGAGCTGTTAATCTCACTGCTTCTCTCAGGGAGATAATGCCTGGCTCCTGCCCCAGGGCAGAACTCTACAGCCAACAGATCCTGGTCTTTTATCTTCACAACTTCACTTCTGAGTATTTGGGTTTACTCGTGCTGATTTCTCAGAGATACCGTGTGTTTCTGCATCCCTTGGCACCACGGGAATCTTGACTGGGAGGCACTCAGGAGGTTACTCAGAGCAGGACTGTTCCTGACACTAGTTGAGGTCAGCCCCAGAAGGAGCTCTGGAGGTTTGCCTGGCTGAGCCTTCAAATCCTCCCAGGACCTGTTCCAGTGCTGCACTGCCCAACTCCTGGTGGTGTTTTCCTTGCCTCTTACCTGGCTTTTCCTGGCTGCAAACTGTGGCCCTCATCCCTCCTTGTGTCAGCTGGAATTGCAAAGATAAATTTTGCTCTCTTATCTTTGTACATACACTCCAAATAACTTAAATTCTCCCTTGGATCCACAGTTTCCAGCAGAGGCTTCTGTATTCCATAGGGGACTGCACTCCATAGGCAATGCCTGTAAGCCCGGACAAAAGTGCAATCCCTAATTTCAGGCAAGGCACCCTTTGTACTTTCAGGCAGGGCTCCTTGTGCTGCCTGTGCCTCTCTGCAGAGCTGCTCACTGCCTTTGGTGATCTTCTCGTCCCCCACCTCTCATCTGGCTTCTCAGGCTGGTCTGGGGGGTAGCTGATTCATTTTAAGACAGTCTCATTTTAAATCTCTCTTAAGGTTTACCTTGTTCTCCGAAGCACAGAGGTGAGGAAGTTTATCGCTAGTTTTAACTTCATAGACTTCAATGAAGTTATGCAATGAATCTTTCTTCCCAGTACTTTATTTCAAAATATTGGAAATAAAGTTTCTTGGACTCTGTTTGCATTGCATCAGCTTTCTCACAGAAAGGTTTTTGGTTTTTTTAGCATCCTGGATCAATCTAAAGCCTAAGACAAATATAGGACTCATTAAATGTCATTTGTATGAGAAACAGAATAATAAGATTGCACCATGATGTTATGTGGCTGAATAGGAATCTTTTTAGCAGCTAGGACACAGGACCAGGATTCAGGAAGCTCTTTGGCAAACATAAAATTAAGCACTTAACAATTCTGTGCCTTGTATTTTCCATCTGTAAAGTGGGGACATTGATATGTCTTTCTTTGAATAGCATTTCTGATTTAATGATCTATGATTATTGCTACTGTTCAGAGTGGCATCAACTCTCTTCCGAATTGGTTATAATTAGAATGTTTAGATGAATGAAAGCAATTACAGAGCCTATATGCCACAAACAGTTAAGTCCATGATTAATTTTGTGTCTCTAAGTAATGGCAGTTACTTCATTGCTCATAGGAGTAAAATTCAGCACATTGGAATTGTTTGCAGGACTACAAATGAAAGACTTTAAGAAACCTTAATTCTTAAATAGAAATAAAAAATAGTAGATTTCTCAGGGTAGTTTATTTGAACTGTATGCTACAGCATGTTGTGGGATGAGTCTTGATTTGGTTCACAAAACTCAAAGTTTGGCCACTGATGCTAAGTATCAGCTTTCATATAATTCAATATGTTTTAGCATTAAAGAAATCCTTCTTTAAGTTTTGGCTCCAGTTCAAAAGCTTATTGTTAAATATGCTTTGTTAATAAGAAGCCTGACTCATGGCAGGCTGTGCTGGGAAGAACTGATTACCAGGGATATCAAACAGACCTGTTCCCATTCCACTGCCAGAACAGTTATCTTTAGAGTTTGTTTAAGAAAAGATTAATTTTACCCAAAAGAAACAGTTTATGTTTTCACATTGCAAGGGTTTTGTTTTCTATGTGATGATAGCTAGTTATTAAACTTTACCAAGGATTGGGAAAAAGTCACCCAAACATATGTTGAAAGAAATTCCCCTGTAATGATAGAAAACCACTGGACTGTGCAAATATGCCAGATGAGCATCATGAGAAACAAGTTCTGGACAGCTGCAGTTGAGGTGCTGAGAAGCAGTGAAGCCCAGGGCTGCCTTCTGGAACAGGAAGAATCCGTGTTGATGCATACACAGCCTGTTGCAATCTGGTAGTGAAGGTGTTTAGCTGTTGGGTACTGTTTTGTTTTCCATCCTTCAGTTATTTTTATTTCTTTTCTTTATACAGTTGATGGTTTGGACAAGGCTTCAATTGCTAACTCAGATGGACCAGCCCCAGGATCCCAAACTCCTCCCTTCAAGAGGAAGGGCAAACTCTCCAACATTGGCAAAATCTTTAAACCTTGGAAATGGCGGAAGAAGAAGACCAGTGACAAATTCAGAGAAACATCAGCAGGTATGTCCATGGCCTTTTGGTGGCAGATAGTAGAAAACACTGTGATGGTTTTCCAGGGTAATATTTGAAAAGCTCTTTGAACTTATTAGATTGCAAGGATTATTTAGGCATATTTGACTTAGAGAAAAACAGTTTGATCCTTGGCAAGGAAACACTGAGCCTTGTTCAGCTTCTGTCTTGAACCTATCACCTCAAATACACAACTGATTTGTTTACTATACATATCCTCAAATAAATTGGACAATCTCTCTGTCCTCCTGGTAATTATTAAAAAAAAAAAAAATTAAAAAAACCCTTGCCTTGGTGGGGACAGAAGTTTGGGGGAGAAGCAGATGTAGCCACACCCAGCAGAACGAGGATCAGTTCTGCAACCCCTGCCTTCATAAAGGCTGCTCTGCCCCTTCACTTCCCCACTGACAAGGCTGGAAGGATGGTCTGAAATCAAATGCTGTGATGGAATTATAGTCTGTCTTAAAAAGAGGGATATTGAAGGCTGGGATTTACTTAGCCAAACATAGTTGTTTGGGACCACCTGAGATGCTCTAGGGTGTCCTGGCTGCTCTCCCAGAAAGTTTGATATCATATTTGTCATCTCTCTGCAGACAGCTCCAAAACCCTGGGGCATCTGAAGTGGCTGTAGACATCCATGTTTAGAAAACTGAATGCCACCCTGCATATTTGTGTGTGTGTCTTTGTGTCACTCCTCTAGCCAAACTTTATCTACAAAAATCCCAAACTTCTGGTTTGGGATTCAAACATCTGATGTTGTGGTTTCCTAAACTTGAGTCTAATTAGAGTCCAGTGAGCTTCTGTGAGTTCTTTAGATTCATTGCCACAGTGCAAGCCCCCTGTCTATGGTCTTCCAAGGCTGTAGGCAATAAAACCAACACTAGTCTCCCAAAATGTTTCCAGTAGGCTCCCCTGAACTCTTAGAAGTACACTGCTTGACATTTTAAACCCACACCAACCCCTGACAGTTACAGCAATGAGCTCTGTGGTTTGACAGCGAAACTTCTAAAATAAACTTTATTTACACAAAAAGGAAAAAGAAGCCATTTTCTCTGGTGTCTTCATCACTCCAGATGCCAGCTGAAGTTTTGAACAGATTTCTGAGATCTTCAAATCCTTCTTTCTCTCCTTTTTCCCTTTGATTTTTTTTCATTTTCTCATATACCCTGCAGCATACCCCCCCCAAAAATTTCTTCTAATACTGCAGTAAAAAAAAAAATTTAAATCCCCTTAGTCTGGTATCTCTTTCATTGCTTCCCCTTTCCTTCAGCTTTCCCAGTACATTTATCATATTACTAATGCAAAGTTATTTCTTGTTAATGACCCCTGAATGTTCTGCAGCTTCTCCTGGACAGGTATGTGATTTTATATGCAACGAGTTCTTCAGAGTAATGACCATTCATAAGCTGTGTATACAGAGATTCGCTAAACTTTCACAACCTATTAGCACATGTTAAATTGTTATGCCATTAAATAATAATGCATATATCATTTTTCAATTATTTTTTTAAAAAACTAATATCTGGCAAGTTCACGTTAAAGATAGTATTTCTTATCTTGCATTGTCTTTTTTCTGAGGGCCTGAATCCAGTCTTGCAAGCATGAGGCATCAATTCTTATAATACCCAGGCAAAAGATGTGTATCTCTTTTACAAAAGCAGGGAATGAAGTACAAAGAAATTAAAGTCAACATTTTCAAAAGTGCCTCCTTAGATATTCACTTCTACTTAATTTGGTGGTCTTGTTCATGATGTTGTGGTCCCTCAAGACACTGCTTTGCTTTTAAACTGTTCGTGGGATCACTTATGTTTGTGTATGTGCTTCATGTGGGGCTGGAACTGGAATTGAGACGTAGTTTGATTTGCATTCATCCTGCCTTAGATGGTAGTTTCAGGGATGAATAAAAATAGTATTCCCTGTATTTCTTGAGGAAGTAGGCCCAGGACCAGTGGAGACTGAGAAGATGCATTTACGTGTTGCTTGCTTGGTGACACGGCGGAAGAAACTTGCTTATCTAACTTGAGAAGGAAATGGGAAGACATCCATTCAAAATAAAAATCCTACAGGATATCCTCTTCCTCACACTACTCCATCAGAGGTGTATTTACATTACCAAGTGGGGGCTGTGTGTGTGCCTGCCTCTTTCATGCAGGAAGCCCATTTCCTGGCCTGGGACCATGGGAGGGAGCACCATGATCCTCATTTATTGCTTGTTCTCTCAACAGGGCTTCAGCGTGGTAAATCCACATGCAGCTGAAGAAAGCATTTCTTCTAAGACAGAATGTGGGCTGTTGGAAGGAAATCTCACTACTTTCCCTGGGTTTTCACTAGGCTTTTAGAAATAGCTTCTTGCTACAGCCCTGCCAGGACATGTACCATGGAGTGCTTTTGTCTTAGGAGCAACTGGAAGATGTTCATAAACAGCAAATACCACAAACATCAAAAAAAGAGGGATGTTTACATGTAAGATGTTAATATCTGTGCCAGTGTGGGAATGATGGTTGGAATTTTTCCCTTTAGCAATGTATTTTCCACGCTCTATCTCAGAAAATCTGTTCTCTGGGCACTGGCTGTATGCTTTTTGCCTAGAGGGCTTTCAAAATCTAGGAAAAACAAACATAAAATGCCATCATCCCAAGGGTTTATCTCCTCTGCAATGTTTTGCTGCGAAGGAAAAGGCAGAAGTTTGTGTCTTGGCACAAAGTAGATGCCACTTCAAAGCTTCACTGCAAAAGTATATACAGAGAGGGATCAGAAGGCAATTTTAGCTCTTACTAGGTCAGAGAAAAATTAATAATCAGAATTCTCCCAAGCTTCTCTTAGAAGAACAAAACTAAATACTGGAGAATATCCAGAATCTCACAGCACTCTTCGAGTTAAAGAATGGGTTGTAAGACTGCCTGAGGTTTGCAGCTGCTGATCATCACTAAGCAGTCTTTTTTGAGGGGATGAGGAAGGGGGAGAAAGAAGCTGCTTTTTGAGGTAAACTGTTCCCATTATTAGTGTTACTATTATTTATACTGGGCAAAAAAGCAAGTATTTGTGAAGGGGAGTAAGATTTACTGGAGTAAATGAGGGCTGCATACAATACAATAAATGTACATCCTTTCTGATGGTTACACCCGAAGTCAGGGCAAGCTCTGCTTCTGACTGCAACAGGGGAAGGATTTTGACCTGGGATTTTCTGATTCTTCTGGAGCATGAGACTGGAGACTGCCTGCCTGCCTCACCTCTGCCTTCTTCAGTAGGCAAGGACTCATAACCAGTTACCCTCACAGCCAGGACTGACCTCTTTGTAATCAGTCTCAATACATACATGTACACAGATGGAGAAGTTGTTCTTTCCACTTTATTATTGCTTAAAGTTATAAACAGTAAGTTCGCATTCATGTTGGAATTTTAGATATATATATTCACACCTTTATAATACACATATATAGCTATGTATCATATATATTACAGTTATGTTGAGATATATTTATGTAGATAGAGATATATGTTCTTATATACACATATTACAGAAAAGATTTGTTCTGATAGCATCAGCTGGTTACTCAGCCTAATTGCACAGCATTTTAAGAGTCTCAGACAAGTCTGCTGAGCTACTTACTTTTGACTACCATTATGTTTCAGTAGGCTTTCCTAAAATCAGAGTTACAAAGTCAAGCATTCAGAAGTCAGGAAATGTTTGAATGATGCTGCTGGGGAACAGGATAGTACAAAATACTTGACTGTGTAGATGTGAAATACATTGCATAATCAATAGTCTGCAATAAACCATAAATTATTAGGATGAGTCCACACTGACTAAATAGGACCCAGTATAAGTTCCTAAGTTGACAGGCTATTCCTTCCTCTTATACAAGGGGACATATTTTTGCCACTTTGATTCAAATTAAGATTCTGCCTTTTTCTTTGTAGGAATTAAAATTATAATATTAGTAGTGAACACTAGCTTGATTTTTTATGTTCTTTCCATGAGCCAAAAAAAGTTTAAATAAATTATCTTTTCAAGCTGAATTAATTGAGCTTAATCAGTTTAAATAAAAACACCAATCATAGCTAGCATTTTAGAAGATGGAGGACTAGGACTTAAGCTTCTTATCTGTTCACAAATTTTCTAATGTGTGAAATGGAGATAGTTAGTTATGTCCCAGGGTTGTTATGAAACCTGTGTAATTTATGAAATGCTTTGACGTTTTTTAGTTGAAGTGTAAGGGGTTCAAGCCTTTTCATGACAATTGGCATTTCCCAGGATAATTAATTCAATACCGTTGTTAATTCAGTGGTGTAGAACTGAAAAAAATATATCATCCTGAAAACTTGAGTAAGGCATTGATGGGGAAAGGTCCAATTCAATGTTCTTAAGCTTGATGGCATTATTGTTTTCAAGTGGCATTGAATTGTTCCACAGATAGATAAGAGATCATCTCATTTCACTGTCCCCAAGAAACAGTTCTTCTGCCAGGAGTTGATGCTATTTTGATGGGGAAATGCATCCTGTCTTGAGGAGCTGCTGAATCCCTGCACTTTGCAGTGTGAGAAATTAACCTGGTACTGTAGATTTGGGAAGCACAGATTTGGAGGGAATTTTTACAAGAGCACGTACAATAGAGCAAGGGGGAATGGCTTTAAACTGGAAGAGAAGTTTAGATTAGATGTTGGAAGAAATTCTTTACTTTGAGGGTTATAAGGCACTGAACAGGTGCCCCAGAGTTGTTGTGGATGCCCCATTGCTGTAGGCATTCAAGACCAGGTTGGATGGGTCTTTAAGCAACCTGGGTTAGTGGAAGGTGTCCCTGCCCCTGAGAGAGAAGTTGGAATGAGATGGTTTAAGGTCTCTCCCAGCTGAAACCTAAATTCTCTCATTCTGTTTAACCATCCCCTTCTGTGATGGATAAGGAGAGTGGGAAGCTGTAAGCAGTGATGCCTTCAGGCACCTGAGGTCAGCCAGTCTGGTTGTGTCAGCAGCTGAGTACCTGCTGCTGGGAAAGGTATTTTGCTATGCATGTAGGGCAGCTTTCTCAGAAGAGTCAAACTGCCTCTCTCTGTGCCTTCACAGGAGCCTGTCACTCCAACTGGGCTGGCACAAGTGAGATGAAACACTGCAAGAGATATTATCACTCTGCATACAGCAATTAGACTGATCCTAGAGAGTGTTTGAATTAGTTGATGAGACAAATAGCCCTATCCCAGAGCATTAATAGAATGAAGTCCAGCACACTTACAGCTTGAGGTCCAAACATCACATGGGTTTTGATGTCCATATGCAAACAGAATCAGGACGGAAGACTACCTTTTCCTAACAGGAAAACAGGATTTTACAAGTGATGCTCACATTTTGTGGACATTATGCACCATGGTTCCATAGATCATTACAATAATCTCCCAGACCCCTCCATCAGTTTTGTGATGGGATGCAGTGTGGAGCTATTCTGTTTTTACATATGTAAATGCTTTTCCCTATAAAACTTTTCAGCATTTTTCCCATGGGAAATAAACATAATAATTAGAATGCTTCCTGCCACAGTCTTGGGGGTTTTGTGTATGCTGCTTCTTTTTTAACCTAAAAACAGGATGCTCTATTTTTTTTCTATGAAAGCCAACCAGCATCGATCGATGAGGATGTTATTTCCTTTTAGAACACAACTTTCTGGCTTCTGTTAAAGGTTGCTTTTGTTGTTGGTTTTGGTTTGTTGTTGGGTTTTTTTTCCTTTAAACAGCTTACGTGTCACAAGGGCTACTCCATGAGTTTCTTGCTCTGAGCAGGATTTGTGTCTCACTACAGAAAAGCTGTAGGAAGCAGATGGAAGTATCTCCAGCTGAGCTACTCAATCTAGTTAGTGGGAAAAAAGGTACTTTTACATGCTAAATGCCTATGCTAGGATGAGTTCAATTTCACCCTGAAAGTACCTTTTTCCATTGACCATAAAAGAATCCCCGAGGAAACTTGCTGAGATTAAGATATCGGATCATATGAGTGCCCACTTTCTGCACCTGAAATTGCAGGACAATATTTTCAGAGACTGTCCATGAAAATTCAGACCACTTCTCCTGCAGAATCAGAGGAAACAAGAGCTCTCTTTCTGTGAAATAAAAATAGTTCTCTATATTTTTTTCCCAAGCATCAGCAGTATGAGAGTAAATCTATTCTTAACTGTGCTTTTTCTTTAGTGTTGGAAAGGAAGATTTCGACAAGACAAAGCAGAGAGGAGCTGATAAGAAGGGGAGTGCTGAAGGAAATGCCTGAGCAAGGTGATAATGCATTAACTAGAATTTAGCTACTGAGAACTAAACATTTATGATAAACCAGTGTTGCATCATTTCCATGTAGTATAAATAGGTATGAGGAGACAAACTGAGAAGTGTGAGAGGTAATTTGGGCCAGCTGACAACTGAAGTTTAGGGATTTGTGCTCTGTAACTGCTTCTGCCATAGGTGCCCCAGCTGACTTCTGGTCATATCCTGAAGTATTTTAATGCTCCCTGTAAAAAATGGGACTTTTGTGGCTCCTGCTTACTGTTTGCCAGAATTTTTTCTAATTACTGGTAAAACTATTTTTGAGTCAAGGTCTGCTGTCTAAAGCCACTAGAGTATAAAATGAGAAATTTTGGCTGAAAAATTAGGAATGCAGAAAAATCAATATAATGCATTTCAGGTATCAAAAAGTACCAGTGCTGGGATCGTATGGATCCCACTGCTATCACAGAGGCCACAATCACAAATGGCACCAGCACAAAACTGTGGGCAAGAAATCACTTGTTTCAAAATGCTCTAAGGTTTAGTAACTGGCATTAGCCAGAATTTGTATTTTGAAAAGCATGAGTAAGCCAAGGTAGATACCTCTATGCTACATCCAATTATGTTTCTAGTGGCATTCTGTCTAATATTTTATTCTTTTATTAATATATAATATAAATATATTTATCAAATAAAAGTCAAGCGAGTAAAATAATTTTCTGTAGCTTAAAATTAAACTGTCATTTTATCAAGGAGTCTTAGAACTCTATGTTTAGCAAAAATAATTTTCTCTTAGAAATTTCATTTTTCTGTGTGATGAGAAGAATCAGTAAAGTGTCAGTGTGTATGGGTTGTATCATACACATAAAATTTAGAAGTAAAGGGCTTGTTTGTTGATGTGTGACATCACTTGTATGTACAGAGTTTGGCTAATTATCAGACTATGGTACTCAGCATAGCTGGCTTCTGCACTTGTCTCTGCCCCTGTCATTGTCTTAAAAAAAGACCTGTAAACTCTCCATACCTCAGTTTGTCCATTTGTGAATGCGTTTTGCCTTGTGCTTTACCAGGGACCTGCGTGACCTTGTCCTTTGACAGTTGTAAATTTTATTTACAGTTGGGATAGTTAATGAAATGTGGTAACTTCTTAGGTTGGTTACAGTCTGAATATAAATAATATCATTTGTGATAAAAGTATGACTACTTTGGTCGTCAGTGTCTTTGACTGTCTTCCATCCCTAAAAGGGAATGGGACTTTGGATTCCTTACAGAGATTGAGCAAAGTTAGGAAAGGATATAAATATGAACAATTTTCTCTTCTTCCTCCCATATCAGTCTGGTCTGTGTTATCTTCATCGCATTGTGCTTCATGTTTGATGAAAATCATAATTTTTAAGGACATTTTGAAAGAATATGGGGTTGGTTTGAAGGTGCTAAAAATAGAGAGGTAGGAAAGGCAGTTGAGGAGTGTGAAGGTAGTTAGAAGGAATAACTATGGGGATGAAAGCTAAAAGCGGAAATTACATGGAAACTTGAAATGTGAGAGGTAAGAAATGTGAAGAAGTGACAGCGTTTCACATGGAGTGAAGAAGAATGAAGTGGAAAGTGGCAAGTGCCACTTGGAGACAGGAGGTGTTTGTAGAACCAAGATGTGAATAAGAGGTGGCAGTGCCACTTGTGGAGGCAGAGAGGAGAGAGTGGATTTAAGAAGCCTTGGAAGAGAGAAGCTGAAGAAACTGAATGTTGCAGTTAAGGTAAGTGCAAGTGTCGGCTGTAGTAAATTAGACAAAGTTAGGAAGGCAGAACTAATTTTTTACAAATCAAGTTGATGTTAGTATGTGGAAGATAATGAAACAATCACCTTAGTGGGAACACTCAAGGTGGTAGGACAGAGGCTGCATAATTGTGTTGAAACCAGGGAAGTGCCAAACATCCAGGTGTGGTAACACACAGGAAGGAGGAGGAGTGGAATTGCCAGAGTTAGTGAAGAATCAATGGGAGAAATCAGAAGAGATGCCATGTAGATTTGCTTATTTTTTGGGTTGACAGCAAGAGAATCCTGCAGAAAGAAATTACCAGAGAAGAAAATCGCAGCAACTTTAAAATGCATGGAACAGAGAAAGCTGTAAGCCAGCAAGAGCAGCACTTTTCAGCAATACAGAGACAAACAGGGAAATAAGATTTTTTTCAGGATCAAAAAAACTCTCAAGCTGAGCTAGTCTGGGTAAGTGAGTAAAGTATCATCAGAGCTGAGAAAGAATTTGACTTGCAGAATTTAATTATGATGTGATACAGGAAGACTTCATCTTGGTTCTTAAGACTGGATGATGTCTTTGTGATGTATTTTTATTAGGTAAATGGGCACATACATTCTGAGAACTTTTGTCAGAATTCCTGGCTCATTTATGTGCTGGGAGTGCACCACAGTAGTTCTGCAACTCTGCCCACCCATTGTCCATTTTTGGAACATGCTGGAACATGTTACAGCTTTGTTGTGGTCCATGCACACATTTCTTTGCTGTGTAAACCAAGATGCAGGGATGAGAGAACAGGATGCTCATGAACAGACATGAAGAAGGAAACCAGCATGGACTTCCAAACCTACTACTGCAGAGGTGTCCACCCAAAGAACATTAAAGCCTAAATAGTTTCTTTATAGAGTTACTTTCCAGAGCTGATCTACAGCCTGATGTTTCACATTTTAGTAAGTCTTTCTGCCTTTCTTCCACACAAGCTTGAAAGCAGAGGGATACTGTGTGTTGTAAGTAGGTGCTAAGTAAGTAATTAAACTAGGCAATAACTTTTAAATTTTCATTTCAGATGGTGATGTAACAGTAAATTTTGAAACTTCAAATGGACACACCATAGCCATTGGTGAAGAAACCATACAGGAAGAAAGTATAGTAAAAGCCAGTGGAAATAATGGCACTTTATCAGAGAAAGCATCAGTATCAGAAGGAAAAAATGAAGATCAGAAAGGTAAATTAGCATATTCACAGATTGTTTTTTGCCTACTTTAGATATTAACGTGTTCTTCCACTAGCACCTGTACATGCTATGAGTTCTATTCTGCCACAAGGTGCCAACAGAACCTGCTGAGAAGATAAGACTTGTGAAACACCAGTATTCTGTCACTGGTAGGCGTGCCTTTTCCTGTGCATTATGGTAAGGCCATAAAGAGAAGCGTGTTCTGAACACAGCAATGCGTGCAGGGAGGTCCAATTTCTAAATTCACTGCGAGCCTTTCCTTGTAGCCATGGCCAAGCTTTGGTGTCAGGTTTTCCTCTTATGAAAGAACACACTGAGTACATATGCATCACCTTGCAGTATCATTGTGGAAGTGTCTCCTGGGTTGAATGTTCAAAAGTGTTTAAGTCACTTGAAAACCATCTGTCATTTTGAAAGTAACTTCAGCAACTCATTCCAGTTGGTTTTCATGGAATCTTAAACACTTGCAGTCCAGCTCTTCATAAACATTGAAGGGGATTTGTCACTATTGCAAGCAGAAACTAGGGCATTTATGGAAAATGCACTTTATAACTATAGAGTTTTCTGCAGATGAATTGGTAAATACTGGTAAATATTTAGCAGTCCCAGGGTCCATCTTAATTTTGCTACCTTTACTCAGATCTACCTGAGTTTGACTCATAAAGGAAATGTAAAGATTAGTGTGGAATCACAGGATTTGAACCAATTTTATTTTCTTTCTCTACCATCTTGAATAATGCACCACTTCTTTTCCTGTCTAAAAGTATTCTTAAATACTATTTAATTTACTGGATTTTCCTAGCAGAAAGAGCAAAGATACAAAAGACCAAGACCTTCATGGCTGGCTGAAGCCATGGAGGCAGGACAGAAGAGCCTTTCCAGTGTCTTCTATTAAGCTTTACCTTGTGATGAATGAGCCTCTGGAGGTTGAGAGGGTCAATTCAGCTAACACAAAAATTTGAATTCTTTTCAGAGCTACGTAAATCACTTGACTATGCAAAAATTGGATAGATGTCCAAAGAGAATCTTACAAGATTTCTAGTACATCCTGTCTCCCAACAAGGCAGAAATACAAGATTAGCCTTTGTCATGACGTTTAAATACGTCTATCTTGTGGTGCCAACTAGAACCAGATGTGTATTGGGTCAGGGGAAAAGAGTTGTAAAAGCCATGGAAAACTCCTTTAAAATGGTTCAGTTTAACTTTGGGGTTAGATCAGGCCATTTATTATTTTGTGCATCACTAAATACAGAGTTTTGGAACTGTTAGGACTTGGAAGTTTTCCTAAGGTACAGTTTATTGTTTTAGAAATACACATTTCTAACCATGTTGAAATCCCCTTGAGCTGACTTTGCAAAATGTAGAACTCCAGTGAAGCATAGGTTCAATATCTATTTCAAACATCTTATTAGATTCTGCACTCCCTATATATTGTTTTGACCTTATAGGAAGAAATTAAAAATGATAGCTGTACAGGAGTAGTATCAGTACAAAAGAAAATATAGCTATCACTTCTGTCTCTCTCAGAAAATTAAGAATATATGGGGGAAGGAGAAGGAAAACAAAAAATGAGCAAAGCTGGTATTCTAGGCTTCATTGAATCTCAATACGAGCATTCAGAAGATGCAAACCCCTTAAAGTATACTCTCCTCTTGCACCTAAACATGAAGTTCTCCTATGAGTTAACATCTTGAATCCCCTGAAACAAAAGGAGATAGATTTATTTCAGAGAATATTTTCCCCACAAAAGGTGTTAAGGATTAATTCCATGCATCAGAAACAGTGTTACATTGTGTAAACTCAGTACAAGCCACTCCATAGTCATTGTGAATACACTTCAGTTATTCTTTATTTATAGCACACTAAGCAAGAAGGTGAGCCAGCCTGCTGAACTCAGTGGAAGAGTAAGGCTCACAGCATCTCACCTGACATATTAATCCTGGGTGATTTTTTTTTGGCAGATGCAGTAGAGTTTGCATTACACCCACACCCACTGGCAGAGCCAGGAATCAACAGTGAGCATCAAAATCAGAGCTGAAGCAGGAACACTTAGCTCACTGTCTTCTGCTAAAACCATAAAATGTGCTGGTGCTTCAGATCACAACCCTCCATCATGAGAACTGAGATAGGTGGATTGAATACTACCTGACAGTCAGGAGTAATGACTGCAAGAGGCTCATCTGTGGTGAGGCTAATGTGAGGCTTCTAAAGTCAAGAACTCCTAGGTGTAAATCTTGAAGGAAGATGTATACACCTTCCAGGTTTTTAAGACCCAAAGACAGGATTGATTCCTGCTGCTTAGTGTCATGGTGTGCTGCATTTCCAACTCCCACTAAATCAGAGTTTGCAAAAAAATACATCTCAGCCTGGTGAAGTTATAAGGTTATTTTTAAATGCTCTTATGAAATTATAGTGGTCTTTATTTGCCCTCTTGTTCAGCTGAAAATGTCTTGAAAATGGCCTTCTCATATAAAGGTAACTGCAGGAGCCAGAAGCTTAGAGCATGATACAGGGATGTTGTGATAGTATGGTGAGAGTTGGCAGCAACAGATTGTAGAATGTGGAATATATTAGGAGTTAAAACAAGTTAAGGGAAAAACGTTTTTCAGCCTGAGCTATGGAAATACAGTATCCACAGGGCAAACAATAGGCTCAGCCATGCATATAAAAAATGAGTAAAGCAGAAGCAAGTGAAGAAGACAACCCCTGAAAGCTGCTCCCCTTGCTGCCAGGCAGTTCCATAAGCTGTGTACCCATCTGCTGCCTATCAGCTCACAAGTGCCTTTTATATGTGGTGAAAAATTCTCTTGGGCAATTTAATAGTATAACTGTTACTATTTGTAGTAATGATGGCAATCATACAAGCAGGGTGTTTAAAAGGAAATTTCTCCTTTGTGGCAGGATGATAAGAAAGTGACAGTTTAACATAAAGCAGGTAATTGATGTATAAAGCCTTGCTGTTGAAAAATCAGACGAATCTTTTTCTGAGATTATTTACTCATGTTGTGTTTGTTCTGAGTTGGCTTCTGAATTCTTTTGTTTTGACTAAGGAAAGTCACTAGCATCTTTTGCAGAAAATAAAGAGCTAAACTATAGCTATTTTATCTGTGAGCCTTGCAAGAGATACAGAGCGGCAAGTGGACAGGCAGCAATATCAAAGAACACCGTGGATGTCTGGGCAGCAGACTGAAATCTCCCACTGTGCCTGGGCCCCTGAGCCATGGCACGGGTCTGCAGGATCCCCAGCAGTGCCCAGAGCTCCAGGTTCCTGGTGGGGTGCAAGCATTGCAAAGGGGATCCAAGGAGTCTCTCTGCCTCTGTAGCAGTGTTGGACAAGATCAAAAGCCACATCAGTAGAATAAGTGTCAAAATTGTCACTGTTTGCCTCCCTGGATATCAGGACATAGCATGGTGATGCAGCATGCATGCTGCACATGGTAAAGCCTCCAGGTACTGTGTCAGAGATGCTTTCCTCCTTTGAATCCTCCCAAGGTGTCTCTGGAACACAGATGCATGAGAGAACCCCTTATTTGTATCTGAGTTCAGTTTGTAAACTTTGGTCTTACTCATTTTTGTCAAAGCAAGCAAGCTAAATCTTTGATGATTCTTGCAGATGGCTCCAGATTTCATAGTTAGCTTGGGCTTGAAGAAGTGAAAGGCTCAGTAACCATCAGCAAGATACTGCCTGGAAAAAAGCAGCAAGAAGTCCTGTTTTGCATACCATCAGTCAGGTGTGTTAGGTGCTGCTTTGATAAATAATTGCACTGCAGAACGTCAGAGCTCTGTTACAGGTGCTGTAGGTGATATGGGGCATAAGCTTCTGGAATGTTCTAGGCCATTTATAGGAGATTGATCTTCTCAGATTTCCTCATGTCTGAAGCAAACATGAGTAAAGGAAACAGTTTTTAATCCTGTTTCCAAATGAATTGTTGAGCTACATGTGCATATTTTTCCCCAAGAGGCTAACTCTCATATGAGAGCTGGAAAAGGTTCCAGGCCTTAGTATGTTGGTTGTCTGCTGTCCTTAAATCTGCCATTAAATTTAATCTTTTCTTTTTCATATAGGTAACCAAAGAAAAGAAAGTTGGAGGCACAAACTCTGGTCTTATGACCATGATCATTGCTCTCTAATGGTTTAGTTTGTCTACCAAGGAATGTTCTTCAAAGTCTGGTTTTCTAGGCTCCTTTTCTCAGAGATCTTTTCTTTCTTTCTGGAAAGCAGAACAAAACCTATCTGAATATAAGGTAGTAACTCTCATCTTCCAGGGTCTCAGACAAGAGCCTGCTTTGTCTCAGAAGATTAACCTGCAAACCAGACACTGTGAGAAACTAGGCAGACTTTCATCCCTCTTGTGTGCCTAGCTGAGTTCCTACACTCCTGATCTGTAGATCATTGATATGAACAGCATACAAAAAAGGTTGTGGGCTTTTTTGCCTGACTCCCTAAGAATCTCTCACTCCAGCTGAGTTAATTTGCTGACTGAAACCAGTTCTTCTAAGAATAGTATATCTTTGGTTCATCACCTGAACTATGTAAATGAGGCTGAATCCAAGTATTCTTAAAAGGAAAGCTACTCTAGATAAAGCTGTATTTGGCCAGAGCCTGTCCACTAAGTCAGCAGGGCTGGCTCATGCTGGTAGGATGACGTGAGAGGCACAGGCTTTCACCCACAAAAACTGAGTGCCTGAAGAAAGCTCCAGACCTGTAAAGCTGGTTTGCTTGTTTTGGTTTTTTTCTTTTATAAGAAAGATATCCTAACGTGGTTCCAGAATTAAGATTGTGTACATTATTTTTATGAACTATCTTTTCAGAAAGTATAAGAGAATGTAGAAGTCTACATGCCTTCCACCTTCCAAGATTTTCACAGATCAGCTGACAGTGAATGTCTTAGGCATTCTCTCTTTTTTCAGCAGCTTACTTCTTACACAAAGATTGAGCAGTTAAAAATGTAAAATGATAGGGTTTTAAAATCTTTTTTTATCTTGAAACTAATGCAAAATACCTGAATGTGGTTGCTTTAGGTGTGGTGTTACACCTGTCCCTTACTCCCCCTCCTGTTTTCTAGACTGTCTCTATTATAAGGCCTCTTGCACTTGGTGGTGTTGAAATTACAGTCAGTAAGATCTAACAGTCTGCAGACGTGCAGATCTGCTTTATCCATCTCCAAGAAGGATGAATTCAAAACTGCAGAGAGAGCTGCAAACAGCATTGTGAGACAACTGTCCTGGTTCAGTGTAGCAAAACAGAGCTCAAGCAAGCCAAGCCTGAGTGCATTTGATGAATGTTGCAAATTGGTAAACAGCCAGGAGAGAACATGGCTAAAGGACAATGCTGGCACAAGTAGAAAGGAATAAACAGTGGTTTGAAATACAGTTAGAGTGGAAATTAAAGGAAGCTTTCTAACAATTAGAATGGGTCTTTTCTTGAACAGAATTTTATTAGCAATAGCAGGAAAAAAAATGGAGCTGGTTAAATCTGAAGTTTATGAAAGGATTTGTCTGAGTTGACCACCTGCGTCAGCACAACCAATGAGTCCAAAAAAGTGACAAAAGACACCTTGTCTTGTCCTGTGTCCCATGTTCCTGACTGACAGCTTCCTGGATTTTGATTAATCAAGACACAGCTCTCTGCATAGTCTGCAAAGGAAATTCACAATCTGCAAAACTCTTACAGAGTTTAATTGTGCAGGGAGCCATCCTGTTGAAGACAACAAACATACATTATTTCCAACTTTCATTTTACATAGTGTTTCTCCAATATGTTGTGTTCATCCTCTGGGAGAAGGGTTTTTTCAGTTGATGGAGATAATACACTTGTGTTGCAGCACTGCTGTTTTTCTGTGATGTAGCTCCATGACACTGCTCAAGTTGTACAAACAAAAAGACAGTGCTGTAGGACAAAATCCAGAAGTAAAGAAAAAATTATTGTATTTTACAACCCATCTTCTGAAAGTATGCCCAGGATTTTCATAGGTCCATTTGGCCCAGAATTTGCAAAAGGTCCCACTTTTAGTTTGAAAATAAGTAATCTGATTTTCTAGTGTGTGTGGCACACTGACATCTCTCTGAAGTCTTTCTGATTTGATGAGTCCCCTCAAGAGCTGTTGTAACTGAGTACTTTGTAAATCGGACCATCACTTAGGTGTTAATATGAAAACAGAGTTTTGTTAAGAGTCTGGCCCCAATCACAATTTCTGGAAACAAGAAAATCTGGTTTGAAAGTGAGATTTCTTGAAAATCTATCCTTTGGAAAATTTATTCTAAACATAAACATATTATTGATCCAAATGCTTAATGAGAAATTAAGATTTGCTTTCCTGTTAAGGAAGTAATTTATAGGTGAGTGACTTTTACAGCAGTTATTTCCATCAAGGCAGCAGTGGATAAAATATATTCCTATCTGGTGTGTTTTGGAGACCTTTTGTTTAAAGGTCAGTTTTTGATGAACAGATGTCTAAATTAAGAAAAACAACAGCAATAAAAGTGTTGCAGCTGGTCCTGAGGTACCTGGGGGATTGGTTTGAACAAATAGATGGATCTGAACTGATTCAGATGCCTCCTTGTTTTGGCAAAAGAAAGAGCAGGCATAGAGACCAAGGGTCCATATTCAAGCAGAATCATGTTAGGGAGGTACAATTACAACATAATTGTATCTGTAGCCATTTACAGACATCAGACCATCTCTGTCACTGTTCAAGATCAAGCCCCTGTTGCAGTTATTAGTTATTTGTATTACTACAGTGTTACTGTATATACCAGACATTTATTATAGCATCTTACATAGATGCAGAAAGCCACAAAAATTTTCCAATAGACTTGCAGTAAAAGAAAGGACATTATGATTACGCACTGGAAAACAAGAGGACACCAGACCAGGATAAAAAGCACGATACTGGCAGCCTAAATATTGTCAGCTTTGACATCACAGCAGAGGGGAGTTTGAGGGAAAACAGTCGGTGAATATTCACAAAACCTGAGGGTCAGCAGAGGAAAAGCAATGAAAAGCATCTGCTTCAAACTTGGCTTGTCACTATCAAAAGCTGCTATAATGGATTGGTCAGGTAGGAACTTGAAATCTCTGTCTCAAGTAAATGAGAAACTGTACTATGGGCAAAATCAGACTGATAGGGAGATAAAAAAATGAAGCTAACAAAGCTAGAAAGATGCCAGGAGGAGCAATATGGTCAAAGACAGTAATCTTCACCATACATTTCCTCCTGGCTGTGAGTAAAGAGAAGGTTCACTGGTAATCAAGGGGTAGTCAAGACTCGATGAGAGCTGTAACTATCTGAGCAGTAGGGTGCAGCTGTGCAAGAGTCTGCCAGTCTTTGCTAATGTTTGGAATGAGGTACATAACAGTATGAAAAGAACTGTCTTAGACAAAGATAGTGTTCCAGTTATGGCAAGGCATTCCTGTTAAAATAAATTCTACATAAATTGCCAGTTTTAATCGCAGGTGAAGTGTGCAAGCAAGAACTTTGATGTAAACGAATTGCTCCAGCTTTGGTTTTCATTTATCGTTTTTAGTTATTTGTCTAAAGAAAAATTGAAAATTATCAGTTGTCACTAGGATGTGTTCCTTTGCAACTAAATACAGCTTTAGCCTTGTATTTTGTACGTTTTTCCTGATTCAGAAGATAAATTCTGATATACATTATTTAATCAGTTATATAGTTTAGTGTAGATTGACTGTATTACTTTCGAATATGGTGAATAGTCTATTGCTCTTTCTAGGTTATCATTCTGTTTTTAACATTTTCTCTACTTATGACCTGAAACAAAACACAATGGTATATAAGTAAGCAAGTTTTAAATTCTTTCTTACTAGTAAATACAATTTTATCACTGTGGATCTCTAGTTAATACATATAGCAAATAATTGTTTACAGTTATAATTATTTCTGATCATCATGTCCTTCAGGATCTTCAAACTACAAAATCGTGTATTCTCTTGCCATGTTTGTTATTAATGGACTTCAAATTTTAAAATGTCCTGCTTTTTCAGAATTATATCAGCATTTCAACTTTTGAATGAAGAATTTCACAAGGAGACCCTTTTGCTGTAAAAGAGGTCAAAATGTAACAGATAAGCATGTTGTTTTCTCCATCTAAAGTCTTTCTATGAGAAACAGAGATGGTACAAGAATCTGTGCTCAAAAGAATCGGTTTGAAAGTTGTAAAGCATTTCTATGAGATGGTTCTTTCAAAGCTTTAGCAAAAGCATATTAGTCTGTAATAGGCTGGAAATAAAGGAGGAAGATACTGGACTGTTAACGAAGACATATGTGTGCATGTTGCTTTTAATAACTGCAGGTGATGCATTAGGTTTGTGTTAACAAGCCTGAAGCTTGAAGTTGGAAAGGTTTTGTTTCTGAGAGGAAGAATGTCTTTGTTGTCTAGCATATTATTTGTTTTTCATCTACTAATCTTAAAATGTGTTGCTTATCTCTTGGGAATCTTTAACATGGGAAAGAAGAGAGATGAGAATGTCCATTTAATGTGTGTTAAGAGTGAAGCTCTAATAGGAATATAATGCAAGAAATGAAATGGTTTTCTCTTAAGTGATAGAGACTGTTAGAAGTCTGCAGTATTTGATTGTCTCCTTTCTTCCCCAGTCACAGTTTTCAGTAACATGAAAACAAAGCCTATATGATTCTGATGGAATGCTCTTGCTTCTACAATATCCTTTTTCAGAAAGGTTTGGGAAGGCTATCTTGAGACAAAATGAGCATAGAATTGGTTTAGTTGAATAAAGATTCCCATCTGGGAACTTTAGCTCTTCCCACCTGGGAACACCAAGTTTTACAGCTGTAATGATTATGTTGCAAAACTGTATGTTGGCTGTAAATGGCTCACCTACATTGACATTACAGCTGGCAATAGGCATGCACTTTTGAAATTAATATCCTGGTCATCCCCACTTACCCTTCTTTGGTTTGCAGGCTACAGACAAACCAGGGTTTTTTGGATCAAACTAAGCTAAAAGATGCAGTAAGGAACTTGTACTCCCTCTACCATAAATCATGCAATCTGCAGAACTAGCCTAAAGAAAGCCCAGTCTCCTGAAATGTAGGCTGTGGATATTGGCTCCTCAATGTGGATATTGAGTCCTCTTTCACTCTGCAGAGCCATTCCTATTGCACTGCACAGTGTAGATAAAGACCAAATTCCTGCTGACTAATGAGCTCTAGACTCTTGAAAGTGCAGTTGTGTAACAGTACCCAAAGAACCTGCAGGAGAGGAGAGCCTTTCCATGCCAAATGATAACCTATCTTATTTAGCTTCATTTGTTTCTGAAGGGTAAAAATACTTTGAGGAAGTTACCCAAAATAAAGCTGCTAAGAGCAAACAATGTGCAGCTCAGGCGAATGGATTGCTTCAGGGGAAGATTGGAAAATTTGCACTGTGTAGCCACGTTCAAGCCTGTGGCTGGGAGAATGGCCCTATTCACATTCAGGTTCACATGAATCTGAGTTTTACAGACTGTTGATCTTAGGGTGGATAGGGTTGAAAAGAAGCTAAGGAGATTTGTTAGAGAAGTAAATAGCATTCCCTTGTTTAGTTTGAAGCCAGCATTCTAGTTTGGGATACTGAATGTAAAGGCTGATCTTTGGAGATGTAGAATAGATGTGTCTGAGAGAAGTTCCTGATAAATATTTTCCATGAGAAGATCCTGAGTTGAGGTGAACAGTGATTTTCTTCTGAGGTAATACTTCATTAAGAGGCAGAAGATGGAAGTCTCTCCTGATTCCCAAGAGCTCAAGCAGCAGCAGTAGTCACTGTTGTGAGGCTTGCTGTTGAATTTACGTGGTGTATGTCTGTGTCAGTTGGCTTCTGTTCACTTTCTTATCTGTAGAGAGCACTGGTCACTGCCCAGAAATACCGACACCCCATGCTCCACCACTACCTAAGCCTAAGCCTAAACCTAAAAAAGCTCCGCTACCACCAAAAAATTCCATTTCTGCTTCCACCACCACCAGCACCAGCCATAAGGGTAATGAAGCACCTCATGCTAAAAAAAAGGGAAAGGCTCCTGCTAAGCAGCCTCCTCTCCCGCCGCCCAAGCCAACAGGTGCCAGTGCAAATCGGGAAGCTGGTGAGTACTGCCCGTGCAGTGCAGTTAGGGTGGGTGCATGTGCATGGGGCTGCTTGGCTTGTCTTACAGTGACTTGTGCCTTGGTACATAGCAGTGTTACTGGGGAGCACACCGTGCGTGTTTGGAGAGAGCTGCCTGCTGGGCTCTGGTTCTGCTGGCCACAAACGCCCCAGACAGCACACTGACCCCCTCGCCGTTCAGTGAACCTGTGTACAGCTCCGAGCACATCAGAGACAACATTGAATTCCCAGTTCAAGTGTGAAAGCTGGCAAAAGAATGACCTAGAGAATCAGCTCAAGAAACAGCAGGGAAGAAGGAGACTTCTGAAACCAAGAACGAATTACCCCTAACTAAAAATGATTTTGGTATTGCTGTAACTTTCTACTGGAAGTATCAACTATTCCAGTTAATTTGACAATATTACAAGATCACAAAGAAGAATAAAACCATGAAGACATCTTAAAAAACTGTTGAATAGCAGTTGGTCTAGCTGACCCAAAAAAACCAATACAACCATTAAAAATGGTCAGGCATCCCTCAGGCACTGTGATTCTAAGTCCATATTGGAAATGGAAAATATCAATCATCAGGCACATAGCACATTTGTTTATCACCACACCATTACATCAAAATTCATCAGTGATGCAAGATTAAAGATTATAGGTTGATGCTCTTAAGGTGCTAATTGAGAGTTTGAATGGTTGCAGTATAGACAATGACCAAAATTAAAACATCCACACATAATTTAAACACAAGCAGTATTGTGATGAATGGGCTCCATGGCAAACTTACACATGCCTTGTGTTTTCAATCTCTCTCTGTCGTTCAAAGCCCTTCAGTCCCTCCAGTTTTCTGTGTAAGTATTTCTCTCCACAGCTTGTACATTTTGGCATATTTTGTATTTGCAGCATACGGAAAAGGACTGAAAACATTGCAAGACTTCTAGAATTACAATAATAACTTTGCCATAAAATATTCATTAACTTGGTATTAGCTGTCTCTACTACATCAGATGACTGCAAGAATAAACATTTTGAACATACAGAATTTTCTGCTAATATTTCACATGCAGCTGGAAAACTCAGCACTTCCTAGGTGAAGCAGCCTTGTATCAGCAGACCTTTTAGAAATTAAACAATCCATCACATAAAGAAATGTTTATACCAGTGGTTGTTAACAAGCTGTCAGGTATCTGACTTTTTAGATTAAAATACATTCAGGTTCCAGATTTGTCTTCTATTAGCCTTGCTGAAATGTCAGCCAATGCTTGGAGGCCATACAGATGTCAAATATATACACATATATCCCTTATTCTGCTGGTAATTTCTTCCAACATTAAAAATACACTGTGTTCATTCAAAGTGAGGCAGTACTTAAGTAGAGCTGTTTTGGAACGGTGTTAGTACAAGAGGTTTTTCAGATCTCCCATGAAAGTGAACACGAGGCAGCCAGTGATCAAGTCCCATAAAGGAGGAGAGGATTGTGAATAACAACTGAGCCATGGCTCTCCTGAGGACAACACAGCAGGTTTCCATACTGAAATAGTGGAACTGGGAGAATGGGACTTAAATGTAGGCATGGATGTATGCCAAAAGGTAAACAACAGCCATTAAATTTTTCATTTAATCAGAATTCAAATCTTCTACTGAAAAAGAGGCTTGACAGAAAATTGTCAGCCAGCCCAGTCAAAAACAACAGCAGTAGCACTTTTTACCCATGTGGGCACGTATAGGGGTTTTCTCTGGGAGAAATCTTTTAAATTTCTGTATCTAATTGCAGGTTCTGAGAGTAATGAAAGGGTTTTTACAATGGAAACACATTTTGACATTTTCCCAGCCACAATTGTGTGGCCATATATTTGTATTATGCTGCAGTTCTGAAGTGTAAGCATGTAATTGGTTCTGTTGACCTCCAGCCTGCACTGAAGTGGATCAGAACCAGAGCCTTTTCTTTCTACCATCCACCTACTCAGTAAGATTTCTGTTAAATTATATGCAAGTTGGAACCATCAGCTATTTCAGCTGTAATTATGAACTTCTGCCTATGCCATTTTTGTGCTTCATTTTGTTTTGCATATAAATTGAGGTTTGTACCTGATAGGGGAAGATGAGTGCAGTATCAGTAGATTCAGGACAGTGCCCTTTACAGTCACCTGGGAGCACAAAGAGACTTGCCTGAAGTTTCTGTGAATTTTTTCAGATGTACTCAAAGTTTTTCACAGCACTCTAAATGTTTATAAACCATAACAGCTACAGAAGAGAACAGTAAAATGTGTCTTTTGAATTAGTTTCTATCTCCTTTGAGAACAGTCTCACTGTGAAAATTGTTTTTATATTGTGAACTTATTATGGCCAGTATCTGCACTTCGATTCTCTCCCAATCTGCTGGGAGTTGTTTTTATTTAAATGCTTATAAATAAAGTAGGCCTTTCATCAGATTTCTATTACAGCTTTCTGTTTTACTCAGTAAGCTTAGCCAGAAGGCTGCTATGTAACTTTATATTGCTTTCTTTTGTTCTCTGGAAGTTAATGAATTTTTACTCCATCAGAAATACTTGAGTCAGATACATTTTGATGAAAAGGACCATTAGATGGTTGTCATTTTTATTGCTTTTTAAATGAAAGTCAGAAGTTTGAAGCTCTCATCTCAGGTGATGGGCGCATTAACACAGCAATCAGAAATATGGCTGAAATGCACATGGAAATGCAGGATAGCTGAAATCTCTAGTGAGATTCATTATACATATATGCTTCAGTATGGTGAGTGTGACAGGATTAAACAGCCAACTTGTACAGCTACTGACAAACCTTGTTTCACTACATTATCAAGACTGCCTGAGTTGGTCACTGGTGAGACGAAGGCTTCCAGGACATACAGGAGGCCTTCAGTGCCTCCTCCCTTCTGAAGGTCATTTGTGCAGAGTGACAGCAGTGCTTTCTGTTCTGCCTCTTTTATGGACAGACCCAGCTGGACTTGAAAGTACACCTTGTTTTGCTGCCCCTCTGCTGTTTGTCATTAAGTAGGAGGACACCAGTTGCAATAACATTGTGAAGGATAATTGACTGATACTCAGTAACAGTCCTCAGATGTCCACTGAAACGTATAAGGAAAATCACAGAGTTTTCACAGGAATCAGACCAGAAATTCGTGTAGTAGGGGTCAGGCAGTTTTCTCTGCCAGGGAGCTTTTTTTTTTTTTTTTTTAGTTAGGACACAAAACATACTTTTTGAATAAGTAGTTGACAAAACAAACTCTTACCTGTTTGTAAGGTTGGTCCTCTCTGCTGTTCTTGGGCAAGTATTCATCATTTCAGTATCTCCCAGACAAAGGTGAAATTGGAACTGCAACATTTAATCATCTCAAGCATTTACATGAAGTATTGTAGAAGTATCGCGTGTATTTTTTTGATTTTTAAAGACCAGCATAAGTCAATCCATGCAGAAAATACAGTGCAAAAATAATATAATTGCAAGACTGTAAAATGCCATTTCTTTTCTTGTTTTAGCTGGTTCCTCTCATGCAAAAAAAGTACCAGTCTCCAAGTCTTCTTCATCACCATCTCCTTCATCCACATCATCTCATCCCAAAGCCTCTAAGGAAACTTCCAGCAAATCTGGCACATCTGGGACTCCCAGGGGCAAGAAAAAACCTGGGAAACAGTCAGCCCCACGAACAGCACCAGATGGGGCTGCTTCTTCCCCCTCAGGTGTGACAGCCGACAGTTTGGAAGCGAAGGCAGAAAAACCCAAGCCTGAGCAAACTTCCATAGTAATTTTGGAAATGGAGAACGCAGACCAGCTTGTTGTGCCCCCTCCTCCCACTGCTGCCCCTCCTCCACCTCCACTTCCACCTCCTTTTCCTGCTGCAGCTAGTCAGCCTGCTGGCTCCTCAGATGCCCAAGACGTGTCAGACAGCTGTGTGGCAGGGACACTCAGCCCTGGCTCAGACACAAAGCCTCCTCTCCAGACCGAGCGTAGCACAGACAAGAGTCTGAGCAGTGCCACCCTAGGCAGCGCTCCAGATGCCGGAGGACAAGACACGGAAAGGTGAGACAGTGTGGCTGTCCTGGGGCAGCAGTAAGACCACAGCCAGGGAAGCCACATTTCTGTGCATTGTAGGCACTTGGGGATTGCTTCTGTTTCTTCTGCTGACTGGGAATAGTTTGTGTTGCAGCCCAGCACAGTTTGTTCCTTCCCAGGACCTTCGAGCCTTTCACCTGGTGCTCATCACCTGTCTCTTGCTTTGTTGTGTGGCTGGCACTGGGGTCAGCAGTTCAGCTAAAAGCTGATGACCCTTTTATTTATCTCTCATAAAGGCAAATGAGAAATTATGCCAAATTATAAGTGGGTTCTTTTCTGTAGATGTCTTTTTTTTTTTTCCTGTAGATGTCATTAAATATCTCACTGGTGAAGTTCTCAATTCAATAGCTGAATTTACTTGAACATTTGAAAATGAGGGTTTCAGGCTTCAGTCAGTAGGTGCTTGGTTTTTCACTGCCTAGTAACTTGTCTACATCTCAGGTACTGTAAAAACTGCTCAAGATAAAAGTCATAATTCCATTTTCTAGGCAAAATAGTTGGCAGAAAAATGAAGCTGGCTTATTAATTTGTCTTTTCCCTGCCACAAAAATCAGCATCTTGTATAGAAATCCAAGAGGGTTTAGTCTAGATGCCAGTAGCCTAGAGACCTTCCTTGAAATTCTTGCTGGTACATCTGTTGCCAACTCTATATTCCAGCACTGCATCTCCCCCTGTTTTACCCTTCCTTTACATAAAGATTTTCCCAAGGCAAAGGGCAATCTGCTGTTGATCCCCATGTTCATCAGTGATGAGCATGAACGTTTTGAACTCAACTGCAGTGAAACTGTATTTACAATAAGTAGGGTTAGGCTTCCAGAACAGGAAACTCTGCACTCCCATCTGCTTTCCAACTTGCTCTTCTCACCCCCAGTTTTATGAACTGTTTTCTCTCTCAGTTCCACCCCACAAGAAAAAAAAACAATTAGGATTTGTCTTCATGCAGTCTTTACAGCACATCATTCCAAATTGCTTGCATCCTTTTTCCTAATGCACATACAGAGATACATACACATAACTGCATATGTTAAAATATATTATATATGTATATTTTTTAAAGGCGTTACTTTGATTAACAGAACTTTTATTTTCATCCTTGCTTATTCAATTGTTTCTCATTTGTGTTGTGTTCTGCTTGCATTAATGTGTCACCCTGTCTGCTCATGAATAAACAGCTTGGCTACCAAAGAAGACCAAGGAGGGGAGGCTCCAGATGAAGCATTCTCTGAACTAGTGGAGGAGGCTTCTGATGCTGCTGCCCCTCCAGAGAGTGAGAGTAGCAGAGAGAGCCATGGCAGTGACTCGGACTCGGATGGGCCGATCCTCTACACGGATGATGACGATGATGATGATGATGATGATGAGAATGCAAGTACTGAAAGTAAGCATCCTGCCCAGAGGCTGCAGGCTGCCTTTCACAGATTGCGTTTGTGAGCATGCCTGACCCATGCTAGCGTGAGGCAGAGAGAGGAATGGCTGCAGGGAATGCTTTTAGGTGATTTAGTATTTTGTCACTCCTGAGAAATGAGTGTCCTGCTTCTGCCAGGCAATCCCAATGAGAAACCTGCTGGGCCTGTGCATGGGTGAGAGCACATCAATCATTGCATGGAGAGCGAGGTGGGAGGAGCAGGCTCAGAAGGACATGAGGGTGGAACAAGGCCTCCACCCTAGGGCATCACAAGCCATTCATTTGGCTTGCCCACATCATGAGCTCCTTGTGGGAGTTACAGGTGTGGTGGGTGACAGAGGAAGCCCATCAGTCAGTAGCTTCACATTGTTCCTCTTTGATCAGGATGTTTTAAGCATTGGAGCAGCCTTAGCTGACAGAGCAGATCACAGTAGATTACATCTAAGTTTTACAGCTTTGAAATTTCATCTGAGGTCATGACTCCATCATCAACTGGGCAGAAGCCCTGCTGTGCTGAAGGGGTTGTCCTGCCCCCATTCTGCCTAATCCCTGCTCCCAGCTGCTCTTTCCTTAGGCTAGAGTTCATGTTTAGTTTTGCAGGAGCAGCTGTTGTTGAGCTGATTTTCAATAGAATCAGTGGTTCCCTGATCCAGCTCACCCAAAGGCTTCTCCTTTGCTTGGCCAAAGAAGGTGGCAGCAGCAGGCTGTCAGGAGCAGGAGGGAGGGCAGCCTTCCCTCTGCCTCCTCCAGGGTGGCCTAATGTCAGTATGAAATCACCATCAAACCATGGTTTGAGAGCCTTGCTCACAGCATTTTTGGATAAGGTGCTTCACTGTGCTCAGCAAAGAAGGCCAAGGTCCAGTGTACCAAAGTGGCATGAGGCAAAATGAACTTTTTTTTTTTTTTTAGTCTTGGCCAGTGGTGCAAGAGGAGGTGAAGTGCCAGGTAGCTCAAGAGGCTGAAGTCTTCTGCGATTCTGTGTTGGGTTTGAATACAACCCAAAGTGATAGAAACCAAAAGCTCATGTTCACACGGCAGCACAGTGTCATATGTGAAGTGAGCTGGGAGCGTGTGGTCTTACCAAGCTGCCTTACACAGTGAAAATCTGCCAGCCTAGGGCATATGTAGCCCACCTCAGTCAGAATGTCGAGACATAAGGAAAGTACTATAAAGGCTGTGAAAAATGCCCTTCCTTCCACTGCTGTCTGAAGCTAATGCTGGCCAAGCTGCAAAGCCCTTGTCCCTACAGTGTCAGTTTTATGGAGAACAAATTGCTTCAGTGGCTGGGGGTTCCTGCCTAGGTACTTTACAAGCACTCAGAGCACTTTTCTAAGCTGTATTTTTTGTTTTAATTTACAAATAACTTAGAGATGGAAAGCACTATAAAAGAACTAAGTGGTAATTGATTTAAAAAAATTTTGAAACAGTCAGGGAAATTATGATAGAATGAGACTAAACCATTTAAGGCTGAAGAAAAAGAGCAGCAGGTTGCTAAATATACTAAGTAGATAAAAAAGCCAACCTGTAATGTATTAGACTTCAAAGACATTTTAGCGTAGATTTGTCATTTTTATCCTATCACTTCACGGATGACAAGTGGTGTTTGTATCAGTTTGGCTGGTAGCTTTTTTCTCCAAGCCATTTAGCTTTTTTTATTTTTATAAACTGAGCTAAAATTTTTCTTTTGATGTTAATTAAAATTCCTCTCCTGCATGTGGGAACAAGGTTGCTTTGGGGAGGTATTAAAGTTCTTACTCAGAGTTTGTGTCTGTAACCTGAGCATGAATTAACTAAATCTACCATACTCCTCCTTTCTCAGGCTCTTTGGCAAGTAAAATTCGTCGTAGGGATACTCTTGCTATCAAACTTGGCAACAGACCATCTAAGAAAGAGTTAGAAGACAAAAACATCTTGCAGCGTACATCCGAAGAGGAGAGGCAGGAAATCAGACATCAGATTGGAACGAAGCTAGTGAGGTATCAGTCACAGGGTAAATGTGGTTTCACTGGGTGGAGGAGGAAGAGTATTGAGAACACTGGGTTCATGTTTTAAATGCATCCCAATATGTGCTGCAGGATCTTTGTGGTACAACTGCCTGGAAAATGGTGTTTTTATTTCTCACAAAACTTTTAACTGTCAATAATACATTTTCTCTCCTGCAAGAAACAAAATCTGAGAGCTTTTGGGGTTTTGAGTACTTCGGTTAAAATAGGAAAGAAGAGGAGGAGGGTAAGAATGAGTCCACAATAATCAATGCCATGGTTCAGGTTCTTTCTCAAATTTGATAGTGGAACTTCCACTTGTATACCCATCTCAGACAGAGTGGTAGCTCCTGACACATAGAGCATGCGTGCATATTGTCCCTTCTGACCCTACCCCTCCTCCCCTGGCTCTCCAGTTCCTTCATTCTTTCATATCATATGCTGATTCCAGCAAAAGAAATTGAGAGAGTCAGTGTTTAGTGTTTTACTATGCCCACCTCTGAGACATGTCTTTCTCAAGCTGTTAAACTGCTATGGGATGTATGTTACTTTCTCCTTCTGGACTTGAGAACATTGCAAAAAAATTTCACTTGCCTTTTACAGGCTTTTAAAAAAAAATCTTCATGTTTATTTTGGCTTTTGTGGTCTCTGAAAACAGACTGCAGCATGCCTGTATTTTGCTAGACCTGTCCTTGTTTCTCTTTGGCTCAGGAAGGTTGTCCAGGTTTGGAGGGTGTTCTGTGCTTGTTGGAGATTCCCAGATACAGGGTAGTCTAGTCAGTGCTGATCCAGTACAGAGTACACAGCCCTGCATCAACACCCAGAAAATGAGCTGAGTTGCTCTGTGAACTGGGTGTCTGGCCAAGGCAGCTATTTCATTACTGAGCTGTAAGAGTGATATATCTGCTGTGTAGAGCCCAAGGGTAATTTTTCTTTTGCTAATAAAGAGGCGTGGTTGTTATCACTGCTTTCCTGAACAAATCCCGGCTCTGGTGATCACATCCTGCTTGCCAGTCCTCCCTTGGGGGCTGGAACTGCAGAAGCTGCTCTGTGGGTTCTGCTGGAGAGCCAAAAGGCAATGCACACAGCTCTGCTTTGGTAGCAGGAGACAGTATCTGTGTGCATCAGGGCTGTGCTCATACTCAAAATCATATCCAAGTGTGATTCCAGTTTCTTAAAAATTCCTGGCATGGTGGTCAGCACCTGGCATCATCGAGATCTGGTGGGAAATCTGTTCCCACAGCTCAGTCAAGGTTGAGTCAAGTCCCCACCTGGGACTTCCTCCAGCTGGGACTGGTCACCTGTGGTAAACCTGCCAGTCCTCTGGGACAAATCTGTAAGTTTGACAGTAATTGGAATTGGATGAATTTCACAAGGCTAAAGACAGTCTGTAGTGAACTGTGTGGTGTTGATGAACACGGACATCTATCTTGAACACACCTGCAAGTTAAGTTTTACTGCTGAAATTTTTCTTGCTCCTTTCCTCAAGTGAACAAGTGGATTTGTTTAGTAAACACAGAGACAACATCAACTATGTTCTCCCCAGTACAAATCAGAAAATTAATATCTCAGTTTGGCGTTTTTTGTAAAGGCAGTTGTTATATATAGGTAACTAAATACAATCAGGTTTCAAGTAAAGCTCCCAATTGTATTGTACATACAAATTAATGAGGGATGGGTTTTGGTTGTTTTTGGTTTTTAAAAAAATTTTAGTAAGACTGCAAAATATCAAAAATATCAAAATTCATACAAAATACCTGAGAATTATCTAACAATTGCACAACTGATTATAATGATGGTGCTTGGGAACAAAAAATGATGAATTCATTCATAAAATTATACCTGTGAGGACTTTAAATTTGCTGGTGCAAATTCTGTAGTATTATTCAAGTATCACTTATTAATGTGTTCAGATGGCACCACTACATCTTTCAAAAATGGCCACTCTGGTTACACAAGCAGTTATTGCAACTGCCTGGAAATTACTTCCAGAAGTTACATCTTTTAAGCTCTATTACAAATCCTAATCTGTCCTTTAGATCTGGTTTTAAATCAGTCACTTTGTTCTCACAGGAGGCTTAGCCAGAGGCCCACAACTGAAGAGCTGGAGCAAAGAAATATCCTGAAGCGTAAGTATTTAATTCAGGTTTCATGTAGTATTTACTTGGAAAGGGAGCATGTGTTGGATTCGTATGGAAGCCCATCATTGTTGCTCCAGTATTAGAACTATAACTAGAGAGAGAAATGATGTTCTAGAAAATAATGTGTCAACACTTGATTTATACACTAACCTGTAACTGCAGCTTTGAAAATTCCATATATTCAATATGCCAAATTTTGCTTGTCACAATCTCAATTCTTAAAGCTGGTCCCAAAGACCAGGAATGACTTGGATACCCACCCTTTAGAAATAGTTCTAGGCTGGTTAACCTTCCACCTGATTTTTATGAGGAGGAGGAGGAGGAGGAGGAGGAGGAGGAGGAGGAGAAAGGAATATCCGTAGGAGATGAAGGTGGGATGAAAGGGCAGAGGTTGGAGGAGGAGTAGAAAGAGGAAAGGCAAAGTGTTCAGCAGAAAGTCAATAGGTATATCCCAGATACTTCACCCTACTGGCCTTCATATTCACTTCTGACATAAACAGTCTTCTGTACTGATACCTGCATGAGATTCTCACTGAATATCTTCCCATTGATTATATCCTTCCTCATATCCCTGCTGAAAAAAAGGTCTTTAATTCAAATAGTCAAAGGCAGAGGAAGTACATTGGATGCTTACCCTTTATACCTATTCTGCCAACTTATGTTGCTTCTGTTTTTTGGCTGGCAAACTCTTCAGAACAAGCATTGTTTTGTCTTTCTTTATTAATCTTTCCATAATAAAGATGTTACCTAAACACACACTGCAACAGTTGCCATGCCCAGCTCCACCTAGTCCTGTGTTCATCTTACAGAGGTAGCTAGCACTAGCACTGATGGTTAAGTAGAAGAAAAAAATGAGAAAAGGCACTTTATAGCAATAAATCAAAAATCAGACAAATAACAAACAAAAAATCTCTTAAGGCATGAGAACTTCTCACACCTGATCATAGAGTTGGTATAATGCTGTTATTTCCAGCAGTTGTTCAGTAAAGTTGGAGCTCATCTGTGCAGCCCTGGTGTCAGCTCTGATGTGTAGCATGCTAATGGGAAAGGAAGAAAAGAAAATGGGATGTTCACCTGACAGCATCCATGGACTCTGTCACTTGCTCAGGCTAGCAAATCAGGGAGAGGGCAATTTTTGGCTTTCAGGCAAACCATCCTGATAATAAAATGTTGATAAAACCTTACTGTTGTTTTCTGAACTCTCAGATGCCAAATAGTGCCTTACTGAAAAGGAAAGCTTGCACAGGAGAGGGATCAGGGGACTCCTGTCGGGCATATAATGTGAATAGACTTTCTAAAACTGTAACTTCCAAACCTATGAATGTCATAGATAAATAAAGAAAAAATTGGAAATAAGAACTTTTTTTATATATGACAAACTGCTCATGAAGGTAAATCCTAAACATCTTTGGTGGCCCAGGATATGGCCACTCGGCTGGGAGCACCAGCTGGGTTCCCTTATTGCCCTTTCTCACTTATCTCAAAGTAACCAGCCCAGCAGTGAACCTGTGATGTATTTAATATCCCTTTTGCCAGTGTTTATTCCATTCACTGGTTTTGCAATAAGTAGCTCAAGACTGGAAAGCAGTTAATAGATTTCCTCTCCTGTTTCAGCTTGTTTACTTTAAGCTTTTGGCAGCGCACCAGGCTTTGCACTCAGTGCCTCCTGCCATCCTCCCCTGCTGCTGCTGGGGGGTGCCTTAAAGAGGCCAGGGAGAGCAAAAAATAAAGGCTGGGAAGCAGAATTGTAAATCACAAAAAATCACAGAGACCCTGGTGAGCACATGGAGGAACTGCTTTTTGCTCACCACTGAGATATTAAATATTTCAAGTTGAAAGTGATCTATAAAAACCAAGGCAAACCAAAAGCAAGCCAGGGTTCGTGATGACAGTCTGACTCAGAATCCTTTCAGGATGCAAGTTCTCTCTAAGCCATAAGGCACTTATATTTTACATCAAAATTATTGCAGTTTCTTCCTGTGGATCATTTGAAAATGTTTATATGTCTTAAATGTCTTTGTTGGTGTAGTCAGCTTTTGTGAGTAAGTTGGGATTTCTTTCATAAAGTTTCCTTCCTCATATTTTTTAAGCAGTGGATGGGGAGAAGGAGTTATTTTATTGAGTGTATGTAAGTTGCAGCCAAGGGGATGTATTGTTTTGAGTAATATTTATAAGACTTTGAGGTTACATTAAGTGGCAGAGGTCCAAATGTTTACTTCAGGATAAAGTTTGGCCCAAATCTTCTAAGAGGGTCAGAAAAAAATCCTTTTTTTTTCTTTTTTTGTACTTCCAGTTAGTGAGAAAATCTGTTCTGCAAAAAGCTTTGTTTAGATAATATTTCCAGATAAACCAGTTACTGAAAATCCTGTTTCCAAGTACAGTCGCAAGGCATTGCAGACGGATTTGTATAAAAACTGTTTGGATAAAACTATCCAGACTTCTGAGACTTCCCACACTAAAACAAAGTTACAATAACTCAAGAGTCCACTTGAAGGAATACGTAAAGCCCTGTCTTTTTTATAAAGGCAGGCTTCTTGTGTACTGGCTTTGAACCAACAGTATTTATAGTATTGCATTATGGCAAAGAAATTTTTCAGTTTTCCAAGAATTTCAGATAAAGATAACTGTATTTTTTTCCTGTATTTGTAAGGACAGTGAACCTCTTGTAGAGTGCACCTGTGTGCCTGCCAGTAATGGCTTTGTAGAAAATGGAGTTTAGCTCTCGATGCTTGTTAAGGAACATTAATGGTTATCTTTGCTTGTAAAACTAGGAAAGAGAAACCGCTTTGTGCATTTCAGAGCACTGCAAGAAGCAAGTGCTTTGTTTGTCTTTTCTTTCTCTTTCCTTAGCAAGCCCACAGAGAAGTCTAAACATAGCTAATCCCATAGGGACACAATGGAAAGTTCGGTTTTATGCTCCAGGAGTACTTTTTGGTCAAGAGCAGGGCAGTCCTCAAGCAGGACAATTTGTCTCTTCTCTTTTCCCCTTCTGCTACAAAATAAATGTTCCACAGAACAGAAGGTGACCATATTTAATGTGGTAAAAGCTGCAAGAGCAACAATGTATAGATGACAGCTGCTTGTTTGGCTTTGACTGGTGGATTATTTAAATTGGCAGCCACAATAACTGATGATAAACAAAATTGTTTCAATTAGGAGTCAAATCCCAGTTTGACCTCCTAGGAATTGCAGGCAGGGAAGGAGGGAAGCCATAGTTTTGCTGGGATCTAATCAGACACCTCTGCAAGCAAAGGGCGCTTGCTGGGCTGGTTCTTTGCCAGCAGGGCAGCAGCAGGACATCTGAGGAGGGGACTTGAAGCTGAGAACGCTGTGTTTATATTTTCTCTCTCCACATCACACAGATTAGATCTGCTTTTAAGGTGGAAAGCAGTCATAAGTGTGTTCCTGTGCATTAATGTGTTCCTGTTGGCCAAATGAGTCAGTTCATACCTGCAGCCAAATCTTGGCCCTCTGGCTGGAATTTTCCACAACACCTACAGGAACCAGGAGCACCAGACCCATTATTTTTAGCACCACACGTCTTCTTAACTCCCTACAGCAACTTTAAAAACTTTTACCTTAAAAGACCAAAAACACACTGTAGTTTTTGGTAGGAATTTGTATCCAGGCAGTGTTTTTGTAGCACCAGGCTTAAAACAAGACTCTGCCCAGCGGCTGGAGGTGAGAAATTGGTGCTTTAGGTGCAAGTCAGCGCCAGAGACAGGGGCCCATGTGCCAAACAGCAGATTCAGTATATTATTAGCAGCCACGAGATTTCAGTCCATTTCCTTTAGCTCTTGAGTTTTATTCCTAGAAGTAAACCAACTTGAATGTATAAAACACATCCTGTCCCTGACCTATCATGCAGAAGACTGCCTGTTCCCCATGGGTTTGATCCCCTCCTGCTTTGCCCGGGATTTAAGGAAGCTCCTGGCTCCTCCTGTTGGTATTGTCCTCCAGAAGATGGCTTGCTCCAAGGGGTGCCCAGACCCTCTGCCCAGTCGCTAAGATGCTTCCCCTTTTTGGGGGGTTTTCCCTTGTCCAGCCAGCCCAATGTGCAGTCATCTGCTCTCCACAGGGATGTGGCTTCTCAGCTTGGATTGGCAGCTAGCCTTCAACCTTCCTAAATGTCTAGAGTAAGTTTTTTAAGGTATTCTCTCCTCCCCCAAAATAGAGAGAAACAGTATTTCACGTGGCCATGGCATTGGTAGTTCTTCCTTAAGGTATGCATTAAGCAGCATGAGCCCCTGTTTCTTAAATGAACTATCTTTTTGCTGCTTCTTAGGAGACACTGTGGTTTAGATAGCAAATAAATGCCAGGATATGAATAATGCACATTATTCATATTTTACAAACTAAAGTAAGAAAAGGGCAGTAGAGTGGTGTGTTGTCTTTTTTCCTGCTGTCTGCTACTGGAGATTGTCTGAGGTAGAGCTTAAGCAATTCCATTCATAAGGGGACAAATTTTTTTATGTCACATGACTCCCAAGTGAATGTAACCCCAAAGTAATAGTTTGTGTTTAATTACCTCAGCTACTGTGTCTGTTGATTGCAAGGAGAGGATGTTCAAATAAAAGCCTACAGGTGATTTATCTGTCCTAAAACAGCTAGAGACCCTTTGATTTTTTTAGGTGAGGATGTTAAGATATAAGTTATCCTTTAAAGTTATAAGTCCTTAAATATACCCAACTTATTTATTGATAGAAACATTAATTTTAAAAATTAAAATGTAGATTAATTTATAACTCTCCAGTTAAAATTATTATTCAGTTTCAGTCCATTTACAGTTCCTCTATGGAAACAGGCTATCCATTTCTTTTCCATTTAAGAGAAAAGTAATTATTAAACCATAAATTGCATACATATTTCAGTATCTCAGTAACATCACCATCAACCTGGGATCCAAATAATCCTGGCAGCAGATCTTGGGCAGGCATTGCCTTTTTCCTACTTTTCCCTTCTTACTTTTTCATTTTTATAATTTTCCTCTCCTCCTTTCCTTGATATTCTTCTTACATGAAAGCATTCAAGTAAGCAAAGGGTATCTTCAGGTAACCTGTGGTGTCCTGTCATAGCGTTTGCTCCAGTGTAAAAGTCACAAAATTCTTTTGTGGCCAGGTCACCTCTACTAACACAGCAGTCTGACCGTAGGAAACAGGACAAATGCAACTATGCCAGGATTTAAAACTCTCTTTTCATCTATCCAGGCTGTATCCAGAACAAATTAATTTCTTTAAATTTATAGTTAGCCTTGAACTGTAATGCAGAGTCTGTAATCCCCAGCCATGAATAAAATAGGATCATAATTTTATGTATTTCCCTAGGTGGGATATTTCACCCACAAAACTCTCCATCAGAGTTGGACTGAAAGGGAAAATGCTTAAATATATAAATTTAAAAACATGCTGAGCCCACATGAACACATCTTTCTAAGTGTGCTTTTCACTGGCAGTCAAGAAATCAAGTTTGGTTAGAACAGAAATTCGTTAAAAGGAAATTATTTCATTCATATGCCCAAATACATTCTAAAAATGGACATCACTTTCTGTTCTACTGGTTCATTTGGTCCAGCCAGTGGCCCTTAACCAAAAGGGCTTGAGTGTTGGATCGTATGCCCCCATTATAAAACCAGAAAAAAAAAACAAAAAACCAATTTGCTAACAAATGACAGTGAAACAAATGTCATTGATTAGTATCCTGTAGCAGTAGAAGAAACTTGGGCAATTCAAATACTCAGACCAGTTTTTTCACTTGGCATTTATAAATTAGACTCTTATTCTAAAATCAATGTTGGAAGTAAAAGCAACAGTGATTGTAATATTAGAATAAGTAATTGAAATATCAGGCAACTCTTTCAGGGTACTTGCTTGCTGGTACACAGAAAGGAAATGACAGGCACCTTCTCTTTGCTGTGCTCGTGACCCACAGTTGACTTGAGATGTCTACAGAATCAGGGGAAATGCGGATAGGGAAAAGAATGAGAGCATACAAAAGCCAAAAAGCAGACAACACATGCGGCATCATCCAGAAATATGAGGAAACATGAGCCAGGACTTGGAGTTCTGAAGCTTTCAACCAAGAGAAATACAGTATGTGCAGTTATAATACTTAAATATTCACTCCTTTTTATCTCTTCTGAAAACAGAGAAGAATGAAGAAGAGGAACAGGAAGCCAAAAGAGAAATAAAACGTAGACTCAGTAGAAAGGTGATGACGTGCTTTTTTGTATTTTTGTACATAGAATTATGTTTCATAAGAATCTGAAAACCAGTGTATAGACATTGCTGCAAATGTCTATCAGTCATTTCCCCAGATTAGAAATCAGTACAAGCCAAGTCTGTGCTGGGAGAAAACCCATCCTGACCAGTTCCCCACACCAGGAGAAGCATACCTAGTCTGGCCATATTGGGGACATAAGTGACACGTTTCCTCTGTAGCAAGACCACCCCTGTCATGTACGATCAAGAGCAGCCACACCTGTAGATCCACTCTTCCCTAGAGCAGTGGAGAGGGCAGCAAAACAATATGACCCCTATGAAATCCCTTCAGTGCTCTTCTAACCACATCAGTGGTCTTAGCTTCTGCAGGTGGGATCATGCTCATTGTCCCTGGAAATGGAGCAGTTAGAGATCTGTTCTGGGAGAGGATGGGAGGAGTTTTCATAAGTATCCCTAGTCTGCCCATCTCTGCAAAAATACAGCTTCCTTAATATGATCATCCTTAGTTAATTAAAGTGAATATTGTTTGAGGTGACTGAAATAATTTGGCATCATAATGACCCCTAGATGGTCAAAACCAGGGTTTTTTGTTAGGCAGATACTTCCAAATCTCACGTATTTTTGGTATTACAATTTTAACACACTATGATCATTAAGGCAAATGGCCTAGTGGGGTAGGGACAGTTGCAAAGTCACAATTAATATTCCAGGGATAACTGTCATGATTCTCTGTGACCTGCCCGACAAAGACTATTTTTATAATTGAAGAAATCAGGTTAGGCTGCCTCCCCATTCCTGCGTAGCACTCCCAGGATGGTGCCTTTTTTTAGACACCTGAAAGTGACCCTATTTAGAAATACCATTAAAGTTCTCTTGAGATTACATCATACCCTCCTCTTTTATTTTATTGCATCTTATTAAGCATACTATTTTCTGCCTCCTGCTTACAGCTCAGTCTGAGGCCTACAGTGGCTGAACTTCAAGCAAGAAGAATCCTTCGATTTAACGAGTACGTGGAGGTCACGGAATCTCCGGATTACGACCGTCGTGCTGACAAGCCTTGGGCCAGGTTAACTCCTGCAGACAAGGCAAGGGACAAATGTAGATTATAAGAAAATGTTTTCATCTCTCACTTTTGGGGAGCTTTCCTCTGGTTTACATTCTCTTGATTCCAGCATCACAAATGACATCTGCTGGTGACAGCAAGATTGTCATGGTACTACTAAGCATCTACTGCTTGCAGCTAAGAAAACCCACTCAAGTGCCTATTAAGAGCATATTTTCCACCTCGATTATGACAGTTCGAGCCAGAATTTCTAATTTTTTTTTCTAATTTTTATATCCTTGCTAAGACAGATAAGTGTTTGCCAAAGGTGACCCTGATCTGTGGGAATTCAGGCAGGAATTTGCAGGCAGAAGTCTGCGTCACTGCTACCAAGAGTTGCTTTTGCCACGCAGTTGAGTGAAAAAAGGTAGAATCTGCTCCATCCTCTCATTGGTTCTTGGCAATAACCACCAGTGCAGGAATTCACCACATGCATGCAGCACACCTTTTGGGAAGTCTGCCCCATCCTACAGTTAATATAGCTCTGCTGCCTGACTAAAAAGGATGAGACAAATGATCCTGTGACTCTCATTAAAAAAAATCAATCAGTCAAAGATTACCATAAAGTACTCTTCCATTTCCCTCCTATACTGCTTAATGAAAGGAGAGCTGTAAGATTCAGGTAGCCAAAAGTTCTGACTCTTAAAGCACTGGGTCTGAACCAAGATCTATGGACTTTATGGAACTCCTGTGAGATGTGCTTGACATGAAGAGTGGTGTGTGCAAGAACCTACTCTCCTTTAGCTAAGGGTAGTGAAGCACTGATTTTATTTCAGCTTGTAGTTTAATATTTTAAAAATGCCAGCTCGTCTGACAATCTTATCAGGTCAAGGTGAATTAGTTAAAAATGTAGCCAGAAGTGTTTGTAGATGTTGGTTATGGGAGATGCTGAGCATTGTCTGGTTGTCCCATACTCTGTGGGAGGTTAGGGGACCCAGCACCTCCACTTTGACAGAGGTCCAACCAGGGTAAACTGCACTAGAAAAAAAACAATAGTTTCCTATGTACTTTAGGGTAGCAGTTTTTAATCTCAATTCGTTTTGTAATTAACAGGTGCCCAAGGCTGATTCTATGCGCCTCAAGTTTGTTGGCCTTAGCAGAAAGGCAGACTTGGGGAAACTCCCAAAAAAGCCTGGAAAGCCTGGAAACTCCCTTGTCCTTTTTTTATTTTCCAGAGAAATCATTCTTCTATTTCCAGTGGGAGCAGAAAATTCTGCTGTAGCTATATTACAGAGCTGGAACTCTGATGTCTTTGTTGCTGATTTGGTGCTCAGAAATTACTGTCTCTTTACTAGCTCATGTAAGCGTGCTGCTGTTGCTAAACACGACCACTCCTTCTTAAAACAAAGTTTCTCGTTTATAAGACTGCAGCCTGGTGATGATATAATTTTATCATGCTGCTTGTCTGTTCTGCACTGAAAGGCATACACACCAGATGACATTTCTTTAGGGATTAATGAAACGAGACTCTTTATTTCAAGTGGTGAAAGAAAAGAACGAGTAAGAATAAACTGTCATTTCCTTTAACAGTGAAGGTAGGAAGGTGTGTGTAGAAACAAAACCCCTTGTAGTATGTACTAGAATATTTCAGAAATTATATTTATTACTTGATGAAGTAAATTGCTTATTACAATTAGTGTTAGCAACAATGCATTTACCAACTGTACTGAATTTCTGCTGTTCTTTAGTATCTGCCAACTGAAAACCCAAGCCTGAAATGCCCAAATAATTAATCTCATTTTACATAAAACTCATCAAACCAAGTGACTAATTCCACTTTAAAAAGGAAGTGCTGTTCATCTTGCATTCCTGAAGTCTTGTCTCCAGAGGGGGGATACAAGGGCCTTGCTGTGTGCACAGTGCCTGTGCTGGCAGAGTGACTCACCAGCTCCTCAGGACTGTGCCTAGATAGAATCCCCTCCTGTCTGCCTACTTAGCAAGTGATTGTCAGGGTAATCTAACCCCTTGCCCATTTCTGTCACTAGAAATGCTCTATTTCAGTGTGGGCTTTGTTCGTCCATTGCAGTTGATTTGGTGTTTCTTGGTTTACTTTTGGTGCTTCGTGGTTTACTTTCGGTGCTTGATGCTTTGCATTTCTTTGTAGTGGATGAGTGCTTTGAACAGCTGTAATCAAAAAGTCATTCATGTTAATGGTCAGAAATGTGTAAGTACTGTGGATTACAGTAAGGGAGAATGGAAATGGGAACTGTAAGGAATCTGCTAGAGTAGGGCCACGTTTCTTTCAGACTTTTTTTTCCTGAAAATTTATATTTCTTAGATTGCATATATTATTATTGTTTATTAGGCAGCAATACGGAAAGAACTGAATGAATTTAAAAGCACAGAAATGGAAGTACATGAGGAAAGTCGGCAATTTACCAGGTGGGTGAATCCCTCTTTTTGTATAAGTGTGAGAAATGAGTATGACAGCAACCCTCTGCTTTTCTGCAAGCTCTCTGCAGTTGTGTCATGATTTGTATGGATCCCTATCATGAATCCCCTTGAATCCCACCACTGATTCTGTTGGAATTCCCAGTATTGCTGATGCCATCTCTAGCTGATACAGCAGTGCAGGTGACTGCAGTGGAGTGGTCACTCTGTAGAAAAAGATTGTTTGGGGAATCTAAAAAATAATCCTTTGAAAGAACCCATCAGCTCTTACAGATGAAGTCAGTAATCCTCAAGCACACCAAATAGAAGAGATTTCCTTCTCTGGCAGCACTCCCTCATTAAAGTATACATTTGTGTACATGCATTTTGTAAGTGAAAACTACATAATGTTTTGAACTTCAGAAAAGCTCACCAGTGTCTTGGCAAGCTTTCTAAGGGTCACTTAGGCTCCTGGAAGCAGTTTCTGGGGAACAAGATAGATTCTCCTGTTGCCACTTCTAATGTATTAATGTGGATTTGTTTTGTTCTCTGCTTTGGATAACACCAAGATGTTGTCTGAAGCATTACTATTTTAAGGAGGTCTGAAGTGTCCACAGTTTTTTAGCAGGCTTTCAGATTTGGCAGAGTTATTCCTAAGGGGAGGGACACACTTTCTGTAATCTCCATGGCATGTGTTCATTTTTCTTGAAAGTTACAAAGGCTGAAAATTGCCACCAGCAATCAAAACTCTATTAATATTATGTACACAATGAAAACATTGTGTACAGAGTATTAATATCTTTGCTTCTGCAGAAAACTAAGTCAAATAAAAACAGTTGTCTAAGACTGGGTCCCTTCTGTTTCCTGCTACTGTTCCAACCAAACTCAGGATCTGAGCTAGTGAGTGTGATCCACCTAATTAAAGAATGCATCACAAGGAAAATTCATAATGGTTGGTGTGTGTTTCATGTATCTGCTACTTCACTGCTTGATCTCGCAACTTCAGGGATTTCTTTCTCACCAAAACATGGAGTCTTTAAAAATAGTAAGTTAAAGTCACTTCTGTGTAGATACAACATAAACAAATTCATTTTTAAAAATTCAAACCAGTTTCACAAACAGCAAACCTAAGCCAGAAGATGATTCGGGATGCAGGGTTTTAACTGAGTTGCATTCTGACCACTAGAAAATGTCCTTTTCAAACATGGAGATTTATCTTTTCATTTAGCTTCTGATGTCGTTTTCTCTTTAGGTAGCAGGTAGAATATATTTTTCAGAATATAGAAAAATACTGCTTTTTTAAAAAGAGCTTCTCAAGGGTGGGAATAAAAATAGCAGCTATAGAAAGCAACCCCCTGTTTACATTGTTGTGTTTCTTGAGATGCATTGAAATATTGAAGCCTAAGTACAGACATGCATGATTCATACAAAAAGAATTGGATATTTTTTCATGAGTTTGAGAACAGTTGAGACTGATTACAACTGGATTCTTGAAAGCTGAACCAGAATCTCGTGGAGTGAGAAACCAGTTAAAAAGTGAATTTTTTTTTTTTTCAAGGAGAGCCTTTGAAAATGGAGTAAAAAATAGGCATAGCCAAATTGTGATAAATATAGGCAATGATTCTGTAGGGTCCTGAAAGAATTTCAATCTGAGGGGAATCAGGTTCTTTTCTGTTCTTTATCCATGCTCTTTTGTTTCACTTGTCATGTTGTGGGGTTGCTACACAGAAATCAGAAGAGTAACACTAGAAAAAGCTAATTAAGAGGAGAATAACATGCAGATGTTTTAATTGAAAATAAAAAGAGATCCTGTTTTCTCTGGGCCGTGTCATTAAAAGTTATGTCTTTTCTGCTTATATTGGATTGATACAACAAAAGTGATTTAAGAGAACCATAGACAGAAGTCTCTAGCCAGAGAATTAATTTCTCATATTTTAATTATTTTCAAGAACATCACTGAGGTAATGCAAGCCAAAAGGCACTTGCATTGGTACCTGATTAGCAAAGGTTATTCTGTGACAGACTGAGAAAACAAGGTAGCTGCTAACTAAACGAAAATAGCTTATAGTACATGGTTTCCTATATTATTGAAAATTAAATATAGATTATTTAATATTATAATCAGTACTTACACTATATTTCAAATGTTAAAATTTTATATTAAACTTGGAAAAGAAAGAACAATGGGTTTCATTGTTCATCATTTACTGTAATGACTGTCAATTGACAGGTTTTCGATTCCTAGTAATTTTGACTTATTCTTTCTGTTATTTCAAAACAAAATCCAAGAAAATTAGTTTATAAAAATAGAGAAACCAATACAAGTTTGGGAGGACCACATTAGCAGGTGTTCATGAAGTGTTTCTAATGAAAATGCTATATATAGTCCAGTATAATGTTTTTCTACAAAAATACAAATCCCCAGTGTCTTTTCAGCAATCCTCTGTACCCTCATTTAGTAGACAAGCTGCATAGTTGTGAATGTCAGGCTTTGTGCACACCTCCTTCATTTGAGAACTGCATCCCTGCATTGTATTGAATCAATTTACAGGGATAATGTGTGGAACCATTAAGAGAAAATGTGCCAAACAAAAACGTAGGTAAATCCATTGCATTGTAGATGTATCATTATCCTATGCCTTTTTCAAGCTGCTGCATCTTTTACCACTTCATGGACAGATGAATTTTTAAAGCCATTTAAACAGGGATTTCTGTCTAGTGATACATTGAGAACCTCACTCTGGTGCCCTCCTTACCCTTTTGCTTGGATTCATTACATTTAACATGATTTAGAATTTCAGTTGTGGTGGGTTCCTAACTTATTAAAGAAAGGGTTGGTGACACCCTTTGGAGCAACCCACTTCCCTAGCCATCATACAGGCAATCTGGAGTTATGCACATGCCCTATCCAAAAGCCTAAAAAAAGTGAGGTATATTTGGGCCTTCATGTACCTCAGTTCACTGCTGTTAATAAGAAGAAAGCATCTGAAGTGCTATAAGATTTGTTGCTTACTTAAAAGAAAATACAAAATTTTTGTTAGCTTCAATTTGCACAAGGATTAAACTCCCAGAAATTTAATTTTTATGGTTTAGCAAAGCTTTTTTAATAATTGTTACTGGCAGCATCTCCAAATAATGGATGCAATTGTGGCTAAATCTGTATCAGCAAACAAAACAGACTGGAGACTGGTCTGTGGCCCTGAGGCCAGCAGGCTTGGCACAGCTTAAATCCATGCAGTTAACCTCTTCCCCTCACCTCAAAACAGGGTGGTGTCCCCCCCATAGCCAGCCTGCCTGCTGTCTTGTGCTAATCTTAACTATGCCCAGGAAGTACCTGAAAGCACTGACTGACCCATGAAAAACTGTGCCAAGGACCACACTTGTCAGGTTAATGGTATAGACAGACAGTGGCACACCAGTGCTTGAGACACACCAAATCTCTGTTTGGTTTTCTAAGGAGAGAGAGATGGGCAGCAGGAAATGACAAGTCTGAGTCTAAACCAACACAGATCAGGAAAATCAGAAATAATTGGCCCACAAAAGGAAACAGCTATGAGAGCAGGATGAGGATCAGTGTCATTGTCAGTTGAAATTACATAATTCTAAGTTTTTTAATTTGTCTTTTCAGGTTTCATCGTCCATAACTGTTTGACCACATCCCATAATTCAAGTAACAGTTTTCTTTGGGGAAATCATTGCGTCCTGAAGACCCAAAATTGCACTGGAACTTGATTGAGTATGAGTGTGTGCTACAGCTTACCCTGAGGCTAATGAAGAAAGTGGCTCTCATCTTTGTCAACAGACAAATGATTAGTCTAGGAGGAGAACCCACAGGAAGCATTTGTCCATGTCCAGACAGACCACGGTTCTGTGGCAAGCCCAGAGGGACAAGCCAGTGGACTTCTTTGTCAGAGCTCTGCAAGTCAGGAAGTGCTGAAGACAATCGCTGGAGAGCCTGCTGCCAGGATCTCATTGGACTTCATAGGGTTGGGACTGAGGGTAACAAGGGGCAGGGGGGTATGAAAAAAGAACTGAGAGCTGGAGAAAAGAGACTTTGTCAGTCCACAGAGAAAAGTGGAATGGATGGGACTGATCAACAATGCACTTGGCCAGTGGGAAGAATTATTTTTAAAAAAAACCCTGAGTGTGAGCAATTGTGCATGTAGGTTTTTTAGTGGCTGCAGCCTGTCTTAAAAAGATTGCAAGCCATAAGTCCTCATGTCATCAGTACTTTAGGAAGAACTGTCATTTTCTTTGGTGCCAGTAAATACAGTTGCCAGAAATTAGTCCTAGTATAACTCAACCGTCTTTTTTTAAATCCCAGTGCGCATGCTTCAGGAAAACACATGGAACATTCATACAGAACAAGTCATATATTTTTTGTTTTTTAATCTTGACATACTCTGGATCCTCAGAAATATATAAACAGGATTTGAAGGACAAATAATGTGACACTATGAATGCAATGAAACGCTTTATGTTTAGAAACACTCCTTGCTGTCTGTAGCTTGCCATTCAAACCAGAGGGATCATTATCTTTGTCATCCATGGCAGGCAGTAGTGACAATTTTGACATCATGCTAGTGTGAATCCAAAGTCAGAATTGAAATTAGGCACAGAAGTATTTATTAATAGGCCTAAGCAGTGATTACTAGTGTAACTTTTTACATTTAAGGACTCTTGCACTGCTTTGAGGAAGAATTCCTAGATGAATCAGTATGTGTTCAGTTAGTGGTCCTTCAAAAGTAAAAGAAAGACCCTTGGAGTGTCTCCAGCCTGTATCTGTTGAGTGTGAAGAGTGTTTCTTAGATTCGTAATTTTTTATACTATCTTGAAATTGTACATGTGAATACAGTACTATTAAAATTAAGTGGTATGGAGTGTGAAAGGCAATACATGGTTTTTCTAAGTTGGCCCAAAGGCCTATTAAAAAGCCTGTGGCATTGTTTACACTAAGAAATTCTCTATCTTATATTAGCACTTATTTATCCTTTGAATTAGTGTACACAACATTTCGGGGGGAGGGTCTGGAATTCACATATGCATACATTTAATGCAGTATTACAATATATTTGCTATTTATCCTTTCTAATGTGTGTACATATTACAACTGATTTTTGTCTTTTATGTGTCCTGTTCAGTTTTTAATTATGAAGTGTAAGTATTTCTTTTTCTGGCAATAAAAGGTCTGTGTAGATGTGATTTTTACCTCAGAACCTCTGATAGATTCTTGTGGAATGTGTTTAGTTTATAAAATTGAAGGTTGTTGTTAGAGATGTCAGCCTAAAGGCAGGAAGGCAATTTGGTGGCTAAAATTAGATATCCCTCTTTAGAGCTATTTACAAGACCAGGTTTGCATAAATGAGGTGGATTATTTTAGTGAAGAGCACCTCTAGTAACAGGAGAGTGCTTTCCAACAGCCATCATTCTCCGTCACTATTATTTTTAAAGACATTGGCAAACCTTTTTAAAAAACATAAGATTTAAATGACTGTTAGGATCCATTTCACTTTGATAAAAGTCTAATGATGTGAAACCACAAAGTATCAATAACCAAATTTAAAAAGCCATCTGCATGCTTGTACCAAAGAAGAGGAAGCAGCACCTTCCTTTTTAGTGGAATCAATAAGAGCCATTAGGATTCCATTTGCAGAAAACAAGCTTCTGGAAAGCCCATCATTTTATAAATATAGAAACACCACTTTGACATCAAGGAAGCAGTGAAAATGTATTCTTTGGCACTAAATCATACGAGAATTAGCAAGGCATTAGAGCTAAGGTTTGTCAGCAATTCTGGTAGAATGCTAATTTTTACTTTTTAGAATTTGAAGAGTAAATTTAAAAGTTACACTAGAATAGTTCTGCTTCAACTTTTTTTTTTTTTGCTGATGTTGCCAAATTTAGGAATGTGTGTCCAAAATCATATCAAGGTCTACTATGTTGACTTTGAAGTATAAAACACAGTATTTCACTTCAAAGGAAATGAGTGGAGCAATTAAATAGATCTCAGTGTTGCCTTAATCACATTGAAACATTTGAAAGCAGCCAAGATACTGAAGGCAGAAAGACAGCTGTTGCACAGGCAGAATAACTTGGACAAAGGTAAGGTCAGACTATAAATATTTTATATAAGACAGCAGCTCCACCACCGTGCCAAGGTATGCACAGATTACACAAGCAAACTTTAACTTGTTAAACTCTTAGGATGAAGTGAAAAAATTGACTTTGCAAGAAGGCATTCCTCTATACTAGGCCTGGACCATGGATGGAAAGTCAGGTGGCAACCTTTTCGTTTTAAGAGTAATAACACAAAGATGAGGATACAACTTCTGGCTCAGATTTCTTCAAGCTGAAGTTATGTCACAAGAAATAAGGATGCATAGGTAAGGTATCACTCAGGCTTTCCCTATCCTCCTTCTGGGGCTGGAGGGGTTTTTTTAAAGTATTCCCTTCAAGCCATTGCTAGATGCAGGACATTAGCCTTGGTAGAGATGCTGAGTTAATTTTTAATTTCTTACTATTTTGATAATGATCAGATGCATTGTTTATCCCACAGTTCACCAAACTAATTAAGCACATTTATGTAACTAGACAAAAAGAGTTGCCTTTATTGGAACTTATGTAAAATCTTATTTAGTATACTTGGAGAATTAGAACTACAAACTATCCACAGTGTATTGTATCCACACAGAGACATAGAATTGTATATACTATTTTTATATTCTAATTATCACCTAGCAGAAAAACAACAGCTGTGAAGTGTTGTCCATGCAATAAAAAATAAAGAGAATTTGGTATGTCACCATGTGCAGTGAAGCAAGTTTGCTTTGAGAAGCCTGAAGTAAATTTCTGCTGCCTCTCTTAGTCCTCTGTATTGATAATTTCAAATGTTTTCCAGTTGCATCAATAACCCATTGGAAATATTACACCATACATCTGTTATGGTGCTGCATGCCTACTAGAAGGGAAAAACCAGAACAAGTCCTGAGAAATTCATGAGTGAGTAATTCTAGAGTTAAAAATAAAAAGATGTTAGGCAAAGAAAAAATAGCACTTTTCATGTAAAGTATAGTACAGGCCAGTTGGCTAGGAGGGATCAGTATGATAATTTTTATCAAGTGGCACTAATCATTTAAATGTCATCCACAATATATGACAAACCTTACACACATGATACCTATGTTCCACAGACTCAGGTATGTCTACATCCACAGAAAGAAAATTAGCAGCTTGAAGTACTGGTTTCTGAAATTATCTCATAGATATTATATTTATCCATTTAATCACACATCACAGCATGTTGCTGTGGGTGCAAAAGAATGGATGCTTAATCAAATCCTAATTTCTTCTTCACATAAAAAACTGAAATGGTTCTAGAATGTCTCATCTCTTCTTTTGGGTAATACATATTAATCTTTGTAACTCAAATACAGTTTATCTGAATTTTTTTTTTATTTGTGCTATGTATGTTGACTCAACAAGTACCAAAAAAAAGAAAAAAATTCAACTAAATGCTAATGATTATTTAAGCTAAATACCATTTCAGCTGGTGATTTGAAACATGGTAGGACCAGAAGCAATATCTCGTCAAAATCACTGTAAGTATATCATGGCCATTTGTAGTTCTACAAGACTGCATTTATTTACCGGGTTTATCATTTACTTAGAGTTGTGCATGTCCCTTGCTGTGGTGGACTTTTTACTGACCTCTGATGTGGTGTGGGGCAGGACAGCCCCACCATCTGCTTTGGCCACCCTGAGAACCTCTTAGAAAAGCACTACAAACCCAGTGTTGACATGGAAAAACCGCATCAGATGAGCACCCATTTTTTAACCTGAAAGCCAAATGAAAGCTGTGAAATGAAGGGATGAATTATCATGGATATTATAGAAATTAGACCCTTGCTTCCAGGTAAAATTAGTCCTTGGTTTCCTGCAGAGATGCTTCAAACTCAGACCTGTAACTAATAATACTACAGCTACATGAGAGAATTAGTTTCAAATTAACAGTTGCTTAACCTGACTATTAACTGAATTTGAGCCCTGATTCTGTATCATCATAAAGTACAAGAAGATCCAGCCAGCAACAGACTAAAAGCATCTAATGCAGTTTGGCAGCTTGGGAATCAACTGAAACTCCCTGACTGTCTGCAGCTGGCAGGGCTTGGAGTCAGGATAGGGACAGCCACACTGTCACCTGGGTACCTGGCAGGACAGGCCTGGATGAGCACTGCTGACATCCTAGGCAGAGACCAGAATATTGGCCCATGTCTTAATGTCTGTTAATGCTTTAATGATAAAGCAAACCAAGCTACAAGTCTACATTTGCGTGAGACTGTCAGCTACACATGAACCGTGTGTTTAACATTTTCACATCCTCTGGTTTTAATGATCTTCGGGAGTTAAGACCTGTGCCATTGCTGTAAACTAAACTGAAAACATACTCAGGGTGAAAAAAATAAAAAGTATGGATAAACTTGCCTCCTGCCTTTAGGATCTTCCACATTTAGTTCCATTATTGTTGCTAGCTGTATTCTTATTATACCAAGATCAGTGCAATGCTCACTGATAGGACATAGATTCTGATGAAAAGAAAAAAAATATATTCTGGAAGATTTTATAAGGTTGATACAAAAACATTTTGAAGGTCAAATTAAAAAAAAAAGTCCTCAGAAGAGTTAAAAACTTCTATTTAACAAAAATCTGAAGAAAAACCCCACCAAAACTTATGAAACTGTATCTATAGAGAGAAAGGGAGAAATGGAGTGAAATTAATTAATTTATTAATATATAAATTCATAGTAATACATTAATTAATATATTTGCTGTAATGTTCAAACATGTTTCTATTTATTAACTTTAATAATTAATAAGGTTTCACTTTGTGTTTCCATTTTATTTCAAGATTTTAATGGAAACAAAGCTCATATGAACTAGATACAGCATTTCACAAGTATTTTCTAGAAGCTGCATATTGCATTGGATAGAAACAAAGAAAGCAATGATATTATCTGTATCTTCTTGTTCAAGCATAAATTTTTTATATTAAAAAAGAAATCTTGCAATACTATGTCAAATTTAACAATATTTGAACATCGTTGTGCTATAGTAAAACGTTTAAAACGTTGCTAAACATATCTTCCTTTCACTACTTTGTGTGGTGGTATATTGATTTGTAAACTTGTATAAATTTTGGAATTAAAGAAATACTGTGTTTGGGATTATTATTATTATTTTTGCTGCTGTGATTTGAAACAAAAATATTAATGGCTTCTTTGAATGGCCATCCAACTGTATTAGCAGCAGGGGAAGGGTGGGGAGATTGCACATGCTTAATTGTCTGCAACTGTTTAAATAGCTCTTAAGTTTTGGGAGGGAGGGTTTCCTTAAAAAAAATAGAGCTCCTTTTACAACAGAACTGCAAATCTGGGAGAGGCACAAGAAGACTGCACAGCACAGACACTGTTGTACACACAGGAGCTGATAAAGCTGGTAAGTTTGTGTCCTCGTTCTGTGGCACAATGGCTCAAACAGTAAATCATGGCAACGTTTGTGTGCTGAGCTTCGGAGCCAGCTGTACCTTAAACACGGGGAGATCATGAGCCTGTATGTCCCTGGCAGAGCTGCAGTACACCAGGACAGTTTCAGCACTGGGAATCATTGCACACCTGCCTCTTCCAAGCAAGTCCACGTGGCCACTGCAGAGCGATGAGACTCCAGTAGGGAGGGCTCGATCCCACACCAGTGCGGGTTGCTAAGCTCCAGTAGGGGCTTCCGAGGGTCCAGTACAGCCAGAAGAGTCTTTCTTGCTAAATAAGCTCTGAGGCGGCCACAATCACCTGAAATGGAATTTCCACGTGAATTCATTGGAATTAAAATTTTGCACAGAGAGTGTCACCTATTCATACACAGTGGGCCAGTTCTTAGACTTTATCGTTTCTATTAATTTGATGAAAAATAGTGAAAAATTATTCTTTAAGTAAGTTCCTTTGATTTCATTAAATGTTCCCATTTACAAGTCAAATAAGGCAAACAAAATTCAAGCCTTGGTTCCCCACTGCCCATCATGCTAAATAGTTACTGGAAACTACAAAAAATGTATCTGAAACATTATCAGCTTAGAATTGCTGTCCCTTTAAAACATACTTTCCACATGTTTCATTACTTTCGAAAGATGGAAGACTGTGGAGAATCAATACCGATAACTTTTCAGCTTACGCAGGGCGGATTTTGTGTAACAATTATAAAATGAATGCATCTAATTGGCTCAGTGTGATTGCATATGGTAACTCAAAATAAGTGGCAGATCTGATACAGCATTTTACACAGATGTGTGATATCTGTGAATGCAAGTAACTGCAATTGTTACAAATTAATGATAGCTGCTTCTTGAGGTTTTACCTGTAGTGTAGTATATATATATATTTATACATATGCACACGAATATAGTCCAGTATCATCACCTGAAAAAAATGAATGCATTGGGAGGTTTATACAGTACAATATGTTATGCTTGTTTTGTGGTGTTTTTATTAAACAAGAAAACTGAAAGTGTGCTGCCTATTTGTACACTGTAGGATACTCTGCTGTGCACAGTTCCAAGTGCCTTAGACAACTTCAACTTTGAACTATAGATATACATGAATGAATATATATAAATAGAAAATTTGAAAGTCCACCTCAATAAAATTGTTCAGAACATCTTATATAATATTCTGTTCTTGAATCTCTAGCATGTACATGGGCACACATAGTAAAGTTAAATTCAGAGAGCCTCCAGAGGCCAAACCAAACTCCCTCCTTGTGGAAATGAGATGAAAAAAGGTTCCTGAAACTTTTCTTTGAATTCTGGCAGTCCTTCAAACACATCTGGTAAATTCACTGTGTGTGGCGCATTGATGGAGAGGTGTGTTCAAAGAGGTGATACTTGGTTTAAAAATATAAAGTTAGTGTTGTAGTCAACGGTTTGGAGACCTAATATATCTCCCAGTTTCCCCTCTTTTCATCAGCAAGAAGTGTTTTTTACCAGTTTCATTGACAGCAGATTTGCAGTGGAAATACACCCTCTGCACATGAACAAAACTGATCTGCACAGCTGAGGGTTCAGCCTAGTCAGCAGTGCATCTGCCAGTCTTTTAACTTTCAAAGTTACTGACAATAACTTCCATTTTTAATTACTCTGCAATAATTTCCTCTTTGCAAGAACTAAGAGAAAAAATGAGCATAAATTTCCCCACATAGAAGGCAAGTTGATTATGATAAGGATATGCTTCCAGCATATTATCTGTTAAGTGGCTGCCTTGACAATGAGACTGTTTCAATACTGACCATTTTTCTTCTGCAAGCATAAAAGAAGTGGTTAGTGACCCAAGCACTTACCCCCTCAGTCTCTGTAGATGCTCTTTGCTGAGCTCTGTTAGTCGTCTCTCAAAGAACCCAGTGAGAGAGTGCAGTGGGATGGATGGCCTTGTAAGGCTTGGATGAAATGAGAAGTTAAGCAGAGTCTCTGAGACATTCTCTCATACACAGTTCACAGACATGTAATACTAAATATTGAATTTTGATATAAAAACAGGAGATGACTTGCCCTCAGGTATCAACAAAAGAGGCAATGTGATACCTGTTGTTGCTAATCCTCGATTCAAACTCATCTCCAGATACATTACTGTTAGTATACATCAATCTTCTGTGATATGGAAAGGAACCTGTTTTAATCTCTGTGTGAACATATAATACATATCCTTCCTTCTAAATACTTAGAATCTAACCAGGAAATTCAAGGGAAGGATATAAATTAAAGAAATACAGAAAACACTGAGACTTAACTGAACAGGTAAACTTATACTTAGGAAACAGCTGACTAACAACAGAGCTGAGAGCAAAATTTAATTTTTCCCACATCCAAACTGATACAATGCTTGTAGACCAGATTTGGGGCACGTGGAATGACAGTACTGCCACCACCAGATATAGAGGTCACCAGGTTTAGGGGATTGTGAAATGTAATCCTTGTCACCAAGTCTTTGTACATATACTCCTGGGGATGCCAGAGAGGCACATCAGAAACTTGGAAGCAATAAGGAGTAATCTAATCTACATCATTACCCCACAAATAAATGCTAAGTACTGTGTTTTCAACAGGTGAACGGTTCTGCTCTTAATTACCTTGTGAAAATCCAGCTCTGGTATTCCAGCTGTCGCTAAGTTGGCAGTACGGACGTACTGTAGGGAGGGAGTTGTTGCTGTTGGGTGCATCGTGAAAAATCCATTCGCAGCCTGCGGTCCAGGAAGGGTCATTGCTGATCTCCTTGTGCCGCAGGGTGCGTACAACACCTGCTCATAGCTGCCAGCAGCAAGACACTCACCGGGCACTTTTTGCAAGAAAGAGGAAAGTCCAGCCTCTGCACAGACATATGCAGAGATAATCTGAATATCCCGAGTACAGGAGTTATTCCAGCTGATGGAGTGGATCAGATTAGATCGTGCACTTCTGTAAGAGTAGTGTGATGAAACTTGGTAAAGAGTCAAGAGTTCAGAAAACAGCCAGAAGAGTGAAAATCTGGATTCTTTTGGAGCTTTAGTGACACCTACTGAAAACCAATGAAATCCATCCAAATATGACTAAAGCTAATACTTTAAGGTACATGCATGCATATATATTTAGCTGCATCCATACACACATAATGTGGATAACTTTTCTGAATTTTCAATGAAAACCTCTTCTTAGCTGTTACCCTTATTTTCCTGTGAGCACATGGAAAAAACCTGCTCCGCTCTGTGTTTTACACTTTCTTTCGAAAAGTAACACAACAAGTTTTAAAATACCAAGCATACTTCTCTTTTTTTTAGCAAGGAGCCTGTATGTGAGTGCCTGCGTCTGTGCACAGCCCCGCTACACGGTGTAGGTAAGATTTATACAACTACAGTGTCATACTGCAGAATGGTTCAGGAAAGGACCAGAGTGGATCATCCGGTCCGACCTCTCTGCTCAAGCAGAGCTATCCTAATGCACAGGGCACTCGATTGTGTACAGACAGTTCTCGAGCATCATCAGTGAGGAAGACTCCACAACCTCTCTGGACAGTCTGTTCCACTACGTGATCACCAGCACAGTAAAGAGATTCGTCCTTATATTCAGGTGGAACTTCCCGTGCATCAGTTTCTGTCTGTTGCCTCTTGCTCTATTGCTGGGCACTGTTAAGCAGAGCCTGGATCCAAACTCTTGACACGTTCCCTTCAGATATTTATGGACATTGATGAGGTCTCCCCTCAGTCGTCTCTCCTCTGAACAGGCCCATTTCCCCCAGCCATTCCTCGTCAGAAATAAGAAGTCAAATATAGCAAAACACTGCTAATACCAACACGTGTTATTTACTCCCGGTCCTTCAGACCCAGACCCAGACCCAGCCCCACAACACGCCCGTCCCCTCAGTGAGCCCCGCCCCGTCCCGGCTGCTGCGCACGCGCGCTTCCCCTCGGCCGCCTGCGCCGCGTTCTGCCATTGGGGGTGCTGCCGGCCCCAACCATTCCTCACTATTTTGAGGGGAGAACTGGGAAAATGTGTCTCCGGCGAGCATCCTGCTTGGGTCCACTGAGCCTCTCTTATATAAAAATACTATTGCAGTCTGAGAAAAGGCTCGGATTTTTTGGTGGTTTTGTTTTCACTGGAAAACAAAAACGTACAAACCTGGCCGGGCTGGCCGCTTATCTGCTTCCCCCCGCTGGTCACTGGTCTATCCCAACATGGAGGGCAGAGGCGGAGGGCGCTGACGCCTGCCCGCGTGGGAGCGAGTGGGGTTCGGGACACCGGGAGTGGCCGGGGGACAGCGCCATGGTGAGTGTGCCGTGTTCTGTACTGGGAATTGCCAAGGGAAGAAGGTGGGTTGGAGGAATAGGGTCGCCCCCCAGATTGCCTATATCGGTTGTGACGCGTTTTGTTAGGAAAGTGAAGTCGGAAACCTTGCTGGAAGTGTTTTTCCAGGTCAGATGTGGTAAGCCTTTCATAGGAAAGGCATTCAGCCAGTTGAGAATACTTGGTGGATTTGTTGATGCAGCACGCACGTGTATTTCGATGTTAGAGCTGTGCTGGGTTGGGGTCTGTAGATGGTCCTCATGACTGGTGTTGAATTGCTGCTGTAGGAGCAGCCGTCTAAAGAGCTCTCAGGGACAAGATGTGCCTAGATAAATTTCCTATGTCAGTTTCCCTTGTTTCTTGGATGAAATGTGTTGCAGAATTCCTTTCTAGGGCTGCATGTTAAACTCTGTGTTCTATTACGCGATATTTACTGTTCGATGTATTGCCATTTTGCAGCTGAATAAGATGCGTTTGCTGTTAGAACATATTAAATGTTCAGTCTGTTGTGCATGTGGGGAGATGAGTTAAGCTCCCACTGGTCTCTTCATGCTTTGTCTCCAAGCATATATTTATAAGGCATTGTGAATAAACGCAAATGAATATATCAGCACACTACAGAGAAAAGATTCTCTTTAGGTGCATTTAATATTTCATTTTTTGTTAACAGTTAACCAAATTTCCTTTTGCAGCCTCACAAGAAGAAAAAGCCCTTCATAGAGAAGAAAAAAGCAGTAACATTTCACTTAGTGCACCGAAGTCAGAGGGACCCTCTTGCTGCTGATGATACTGCACCCCAAAGAGTTCTGCTGCCCACACAGAAAGTAAATACTCACTTTTAATACCGAGGTTCATTCAGATAAGAAATACCATGGAGAAAGAAAGGTGGTGTGCCATTTACAATTAAAAAACATAGCCTGAGAGAAGGTAGTTTTTAGTTCAGCTTATTTTTTAAAAAGGGATGTTGTCGGGCATTTTCATAGTTGTGAATTACTGCCTGATGGTTGAAGGATGAATTGACTGGCATTAGAGGTGTAAATGTATTTTAAAAACAACAGCAAAACTTGCCTGACTCACTGCAATAAAACAGGCACTGTTGGTTATGTCGCTGACAGGAAAGGCCCTGCTCAGCACCCAGACTTGGAACCAGCTGATTACAACAGTCTAATTAGCTGTGAAGTAGTGGAGAGAGGACTACAAGGACTTCAACGTTAAGACATTCTCAGTATATATGTTGCTTTTCTTTTTGCTAGTAAATTTTAAATGGACTTGAGTAACTAAATGCATTCCTTTTGATTATTTTCTTCTCCCGGCTTCCTAGGGGCATGAGGAGCAAAGAAGGGCAGAGCAGCGCAAGTATGGTGTCTTCTTTGATGATGACTATGACTATTTGCAGCACCTCAAAGAGGCCTCTGGTCCCTCTGAGCTTGTCCCATCTGTGCGTGGACAGCAAAGCAGAATTGTCATAACAAGTGAGGGGCACATAGAAGATGAAATTCAGAGAATTTCAGTAAGTAGTATTTTTGCTAATGGTAGCACTGCTTTTTGGAGCTTTAACATCCTCTGGACGCATTAATTGTGTGCATTTATTTATTTATAAGGATTCTTTTGACCCACAACGAGACTTTTCCTTCAAGTAAAGCTGACAAGCCAGAGTTTACTGATGAACATTATTTTGCTAGCACAGAGTTGGAACACTTCGGGTTTCAACAAACAAACTTTTGGCTACAAACTTTTCTCTACAGAGATGGCTTGCAAAGGTGTTTGTTTGAACAATTTGTGTGTTTTCTGGGGTAGGTGTTTTTAAGTTTTTTTAGAACTTTTGAATGTTCTGGGAGTTCTGATTATGCCAGGTTGTGTTATCAGCACACCATGTTTTTAAAGGGGAATGTAATAGAAACTAGACAGAATAAAAACAAACTTTCCAATTGCTGGCATAACTTGTAGAAGTTCATGATGCTGAATCACATTGGAATGGAAAAGCAGTAAATGCTTTGAAGCAGTGAAGTATGCCATTGCCTGTCACTTACAGCTGAGAGTGTTTGATTTCTTTTGGTCACAGGACTGTCTGCATGATTTTGTTAATGTGAACTTAAATAAGAAACTGAGAACAAATATATTGTGATCATGTTTTTCTGTTTCTTTTTCTAAGGCTCCATCCATTAAGTTGCCTTCCTCGGTATTTGCCACAGAGTTTGAAGAAGATGTGGGCTTATTAAATAAAGCTGCTCCTGTTTCAGGTATTTTTCACCTTTCTTATTCCGTCTCTTTGAATCCAAGTCTGGAACTGGATATTCACTCAATTTCTTTTCAAATGCTGAGTAGTGTTTACATTACTTTGTTAGTGTCATTTCAGGGTTACAAGCTGTGAGTAGGATTTTGTTATGTATCTATATTTGCACTGGACGTTGACTCCACAGCTATCTCCATATTTCATAACAGTTAGGAATTGTAACAGTTCTCTCTTTCTCCTGACAGAAGGATGCTAAAGACAAATCTGTTAATTGCAGCAGAGAAACACTTTCTAACCTTTTGTAATATAGGGAATTTTAGGGTTGGAGATAAAATGCTGGTAGTTGATCATGTGGTACTTTAACCTGGATATTTTTTCTTTTGTGATATTCTATATTAAAATACATTTATGGACGCTTAAGACCTGGGTTTTCGTTTTTTTCTGAGTGATAAAAATTGACGAGAGATTGGTGACATGCCCTGGCTTCTATCAAATCTACAAATATTCTTGAGGAATTTTGTGATTCTTTGGTTTAAGCTTTCCTTACTGCAAATGAACAGTCCAGCTAGATTGGTTTTTATCCAGGAAAGTAGCCTTGTAATGTCAATATTTATGTTTTGTTTTTCCAACTTTCTAGGACCACGGCTAGATTTTGACCCAGATATTGTTGCCGCTCTTGATGATGATTTTGACTTTGACAATCCAGAAAATATCCTGGAAGATGATTTTGTTCTACAAGCAAATAAACCACAGAAGCGGTAGATTGAGCTTTGTTGAAGTATTTGCCATATGTAAATAGGAAAGATGCTATTTGCTATTGCATGTGGTGGGGTAGGAAGCCACGATGGTTAAAGATTTCAAATTGAATACTTCTCTGTGCTGAAAAAAGTATTACCTTGTGTTATTTGGATGGTAGGTTGCAAAATCAAATTTCTTACATTATCCAAGAGATGGGTTTCATTTGTTACTTTCAGCTCATGATTATAGGCAATGTTTGGAATAATAGTGCTCTTGAACTGTTTAAAACATTGTCATCTATTGTATGTAAAATACATCGGTAATAGTATTGATGAAGGCGATTGGGTGTTCCTAAACCTTTACAAAGGCTTCATGTAATATCCCACTGCATTTTATCTACTTAGGTTTTGGTATCATTCTCTTAATTTCATGAACAATAAGAAATTTTGCTTGTTTTAATAATCAAGAATGCAGCTGATATTCTTCTGCTTTGGCATGTACAGCTGAATATAAAAATAACTTGGCTGTCAGTGCACAGATGCATGATCCAGCCAACCATGCTTTCAGCTCTCAGACAAAAGTCTCACTCAAGATTTAAATCAGTAATTGCCAAATTGTTTCAGATAACCCAGCGTAGGTCAGAGCTATGTAAAGGTCCACGTATTATTCTAAAACTATTTTGTGCTTCTGTTCAGGGGACCAGATGCTGAGGATGAAGACGAATGGGAAGATATGGAAGATGATAGTGATGAAAAGGATAGCTGCAGTACTGATAAAGACTATGATTCAGAAGGTCCTTTGTCAGATGATGAGGGTAATGGACGGACAAAAGAATTCCTTTTTATGCAAGAAGAAACTAAGAGTCGTTTCACAGAATATTCTATGACATCTTCAGTAATAAGAAGGAATGAGCAGCTAACCCTGTTGGATGACAGATTTGAGAAGGTGAGGCAGCTCAAGAGTGTAACTGTGAAAGGTGTTAAATGCTTCTTTGTCTGTTGATTCATTTCATCCTGTAAACCTGTGCAGATTTTACTGCTTTTAGCAGTAATCAGGGCATCAAGCCATTGCTCTTTACAGGTATTCTGCATTTAATACTTGGTACATTTAGAGGCTTCTGTCACCTAGGTTATTGTGTTAATTGTTACTGAAAGGCCTAGCACTGATGGAGGTAAACAAAATTACTCTGATGATTATATGAGCATTCATAATTAGTGTTACACTTTTGTCTGAGAGGCTCAGTTCAACACAGCAAACCATTTACGGGTCCCTGGTAAAGTATACATTCATGTACTGGTGTCAGAGCAGTGGAAATAAGGTGCATCTTTTGTTCTGAGCAGTGACAGGCTTCTTAAGGCATAGATTGAAATAATGCATCAAACAGAAAACGTTTTCTAGAAACTGGTTTATATATTATTATGACTTTGTGAGTCCCCTGCGGAAAGAATGCAAGTAAGGAGGAAATTCTACTGTAGATGTGTTTGGCAGTTGTTCAGCAAATGAGAGGGGAGAGGAAAGAGGCAAATAAAAAGAAATATGTGGCACTTTAAGCTATCAAGAAGTCGCATGACAAATGTGGTCTAATTACAGATATCCACTTCTTTATTTTAGTTTTATGAGCAATTTGATGAAGATGAGATTGGAGCCTTAGATAATGTGGAGTTAGAAGGCTACATTAACACAGACAATGCTCGGTTGCAGGAAGTCCTGGATGATTACTACAAAGAGAAAGCAAAGAAGTATGTATTCCCAGAAGTACTGCTTCACATAAGTAGTTCTGTAATCCTCTGTTTATACGGAAATTTTGGGTGTGTTGTTTCAAGTTCATGTGCTCAAAGATTGCATCCCACAATAAAAGCAGCTGCATATGAATATAATCTATTTGTATGATAAAATCAAGTGGAGGAATTTTGTTGGTTTGAGTAGGTTATGCTCCTTTTGTATAATTGTGTTGAACTTAATGTAAGCAGTATCTATTAGAGGCATTCGTCCTCTTGAAAAGCAGAAATACTTCTTTTGTTGACTATGTCTTTGTCCTAATGTTTTTAGTTTATTTTGAGGAGGCTTACTTACAGAAACTTAATTTTTGCTGCAGATTTCATTGGAAATAGCTTTCTTGGGTCTGGGGCTTTGCTTAAGGGAGTCTGGGCTTTCATAATTATACATTTTCAAGAATAGATAAACTGTATTTTTTTCTTCCCTGGACTTCTTCAAAGTTGTGTGAAATTGGATGCTCTTGAACCTGATGAAGATTTGGACTCTCCTGCAAATGAAGAAAGTGAAGAAGAAAAGGAAGAAATCATAACTGTCGTTATTGAAGAGCCAAAAGAAAAGTGGGATTGTGAATCCATTTTGAGTAAGTATTTCGGAGTTTGCTTATTTGTTCTTAGGATTTCAAAGTAAATGATAGGTAATTTCAGAACTTTCCTGACAGTACTTCAGGTAAAATTATGTGTTCTCTGAGCACAACAGGAGGAATGTCCAAAACCTAAGTAGCAGTACAATTCATCATTTCTATTTGCAAGCCTTTCATAACTACTTTTTTTCCTTTGTGACTTAGGTACCTATTCAAACTTGTATAATCACCCAACACTTATTAAAGAGCCATCAAAGGTAAAATTACTGAACTTACTCTGATGAATAACACTGGGAAAACTTGAGATAAATGTATTTGTTTTCTCAGTGGGTATCTGTTTTAAAAGACAGGGGCTAGAAATGAGGGTTGGGGAGGGCTCTGGTATTATTTCTTCATTGAAAAAGAGTTTAGATATATTTTTTCTTATTAGAAGGAAAACTGAGTTCAAAATTTCTGTGATAGCTAGGCAAAAACAGCAGGGAATTTCTTTTGCTGTTTTCTGTGAGACACCTTCATGTAGTCTGTGTCTCACAACACATACTTGTTCAGGTTTATTTTCCTGTGGTCTGAAACAATTTATTCTAGTTCTTTGGTCTTCCATATATTCCCCATCATTAGAGCACAGCTTGATATCCCCAAATATGAAAGAAAACCTTTTTCTTGCAAGCTTATAAAGGAATATTAAGTGACTACCTAAGTTCTTTATTTTTTCAGTAATATTGAAAATAAAAGGGGAAAATGTTTTTCTTGTTCTGGAAGACCAGATTTTGTCACAGATGTTTTGATTTCTCACTTTGGGATTAATGTGTGTTTTGTGAGGAAGTTAAATAGTTTGAGGAGACTCAACATTTATTACTGTTAAGTCTGGATCTGAAATTTTTAAACTGATAAGGCAATGCCATGTGCACTTCTTGGAGAAAAAGCTAGGGGCCACTAATACATATGCACTCTCTATTTTAGCCCAAACCAATAAAAATTTCTCAGAAGACTGGAATTCCCCTGCATGTCTTGCCTGAGAAAGGTCTCACTGCTAAGCAGGTGGAACGCATGCAGATGATAAATGGCAGTGACCTGCCAAAAGCATCAACACAGCCTCGTTCCAAAGCTGAGAGCAAAGAGGATCGCAAAGCCAGAAAACAGGCAATAAAAGAGGAGCGAAAGGTATGCCTGACTGGAAGTAAAACCTTACAAATCTTATGTTGTCTGAATTCTGTCTTAGGAACTTTGTTTCAAACTCACTTGTTATATCTGAAGGTAATGGGAAAAACTTGCTGGTCTCAAAGGACTAATTATTGCTTCTTTAAAAAAAAATTTACTGAAAGAAAGTTAACGTCACACTTTCGTCTTACTGGTTTCCAGTATCAAAACTTGGGGTTTGTTACTGTTGCCACTACTGCAGATACAACTTCTGAAGGAACATCAGTTTCCTTGCAATCTAGAGTAGCAAAGGAAATAGTTATGATATCTCAGATACTTTTCACTTTGTGTTATCTCAGATACCTGGAAAATCCTGATGGGCTGCAGTGAAATCTTAGCTGTCTGATTTAGGAACAGAAATTGCCAGCATATTGGAAACTTCAACTAACCAAAGATGTTTATCCTCTTGGTACACATATTAATTTGACTGCTAATAATTATTGCCGTAAATAATATTATTGTCCAGATTTCTCTTGTTTTCATGAATTAGAAGAGTTAATTGGAATGGTTTGACTTTGCATGTGAATTCCTATTTTGTAAATCTTTCATTATTCCTATGTACAGGAACGCAGAATGGAGAAGAAAGCCAACAAGCTGGCCTTCAAACAGGAGAAAACAAGACAAGAGAAAGAGTTGCTCAACCTGAAACAAAATGTGCAAGGTCTGAAGCTGTCCTGATGAAACTGAGAAACTTACTGTGGAAACATCCCTAATTTTTCATTTGCATTGAGAAGGGAACTGCTAACTCACACCTTTGCTAGTCCTACTCAAAGAGGGTTGCTCAAATCTCACTGTAACATGACCCAGTAATTTGTCATTTTTTCTGAAGTGAAATTCGATATAAAATAATGTATTGGTGATATCTGTTCTGTCATGAGTGACATGGCAATTGCTGCAAAGTTTCATTACAGTAGAAATGTATTAAAATTATGAGTATTTTCTTACAAGTTATCAATGAACAGAGTTATATATATTTGTTGAATGTATTCAACAAATCAGCAGAATCCTACAGATTTGATCTGATTAGATTCTTCTATTAAATTATTTCATTTCACAAAACAGTATTTTCATTTATGTCTTCTCTCTCTTACACTGATGGTTGAATATAGTTCCTTGCTATGATACAGTTTTGTAAGTCAAGGAGTTTACACCCACTCCTCCTTGGTTCTTTTTTTTTGGGTAAGTTATTTATTGTTTTGGTTTATGATGGAAGCCTTTTTGTAAACAAAGGTGTCTGAAAAGCTGTTAATGTAGCTAGACATCGTTATTACCTAACCCTGAGTTTTACATTTCCTTGCAAATAAAATCTGTTGTAAGGACTGTTACAGTTGCAGTAGTCAATGACCCTTAATGTTGCCATTGGAATTGGCTTTTCTGGAAGTACTCAGTCTGAGTAGGATGGCAAGCAAACAGCAGAATCTTGGATAAGAAGTGTGTTTTGCAGATAGTCGCTGTCTTGGTGTTTCTGGAATACTCTTCCTCAGGTCTTGTGCTAAATGTATTTAATTGGAATACAAATTTATTATCCACTACAATTGTTCTTAAAACTTCCTGAAGATGAGCTGAGGTTCAAAATCTGTAGGTTTGGCGTGAACTTAAATGTTTTTACTGTGGACATTAATTATTTTGCTAGTGACCTGTCCATAATGTAAATTAAATTAATAGAATTTGTAGTCAGTCCTGAATCCATCTGTATTCATAAAAACCCCCTTGGATTTAGGTCTGTATGATACAGACAGAGCAATCTTCTGCCTTTACGTGTAAAACTAACCTTTTTACCGAAAGGAACATGTTAACCAGCACATGGGTGGAGTGGCTTGACTACTAGTGAATTCAAAGCATCTTCGATACTCCTTCAATAGTTTTGTGAATACTAGATGGAGACAAGCTAACAGGGACTGATGAGGTCTTTTAATGTACAGAAACAATTCAAAATACTTGTCTTTATTGGAAGAAGTCTTTTATATTTTAATTGGTAAAGTAATATGATTCTGGAGAAGAGAATAAAGAGACATTTGAGTCTGCAAGTCTTGATCACTGCTGAGAAAGCTGAAGTATCAGTACAGTATACACATCTAGATTAAGCCTTCATTTTCTAGAATTGTCTGTTAACAGAATCAATAGAAATAATCTGTAAAATTAAAAAAGGTTTCAGCGTTTTCCTTTAGCTGATACCTTTACTAGTTTTCATGTGTTTGACAAGCTTAAGCAGGGTCTCCCTAGGTCATAATTGCTAATTGTGTAATAACTGATTCTATGGTAACTGGAATACTGACCACCCAGTACTCATGACTCCTGACAACAAAACAGAAGAGGAAATCTGAGAAGCAGTTCTGTTGAGATGAGTCAGATACCAGGAAATAAGTTCAATGGAACAAGTAAGTAATGGATGCTGTTCAGTGCTTTGGGGTGGAATATGGTTTTGTGGTTTTCCAAAAAGGATGATCTTTTTACTAAAGCCAGTGCATATGTTTTTTGCTAGATTTCTCATCACTGATTCAGTGGTACTGTGCTTATACCTAAAGTCCTTTAAAATAGAACAAAAGAAAAAAAAAAAACAACCTTGAGGGAATGAGAACAGAATAAAGGGGTGGGGGAGGCAGAGGAAGGTACTTGAAAGGAAGAGTAGTCCCGACTAAGGACAGACACAGCTGTTGCTTGGAAACAAAAGAGGAAAGACATTTAAACAGAGGCAATAGGAAAGGAGTCAAAAAGATTACAGAATTGCTTTGTTCCTCTGCACTTGTAATCAGTGAAACACTGCAGTAACCTTAACTGTGCTTTGCAGCATGGTAAAATCCCAAGGAAAAGGTAAAAAACAAAAGCAGTCATTCATTGCTTCGCAAGAGAAAGATTTCTTTTGTTTCAGCAAGAGCAGGTAAAGAACACTTAGATGAGAAGTCCTTACAGAAGTTAATTTAATGAAGTACCTCTGTAGGTTACAAGTCAAAGGAAAAGGGACTCTCCTGAAGTTTTCCTAAAGGCTATTTTTCGTTTAATACAAGTCATGTCCCTGCTCTGAAATGAGTGTGATTGTCTTTGGAATTAGAAGGGTCTGTAACTACATTCCATGTAACTTTAACACCTATTTTTTCAAAAAGAAAAAGGTGATTTAAAGGCAAATACCAACAAATTTAACATCTACAAAGTAAGCTCATCTTGGAATGCTGCTTAACATATGGAAACATTCCACCTTAATAAGGAAGATCGTGGTATTCTTTGGATGATGCTTTCTACCTAAGCCAAGTGGGTATCACTAGCTCCTGCTGATGTCCCAACCATAAATCTGGGTGGGTGCAGGTCACCTGCCTTGAATTTAGGCAGTGATGAACTTAAGTACTGTTCCACCATCTCATCAGCCGACTGTGATGTCATTGTGAAAGCACATACCTGAGCAGTCATGTGGAAAATAGAATGCTGCCTGTCATAGCAAAGGAGAGCTTGTGCTTTGTTGGAACAGGATAAATCAAGAGGGAGCTCTGCAGAAAGGAACCCTGGTTTGCAATGGGAGAATTGGATTTGATAATTCTTGGGTCCTTTCCAGTTCAGGATCTTCTGTAATTCTGTGGAGATGTCCCTTTCTGACAACGAAGTACTTGTTCCAGCAAGGGCCCTGTCCCAGTGCCAACTGCCGCAGTCATGACGTCCTGTGCTGTGTAACCGAGACTCTTTCATACTTTGCATTTTGCTCCTTCTGCAACCTGTGGAAAACACTATTTTGTGGTAGAAACCCCTTCTTTTTAATGGGAATTTCAGTGCATTTAGCTGAAATGGGTAATGAGCACTGGGGGAGGAGAAGGTGACTGCTGGTAGAGAAGTGGGTTGAACAAATTTAAAATAGCAAATTATCTAGTAACTGCTTTCATTAGTGAACTTGATTAGAGAATTTATCATGCACAGACACACTGTGAATTCATCTTCACTCTTGCACTGTCTCAATTTACCTGCTTGTACAAAACCATGTTTACTATACACTGAATTGAAAATTACATATTTTCTCTTGGTGAGGCATAAATTACTAATTTGCAGCTTCCTTTTTTGTTCCAGGGTTTTAGGCTGAATTTGTTATTTCAGTCTTCTTGGAAAAAATAGACTAATAAACCATCTGATAAGTAGTCCCTTTGACAGCATAATGTGGGTACCAGGCTCTGTTCCAAAGCCTGCTGAAGTGAATGAAAAGATTCCCCTTGACCTCCCTGATCCCTGGATTACTAACTGAATGCGTGGCTGCACAGTTTGCCTGGCACAACCCAAATGCAGGGTTTTTCTGCAAGGGCTGGGGCTTGCACGTACCCCTCTGCTCCTCCATTTGTGTTACTGATCCTGTGTCTCTGTGGTAGATCAGATCAGCCCTGCAATAGTGCTAAAATCTGATTTGGCAAGGAAAGAACCCGAAGCAAACAAAAAAGCACTGAAATCAGAGTGACTGCAAGAACCAAGACAAAAGTGCAATTACTTTGCAGAAGTAGTTCCATGTTTGGTATCTCAAGATTCATGAAGAGCATAATGGTTTTATCTAGCAAAATAGTTTGAAAAGAGAGACTCTGTGTTATGAGAGAGGTGAGAAGTTTTGTGTGGCTGTGACTAGTGTGAGATCCAAGTCCTACGATGACTCTCCATGCCCTGATGATGCAGGACTGGTTTGCTCCTCAGGGAGCAAGGCACAGGTGTCTGCTGCTCTTCCCGTGCTGGAGAGGAGTGTTCCTCTCAACTTTGCTTTGCTTTGTCAAAAATGTCTAGAAACAGAAGGTAAGGACCTGAATTATATCAGTAGAAGGTTCAAAGGGAAATGAGGATTTAGAAGTGTGTTTTAGTAGAATGAGGTGTGTTTTAGTCCAGCTGAGCTGTAGCCAAAATGCCTTGCTTAGGCATCTACTTAATTCCTACGGAAAGAGAGTGGACAGCATAGAGAAATTATTAAGAACATCAAGAGAATAACTGAGAATTAGAAAGGGGGAGCAAGCAAAATAAGATAGGAACAGGGTCTTTAATAAGATAGGTTCTTTAATTTACCAGCTGTGGATGGACTCATGCAATTCACAGTGCAGGAGAGAGGCTTTAGTTTGGTCCTTGTTTCCATGGTGTTCCTCACAAAGGGCATTGTCCATCCTGTTGCAGAAGAGTGATAGTGATGCTAAAATCTGAGACACTTCTGAACCTTACAACCTCTTTTGTTGTGATGCATGACTCTTCCATAAATTTAGCACTGAGTATCCCATCTACCTAAAATTTCTCTGTGCTTCCAGCTGCAGGTATTATTCCTAGTTTTACTTCTGTGTTGTTAGGTTACGGTGCTGGTAAGCAGCTGCTCCTTTTCAACCTGGGGCTGTGGCTCTTTCTGTGGTATTGGTGGGATGGGCAGCACTGCTGTTGGTCAGGGGAGAGACCCCATTTTGGAATACATCTGAACTCAGAGAATTAGTAATGAAAATATTGGCCCCTTGAACAGGATCAGACTGTTCTCCCTCTTAACTAAGAAAGAAAGAGAACCAGCTGTGTGTGAGGGGGAGTCCAATGGGACAGCTCCTGTTCACAAACTCAATCTGTTCTTCTCTGCATGTCTCTTTTTGGACTGCTCTCCAGACTGTCCCTGAGCAGAACAAACTGGAAATGGCTTTTATTTCTTATTTGTGTTGAACCACAGCTGTACTTTTTACTTTTGTTTGACAACTTTTAAAAGTTTTGATGAAGTCCTTCAGGAGTTAAACTGAACCCAAAATAAATACTGCTGCAGCCCCCTGCTCCTGACTATAAGTAATTTTAAAGCCTGTGTAAGAAACCATCACTCTAACCCATAAACAACGGTTTTTCTTTGCATCTCAGCAGATCCAGTGTCCCAAGAAAGCCTTCAACAGGAAGTGCAAGCCCCTCAGCATCTTGAAATGGAGACTATAGGCAAGAGAAATTGCTGCTGTGAAGAAGCAGCCCCTGAAAAAGGTATAGCTAAAACTGAAGTGTGTGTGTCATCTCCATATGAAGTCTTTCATCCAGTAACACTATTGTTTCCTCCAAGGACAAAGCCTGGATGTTGTGGATGAGTCTCACATATGTGCTTGACTGGGTGCCAAATTCTTTCTTCACCCTCCCTGTGCTGCTACTGTTCAGGAATATTTCTCTGTGGAGAAGACAAATGAGTAGATATCATGCCTACCCTAGGAGCATAAGTGTCTTTGCTCTTCGAGTAAACGTTCAAATATATATATATTAAAAGTAATGTGAATCTCTAATAGATTTCTTTTCACCTAAATCTGAAAGAGAGCATGATTCAAGATAGTTGGTGCATGAATGCCCAAGGCTGAACCTGAGACCCGCCCTTACACAGATGAAGTTGCAAAGATTCATTGTCATTTTACTGAAGGGTTTAAAGATGTATTTGAGCTGAACTTATTTACAGAGATGGAGGAAAAGATGCTTAAGCTCTTACTGGGTTAAGTCATTTGGCTGGGGAGGAGGGGAATACACATGGATATGCATGGATATTATTTTACCCAGAGATGCAAATTTGCTACTGGTTTGGTTGACTGATGTCCTTTAAAATCAGTTGTGGAAAGAAACAGAAGTATATAAAGTTTTAAAGTAAAAAGAATGTAACAAATAGAGAACGGAAGATGTTGGCCATGGCGTTTTCTAATCCTTCCTAGGTGCTCTTAGGTCTGCCATGACCACGGTATTTTGTTGGAGTATATTGTTTTTTATCCTTCTTCTGATGCTATCAATAGACAGTTAAGGGCTGAAGCAGTTTCCCTGTGCCTTTCAAAAAAAGTAAATTTCATTTGTTTCTAACGTTTTCTTTTTCCCTCAGAAAAAAAGAACCCTTGCTCTAAGATACTTCTGTCCCTTGCAAGAGGGAAGTGTAGTTAGTTTTCTCTCCTATTTCCATTACAGAAACAGTCAGGGAAGAAATCTAACAGGAAGTAGCACTATGAGTATTTTCTTAACACTATTCAATCAGCCAAGCTGGTCACAAAAGCTGTGAAGGAAGGCCACCCTCTTCCACCTTCTCTCCCACCAAGCACCAATCCAGATTTGTGTTCTGCTTTCTTATTGCAGTTCTTGTACTGATCTTCGATAAGGCAGTGACATATTAATAGCCAGAGATGGGATTCAGTTTTGCACCCTGGCAGAACAGAATGTGAACATTAATTCTCTCCATAGGCTCTAATTCTCAGCTCTTTTTTTTTTTTTTTTTGGCTTGAATTGAGCAGGTATGCAAGGTAGAGGCAGTGGGGAAGAAGAGGAAAAGCAACCATACATTTTGAACTTAAGGGCAGCAAGTCTGGGGTCTGATATTAACACTTCAGGAGGAGAGTCAGGATAGCTGTACTATCCTATAGCAGAGGGTGAAATACATCTTCTCTCCATTCAAAAGAGGTAGTGTACACAGGCTTCCCCACTCCCCCGGGGTGGCTTTTTCATTGTCCTCTTCTCCACCCAGCTTTGCAGACAGGGAAAGGCACTTAGAAACAACAGGTCTGGTTTACCACTTAACACCAGGTTCAGCCTCTGCACAGAGCTCGCTGTGTTAAAAGTTACAGATCCAAAAAGATGCACACATAGATAATATCTCATGATAGTGTGATTTCTAAAAAGTGGGAGCAATCTTGAAAAGGGTGTCAGTGGAGTCCTGCCTGCGTCAGGAAGGCAGAGAGCAGAAGGGCTTGCTTCCAGAGCAGGAATTCATGACTGATAGCAAAAGCAGCTGCCATGATTCCAGCCTCTCTCCTCTCCTAGATGACAGCAATGCAATAGAAGCAGCAGGACACATCTTCCTTCCTTGATTGGGGTCAAGCTCCTCTCTGAATTTCCGCTGCTGAGTTCTTTAATGACTGTTATTTCTGGTCTCGCTTTAGCATTTCTAAGAGCAGACCCTCCCTTTCCTTCTCCCTCTTGGAGGAAACCAAGTCGTGCAAGAGCAGTGGTGCTTGTGGAGAAAGTAATTGGAAAATTGCATTTTAGGAAGGACAAATTGCTGAGTGGCCTAGTGAGGATGTATATCCTATACTACAGGACTGTATATCCTGTACTACAGGAGTGGTGAGAAGGTACATGGATTGTGGGAAGGAGAGAAAGATTTTGTTTTTGTCTCATTCTCCTCCAAATAGAGCCCCAAACTCCCCACTCTCCCCTGAAGCCAGGTATCTGCTCTGTCTCGTCCTCCAGTCTGTGCTCAGAACCATTTTGACCACGCTACTGGTCTGGAGCAGACTTTTGGTGGCTGCTTGTGACATCTTTTCTATATTGTTACTGAGGGAAATAATTTGTAAACATGCTGAGGAAGAATCTGAGAACATCAAGGGCAGTGTGATGGCTGAATTTGACTGCTTTGACCCTGAACATTGATTGTTCATTGCAATGAGTTGGATTGTACCTGCCGTAACAGTTGCTGAAGAGCTTTTAGCAGAATCAGGACAGTAATACTGTAAAAAAAGATTTTATAAAGCACTGCTGCATATTCTTCACAATGCTGCTTCACACCCAGAAACCTGGCTCTTGGACATGTCTCAGCTGATGGGACACAACTGCTTCAGCAGTGTTTTGCTAAATCACAGAATCAGTTAGGTTGGAAAAAACCTCTGAGTTCATTGACTCCAACCTATGACCAAATGTCCTTGTCACTGCCCATCACTAGTGTGTAGTAATCAGTGTGCTTAATTTGTCCAGGGAGTCTCCTGGTAATATCCCTTACCCTGGCTCCAGCAAGAAGCAGACTTCCCTGTGGTGTGAGTCTGGCTGACATACAGGACACTCAGCTCTCCTCAGAAACAAGGCACCCACAACCACCACCCTTCTCTTATTACCTGTAGTTGTTATCCCTCTAGTTGACTACACTGATCTGCCTGACCCTCAAGATCCACGGCTTCACACCTATTCTGTAAGGACCCCTGGGAAGGCAAGGGAAGCCAGCAGGGGATTTTTCTGCCTCCCTGAGCAGGGACCTGCTTCCATTTCCCTGCTTTTTAGTCATCTTCTTCAGCTTAATGGCAAGAGAGGCCGAGCTCCTCAGACTCTTACTGATCTTTCATCCATCCTCTCAGGGATGGAAGGATGTGATTCCACCAGTCTACTTCTCTTTTGAACTCTCTGATACTCCTGAGCCTCCCCACCTCCTCTTTAAGCTCTGCCACCAGGCTGAGCAGATCATCCACCTGTTCATGCAGGTGGATGATTCCTGTGCATGCAGGTGTCTTTCCCACTATCCTCCAGAACTTAACACTGGACTCGGACACTCCCTGCAGCCATAGGCCTGGATATTCCCATGCTTCTTGAGGAGCTCTTCTCTGACTAGTTAATTGTGAGGTTGGGAATGGGTAGGACTAGGACAAAGATAATAAAATCTGATTTCATTAATCCCCAGGTTTCATTCCTGAAAGCAATTAGTGTTTTCTGGGTTAATACCATAAGCATGCATTTTATTGTCCCAAGTGTTTTTCTAGAGGAAGGTTTTGCAGCTCCGCTAAGTTTGTACTTTGGAAGCCGGTGGGAATTCATCCTGGACACCTGCTGGTGGGGCCAGGTGTTGAACTGCATCTTGAGTGCTCCAGTAAGCAGGGGAATTCTCCTCCACTGTATAAGCTGTGACACAAGCTGTTCCTTTCTTACTGTCAGACCATATTCAACGTCCATACTGCTGTCAAAAGTTTATTGAGGCTCCACAACAGAGGGGCATGGATTTTTGTGAACAAGCTGCCTGCCATGCTGCAAATTCCACCAGACTGGCTTTGGTAAGCAAACACAGTCACGCTTGTGCTGGAAGCAGATTTGCTAAACTGTAGCTCGTGGTCAGAAAAGACCTACGTTAATATAAGACTTGAAATTGCAGGGAAATTGATAAACTCTTATAACAAGACATGGTGAATATCATCTCGGAGTTGCCCATAACTGGAGCCCTTTTTCCAATTAAAAAAGTGACAGAATATGACAGTACAAAAAAAACTTGGGACAATGACTTCTTCAGACTCTTCTGCAGTTATATTCCAGGGTAACAGCTGTAGAGAATCAGAAACCTGGCAGCTTTTGCAGTACATTGAGAAAGCTCTTCCTGTTCTTTAGGGCTGCCTGCTGTTGGAAGGTTTTCTATTCACTTGTCACTACACAAAAGGCTAAAGGGCAGAGCCCCTTGAGGGAATCAGAAAAGTAGAGCTAATCATCAGTGTCTTGAAGTGAGATCCTGTTTTGTTATGGTAAAGAGAATAATATAAACAGTTCCTTTAAGAGAATACTGCTGATGAGGGGGGATTTTGTTTTAGTTTATTTTTGTTAAGATGTTGAAAAATTTTATTATTCTTTCACCTATTTGGAGCAGGAAAAATGGCTTGCAAATGTGAGAGAGTGGACCTTTGGTCTGTTCCTTCCTAGCACTGCTTCAACAGCAATTTGGAGAGTTTTCACTAGGGTCTATAAGCTCCTTGCTAGAGTTGAGTGATGATTATGCATCTTTTTTTTACTAGGACAACCAACCATTGACTGAGAGAGAAATTCCAACATTAACACCTGCTGTGTTATCACTTCTGGAGAGAGCACAAAAAGACAAACATAAGCCAGGCAAAGAGTTCATTTAGTCATATTTATGTTTTTCATATAATCAACTCTGAGGTATCTGAGTGGGGGGGAGGCATTTTTAAAGCAGATCCTAGGCTTTGGAATCCAGTTTTCTGACAGAATAATGTAGAATTATAAAGTTTGCCTTTTTTTGCTGGGCTTTTTTTGCAAGTCCTGACATGAAATCCTAAACTCATTTTTCTTATAGCACAACACTTGCTATAAATGAGAAAGGATAAAAATTTCCAGGTGGATGTTGTTGATAGTGAATGGTATTCCTGTTCATTATCTTGATCCACTGTGTGGTCTGTAGGCACCAAGATTTTTGTTTGAGTCCTCAGGAGGGAACCAAATGCATTTTCAGTTAGAGGTCCTCAAAGAGAAGTATCTATTTAGACCTAAAGTATGCAGTCTGGCTTTGGGGTTCTTTTTGCCCATAAAGAATGCCATAACCTTCAATCTTCAACTTCGAGATTTATTCCATCCTTTTTTACCTTAAGTCCATTTAGATGAGATACAAAGCTTTGTGTGTTGTTTGTTCCAAAAGCCCTTGTTGATCCAGCCTTAAAATTAACATCACCACTTCCCTAAAATAATTCCCTCTAAGCAGGATACCACATGTTTTCTAGAACCCATTGCTACTTGTAATCATGACTGTATCAGTCTTTTTTAGAAGATTTTTCTAAAAGCTATTTTAAAGGTTATTTGTAATATAACCTGTGAATGATAATACATACTGCTCCTTGTATCAGTATCTTTGATCCCTACATTTCTGAGATTTGAGAATTTATGTAGATTATCATGCTTTATGGCAAGTAATTTTCAAAAATTATGATCTGCAGAGACCCCTTCAGAAATACTGAAGAAAACAGGAAAATCTGTGGGTGTATCTGCTGCAAAAAATTCTTCAGTAAAGCCTGGGTAAGAAATTACTACTATTTCTTATTTCAATATTCTAATGTAAAAAGAACTTGCTTGCTTTTGTTATATAGAATATCCTGTTGCAGTGTTTGCAGTATAAGCTCCTTTGTATTAATTGAAGCAATCATTTTCACTGAAAGCTGTTGCAGAGCTCCTCAGGGCCCCAGTATAGGCAGCTGAGAATACTAATTTTGGTGTTGAATGTTCTTTGATTTGGAACAGTCCCATCCCAAGTAGGCAGTGGCTGTGCTCTGCTGTAACAGACATCTCAAGAGGATTCGCTACTTGACAGTGCAAACCTCTCCAGCAGATCTTGTGCACTTACAATGCACATCCATTTACCAAGCGTGGAAGATGCCAGCGTTCATTTCAGTAACAACTATGTCAGGATAACAGTTAAAGATAAAGGTTCTTCTTCTCCTCAATGTTTCATTTCCCAGACCCGGATGTTTGGTGCTCCTGCTCCTCAGACCATGTAGTAAGTGGGGTTCCCATCTCTGGACATGCCAAGCCATGTCAGAGCAGCAAGAAGCCCTTCCAGCCCCTGTTTAAGGTGGTTGTTTAAGGTGCTGTTGCTCAAGAGGATGGCTCAGATGGCCAGCGTCTTGCACCCCCCTGAAATATATACAACTGCAGAACATGAGTTCTTAGCAGGAAGTGTGGCCAAGAATGATTCCCCATAGCTGGCAATGTTATTTTGAGCCTGGGACCGAAGTTTGTGAGAGTGCTTGGAGCATGGGATGAAAAGGAATGTGCACAAAACAGTCAGTTGCAGAGACTGGTAGCCAAAGTTGTTGCAGGGTTCTGCTGTGTGCAGTTTTACTGTCCTTGGCTGCTGGTGGTGAGTGGCTGGATCTTTCAGCTGTGGGGAAGACTGCAAGGGGCATGGGAGTGTCCAATCCACAGTGCCATTATCGGCTCTACCCACCTCCTTGACTTTGTCAGCTACAGGAAAACTGCTGTCTGTACCCAGTGGTGCCATCTCTATTACCTGGGACTATGTTAACAGCATAGTAACTCCTGTGGTTATCACACAAGGTCTTGCAGACCACCAACAGGGACTTATTGATACCATCACTATTCTCAAGGTTTAGCCACTGAACTCTGAAACCTGGGGCTTGACAGGCTTGACACCTCCTTTGCCTAGGGATACCAGCAAGTCCAGGTATCACTGGGGTTGTAGTTGCAGGCAGCTTGCAGAGGCTTGGGACAGCCATTGCCCCCAGCAGGTCCCTGGGACAGACATCCACACTCACATCTGAAATAGAGGACACAGAACTGTGAATAAGACTGGTCTAGGTGAGCTTGCAGATGCTGGGTTTTGGCAACTGCTGCTGCATTTTCTGTTAAACCTGCTTTGACATGTGTTTTACAGAGAACTTTGTGCAGCTGAGAAACCAGTTTCAGTGCTACCAAGAGCACTTTCTAGCTGAGAAAGTAGATGTGAGAAACAGGCTTTGAGTGGTGCAAATAAATGGTCTCATCCTTAATGTGCCTGGAAATGGTTTCCAGGATGAGCTGCTCCATCACTTTCCCATAAATACAGGTTTAATCTTCTTAGAGAAAATAGAGTAAAATATGAAAGCTCTTTCTATAATAAGAAATAGCAAGTACATGGCTTGTTGCTTTTAGACCACAAACGGACAACAGAAGAAAAGAGTGACTAGTCGGCAAGGATGTGTTAAGGCTTTCTTCTGACACATTATGGAAGATCTTAAGCAACACAATTTTTCAGCATCAACTCCCCCTGAAATGATACAGCTACTCATTAAATAAGCAAACTGCAATTCATTGGCTCAGGTTTGGCTGGAGTTTTTTCTCTCTAGGCTACAAATCTTATTATGCTATCCTTTTTAAACTTGTGAGATTATTTGTATCCGTTGCCAAGATTTAATTAAATGATTGCCTAGAGGGGTGGACATTACCAGCGGTTCATTAAATGGTTTTAACAAAATGTAGGAAGATCCAGTACCATGTGACTTTCTTTTTCTTTCCCCTAATGCTTTGATATATTGAACAAGACAAGTGGACATTGTGGAACTTCATGTGAATATTTAATAGAATCTTCCAGTAAACAATAAATGATAGTGATTGATACATAATAAATGGCCATGTATGATGTGCATCTCTTCAGAGAGATCAGAATAAAACCAAATCTCATTCTTGTATTAAACACTTTAATTGCTTTTAAAAATTGATCAAAAAGACAGAAATGTTGTAGAGGTATATCCCTTCTTATTTTTTTGGTCACTTGATCCACTGTCAGTCTTGGATCACCTTGCATAAACTTTCAGTGGTGAAACAAGTAGGGGCTTTTTAGCCCCATAATTTTCATTAAGGCTTTCAATTAAAATCCATAAGGAATTTTCTTACCTATTAAATGCTCATTAAGTAAATGAAGATGAAAAGTAGTTGGACACAGCAGTAATAAATACCATATTTTAAAGAGTTTAATTAAACTACTTAGACTCTAGCTAGTAGTGATTAGATGGATACAGAAAGGATGACACTGAAGCAACTGTAACTCCTAGAGCTAGAAAAAGTGGGCATGACAGTAGCCTCGATTTATTAAAGCAGTGCTGCTTAGCCTTTCTTTCAGTTCATGAAGAAGAGGGAAAAAAACCCAAAGCCCATTCCAGACTATACTGTGTAATGCTACCAGAGTTGCTTTCTTTAACAACCAAATAAATGAATCCTCAAATTTAGAGTAAGTTTTACTGTATTTGTTAGTGTGTGTGTGTCTCCATTATCTTCTGTCCGTGTATAGCTTAGTTTCCAGTATCTTACAAAAAAAAAAAAAATATATATTCATAGGGGCAGGAATGGTGTATTGAGGAAAAGCATTTCAAACATTCCACTAGAAATGAACCAATCATTAATGTACAGAATGTACCATCTCAGTTCAGACTGGCTATGAAAAGCTCTCTGAAACTAACAGCAACCCCTTGACTAAGGAAATGGAAAGTTACAACAGGAAAAGTTGGTAAATAAAACTGAAGGAAAAAGAAATGAGCTTGGCTTCTGACAGAGGATGGGAACTTAGTAATAGATCTACTTGTGTCTACATAGAGGACGCAGTCTTGACATTATTTCAGCAGGTTCAGGTGTTTTTTCTTTCATAAAAAGAATACTTTTTTTGATGAGACCAAATATTTACTAAATTTAGTTCTTTTACACTATGATTTGATTATAGTCACTCTGTTGTTTATTCACGACATACTGCTCTACAGGTATTCAAGCAGAGTTCAGGTAAGGGTATTTTAGCTCTATTTGAATGTGAGGTAAAAGATCCTAAGATCTCCCAGATCCTTCTGTCCCATCTCTTAACTGCTGTGCCATGGCCTATCAACCTTCTCCATGGTAGTTCTCTGCCCTTACATCCACTTCTCACATTTCGAAATAACTCGGCTTTCTTTGTCATGGGACATCCTCAGCTTCTGCTACATTTATGATGTCAAGAATCTGGAAAAATAAAATTGGGCTGATGGGTTTGAGCAGCATTGCACATTTAAATTTTGCTTCTGTGCTTTACTTGCAGACACCATCGCTCCATGCTTTTAAAGTATTTTAAAATGCATCAAAAGTGGGTACTTTCTTTTTATTTGAATGAGACAGTCTTCAACCTATAGTCACATATGAATTGCTGAGAAATGCTTATCATCTTTCCATATTTTGGAAGAGGCTGAGATCCGGCAGCAGCACCTCTCTCGGCAGCCCAGAACTCACGTACCCTGCTCCAGGGACTGAAAGAGCAGCTGAAAGGACGTGCTCAGTGTCTGCATCATGTTTGCTTCTTAACATCACATTTAAATTCAAGGACAAGTATTTCAGTAATTACTGACACTTCTTATAAAAGCACAAACCAAAATTAAAAAATGTGCATGATCAAGAAGTGCTACAAAATTTTTTGTAGAAAATAATTTTTTGTTGTAGTTTAGTTTTTTGGGTTTTTTTATAAGTACATAAGCTTGCTTGAAGCCAAGTGAATACAATTTGCACAGATAAAGAAAAAAATACAGTTAAGTGAATACACACACACACCTTTCCAAGTCCACATGAAAATACAAGCCTACCTGTAGAACATGCATATAACACCGTTTGCAGCCTTTTCCCTCTTCTGGAATTCATAATTAAAATAACTACTCACTGGACATGAATGTGTAGTACCTGTTCTCCTCCTGCTGTTGTCATTACAGGAATGTCCTTAAAATTCTTTTTGGTTTGTCTCATGCCAAGAATTTTCACAACAAAAAATACCCTTCAGCACTGCATCTGCAGAACATATTCTCATGAACTGCAATAAGACAGTCCTTAATCCAAGTACCGATCAACTCGTAAGCATATTCAATGGCATTGTACAGCTACAATGATCCAGAACTCAGTAACAGCAAAACAGCAATCATTTAAAAATTATTTTTTATTTGAAGCTCTCTGGAAATATTCCTGTGATTAAGGAGGGAGAAGAGAATATGCTTGCTCTATGATATATTAGTAATAAGCACTGGGTACTATGAACTCTCTTTGGACTTAATGGAAGAGTAGCTCTTGGGGGTTGAGAATTTACTCAGATTCAGAAATTCTTTGTCTGTTTTAGATGAAACAGAATCCATTAGTAACTGAGCCATCCACTAAAACCATTATTATTTTTTTGTAAATATGTGTTAGGCAACAAAGTAAATTGTGAAGAGTTTGTTTCTTTGTTTAATAATATCATCTACTGGAAAATGTGATTTTTACAATTTATACTTGCTCATGCATCAGGAGATAGGACTGTCACACTAATACACTGTCCACATGCACAATTTACCCCAGGAAACAAACAGAAGTCTCCATTGTTCTAGTCTCCAAGAAATAAAGGCTGGAGTCCAACTGCAGCAGTCCCAATGTTTCTGAGCAGAACTCCTGTGAGTAAAATGGCCTCAACGATTATCATACCTGCTAATATCAGTTGACACTTGTAAGGCAGGCTCAAAATCAGGTTTTGAACAGGGCCCCGTGTCAGCTCACCACCACAGCTGCTCTGTGCATGGACCTGCCCCTGGCTATACGGGGTCCTGCTTGGGCGCAGGGTTGGATTTCTGTGAAAGCCCACATTTTCAGACAGTTACAATTATTAATTATTTCCCAGACTAAACAATGGCCATTTTTATCAACAAAAGGTGAATAAAGGCCCCTTAGGTAGATGCATTATTTTTTATTAAGTGTTAAATTAATCAAGCTGTTGACCCAATGGGATACTGTAAGCTTAAATTTAAGGAAATGCTCAAGTGCTTTACAAGAGAGAGAGAGACAGAGACAGGGAAGTGTCTGGTGTCTGGACAGATCCAGCTCTAAATGAAAATTAATGTTTTGGTCTAACTTGAGACAATTCACTTCCCATTCTGAGAACTGCATGTATCCAAGACAGCAGTTCTTACACAGTCATTCAGAAGCGGTAGTTATTTCCAGCCCTAGGAAAAAGGCAGCACAGGCACACAGCTGAACTGCCCACCAGAAAACAAAATCTCGTTTAACATAATCATAATAGTGATGATCTTCACTAAAGAAAGTGAAACAAGGATATAAGATTTACTCTTGGAATGATTCTGATTTAAATTAAGGATTAATAAAGTTCATTAATGAAGTGCTTAACAAAAATCTATCTGATGTTGATAAATCGTTTGTTACATTTGCCATGTGTACAAATTTGCTGTGATTTATGGTTCATTAAATTGATTTCTTTGTGATTTCCCCCCTCTTCCCATTCACCCTAACCGTATTTCTCCTATTGCAGCAGCCACAGTTTTATTGTGCCTGTTATGATACTTTGCTGTCATTGAAGATAGTTATTCAGTTATTTGCATGAAAAGAAACAAAAATATAGAGGGAGATGAGGGAAATATGTTAGTTCTACTGTTGTCATATGCTAAAAAACTAATAGTATGAAAAATAGAGCTTCTTGTTTATTAACATCCTGAATTTAACTACCATGTTCATAACATGCTTTGAAAACATCTGGGGCAGCTCTTCTTCAAAACAAAACAAAAACAAAACCACCCCAGTCCTAACAGATTTAAGTAAGGAGAAGCACAGTCCTTAAAAAAAAAGGGAAAAAACCCACACAGGGTGATGGTTACTTGAAGGCATGGTGAAAGTGAGGCAACGTTACAGAATTTGTAGTGGATGGAAAGGAGCGAGGAAGATGATGCATCTGGTTTATGGCCATCCCACCAGTTGCTAGCTGAAGACCTTGCTGTGGGCTGAGGCCATTCAGCCTGTGTGATGGTTCCTCCGAGCCAAATGCCATTGTCATGTCCCCAATAGTGTTCTGGTTGTCACCTGGTGGGAGCTGCCAGAAACCCATCACATGAGTGAGATCCATGAAAGGCAGGCTTGCAGTTTCAGCTGCTGCCTCTGTCTCTTTGTGCACTGGATACTTGTTAATATCCCCTACGGGCCCTGAGGAAGCTTCCTCCATACTGATTTTGTGGAGAGACTGAGGTTCTGGTAAAGGCAGGTCCTCGAGAAGATGCACATTGTAACCTTTAACATCCACTTTTATTGGCAGATTCTTGAGGGATCCTGCAGCAAATGAGGTAGAACTAAGGTCATATTTGTTGGGCTGATGAAGGTTCAGGTTGATAGGGACAGTTGCTGAACATGGTGTGGGAGGGACAGCTGGGATACTGTCTGCACAGCCCATCCTTTGCAAGTGAGGAGAAGAAGACTCAAGAGGAAGAGCAGTTTGTAAGTTTGGCTGGGAATGAAGATGGGAACAGCTGTATTCCTCTGTTTCTGAACTATTCACAATCCCATTTGGCACAGGGACACTTTCAGGAAGAGGGGACAGCATGCTGGCATCTTCCTTCAGTCTGTATGAAAAGAGCTGGTCAAGAAGACCCACTGAGTCACCATTCTGCAACCTGCTCTTCAGCAGTTCTTGTGGATGAGTCTTCCTAGTATGGCGTGTCAAGTGGTCCTTCCGCCCAAACCTTTGGGCACAGAACTGGCACAGGAAGTCTTTGCAGCCTGTGTGAACCACCATGTGACGTCGCACATCTTTACGGGTATAGAAGTGACGCTCACAGTGGTCACACTTATGTTTCTTTTCCTTCATGTTGCCAGTCGGTTTCCCTGCGTGACTTTTGAGGTGCTCCAACAGAACCTCAGTACCACCAAACTCTTGGGCACACACCCTACAGGTGAGGTCCCCACTGGTGGCAGCATGAAGAGCCAAGTGTCTCTTATAGCCTAGCTTGGTGTTGTACTTCTTGCCACACTCTTCACACTTGAAGGCCATCTTGTTGGGGTCATGGGTCTGTAGGTGATTCTTTAGATGGTCTTTCCTGTGAAACGTCTTTTCACAGTAGCCACACTGGTGAGATTTCTGTGGAGAATGAGTGGCCGAGTGCCTAAGAAAAAAAAAAATCAAAACACACACAAAATAAGTTATTTTTTTTCATATTTATTCTAGTACATTTACTCTTGCAGCCTCAAAACTTAAAAACACTGATATTCTCAAAGGAAAGCATTCTCAGGTTATAACTTCTCAGGTTATAAGTAAAAGCCTAAATTTTGTAAGGGGGGCAAGAAGGTGTTAATCATAAAGCATAGAGTAGATTAAAACTGCTCAATAACGTCTTTTTTGAGTAGCCACCATAATTAAGGGAGACCAGTTTTCTCCAATTATATCAAAAACAGTAATCATAAAAACTGGACCTCCAGGATTAACTGTCACTGGAACACCCCAAAGGAAAAAGATGTCTTTTTTTCCCCCCTACACACATCCAGAAGAAAAGGAATGCCTTCAGAGCTGTACCTGAGCAGTTTATATTTGGAAATGAAGGCTTTTGTGCATCCGTGCTGTGAGCACTTGTAGGGACGCTCCCCTTTGTGTGCGTATGCGTGGACCGTGAGCTTGTCAATGGAATCAAATATCTTCCCACAGAGTCGGCAGGGATAACTATCTGGCTGCTTCACTTCTTTTCCCTTCAGCAGTGAAGACCGACCATTTCTCCATTTAGGTATAAACCTCACGAGAGCACCGCAAGTGCTTCCTGAGCTGGCACAGCTGAACTTTGCAGCAGAGGAACAGGAAATGGTCCCAAAGCATTGAGTAATGCTTTTGCCTAATGATGCTCCTCTCAGTTTCCCTTTGAGTTTGCTTTTTGCTTTTACAGGTCCCAACTTATTTGGTGGTCTGAACCTTGTAGGAAGGACTCGGTCTTTATGGATGCACTGGTGAGATTCCAGCAGAGCAAAAGTTGAAAAAGTGCTTCCACAGCTGGAGCATATCCAAGGGTCTACAGGCTCTTTCTGCAATGAGAATGGAGACAGGTATTTCTTACTAAGGAAAGGTCATTCTTCTCACTCATTTTGTCCTGTGCTTTTCTAAGACCCATCACTGTCCTTGGTGATATTTACTTCCATGTGCTACCACCTAGTTGTTCAACTGGCAATAGATTCTCTCTAGGAGAAAAACTCAAAGAAAAGTAAGGTTGGCTAAATACTGATTTACATGTTTTTGTTTACCATTTACTGTAACAGTCTTGAGTCCTTCACCTTTGTTTATCTGTGCTTACTGAATTTTGAAGTCTCTACATTTGTTGCGTTTACGAAATTACTGACAAAAGCAGTTGTAAATTATACTTTATCCTTGGACTGACATAGTTTATCTACTATTCCAGCCACACAAAAATGGGATGGGTTTCTGTGCAAAAATGTAGACAGATGTATACAGATTTCCTTGTGTCTTGGGCCAGCTCCATGCCTTACCACATAGCAATGGTCAACAGCTTCAGGAGCGACTTCCTCACTTAGCCTGACACTTGGCATTAGACTTCCATTAACTGGATAAGAAACCTTAGATTTAGGGATCTCAAGCCTATCCTGACTTAAAGCCTCTTTTTTTTTTTTTTTTGCTAACAGTGTATTATTTGGAAGTATTACTTCAATGGAAATGAGCCCTACTGGATTCAGTTGAATTCACTTTAAATACTGATATTATAAAAATTCTGATGAAAAGCAATTACAAAAAACTCCAATCATGGATGAAATGTACTTCCAATTAATTCATGACCATGTACATCCTCAACTTCATCTACCTTTTATGTAAGCTTCTCATAAACTGTCCTCCTTTTCTCCTGCTCTTGGGCTAGCTTGCTCTAGAGAGCATGGTGAAACTATATCCACTTTATCTTTATTTCCAGACGAAGCTCTCCTCTCTGCTAAGACTTGTGTCTGATGCTGTGGCCCTCCCACACCTTCCTTCTGGGGAATATTCTGAAGGCCTCACGAGCTGCCTTGGAATATGAATTCCTGGTTCATTTGTATTCCCTGTTTCCCATTATTTCTAGATTAAGTATTGATTTTCATAGCCATGTTTCTATCACTTAACAAACTTTTCCTATCAGTTTAAAGATTTCTGCTATGATACAGAGGGGAAGGTATTTGAATTAGTAGAGAAGGGTTACTGAGCAGGAAAGATTGAAGTAATTAGTGGGTACTCTAATTCAGCCAGAGCAAAAGAAGGGGAAATGGTGAACAACGTCTGAGACTGGTTATCCATAAATTAGTGCCCATCTTAAGTCTTTCCAATACATCAAGTGGTGCCACTTACTTCTGACTGTATCTGATGGCTCCATTGGATTACAAACACAGGACAGAAAGAACAACCTTTCTCTGATAGCTGCTTGGCTAAAATTGCTAAAGGTACTGTATGGTCTACATTTGCATTACTAGAGTTATATAAACAGAGAAAACATGTAAATAAACCATAATTTACTATGTCTAGTGATGGCTTCAATGCAGAATAGGGGTACTTACTGCTACTGAAGGCAAAGGAGAGACATCTGATTCTTCTTTAATGAAGACTGCAGAAGCTTCCATAAATTTGGCATAATCGGCAGCATACCATACTTTCAATTCTGTGTGCGGTTCAATAGGCTGTGAATGGAAAAAAACAACATGTGCTTACTTGTGTCAATTTTCCTAAACCAAACAATAGGAAAGATAGGAAGGGCAGGGCAAATGCAGTTTGACTGCAAAGGCAGTCAAACTGCATTTTTGACTGTTTAAATTATTGGTAACTTGGTTTCAAGGTTCAAGCACTTTTTGAGCATTACTGCCCACTAGGGCTTGACAATTTCTGTTTCTAGAAGTGGAATTGTATATGCAGAGATTTGGAGCTGGGCGGATCTCAATAGCAGGAGGGATGCTGCAATCCTCATAACCTTTGCTCAGTGAGTTGTATTTGTCTGCGATGTTCAGACATCCTGCAGTCTTACCAAGCAATATCCCATACCCATTCCTTGATGTGTGGAAGCCCACTGGACAGAACACTTAACTACAGGGTACAGGCAAAGGAAAAATGCACAGTGAATGTGCAAGATCTTGGATGGCTCCTGGACATGTCACACTGAGCATGGGTGCAGACATGGGGACTGCAAGGCAAACCGGCGCCTTTCCATGCGGTCGCTCTAATGTGTCAGGCTTGCTGTGAGCGTGCTTTATTGTAACTCTGCCCTCCTCCTACTGAAGCCTTCCCCCAGAGGATTAAGGGAGCCCATAATCTGCAGTCTCCCATCCAGTCATGCTTGCCCAAATCTCTCCTTGGACTGGACTATGACCTCTTCTGACAAATACTTTCAGTCAATAATATAGCAAATAGAAAAAGAGAGGAGCGATTACACTCACTGGCTAAAGATCTATTAGTTCTTTAAATGCAAAGGAGAAAACTAAACTTTGGGGTCATGATTTATATGACTCCCTGACCCTGTACACAATTTTCTTCATCTGTAATAAAAAACAACATTGCTGTAACAGGAGTAGAGCCAAACTGCACTGTACATGTGGTTTTATTTTAACTAAGATAAACTCATGCCACCAAAAAGAAAAACAAAACAAACTAGCCTGGAAAGAGAGCAGCTGAGTCATATTCCAGAAAATGTGACATCATAAAATCCACTTATTTTGTAATATTGATGTGGGATAAGCATAGTAGGGAAAAGACAATGTAGATTGTGAATGCAGACAAGCGAGGGGTTAATTGTGGGTTTAATGCTGAAAACTGAATTTGAACTCCCAAGCACAAGCCTGCCTGCTAACTACAACCAGTACGGGTTGGGTGTACATTTTGATAACACCTGGCCTAAACAGAAATGGTCTGTCCTGAATTCTCCAGTCAATTAAGAACATGAGGCAGAGCCATTAACTCGGAGGCTCATCATGCATTGTGATGGAAATGTTCAAGGATGTCTTGGGACCTTGGCCTATGATATCCGAGACTGCTACCCACAAAAAACTGCACAGAGTGACACTGTCACAACTTTCTGCCCAGCATTCCTAGACTAGCAGCCATCTCCTTCATGGGAAGCTGAGACCTGGTCAATGTGACTTTGGGGAAAGAGCAAGTGCATCAGTGTGTGAAACAGTCAAGTAATTCAAAAGCTCTAATCTCATTAAAACTTAAATTAAATATCAGTATCCAAATCCACTACAAGTTGTCTTTTACTCTGTGCCACCAGTGACAATAAGAGAACTGCAGTGTACACATTAAACTCTCCTGGAATGAGACCAACTGCAACCACGGATGATTTTTTGTTTCCTCACAATTCTGTACCTTTTAAAGCACTTATATCTAAGGATTGCAGACATCAGGTCAGAAAGTAAGCTAACGGTGGTGTCAGGATGCCTCTTACACGTCTGCTTTAGTAGCCGTAGTTTCATGTCACTGAAATCCCATTTCTTTGTAAAAATAGTGGAGAAAGGTGCCAATCCTACTCCCACCTTAATACAGTTCACTAAAAATGTCTTGAGAAAGTATCTTCAGAATCAGCCCTAAGCCAGCCCCACAGCATGACCAGCAGGGTGTGCCTAACTTTAGCACAAGGCCATTGCATTCATTGAACAGGACAAAACCTGAAGGATGCCACAGTACCCCGAATGATACTGGGACTTCAGAAAAATAAAGGCCAAGTAATGCCCTAGGACACACAGCACAGCAAAGGTTCCAAGACTGGTCCTCATCCTAGGACACACTTTGTGTCAGTGTACAGGATGGAACTCTTCATTAATGCCAATGTGCAGAGTTCTGCTGAAGTCAGCAGAGAGCTGGTTCAATAGAATTTAAATTATACTGGAAATTTTAAGTTACCAGTTTATAACAACTACTTCTTGGAAAAGTTCATGCTTCCCAAATATAGTATTAGTAATCCTGTCAATTTTATAAGCATATCATGCATTTCAAATCAAGTTGAAGTCTCAAATGATATGGAATGCATGAGCACCTCAAAAACAGCCTAAATATGTCTCTCTCAGAGTAGCATATACTATTTCACATTTTTCTTTTTTTTATTAATAATTATGTTGATATTAATCCCAAACTCATAAACTATGAAAGACTTAGAGGGTATGAAATGTTATTCTCTCATCACCACTATACCGTAAATATTTTTTTCACTGTGCTGGGGGAGAAACAAAAATGGAGGAAAAACTCTAACTACTACCATGCCACAGAAATATGCGCCAATCTTGGATATGAAACTGCAATGCTGGATTTTAATTCATGGTAACTACTTTTCACTGTTATTTTTTTTTTAATTTTAATGTTGCTCACAATGATACACAAGCATTATGATCAACAGATAGATTTCTGTTTCCCAAGTGTGCAAAAGATTTATTTCTGATTAAAATCAACTCTGCCTAAGAAAATGGCCAAAACAATAAATTTTTATGTATGTTCTAGTTTCATTTATAAACACAGAGTACCTTGTTCTCTCTCTTCAGACAAAGATGCAGTTCAGAATCTCTAACATAAATTGAGCATTTCATGGCAACATTGCAGTATTCCAAGTTTTTCAGTTAAGTCTTCAGATTTAATGAGCATGGGAAATTGCACATAAAGATTCACTTAACACCCTGTTCCTGAGCACAGGGGAATGTGCTCAAAAACAACATGCTACCAGAAATGTAATAAAAGAAACGAATTTGCTTGTTATTTCCAGAATGAAATATTGTTGAATGTAATATTGTCGAATAATCTCACCATATACCTACGTGGCATTAAAGAGCATTCAGTTTAAACACTGTCATTGTGAATGATTTTTATGTTCCCTTAGCTCAGTTTCTTCACTACCCACAACAGCAAGTACACACCACCTTTTCCTGACAAACTCCATAACACTGCTTGCTTTACTATGGATTAAATGACATTAAAGGTGGTATGTATGTAATGATCTAGTTGGCAGAATATAATCAATCTTTCATTGTAAAAGAGTTTGTCTCTCAGAACCTTTGTCTATAAATTTCCTTTTGGATGACAGGTGAAGCAATGTAGGTTTAAGTACCTTAACTGTTGTGAAGTAGACTTCTCCACAGTGCTGATAAGCCACAAGGGTCTGTTCTTCTTGGTTCCGGGCTAGCCGAACAAACATCATCCAGTTTCCACAGTCCTCATTGGGAGTGTCCAGAAAGTACTTCCCTCCATCTTTCAATACCTGAAACAAAGGGGGAGAACAGGAGGATGAATATGATAAAACCAAGTCCTGTATAGAGGCACATTAGTTTTCTTTAATTTGCAATCACAGCTATCAGTTATCTACTTTGTCTTGGTCATATGTCCCTTGAAATCATGGTTGTTTTGAAATAGATCACTCTTAATGAACACTGAGTGCAAAAGAAAGGGAAGACCGAATACCTGCTGAACACCCCGCTACTAAAATAACTGTAGGCCTTTGTATGTATTTCCCATTTATAGTTCATCATTTTTATGTTCTATAAAGATAATATTATAAGAACTAAGTGCAGGCAGGTAGAAAGATAAGCTTTGTGCCTTTATCTACTTCCTGAGCACTCGATAATCTCAAGCTTCAGTGCTACTACATTTTGCATGGAACAATTGTATAGCTTGTGTTAGTAAGTCCAGAGAGGTAGCATACAACATAATGGCATTTTAACAGTCTTCTCTTTTTCCCCTTGTCCTAGGGTGATGTTATGGTGTTTGTATCTCCAAATCGTGTGTTCTGATTATGTTTGGTATTATGTCCTGTGCTTACAGGACTGACTCTAAAAGTGAAGCTTTGTTTTGTCTTGTTATCAGCCGGCTCACCTCCCCCATGGTCTATGTTTAGGAGAGGTTTTGTCTCTGCTGGCTTGCTTGCTTGCTTGCTTGCCTGCTTGCTTGCCTGCTTGCTTGCTTGCTTGCTTGCTTGCTTGCTTGCTTGCCTGCTTGCTTGCTTGCTTGCCTGCTTGCTTGCTTCTGCCTCTTTTTCTTTCCTTCGCTTTGCCCTTGCTTTTGCTTGTTAGTTAGTTCAGCTAGGCAGTCCAACTTTTTCCCTGGACTGTTTTCTTTTCCACCCCGTCCCCTCCCTCTCCTGGATACCATCTGGACCTGTTCTGGACGGGGACCTGGGAAACCCCAAGAAACACCGGGAGCCTACACTCTGTCACCTGCAGCAGCCATTCCCCAGCGCCGGAGACTGATAACTGGGAGACCACTCGCCGGAGAGACTGAGATTGCCATCCCTTCAGAACGGTGAAAGAGTTTTTTGTCAGCTGGTGTTGTTGTTTCCCTGTGCTGGGGAGTGTTTTGCTTGTTAAATAAACAGGTCTTTTTTTTCCCACTCTTCTCTGAGGAAATTCTTCCCGAACCCGGTGGTGGGGGGGGGAGGAGTCGTGGGGTTTGCTGTGTGGGGGCTCCTTCCGGAAGTTTCTCCCCAAATTCGCCCTAAACCAGGACAAATATTCTTGGCGCCCAACGTGGGGCTTGAGAAAGTGGGAAAAAAAACCCTGTTCTAATAATAATTTGGTTCAAATTATTTTGTGTTGTATAGAGCAGTCATTGGCTATGTTTTTGGAATTAATGTCTTTTGGGGTGGAGGCCTGCATGGGTTTCTGGTCCCTAGGGTTTTTTGAGATCTTAATACCTCTGTGGTCCCTAGGTTTATTTTCTTATCCAGAAATAGCTCCAGTATTGTCCCTAATACGTAGTTTCTGTAGCAGAGGGGCATTGACCAGAATATCCATCGGGCTGGGCTTGGTTTTAATGGCCTGCCGGAGATTTATGAAAGTGCTGGAGTCTGTCCCAGGAATGTATGGTTCTTGGTTATGGCTGTGCACTCAGTTTGTTAGAGGAGAAGCAGGGGATGAGGCTTTTCAGCCTTTGTTTTCCTTCTTCTCCTCTGAATTTGTTACATCCTTATTAGAGAATGTTCAGTTCCCCCTGAATGTTAAAGAGACCATCTTTCTGGTGTTTAATATCGTAAGCTTTGTCTATACAGTTTGCAGTTTCTCTAGAATGAGAGCTGAGATTTCTAGAGGGACAGATGAGACCCCTGACCCCAGGGTAGAGCCAGGCGTGAGAAATCCCGAGTGGTGTGGGAAATGGGAGGATATGGGGCAGATCTTAAAGGAATTTTCTGACCCTACATCCTGGGATTTTCCATGTGACCAAATTCATAACCCAGCTGAGGTGGCAAAGTACCTGAAAGAGAAGTGCCAGGATAATTCTAAGGAGAAGAAGATCATTGCAGTGAGCTGGGCCCTGGCATATGCTTATCGTACCCTGCTAGATACTGTAGGGCAGCAGACAGAGGAAGGGGGACAAGCAGATAAATCAGCCACTATCCCAGTCACTCAGGCTGCAGCCAACACCCCAGGCTCAAGGCCAGCAGCTAAAGCAGTCAGTAAGCCTCAACCAATGGCTGTTGCTACCAGCACGAGAAGTGGAAAGTGCACAGACAAGACCGATCGACCAGTGGATGACGATGGTGATGATGATGCAGGAGAAGGACCCTCAACGCCTCCTGACATAAAACCAGGAGTCAAAGCAACTGGTACAAGATCAGAGGCCAATATTGAGTCCTTTTCCCTAAAGGACCTCCGTGGCCTAAGAAAGGATTACACCCGACGACCTGATGAGTCTATAATTAGTTGGCTGGTCCGTCTTTGGGATGCTGCAGGCGAGGCTACAATTCTGGACGGCACTGAAGCCAGGCATTTGGGATCCCTGTCACATGATCCTGTCATCGACCAAGGAATGATGAGGGGGCCTAACCCTCAAAGCCTCTGGGCACGTGTCCTGGACAGTGTAGCACAAAGATACCTGTGTGCAGACGATCTTTATATGCAGCAGACCCAGTGGAAGACGATAGAACAAGGGATCCAACGCCTGAGAGAAATGGCAGTGGCAGAGATTATCTTCTCAGATGACATAACAACTAGGAATCCGGACTTGGTACTGTGTACATCTGTGATGTGGCGAAAACTTGTACGGCTTGGGCCCCATGAATACGCTTCTGCTTTAGCAATAATGAAGCGGGATGAGAGGGATGAGACTGTGCTTGATATGGCGAAGAAGCTCCGAGCATATGCAGATGCCGTGCATGGCCCAACACATGCCAGAATTGCAGCTGTGGAAACACGTCTGCAGAAATTAGAAGACAAGATAGAGGAGAATCATAAAAGACTCAGGGAGGAGATCAAAGAGGACCTTCTCCAAATCTCAGCAGTACAAATTAGAGGCCCTGGTATCCAACGTAGACGTTCCCCTGATGGGGAGAGGAGGTACACCCCACGAGCTGAGCTGTGGTTCTTCCTACGTGATTGCGGAGAAAACATGAGGAGATGGGATGGAAAATCTACTGCTGCTCTGGCACAACGGGTGCGTGAATTGAAGGAAGGCAAGAGTCAAAGAGGAAGTTACACCAAAAGGAGAGCAGCTCCAGTTGCCCGTAGCCAAGCTGCCAAGTATGATGATGATGATGGTATGTCCGATCCCCTTGAAGGAACCTCTAAGACATATGCCCAAGGAAAGAAGGATAAACAGGCTTAGAGGGGCCCTGCCTCTAGCCAGGGAGAGGCGAGGGAAAATCGTGTTTTCTGGACTGTGTGGATTCGTTGGCCTGGCACATCGGAACCACAAAAGTATAAAGCTTTGGTTGATACTGGTGCACAATGCACATTAGTCCCATCAAGATATGTGGGGGCAGAATCTGTCTCTATTGCGGTGTGACAGGTGGATCACAGGACTTTACCTTGGTGGAAGCTGATGTGAGCTTGACTGGACATGAATGGAAAAAACATCCTTGTGACTGGCCCAGAGGCCCCATGCATTTTGGGCATAGATTACCTCCGAAGGGGGTATTAAAGACCCAAAAGGATAGGTGGGCATTTGGGATAGCAGCTGTGGTGACAGAGGGCATCCAGCAATGAACACCTTGCCTGGACTGTTGAGAATCCAACTACAGTAGGATTTGAAGGGAGAAGAGCAAAAGGTCCAATTGCCACTTCCACAGTGCATCGCCGACAATACAGAACAACTGAGTGCTGTGGTTCCCATCATAAGATGATTGAGAGTGGAGAGCCAAGGGGTGGTCAGAAAACCCACTACCCTTTAACAGCCCCATTGGCCTGTGGTAATTGAAGGAGAATGGAGATGACAGTGGACTATCGTGCATTGAATGAGGTGACTCCACCGCTGAGCGCTGTGTGCGGACATGTGGAATGAGTACGAGTGGAGTCAAGGCAGCAAGTGGTCGCCACATTGACATCGCCAATGCATTCTTCTGCACTCCTCTGCCAGCACAGTGCCTGGCTTAGTTTGCTTTCACCTCGAGGCGCGTGCAGTANACCTGGAATCGTCCGCCCCAGGGGTGGAAGCACAGTCCTACCATTGCCATGGACTGATCAGATACATAGAAAGGGTGAGGCTCCAGAACATACAATATTGATGATTATTGTGTGGGGGAACACAGCAGCAGAAGTGTGAGAAGGAGAGAGAATATCCGAATCCTCTGGAAGCGGTTGCATCAAGAAGAGTAAAGTAAGGGACCCGTGAGAGACCAGTTCCTGGGAGTGAAGTGGCAAGATGGACGGCGTCAGATTCCTACTGATGTCATCAACAAAATCACAGCTAGTCCCCACCAACCAACAAGAAGGAAACCAAGCTTTCTTAGGTGCCATAGGTTTTGGAGGATGCACATTCCTGAGTACAGTCAGATCGTGAGCCCTCTTTACCTGGTTACCCGCAAGAACGATTTCCATGGGGCCCTGAGAGCAGAAGCTTTTACCCAGATAAGCAAGAAATTGCTCATCAGTGCCTTGGCCCAGTAGGACGGGACCAGTGTGAAGAACGTGCTCTCTCTGCAGCGGGAACCATGGTCTGTCCTGGAGTGTGGCAGAAGGTGCGGTGAGATCGAGGCGACCATAGGATTTTGGAGTCGGAGCTACAGAGGGTCGAGGCCAATACACCCCAACAGAGAAGGAAATCTGGCCGCCTACGAAGGGGTCCAAGCAGCCTAGAGGTGGTTGGCACAGAAGCACAACTCCTTCTGGCACCCCGACTACCGGTGCGGGGTGGATGTTAGAGGAAAAGTTCCTCACCCACCATGCCACCAGTGTACATGGAGCAAGTGGATTGCCCTATTACACAGCGCGCCGGTTGGAATGATGCCTGGGATTTGGAAGTTTAAATTGGCCCGAAGGTGAAAGTTTGGTGTCACAGATGAGGAACAAGAACAGTGACACGGGTGAAGAAGCTCCTCCGTATAACCAACTGCCAGCAGAGGAAACACGCTTGCTCTTTCATGACGGTTCCTGTCGCATTGTGGGGATGAACCGGAAGGGAAAGCAGCCGTATGGAGCCCCACACGAGGGTAGCAGAGGCCACTGAAGGAGAGGGTGGGTAGTCAACTTGGAAAAAGCAGTTCAACTGGCCCTAGACATTGCAGAGAGAGAAAGTGGCCAAAGCTTTACCTTTATACCGATTCATGGATGGTAGAATGCTCTGTGGGGATGGTTGGAGAGATGGAAAAAGGCTGACGGCAGCGTAGAGGAAAACCAGGGCGCCAAGAATGGAAAGAATGCCACCAGGATAGAGAAGTGCCTGTGAAAGTCCGTACATAGATGCCCAGTCCCCAAGAGTGGGTAGAGGAACACGACAAATGAGAGGTGAGGGACAGTAGAGGTGTCGAAAATAATTAGATGGCAGACAAGGGAGAGTTGTTCCTGGCTCGATGGGCCCATGATGCCTAGGTATCAGGGAAGAGATGCCACATATAAGTGGGACGAGACCGAGGGGTGGATTAACCATGGACAGTATTTCTCAAGTTATCCATGACTGTGAGACGTGCGCTGCCATAAGCAAGCTAAGCGGCTGAAGACCCTATAGTATGGGTGGCGATGGTCAAGTACAAGTATGGAGAGGCCTGGCAGTTGATTACAACACTGCCTAAACCCGCCAGGGCAAGCGCTATGTATGACCATGGTGGAAGCCACCACTGGGTGGTTAGAGACCTACCCTGTGTTCATGCCACAGCCGTAACACCATCTGGGCTGGAAAAACAAGTTCTTTGGAGGCATGGTACCCCTGAGAGAATTGAGTCAGACAATGGGACTCATTTCAAGAACAGCCTTATAAACACCTGGGCTAGGGAACATGGCATTGAGTGGGTGTACCATATCCCCTACCATGCACCAGTGCAGGGAAAGTGGAAAGGTGCAATGGACTGTTAAAAACCACCTGAGAGCATTGGGTGGGGGATCTTCAAGAATGGGAGCAGCATTTAGCAAAGGCCACTTGGTTAGTTAACACTCGAGGTTCACCAACCGAGCAGGCCCTGCCCAGTGAGTCCCTGAATATAGTAGATGGAGACAAAGTCCCAGTGGACACATGAGAGGTTTGTTAGGGAAGGCAGTTTGGATAATTGCCTCGAGTACAGACAAACCCATTCGTGGGTTGTCTGTAGGGACAGGTTGTTGGTGGTATAGAGAGATGGAACAACGCGTGGATAGGGGATGATGTGGGGTGAGGCAGATGAGAGAGAAGGATGTGTAGGTGTAAAGGTGAGAAGAAAGGGAAATTTTATGTGAAGTTTTACATGCTTTAGTGCACGATATGGAGATAAGGGGTGGAGTCTAGGGTGATGTTATGGTGTTTGTATTAATCGTTGTTTGATTTTGGTTTTGTCCTGTGTTACAGGTGTAGTGAAGCTTTGTTTTGTCTTGTATAGCCGGTCACCTCCCCCATGGTCTATGTTAGGAGAGGTTTTGTCTCTGCTTGCTTGCTTGCTTGCTTGCCTGCTTGCTTGCCTGCTTGCTTGCTTGCTTGCTTGCTTGCTTGCTTGCTTGCCTGCTTGCTTGCTTGCTTGCCTGCTTGCTTGCTTCTGCCTCTTTTTCTTTCCTTCGCTTTGCCCTTGCTTTTGCTTGTTAGTTAGTTCAGCTAGGCAGTCCAACTTTTCCCCTGGACTGTTTTCTTTTCCACCCCGTCCCCTCCCTCTCCTGGATACCATCTGGACCTGTTCTGGACGGGGACCTGGGAAACCCCAAGAAACACCGGGAGCCTACACTCTGTCACCTGCAGCAGCCATTCCCCAGCGCCGGAGACTGATAACTGGGAGACATCGCGGAGAGACTGAGTGCCATCTAGAACGGTGAAAGAGTTTTTTGTCAGCTGGTGTTGTTGTTTCCCTGTGCTGGGGAGTGTTTTGCTTGTTAAATAAACAGGTCTTTTTTTTTCCCACTCTTCTCTGAGGAAATTCTTCCCGAACCCGGTGGTGGGGGGGGGAGGAGTCGTGGGGTTTGCTGTGTGGGGGCTCCTTCCGGAAGTTTCTCCCCAAATTCGCCCTAAACCAGGACACCCCTTAACAATGCAAAAGTAAATACAAATGAACAATTGTACCAGAAAGATCTTTTTCATTTCCTTCACTCTTCCTAGATTCTCCTCCAAGAGAATGCCCCTATGAGGCAAAAACTACCAACCTCAAACAAAACAGCTGCTTTTCTGCAATAGTGTCTCGAATATGGACAGACAAAACGGCACACCTGATGTCAGCATAGCTTGTATTTGTTCTACTAACCATGTAACTGAGCAAGTAACTGCAAAAAAAAGTTGCATTTTTATTGCTTCTGGGAACTATTTTATCTAACTTCGTCATGTTTCCGATGAAAGCACCTGCCTGTTGGACAAGTTTGGTCACATACTCATGCTACAGAGAAGTCAAGGCAGCTACTGCTGTCATGTAGGAAATCTGGGACTCTAATCTCCTCTTCTGAAGAAACAGTCCATTCATCAGCCAGAGCTGTGCTTATCACTGTATACTTTTAAGCAAATGGTGCTGACTGATAGAGGATAGGGTGTGGTTTACAATGGCTTGGTGAAGAGGAAGGAACTGGGTGCTTAGCTCATCCATCCATTGTTAGAGAAGCACATTTTCTGCATTTTTAATAGTGTCTAATCAAAAGACTGAAGATATTGAGTTATAGAGAAGAATAAAGCTTTTCTGGCGTCCACATGCCATGAAAATTCCATAGACGGACAGTGTTATTTTTCCTGACAGATAATTCCCATGATTTCCATGTCCAAATCAAGTTCACAGCAACTACTGAAGCTATTACTACTTTGAAGCTCTCTAACTAAAGTTCAGAAGCATTTCCTCACAACACGGCGCTTTCCAGTCCCAGGCTTCTGGAGGAAGCTCAAATGAAGACACAGAGTGTGTCACAGGACAGCTGCTGCTGGTGTCTCTCTATTTGGGGGCGAGAGGACTTGATATGAAATGCAAATTCTGGAAGAACCATGACCTGTTGGGAAGTCCTCACAGAGGCTGTGGCTTGGCCATGGACTCTCATATGACACAGAGCTGTGCTCAGCCATGACCCTAACAACAAAACGCAAAGACTAGGGCCCAGAGGATTGCCCTAGTCAACTAATCAACTCTCACTCCCAAGGAATTCCTGTGGGAAAGGACGTCCACGTAGATTTGTTTAAGCTGGGCTAGTCCTCAGAGGCCACAATTTTTGCCGGAAAAAGTACAAATAATAGTGCCATGGTCCAGGTGAAACAGTCAGTACTTACGTGTGCAGCAACAGAACATACCAGCCCTAAATAGCAATCTGAATAAATAAACTGAGGTAGTGCACTGTATGTCTAAGCCTACATATAAATTAACAATTATTATTAATTAATAACAATAACATTTAAAATTAATTAAGAAGTGTTTCCCTATCCTTCCACTGTTTCTCCCTACTAAGCTGGTGCCTGAGTGCATAATTCTGTCACTCTAACTCAGTGCACAAACTCAAACCTCCCAGTGGTATGGTGTAAAGCACAAATCTTTTTGTGTTATCTGGGAAGAAATTTCAGTAGCTATGCTCTCTGTAAAGCTTATCAAAAGCTATTAGACTGATAGGCCTAACACACCCTAGAAATGGTAAAACTAGAAAGCAGGAAAGCAAACTTCTATAAAACACTGTATACAGCAACATTTGGGTACTTCAGGTTATGCTGTACTGTCTAATAATTTAAGTGATTTACACTCACACACATCAAAAGTACAATTAATGAACTAGATCAGATGGCAAATTGACTGATTAAAATACTTAAATAAGTACGAGCTGCTAAAAACACACATGCACTTCATAGAAAGGAAGTGGGTTTTTACCTGCAGGACTAGCCTGCTCTCATCATAGCAGGTCAGTTTTGTAGACAGTTGACCAACATAAGGGCCAAATTGTGTTCTCTTCTGTATTACTTTCTTTGCAAATACACCAAGGACTGTGAACAAAACAAAGAGCAGTCTAATATTAGTACAGACATCACAAACTATTTCTTGTATGCTTACAGCTGTGAAAATGGAGATAAACAAAATAGGGCAGAACACATGGATTCTTTTTCTAGACAAATAAACTCAGTAAATAATTCTAAGGTGAAGAAACTAAAAAGGATGTAAATAGGTACTGATTTTTTAAATGGGAACTACATCAAATAATAAATTACCAAAAATCTATGACAGGATATTAAACTGAGTATGCAATACAAACATGTTGATACTCCTCAATCTACAAACTGATGTTATCATAGTCCTCTGCTTTTTGGCATAATTTGGGAGGTTGCTCTCTCCCAATAAGAGGGGAGAGAATCTATAAAAACACAGTATTAGCCTTCTTAATCATTCCAGTTATTCCACCGCCAGATCAATGGAGTGACAGTGTAGGCATCTTGTCATTCTCTTTCTGAAGAAGAGTCTAGGCAGGACTAATTTTACACAGGTAGCTGTGGAAAATTTGCACACAAAGAACATCATTCCTTTGTTCATGTTTGGGAATTCAAATTGCTTTGCTTTTAGAAGGAAGCAACAGTCTTCCCATAATATAAACTAAAAATGCTGCAAAAGGTAAATTACCCGACTGCGATCTCTTGAGTTTGCAGGGGGTGGATAAGGGATGTCATTTACCATTTTGTTTCTGGCCTTTCATTGAATACTCTTTCCTGTTTTGCGTGCTTGGGGAAAAGTGAAAAAAAAAAGTAGTAGTGCATGGCTGTTATTATTAGATACAAATTCAACATTCATTAAACTTGGATTGACTGAACAGAGCTAACTGGTTGCTCACAGCTAAATGTCACACCAGCTCTGGCTAATGTCCTGCCATCAGTTTATGCATCCGTTACCAGAAATCAGTCATAAAAAACAGTAGCTGACTGTGAGCTTTAGCTGTGCTCAGCTGAAAACAGTCTTCATAATGCTAATGCCCCATGATTATGCCTTGAGTTACTCATGAAAACAGGCCAGTGTTTTTGCCTCCTCTTTCTCAAATGTGGGAAAAAGTGCTAAAATACTTACTCTGTTGGTTTCCAGCTCTCAGCTCCAACACTCGCAAAGTGAGGTAGTGAGGCAGGGTGAGACGGGCTCGGCTGGGAATAACCCTATCTTTAGCCCTGATGAGTGGTCCGTGGAGTTTGCATTCTCCTATAAGGCTTTTACCGCAATCCTCACACCCTACAAATCCAGAAAAGGGAACCTGTTACTAAAAATGGAATCCTGGTTTCCAATTTAGTCTTTTCTAATTTTGTCATCTTGAGAACACATCTGGAGTTACCAATGCTTTTCTTCACATCAGTGTTCTACATTAGGTAGTGATAAGATTATCTGCAAGTCAAAACTAAACGAGGAAGGCTTGAAATAACACCTCCAGTTTGCACGTTCTCTCCTGAGTAAAATGGTGGGTCTTCACCTCCAAAGAGTTACATATATGCTCATCCAGAGGTGTCACAAACTGTGCCTTTAACGACTAGGATGGGAGCAAAACTGAACTTCACTGCATGCCCAGCTATAAAGTAAGATGCATATATTTATACAGAAATATGGACAAAGTTGTTAGCAATAGCCTAGGTAAGGTTGGTACCTTCCAACCTTACCCATTCTGTTATTATTAAATACAGAAATTTGCAGAGATCCAATGAAGACTTTGTGTCTGCTGCACAGACCACTCTCAGTAGAAGACAAGACTCTCAGGATACCATGAGAAATGAGTATGATGGGTCCTACAGCCACAGTTCAGTTGACAATCATGCAGGGGCAGCCTCCTCATAGGCCACTCTGCCTGTGCAAGTAAGGAAAAGGGGCAAACAGCATCTCCCAGCTGTTGGTTCCCAATAATGACATCTGCAGGCTGAACACACAAACCATCCAGAGAACTCATTAAACAGAAATACATGTCTGCAAACTGACTTTCCCCCAGCACAGTGAGATATTTTTGGTTCAGTGCAGCTCAAACTGGTTGCCAGGGAAACTCATACAGAGCAGTGACAAAACTGAGCAATGAGACTTTCCAGCAGAAGGTCATCTCAGCACTGGTGTCACACAGGGCGATGGGAAAAAGGGGACTTCTTGCACAAAACCTTTTTATAGACAGTAGAAACCAAACCAGTGAGCCAACAATGCTTTACGACCAAGTTAAAAAGAAAAGCTGATATTGGTCATCCATGACTACTTTGTTTTGTTTTCCTTCTGAAAACTCTGCTGAGCAAGTCTATTCAGTAAGTGACAATACAGAGCAGAGGAGGGGAGCCAGCACAGCCAAGAGAGTCCAAGGGAGCACTGTAGCAGAGACTGGGGCAGACAGAGAAGTAAGGCTTCATAACAGACAGGGACTCATAACCAAGGGGCATAAAGGGCTCAGGAGACATTGCCTGGGGAGACATCAGAGATAGTCTTTGAAAAAGCACTACAGCACTATAAATGTCACGTTCAGGGTACCATTCAAAGGTTTCTGTTTGTAAAGACAGGCAGGCACTTGACTAAATCATGCACCTTGAGAGTCTAGTCCAAAATCTCCCCAGATAAGCCTGAAGTATTCCTACCGAGTTCTTTGGGCTCTCCAGCCAACTCCAGCTGAGGAGATAGACTTGTGTGTTCGTCAGGTTGCAGGCCCTACAGCAGTCAGTACTTTTCAGTAATTTGTGGGCCATGGAAGTTTTCTTTTGCCATGGCTCCCAGGCTGTATATCTGTGCTGTGAATAGCTGAAAAAGATAACTTATTTTTGCTAGTGCTACAGATAAAGAGCATGCCCCTCTACAGCCATCACTTAAAATGTACAAAAAACCCAACAATATAGCTGCCAGGCAGATTTTTCTTGTTATACACTTGTTTATGTACCCAAAAGTCCTTTACAGCTAGGCTGCAAGAAAATAAAAATATTTCCCTTGGTGATTTAACTTAATTGGCTTTTAAATAAATTCACCCTTCTGAGGGCAACAAAATTATGAGGGCTTCATGAACTTGCTTGGAATAATAGTGACTTTGTCTCAAGTCAAACAGCTCCTGCTTGGAGAGTCATTGTATGCAAACGGCTGAAACACATTACCACAAGCAAAATGGAGACAAAGAACCGCTGTTAGAGGAAGGATGTGTCTAATCACAAAGTACACGACCTTATCAATCCATGCCATACCTCTGTGATTCATCACTAGCAAACTCCTGAGCAAACCTTCCAGCTGCCCCGGGGCAGTGCCCACCTCCAAGGCTCCAGGGTGGGCAGCTCACAGGAAGGCTGGAAAGGGAAAGCAGGGGGAAAGGGTATTCCTTGAATCAGCCTCCAAATTCTGCAGTAGAGCTCCATTAGCTAACCCTCCTTGGCCCTCTAGGTCCAAGACATAGGTCTGAAATGATTCACACATGGGTAGTAGGGAGGCTCTCCTCTAAAATGAGGAACTGCTTTGCATCCAACTGGGTGTTGAGCAAGGGCCTCCAAGCGGAGCAGCCCCACAGACAACACCCTAGACAGCACAGCTCAGCAGCAGCACAAAGACATCAGCTAGCCCTGAACAAAATTACCTGCAGAGCTGGAAGTGCTATTAAGCACCTTGCTAGCATGCCCTGGGATTCTGACCTGGCATAGCTGCCCAACACCTTGAAATATGAGATCAGCTCAGTTGGTTAGAGGATGGTGCTAACAACACCAAGGTTGTGGGTTCAGTCCCTGTACACTGAAGAGTTTGGCTTGATCACACTTGTGGGTCCCTTCCAACTCAGAATATTCTGCAATTCTGTGAAACATCTAGAGCTGTCCAACGTTTGTTCTAAGGCTATGTTTCATTATATGGGTCATGAAAATAACTAGAATGACTTAAGTTATTTAATACAGGCATACTGATATTGTATTACTATACAGTATTTCTGACCTCACACCAACATGTTAGTACCCTGACTGAAAATTTATTGCATTCTAAAAACTGCCAGGTGTACCAGAAAAAATAGGATTGGAGCACTGCAAATAGAATAACTTTAGGGGCTACTGAAGGAAATTGAGATCTTTGCAATTTCTCTCCCCAAAACTAAGAGTGCAAAACTGTCAAGTTCACATTCTTCTTCAGAGATAATTACAGGCGAAGTCATGATCCTCTGTGTTACAATGCTAAATTACAGATGCCATTAGCAAAGGAATGTACATAGAGCCACAGCACAGAGTTTATAAAGCTCACACAGATTTTATACCCCTTTTTAACTTGGCTAATTAAGTAAAATATATTTTTTCAACAACAGCTTCAGAACACACTCTAACCTGTTCTGAAATAGGGCACATCCAGCTATAGAAAGAACACACACTTTGCCGTATTAGCACTAGAAATCAAAAACACTTGGTCAGAAAAATCACTTCCTGCAAAGAAGATTTCTTCTGCTTTTTGCTAGGCACATTAGTACCTCAACACTTCTTCAGTTTCCTTGCTCCCTTAAATGGTATTTACACAAACAAAATTAATGGATTCGAGGTCATGTGCAAGCATGCAAGAAAAAGTAAAACTGCCACCATTCCTCTGCTTTGTTGTGATTTAGATGAGTAGGCAACAAAAAGAAATAAACAAGATTTACAGGAGTTACAAGCTGTTAAAAACCAGATTGTGTCATTCACTATATCCTTAGAAAAACTATGCTATATTGTCCCCTAGAGGGTACTTCTTCATTCTTCATCTGTCCTCACAATGATTCTGAAAAAATTCTAAATAATGCCTTTATCTGGAGACAAAACTGCACAAGCTAATAGATCTTGTAACTGTTAAGATTTTTATTTTGCTGGACCTTCCTGTAGCAGCGGGGTGGCAGTTGTACAGAAGAGCCCAGCCCTGGTGCAGGTGCAGGCTCTGACCAGGCTGTGGCTGTGCAGCCACCAGCTTAACCGCGAGGATGAGGTGCTCACCCCTGCCAGCCACTGCTAAGAGAGGAGTGCATCTCCCCGACACCCCCAGCTGGTACCCTGCACCTGAATGCCTCTGCTCCCCTTTCTCTCACATATTGGGAGCCATGGTTGGCAGCAGCCAACCCCTGGCTTTCCCCTGCTCTTTGGGTTATCATAAAATCGAGACCCGCTGCCCGCAGGATGCACTCCCACCACATGAGCTGACTGGACACTGGTAGCTGTGTTCCCAGGGAGGAGAATGGGCTGTGAGTGTGGCTCACCTGTACTGTCCTCACCATGCTGGTGCTTCGCCCCAGTCCAGGTCTAGGTGACAGTTCTCCTTTGCTGCAGCCCATACAGCCAGGCAGCCTCAGCTGCCAGCCTGCCTCGTCCTCCAGACAGCTCTGGGGCCAGCCACGCTGCACTGGGACGAGCTCCCGCAGCCAACGGTAGCCAAGCTGGCACGGCAGCTTGGGCAAGCTGGACTTGAGCACAGTCAACAAACTGGTTTCCAAAACAGCAGCACGGTTGGAGCACTGTGCCACCCCCCAGGCACAAGCCCGGCCTCGGGGACAGCTCATTTGTGCGGGCAAGGAGCCACGGGCTGCGGTTACACAGAGCCCTGCTGCACAGATAACGGGAGCTATACATAGCCATACTAGGAACTGCAATCACTGTCGTGATAGCTCACACATGCCACCAGATCCTTAACCAATCAGCAGCCGAACATCACTTTTTAAAACCAGTTTGCTAAAAACTAGATGCCTATCAGGACCTCTTCCCTGCGTTTTCTCCAACCGCTGCTTTCAAGCAAGACTTTACAGTACCTGAACGTTTCAGTGGCCCACAAGATGCCTGCGGTGCAATTATGTCCCCTGTGAAGGCAGAGGTAAATCATTCCTTTTCAATTGTCCACTTGGAGCAAATGCACTCCGTGAGAAAAGATCAGAGGCTGAGCAGACCTTGGCATTTGCTCTGCTGTTTTGCAGCATTAGAATTAGCTCCCATGCGCAGAGGGAACAAAGATCAGTGTACACAGCAGTCCAAATCCTGGCCTAATTACAATCATAAGATTTGCATAGCAAACAACAGTAATTTATTCCGGAGTAAAACTGTAGCACTCCGTTAGCCTTGTTCAGCTTTCACAGAGAGGAACACTGCAAAAATACCTTCTGGATATTTTCTGTCTGAGGTACATTGCACATGCCAGTCTTGTTCTCTTAGCCAAAGGTGCATGAGGGTTTCCAGCCTGTGGTTTGTTCTGCAGCACTCTGCGCTGGAAAAGCTTGAAATCCTTGTTCTACAATTTATTTGGCAAAACGTTCGAAGTACTCAATTAGCAAAGAGTTAATCACAAGTTATTTTCCCATTATTGTGGGCCACTGACATATTTTCTCTGTAAAAAAGTTTCTGAAAGAAGCCTTATATCCTAAGTTTGATGCGAAAAATTAAGCTTTTAACTGGTAAATAACTGATTCTCTTTATACTGAAGTAAAACAGACCTTGTTATAATTACCAGAATTCAGAATAATTTATTCAAATCCCATTAACTTCTGATATTTTGTTATGCTAAATTGTCTACAGATTGATCTTTACTTGTTAGCTGTAAAAACTGATCCCTAGTCCAGAGACAAAATAGGGGAACATTTCTTCAATGTCTCCTTTTCATATCTTTTCTACACACCAAAACCTTGTATTAGCAGAGATGTACAACTGCTCAGCTCTGCATGGAAAAAAAGTAAAAATAAATAAATCAAGAAACTCCACTACAGGCTGACTTTGCAATCATAATCATTCACCTGGATAAAGACTGAAAACTTGCACTTCTGTGCATGACACTGTATTCTTTGGGAAGCAGGTGAGGTGTTTTCCATAACCCTGTCCCCAAACTAACACCACCCTCACAAGGAAGGAGAAAAAGGGGGGAAAAAAAGGCAGATTTGCTCCTGTGTGCTTGAGAGGGAAACTTGAGATTTCAAGTAGAGAGTTCTGATGTCTTTGACACACAGAAACCTCAAAGCTTTGCAGTCTCTACCTGGCGGCACCAGCACAGCAACTGTGGATGTACTGCTGGGGCAATATTGGCCCCTTACCAAGGCCTTGTGCTGCCAGGCCCAGGCTTTCTGGTGACAGGATGGGAGCTTCTGAGACACAGGTGAAGGGTGAGGAGGAGTCCTGGTCCTGCTCAGGCATTAGTGGCACCCCGCACGTAAATGCCTACCGTTCTTGGGGCCCCCTCCCTGGGAAGGAGAACGGTAGGTGGTTTGCAAACATCCCAGAAATCATTCTGAACATTAGACATATTTATGGGAACATGACCTCACTCTACTAAAATGTAAAACTTTAAAAATTAGTTACTATATTTAGAGACAGAAACAGAGAAAGAGAACAGCAAACATGCCTTAATGCCACCCCACCCCACCCTACACATTCAGTCAGACCGGCAGGTCAAGCTGATTCCCTGAAACCCAGCACTGCACGTGAACCTGGCCCTCAGGCACCCTGACCCAGCCACTGATTAGCTGCGACACCTTCTCTCACCTCACTTCCATCCTCCCTGTGCTTGTCTTTGTTCCCAAGAAGAATGAAGATTTGGAAGGAGAGTACACCCTTGGGTTTTCAGCAGTGGGAGATCATCTGCTCCTTTCTCACAGCAGTATGATCCTGACCAGCTGTTCTCATGGAAGAATGCCTCTAGAAGGTGGCTCAACACTTATCTGGCTGTAAAGAAACCTAACACAAAGCATGTGCGCATTTTTCTGGCAGACATAAGTTCCAATATGTAAATTCTTCCAAACTACAAAACTATTTGTTATACAAACACATACAAGATAACAAACACTGTGATTCATTACTAGTTCCTAAAAGGGAGTCATCATAATGATAATCAAGCTCATCTGGGAACAGTAAGTTCACGTGGTGGCTACTACAACAGGCATAGCCCAAAGGAATTTAAACAGCTTTCCATAAAAAGTCAGTCTCACACCAACCCCAATGAGGCTTTCTACCATGCCTGTTCTGTCTAGCAAATCTGAGGAGCAAAAAAGTTAGAGAAACCCAAGGAGCACAGTTGGGCTATGGAATTCAGCAGTTTCAGCATGTTCCCATGAAGGCTGTGCAGCAAAAGCATACCTGTGCTCCGCTGCATCTTACAAACTCCACAGAAAAAAGTTACCTTCACTGTTTGAACACCTGAAAAGGCAGTAACTTACACATCTTTCCTGCAGGAAAGGAGAAAAAGGCCCCAACAAACCCACAACACAAAAAAGCCCCAACAAACCAAACAGGAGGGAAAGTATGTAGGTGCAAACTCCACTGCAATCTGATCAACTAGTTTATCAATGTTCTTGGTATGTTCATTCATCCAAAAATGACCTGAGGTCAAAAAATTCATTTATTGATTGAAAGCTAGTTTAAAAAATAATCATTTTCTGGTTATTCTTGAGATAAAACTTACGTGTCACCTTTCCAGTACACCACATGAGGTTTGGTTGTTATCAGAACGCATATACATAAACAAGCACAGTTCAAATGAAGTCACCTCTCATAGTTATTACATGTAATAGCTTCTAATCAGCACAAACAAAGAGACCTCTCTCTGCTGAAAGCTGAGCACATTTCAAACAATCATACTGAAAAATCAGTTGGATTTTCCTGGGGTTTTTTTTTTCCTTCTCTCCCTTTCCCTCCACTGTCTTGGCATACAGTCATACAAAATTAGATCCAGAAACAGGGAAGGAGGTTAACAGCAAATTCACAGAAACAACTATTACTTTTTATGAAAAAGAAGCCGAGTCAGCATAGCATGGTCCTACGAAAAGCCCAGCAAAAAGCTCTCTGAGAGGGAAGACAGAGCTGTTGCACTGTGCCCATCTTCCCCAGCAGCCAGCAGCAATCCGACCCGGTGCAAGGCTGTGGCTCCTTGGCTGTGACACCTTCTGCTTGCTATAGGTCTTCCCTAGCACTGACCAAACTGTGCTGCTTCTATACTGCAGATGGCAAGACTAAAATCCCCCTGTCACAGAAACAGCCACCAAGAGAGTCATATTCAAGCTGCACATAAGCACCCTGTGGCTCCTGGGCCACTTGTTGGACCCCCTAATCTGCATCTCCCAAACCACAGATTCTACCCACCACAGCAGAAGTATTTTATATATCTCAAGGACTTTTCTCTTGTAGAGATTTTTGGCAGGATGGTTGATTTATTTTACTGTCAGATGTTTTAGTGGAAAATGTGAATACTACTGTAGCAGTTCAACACAGCCACCAGAATCTTCTATCTTTGTAATAGCAGGAAAAAACCCATATAATACATCTTCCTAAATGTATATATGTATAAATACACATGCACATAGCCACACACACACACTACATTAACTGCATTAATACTGTCAGCAGTTTTATTGATGGTAGGTCAACACCAGGGTTTCAATTCTGATAAAGGAAGTGCAGCAATTACAATGACTAAACCTTAGTATCGATTAGCTGAAATGTTTCCAAGCCTTGCAACATTCCCTTAAAAGGGAACCTTAGATTGGGTCTCTTGCTCCTTCATTGAACTTGGTTGTTACTGGCCACCAAGTCCAGATGTTGTGTGGAGGAGACTGGTGGAAAACTTGGTGACAAAAGCTACCTCTCCTAAGGAAACCAGCCCAAATCAATGCTTCATTTTCCACTGATGACTTTCAACATGGACTTGTGGAACTTTACCAGCAAAGACACTAGCAGCTGGGATATATTTCCAGCTCCTTAGTGGAAGAAAGAACCAGGCAGGTAGACACACTTTGGAGAAGGTAATATGAGAACGCAAAGAGGAAGCCTTGCATGCAGAGCTAAGAAATACTATACTCATCCTGTGGCTGCAGAACCCGATGTCTTTAGAGGCACATGGAACAACATGAAGCAAGTACAGCTACTGGGAATCAAAGTGCAGTGTCTGCACCCAGGACCCACTTCTGCAGGTATTAGTCTGTGCACATGATGAGCAAGTAGCCACATCATGAAAGAAAGAAGTCCATGTGGAAAAGTGAATACATGGACACTTAGGACTGGTCAGGGCTGAGACCTTGGAGTCCTGAAAGAACACTCTAGTCCATATTACATTCAGTGGAAGCTATTAATAAAACTGGAAACGAGTTAACTTCCTGAGTGAGCCATCCAAATTTCCTACAGATATTCCCACTCACTCAAGAGAAAAAAAAAAACTTGTTTTTTTTTTAATCAATGAACCCTAAAGTATAAATCTAAAATACTGAAATGAATGAGTCGTCTTTTAAAAGCATTGGCTTTTGTAAATGAAGGGTCATTAACAGCTTAGCAGAGCAGCTTTAGTTCTTACTATGCATCCACTTTGTAACAGACATCTTCTGTTATTCCTTGCTTCATTTCCAACAGGAAAAGCATGCTTGATTCCCAGCCTCTCTGGGAATAAAATGGGTAGGAGACTCTCATCCTTAGTCTTTATGGCTCTGTCAAATTACTCTCCTCTTTTAAAGCATGAAGTGATTTCTTAAAAAATACCTCATAGGCATTGGGAAGCTCTGCTGCTGAAAAGACACAAAAATTTATTTATTTGAAAAACTACTCACATATGCAAGTATCATATCTATGCTTCCATTCGTTTTCTTCTTCCTAAGATCCAACATTTTTTTTCCCTACAAAAAATATTTTTATGGGGAACCATATGATAATTAACTAATGTCTTGACTGATACTGTCATAAAGAAATTGTCTACCTGCACTTCTTTAACAGACCAGTTAAAAAGGCTAATAAGATTGGCAGCAACAAATTAGACAGCAGTACAGTACATTTTCCTCACAATAACTATTTTCCTGAGGCATAACAACAGCCCGGTAAGACACAGAAATGCAAAGTACATGATTATAGATTATTATAAGAGAATTGCATGAGTGTTGCAAAAATTTGTGGGTTTAAAAAAATTGCATGTTTTTTTCTACAGATTGAGCTCTCGATTCAGATTACAAAGTATCTGCATAAAGCCCTATTTATTCTGCTGACAGTCATCTCAGTTTGAGATCAAATAAAATTCAAACACTTTTTATAGATTTCTGATTAATCTATAGTTTCTTTAAATTATTTGTGAAAGTCACAAACACATATAGACAAATAACAGTATTCTATTACATGAATCTAAGACGCAATCTTGCAATGCAAAGTTGCAAAGAATTTGTTCCTGTTGTCATACTTTTCTAGCTCAAAGAACAAGATCAACAGATGGTAAAGGCATCACCTTGGGGAAAATTCCTCAGATATGTATTTATATAACTCTGGTTATTTAACATACATATTTACTTAAAGCTGTGTATGATTACATATCTCACTGTGTATTTGGTATATTTTACGCTGTTGGGTAGAAATCAAATACTTTATACTTCTCCCACTTTAACATTGCCGATAAGTCAAAACAATTTCATATTTTATAAAGATATTAGAAAAGGCAAAGGGACAACTCTCCTGCCAGAACATCCCTACACACCTCCCCACTCACATCTGCCTAAACACCTTCCAGTCCAGTAAGTTAAACATAACACACTCTGCCTTGTCTTATCGCTCAAGGAACAGGGAACAAGTGCCACCTTCCGTGTCACACATGAATCATCCACTTTCTTCCCCATTACACCAACTAAAAAAGCCCTGATCAACTGAGCTTTCTGTGACTGTGATTCCTTTCTATTTGCACCATTACAAGTACCCAGGAACCCTCACTGGTCAACATTTTCATAATACATCTAGATTACAGCACTAAAAGGACGTACAAATATATCTCCTGTCCAACTTAAATGTTAACTTTATATTAGCATTAGCTTTGCATTTTAATGGCTTCCAATGCCTATCATGCATAAATACACTTAAGTGAGGTCAAAAAACAGTCTTGACACATTTGGATAACAGTAATGACAACAGAGCCCACAAACTTTGTATCTGCCTGCTTGAGTTCAGTGTTTTCACATGTTAGTCACAATCATAAACGCATTTGCTTTTTTTGCTTTTTGTCTGTGAAAATCTTGGAAACTTAACAGCACAAGGCACAAGCAGACATGTTGATGCTCTACAGTTAGGCAATGTATTTTTTTTTTAGGCATCAAAAAGTAATCTAAAGAAAGCGTGTTTGAATATGGAGCCCAAATTCTTCCAAGAAAAACAGATAAGTTTTTTCTGCTGGGAAAAGCACAAAAAGAGACAAAATAGTAAGATTACTAGCTCAAAATCACTCATAGAAAAAATGCCAGACTGAGGAACACAAACTATTCCAACAAAACATGAAACTTCCCAAGCACTTCTCCCAAAATGAGGGGACTACTTGAGACTTTTCAAACTACTGCACCCATGCATAGACACTTTTAACCGGGTTTGCAACAAAAACACAGCAATTCCTACTGCCATGTGAGAACAAGGCTGCATGGTGGCAATTACTCTGTTCTGAGCTTGTCCTCACACTTAAAATAAGAACGGCAGAAATTACTTAACATTTTTCCTGCTATCATAAATAAGTGGGCCACACCTGGAAGTTGTAGCTGCATGAGCCCAGAAATCTTTTCCTTCAGTCACCACTAATATACTAAGAAACTAATATAGAAACTTTGGCAATTTGTTCTCCTGTTTTCGGTAGAAAATTTACATATGAATTACACACCAAATTCCCTTGGTCTAATAAACTGTTTTGGATTTGCACGATGAAAATACTGCTTCTTCATTATCGCCCTTCTTTTGCTATTCTTTTCTGTCTTTACAAAAAAACCATGTACACCTAAAGCCAGCAGCAAGCATAGTGGTGAGTCTACCTTTTGCCTTGACTCCTTGCATGGAACCAGAGTTTTGGAAATATATCCTTGCGTTTCAAAAGAATTTAAGATTCCCAGATTTTCTGCCGAACAGGCTCTCTTGCTAGTCGCTGCCTTGTGTGTATGTATTGACACAGCAGTCTGTACGAGTTAAGAAATTGTCTGATGCAACTCAGCTGATTTTCAAAGGCATAAAAAATAGCATATCACAGCTTACATAAATAACTGATGTTCAGGACCCGACTGGAAGACTCAAATACTGATTTTCTATTACTTTTCATATTCATTAATCACCATTATATAAAGATCAAACGAACTCACACAGAGGCTAGAAACAGCACAAGGGGTACTTAGGTGTTTCCCATGACAGAATACAACTCAGACATTGGTTTTGCACTCAAGAACAGAACTGCAAACATTTCATAATCGCACTACATATGGGAAATCAAAACAAACCTTACCTTATTTAAAATGGCAATTTTAGTAAAAAGTCAGGCTATGCTAGAACAGAGTGTAAGGAACCATGCCATCCTCCTTCAGCAGACTTTTCCAAATGTCCCTGTATTCAACTAAGTCTAACTCCGCTCTGTTTTGTTTCCCCAGGAGGACCCATTCAGGACCATGCGCTCCTTTTCAGCTGTCAATAAACAGAAGCAGTGAATTCCCCAGCGCTTCACAAAGCTAGTTAGGCATAGCCATTCATTTCTTCAGGAAAACAGGGCATTGATTTCAGCAAATTCCCAGGGAGCAGCTACAACAAAGAGATCAAAGACCCACCTCCTTTCCTGCCTGGCTTTGGCCGGCTGGGCTGAGAGGAGCACCAACAGGTTTCCCGAGGAGCGGGGCTCTCTACCCACCGACCACTGCACGCTCCATTCACAACCATCGCCTCCCTACATTCCCGGGACAGCCCCCGGCGCTAACCGTGACAAACCCCTACATTCAGGCAGCATAATATACTGCACACTAGTTCATCCAAGGATAAAAAGAAAAACAAGCTCCAAGGGAAGTCTGCTGCTTCCCCAACCAGCCGAGCCTCAGTAGCTGACAGACTTTTCATAAACGTCTTTTTTTATCTTTTTCTTAGCTTCTCCAGCTAAATCAGAAAAACACTTGCTATCTCAAATTCATTGTGCTGAAACCTCTCCGGAATGTTAGCTTTTCTGATTTATTTCCACCAGCATGAAGACTTAGCGGCTGGAGTTTGAGGTCTAGCTGCAGCAGCCCTTGTATTGTGCAACCATGATACTTTCTTTGTGCAATTTGCCCTCCACTGCAGTGGGTTTTTTTCTAAGGAATTTAAGGGGGTTTGTTCCAGTTTGGTTAGAATTTTTACTTTTTTAAATTATACATCTTGTCTTCATTACTGTAACCTGGAAAAATATTTTTAATGCTAAAATTTGACCTTCAACCAAGCATTAGCAAGAGACAATGTCATGGTCAAGCTTAAGGACTGGTGGTTAGGCTACACATCTACTGCTAAATAGTAAGAGCCAGAGACCTGGTGCTGAGACTACCTGGCACCAGCTCCATGTGCCTAAATGCTCATCATCTCCTTCTCCTTTTCCCCACAAACAGTTTGGTTATATCCAAATTCCTTACCTGGAACATGGCCTGGTAGATATTATCCCTCACACACACCCTAGTGTTTGTTGCTTGTTAGTATACACTAGTACTGAGTTCACAGGCTGGCCCTGAAATATTTATTTATATACATACAAACATAAAGATCTGAAGTCAATTCACACCTGTACAGATTCGCCATGTCATTCTTTAGCATTTTCTTGTGCACTGACATTTTACCAAGGCACTACCCGGCTGTCACAAACACCCACCAGCTGGAACCTGGAAAGTTCCCTCAGCACTGGTACTGCCTCCAGGCCACTGACACATCTCCAAGTGAGAAGATAAATGTTATCCCACTAACATGAGCAAGTATCACAGGGCCTAGCACAGCACAAGCAGTACAATACTGAGAAGACCAGGGACAGATTGTAGGGATGACTACTCGCTACACAGAAGATAGCTGAGAACACAAGGAAATACAGAACTGCAGAATTATTCAAGTTGCAGGAGACCTGTAATGATCAAGCCCAGATTCTTGCTGAATGCAGGCCCTTTAACAGTGTTACCCAGGGCCTCGTCAAGTGATGTCAAATACTTCCAGTGAGGGCAACTCCACCACTTCCCTGGGCAGCCTATTCCAATGTTTGTTCGATCCCTCATTAAAAATGCCCCTTGCATCCACAACCATTTCCCCTGAAGCAACTTGTGGCCATTGTCTCTTGTCTTGTCACAGTGCATGCCTGGGGAAAGGCTGCTTCCAACTCCTTTTCCACAACCACCATTTTTATACTGAAAGACCATGACTAGATCCCCTTGATCCTTCTCCGAGCAGGACACACCCAACTCCTTCAACCTCTACTCAGGTGACAACTTCTCTAACACCCGAATAATTTGGGGGAACATGAGAAAGGCGCTGTTGCTGAGCTGAATAAAAAGAAAAATTAAACTGCCAGGGCATAAAATTGCTAAAACAGACGAACATCTGAGTACAGTTGAGGAGTCTTGGCCATGACTCCCCTGCAGCCACCCCGCCCTCTACTTTAATATTTCACTCCTGATCCTGTTGTATACAATACAGTCAGGCACATTACATTCCTTATTTTAGAGTTCTCTCAGTATCGAAGTGGCATTTAAGCATGCCCTGAAATTGACATTTTGCAGAAAAATTTTAAAAATTCATTTTAACAAATAACTTGATCTCCACATATAATTGCTATCTTCCATTAAGCCACTGATGGTTTTATATTTATTAACTAATTGCAGTTATCAATGAAAAATACCCCAATCCTGTTTTCCTTGTTCCTCTAAGGAAGTACTGAAGAATGATAAAATGTGTGTCTGAAATTTCCCTCTCTTATATTGCACAGTGTGCAGCTGGACAGCCCTTGGAGGTAATGGTAAAAAAAAGGCAGCTGAGGCACTGGAGGGACTCCAAAAGAAAGCATGTAGATCAGATCAATAAGCAGAAAAAATGTGTTTAATGCTTTAGATAACTTAAGCTGGAGTGAGAAAGTGCAAGTATTGGGGAAACGTGAGCAGCAACCTTCTGTGGTAGTTACAACAGCAAAGTATAAGATATACCACTTGTCTGTTAAGAAGAAGGACAAATAATAGTGATAAGCAGGAGATTTGGATGTGACTGGGATAATGATGCCATGGAAGCACAGGAGTTAAATTCACAAAATGATTAAAAAATCCTGAGCACATCACTCTGTAGTAATCTGGGATGGTATTTGTGCCAAAGATAGATAAAACATTTTAGACAGAACTGTAATTTTAAATCTCAATGAACCAGTCTGTTCTTATACTTGGGCCAGATTTTTACAATTTTACTCACATTAAGTCATGCTTTACTCCAAGAATAATCACGTTGATTATAATGGTAATATTGTTCCACAGATGTCTCGGAAGAAACGCAAATGTAAAAGCAGACTTTATACTTCAGATAAAAGACATCAATCATGAGTACATCTGGAAATCCGATAAAAACATATGGTACAAAAAATCACTGTGGTGATTTTCGTGATGATGGAAATGTACTTACAGAGCAGGTCTGTGGACATGTTTACAGATCAGGCAAAGGAAACCTACACAAAATAAATGAAAAAAGAATTATCAGTTTTCTGAACTAGGACTATTTATATTTGTATCTCATGCTAATAATCATATGCATAATCTTTTAGTTCTTTAGGAAATGAAAAAATATTGACAGAAATCTAAAAAGGAAGAACTTCAGTTTGTAGACGAAAAGAAAAACTGATTCCACTTCATTTCACAAACAATGTAAATTGACAATATTAATGTAATGCATTTTAATTAAGAGCAGTTCACTGTATTCCATATCTTCATTAACTTTTATTATTATGCATTTTCCAGGCATCGATTATAAAAGAATTTTCAAGCATTGTGTATTTTACTCCATTGCATGCTATTCTGTTTTTAAGCCTGATATTTCTAACAGTCCTGACCCTTGCAGAGTCAAAAAGAATATTAACCAAATATAGGGCAAGACATTTTACTTGCTCTCTTGAAGGACTTCTGGAGACTTTTGGTTTTCTGCTGAACTCATTCATCTTGTCCCCTTTCCATTCATCTGCTGGTTTTTGACTGAAATTTTGCTATAGGCACATAGGAGTACAGTCTGAGTTTTCTGTAGCTGTCTGAGCAATCCCCAACACATGGGTATCCTCAATGACTGAATAAGGCTACTTGGAGCTACAGAAATAATAATGCATGTATTAGTAAGGGGACACACAAATAACAGTATGAATTACATCAGTGTATGCCATTTTGTGCCCTGTATAAATCAGGCAGTATTTAAAGGAATATTTTGTGGATATTTTTAAACATGTAGATATGGTGCTTAGACATGGCAGTGCTGGGTTAATGGTTGGACCAATGATCTGAAGGGTCTTTTCCAACCTAAACTAGTCTACAATTCTATGAAAACTTGACTCTGATGAAGACAACAGTATATTGTTGCTGACTGAAACGGGTCCAAAAAAAATCTTCATTTTTAAAAATACAGTGATAGTAAGATACTTCCAAATTAATTGGAGCTGGTTGCAAGAACTGAGTTGTGCTGTGAGAAAGCAGCAGTAAAGTGACCCACATGCTAGAGGGACATCAGTGAGTTCTCTTTCCAGATAAAAACAGGCATGCTGACAGCAGGCTTCCTAAGCAGCAAGTGTCCTAGTCTGATTTCCATCATCCAGAAAACACTTTATTTCTGAAAAAAAATCGACTCTGGCGTTTGACGCCATTCTGGCTGAGAGCAAGACTCTTGTCTATGGTGCTCATTTCTAAAAATACAGCCCTTTGCAGAGGGAACAGTGGACTTTAATGGCATCCATATGTGACTGTACACGCACTAGTCTTTGTCATCCCCAGAAACAGCAGGCTGCATGTTATCACTGTCAAAGCAGTACCATCAACTAATAGAGATTTAATTTCCCCCACTGAATAACTAGATTCATGATAAAATGATTTAATTGTGCTGGCATTCAATCTGCAGGGCAATTACCTGGTAAACCACAACACAAGCTCTTCCCTCCCATATGGTTTGAGTCCTTAGTATACCTTCATTGTCACACATCTAGTCTGCAGCACTGTCCTGTCATGAGAAAGTGCAGCCTCAGTCCATGCCCTCCCTGGCCCCTACACATCCTCCATCTAGCCTTGTTACAGTGACAGTGCAGTCCATGAACACCCCAGTTAAGGTTTAGTTGAGTTGTTCTATGATGTCACTTTGGAGTTAAATCACCAAAGTGTTTTTCTCCACAGGCCACTGGCATCTGAGAAATTTTTCCCCCTGTACAATTCTATGACGAAACATTGCTAACATAGTGTTAGCAACAGCAACCCCAAGTACCCAAGTCCAGCCCTTGGAAGGGCACAGAAACTACAGACCAAGAGGGAGCACCTCTGTAAGGGCATCCCAGTCACTGCAACACAACCCACTCACACAACAGAAGAACAGCAGGTGCACCACCACAAGGAACTGCTCCTCTTCCAGTAGCTGGTTCAGACAGGGTGAGGATAAATACAACAAAGTGTATTTGCAGGGGCAGGAGAGTTTAAGTAGAACTACAAGCTCCTTCATAAGCCATGCCAGCTCTTACCTGCAGTTATCCTCAACATGGATCCAGAACTGCCTGTCATCCTAGCTGCACAAAATCATACCATAAATCCCTCTCCTTCTTCAAGGGTAGAGGGGCACGCCTTGTGCAGTGTACTTCCCCCTGACCAAGGGGGCTCCAACACATGCAGAGCTGTGGCAGCCACATATACTGTGCCAAACAGGAACAGTGCCTGGCAGCTTCTGGCCACATCAGTCACTTGTCCATCTAAACTCAGGTAGCTGGCCATGTACCACATTGACCTTTAGATGAAGTGCTGTAGGTACATTGGCCAAATTTGCTGTGCTGGCCACACAGTCAAAAGAAGTTGTTTGCAGTTGCTCTTAAGTATCCTCCTTTCTCATCAAAGAATGGGCAGAAGAGGAGGAGAAGCTGAGCAGGGCATGTTTCCTATACATGAGCATTGCAGCCTTGAAAATGTAAGGCAAAGCCTAATGAGGTTTTTACAGCCTTTCAGGTATCAGGAAAATAGCTTATTCATTTAGGTTGAGGAAGAATTGATGGGTTAAGTATAATAGATGGTTAACAGTCAAGAGATAGCAAAGCAGTGATTAGAGGCACTTTGAATGATGAAAAGTTCAATGCTTTGTGGTGGTTGAAAGTGGTTTGCACCCGTTAGAGGAAGTAGCGATGAGTTCTGCACTGCCTAGAAGGACATGTCATAGTGTATTTTGTGTAGGAGCCAGGATTTTAGGGTTTGGGTTATTTTCAGTTGCTTCACCATTGCCAAAAATTCACAGACTATGCATATTATGTTTTATAAGTGATTGTAGTGGGCACACTGTGAGTATGTATGACCCAAAATAGACACATATGATGGTGATGGGACTGCCCTGAGATATCCAGAGTCCACAATGGGAAAGACAATGCCTGTTACCTTATCTGTAATGAAAATAGGCAGCAGTTTCCAGGTATGGTTGATGAGGAGGACCTACAATGAGGATCAAGGTCACTGCTACACCAGAGGAAAGGTGACTTCCTCAAGGAAATACACAGCAAGGAAAACCAGGCTGCGCAGGACCTATAGGGCTGTTCCTGAAGCACGAGACATCCATGAAGGCTGCCAGCCATGGCCTTGACAACTTCCTTGCTTACCAGTGGTTCATACTGGGAGGCAGCAAGAAGGGCAGCAAAGACTCCATCTTCTACAGCTGACGCAGGTCACTGCAGAGTTCTAGGAGGATGACAAGGTTTTACCAAAAAGCACTTGTCTCCCCGGCCTTGAAGCTCATCTTTATGAGAAACAGACTCCATGGCAAGGGAAGCCAAGAAACTGCTCTGTGAGGGACCTTTGCAATGTCTGCAATGCAAGACTACAACTTGTTGCTCAAGACAGCTGCCCTGCATTTAACACCCAAGGATTCTCATGTGGGTTCATGTGACAGAGCTCTTCCACTGACCTCTCTTTCAGAAGATACACATCTATCTTCCCTGGCATCATGCCACAGAAAGCCAAGGGAAAAGCAGGCCCAGATGTGGGAAGAGACATAAGTGGCAACGACAGGAAAAGCTTTCACACCGTGGGTGACACCCTTGTGCTCGCAACACGATGCCATCTGTAGATAACAAGAGAACACAATGCCTGCAAAAGAGACCTATGCCATGCAGAGACAGACCTGGATCGGAGCTTCTTCTGAATTATGAACCGACTGTGAGTTGAAATATGGCTGTTCTGAACCAGTCAGCTTCTGCCACCCACCAAGTCCTCAGAGGTTATTACAGAATTCCTTACATTGCTTTCCACATAAAAACTATGTCCAAAAACAGTGACAACTGTAAATGCAAGCATACTCTGTAGTGATCTGACGTTATACAGCCCCCAAATGCACTTCAGTTTCATGCTGCCCACCAAAGAGGTACATTAGTTAACCAGTCATCAAAAGACTAATCTCACAATGTGAAGTCATCTGTCCACCTTACTCATGCAGTTGAAAAGGGACACTGCTATTCCTTAGATACTCAGAAGAATGCCCAGCACAACTCATTTATAGATTCACAACAGCTTCATGTAAGTGATATTGTTACCTAAGTACCTTTTATAATATTTTAACTAAGTAAAGGTAAAACACGAGTAAATGTATTTTTTCAAGACATCTATGGTAAGTAATAGAGTTGAAGATGTCTAAAATACACAAGCAAAGATGTGACAGGAAAACCACACTTAACCTACTTACACTGAGATTAAATCAGGAAGGACTCTCTTTCCACCACCACAGAAATCAGTTGCTGGGGTTTAACTTTCAGCACACCTGATGACTCAAGTTGCAGTCCCTCAGAAGAAAACACCTTCATCTATCACACAGCATTAGCATTCCACTAGTGTCCCTACTTGTGTTCTTTTGGCTACTGCTAGTGCTTGTGCTGGGCTGACTGCTGGCATAGTTTATCTTCTCCCAAATTCATGAACAGGAAACAAAATCATAATGATGTAGAAATTACTTAAGATTAACAGAGTACTAACAGGGAAAAATTAATATGCACAGCCAAAATCTTCATCTAATGAAATCTACACAGATTTTCTGAAGTTTGTGTTAGTCCCATATGTTAGTCCCACCTCCATATGAGGATTTAGTGCATGCTAAATACAACTCATTAAACACATAATTTGTTTGATGTCACTGATCAACAGTGATACTCTGCACATTTTTAATCTACCACATGTAGAGTCCCTCGCTGGCAAAATAGATGAAATTATAAATCACTTTATTTATAATATAAAAATAATATAGTTTGTACTTTTACAATTACTTGGGTTTTTTTTCAAGTCACGGTATTATTTTCTAATTACAAAAGAGAAAAACTGTTTTACCATCATTTTTTTCTTTATGTACAGAATTATGCATCTTTCCCTTGATTAAGCAAAAAAGCTTGTACAGTACAACACATGAAAGTTTGCGTCCACAATCCAGAAATTTGGCTCACGAATATTGCAGAAGCTCTCTAAGTAAGTCTTATTTGTGAATGTAAAAAATAAGGAAAACCCAAAATTAGAAATGTAATGTCTTTCTCTTTTACAAAGGACTATGCAGAGGCAAAAGAACTGTACAAAATAATAAGGCAGTCAGTGAGTTGACAAAAGTAATGTTCTCAAGGATGTTTTCTCCAATGTATTTACTAAGGATATTTTGTATACTTTCATGACAATGTTTAAAATTATGTTTACAGACACACAGACACTATACAAATACATAAGCTGGTCCTGCTGCTGGAGGAAACTTTATATACACATCTTCATAGATTAAATGCAGTAATATGCAAGCAACCAAGAGCTCTGTCAGTTCCCAGTGACTTCAAGAGTCATCCTATTGAAAATTTTTTTATCTCTTGGCTAATATTTCAGCAAAGCTATACTGAGCATTAAATATGGATACATTAAGAAGTACTGCCTTACCATTCCCTCTACCAACCAACCAATACTCCAACCTGGTTATGATCACCTCAACATGTAGCATCAACAAATATGGTCCACACACAGGCACCTAATCTATCCAAATCTGTTTTCAGTTTAAAGCAAAAAAAAAGCCCCTTTTTTATTAAAAGTAATTACATCTTACATCTGTGCCCTGAGACCAGAAACACAAAGACCAACAAATCCCACTCCATGTTTCAAAGCAAATTCTTCCTGTTCTGAAATATGGCATTGTCTCTTACCATATTTTCCCAGCCTGTATCACTTGACACTGGTCTATTTCAGTCAGCAAAAGACCTCTGGCAGACAAGGCATCAAACACAAGTCTTTGCCCACCTCTAGTGCCCTGATAACAGGGAAAGCTATTATATAGAATTTTTAAAAAGAGAGTAACAAAAGGGAGACAAACTCCTAGGAAGAGATACCAAACGGCATCTCATGCCAGCCTGCCTTACTGAGGGCTGCTCTTGTTTGGCTTTGCAGAGCACTCAGAATTTTGACTGCGATCCAGCAAAGCAATTCTGCATTTCCCATGTTTTCCCACCACTGACTTGCAGGGAACTATTTGTACACATGAAGACAAACCTACACTTCATATTTTGCTGGGTCAGGATCAAGGCACGAATCATCTTTCTGGATCCTTATTTTCTTATGAGAATTGGATAAAATGAGCTAAAAAAAAATCTTTTAAGTGTGAGCTTTAGAAAGCCTCAAGACCCAGGAACATTCCTAAAATAATTTGCATTCCACAGCAGCAGGGCAAAACCATTTCCATTTCAATGAGCCCTTTGGAGAGGACTCTGGTCTACCGGCTGAAACTCAGGACTGAATCCCAGCATAAAATAAACACCAAACCCACTTGTACAAGGTCACATGAAAAAGCACTTTTTCCTATTCTCCCTCAATACCTTGGCTAAACTCTTTTTCATCACTTCAAGCCTGCATCCCAACATTTATTTCAAGAAGGACACTGCCACTCCTCTGCTGGGCAGACTGGTAAGCAGGGAGATTTCCTGTCCCTTTCCTGTATCATCCTCAAGCAGCTGTCCCCAAAGAGTCAACAAGTCAGTGGCTTCAAAAAAGGTCTGACGAAAACCTGGGTTTTAACACTCTCTTCTTTCATAAGTTTGATACAAATAACACGCACTAGCAGCTGAAAACTTTCCAAATGTGGTGAGCAAAACCCACAGTGGAGACAGACAAACAGACAAGTTCCCACACGGTGCAACAGACACTCACTCCTGTGACCAGAGAGGGGGATACACATTTAGCCAGTACTTTGGCAATGTCAGTAAATTTCAGGAAATCATGAAAACAGATTTGTCATTTAGAAGCCAACACCTTACCTCACACATCTTGCTTAGATTACCGTAATCTAAAACCTCCCACCCTCAAAATTCTCACAAACTTGCACTTTATCTACGACATATGCAACCTAAGCACTATTGCAATAAGGTGATGCAGTGTGTAACGTTGCTGCTATATTATAAAATTATTTGGTCAAATTCCACTTCTCAGTTTTTCTCACTCTCATACATTTTTAGCTTTTATAAATTTCAATGCTGTGAAATGACTACTTTATTCAGAAACTTGTAAAAGTGAGGAAGTTTTACCTGAAAAAATATTTTGGGTCAAGAATATTGGTATTTTTCCGTTATTTTAGATGCAAAGTGCTCTTCACAGTGATTCCAAGGGGTTTAGCATCTTAGCCTCTTTAGTTGCTTCATAAAAGCAACTATACATAAATTATGTAGCAAAGCATAATTAATGCTCTTCCACAACATGCCTTGCTGTTTGTTAACAGCTTCTTGGCTAGTAGAAATGTTTACTTTTTCCTCTCCACTCCCAAAGGTCTCGTACTTCAGAGATTTGCCTGAGCTGCCTGAAGTAGGCAATGATAACACGAATATATCCTTGTAACTCTGAAGCATAAGCGAAGTTTTCACTAAGAACTTAATACTCGAGGCACAGAGACAGCAGGAGCTGATTTGTTTTAATCAACGCCACAAGACTTATACTGGGTAACAGCTGCCTATCACATCGCTCCATTTGTTTGCTTCAACCTGCAAGCTCAGGTTTCCTTTGGACAGCAGCTGGACCTGTCAATGGCAAACTCAGCAGCAATGCCACCCACATCCTTTCCCTCTGTTCACACATGTGGACTGGCTGGAGCAGGATACTGCATGGAAAATGCAAGCTGCCACTTCATACAGCACAGAGGCAAGGGATAATTATTAGAACTAATTTACTAAAATTAGCCATCACATTAATTGTCAGGGGCTGATTCTATTGGAACTAAACTGTCACTTGAGGAGTGATCTCTTATTGCCTTTTCTTAAAAGATATGTTTGTTTTAGAGGTTATATTTTCATGATAGTGCCTAGAATGGCTATGGTGCACAACTCTAATAAATATCTAAATCCCCCAAAATGGCCCATATATGCTTTAATAATGAAAGTTACACATGTTCATAAATATTACTTGGCTGTTTCCTTCATTTTTCCTTTGCTTATCAAGCCATTTAATGACTCCAAAAATCTGCAAATTGTGGGTCACGGATTATTGTTGAATAAAAGCAGATATAGATGTAGACTATTCATATTCAGCCCAGTAACTTGTTTCTCAGATAAAAGAAAGATAAAATGCTGCTCCCCACTGTCAACTAAAGATTAATTGAACCTCTTGTTCTCTCATACTCATAACCAGTAACACAGACTTATAACTGGACTCCTGCTTTTCTGAGGTCTGGACTGGAACAGCATGGTATACAAACCTGTTTGGGATTCTGTGCCACTTCTTGCACATTACTTAAACAAGAAGCCAAAAAAATGTGGCATTACATGCACAGTGTTCATGCCTGTTTAAAGTTTCATCCTGCAGGGCAATTTTGTTCTACTGTTTTGTCCAACAAAACTGAAACTTGAATAAATTAAAAGAGACTGTCTCTTCTCTACACAAGGTTCTTTTTTTCAGTGAAAAGAGAACATGAAAGGAATTACGAAAACAGGATAACAAGGTCAATGATGTAGAGACTGGTCAAGGAGGAGCCACTACCTCCAGAGAATGACAAAAACAACTTAGAATAAAGTCACCATTAATTCTCCTGTCAATACCAAATAAAGAGCTTGGAATACGGAGCACCATAGATTAATGAATGCCAAGTGCAGGCTGATATAAAATACACCTTGTAATTCAGCAGTTTGGCATTTTTATTGCAGTCACTTGTTTGTATGCCAATTTTTCAGACAGCCTTGGAATCTGATTAACTTCTCCATGTGGTCTAGCAGGAGAGTCCAAGAACACCATTTCTTCATTTAAAAGTGATCCTGACATAGAAAAATTACAATAATGTAGAAAAAACAAGCTAAGTGATTTCTAACCTTCTATTAAAATTCACCGAGAAGTCACTTGTCTTTCATTTCTTCACCCAGTTGCATGAGCTCTTCAACTCCAACTCTGACTTTTGAAACACCCATTCAGTATGGTTCTGTGAGTTAATGAAAAATAACCTGAAATAACTCACATGTTTGGCATTTGCACCCCAAATTACCAGAAGGCTGGTTTAGTAATTTATAAAAACCTACATGAACATATTCTGTCAGATGTTTATACAGCATGTCAGGTCTGCAAGTGGAAGAACTTAGGGTTTTCTAAAAGTGCCCACTATGAAAAGCTTGGATGTTTTCTATCAACAGCTACCAAAGTGTATTTTACTTGTTGCACCATGACATTCTAATCTCCAACATTTACTACAATCTTAATAACAAACTAACAGATTTCTACTAAATGGTTGCTAATGACTAGCTGACTATATTCACATTGGGAGAATCCATATGATTCAAGAGTCAGTGTTCTGCTGGGACAAACTGAAGGCACAGGTCACACTCTCCACAATTACGCTGTCAAGTGGTTCAGTAAACTTTGTGGATTCAACTTTGGAACAATATCCTTGTCAAAACACGTACTACTAAAATTAAAATTTACTGCCATTTCAGATTCTGGGATCCAAATATATTACTAAAATTATGACAGCAACCATAACACCTAAGTAGATGTGCAACAATTTTTGCTAGCAAGCTGGAATTTAATATTAAAAATTATAACCTGACTAAGGGTCTTTAGACCCTTAGATGATTACTTAATAAATTAGATGATTACTTAATAAATTTATAAAGTTATCAGTGTAAATCATTGACCACAAAGATAATTCATACTTATACAGTCTAAAAAATTAGTGAATTTGACAAGTAAAAATTTTCAAAGTAATATGTTCTGCTGATATTTTTACAGACCAGAAAAAGACACTCATTCTACCTTGTCTTCAACTATTTCATGAACTGCTTTTTTCACTTGGGTAAAAAATATTTAAAACAATCTTATTTATATTCTCTGTTTTCTACCAGTTTAAGAAGTCCATATTCATTTTAGTAATGTCTAATTTTAATTTTTTTTTATATTTCTGAGATTTTTGATGTTAGTAAAAGTGGTACGAAAAATTTAATAAAATCTGATAATTTTATTTTTGAAAGGACTGAGACCACAACCCACTCTCAATCAGGTCACTTTGATGACCTCTAACATCGTAATATACACCCTGTAACCCAGCATTTCATCTTTGTTAGATTCTAAAAATCTGTAAATATTTGGCTGTATAGGTCCTGAAGCCTGCAAAGACTTGAAGTGTTTATAAACAAGTGTTTATTTACCTGAATCTCAGGCATAAACACTGACAACTAGCTGAAACAATAAGAACAACTTCAAGGAAAAACAAAATCATTTCAAGTCTTATCTTTTCTATTAGAGTAAGACAAAGGGTGGAAAGCAATTTAATCTCCCATTTATCCTTGTTTTGTTTTCTATCTTGTCAGTCTCTCTGTTTTGGCCAGGGCTGCTTTTCTTCTTTTCTTCCAATAAATGCCTAAAAATTAGGCATTTTTACAAGTCAAAACCCTCCACAGACTCTGAAAAATCTGTATAGCAAATTCAATGATTAAAAAGGGAGACAATTCCTTCTATCGCTTTCACTAAGAGTATTTTAGAAAGAACAGCATGTAAATGTTCACAAGTCAAGTAAAGATGATTTCCAAGTGTGAAAATTATTCTTGTCTCTGGCAGCTGCTATGTGAGAAGTAATAAGGTCCAGAAGCCTTGCTGGGCACAACCAGTGACAAGAATATCATTACGATCCATCTGCAACCCCAAAGAGACGCAAAATGCCTCACCAATCTTTTGTTCAAAGCAAAACTAGAAATCCAAAGTAACATGTTTCCAAGTCAGGACATAGTGAGTGTCACCACAAGAACACCTCCCTGACCCCCTCAAATGGTTTTGAATAAGGACAAGATGAGAATATCTTTCAGAACTGCAGAATTTTGGTATCACAGATTTTATAGTAAATGCGTTTTCTCTGCCTGCATATTTACTTGCTTTGTGAGGAAAGGAGTGTTAGGTTTGTAAAAACAAGTGAGTCATGAACAAGTCAAAATATTTCCAGTAAACTTATTCTTGCCTGAATACCCTGAGTTAACTGAAACCAAAACATTTTGCAGACTCGTATCAGTTTCACTGGCTTGTGATGAATTGGTGCTCCAGGCTGTAGTACATTTTGCTGAAATTGTTAGTAACAGAATCACAGAATCAACTAGGTGAGAAAAGACCTCTGATCATTGACTGCAACATGACCAATCACCACCATGTCCACTAGACCATGGCACTAAGTGCCATATCCAGCCTTTCATCAAACACCTCCAGGCACAGTGACTCCACCACCTCCGCTGGCAGTCCATGCTAATGTCTAATCACCTTTTCTGGGAAGAATTTCTTCCAAATATCTAACCTAAAACTCCTGTGAGCCATCTTGAGACAATGTCTTCTTGTCCTGTCTCTGGTTTCCTGGCACAAGAGACCAATCCCACTGGGCTACAGCCTCCTTTCAGGCAGCTGTAGAGATTCAGATCTCCCTTGAGCCTCCTTTTCTCCAGGCTAAACACCCTAAGCTCCCTCAGCTGCTTCTCATAACACCTGTGTTCCAAACCTTCACCAGCTCTGCTGCCCTTCTCTGGACAAGAGAAGTTTCATTCACCTTCATTTGGGATCTGACAGCCTAACTGTGGAAATCCTCACCTGATTCTTACTTTCATTGGCATCCACCGCTGAGAACCAACACCGAGTGATCTCTTTCCAGTGCCTAGCACCGCTGGAATGAAGAAGGGCTATCTGGCTGCCAGGTTTACAGGAAGAAATGATGCATCTATTCAGGATACCTCATGTGCTAGTTTTCAAATTACTCTTCCACTGAAAGAGGGAGGAGTGGTTTTCTCATAGTGCATTTGGACTCATTCTGGCCAGCAGCCCTGGTCTTTTCTTGGATGAGCCCCGAGAATACAAAAACATAGTGTTTCAGCAGGCAAATCATCTGCTGCTCTTCCTCACTGTGAGAGATATTAAGTCACTTGCCTAATTAATACAGGTGATTGCTGAGATACCTAAGTGCAGTTGAAGCAGAAAAAGATTATGCTACATCTTCTTGGTTTGTCTTTATCACTTTAAAACGGTTTAATGTCTTTTCCTTACTCAGTGATGCAGGTGACTCTCAGCACATAAAAAAGAAAAAATCAGACGCCAGAAAGCATCCTAGAATATATATGGAACATTTCTGGAGCATTACAAAGGCTGCTAAGACTAAATGAAAACTGAATTAAAATAGAACTTATAATTACAAAACAAATCTCAGGGGGTTTTGTACTCCTATCTATGAGCCTCTCTTTTGTTACGCCAATCAAGCATCAGTTATGCTTTTAGTAACTTCTTTCTCTTAGCCAATACGTTCAGCATTTCACTACCTTCCCTCTCCCTTTTGCTTACTCCCTCTTTACAGATCTTTGTTCAGCATCTCTACTTCCCTTCTTTTCAAACTCCTTTTGGTTTTCTGCATGCTATGTCTGTGACCGTGACTCTAGAGATAACTCCACCCAGAAAAGAAGTAATATCGTATCTGCCCGTCTGGGGACAAAATAAGCATTGAATTACTTTAGTTATGTCTTTAATATGTGCTTCACAGGCCCTTCTGCTGCTTATTATTGCAGGACAATATAATGATTAGACACTTGGTGTCTTCTTTGGGCATCAACTTGTCAAGGCACTGGCAAAACAGATTTCTAATGCTATATAAATAACTTGTTTGTTGCTCAGTTTTACAGTGCATTAATCGTAACCTTTAAAAAAAACACACTGAATCTAAACTTACTTATTTCTGCAGAACAGGACAAACCAAAGTTGTCCATCACATTTTACAGCTGCAGTGATTGAAATAATACTCTAGCTAAAAGTATACTAACAAAATTGCAGTGACAGTTTATGACCAAAAAAATCGCATGGGACTCTTGCTGTTGTGGGTCTCTCTGAAAGACACGTGTCACTCTTGCAGAAGACATCCTCGCTTCTCCTCAAGAGTCCCTCAACACCATTAATAGCAATAGGAACCTGGAAACAAGAGAGTGAGTAGAAGAGCAAAGTTTAATATTGCTAATGCACTACATTTGCTTGGTGTTACGCATGTTAACACAGGTTAGATACTGCTACACTAATATTTTCCTAAGCGCTTTCCTAAGCTTATATTTTTCTATCCCAAGTTGTTTGTGAAACAGCTTCTACTAAAATAGTGCCCTAGGTGCAAAACAGAGAGATAAAAGCAGATCTACTCTTGATCTACTCCAAGACAGAACTAGTTTACAGAGGCATCCTTGATCCTTATTTAGCACTGCAAATCATGCCATTTTACAAAAGATCAATCAGTACAAGCAGAAAAAGCAAGAAAAAAGAGAAAATATGAGAAACATAGACAATAACGTCCATTGGAAATAACTCTTGCTTCTGAATTGTCATCCAGAGACATTTGGAACCCAAAACACGCTTTCACAGAAAATTGCAAATAGCCCATATACAGAAGGATACATTGGAACATAGAGACAAGCCAGCAAAATAGTAAAATTGGAAGCAAAGTATTTATTTTATTATCCCCAGGATACGTGCGCGATTAAATTTTATGATCAACTTTCAATATTTTCCCATTCAGAATTCAACTGACCTTCTTTTTGTCCTAACTCTTGTTATTTCCTGCTAGTTATCACAAAATAGCAGTATCCTTGGCATCATTCAAAGAGATTTCCTACTTCTTTCCACACACGCAAGAAAAGAACAAACAGATCCTTCTGGGTTTAGTGACAATTAAATGATGCAGCCACCTGCACAGTGGCACAGGCTAAAGTAAAAGTGTGTGACTGCTGTTCCCTTGGTGTTTGGAGCAGTCTTGTTTGCCTCATGCTTATCTTTGAAAGCAGGAACATCTTAAAATAAAAGCTCGGAGGGGCCAGTAGGGAACTAGCTGGCAATACTCTTGTTTTGAAAACATCTTGTGAGCCAGGTTGCTCTTACTGAAGAGGACGATTCAGATTTATAAAGTTAGGTGTAAGGTCAAGTGCTCAAACACATCAAACTTACAATGCCAGCACTGCCTTAAGTATAGCATGTGTATTCACTTATGGGCGGGGTAGGGGTCAATGTTTTTTGAGGTTTAATCATCAGTCAAGAAATTAGGAATTTGAGGGAGGGACAGCAGATCAGATCCGTGGAAATATGCTGTAGATTAAATGTGTCTCAATAACAAAGGGGAGGGGAATTATCTTACGATGCTTCCTTTCCACCGAGTCCTGGCAGAAGAGCAGGCACTGAGAGAAGACATACAAGTGCTCACAGAATTTCTCAACAAGGAGGCTCTTGATGCAGAGAAAATTATAGAAATTAGAGGAAATAGAAGTCATTGCCTTTAGTTAGAGAGCATGAATTTGTGACTTGTCCCGGTTAAACTTAGAGAATAAACTACATGATTTAATGGTCCCCTTTAGGAAATAATTATTTTCTTGTATTTATGTGATTTTTTGTACCAAACTCTCCAAACCTCCGACTACTGTTCTCACTCTTGGTACACAGGTCCAGAGGGACTTCTACCCTTATTTCTCTCTTTTATTCCCACTCATCCCATCTTCTGCTTCTTACACTAATAATCCTATTATCAACTTTCAGCATCTGCATGATCAGAACAACCAGGTCCTATTTACATGTCAGAGCACTGAACAATTCAAAGAGCAGTGGCAGTCAGTCCATTACACAGTTATGGTACTCCAGGATCTATACCAGCTCCCGTTAGGTTTGCAAATTAAATTCTGACTGCTTTGACTTACAATTTAGAACAAGTAACACACTAATAGTGGAAAATATATTGCACATAGAGTGGCACCAGAGCAGCAAATGCACACAATATCGAGGAATAAAAACACAGTTTGTCACCGATCCTACGACTGTACCTGTACTTCTGTTTAGCACAACTCCCTGTGTTCCACGCAGAGCCACCTGCCCTGCACAGCCCCATTTTGTGCAGTGTGACCACTCCCCACGCACAGAGGCGGAGCGGTGCTCCTTGCACTGCTTCTCCAAACCAACAGGGACGGGAAAGACAAGTGAAGGGAAATTCCCAATGCCAGCATCTTTATTTCTCCCCGATGAAGGGTCAGAGCACAGCAGAGATGTTGCAGGGTCACTGGCACACTGAAGACCTCACAAGAAAAAAGGGACACTCTTGCAAGGTGCCAAGAAGGGACAGGACTGCTTGACACCTTATGCTGCTGCATGTAATTAGGTATCTCAGACTTAAACAGACAGATTTTCTGCTAAGCTCTGGGACAACTAAATGCTGCTGATGTTAATTTTACAGCTGCAATGCAATCCAGTCTGACTGCTCAGATTGGGAACCTCTTCCCCATTCTGTCAGAGCTGGATTTGCTAATCTCCCGGTAATAATGCCAGGCACATCCTCTCCTACTGTTTCCTGGAAAGAGAGCGTATGTGTCATTTATATGTATTCACTAAGATCCTCATCATGTTAGACAAAGTGGCCACAGAAAAACATGTATGTAGATATATTGTATACCCAAAAACATGGCTTGGATTCTGTCCTATATAGTCCTTTATAAATTAAAAATATCAGCTGAGATTGGAAGATTGTGTTTAAACTCACATTTTAAAGGCAGCTAGTACTTTTGCGCTTTATCAACTACTTCAAATATTTTCTACAAAAGCAGTTTGCCTTACTGGCCATGCATTGCAAGGTGGAACATACCTGTGTTAAAGTCAGACAGGGGAAGCAACAGCCCTCAGAGAAAAGTTTGGCTGTCCAATATCCACTTGTCTAAAAAATGAACTGTAATTTGACTAAAGGACAGAAACTTCTAACAGAGAAATAAAAAAACAACTGGAAGTTAAATTTTAACCAAGTTAAGAAAAAAACAAATCCTATAATGTAGTAAATCCCTTTTCCTCACAGGAAAAAAACAAAGAAAGTCGTGTGTCCCGTAGGAGTCAATGACAGCTCAAGGCTTGACCTCGGCAAGCTGTCAGCCTCCTGAAGAGAGACGGAAAACTATGTAAACCGTGCTGCGGAGGCTTCTGTCGGCGGGGCTTTGATGCAGGCGTCGAGACCCGTGTGCGAGCGACGGGCGCACCTTTGGAGCCGCAGAAGTTTTTCCACGCGGGAACAAACCTCCCGGACCACGACGCGTGTCTCTCGTCACGGAGGTGCCACCGCCAGCCGCTGGTCACCGCACCGCCCGCTGCCCCACGCTCTGCCCTGAATGCCCTGTGAGGACCGTGGGGCTGGAGAGGGGCAGAGGAGAGATGAGGAGAAATCCCCTCCTCCCCCAGATTCGCGGTCCTGCGGCCTTTCTGTGCCCAGAGGCAAGAGGGGCTGGGGCGGGCGCCCATCCCGGGGCTCTGGTGCGCGGCGCTACAGGAGGACAAGCGGGAGAGCCTGCACAGCGGCTGGGGCGTTGGGGAAGGTCGAGGGGGAGAAGCGGAAAATAAGTAAAGACGAAAGTCTCCTGAAGGCGGACACATTGTGGCACAGTTTTCCTGCGGCGGCGGGCCCGGTCCCACAGCCCCGGTGGTCGGCACCCGGCCCCCAGCGCCCCGCCCGGAGCGGGTTCCCCGCTCCCCCGACCGCCCCGGACCGCTGCGGGACGGCGGAGCGCCCCCGGCCCGGCCCCGCACGCCAGCCCCGCTCACCTCATGGCCCAGCTCCACGGGGGCCGCCCGCTCCCCCAGCGCCGGGCCGGGGAGCGCAGCGGCGGCAGTGGCGGCAGCGGCGGCTCCTCCCGTCCCCGCGGCGGTGCCCGGCCCCGGGGAGACGCCTGGCGGCGGGGCGGCAGCGGGCGGGCCGGGGGAGGGCCGGGACGAGGGGCGGCCGTGCCTCGTCCCCTCCCCGCTCCGCCTCTGCGGAGCGCCGGGCAGCGCCTGGCCCGGGGGGGCAGCTCCGCCGCCGCCGCTGCCGAGCGCTCGCTCTGCGGCGGCGCTCCTGGAAGGTTGTTCTCAGGCGAGTGCGGGTGCCGCGGCTCTCCGGCCGCCAATACGGCCTCTGCCTTGGCCGCGGAGTTGTCCGTGCTTGTGAAGATCCACAGAACGTCCTGACCTGCACTGCTGGTTGTTAACAGCTTCCCAGAAAGACGCCTCACAGCATTTAGAATGTCCTGCATGCGTCCCGTTTTGCTTCCTTTACTTGGGCTTCAGTGGCAGACTCGCACCCCAGCACGCTGAAGGGGAAGGCAGTGTGTGCACATCCCCTGAAGCGACCAGTGGCTGTTTCTTCTACTGTCACGGGTCAACCCGGAGGAGATGATTCCACCTTCTCCGTTACCACCAAGCTGGATGGGACTTTGAGCAACCTGACCTAGTGAAAAATGTCCCTGCTCATGGCAGGCGTGGGATTAGACTAGATGATCTATAAGGCCCCTTCCAACTCAAACTACTCTGTCATTCTATGAGCCAGCGTGGACTGCACTGGGTGATTCAAATGTTGACTCCTCATGCTATGAATGAGTAAATTTTGCAGAAGTTTGACACCGTTGGGGTTCAGCAGAGAAGGGAAGTTCAGACGGGCGTCACTAGTGCAGGGTGTGCAATGTGCAATAGGTGACACCAGCAGTGTCCTTCCCCGTGTTTCTCCAGCCGGATTGCCGTGGGCTGTCCTGCCCTCTAGTGCCTGCAGCGCCCGCTCCCTCTGGTCTCTCTCTGCTTCCCCCTGCACGCACACACCCAGGAGCTGCAGACTCCCGTGCACCCCCCGTGCCCCCGTGGGTGCAAGGCTATCCACCCTGCGGCCCTACCTGCCTGCCGGGGACATCTGCGGCTGGGAACACTGACCTAGCAACGACACGGTGTTGCTGCATGTAGCACAGATGTATTTCTGTGTGGGGGACTGCCCCACCTGGGGAACTGGCCTGTGAATGGACAATTAACTACACATGGCAGTGAAGGCACATTTTGTCAGTCATACCTGGTACTGTTTCCAGTGAACCCGTAGGAAGGACCAGGAAAGGACGATTACAAGACTGGACTTAGCGTGTAGCTCCAGCCCCTCACCTCCAGGAGGGGCTCCAAACGAGAATGCTGAGGAGGATTTTGCACAGGCAGAAGTTCCCTGATGCAGGTAACTCTCTGACCTGACAAGCCTGAGGAACAGCTACTTTGGTTCTATTAACTGCTAAGATGTCCATTCAAATTTGTGAGGAAAGACTAACATGAGTCAAAAGCAATTTATTTAATTGCTGTAGTAACTACCTTGCAAAATAAGGAAAGTAAGGAAATATTGTTCTAAGAACATTATCAAAGCACTTGTAAAGATTATTATGATGCTCTCAAGATCCTTCTCATGACCTTCTAGCACAGGGTGTGGGACAGCATTACTTTTAACCTCCCAGGTCTGGATGGATTGGATTGGATTGTGTAAAAGGAGACAGAATTTCCGTGCCATTCATTGCACTAATAACTTCTCTCTTGATTCTAGCAGCCTGAAATCAGCAATTCCAGCACATTAAAAACATGTTTTAATGCTCTACTGTTGCTTAGGTTCATCCTTCAGCATGTCTAGGGCACAATACCTGTAAATAAATAGGAATTAATTCCTTATTTCTAAGCCACTGGTCTCCATTTACTTGATGACTTGCCTGTTTGTTACTCAGTTTCCAAATCCACTGTTCCTTCTTGACCTTATTCTTCTAACTGAGAAGAGGTGGAATCTGAAGGCTATTCCTCATCAACAGGTTGGTCAGTCTCTTCTTTCTCTTCAACTGGTTGATCAGCAGCATCTGCCTCACCAGACACCTGGGGAGCTGCATCTGTTTCCCTGGGCTCTTCAGCAGGTGCCTCTGTCTGATCAGATGGAGGTGGACGGCTAAATTCATCTAAGCGTTTTTCAACCACCATACGAATCAAGGCTGAAACAGAGATAGGCACCACTTACAACCACAGAAGAAAAACCCAATTTGAGAATTTTTTTTATATATTACTGACCTATAAATCCTTAAATAGGAAAAGAACTCTGAGATAGCTCTAAAAATGAAGAAATACTTAAGGACTGGAGCAAGACAATGGTATCTGGTTAAAGACTTAAACGGATTTAACAAAAATACAATATATATTCTCATCAATACTGTATCCTGCAGCACCATTCTCCTTGGGATGTTTATTCAGTAGTCACATACAATATTTTTTCTTAAAAGAAGAGAAATTTTCCTTCCTTCTGAAGAGCTATGTGAAGAAGTGATCCTTGAGTGTACATACTGGCACATGTATCAGCATAAAATACCTAACACACCAGCTGTAATTGTCCAAATCATATTATACCTTAATAAATAACATTCAGGGTCCTGATTAAACTAAAAATAAACCAAAAGAAGCAAACACAATTTTTATACAAATCCAAAATCCCAGCAAGAGGGAAGCTATAGGAATAAAGATGTAATGCAAGTGTAAAAAGTGGCTTGATCTAGGAGCACACTGCTAGGCACACATACACCATACTTTTGTGTTTCTACACAAGACAGAATCCAGGTTTTTCAGGTGTTTCAACTACAGCCTCTGAATTAATAAAAGAGCCCAAATATTTAGGTTGAACTAGCCCAAAGAAGACTGATATTTCAATCTCTTTGAAAAGCAAGGACATGATTATTGACTGATAAGGAGGTAAGCCCTTGTTTTGATAAAAGATATTGGTCACCTCACTTCTCAGTCAGCCATGGCCTGCCATCATCCTCCTTTCATATAGGAGAATAATCCACAGCTCAGGGAGCTTACACAAGCAAACTAAGACACTTTCATGGTATACATGTGGCAGTAAACAAGATTGGGTTTTCTGTTCCGACTGGCACAATCAGGTGCACTACAGAGAACACTAGAGCAGTGGTGGCTGTGTAATACAGAAGAAGTAGAAGCTTTATAGCAGAAAAAAAACTTGTGTTCTTTAACTATTCTGTTCCTGATATATGTGTTGTATCTCTCAGCACTAACAAACCTCAAACAGTATAAAGTCAAAAGAGAGTGGATAGTGCAGCATGAATGACACTGCCATTGTTTCAGACTGAAAATCAGTTACTTAGTTGTATGTAGTAGTAGTTTTCCAACATTAAAACATGTTAATATAGTAAAAAAACAAAACCAAACCAACAAACAAACACAAACAAACAAAACGCTCAACACAAAAAACTGTGGATACTTGGGGCTTTTCCTAAAATGACACTTCCTACCTTAAGCCACAGTGACCATATAAACATGACATTTGTGCTGACCAGCGAAAGAACAGTCAAGAACATCAGGTAGCCTAGATTATATTCCAGGATTTGGTAACTTACAGTCAAGCATCGTCCTTCCTAGAACCTTCTTCTGTAGTGTTTTTTCCACTTCTGACATCAACCATGGAAGAAATTCTGTCTCAATATCTGTAAGAATTTAGCAGGAAGAAACAAAGGGAAAATATCACTTTAAATAGGATGACCAACAGGACTTATGGCTGGGGTTTTTTTGCTACAACAATTAAAGGATGAACTCCTCCTGCCAAAAGGCACTTGCTCTGTAAGAGTCAGATGAAATCTCTCAGATGCTTCTTGGTTTGTTATCTTCAACCTGTCTTACTGAGGTTCATGATCATTATAGATTCAGAGCAGAGTCCTCTCAACTGCAGTCATTTTCAAAGAGGTCTGGCACCTTTGAAGGGCTCAGCACAGATGAGATATACAGTCATGCCCTAGCGAGATCCAAATAACTATCCTGAACAAGTCAGCAGAATAACATTTCCTGCCTTGCTTTCCAAAGACACTTGGGTTCTGGTCTGCTGAAAGCATTTGTTCTGTCTGACTAAGGAGCTCTTGCTTACCTATGTATTTCTCAAATTATACTTTTTGTATACTGTGATCCCAAAGCCTGCCCTGGCTGCAAAACACACTCAGTTTCTGCACTGACCCCATGATTTACCCTGGAGAGAGTGAAACCATTCGCAAGCTGTGGTCTGTGCCCATGTGGACTGGTGAAGTAGGGTGCAGCAAGGTAGCTCATAAGAAATGCTGCTGATTCTAAGGGCTTGGAAGTCACTGATACACAATTCTAAAATTATTTTCAGGGCCTAATTCTAATTTACTAATTTGTCCCTTGCTCTGATAATAATTAAAAAATATTCAGAATGACATACTGATTTCTTTGTCTGTTCTATAAAAATACAAGTATTTCGATCTGGATCTCTGTCTCTCCCAAGTCTAACCACCCATTTATTTCTACCCAATTCCAAAGTAGCTCTTCTCATTGTCACACTGTCAGGTCTTGCTTATTCTTCACGATTTGTACAGATGACCAATAACTTTTTTGTGTTCAACCACAAATGTAAATAAATAAAGTCTTATTACATTATTCTAAATAATAGCATAATATGTTATGGTTGTTTTGAACTTTATATTACTTTGCTCACATATTTAAAAAGAAAAAACAACACAAACCTCTTTCTATAGGGTCATAAAAAAATCCACTCTCATGAAGATTGTTGAAGACTGAGGGAATGAGATCAGCCAGGTAACGCTGAGCGAATGCCCGAGCTGCAATTTTCTCTGCAGTCTCTTTCTGTTTCCGCAGCTTTTCCAGGTGCTCGAGTCTGCGACGTTCCTGTCAAGGCAATTATACATGTAAAACTTAGAGGCTTTAAGCTGTGACTCCTTTGATCTAAACTTTGAAGAATTATCACAGTGTGTGTCCCATAAATAGCAAAGATAGTAAAAAGGACAGATAATGATGATCTTTACCTGGTATTTGCAGCTTCTAACTTCCACTGAAATTCCTCACATGAAAGAGTGTTTGAAAGAAAGTTTGTACTTAATCTATGGAGTATTAAAATACCCCAAATTACAGGGAAACACATTTCTGTAGTATTCCTTTTCTGATTTTGGCAAGTCTATAAAATAAGGGCATTGCAGCTGGCCAAATGAAACCCTTCTCTGATGCTTTAGTATATATTAATCTCATGACTTTTTGCTTTACTATTTCAGATCAAGCTGATTATTTGCCTTGGAACACGATGAAGTTGGATAAGTATTTCCCAAACTTTTTATCTTCCAATATTATATCCTATTGCATGTACAAAAATATTGAAACTCAAATTGGTACAGGAAAACATTAGAAAACATAATTATACAAGATTGATGAATAGTAATTAATTAAGACTTGCCTTTTCTGTTTATTCTTATTTACTAAATATTACTAATATAGCATAATATTTTGCAATCTTGAGATGTACATGTGTACACAGAGTACAGCATGCATTGTGTATTCAAGACAAGGAGGTGTCTCTCCTACTTCCAAGCCCTCTGACTATTTGTTTAGCACTTATTATAATGAAAAGGCTTAAGAAACAGCTGCACTAGGTACAGAAGAAAATGCTGTTGGTTTTGGCCTTTTGACCAGGTGTCCAACTATACCAAATCACTCAAGTATGACTGCTCCAAATAAACACAACAGTGTGCTGCTGTTGTATGACAACAAGTGGCAGAGTGCAGCTGTATGTCATCAAAATGCTTTTAGGTATATCAAAGCTGACAGTACCCTTTTGGGCATAGCCAGCTGATATCATAGCCTGTCGTTCAGTACTGGAAATGTTTTTCTCCTTTCTGACAGGCTTTGCTCTTAGGAAGTCCTACCTTCTCCTCCCTGATTCGCCTGTCCTGCTCTTCCAAGCGCTGCAATTCAGCAAACTCTGCATTACGCAGCTCTGCGAAGGCACGCTGATGTGACCACAGCTGGGCCAGCTCTTCTTCCTCCATGACTTCCAGCAAAGCCTGCTCAACTGTTTTCCCAACCAACACTTCCAGGATTGGCTTAACTTCAATGTCAAAGTCAAACAACTGAGGATGGGAGTCAGAGAAACAGACATAAAATATCCCTTGATCACAATTACTCTTAACAAGGATTGGCAAGGAGAAAAGGAGGATGAACAAAGCCCTTGTACCAAAGTCAGGCTGGAGAAGTGCAGGTGGAGGACCAGCGTCAGCTAAGGCAGAGAAAATCATGAGTGTTGCTGGGGGCTAAGTGGTGAGTGGGCTGGACTGAGACACCACACTTCCTCCTACTGCCCCTGTGGGGACTGCCAGGGACAAGCTGAGCACTTGCCTGGACCCTATTTCTGTGTTCCCAGTCCCTTCTTGAGCTGAACATGTTTTACTGAACAGAACATTTCTCAACACTGTATCGCTTAGCTGAAAGCAGCAGAACCTGTGCACATGGAGACACATCTTCCTTAGTTTTGCACTTAATCTCAAAGCAGACATTGGTGAGTTGGGTTTGGGGTTTGGTTTGTTGGTTTTTTTTTTTTTTGCATGTTCTGTGAGGTTTAGTTACTTTCTATTTCTACTTCAATTTTGCATCAGAAATGTGTTTTGTATGGGAGACATATTTTGACAGCGCTTGTGGACCTGACTTCATACCTCTCCTTCTTCTATTTGCGTGGCCACATCTTTTCCTGTTTTGGCTGGTATGAAGAGTGGAGTGGGTGGTCTGTCCAAAAATTCATCTGTTTGACACTCTTCATCAACCTCTATTATGTGATCACTAATCTCTTCCAAATACAGTTCTAGAAACAAAGGCACAATGAATACTCAAAGTGGGATTCCTTTTATTTTAGTCTTCAACTGTTTTTGATGACTCTACATTCTGAATTACGTCCAAAGAGTGCAATAAAATGTTTTCTATAAATTTAGAAAAAAGGACTCTCAGGTTAGTTTGCCGTAAAGGCCATCTGATGCTGTGTTCTCTGTAATGTCAGGTGCACTTCATGGAAGTGATTCCCAAAATAGTAGTTCACCTTAAACAAAAGTTTTTAAACCTTCAATTTTAAGGATATATGAAATTTCTCTGATTATACTGAAAATTGAAAGAATAAATGAAGCAGTCTTGACTAGTGTTCAAGAATGTACACTGAAAAATAGACCTTCTGAGAAAATGTCACTACTTAGACAAGTTTACAACCTCTGGTTCCAGCATTCTATGATTTTAAACTGTGTGATTCTACCAACTTCATCACCAATTTAGCAAGTGAATATAGATCAGCAAGCTTTTGCTTTCAAACAGATACAAAAAAAATGCAGCCTTTTACCTGTCTGCACATAAACATGTTCTCTGCCCTCCACAGGCTCCGGCGTTCCTGTTCGAATTTGCTCTTGTGTAAGCCTTCTGGCCAGTCCTTGTTTCTGTGCTCTCCTCTGCCTTTTAACCTCAAGGGTACTGGGCTCAGTACTCTGAGCAGGGGTGAAGACCAAAAAAACCCACAAAACAGAATACACTTTGTACTTGAAAATTATACTCAATTGCCTCTACAGAAAAATGAAGGTCGCTCTTTGATTTTAATGCTGGCTATCTAGTATTTTGGATTTACTTTCCTGGGTCCTGGCCCTAAATTTTCAGTTGACATAAAGACTGTATGGCATGAAATTAATAAGTTATGCTAGCTGTCTACAGGCACATAATAATGGCATCTCATACTAAGAGTAATAATTAATTAATTTCTTATATGAAAGCGAATATTGTATACAGAATTTTGTTAGATAAAGTATATTGAAACGGTATGTTCTCAAATTTTGAGAGGCTTAATGGACTTAAGTCCAGTTATCATATTATGAACAGAATTGTTTGCTAGATAAAAATTATAGGACCACTTATTGCTGATAAAAGAAAAGAAACTCATAATAACACTTAAGTTCCATATTCTACTTACAGATTAAGATAAGCATCAGCTTTGAATTTCTTAAACAAAACTTACATAAAATTCACTCTAAGAAATGGCTACTGAACCACACAAAGCTATTTTCAACCAGTAGCTTTTAAAGATACAGACGGCTTTAAATTCATATATGATCAAATTATCTATGTAGAAATATTCTCTGAAAAAAAAGTATCACATTTGGGTGGGATTCCGAGCAACCTGGACCAGTGAAAGATGTCCTTGCCCATGGCAGGGGGTTGATACCAGATGATCTTTAGGGTCTCTTTCAATCCAAACCAGTCTAAGATTTTACGATTTACTATTATATCAGGTTATAACACTAATACAAACAAAATACTTTGGCAATCTCACAAGCAGCTTTTGCATACAGCTGGACCATTTAGCTCTGCTTCTGTGGTAAGATAAACCAAAGCCTACCCCACGACTCAATTTCCCAAGAGCTGCAACTCTCCCTGCTGACATCTTGCATATAGTAACAGATTATCGAGTAATGACTTGTGCTCAGGGCCATTACACTAAGGAAACGGAGAAGGAAAATAGAAGCATCAGATACTTAATGGGGGGTAAAAAAAAATCAGAACTGCAGAAGTTCATATGAAACTAAGTGCTTTAAAGAAGAGCTGGAAACAGCCACGGGCTGCTTAACACAGGTTTTAACTGGAGAGCCTGTGACTACGCAAAACGCTGAAAGTAAAATTACAGCTCCGGTAGTTAAAATTATAGATGAGGAACAGCTTTGCTGCCATACCTATGACTTTCCAACAAAACTGTAGCATGATGCACTTTAAAGACCCCCCATACCTGCGGCGGGTGGCGGACGGACAGAACGTTTCCGCGCACCACTCTCGGGTCGATCATGATGTTGCAGTAGTGCACCGGGACCTTCTCCCTGCGGCACAGCACAGACAGCGGCGGCTGAGGCTTCCCCCCGACCAGCGGGAGAAAGGCAGGGCGGCGGGGGCTGCGCTCCTCGGGAAGGGAGCTGGGCCGAGGGGGAAAGCGGAGGGCAGCGGGGCAGCGGTCCGGGGCGGGCAGCGCGGCCCGCCGGACACCGGCACTCACTTCTCGGCGGCATTGGACTGCTCTCGGTACTTGGGGCGGGAGCCTAGGGAGCGGGGCTGGCTGTAGAAGCTGTAGGGCAGGTCGGCGGGCACGGACAGTTCGGGCGCTCGGGTGGGCACCATGGTGGGCTCCGTGCGGCGGCCCCGGCTCCGTGCGGGCCGGGCGCGCCTGAGGGAGCGCTAACGGCGTCCGTCTCCCGGGCAACGCGCCGCGCATGCGCGGGCCGGCGGCCGCGGGCGGTGCGGGGAACGCGGAGTGGCTCGGGCTGGGAGGCTCCTTAAGGATCATCCATGGGTAGAGACACACCCCGCTAGACCAGGGTGCTCAAAGCTCCATCCAGTTTGATCTCGAACACTTTCAGGGTAGGGAATTCACAGCCTCACTGGGCAACCTACGGTGCCTCACGCCCTCCCCAGCAAACAGTGTCTTCCTAATATCTAATCTAAGTCTACCCTCTTCCAGTTTGAATGCATTCCCCCTTGTCCTGTCACTACGTGCCATTGTAATAAGTCTCTCTCCAGCTCTCTTGTCGGCTCTCCGGTACTGGAATGCCGCGGTCGAGTCACCCCAGAGCCTTCCCTTTGCTGTGCGCGGCCTTCCCCCCACGGAGCTGCTGGCCAGAATGAGTCCAAACGTACTATGACAAAACCACTCCCCCCTCTTTCAGTGGAAGAGTAATTTGAAAACTAGCACATGAGGTATCCTGAATAGATGCATCATTTGCTTCCTGTAAACCTGGCAGCCAGATAGCCCTTCTTCATTCCAGCGATGCTGGCACTGGAAAGAGATCACTCGGTGTTGGTCCTCAGCGGTGGATGCCAATAAGGATAAACGTGGCAATGCGGGAGTGGGACCGCGAGGGGTCACCGTCCTCCCGCCGCCGCCGGAATAGCTCCCCAGGCACTCTCAGCTTTCCAGGGAAACGCCAGGTGGCTCAGCTCCATCTGCGCTGGCACTGCGTGCGAAGGCTGGCCGGAGGGTCGCGAAACCCTCTTGGATGGCGTGCTGGTGGCTTAAGTGCCGGTGTCCTGGAAGTACCGACTCGAACAGCTGCACCCCAAATTTGTGTTTTCCACTCAAGCTGGAGATTTGGATAGTGTAAAGGTGTCCTATGATGACAGAGAGAATATGAGGTGAGTCCTCAGTATGCTGTCCCTCCCGTGGTGAGCTGCCCTCCCTGCCAGGGCAAATCGTGAACACGTGTTTTCAGCGTCTGTGAAAAATTTCCATTAAGAGAAACATTAAAGCGTTGAAGGGTTACTGATACCGCCATAGCCCTTTGATTTAACCTATGTGGGTAGGGATATGCCTTGATTCTTTTAGCAAGACTTAGCATATAAAACAGCCCATGCCCTTTGTTTATGAAATCTTTGGTTTAAATGTAATTCTTGTGTTAAATTCTATTTATCTCAGTTCAGTTATGTCACTGCTGCAGACATCTGTGCTCCACTGCAGCCCCAGTACTTCACAGGAGGCCTCAAAGGCATGGGAATAGCTGTGGAGCAGGAGAAACTATTTGAAAAACAAATTTTAAAAAACCCACCCTGAATTGAAAAACAAAACAAAACAAGAAAACAAACAAACAAAAGAAAAAAAAAGAAAACAAAAAAAAACCAAAATAGAGGAATGGAAATCGTGTTGACTACACTTGCTGGCTGAGTGGGGGGACAAGTGGACATGGGTCTGCAGAAGTACAGTGCAAGTTTCACCAGGGTAGGAGGAGAGAGCAGTCCTTCAATATTTGCTTGTGTTTGGGCAAGCAAAGCTAATGAATGGGTTCTTGGTCCAGCCAAGCCAAAGCACTGTGGTCCTTAAATTTGACCAGAACCAATACAATCCTTTGATTTTGGACACCTGACTCATATTTTATGAAAATTTAAGTTTGGCTATACTGCTTTTAGACTGGGGACTTGAAATCTGGGTAGACCTTTCCAGATTGTTACGGATCTGGAGTTTTTCTTCATGTGAAAAACAGCTGCAGCATAGCCTTAAAAATGTCAGTCTAAAGCTGTCCAGAGCGTGCTTGCTGAATAACACTAGAAATTTGGCTGGAATGTACTGGATAGGAAGACAACAAGAAGACAGCCTGTAACCACTGGAGCAAGGATTCCCGAGGAGCTGTCTGTTCCCTATTGACCACAAATCTTGTGAAGATTAAGGTCTTGCATCAAAAGTTCATTTTGTTAAGCTGGCCCCAGCTGGTGTCACACTTTTTGGGATAATTTCTCATTCGCCTAATATGTTCACTAGTTGAATGGCAGCGATTCTCCTCTTTTTCTGTGAAACAATGCTACCTCCTGAGTTACCAGTTCAGTGCAAAGGTCTCTGCAAGTTTATAAGTGACAAAGCCATGCCCAGAAAAAAAAGGTAGCTTTTCTCCTTTGCCCCCTTTTATGCTGGTGTTTTTAAAGGTTTAGTTTGGTTGGGTTTGTTTTTTATTGCGGGGAGGGTGTTGGTTTTTTGTTGGGTTTTTGTTTGCTTTTGTTTGTTTGTGGGGATTGGGTTTTTGGGGTTTTTTTTTGTGTTTTGTTGTTTTGTTTTTTTTTTCTAAAAGTACCTGGTGAGTTCTGAAACACTTTGTCTCATCACAGGACTGAGTGGAGCAGGATCCAAAACCACATTGATTGTAATCACATTCTTGCCTTTAGTTGCTTTCTGGATCCTAGAGTAGCAACGGCTTTTTCACATATCCTTTGGAGGATTTTCTTGGACCTGCATAATCACAGTGTCAGAGGTACTGCATGGGAAATGGGCCTAGCTAGCAAGGAATGAATCAGCCCATCTCCCATATGAGAGCTAAGAAAGATCTTCTGAAGTGCCTTCAGCTGATGTGAAAGCAGCAGAACAAGGGCTTTATCTCCTTCCAGGTTTGCTGTGGGTCTGTTAGAAGGCTTTTTGTTTGTTTTCATGAGAATTTCCTGGCATTGTACCATGCCTTATGGCATGCCCTTGGCTTTCTTTTTTTTTTTGGATGTGAAACAAGTTTATTCACAGCAAAGCAAATGTGAAGGTGTCACTGTGTAGTAACAGAAGATGTACACCCACTATTTTTTGCAGCACTTGGGATGCATCTGTAACGAGTGAATGACACCTTGAAATACAATATGAGGGATCTACAGTGCTGAGACTGGGTCGTCCTGGGGCCCCACCTTGGATGTTGCTAGACTGGGAGACCTCGTGCAGCAGTGCATTACACAATATAATGCTGAGCAGACTAGCTGAGTCCAGTTTCCATCACCTTAGCTTTCTGCAGCATTTCATAATTAAGAAAGGCAGGAGGTTTAAGGATCTAGGCAATGCTTAATTGTCAGAAAGATCAGGGAGGGGCATAATGCCTTGCTAGAGCATTGTCTTCTGTCTGGAGGAGGACCATGGCTTTTCTAAAATCACAGGAATGCTTCCCTGGTGTAAAACTGTGTAATTATATGAACTTTGGGTTAGATTTGATTCTCCATGGTCCTAAAATGGAATTTTAATGTGTGATTCTTACACCCTTGAGCCTGCAGTTAAAGGTGTGGATCTCCCAGTCTTGAAAGTAATTCTAACTGAGGCCAAAATGCCATTGCTTTCGAGGAGGCATCAAAGAATCACAGAGCAATCTAGACTGGAGTCTGGAGGTCTCTAATGTAACACTCTTACCTAAGCCAGGACAAATTCAAAGATAGATCAGATTGGTCAGGGCCTTCTCCTGACAGATTTTGAAAATCTCCAGGGATGGAGATGCTTGAAATAGCCTTGAAAATCCCAGAAATCATCATGCCATTGCTAATCAATGCCCTGAGATGTCTGATGGAAATACAAAAAGCACAGACACGGAGAGCCGTCAGTGTGACTGCAAAGATGAAAAAATCACAGAGCCCAAGTGAGGTGTATATGTACTATTTGTCCTGATGCTGTGAGAGAACAATTAATAGAAGTGCCCTCTAACTTTCAGCTTGCTGCAGTGATGTTATCAGAGAGAATTAGCAAATACTGTCAGTGTTGTTTCACTGGTATCCATCAGCCCACAGATGGTGTGTTTGCTGTTTGTGGGTGCTGGGTTCAGTGCAGAGATAAGCAGGCCTGGTCCTAACAGGGAGATACTCAGCTTTAAGAAATTATAATGTGCCAATCTGGGAGTTTTGACTGATGAGAGACATAGAAGGAAAAATAAATACTGGAGCTAAATTTGAGTTCTGCTGCTGACATCATTATTTTTTTAATAAGGGTTGTTAATAATGGTATATAAACATAAAAAAAAAAAAAAAAAAGGAGGAGATCCTATCACTCATATCTTCAACCCAAATTATTAAGCTTCCTTTTCTGTGTAGCAGCACAGCTTCCTCTTGACTCTGGTTCTGAGTTTGTGGGGTTGGGCAGGACTGGAAAGTTTCAGTTCTCAAGACCTTAATTTCTCCAACACTAGTAAAAAAACCCAGAATTTATTAATCATGGTTTCCAGCCTAAATTTACAATGCTGTTTCCCGCTACCACTTCACCTCTGACTCTCAGTGCCATTTTCCCTAGATTGCCTTTCCTCCATGTTTCCCACAAGCTTTGATTTTTAGTGACACAAGCCTGCCCTTGAGGCTGCATTCTTGCCTTTTGCCATCATGTACTTTCAGAGAGAATGACTTGAAAAATTTTATGAAGGTGTAATAAAGCACCTTAAAAAGTGGAGCACATTGAATTTTGAACTATCATTCATTACGCTGCCAAATGGAAAATCAATTGTTGGAGACCTTCTTATTTAAGCTCAAGTAGACTATGTGCTGCTATCCTGCTCCAGCCCCTTCTTACCTCTCCCTGCCTTGAACAGGGCTCTCCCACTCCATTTTCCTGCCCCAGGAAGCTCTGCCCTATTTTGCATCTCCCTGTATTGAGGGCAGTTGTTCAACTGCATTTAATTTGCAAAGTAAGAAACAAGACAGATAAGCTTCTATTGCTCCTTCATGGTAGTCTTGGTGTTTGTTCATCTTGATATAAATTTCCCTTTATCACATCTCTGGGAGGCAAATCAGTATCACCTATGCTTAATTTGAAATAAACTTCACTGTCCAAAAACTGCACTGGATAGGAGGCCTTTTGGAAAAAGCAGACCCGGATGTTGAACACCCTAACTACAAGTCTCTGGTCTTTGTCTGAAGATCATCCTCCCTGATAACCTATGGAGAACTAGAGGCTGCTCTGCTCTTTCTCACACCCAAGGACTTCTCAAATGCCCTATCTTCTGGTGCCTGTAGCTCACAAGATGGGTGTGCATCTCTGTATTGTATCGCATAAGATTGTGTACTCCTCAGAGTACAGCCCTGCAAAGTTGTTGAAGGATACCGTGGTTGCTTTCTCACCTGGTCACCAGTTGTGCTGAAGAAATCCAGCAGGTGAATCACAGGCACAGCTGCACAGGTGCACTTGCTAAGTCTTTATGATGGAGTGAGGATTGCATGGCTCAAGGCTGTGCAGCAAGCATAAGGAAGAACAGAAAAATCCCTAATCTGTGTTGTAAGAGCATCTTCTCTGATCACCTGACTTGGAAACTGCTTGGATTTGGCTTTAGTTATTTTTTTTAATCAAGTTTTATAATTTTTAGCATAACCTGAGGGATACTGAAGGTGCAGGGTTTGAGTATGAACTGTTGCATTTGTCGAGGAAGTTGGTGGGAGGTTTGTGGGTTGTAGGAAGGAAGAGTTTAGAGCAGCCGTTGGATCAGTTCTGTAAATAGACTTGTTGGCTGAGGAGCACGTTTTGTTTAGAAAGTGTGAAACCTTTCGTAAAAACCTTTTCATATTATTACCTTGCACAGGAAGCAGAGCTCAAGGGAGTCAGCCGTGTTTAGAATTTGTGAACCGTTTGTTCAGACTTATGTGCTGACACCTCAGGTTAGAAACAGAAAATAATCTGTATTTTCCTCTCCCTTTGTAGAAAAACAGGTAGAACTTGGAATGGGTTTCACCCAGAAGTGAGACTTAAATTGATGTATTTATCACAGTGAATGGTGAAGACTGATTAAAACAATAAAAGCGATGTATTTATAGAAGAAAATATTATTAGATAGTTAGCATTTCTGAATAATAGAGAGGCAGGAAAAACAATTTTTTACCTAGCATCCACAGATATTTGCAGATGGCTACATATATGTATGTCCATATTTCTTTCAGAAGATCCTCTGAAGTTTTCACTCTGTTCTGATGACACATGTGATAAGGACTGACTGCTAACAAAATTCAGAGAAAAATGTAACCAGAACGCCTACCCAAGGTGGGTTTCCTTTTCCTGTAGTCAGAAATTGTCCTCCTGGAAGCACACAATAGCCACACTAACTGTGGTCTGACTCATGCTACCAGAGTAGCATCGTGTTCTTATTTGTTCAGTTTACCCCTGTAATAGCCAAGTGGCCTTACTATAGTAAAAAGCAATATTCTCTTATCAGGTTGAGATCTGCCTGGGTACAATGGGAAGCTGAAATTGCCACTTGCAATTTATGAACAAGGAATGAGTCAACCTGGGAATAACCTGGTGTGGTCCTGCAGCAAACCACCTGATCTCCTGTGATGTATCAGCACCAAAATCAGAACAGTCAGTACAGAAAAAAGAACTCCTATTCCCAGATTAAAAAAAAACCACAGATGGGATTTTTATCATCTGATACTTCCTCATGCTGTAATTGGAGACATTTGATAGCAATATTACAAGAGGAACTATTGTGTAAAAACTGTCTGTGTGGAACTCCCTACAATATGGAACTGAGCTATGAAGCAGTCATTTTATTATTAGCTTTTAACATCAGTATTAGCTTTTTTACATTGAAATATACATAACCCAAGCAGAATCCCCAAAATATCCATTTTGGCTTTTGTGTTACAAGAAATTAGAGATCTAGTTCTAAGCAAAAGACATCCTACAGAGTGGTTCAGTCTCAAAAGCAACAGAGTTCTGAGTGACCAACAGGATGTTCGACCTTCCCTAATACTACCTGTCAATGCAAGGTATGCAGTCTTGTCCACTAGTTACACGATGTCTGAAGAAGATTTCAAATCCTATTTCTTCAAACTGGATACAGTATAAGGAATTCTGAAGAGCCAAATGCACACACACAAAAGGAAAAGCCAGCTGTCCATGTTGTAAAGAGGTAAATATGAATACAAAGTGTGGACAACAAGGTTGGTGTAATTCCGTCCACTAATATTTTTACCATGGATTTGTACCAGCAAAAATTACATCAGTGTTGCATCTTGTGCCTGGGGTACACAGGTAGCAGTCATGAGAGGAAGATACAGAGGAAAGATCTTACAGAGAGCAGTGGTTCTGTTCTGTGACTGTGTCCACTGAAGGGTGTTTTTGGGGTATGTTGAAGCAGCCATCACAGAAAGCGACCATGGCAGTAACAATTCTCTTGTGCATCATTGCTAAGTGGCTAAAAGTTGTTCTTCCTCAGGTGTGAATTCATGATCTCTTTAGTTTTCACAGGTCCCAGAAATAAGTGCTCTTCAGATAGTAGCTTTGAGAAGAGGTCAGGCAAGTGAGAAGGCTTCTCCCTCAAGACCTTCTTGCAGAGGCAGAAAAAAATTTGCTGACAATGCCTGTTCTCAGAGAACAAGAGCAAATTACTGAAAATATCCCTTACATCATAGTTGGTGCATTGCTTTCATGAGGTACAGGGGCAGTGGCTTATTTTGACTTATTATTTCACCTTAACCTAGCTCCAGAATGTCCTCCCATCATAGCTGACAGCCTGTATTTCCACACAACAAGAGATGTGCAGACCGCTTGCTGAAATCCCAAAAATTCAAGGACCTCTGTCTATGGAAGGTTCATCCTGAGGCTTTTCATGGTTACAGCTGTGAATTGCGGTCATCATCGGGTTTTATGGATTCTGTATTTTTTTTCTTGTAGCTTGCTGGGGGTTTCCTTCTCTTATTCTGATTCTCTGTATTTACAGAGACTAAAACAAGGTGGGGCATGTGGGTGGGGCTGAGAGTAGATGAGTTTTGATGTGGCTTATTGTAATAACAACCAGTGCAGATAGGAAAGGAAAATGTGGAAGAATTAGAAGGGGAAAACTGAAACTGTCTGACTGAGAGAAGTGACTCTAGGGATGGAGAGTAAATTAAATTGGGGCTTTGAGAGCAAGTCGAAGGTTGAGGCTTGTTCAATTAAAAGAGAAATAGCTGGATGACGTCAGGAATGGAGGCTGGGAATGGAGACGGAATGAAAATGAGGCAGAGATAAGGGGTCAGGGATGGAGAAGATAAAGGTCTGAGACAGAATTTTCTGTGGTGGGATGGAGCAGAAAGCACCAAACTCTGGAGGGGGGCAAGCATGAGAGTCTATACCTGCTCAATAAGGTTTCTTTTCAAGGCTTAGATGGTGCCTAAAATCCCATGTGTTATTGTTTCTCTGGTTTCCATGTCAGCCCTAGATTATAGAGACCTACTTTCGAGGTATCTACATGCATCATGTATGTGTGAGGTCGGAGTTACCTCACACCACAGTCAGAGAAGACTTTGAGAAAGGATTTTGCAACCTAAATACCTGGACTTGTATCCATTTTGATGCCTTAGGAAATTCCTATGGTCCTAAGATATCCAATGACTTGAAGGAACACCTTTCAGACAACTATGTTGTACGCCTGCACTCAATTCAGTCCCAGGAATCCAGAGAAATGAGACACAGCCTATGCCTCATTTTCTGCAGACTGTGCAGAAGATGAGGCAGAGGCTTACATAAATATAAGCCTTGCAAACAGATAAATAAATGTATATGTCTACATCTGCAGTCTCCACCTGAGTGTTTGAATGCCTTTAGTCTGAATGTTTGTGAAACCTGCAGACATGTTTCTCTAAGTCTTCACTAATGTTCGGACATAGAGTTGATACCATCATCCCTTTTTGGTAAGTTTCCGTCCTAATTCAAGGGGCACGGAACAAGTTTGCAACTTCCTGGTGCACAACATGGCTAAGGAAGGAGGTACTCCATGAGGAGCTCCTTGTTCTTCTTTGTTCTTGTTTGTTCTTTCAAATCCTAGCAAATGAGACATAGCTATATGTCCAAAATCTGGATGCCTGCTAGGCAAACTGTACTGGGTAATGCCAGAATTAAACTTTTCTCCTTTGCTGCATAACCTTTTTTCCTTACTGGGGCAGGTGCATCCTGTGGGGAAGAACAGAGTGCACCATGTGTTTGAAGACAATAGTAGGATGCAAGCATAAGGAACTGAATTCAAGTTGCATCACCAGCCTTAATTCCAGCATTACCTTACAAGGCAATGGCTTGGATTTTCTGCTTTAATATTGTTTTTTTCCCTTCTTCCAGTCCTACCTCCAAGCTCATATTTGGAGTGTCTTCATGGAATGTAATTGGAAAATTTTGTGTGTGAAGCAAGTGGTGTGATACTGATGATGGAGAAACTTGTGGAGAGTGAGAGGCTGACGGTCATCATTCAACTCTTCTACCAAAATCCATCTCCAGTTGACCCAGTTGTAAATGAGTGTTTGATCTTTCTGGCTGAGGAATTAAAGGCAGCTTTGGCACTGCGCTTGTAAGACAGATAATCCACTTGTTAGATATAGGAGTGAAAGAGTCTTACTCTTAGAGTCCAGGATAGTTGATCTGGATCCTAGAATGCTGTAGGGTGGACTGGTAGCATGATGAAATGGTTTCCTGAGCCAAAGGCCGATAAGTAAGTGCTAAAGCAAATTTCTCTACTTCCTGTGTCATTCTAGGCTTCTGAGGTCGCTTATCTGCCCGTATAGAAGAAAAATCACTTCTGTGGAGAGATACGACATGAAAATAATGCTGGCTAAACAGTCAAGTCTGAAGGGATGAAGGAAGTCAAAAGTTATCTGCTAACAAGGAGGTAAACATCTTTTGGTGTCTGTTTGTATTCAGATTTTTTTGAAGAAATGCAAGAGCAGGATGAGGGAGACTAGGCCAACAACAATGTTGAATATGTAATCCTACATATTCAACTCCTATACAAGTTCTATACAAGTCCTTCACCTTAGCCCTTTTTTGTTAACAATTTGCAGAGCTTCTCTCTCTTCCTTTTCCTCCACCAATTGAGTGATGTTTTCCAAATGGTCTTTCTTATCCAGGAGCTGGAAGATTTAGACTCATCTATACTGGATATTTAAGCCCAGGTAAGCTTTCTGAGTGAGATTGTCATATATGCCTTAGGACACCTTAGATCTAAAGAGAGAATTTCCTCATCTCTGGTTAAGTGACAGTGCTTATTCACCCTGGGTTTTCTGGTGTGATTACAGAGCAGGAATCTTCTTGGGAGACTTAGTCTTCTCACAGTCAAAATAGTGTGAGTCGCTTAACAAAGAAGGAGTTGTATTGGGTTTTGATAACATTTCAAGGTTTGTGTTTTCTGTTTTGTGGCTTCTGAGCCTTTTCACTGCACATGGACTATCTCTTCATACTTGTTGTGTCACGTGGGTAAGATACCTGTGGTTTTTTACACAAGAAAAGTATAATTCCACTTAGCACAGAACAAGAGGCAATAGGCACAAATTAAAATGCAATCACATTCCATCTGAATGCAAGGAGACACTTTTTCCATGTGAGGCTGGTCAAACACAGGAATAGATTGCCCAGAAATGTTGCAGAGCCTCTATCTGTGCAAATATTCAAAAACTGGACACTATCCTGGGCAACCTGTTTTATCTGACCCTCCTTGGGCAGTGGGGTTGGACAGGAGGATCTCAAGCCTCACTGGTTCTGTGACCCAGGAGATGCAGATTCTAGAAAAAGGTAAACACCTTTTGCATCAGAGCCCTCTCATTCCTCTAATTCAGCTTGCTTGGAAGCAGAGTGCCACTATTCAAATGGCTGAGAGAAGTGATGTTTTCTCTAGTTGCAGCTTACCAATATGGTCCAACTTATCATTTCGTCTGTCAGGTCAGGCACCTACCTTCCCTTTTCTCTGTGTTCTGGGAACACCTACACCTGGAAAACAATTCCTGAGAAGTTGGTGTGCCATTTTTAATGTGTTTCACTTTTGGAGCAGCATCACCTCTTTGCAGCTTAGCTGCTGTTACATGGTAGTATAAGTTGTTTTCCTGACAGAGAGGGATTTGTAGCCTGCAGCCTCTTACAACAGTAGCAGTGATACTGCTGGTCTACTTCCTGCTACTCAGCTATGCTACGTCATTCAAGCAGACCTGCAGTACCTGTAGAATAGTATAAAACTATGTACAATACATGTAGGGCCTGGATATTTTAAAATCAGACAATGGACACTTCAGCATTCATGCAGAAAAATGTTTTATTGTAGTGAAGTTACACAGGAGAAAAACATCTCCCTGCTCCTGGTTTAAGGCTATGCTGAGCCATAAAAGCACATTGCACTTCCAGTCATTTTTACAAGTTTATAAGGATACAACCTAGTATTTTATTTTTTGTCTTTTTTTTTTTTTTTTTTCCAATGAGCTTTAACTATTTAAAGCTGGAATCCAGGATATTTCCTTGCAGGATTTTGGGGTTTTTTTGCTTGCTTTCTTTCTTACTTTTCTTTTCTTGCTTTTCTTTTCTTCTCCTGTCCAGTTTATTTAGTCTAAAAGCACCTCAGGACACATGAGGGTTACTTCATACATTCCCATAACGACTTCATAGGGCTCTAACCCCAGGCTCAGTGTACAACACTAATGCTGCTAAGTGGTCAGATTGTTCTTATCACCAGCAAGCAGGAAGATGGAATGGCAGCAAGTACAGGGGGTTTATGGAAGAGTTCTGAAGTGCCCTAAATGACGGAATAGCTCTTCCCCCATTGGAGTACCTGCCAGCCCACATTTAATGCAGAAAATTAGTAAAGCACTGCATCAGCCTGGCACACATACACACATGAAAAATGGTACAGGGTCTGTGACCATAAAGAAAACAAAAAGGTGAGGCAGGTTTTAGACCTGCCAACCTTTTAATTGTCATTTCAGGAAAACAAATACAATATTGTTTATCATCTACTAACTACTCTTCCCACACAACAGGTTATGTACAGCATACTAACTTTTATTTTTACATAATGATACACAGATCTTCACCAGCAACAACTCTTGTGGTGAAAGGATATGACATGTCAAGCTGACTGACACTTCAGAAAAAAACATTCATGCAGAGATAGCTTATTCTTTGTCTCTTGAAAGTAAAATCCTACAAATGATTAGCAAGATGTCTATATTTACAATATTTATACAGTGCAAAGAGGAAGGACAGACTTTTTAAACGTAGGACTCCTTAGCATACTGGATCTGCTCCACCTCAAAAACCGGCTGGCTGCACCTCCGAGCCACATACTCGAGTTTGTTCTTTTCACAGGACTCAGACATGGCTCTCATCCGGTAGACTCCTGGGGTCACGGGTAAATTCACACGGGAGTTTACTCCTACAGTGATGCTGAAGGTTTCAGTTTCCATGTCAGAATCCTTTGTTGCAGAAACTCTGGCACTGCGTAGATCCCTCAGACACATATTTGCTCTGTCCTGTGGATTGTGGCTGCATGGATGAGGCAGCAAAACATCCTGGTTTGACACTGCTAATCTCAGAGTTTGAACTGTGAGATTTTGGGAGGGAACTTTAGTGGCCAGGCAGTTTTTAACAGCCTCTTCATAGGAGGGTGGTCTTCCAGGGTTTTTCTGGTCTACCTCTCTGAACACTTCATCAACTGACCTGAGACGGAGCCTTTGCTGATACTCCACAGGCAATAGTCTGACATCATTACAGCTGTCCTCCTGGACAAGTCTGCAGGAGAACTGATCCTCTTTCTTTGTGAAACTGTCCCTCTGAAAAAACGTGTTTTTTCCAAGCTCCCAACTCTGTGTTTTTATTAGTGTTTTCCTGCGGTTTGCGAAAGAGAATGACATGGAATGTTTTTTGATCTCTCTGCTAGGTGTACTGCAGTCTTCAGTGGCCTTGGTAGAAAAGGACTGAGGCCTATTTAAAAAGGTTTTCTTGGGGCTAGAGGGCGAAACTACTGGGGAGCTGGTGAAAACTGAGCCATCAGAGCTTTCCAGGGAGCAACTGGAAGATGTTTTGGGTAGAGAGTCAGTTGATAATTGTGAAGGTAAGCCTGCAAGACGTTCCTCCAGTGCCTTCATCCATAGCTGTTTCTGCTGAACTGGAAAATTGTCCTCACTTTTATTTAGTCTTTGTTTCCTTATTGTGTCATCAAGGCAATTCTGGAAGGACAGGTCTGACTCCGAGTACCTCCTGTCCATTGTGCTGATGTCATTTCTGAAATTAGTCAGTGAAGGGGCAGAGATATTTGTTGGAAGTTTTCTGCTCATAGTAGCACTCCTCCCTTTGGCCTGCTCCATCTCGGAGGGGCTGCCTTCTGCTTCAGGATCTGGGCTTTCATAGGCAGAGTCGTTCTGATGAGCTGCACAGAGTTGTTCTGTGGGGAAAAAGCAGACATTATTTTTCACTGGCGAACTGGGGATGAAAGAACTACATAGAGAGAGTTCAGAAGAGGGCTTCAACAATCTTGAACCCTCTGTGTTTCCACTGATATATTCACCTATCAAATTCAATAATTTGGCCCAGCAGCCCCAGTTGATGGTATCTCCGGTCCTTTCTCATACCTGAGGAGCTGTCTGTGTGCTCTGCTGACTCCTGAGCCAAGGCACAGGCAGGGAAGGTAATGTCCTCCTCAAATATTTCCAAGCAGTTGTTTATGAGGAACTCCACCAACACTGTCACCTGCACACAGAAAACATTCCATTTCAGTCAAGACATATTGAAGACTCTTTCCTGACCCTGCCTGCTATCTTTGTAAGGAAGGACAGCACAGAGCAGGGTGTCTTCTGCCAAAGTCCTGGCTTCAAAGTCCAAGGGTGAGTCCACCTTGGACCATAAGGCTGATGCTGCAGACAAATGAATCTGACCCAGTACAGACAAAACACCATCAGCCAAAGTTTTGGCCTCACTGCCCGAGGGCCCAGGGGTGACAGTGACCACGGGTGCCCCTTGCCCTCCACATGCAAGGTCTGCAGAGGCAGTGCTGTGACTTAGGGGGCTGCAGGGCAGCTGCTGCTTTTGCTCAGAGGAGGCGAGATGAGGGACAGCCTGGCCCATCCCATCACAGGCTGAGGGACACCTGAGCTGAGGGGTGCCCCCAATGTCCAGGGGTGCCATTCTGTTCAGCTGCTGCAATGGCAGTGGCATCCCTATGGACGGCTCTGAATTGCCCCAGAGGGAGCAGCTGCTTGGTGAGTTCAACGCACCTTGTCATTCATCTCCTTCTGCACTTCCAGCGGGAGCGCGTTGTCCGTCCCTGGGCTCAGCATATTTGGGCCAATGCAGATGGCCAGGTTGCTGGAGTCCATCCTGTTGGTCTCAGCATTTTGGCTGATGTGGTGGAGCAGAGAGAGTAAGAGCTTGAGCAAGACGAGGTTTGGTCTCGGCAGCTTGTCAGCCACCCTGCATGAACACAAACAAAACGTGATGTTAATTGATGGTGCAGTAGCCTCTGCTTCTTGATTTGAGCAAGTCTCAATTAAACTTGGAGTGACACCACTTCCTCCAGAAAGGGGCATGTGTGTGCTCTCTGTATCTTTCAGAAATCCCCACCTGCAGCTGAGTGTGTGGTCAATTATGAGACCTTGAATTACAGGGTCTTGACTGAAAGGCAGCATTGCAGAAGCTCATGTCCTGCAATAGATGGGATGTCATCAGGAGATGTCACTGGAGGCTTCCCAATGCCTGTGGCTGTGCTGTGGGACTTTCAATGCACTCCCAGTCAGCCCCTACACCTCCTGTTCCTAAAGAGCAAAACACAGTGGTGGTCTCCATGTGCCCGACTTCACCCCCAGCAGATGTGAAGGCTTTGTGTCTGTGCCTGTCCCACAGCACTGTGACTGTGTTAGCTGAGGCACTGCAGCCCCTGCCCTCTTCCTGCATTGGTGGTTTCATAAAGCAATCTCAAATAACTTCAGGAAGTGCTGCTGCTGGTGCCCCTATACCAAACCCCATGGAGCAATAGCAAACTGATATAAATGACAGGCTTTTAAACCAGACTCTTGATTTCGAAAGACATTGTTGGCCTCTACATGGCCATCGTTCCATTACATTCACACTGGTTGCAAAATTTCCTGTTTGAAAAACTTACTCTTTCAATTCTTCAATTTTTTCTTGCTTGCTTGGCTTCTCTAGAGCTTGCATCCATTTCTCATAGAGGTCAGCTGATAGGAGTTTGGAGGGAATATTTCGGAGAAAGTCCTGCAAGGCCAAGAGATTTAGATGAAGCTTTGACACTACCCCTGAGCACAGAGAGAGTATTACAGTCACCTTTGCTCTCTAGGAGGCAGGTTAACTTGAGCTATCTGACCGTCAGCACTGACAGAGCAGTGCAATGCACAGGTGCACTTGCACTTGTGTAGTAACAGGATCCAGCTTTCAGTTGCTTTCCCTTCACCCATAAATCTCACTATTGCTCCCTGGGAGGATGCTGAGCAAGAGGACAAAGTGAGTTTCCTCAGGAAATCAGCAGCCCAACAAATAGGACTGACAATCAGGTGGAGAAGGCCAAACTTTCCTAAATTTGAAGAATTCAGTCTGGCTTTGTTGTGGCTTTAGCCAAGAGCCCCACCTAGGTCATCTTGGAGCACTGGATTGTGCCTGTGCGTATTAGCAATGTCCTCCCACCAGTGTAGCTCAGAATTACCTTCAAAACCACTGCCAGCAGGTGTGCAGATTTGCTTTTCAGATCAACATTCCTGCCTTTGTTTAGTTCCTCCTTCAACTCCTTCCGTGCTTTCTCATTGGCAGCTTTTCTGAATATCCCTTCAGTAGAAGGTCCTTTCATATACAATATGGCTAGGAGATCCTGCAGGGAAAAAAAATCAGACAGAAATGGAACAACGGTTACTTGGATGAAGGAAGTTAGCAGGTGAGCATTTCTTTAGAAACATAAGAAAGATTGTCTTGAAGTACACTGTACTCTGATGAGTTCAGTATCTAGTTCTTGCTCCAAGTACATTGCATGAGAACTACTCTTGATTTTCCCCTAATCCATCTTCTTTTTGAACTGATGAATTCCACTAAGTTCAATGGAGTCATCCTTGCTTACTTCCAGACGGAAGCAAAGGATGGCTTAAATCTTAGTTCACATCATCTCTCTCATAAGCCAGGCAAATACTACTTAGTAGAGACAAATGCATGACTATTGGGAAAGTCAATTCAGTGGAAGAACTGTTACAAGACCATTTTTATCCAGAAGATATTGTTTAGGTATTTTTTTTGTGGCAGTCCATAGCTGAACACTTGTTTTTTGTGGAAATACAGAAATGCTTAGAAGTTTATGCTGCTGAAAGATTTATTTAAATTACTTCTTTCAAATCACAGATATGTCTATTAAGAAGCAGATCTTCCATTCCTGGTCCTGGGTTCTCTACACACCAAGTTACTTCCCGTTAAAGTTGGGTGAGCTGGACAAAACCCTCAGACCTGACTCTTTCTATATCTGGGATGGGCCCTGAGTTTATCAGGGACATGTGTGTAGGGGAAACACCAAAATCATCTCCTGGGTGATGCAGCAGAAGTACTGGGTATCCTGTCTCTCACTGAAGTCAGAGGAATCACAGGATCATAGAACGGTTCAGGCTGACAGGGACCTTAAAGATCATCTCATTCCACCCCCCCGCCATAGGCAGGGACACCATCCACTAGACCGAAGTTCCATCCAACCTGGCCTGGAACACTTCTAGGGATGAGGCAGCCACAGCTTCTCTGGGTGACCTCATTACCCTCACAGCCAAGAATTTCTTCCCAATATCCAATCTAACCCTGCTCTCTGTCAGTTTGAAGCCATCTCTCCCTTGTCCTGACACTCCAGGCCTTTGTAAACAGTTCCACTATAATGGTACCTCCTTACCTGGATTGGCTGGGGCAGTGTGTCATCTTCCCCACAGATAAGTGCCAGAGGATGGCCAAACAGAGTGATTTTGGCATCCAAATCTAGCTGTCCTGAGGAATTTCTTTTGGTAAGGCTTCGCCTCAGAGTAAATGACTGCGATATCACCTTCTTTCTTTTCTTTGTTCCATCTGCTCCAAGTAAAAGGCAAACAAAAGATCGATTTAAAATTAAAAAAAAACAACAGAGCGCTATGTGGTGAAGAGTAGAGATGTATATTGAGACAACTCAAACCAAACCGGGAAAAACTGAGAGACAACTAAGTGGTTACCAGGGAAACAACTGCCTAAACTGTAAAACTGTGGCCATCCCTCTAAGGCCACCACCTTTCCTGTTTTGGGTTGGGTGTTTTTTACATTCTAGTCACGTTTCTTCTTAAAGAGTGGGAACATGCAAGGTACAGAAATAACAACATTTATAGAGATTTTTTGATATTGCAGTAGTTTCTCTGATAACTCTGAGGCAGATAACTCTGGGCAGCTGGCAATGACAACAATTTTCACTTCATGGTCTGATTGTGCCCCAGCCTTAGGGCAAGAGTAGAAGTAGGGGCTCCTACTTTTTGACCTCTTCCACAGCCTGAAATGAAAACATATGGCTCCAGCTCTGCCAGCTCTGGAGCCAGCTCTAATGACAATGATCCTAGAGCTAGTGCTTGTCCCCAGCCAGTGGAATGTGATACTTGCTCTAGAGGATGGGAACATCACAATAGGAACTCACTGGCTTCAGGGTTAGAAATCTCTTAGTGTGGGTTTTGCATCTGCTTCATAAAGAGGAGGGCCAGGAATCTGAAGATGATAGTTGTATTGGGGTGGGATGTGCCTTCTTTCCCCCTTCACAAACAGTGAGAGAAGGAAACTTATTCGAGAAAGCTTTCTAAAGGATTTGCCTTCTGCAAATTTGCAAAAAATGTCATGCCTTCTACTCCAAAATGAAGTTGTCTTACCCAGATGAGAAATTCTCAGGGCTTCTCTTTATGACTTAGCATAAGCTCTTGCTAGGTAGGGGTTAAAAAATTTGAGAAGGTCACCTAACATTATAGTGTAATATAAAATATTAGCTTCTGATACTCCTGAAAACTGGTCTGATATGATGGTCTGCTCCAAATCTGACCCTGCCCTGTTAATGGTCTTCTCTGGGTTGTTTACAGGTGCTGAGGTTTTGCATGGCTAGAAAAAACAAGTGCTGGTGCTGCTGCCAAGAGAGTTTATTTGCTCTGGTGTGCAACAGCTGGTACAGTACTCAGTACTCACTTGCAGTGCCACGCCTCAAAGGCAATGCTTGAGTGAGAAAGAAACACATTACTTCCCATTGCTACCAGGGAACATAATGAAGCCTGGTTCTGAGGACCAGGGAACGGGAATACAAGACCTCTTGCACTCAGCACTGTCACCTCTGCCATTGAGCATATAGGAAAGAAGTAATTTGCAAATGGGTGGCACTCCAGGGCTTAGGACCTCTCCTGGATGAGGACTGTGGCTTGCTCTCCGGGAGGGGGAGCAGGCAGTTTCGGGTGGTTTTGCACAAGTGCCAGCTTGCATGCATTATATAAGAAGGTAGTTCCTCAGTTTGTTTTTGAAGCTCACCATTTGAGAGGCAAAGTCCGTCTTCAGTATCTGCTGGAGTGGACAGGGGACATTTCTTGGCATCAGCCTGCAAAAAGCATCTTAGGGTTACAGAGGTGCCACGGTAATGAGAATCACCAGCAAGTTGCTGCAGCTCCTCAGAAATCTGGGGAAGTTCTGGGGAATAACCAGACAAGCCCACCACCTGCTAAAGAGGTGCCTTGGCCCAGCACTGACACTGCCTTGCTGCCCAGTAGAGGGCCTGTGCTAAACTCTGCAGCCAGACACCGCAGTAGTGCCCAGCAGGTCACAACTCTGTGCTCTTTCAGGCTGTGCTTTTGATCCAGAGAAGCCATAGCCGGACACAGCCTCCTTTTTGTGTCCTCCCCTGGCACTGGAAATTTCCTCCCAAACTCCACTGGGGAGCCTTGATGGCTTTGAAGCCTGCAAGATCCCCGAGCAAAGCTCCCTGTGAGCCGGGGGAATGCACGGACTGCCCACAGCAATGCCCTGCTCCCCCTGCTCAGTGCAGCACAGAGCTGCCTTTGAAGGGCTCTGCCCTCTCCTGGGTGAGGGCAGGCAGCCGGCAGCTACTGCAGGAGCCACCCTTGCTTTGCTAAGTTATCTTACACCAGTACCCAAGAAGGATCCAGGAAAATATGAGGGCTGCTTACCTCTGTCTGGCACTCAATCAGACTCTCCATGTTCCCAGCATTTACTGTCTTTGACTAGGCAAGAAAACAAAGACACTGTGTGAGTAACTGGATACTATGATTGAGAAATTAGAACTTTTCAAAGTCATTATGTTGACAGAGCTGAAATAATTATGATACTCACAGTATTACAGCTGCTTAACACTTTCATTAGGAGTTTGATCGGAGGAGCTCTGGACACTCTAGTTTCCTTTAGTCCTTTTGTTTGCCTGTTTGTTGAACATGGAATAGACAAAGAGTCTTGTAAAACTGCACCTTTCTTGGCTTTCTCCTCTGCAAACCAATCTAGCATGTATGATCCTGAACCAGCAAGATCTCCCACACAAGTAAACCATAAAGCCCTTCTCCAGAAGGGCATTCAGCCCTGCTATCGTATCTGCCTCCTGATTAAAACAAAATAAAAGCAGCTTTCCATTTTTAATCCATGCAGAAAGTGAGCAAGTGGTGACAGCTACATATGGTCATTAATCTGCACACCCGAGGCTGAGCAATTCGGTCAGCTCTACCCATGAGCTATGCTTAGCAGTGAGTGCACCTCTCCCCCATGTATATATTTGTACATCTCTGTGCAGATGCATCTGAACTTCTCCATGATTTCAACCACCATGCTGCAGATTTTTCAAAGGTGGTACTTACCCAAGAAATGAGTCCAGCCAGAGCTCCTTCACCTCCCGTGAACTGCAGAGGAAAGGAGAAACAGCATCACTCCCCACTGCTACTAATCCTTTGGACAGAGGCAGGCGACTAAACAGTGTATACCACGTGTGCTGCCTTATATATGCAGAAGGGGCAGGTGGAAATTCACAGGCAGGAAGAAGCATCATGGGGCAGGACCGAGACACTACCAAATTTCTGGCTTCCTCTTTCCTTTTAGAGGAGCTGCTTTTTTGGGTTTCCCCTACTTCAAGAAAAAAAAAGAAGCTCTGGTAGCTGTTATGGATGGAAAAGATGAGACACTTGCCAGGTAAAGGTTCCAGCTATCATCACCAGCATGAGGTGAGATGTGCAGAGGGGGCTGCAGTGTAGGCAGCTTCTCTTTACCATTAAAGGGCAGTGGGTACAGTCTGTCCTTTGACTGCTCAGAGACATTAGATTTGGCAGTTTTAAGATGCACTGCCAGATCAAGTCACACTAAGAACAATGAAAATAACAGGGAGGTGGAATAGACAAGATTCAGAGAAATATTCTTTATAGTTTTTAAAAAGCTAATTGCAAGAGTTTACTGTCTACAAGCAGACACATTTTGTCAGTACTAAGTAGTTCTTAATAATCAAGGTATCGCACATCGGAAGTGGTGTTATGTAGTAATTTAGTAATGTATGACAACATGTAATTAAAAAGTCTTGCTTAAAATAAATTTTAATAAAATATATTTGTGTGTACATATTAAAATTTGATTCAACTGAAAAGATAAAAAAATCTAGGAAAAATCTACCTCTGCTTGACCTGTATCATTCTGTTGCTGACTGTCCCCCAACTTGGGCATATCAGGAATACACCACTTATTCTACAAGACCATTATGAAAATTCATTAAGGTTTGATGTTAAATAGATTAAATTATTTCTATTGACTTATTGACTGAGGCAAATTGCAACCCTGTTCTGGGTGCCAGTCTGCTGGTCTTGTGAAAAGGAGGAGTTAAGGCTGAGAGTCAGGGTTGGGAATCCTTCAGTAGTGGACATAGGTTGAAAGAACACTTGTGAAACTATGGCCTTTCTGCTGCTTTCCTCGTGGATGCTCCATTTCACATGTGCATAGGATGAGGCTGTCTTAGCCCAGTGCCTTGCAGATGCACGTAGTGGCTGCATCCGCTGCTGAATTCACCCTCAAAGCTGTTCTTTGTGGAACTACATCAGACCCCGCCAGTGTAGTACTGACCCTATTTCATGCAGAACAGAAAGGTGATCTCTGTTTGGCAGAAATCCAAAGCACAAAATTCATTTTGGTTCAATAGAGATGTGTCCAGAAGAGCAAATGGAGACTTGCTCTGCTTTTGTGGGAGGTGTTGCTATAGGTCACCTTTTAAGTCCTCCTGAGGCCCATCATTTCCATGTTCCTGCAGTGGCACTACTCTGGTGACTTGTTTAGGGCTGAAACTTACAGCAATCTCAATCAATTAGTCTGCAGCCCTGCGCATTTATTACTGATCTTTTACTCACTGCTCTGATTTTTTGTTAATTATCAGTCTCATTACATTTGTAATTTCCCAACTAAATTCCATGGGTTGCTGCACATGCTTGCAAAAATATTGTCATCACTTTCTCCTGAGAATTTCTTTGGAGGCTCCTTGGCAGCTGCAGCATCACTGCTGATAGTTTCAGTGGGATTCCTCAATAAGAAGCATCTATTTTTCATTACATCTGTTAAATGTATATCCAAACATACCTGTCTGTTAAGTATCTCACAGGGGACCTATGGAGTTCAATTCTGCCTTGCCCTTACTTCCAGCACTCTGTACAGATGTATTTCTGAGCTAATGTCTGTTTCATGATTGACACAGGGTTTGATCTGGAAAATGTGTGACTTGTGAAGAAAATATGGGTTTAATGGATGGTGATTAGCCAGACCAGAAGCTTAGATTACAGTTCTGGCACCTGTGTACACAGGACACTGTGCTTTGCGTTTCTCAGTTCCACAATGGACAGTGTATTGATTGCACATCACCAGACTGCCCACTGGCATACACTGCTGTATCTCTATCCAATTAGTTCTCATCCATTAACAGTTGTGGGGATATAATGGCTGTTGCATGTGGAGGGTGTGTGTATATACCCTCCTGATAGCATTCTTTATTTAACAGCTCTTTTATGGTGTGTATCACAAACACTTAAATCATGTCAACATCACTTTAAAGCAGGCTGTTTTATTACAAATAAGCAGGCATCTTAAAATGCTGTGGTTTGGCAGAGTAGTTGTATGGCAACACAGAGGGAATCTTGGCTGTTTTTGTGAGAAGCAGTAAGCAAGCACATGCTGATTCCTGCCAAACACTGCAAAGCTGTGTGCAGGCTGCCAAGGTCAGAAGAGCTTCTCTCATGCCTACCAGCCAGAACAGCTTCACAGCTTCCCCATCAGCATGGAAAAGGTAACACAGATGTAGGGCCCAAAGCCAGTCTCCACCCTGAATATTAACAGAAAAGGCCTGTCATATGAGATATTTACAAGTTAAGTTCCCTTATATGAACAACTTCTCTCCCTGAAGAGGCTGATTCCATCTCTATCTCCCAGTTCTGCTTTGCAGATTTGAAACCTTTGCTATGGTCCATTCCTCCCTCAGTTTGGTACAGATCTTACACCATGATGTATCAAAGCAATGTGTTTGTTGTACCTCAGCCACTGCCCTGGGACAAGGAGAATATATGGCGGTGGATTGGGTACACCTGGAGCTGTTTGCAGTCAAGGTGTTTCTTCCAGTCCATCCCTGACTAAGTGAATGCACTGCCCTTCAAAGACACTGGATGCTTACACAAAGATCAGTGCATGGGAGACGGGGTGGATTTGCAAGGATTTTGATGTACTAGTCTGTGTAGAAGCTCTTCCCCTGCTGTACACCAGTCTGCTTCCCGCAGTTCTGCTGAGGTGTTTTACATTCACCGGAAAGAAAGCAGGAGCAGGGAGGTCCTGCAGAGCAGCCAAGTCTGGGTGGATCCAGCCTCTTAAGGACTGGGTTTGCCCCTTGAGATATGAAGCATTTTCCTTACAGAAGCTAGGACATCAGTTTGATGCCTCTGCTTCCTCTGGTCCTAGCAAGCCCCTTTCCTCTCCCAGACTTGCTTTTGTGGTTCACTCGCAAGCCCTCTGCCCAACCAGTGTTTGGAGAGGGGATTCATATAGCACTTGCTTCAAACATGGACCAAATGGTGATTTTCCTTTTGTGTGAGCTCCAGTCAAGCTAGACATTTTCTCCTCTTTTCTTCTCTTATGCTTACACTGTGGCTCTGTGAAGGACTCCAGATCATAGCAATGAAAGAACATCAATTGGCATGAGAAAGAAGTCAGTAGCTGACAGTGAAAAAAGAACAAAAGAATGAATCAGCTGTGACTGCAGAGTGTCTGTTTCCTTCTCTCCTTATCAAACCACAAATGGGAAAACCCCAGCCACAGCTCACTTTTGTTTATTTCTATTACTTTTGTAAATGTTTGACACCATGGCTTTTAGGAAGGCGGGATTGTGTGAATGAATCCTGAAACTCACCTTGCCTTCGCCCTGTTATCATGCCAGTAAGGAGGCAGCAGGAGCATAGCTGTGAGAAGGGTACGGCAGAACGTGCCTGGAGCAGGGATTCCTTCAAGCCCATATAGAGCAGAAAGAGCCTTCATCATTGCCTCTCCATGTGGAAAAGAGATTCTATTCCAGTTTTGTCTTCACTGCCACAGCTGCAGTCTCCCCAGGGAACAACAGGAACATTTACCAAAATAAGGAAAGCAGCTGCGCCAAATTCAGAAAGCTGTTGGGTTGGTTGTTTTTTTGGAAGGGAAAACTCTGTACAATCTGTCCATGAATTCAAAGAACAAGGTGGCAAGTGGGTTCCTGGAAACAGGCCATTTATAGATGCCTTCTGAAGGCGGCTCTGATTTCTTATCACTCTCCAGAATGTGTTGTGGGATGATAGGCATGGTTCAGGATTTGATCACAGAAGTCAGACATATCCTTTGATCAGACCAGTCTCTACTTCCTACCTGTGACAATTCAGAGCAAGAACCATCAATCCAGCCAGTGCTGAACTCCTACAGGTTTAGTCAGGTAGAATCTGGGCTCACGCTAAACCTGCCTTTGGAAATTGAAATACGCTGTCAGTTTTTCCCAGCTCTGTTCAACTGATTTCTATCCTCAATTAGATATCAAGATTAGATTGCAGTGTGGGTTAGACTGCACTACCCTTCTACACACTGTGCTACTATTGCACAGGAGAAAGTTACAAATCAAAGGTAACACTATAAATACAGCACAAGGTGTGTATTCTGTGCCCTTCCTCTGACACCATTTTGGTTGCATTTGCTTTGCAGTATGGTTTGTTTATTCTTTCATGGGTGTTTTCCCCAAGACTAAGTTGGCAGCTCTAAAGATTTTTACTCACCCTCAGGTGATTGGGTTCAGTGGATGTTTTTTAGTTGTGGAGGGCAGGTGCATATGGGCCATTTTTCCTAAGGGTCTGTGTTGTTTGGCTATGTCTGTGTTTAGCTTTTTATTGTATCTCTGTGGTACTTGGGAATTACTCATTCCTTGGTGTGAATCCTGAGGTGACCAGCACAAAGTAATCAGGGAATTGCAGTTGCCTGTCATTTCTGACTAAGCAGATGCAGATCTTTTGCTTATTACACAAAAACAGTAGAGAAGATGTGTAATACAGTCTGAAATCTGTTCTTTTCAAGATTCCTGGTTGAAGGTACTCAAACAATAGTGAATAGGGATATGGTTACTCTTTTTGTTACTCCATCAGGTTTTTCACTTGATTTGCTTCTTTATGTTCTTCATTTGCAAATCAGAAACTGATATGGGACTTTTTGCCAAGCTCATTTGCCATCAGGGACAGATTATGCTTCTTATCTAATACAGATAGGTGTGAACCTTGATTTTGCTTTTCAGAATTGACATGAATGTTTTCTTTTAGATTTTTTTTTCGTGTAGGCTTGTATTTCTCTTGTTTCTGCACCCTCTGTTTTGCTTTGAATTTCAGCATCAAGATTATCTCAGATCTCAAAATGTGAATCAGGATAAACAAAAAAGAACCTGGATTTGACATTGAATTTTAACTTGCATGTGATTTTCAGGCATAAGTCATCTCACTTTCACATAAAATACGATCTCTAGACTGGCACTAGCCTAGGAACCAGTCTGGAATAAGACCAAGAAAACCTGGCCCAACTTTAATTTGGGGTTTCATCATACATGTGCCCCATTGATACAAAAACTAGAAAAGAAAGGCAGGGTTGGGAATGCAAGATCTTACCACCACCCTGGTAGCGTGGGAGCTGCTCCAGGCATTGCAAGTGCCGTGAACACAGCTGTTACCACAGGTGCCCAGGAGAAACAACCAGAAGTAGCTGGATTTTGCCCATCATTTTTCTCCAACTAGCTTCCTCTGAGCCCCAGGGATTTGATGGGAACATCCCCAAACTCTTCATGATTGTTTTGCACTTGTGAGTTCATCATTCCTGTGTTGCACCTGCTTCCTAAGTAGTAAGTACAACAGCTAGTAATCAGGTCCTCAACACCACTAAATTCACCGAGAATAGGAACTTTGTTGACCACACATCTAGGTTCCATTCTCCAGGCAAAAGCAGTGTCAGGCAAAGCAAATCTTTCCAGGGACAACTCTGCTAACTACAGCTGAACTCCCCTGAGCACATCTGACCCCAAGCTTCGAGAGGATTATTTGTTGTCATGTGCTGTTCTTGTGCATGCACATCCACACACTGCAAAATAAAATGTTCTGTGAAGTTTTGGCCACCCCTCAAAATCAAGATGATAAATTCGAAACAAACATCTCCATATTAGCTGGTGATTGCCTTATTGTTGCTACTAGCAACAGCTGCCCCGTTAGTGTTTGAAATAAACACTCCACTTCTGTACTGCTCTCCCGTTTTAAAGCATGACTACCTTATGAGGATTTCTGAAAGCAAATGCTTCCCATGGCACAGACTCTGCCTCCTGCTCCAGGGCATCAAGAGGTCTCTGGGAGAAAGGGATGTGCAGAGAGTGGAGGTGCCCACAGGGCAGGCCAGGCTGCTCTCAGGTACCAGCTCTGACCAGCACAACTGGAGGGCACTGAGGGCTGCCATACCCAGAGCCAGGGCAGGCAGGTGCTCACCTGCAAAAGCACAGTGACACTTCCAGGCCAAGAAAAAGGGAGAAATTCCCACCCTGCAGGGCAAGCAGGAGCTGGGATCTCCCTCTTGTGAGAGTGGGGTTAGAGGAAAAAAACCAGCTTTTGAGTTCAGTTATTTGACTCATTGCTGGAGAGGGCTCAGCTTGAAGGTCAGGCTGTTCCCTTCAGGCCTGCATTCCTACAAAGCTGGCCATTAATTTATGCTGCTGACATGCAAACCATGTGCTATTACGCTGCCTTTACTTATTCTGCCTGTGTGTGCCTGCTCTGGACTCTGTATTTGCTTTCAGTCCTGCAGTCACAGCACAGAGATGGCACTAAAGAGTATGTAGAGAAGGTACCCTGCATGCCACAGTGTCCATTTCCCTGTTTAGTGATGGTGGAGGCTTGAAAGGAAGAATTTGTTCTCCATTTCCACTTACTTTTAAAGGAAGTTTGTTTGTGCTTCGTTTGAGCTTTACCTTTTCTCCCACTTATCAGAGTATGTTTCTTTGGGATTTTTTTTTCTCTGAAAACAGTAACTGTGCGTTCTTAGAGTCTCAAACTGCCTTATTCAGAAATAACATGAAACTCTGTGAGGGGAGGATATATCTTTAACCAGGCCAATGGATATAGGTACAAAACCGTTTCTCAAGCCTGAAAAGAAATCTCTATCTTCACTCTTAGTTGAGAAGAAATACTCTAAATTTTACTAGATCTAACATACTAAGCCAAAAGATGTACAGTTCAGCAACTGCTGTAACATTTGTGTAAACTAAAGTCTGTATTTGCTACAGAGTCTTAGTTCTGCTTGTGCAATGCTGTGAACCAATCTTTTCCTTATGTAACTTGATTGAACTTAGTATTCAGAGAATAAACATGACCTGTCATTATCCTGTAAGTAATGCCAAACTGAAGATGATGGCATATGTATCAGGGGGTCCTTCTTCCATTTAGTATGTAATAGAGCAAAGTGGCTGTTACTGCATTATTCAAAAATCTCCAGTTTATCTTTCAAATGTAGCCTCCTGGAATCATTATAGCTCTAAGTTATCATCTCTGATGCTATGTTCAGCAAAACAACGTTTAAAGATACAACATATCATAGTAATTGACACCTGTCTGGGCTGTTTTAGGAGAGCTGGATTGCTGGAAGAGGAGTTTGAGAGGCCTTTCTTATGTCCCAGTGGTTATTCCTCCTCCCTGCAACATTTCTATTTGCTTCCAGAACCAAATATTCCCACAGTTTTCTTTGGATGACAGTGTGCTGCAATGTAAACCTGTCACAACTGTGATATGACATGAATAAACAATGCAGATAATATTTTCATTCTGGCCTTAAAGGCCTAATGAACGTCACAAGCATGGAAAAAGTCATTACTTTAACAACTGAACATGCTTACTCAGCACTCAGTAATCAACCCATAAATGTAAACAAGCTACAACACAGTAATCCCCCTATTAGGGAATTTTCAGACTAACCAAATTGCATCTTTGTGTTGAGCTCTGGAAGATGCTTCAGTTTGTCCTTTGATTTTCCATGCAACATCTGAAAGGTAGCCTGCCTTTTTTCTGCCTCAGTTTCTTATTAATAATGTGCTGAAAACAAAACGTCACTGCTCTGGATAAGGTGCTTTGATATCTTTTGGTGAAAACTGGTATATACAGGAGAATCCTGTAAACAGTTCAGCAGCTATTGCCTCTCCTGCCTCCTGTGTGCTACATAGCAAAGAGAAGACATTAATTGTAGCCCTTCTGGCAAACCTTTGACAAATGAAACCATGTTTTGAAGTGTATCACCCATGAGAAAAATACATTATTTTTCTGGGCAGTATTTGTGTCCCTCCAAGGTCTTTGCATTTGTACTTGGCATATCAGAATGCAGCAGTCACCTTCTGGCCATGTCACATACACATTTATTTTAAGCATGCAGCTTATCGTCAGGATAGTATATGAAAATGTGACAACATGTGATCATGTGACAATGAAATAAACATTCAATATAATGACTGAACCAGCCATTTTATCTAGACTGTGTAATTAGAAACATTTCTGAGCATGAGCTCCCCTCCCTTTGCCTGGCCTCTAGCAAGGGATTTGACACGGGGACTCCAGCGTGGTGACAAGAGAGGCTATGCTTTTATCATCAAGCTGATAGTGGGAAATGTTGTCACCTGATGTCTACGTGCTCTATGAGGAGCTGCTTCCTTCAATGTGAGCTTGGGAAGAGCTCCGTGGCACTGAAGTAACTGCAACTACTCAGTAGCTCCAAGCTCCTAAGAAGGTCCTTGCCTTGTATAGTCAGCATAGAAGTGCTGAAGATAAGAGGTAGCTGCCAATTTCATAAACATCACATTTAATACTCAAAAATCACTGGAATGGTGACTGGAGGGATATATGTATGGAGGTTGACTACTTGGTCTATATCCCAATGACAAGCCATTGAACACTCCTTTCCACTACTGTGGCACCATCTCTGTGTGAATGCTGAGGTGTTCAGTAAGCCAAAGTATTTGATTCAGTTCATCACTTCGCTGAAAGCACACAGACAAAAGCTTAACTGAACATGCTGGGGTGGAGGATGAACTACATACTTTTGGTACCAAGGCAGATATCACTGCTTTATCCTTGTAATTAGTAGGTTTGCCCCTTTCCTCTAATCTCATCATCAGCCAATGAAAATCATTGCATTTGGGCTTATGTATCAGTTCAGAGCTTAAAATTCTATTCTTTCATTTTCAATACACTGGAGTACTTGGTCAAGAAATAAAGGCCTATTTTATGCCCCACATATTGCTTATTTTTAAGAGTAGGAGAAGAATCCAATAACAAATGGGAACAATATGCTCTCTTTTGTCAACCATTTTTTTTTTCCTTAGCTTACCTTAGAGAATTTTGGCTGTGGTTTGGCCAGTGTTCTGTGTAGATAAAGTGATTTTAATAAAAATAAGAAAAAAAAAACCCATGCCTGTATTTTCCAGTTTAGTTTCTAGATATTGTACTTACTGAAAAAAAAAAGAAAATTTCACCAGCTTGAAAGTAGTTGCTTAATTTCTTATACAGAAGCAATTCATTAAAAGGAAATTACTGTCAGACACTGATTGTTCTCCTCTCTTCCTTCTCTTTTTTATTCTTTACAATTGCTTAGCAGATCTGAGTTTTAGTTCCTCAAAATTCAGTTTTTGTTTGTTCTCTTTTTCTCAATGTGCAAGTTACCACCAGTCTTGCAGAATTAATTTTCCCACCAAAACTGCCTTCTCTCACAGTAGTTTGTGAGGCTGTTTCTGTACCCATGTAGGTATAACCAAATAGGACCTCATTCTTACAGCCTGACTCTCCAGGCATCCCAGGTATAAAATACCACCATTCTGTTTAGGTGGTGTTCAAAATTAAACAAGGATAAGTTTCTACAGAAAATGGGAAAAAATCCTAGGTCTCTGTTTTTGGACTGTGGGTTTATGAGAGAGCACTTATAAAAGCCTGCTGTCATGAAATAGTGTATCACTTTTAGTAAAAATTTCTGTCCTCAAAATGGGGAATTTCCATTAGGAACCACAAAACGGGGGTTTCATAATGGTACACATGTATGAGGGCTCTGCTTTTATGGTATGGGTATCATCCTAGTCCCTGTTCCTTGGAAGAGAAGAGGGTCTGGAAACAGCACAAGCCCACTGGCGGGATCTTATCTCCTTTGCCACAACTTCTGCACCATCTTAGCAGGAGCAGGCAGGAGCTGGCCTTGGCAGCTGTAGGCATCCTTGTGTTGGGGAGTTACCATTGAGGTCTCTGGTGAGGAAGTGGAGCCAAGGATCAGATCCTCAAAGACACTTAGGGACCTATTGTCTTTTTAATCACCCACTCACTCTGAATTAAAATAGAAGCTGAGAATCTAACTGTCTTGGCAAATTGTGAATGAGGTTAGTGTCAAGGAGAGGTCAGGCAAGCTTCAGCAGTGTGAGCTATAACTCCTTTCAGTTTGCTCTTCATGACACTGTACACTAAGCATGGCTGAGAAAAAACTAACCTGCACTTAGGCAGTGCTTTCCATTTGGTCCCTTTTATTTTCAGTACCAGTGAAAGGACATACAGAGAGTCTATCTGATGCAGCCCTCAAATCACGTCTATAGAAAACAGATGGTAAAAACATAAAACTAGACTGCGCCAGATAATACAGAGGATGGATTTAATATCGGGGTGCTTGCCTGGAGTTCTAGGTCTGGGGACACAGAGAGAAAGGGGATGTGGCTCAGCATCTAGGTTTTGGTTTGAGATGTCACAGGAATATGGCACAAAAACTTTGCTAAGCTGGGATTCAGAGATGAATTGCTCTAAACTGTGCTTGAATCAAGTCTCAGTCAATGACTCGTCTCTAAAAAAATGAGTATGATTCAAAGATCTAGTTCCAGCCAAAATGTTATGAATGAAGAGATTTCACTGTGTCCCTAGAGGAACTCTCTTCTGAATGAACTCTGCCTTGGACTAATTTATGGGGCCACAGTAATATGTTCCTTTAGAGGTATATCCCTTACTGTAAGTGGGCACTGGATCACTGATATCCTTTGGCACATCCTCACCATGGTACCATGTGTATAAGCCTTTTACAGGACTTTAGCATGCTAATAATCTTGTGCATAGGCAGGAACCATTCCTTCTCCACAAACCTGTTGCATTAAAAAAAGGATACATATGACCACAGGAAAAAGAGGAAGGTATCATTTTCTTCCATGAACAGAGTTAAAATGCAAAGTGTAAAATACAAATCCCATAAAGATCTTGCAGGAATTCAGGAGGTGTTGGGATCTTCCCATATAATACACAACAATAACAAAAGTGTAGAGAAAACCAAGAAGTCATCCTATTGTATCGTCTGATTATGGATAGGGGCACTTGCAGATGTCATGGCTGATCTGTACTACAGACTCCCCAGACACACTGGGCTTACCCCATTAATGCTGCCTAACCTGATTCCTACTCACCAGCTACCTTATGGGAGAGTGCATGTATGCTCACACTGCTCTCCACACCTCCAGGAATGGTTACACTTCCATTGAAGAGCAGCTGGTAACAAACCTCTGATGTACTTTCTGACTGTAGCTCTCTGTACAAGGAGCCTAAAGACAGAGTGAAACAAATACCCTTGCATTATTTTCTTCAAGCCCACTAAGCTTTTGGAGAGGTAAAAAGTACCAAACATTGTCAAAGACAATTAGGAACCAGCACCACAATTTTCCTTTCACCCATACTGCTCATAGTATTCAATAGTAGCACCTTGCTCTTAAAACTGTTCTTCCCAGCAGAAGTTCTCACTCTGCTCTTTTGTGCCCTGAAGTGCTTCTCATTGAGCTGCCTAGGTTCCCTTCAGCAGCATGAGAGCTACTACTCTCATGCCTCCCTTGTGACAAAAGAAGTCTGGGATTCCCATGTCTCATTTCTCCAGATGGTTTTGTAATAGCTGCTTTAGCCTGCCATGCCGCTGGAGATGCCCTAAGCTGGGTCATCCCCAGCTTTGAGGGCACAGGATGCCAAACACTCCCAGGACAGCGGTTGGGTTTATGCCTCCAGACCAAGCAAAAAAGGAATGAGAGCAGGGGCAGATCAGCAGATGGGATTGCACGTGTCAGCAAGGGCCTCCTGTGAAGGCTACATAATAGCAGGTGCCAGTGAGAGGATGTTCCAGCCCACTGTGCACTCAGAAAGTAATCACTGGTGACATTTCCTCACACCATCCTCCTCCTCAGAGAGGAACTGGCAGGTTCTGAGGGGTTTGTGTGTGGGAGGCTGACAAAACTAGAAGTGGGGTCTGCTTCCATGCAATGAGCTAACAAGGAAGTAGGGAAAAAATAGTCCCTTTAATCTGACCGTTATAATAAGTTTTAGACTAGCAGTAATTTACGAGAGAGTACAGAAAGGTAAGAGTTTGCCCAGGTTCACCTTGCTGAGACTGGGGGCTTTTGCCCATTTCTCTCATTAAGGCTGCTAGGGACTACTGAGAGCAAAGGTTTAAGCATACAGAATGACACAAATTGGGGGGCATAGAAAGCCTTCCACCAGGGCCATGGCACCTGGTCTGCTGAATAACTGTCTAAAAGGCACATGAGAGAGGTTTTCTCTGCAAACCTGGTTCACATGACTGACAGCATCATAAGATCCATGGCAGCTGAATCCTTTCTTGCCTCAACACCTAGTGGCTTGTTGTGCAAGCATGAAAGTTTTCTACAACTCAGATACACATCTTTTAAATGAGCTCTTGACTCTGTTGCCAGCCAAGTGACATAGCTCGACTAGTGTTTTTCTTGTGAAGGCGACTGTGTGCATTTTGTTGTCTGAGAAATTTGCTGAATTGATCATTCCCATGACCAGAATCCTCTGTTTTCTGTGACATGCTGGTCATTATTGCCCCACTGGGTCTTCCCCAAGTGCTGAGATGAACATAACTCCTATCATCCTCTCAGCAGCTGAGTGACTTAGTGATTACAAACCACAGTATACTTGAAAAAGTCAGAGAAAGGTTTCAGATTACACGGTAACCCAGAGAAGAGTGGTTGTCACATTCATGCCTCACTAACTAGCATTCAATCAGCCCAAAACAAGGTGAAAATTCTCTTGGACCCCTGGAAAACAGTTATTTGTCAATACCACCTGTGGGTGACTTCAAGCTATTTTTTTATATTTTTGTCTTTGGAGACTTTCAGAAACTAGGAAAAAAACACACACATACACACTAACACCTGTATCCATCAGTCCAAATACAAATAACTCTTCTGTGACATAACACTAACACTCATCTAGGTTTTTGCATATATTTTCTAACCTGGAAGATATTGAAGCCAGATCCCCCAACCCCTAGGGCAGGGAGGAAGGTCAGGAAGCTCTAACTGGTTCTCAAGATACCAGCTGCTATCAGCCTGTGTACTCTGTGCTGGGAAGGGCAGACAGTGCTCCCAGCCTTAGGAAGGTCTTCCATGGCTAGCAGACAACACTGGATGCACAGCCACTGTAACAGACAACCTCCTGGCCACTGCTCTGAGCTGATGGTATTCTATATATTTATCCCAAATTGAACAAGAAAATCTGCGTTTTGAAGAGACAGATCAGAGTCTCTCTGAGTATTATTACTTTTATTTCCTGATAAAAGTGCCCTGTGTAAGGAAAGAACTAACAGGATCAATCCCAATAAATGCAGACATCCATATACACAGGTAGTCAGCGTTTGTGTGTTTACACAATTCTGTCATTTTTACTTGGGGGAAAAAAAATAGGGACATCCTGGGCAGATTAGCAGACTACATTTATAATTCACATCAATAATAGTTCTATTACAGCCATACAGTGTCCGTTTAGGGGGACTACCCTACCCTTTCTCCTTGCTGACTGTGTTGAGGTGTCTATAGAGCAAACCCCCAGGCAGTGCCTAATCTGAAGGCTTCTTCATTGCAGTCTGATCCTCAGGGGCTGTGGTTTTCTGAACAACCAAACACAGTCTCATTGCATTGACTTTAAAATATACTCAGGGATGGGGAAGCCCAAAAAATCTGAGTTACAGAAGCATTCAGTAAGAATGGCATATGCTGTGAATGAGACTAGCATTTGTATTAGCTCTGGAGGGTTTACTAGCATCCTTCTACTTCCTGATTTTAAAATGAACTTGGGGAATTTCCTTTCTTGGGCTATTTTGGAACTTCTGCTTGTAGTTGTGATTGAAACCAAGATCTGTGAAGATGTGTGGCAGTGGTAAGCCCCTACTGATGACCACAACAAACCTCCATGCCCAAATACTCAACGGCTCATGGAAGCCTTGAACACAGCCGAGTTTTCAGCTTGGGCCATTTTGCTGGAGAAAACTAGTGTACATAAGACATAAGAATGTGAGAAATCAGCAGGCTGGATCATTCTCCTGAACCACCTAATCCAGGTTTCTATCTTTAATGGCAAATGATATTACTTGTTTCAGAAATAGTTGCAGATCTCATGCCTTTATAAGGTTTTTCTTCTAAGTCTCTAGTTTATTAATTTTGTTTACTCTCAAGAAGAGCATACAGGAGTAGGCTGATTTAGTTTCTTTTTTAATTAAAGACTGTTTTCCTAGAAAAAGTTGGAATAATAGTACACTGGTAACAATTCCAGTTTTACCAGTACATCAGTTTCTGTCCCTATGAGCAGAAGAGCAGAGAGTTCAAAAGAAAGATTGCTGGTAGGGAGTCAGAGCATTTTTCTGGGTACCTTCTACCCTCCAAAGTAGAATCACATAACAAACTTTTGTCTAATCCATGCAAGCTGTCACACACATGCTGCCCCTTTGCATTAGGTCTTAGCAGTGGGACTGTGAGCTTGCTGCCCCTGAAGGAAGAAAAGCCTTTTTGTGCCAGAGCCTCTGCTTTTCACACCACTCTGTTCTCTCAGCCGTATACAGAAAGATCCTTACCTTCGCTGTTCTGTGTAAAGCAGCATACAGTCATGTTAAAGAATTGGGACATTCACTAAGTGTTCTTTTATTGCATTAGTCTTTTCATGCAACATAAGTAAGATGAAAAATGCTTGAATGAGCTTTTGCTCAAAATTCTGTGTTTAATTACTCTATTTCTCCCTCTAAGGCGCCTTGAAAAGATACTTTTTTGTGCTGTCTGCTAAAGAAGGTGGATGAAAACATTTCCATTAAAGACAGAGCCTTTCTTCTCTGAGTGTCACCTGGGTTGCCATTCACTTTCATCTGCCACCCAAGAAGCAGCCAAGAAAAATAAAGACAAGATTTCCAAATGCCAGTAGCCCTATCAGGAAAAATATAAATGGGAAAAAATCTCCACCACCAAACAAACACCAAAGAACTAGGAAAAACTGCTGTTCTTTCTTGTGCTTCTCAGCAGAAAAGAAACCTAAACCAAAACACAGACCTATACCATGGTATCATAAAAGTGGCATTGCAAATTGATTTTAGGAATTCTGCATTTGGGTGCCTTCTAGGGAAATTTATAATGGGAAGTGCATTTAATACAGTAATAAAATATCTGAGCAATAACTGAAACTTTTTCAATTACTCTAAACAATGGAAATGAAAAACTACAACTGAACTGGCTTTAAGAATAAATTAATAATAATACATTTATGTCTTTCTGTTCTTTTTCAGTCATCTCTCTCTGATCAGTCATTTCTGAGCAGACATGAATAGCAATTGATGGGAAGCAGAAGATGCTCTTTGTCCATTAGTAAGACAAATACCGCAATTGAGGCTGAATCAGTAGGTGCAGCCTTTGCTATTTCTCACCCCTTCAGGCCCATAAATTGATTCCTCCCCTGACTAATTTAAGAAGTGTGGGCTTTATGAAGAAGTACCAACTTGTTTGAATGTAGGAGGAAAGCAAGAAGTCAGTGAAGTGCAGTGGCCTGACTGACCTGTGCGTGAGCTGGATGTTTTGCCTGTGAGAAGAGAAAGAATGTTCAGGGATCTTTGCAGTCTAAGACTGTAGCAGAAAGTCTTTCAGAAGAGTTGGTATATTTTCTTCCCAAGATTTAAAGTTTAGACTGATAATTTTAGCCAAGTCTTTCTAAGAACGAAACCAAATTCTTTTGGCCCTGGAGAATGATCCAAATCCCTTTCTCCAATGCTAACAGGAAAAGGAAAATTAGTCTAATTTGTAGTGTGCTTTTCTAAATATGCAGCACAATTACCTGGGCAGGACACAGGAAGATACCATCATTTTTACTACATGCATGAGCTGCACAGAGTTTAGATGCATGCATGCAGAACAGTTAGAGGAAAAAAACAAAAAAATAACCCCAAAACCTGACCGAAAAACAAACAGCAGGTGCCAGGAATATCACATCTAATAACCCATTATGTGCCTGCTAGGGTACAGAAAACCTTTCCTTCTATTGCTACAAAAGAGCTGTCCTGGTCCTCTGGGCAAAAGCTTTGCTAAGAGTCACTAGTCAGTTTGATTTACACACTAGATTGCAGCACATCCAGCTGGCACCTGTTTACAGTGGCAGCTTTTCTGAATAATGTCCTACAGTGTCCTGGATTCCCGATCCTTTTTTCTTTTTGTGAGGATAAAGAGCTTTAAAACCATCGTTCCCCTCAGGATGCCTGGTCTCCTTCATTTTCCTTTTTCCTGTGAAGCTTACAAAAAACAAGAGCTAGGACCCTGAAATTAGCACTTTACCCAGCAAATGGTCTAGAGAAACATTTACGATATGTGAAGCACATGAAATATATTTAAATGTTGAACTTAATCTTTTTTGAGTTGTGGACTTCCCTGGAGTTATGCTAGCAGTCCCCCTCCCACTAAGACTGTCCAGGGAAATTCCCTTTCTGCCTTTAGTGTCTTCCTGAATGATTATATTTCAAAGTTTCTTCAAAATAAGGAGAGATTCTGGCTCTCTCATTTCCATTTGTTTCGAAGGATCTGCTCATCAGGCAGCATCTGAACCAGAGACTGTATTACCAGGGCCTAAATGGAGAAATCCAACCAGAAAAGTAGAGCTGGAGGAGGAGGAAAGCTGCCCATGGGTGAACTCCAGTGGGGAAGAGCAGTGGATATTGATGATTTCCTCAAGGTGAGCACAGATTTTATGCAAGTTGCTCTCCTGATGTGAAAGCTCCATGTCTATCAGGAAACATCAGATGGCTGATTTGAAACTCATTGATGAACGCTTAAGTGTTTGATTGACTGAAAAGCTGTCAGGCACTGGAACAGGCTGCCCAGGGAAGTGGTGGAGTCCCCATTCCTGGAGGTATTTAGAAGATGTGTAGATGAGGCACTTGGGGACACGGTTTTGCAGTGGGCTCGGCAGTATCAGGTTAAGTGTTGGATTCAATGATCTTATAGGTATTTTCCAACCTCAAGGGTTCTTTGATTCTACAGGGAGTCAATTGACTGTTTTGATAAGGAAGAGTTACTGTGTCAGTATGTTATGTATGTATAGAAAGGCTGGGTTTATGGTCTAAGGGTGGGCACACTTGACTGACTCTGGTGTTGTTGATCTCGCCATCAGCACGATTATTTTTGACCTTGCTTATTATAGCACAGGGCTTGAGGCTCAGCCAAATCAGAGCACAGCAGGTGACACAGGGACCAGGTTTCTGCCTGGCATAACAGGTACCTGAGGTTTGTGAAAGGAGAAGGTTACCAGTTTTTCAAATTAAGAACCTGCTACCGGTTTCCTGGGAAATGTTTTTATAACCTAAGCATAACAGTCTGGAGAGTTGTGCCCTAAGCAGGCACTCTGAAGACATGATGTGAGCAGATTCCCTGGGGGCAGTGACACGCCCATTAGCAGGTCGAGGTTGATAAGCCAGGTGCTGAGGACAAAGCTGAGGCCACTTGTCTGTGCTGCTACTCCCAGCCACCTATCTATATGTGAGCCTCTAAGCAGGGCCAAAGTGGTAAATTCGCTGAGAAAAAATAGGTGATGTTTGTCTCTTCACAAAATGAAGGGAAGATTGAAACTGTTTTAAAAATTACTTCTGCATCATGAAAAGTTTAACTGAACATAAAATTCTTTCACTGAAAAAATAGCATTTCTTCAGCTGAACACCAGCTATTCAAGATGTGAGACAACTTCTTACACTTCTTCCAATTTCAGGACCAAAGCTCCCAGCAGCCTGCCAAAAATAAGATTTTGAGCGGCTGTTCTTAAGAAATCAAGCTCCTTTCAAATTTCTTCTTCAAGTCAGTTCCCAAAATACCTGTTTGATTGGTTTGGTATGAGTCAGAAGGGGAGCTGCAGATTTACCCAGCTCACTTGTGGTTGGCTCAGCACAGCTCCAAGCAGAGACTGACTTTCACTTTCAGTTTGGCTCTGAGCTCACTCGTGCAGAAGTTAAACTTTGAGAAATCCCCCAACACAAAGCCCAGGCACAGTACTACAATTGGTCAAGTGTAGGATTTTCCCATTGTCTGTTTATAACTGACTACAAAGTTTCTTGGGGTTTTTTGTTATTTTCCAAGAAACACTTAAGACGGGGGATTTCAGGGATTATTTTTAGATATATGAAAAGAAATAAATATACGAGTTAAGAAAATCTATTTTACTTAATATTTGCGAGACATAATCAGTAGGGTTACTGCTGTTAGCAAAGGGGAGGTGGTTTCTCGTTGCTGGGTTTTTGGGAGGCTGTGATCCAAGGTCACCACGGGTCAAACCTTACAACTGTGGAAAACCTTAAAACTCCGTTCCTGGCTGTAGTTAAATATTCCTGCGTGCTCAAGAAAGTGAGGCATTGTCTCTCTCGATGCATCTGGATGTGTTCCGTCCCTTTAGACATTTATTCTTTTACCGTCCTGCAACCAGGGCTTAATTTTTGCAATGAAGCTCTGGAAGTGACACATCAGAGTCATGTTCTGAGCTGGAAAAAGGGCCAGGAGTGAGATCTGGCCTGGGCCTTACAGAACTGTGTGAACAACACCTTGAAGAGGTTGGTGGAAACTATGCTTAGGTGAGAACTGCAGGATGAGGAAATGTCAATCAGAAGAAACACATTTTTCTTTTTTCCTTAGGAAAACAGGTAGTATGAACACATAGGTTCATCCACAAGGCCAGGAAATAGTTTGGCTGCATGTCCACACTGGAATTTCATCTGATTAGTCTTGGAGAGAACCCAGCCAGCAATATGTGGTTCACTGTGGTTCAGACTTTCACAATGGCTCATTAACAGCATGGTTATTTCACATTTTATTTTTCGCAGTCTGCACAGCTACCTCTTCTCCTAACACCAATTTCACCTACTTCCAAGAGCCCTATCTTGCAGTTGTTTCCCCTACATGAACACATCCACATATAACCTGAGTCATCTTCTGATTTTCCTTTTACTATGTTACCCAGGCTAATATCCTTCAGATTCATTCTGCAGGGCTTTCTCAAACCCTTCTGCAGTTTTTAAGGGATCTTTCTGCAGTTTCATCAAGTTTTCAAATCCTTTAAAAAATACAGATACCAATGTGTTGGACGTCCTTCAGTCCCACTGTTTCTAACACTTTTCTTACTTAAAATTAATCTCCTGGCTTCTGCTAATTGCTTTATATATATCCAAATGTCACATCAAGCTTTGAGTATATAAAAGCTTCCTTACAAGTGGTTGTCTGGGTAATAAACACCTGAAAGATGCTTAAAACAAGTTACCTGTCCCAGTCTCCATCATTCACCTTAATTAAAGCAAGATATGGACTATGGACACACAGAGGATAAAAGAGCTATGCTATTCCTTAGGAAAGCTGAGGCCAGGTGCCATGGGCCATGCAGACACTGGTGGACAGGTCTGTCCAGAGATGCTGTGGACCTTTGACTGCGGGAGAGGTGGGGACAGCTTTCCAATGACTCTGGGGATGCCAGGACCCCTGGAAACTTTACACCTGCAGTCTCAAGGAAACTCAAAATCATATCCTAGCAGAATAATGTTGATAAAGCTCCAGTATACAGATACAGAGTGTTGAGATTGACTCACAGAATAGACAAGTCTTTTTGACCAAGAGCATTTTTAAGGGCTTACACACAGTGGGTGGGGATTAAGGCATCCTCCTGGATCGTCCTCCTGGATGAGTTTCGTGGGGTCAGACAGTACAAGAAACTCAGAAATACAACAGTTGACTATATATATACTATTTTATTTCTGGATTATATTGTTTGCTAGGAAATAGATGCAATGAGTTTGGTTATAATCCCTCCTCCTAACTAGAGGTGGGCAACTCAGTGAGACTCCATTTTGACATTAATGTAAGTAGAATTTTGCCTTTATGGCTGTAAGTGATTTAAAATTAAATATCTATCCACTGATGTATGAGTGTTACATGGGAAGCACCAAGACATACTTTATCCTCCCCTGGGAGCTCCTCAAGTCCCTTGCTTTTCACTGGATGCTTGAAATCTAAGTAAGTGCTATTCTTTCACATGCCAAAACCAGCAGAATTCCTCAGGCCACACCTTTATGGGATTAGTTAATTTCCATGCCCATGTCTCTTCTTATTAATCCACCAATATATGTGGAGCAGTGGAACTACTGTGACTGCACCTCAGTCTGAACTGAACTCTGGTTCCTTCGGTGCCTGTGTTTTAAAAGATCTAATTGTAGGCTGGGGGCCTGCCACTTAGTTTTCCAGTAGGGAACAATAGGAAGTGTCTGCTGCCTGGGACAAAAGAGGAGAAGAGGATGGTGTTTGAGACTGTAACAGGTCTGTGTTGCCACATAAAACCCAAACACGTGGTCCTGTCTGCAGTACACCAGGGTCCTCCAATGGCTTGGGTGGCCTACAGACACCTGCACTTGCCCTGAATGGAAGAAAGGACATTCACCTCTGCAAGCTGTAGGTCCCTCCATGGCTGCAAATCCTCAAGTGAGCTGAGCTGAGACCAGCTCGGGATCTTGCACCTTCCAGTCTGCCCTCCTTCATGCAGGGTTAAGAAGTGCAGATGTATTTTCTATCTTGTTGACACCTGGTTCCCATACCAGGTAACACTCAAATCTTCAGGGATCTCAAAGAGAGCAGAGTCCGAGCAACACAGTGTGAAGCACACCTCTGAGGCATAAGAAGGTTTCCCTTCATCAGCCAGCTGCAGCTTCATCTGCTTGTCTGCCAAGCTCACTTTTCCTCTGCAGGGCAGGTGATGGAGTGACACGTGGAATGAAAAACACGAATGATGCTCCAGTAACCCCCTTCTCTCGTGCAACAAGAGCACACCCACATACACTGCTTCCTCCCCAGCCATTGCTTGCTGTGGCAGGACTGTCAAGAACTGCTAAGGTTTTGCTGTTTTGGTTGACATTTAACTATTAACCAGTTTTGTGGAGACTGAAGGGAAAGGTGCTGTTTGTGGGAGGTGATGTGTGGAAAGGAGAAAGAGTGGGAGTAGCAGATGTCATGCAGTAAGAGCTGTCTGAGCATGTTTACCCATTTTGACCTTAGCTGTCTTAAGGACAGAGCTCTTCTGGGTCCCTCACAGCCATGTGAGGCTACAGGCACCCATGCCAGGCTAAACCTGGGAGCTAAGTATTCCTGGGCTTGGTTAGCAGGAAATTGCCTGGCAGTACAGGCACTGTATAACTGTGTGACTCCACTTAAAAACCCTGCCAAATGTGAGATCACAGGTAGAGAGTGGGAGGAAAACCTCTGGTTCCACTCTTGCTGGTTGGCAAAACAGTCCATACAGACTGACATCGTGGCACAATTTGAAGCTGATCTCCAACAAACCTGGAGATGCTTTACCCTGATGACATGAGCCTTGCCTAGCTCTCCTAGCTTCAATAAGCACTAAAGACTCCCTGTCAGGGAATGTGCACTGCTTAAGGCACACCTGAGCAAGCGAAGGAGGAGTGTTACATGGCTCAACTCAGCCCTGGGGCTTCTCATAGCACTGACATGGCCCTGCAGCTCATTGTCTTTCCTGATTTCAAAGATGCTCATTGCCACTGTTATAAGTGGGTTGCACAAGGACATGCCAAGTGCCGTTGCATTGGGGTAACAACAGGATTCATCTTTCATCTGCCTTTCATTCACCCAAAAATCTCAGTATTACTCCATGGGAATATGCTGAGGAGGACAACAAAGTGAATTTTCTCTGGGCATGCAGAAAATCATGTGGGACTGGAAGTAATGTGGAAAGGGAAAATGCCAAACTTTCCTAAGCCTGAAACATTTAGTCTGGCTTTGCTCTGGCTTTAGCTTGAAGTCCCACCTAGGTGAGGTTGGGGCACTGGAGTGGGTCTATGCAGATTAGCAATGTCCTTCCATGGCTGGAAGTGGAGAAGGGAGCTAAAGAGACCAGAGCTGCTCTGCTGGCATGGCTGGGCCCTGCTCACACCCTGGGCTCAGGGCAGAGGGTGGTTCTTCACAATGTCCTCACCTGATGACTGGGGAGATGTTAAACACTGGCCACAGCAATACTGGCACAAGCCTGGTTCTGTGGTTACCTGGCATGAGGCAATCCATATTTTTGCTGTCCAAGGCTGTCACCCTTCCAAGCAAAGGAGACCTTATCCAAGCTGCATGCTGGGGATGTCCAGCTTGTGCCAGTTTCCAGATGGCATCAAGATGCTGCTGGCAAGGACTGGCTGGCCTGGGCTGAATTGTGCTGCACTGGGAACATCTGAGCCATTTCTGAGAAGTACAATCCTGTTTGAGTGATGGGGAAAGTCCTTGACAGCAACATGTTTGCTAGCGAGCAGGTGCCCTAGTGAGCCCCGGGAGACCTCTGGGGCTGCCTCATGCTGCAGAGGATGGGAGAGTCGTGGATGGAGGCTCTGGAGTGCCCATGGTGCCAGTGGTCTGCATGTCTGGCACACTGCCAGCTGTGCTGCCCACTCTGCAGCAGCAGCACGGGGGAGATGGCAGGCATGAATGTCAGCCTCGGGACGCCCACAGCATGTTTCCTTTCCAGCAGCAGACAGGATGTTAGCTGTCATGGGTGTTAATTAGCCTGCAACGTGATGCTCCTGATTTCCATCAGTGCATCTTTCAGTTTGAGGCTCTCTCTTCTCAGACCCACTTTTTAACAGGGTCACAGCACTGAAGCCCCTATTCCTCTGAGGTCTTCTCTAGGTGCAAATTTTTTAAAATTTTAGTGAAGAATCCTGTATTCTACAAGCATCCCATGAGGCCTACTGGCCATTTATGGAGTTTGTCCAGAGGTCTGCAGTGCTGATGGACTCAGCTAAGTCCTAGGCAACATTGCATATGCTGCTGCATGTTCCTTGTGGCATATAGATAGGAACAGCTGTGTGTGTGCAGAAAGGTCATGAAAACCTTTTCTGGTTCACCTCAGAGTTTCATTTAGAAGTAAAATGAAATTATTAGCTGTTTAGAGATAAGTTGGTTATGACTGAGGCTTGGACGCATAATAAAAGTTTTACTATTTTAAATAAGATGTGTTGGTGGGAGATTCTGCCCTGTGTGGAACAGCTGTTCAGGTCAGCATCTGTGAGGGCAGCTGGTTGTGGCTTGTCACTGGCCACCTTGTGAGCACTCTGCTCCTACCAGTCTGCAGGTGAAACAGAGCAAGTGAGTGCTCCCAAATTTATTTCCAGTGGGAAGTCTCCAGATTATTTCAAGCCCCATCATGCAGCATTGTAATACAGAAATAGCAGAACGGGTACCAGAGCACCCATCAACCTTTGTTGCTGTTTATAACTTCCAGACAGGGAATGGTGCTGTGTGGGAACAAGGCAGTAACTCCTGAAGACCCTTTAGTCTTTTAAAAGCTGCATGGATGCCTCTATGGTTCACTGCAACTTGGACACATCTGGTCACACAGCTGCATGGGCTCTGCAGGCCATCCTGCTATGAGCTGATCCCTGGGTAGGACATGCTCCCAGTTCAGCCCATTGAACTCATCAGATCCCACTGGGACTCGTCATGGAGTCACAGATGTGTTTGTGGCAACATCAGCCAGTGTTGGAGAATATTGTTCCAAGACATATTTACTTCGCATGATTTCGGAGTTTATTGAATACATTTGGGTTGCAGCTTTCATGAAATTGTAATTTATCAAAAGTACAATGAGGAATCACAAAGGCTAAGTTTCTAAAGCTCACATTTAAGTTAGGTCATAGGTAGAATACAAGTTTAAAGGTCTCTACCAACAATGACATATTTTCCCCACTGAGAAGCTTTTTAGTTTGGGTGATATTTTCAGTGTTACTTTTTTCCAACACAAATGTAGTTTTCCAAAGAAAGCAGACATGTTCTATAATAATGTCAGCCAGCCTCTGAATTTCTCAGCAGTACAATTTCTATGAATTGTTTTGAACCAATCCACATGAGAAGCTGGATACGTTATTCTGTGTTTATAAATAGGTCTGTTTTCACAAAACTCTTTCTCAAGGAAATTACTCTTAATTAATATGAAGTACTTTTACTTATTACTTGTATTATAAAAAAAGAGGGATCCTGTATGGATCAGAGTCCTGTTATGCTAAGAGTTAATAAAGAGACAAATCATACCCTGAAAAAAACATCTTTTGGGTTTGCTCCAGGTCTCTGCAGTCCCTGACTGTCTTATACCTACCTCCAAATTAATCAGCCCCATCACTCTCTTCTTAACTTCTCCTTTCCTCACCATATCCTTTTCCTTATGAGGAAAGACAGCATTATTAACCCTGTGTTATAGATGGGGACTTCTGGTACAGAAGTGAAATGTCATGCTGAAGGTTGTCTGAACCAGAGCTGGGGGTGGATGCCCACTCTTACCCTAAAAGGCAACACCTTGCCTGCTATGCTTCCATTCAGCTGGTCCTGTCATAGTATTACATTTTTGTTCATTAGTTTCCCATTGGTCAGTCCATGAAAGAAAACTCACAGTACTGTTATCAGCTGGTTACACAAGGGAGCTAAAACATTTAGCTAGTATAAGCACACGAAGGGTGAAAAATGGAAGTTAGTAAAAGTGAATGAAGAGAAAAAGAGAAGGGCAGGAGCAGTATGGCTGTCAAGGAGTCATGGGAGGGTATGAAAAGGAAGTCTTTAAGCTGACCCATAAAACTCTGTGGTGTTGCCAGCAACCTTCAGAGATCGTGTTCTGCAGTAACTTTCACTTGACTCATTGACACCTGCCCACTTCAGTTCTGTGGCCAGCCAGAAACCCTCCTACCTCCCTTAACCACAGCCTTCCACGCAAGGGTCTCTGCTGTCAGCCCCCAGGCTCTGCACAACTCAGCCTCTCTACATCTCTGCAGACATTTGCCTGAGCTTTCTTAGCTTGCCATGGCAAGAATAAAAAGGCAAATAAATGAGATTGCATGATGTCAGGAATCAGATCTTCAGTTTTGGGATAGAATCCAGCATCTCTGTAGGAGAGTTCAGCACATGCTGTGCCTCCCTGCTTAGACCTGGCTGCCTGGGCAGGAAAAGGAGCCAGGGTAACATAGTAAAGACCACACAGAGCCCAATGTGTGGGCCCATTGTACCCCACTCCTTGTTCCTACAGTGTGAAGACCCCCCCAAAAGAAAGGAAATGCAGTGCTAGCTTCATTATCAGGTTGGAAGTCAAGAGAGTAATTAGTTAAATGACTTTCCCAAATGTCACACTCAGGGCTGCAGATAAGACTTGCTTCACTCTCCTGAAAGCCAGTAGAATGCTCTCCTCAGCACACTGCTCCTCTCAGCTCCTGCAATTGCATCTGCAGTCACGGCAAGTGTTGGTCTGGGTTCACTGAGATCTCCAACATGACACCACTGGAAAACTCAGTGAAAAATGTGTGGGGTAGGAATCTTGTCCCCATGGATATTTGAAAAGGATGCACGTTAATTAATGTCTTCCCTGTCAGGAGCGGGCAATGAAGTTAGCACTGAATGAGCGATATGCAAGCTCAGCCTCAGGGTACACAAGATGCCTGCTACAAGTTAAACATCAACTCTCAGAAAATATCCTCTAGACATCCCAAGGAATAGGGTTTTTTAGGGTCTCAGTTTGTTATGAGGCTGTTTCCTTTAAAGCAAAAGGTTTGCCTTACTTACTCAAGTTTATCATTGATGGATTTCCAACATAAATCCAAAGGATTTCTGATTGGCCTATTGGTTAATAAACAGAAAGTAAGCACAGAAGTATGCTTATGTTACCTTTTGCTAATGCTACTGATAGTTTCTCAATAGGTTAAAAAACTAGACAATTCAGTGACTTTTATCTCACAAGCCACCTCTTCATGCAATGTGTGGATCTGCATTAGTTGATTAGAATATAACCTGAGTGCTGTTGCAATAAGGAATGGATTTGAGGGCTGGATGATATCCGTTTCTAAACTACTGAACCTGCAGGATGAACAAATTCATCCATTTTCTGGAAATTACTTATGGCTCATTCCCAACAATCACCTGCATTAGCCCAGTCTAATTGTTAATGAAGTTCTGAAGGGGAAAGAAAAAATCACATTTAGACTGAGAACAGTTAGGACTGGTTGGTTCACAGTTTGACAACCAACAAAGGCTACTGCTGCAATGTGAAATTCATCCTCACTGTATAGTGGCTATGCAGGATAGTGTTCCAGTAAGTGCTCCATGGTATATGCATGTCTTTCTGTCTGCACAGAAAAAAAATCAGGGAATATTTCAACTGTGACTGCTCTCCATCCTGAAAGATGACAGCTTTATAAAGGTGGGTTACTTGTAGCAATTCCATCTTCCTACTGTAAAGTGTAATAGAAGCTTTTCCTTTTATGCTTCTGTAGGTGCAGGGGCTTTAGACCATGTCTGCAGACACCAAGTCTGGAGTGTTGCCCAAGATGGCAGCATTTTTTGAGACATAAATGACATTTTTCATTTTAAGGCTGATTAGATTATGCTGATCACAGACACTTAAAAATCACTTTCCATAGGGTTGTGTGGGCCTTCTCCGTTGCTTCACGTCACAGTGAAGCCACCAGTGGTTTGGTCACGAGGCTGTGAGGTCTCGAGGAGGGACTGTGCATGCAGCACAAAGGAAGCTGAGTCTGAGCTGACTTTCACAACTCTCTTCTTCACCTCAGAGGTTTCGTGTATTTATTGACTCCATTGTATTCAGTAGAAATGATACTTCATTTTGTAAGATGAGCTGATTCAAGGCCTTGATGGCCATTAGTACTGGGAGGCAGGTGCTGATGAAAAAGTTGGGGCTGTGTCCAGGCTACAGGGATTAGCACAGCTCAAGGGATAGACTAAGCAGGCAGCCATGCACAGGAGCAAAGAGTAAAAACCATCACATCTCTCCTGCCCACACTGCCTGGAAAGCGATGTTGAGGCAAGGCTCAAGGCAAAGGGAGGTGGCAGCTACTGCTGAACTGTGGCTCGGAGGAGCAAAATTAGGTGCTGGCACGAGCTGCAAATTAGCTGATGGCACCAGCAACAATGTGGATTAGACCACTGAAAATGCTCTGCAGGAGCTCTTGGTAAATGCTGCCTCCTGCAGAAATGAGAGGGACGGCATGAAAGTAAGGATGAGGCACTGGGACAACTTTCTTGCCCAGCACACTCTGTTTTCATAGACATATGTCCAAAAACCAAAGCCAGAGGCTGAAGGATGGAGGAACTCAGGGCTGGACAAGAGGCACAACTGCCCCTCCAGCTAATCAGCCCCATCACCAGCTAACACAGGGATGCTGCTGCCTCCTTCCACTGACAGCCCCTTTTTCCTGCAGGCATCAGGAGTTTGTAGCTATTGTGGGAAGGAGGGTAGGGTGACATGTTTGATAGTATTTTTCACTCGTAACACCTACCAAATTATAGCACCAATGAAAACAGAGCAGTGAGTCCTAGGCACTCGTTCAGTATTTGAGTTCCTCCTGTCCTCCTGGGCTGTAGTATCATTCTGGGCTCTGAGATGGAGCCGTATGGCAAGCCAGGAGGTGTTCACTTCACAGACTTCAATCAGGAATGTTTCCAGCAAAAGAAAAATGTGTTAAACTCAGCCATTCTCGCAGTCTGACAGGTCCTGATGTTCATGTCAAGAAATGAATGCAAAAAAATTTGCTCTCTCTGAAGAGAGAGATAACTGCCGAATAATTAATAAGTGCCACACAGCACAACTTGCCCCCTTCCCCACACAAAGAGTGCTCAAGGCCTTGTATTTTTGAAAGATGAAGACCCAAGATACTGTTGCCCTTTCTGCCTTTCACCTGTTAAAACTTAACGAGCCCACTTGCAACACCACCATGCCCAGATAGCAGTTCTGTTTAACTAACTGCCATGGATTTATTCGAGGGGAAATCAGGGCATTGTGGTGAAATAGCTGCAGTTCACATAACAGTGTTCTGCTTATTTGAAATAGTTTAATCAAGGAAGGGAGCACTGCCGCAAACATTAGCAGGTATTTCCCATTGGTTCGTGCAGGTAAGTCATGACCTGCAGTAATATAAGGCAGCAAATGCTATCATAACCAACTCTTCTGCCTGTTTTGGAGGCTTTGCTATTCAAAAGAAAGAAAAATAGGAGGAAAATAAAGAAGCAAGATGCACCAATGAGTAACTGCCAATTATGACTTCTCAACAGCACTAGCAGAAATTAATATGAACAAAGAGCCAGCACTGGCAGCCCTTGGCATGGGGTGGGAGAGATGGAGGATAGAGGCTTATGAGCAGCTGGGTGCAATGCCAGGAAGTGCAGGTCCCACCACCTCTCCTGTCCATCCCATCTACACCAGCAGCCCCCACTGCAGCCACAACTCTGCCAGTTCAGCCACCCCAGGCACCACGGGTACACTCCCACACCTGCAACTTGCCTGGGATCCTCTAGTGCAAGACACTGACAGCAGAGCTACATGACACATGCATGGGCAAGCCAAGGTGTATCTCCTTGCTCCTGGGTGTCAAACACTTGTGCAGCCACTCAATGTACATACCTGGCTGAAGGTAACCATGGCTTGCTCAAACCTTTGCTGAATAAGAGCGATGGTGCTGAACACCGGCGGGAAGGAACAGTCTTGAGAGGCTGAAAACAAGAATAAGTTTGTTATAAGTTTCCATCCTACAGCAAAGCTCCCACAAAGGTGAGGGATTTGAGTACTTATAGGAGTCATTGCTACAAAGTGTGTATGGGAGGAGAATATGTGTTTGTGGTCTTAACTCCTGGCTATTGTCAAATTTCCCCTCAAATGTGAAGACTCCAAGCCCCGCAGTGCTCAGCACAACATCTGCTGTCACACAGGGTCAGCTCAGCTCAGGGGCACTGGCCAAGGCTGGTGCACAGCCACAGCACTGTGGGCAAGGCCCTGGGGCCACCAGCCAAGGCACCCCAGCAGGTGTCTGCCCACCTTGGGGCAACTTCGGCACCAGTGTCTGCACAGGGGCTGCTCAACCCAAGCTCCTTTTATGGGCAGTGGCAACACATGGACACTTGCATTGCACTGTTCTTCCCTCTCCTCTTCTGCAGCAGGCTTGGGAGAACAGGAGCCATGTCCTTTCCTGACTGTAAAACCCCCTTGGACCAACAGGGTTGTATACAGACCTCCACACTCTGTAATGCAGGGTGAGAGAAGGCTGCTCTCAGTGAGCCCAGCATGCAGAGGCAACCAAGCTGGCTTCAATTAGAGCTGGGTAAGATGCCCCCTCCAAATCCACAGGGAAGCTCCCTGCCTCTTAAAAATCTAAAATCCCTGCAATCTGTGCTTCAGGACAGCAGGTTCTGTGTGGCTGCCCGCCATCTGAACACGAGTGTAAGTGCTAAGGAACAAAGCTATTTTAGGAACAAGTGACATAACAGAGGAGCATCAGAGGCAAGAAATGGCTCCTTGCTGCCAAGTGTTGACATGAGGTCAATAAAGGGCAGGTTACTGCCCTTTTGGAAGGATGCCTGTCTTATTAAAGTTGTAGTTACAGTATTTTTTTGAGATATTTGAAAAGCAGGGTGATATATTTACAGAGAACTTTCTGAACATTTGGCCTTATTAACTGAGTGGAAAACGAATGATTAAAAACACCATCTGCTTTCTATTGAACTTTGTTTCAAATTCATCAGAGTTTTATCAGCTTTAACCTCTAACTCTCCATTTTTACTGCTGAAAGTATGTTAGCAGCATACAACCCCTTGCAGTATACAAATGGCAAACAAGCCCTGCTGGTGGTGTCTGCAGATCTTCTCTACCACAATCTCACCAAGTCAATGCAAACTAGTTCAGCACCAGGGCAGGCACCTGCACCACATGGAGCAGAGCTGGAGGCATTGTGTGTTCTCTGAAGGTGTCTGAGATCTGAGAAGGGTGAAGGGAAGCCCAGCTAGCTGAGGCCACCCCAGGGTGCCATGGCCCATGTAAGCCAAGTAAATGCAGCTTCCCAGAGCAGATGAGTGATATTCCCTGTTATTATCAGCAGAAAAAAGTAAAGCAGCAGCAGGAGAAGTCACCTTGCTCTGGGTGCAGGAAAAAGTGCCGGCATGCATGGCCATGAAGCTGCAGCAGCACTGCACTGGGATACTAGAAAACCACTTCCTCCTAGGAGCAGTGAAAGACAGGAGAGATTTGTATATTTACTCCTGTTTTATACCAGTTTGACACTGGTATATTTACCCCAGTGGCCTCTGTGTGTGTGGGACATCGTGTGACAGGAGTAGGTGACACTGCTTCACACCTGCAGAGGAGCTGGTTTCTGAAGGCAATGCTTGTTCCCATGCCTGTACAATCATGGCCCTTTTTGTTGCCTACCTTTGACAAATACCTAAATATATGCAATCTGAAGTCAAAGAAATGAACATGGAAATTGCTAATTATGTACATGTGTCTGTTATCAGAAAAGCAAGTCTTTTCTAAGTATTGACTCGTTATTACCAGGAGTTCTTCTGCAGTCTGCTGCTCAACAAAAGGTCGGTATGTGACAAAGTCTTTGTTGCTCTCACAGCAGTCACTGCTGAGCTCATGGAGTTAAATGTGTTTTGGAGAAAGGTTATCCTTCTAAGATCATCCTAAAATGAGGTAGGGTATTGTCTTCGTGCTTCGTGGAGGTTGCAGATGGTGGCAGCAGGGTGCTCAGGGTGCCTGGATTGATGTGTCACAGGACAGCAAGGAAATACCACTGCACTGTGGGGAAGAATGGTTGTGTTCCTCTCCCCAGATCAGTGTATTTCTGTTACTACTATTCCTATAGTAACTCTATTCTAGAGCTGCCACAATTTCATCTACCAAATGCATATAGACAAGATTAAATAAGCTGTATATTTCAAGTGATATATGTATACACATGCACACTTTGACACAAGTGAAAATATTGGACCTGATGTTCCTCTCACTTCAATTACAAGGGACTTATTATTTGATTTATTGAACAAGTTATATTCGTGTCATGAATAAAAACTTTATTCCCCAGTGTTGCTGCTACTTTGGTGGGAAAAAAATCTGCATGTGATTTTCACTCAACACTGCAGCAGGTGCAGAGAGTACAAATTAACTTTGCCCTGTGTTCCAAGATCTGGGAGAATTTGAACACAGTTATGTCAGTATTCACTATCAATTACATCATACTTTCTCCTTTCAAGGGTTTTCCTCCACTTAACAGAAATCTTTTTTTGCTTCACAGGATATCACAGTTTCTGCCACAAGTTCAGCTCCAGCCCTTCTTACTCCTGCCTGTGACCTGTTCTCATCTGGAGGCACAGAGTAAATAATGCAAGGATGGCATCTGCAGATGGCAGAATTTCAGGAGCGCTCACTGGGAGCCATTTGCTCCAGGAAATCACCTACACGCACCATGCATGGGCTTCACCCCAGGCAAGGGCTTCATGCCAAGCACCCACAAGGAGATCTGCCTGAAGACTTGACTGTAACCAGAAAAACAGCAGGGAAAGTCTAAAACGTATCCCAGTGCTCTGCACGTTGTGGTGGGATATAGGTTACTGAGGGTGCTGAACAACCCTTGCACCAAATTATTTCCTTTTTGAAACTGGCACAAAAATCAAATCTCCTTTATTATCTCAAAGTACTCCACCAAAAACCCTGAAAATCCAGAGTTCAGTCATCCTTGCTCAGATAAGCTAACCACAGCCTGCTGGTTTACAGGCGCAAATGTATTGCTTGTCTTCACTCCTTCAGAAAGCCTTCCAAAGTGTATATACTGAGACATGATTTTACCATCTGAAGAGATTTTTGGGTGCCCAGATTCTTCAGCAAGTAACAGCCAGCACTAGCTGAAAACCAGTGCCATTTCTAAAACCTTGGACTTCTGTTTCTTCATAACTTTCAGAAATGCCCCCACATCTACTAACATATTTCTATAATCTTTAAGGAAAAACAAAAAGGCTCTTTACCTTCTACCACACTAGGTGAGAGTCCTTGTGAAACAGCAAAATCATGTCCTTCTCCTGAAAGAATCCATCAATGGCAGGAACACTGAACATGAACATCAGTTCACTTTAAGTGATCACTTACACCAAAGCCCACAAAACACCAAAAGCAGAAGAAGAGAGGAGAGCCCAGAGGATTTTCAGGAGGTGTGGTGGCAGGTAAACCTGCTTTTCCTTGACCAGGTTTTCCCAGGGAACACAATGAAATTCCCAGGAACTTTCCCCAGTCATGTCACGTACATGCGCATGCACAAGGCACAGGAGGCTGGGACAGGGGCAGTTGTGACCACCCCAGCACATCAGACTGCCAAAAAGGGGAGGAAAAGGGGCTCCTGAGGGCAATGAGTACTTTAAATGAGCTTTTTCCTGGACCTCTTCCCACTTTTGCTTCTCACCTGAGATCACTAGCAAGGAGGTGACAAGAGGTATGGGGATGCCATCCAAACACTCTTCAAGGCATTGTTTTTGCTCCACTGCCAAACCAAACCACCTGCAGATGCTTTTGGTTTCATGGCTCAGGATGTGCTTGTGTGAGCCAGTGCTGCTTATCCTTAGGCAGGGCTCTGCTCCCACTGGGAACATCCCTGGACACTGCTGCCTTGAAGAGGGCAGGGGTTGAGCATGGCAGTGCTACTTGGCATGGACCAAAGAGGGTTCAGGGCTGGCTTTAACAATTTATGTGTGATCTTATAATTTATACTGATTTTAGATAATTATGCTGCAGTGCCAGGGAGCATTCTCAAGTGCTTCTAATCTATTAATGCAGACAACCCCTGAATGGTGCATGCCCTGGCCATTTCTGCAGCCAGTCCCACTAGCTGACATTTCTGTATTTCCCAGTGGCACACAGATGGGTGGCATTGTCTGTCTCCTTTGTCCTTCATGGACCAGTGCACCTCTGTACCCCCTGAGATCTGTTGGGTGCTCTGCTGCCTCACTGCCCCCAGCAGTACCCACGAGAGCTGCCCCACAGATGTTCCCTTAGGAATTTGTTTGGCTCAGTCAAGCAGGTTGGGAAGGAACTTACAAATAAATGCAAGTGGAGGATTTCTGGTCTATATTGTATCATTGTGGGCAGAGCCGTCCCTCTGAAATAAGCAGCAGCACTCAATTTAAACTAGCTATCCCAAGGCGTGGGTCTAGGTTGCGGGTCCAGGCTTACACAGAATAAACCACACTGGAATTTGCCTTGATCTGGTCTACAGCAAAACTCTTTCCCAAGGCTACTTTGTGCCACTATCATCACTCAAGTCACTGCAGTTACTCTGGACTTCTAACAACACAGCAATAAACAGATTTTTATCTAAATAGGTTTAAAAGCTGACAGCCTGACTATGGGAACTGATGAGATTTCCTCTATCGACTGTGCAATCAGTGTGATTTAGAGTCTCCACAGGGGCCTTGCTGAAGGCTCTCCACGACCCAGCTGTGACAAATCCCCCCACAGGTTCTGCTGGGCACTGCTGCTGGAGACAGCGGCTGTGGTTCTGGGACCTTGTTCCTCCCTGTCATCTTCCCACCCTCCTGATCCTGCCTTCCTGGTGTCCCGACCTCCCACGGGGCCAGTTATTTGTCTGGCATCACACCCCTGCCTTCCAAGGTAATAAATTACTGCGGGAAGCAGCTTCGCACTGGACCTCATTAACCACAAACACTGCTGTCCCTTTTCCTGCCGCACCATGCAAGCCAGACATCCATGACTATCGGCAGCAGATACGCATTTCTCAAGCTCCCAGGAGTAACCACAGGTCTGTGGCAGATGGTGCAGCGGGCTGATGGATGCACAGGGCTGGGGAAGCTAGTCACCCTCCTTGCCTCTTGGGATCGTGTCCCAGCATGGCCTGGCCCTCCTTGTGGTGCTCCATTCCTGTGCCATTGCAAGGGGTTTGTGGATGTTGTTAATATCGAAAAAAGTGGGAAGTAAGGTGAAGAGCCTTTTTTGGTACTATCTTATTCCATTTTCAGAGGCCACTGTTATTCTGAAAAAGCACCAGGCTTAAGCAAAATAGATCGACAAACCTGAAAGTGAAGTGTCAAAGTGGAACAAAATGGATCTATCCCCATGCTATGGGTGCAAGTCTAAAGAAAATGTGTTCTGTATAAAGAAAATAGCAATCTTTTCCCGATATATATTGAAAGGTTACTTTTTTATAAAGCTAAGTAAAAATTTTTCTTGGGCCCACCAGCATCCCAATATTCTCTGCTAAACAATCACATACCCTTTTATTTTTATTTCTTGTCTACTTTCTCACCAGAAACAGAAAAAAAGAGCGGTTAAAAGAAATGGGAAGAAGAGAGAGGAAAATAAGCATATCTGAAATTTTCTCTTTTTTACAATGTTTCTATGGACAACTTTGAAAAAATGTACCTATTATTTGTTTCTCTTTTATCCTCTTAACTCCTTTTTGGTTTGGTTTTTTTAAATGTAAACCCTTTCTTACTGGAAAAAAGTCCATTTCTGCTAGCAGCCCTTTTTCTGAGGAGCAGGAGGAACAATGGAAAACCAGATCAGTTGTCATGTAAAATGACAAACTTATATTTGGAAGCATTGAAGCTACCAGTTACGATGCAAGCATCTCTGTGTAAGGGAACCATGCAGAGAGCCCTTCATTTTTTGCAGAAAAGTCTATTTGTCAGAGCTGATGAAGAAATGTCACTTTTCAGTGCAGAGATTCAGTCCTCGGCAATATTCTTTTTGTTTCCTAGCCAGCACCTCGCTCCTGTCTGAGGTCAGACTAAATGATGTAACACTCCCTTCTGGCCTCGCAATCGATGGGCTGGTGGCCGGGGCTTCTCTCCCTGCTGACAGCTCGAGCACTCGCTGCAGCTGAGACCCCCCTGGGGACCAGGCTTTGGTCCTGGGCTCACACCACACTGCCAGGTGCTGTGGGAGGGTGTTCACAGCATGCACTAACGTGAAACATGTCTCTTACAACGATGTTAAACCTCTCCAGAACAACAACAAAAACAACAACAACAATAAAATCTTAAACTCTTCCCTTCACATAGATATAGGCAAGAAACCCGCCAGTTTTATTTTAACCAACGTCCATTTACTCGTGGCTGAAGGTTTTATTTTATTTGTTCCGTTTGTCAAGGCTCTCCTTCCAAACACGGTGCCAGAGCAGTCTGACAGTGCAGTGATATCGTCAAGAAGTCTCTTTAAATTCCATTTCTGGCAAGAAGGGAGGAACTGCACATCGACCTGGCCCCTGCTCATCTGACCCTGACTCCACCCGGCTCCCGTGGCCCCTTTCTCGGGATGAGCAGAGCTCTGCGCTGCGGGGCAGGGACCACGAACCCGCGGAGCCCAGCACTCCGGGACCGGCCCAGTGGCCTGGGAGCGCATCTCCGGTGCGCGGGAATTCTTGGGCTTTGCTTGCCACCAGGCTCAGATCCCCGGCAGATCCTCAGCTATCTCTATGCCCAAGTCACCGGCGGCAGCAGCAGCCGCATCCCTTCTCACACCCGGGGATGCCCCGTGCCGCTCCCCGGCTCTACCCGCCCCGCTCCGCGCCGCGCCCCGCACTCACCGCCTCGGGAGCGGGCACCGCGCTGCCGCCGCCTGCCCGCGGCCCCGGCATCGCGCCGGGAGGCGGCCGGGGCAGCGCCGGGTCCGCGGCTGGGACGGGTCCGCCTCGGGCGCGGAGCCGGAGCGAGTGAGCGGAGACCCCGGCGCCGGCCGCCCCCGGCCCTCCCTCCCCGCCGAGGGAGGAGCCGCTCCCTCCAGCAGCAAACCCCGGGGGTCCGCCGCGATGCCGAGAGGGCCGCGGGCAGCGCTTGCCGGGAAAGGGGAGGCAAAAATCAATAGGCGCAGGGAGAAATGAAGTGAAAAGTGACTTACAAAGAGAAAAACCCTTCACGGGTTCTTCACAGTCAACCTTTCACAGCCAAGCCCTCCCTGCCGGGATTATTACTGAGGCAGCGTAGCAGGTACGAATGTGACACCGTAGGGTGTCAGACATAATGAGCACCAGTGCTGGGAAACTTGCAGTCCAAATTGGCATCCATCAGGCATGAAGGAATGAGGGATGGGACCAAGTGGCATAAAGGACAGGGTCTGTGTCACCACTGGCCTGGATGTAAAGAGTCTGTAATGTCCTCGTCATCCATACAAGTGTCCACTTAGGTCTGGAAAACACATTCTCATCGTCGTCCTGGGCACAGGTTTGGGGAATCACCCTTTTAATTCCGGTAGGAATGGCACAGAGCTCTTAAGAAACTGAGATTGACTTTCTACTACTCAACGTTCTCCATCTTCTTATTGAAATCTAAGTGACCCAAGCGCTGGGAAGCTTTTATCACTTCAAAGTGGATTATTTCCTCCACCGACTTGCCTGTACTTAACCATCATAATTTACAAGTGACCCGCTCTCACTGAATTGTGCTGCTTGGCAGCTAAAATTGCAGGATTTGTTTCAAGTAATGATGAATTGTCTCCAGATGGGACACTTGCTCTTGCAGTCTCGATTATGGTATTTTCACTAGGAAAAAAAGCATAGGAACTGCTCTTTCCCATGAGAAGTACAAATGTCCTGTCAAATATGGTCGGTTAATAAGAGCTCCAGTTTGTCCTTGAGGAGGGGGAGGAATGAATTATCATGTCCCTGACTGCCCACAAGGCACTCCTTAGGAAAAAAAAACCCGAACCAAATAGCAAAATATGGCACATTTCAAAACCACTCAGACCCCTTGAAAGGACAGGTAGATACAGATCCCCACATTAAGTTGTTCCGAATGACAGCAGCTCTGCCTCTGCTTGTGTACAGCCAGCTGCTGCCAATCAGCCACCTAATTCTGCCAGCATTTCTCCCCCTTTCCTGGCTCTATATGATCCAGGGATTTCTGGAGGGCTTTTTGGTTTGTTTGGGTTTTTTCCTCTTGTATTTTTTCAGCTTTATTACTGAGAACATTGCTTGTATCAAATATTAACAAAACTTCATTCCAAGCTGCTGAGTCCGCTCTGTGACATCCTCTGGCAGCCTGCAAAAAATCAACAGGGAAGTTACATGAGATTTGGCACCATCACTGCAACTATTGTGAAGGCTCAGTTAGGCCCTCCAGGACATGAATGCAAGCCAGATTTTCAGGAAGTTGCAATATGTTCCCGGACAGCATGATCAGTAGTGATTGATTTCTACATTTACAAATGTGTTTATTATTTTACATTAGCTCAAATTGGACAGATAAGAGACCTCCAGAGAAGTGAGAAAGATCATTGCTTTGCTGTTTAGATCAGAAATGTTTTCTGTATTGCTGCAAAGGGAAGAAATTGTTTCTGAGCTCACACAGGCCAGAACCATTTAGTATGTAAAATACTGGCTAATTTAAAGGTGACAACTGAAGACTACAGTGAGAGAAATCAGAATTGCAAACATGGTCATCTTATTTGTTACAATTCATATTTCTTTTGATGCTTTCATTGAAAAAAGAAACCGTTTTGATCTGCACTAAGCCTCATATGTTTTAGCAGAGTAAGATTAACTGGGATGCCTAATCAAAACAGGCAGTCACCAATTAAGATAATGAAAAATTGCTATTTGAAATTCAAAAGAGACCAAGAAGTTAAAGAGATACTTATCCAAGAGCTTAGCAGGTTTTCATTTGCAGATACTTAAGGAAAAAAAGGTGAAGACGAACTCTGGAACACAGCCCAGTAAAATCAGAGGAGTCTTCGAGCTCCTGTGACGCTTCATTACCAAAGTGCCTGCTGCTCGCCAGCCCGTTTGCTTTTGCACTCCATCTGCCACGTCTTGTACGTACTGAGGCCCAGGATCTGCTACCATCACTTGTGCTGACAGTTCCCCTCAGGTGTCCCCAACAGCACTGCCCGACCACCTGAACACTGCAGGACCTGTGCCAGCACCCGGGTTTTCCTTGGTTCTGGGACGGCATTTCACTGACATTCACTCAACACTGCTTTATCTCACTCCTGGAAGTTTTATGCAATACAGCAGCAATATTGTTGTTGTTGTTGTTGTTTTTATTAACAATAATAACAATAATAATTTGTTCAAAGAATTTATGTCAATTCTCCAACCTGAAGTCTCTTTCACATTTATTTACACGATTTGAAACTGACTCAATCTTCTCTGCCTGCTCTTACTAAGCGAATCAGCTCAGAGGACAACATGTTCACATATGTGAGCATATGTACCATCCTGTGAGTTTGTATGTGCACGGGAGTGTGGTGGGTTAACCTTTTCTGGCTGCCAGATGCCCACCCAGATGCTTTCTCATTTTCCCCCTGAGCAGGACAGGGGGACAAAAGCAGATTTAAAAGAAAGTCTTGTGAGTCTTCCTGGTCACCCTTTGGCTCTCGAGCTGGTGAATCATGGATGGGAGCCAGGAAGCCTTGGGTTATGTGTATTGCCAATGGTGCACCATCCTGGCAGCCATGGCCACCTGCTGTTCTTTGACGTGCAGCAATCTCATGACACAGGGATCCTCCAGGAGGCTGGGCAAGGCAAGCAGATGTTTCAACTTCTCTGAATCAATGGCAACTGCATCAAAAGCTCATCACTGCCTTTCGGGGTCCTTGAAATACCCTCTCTTGAGACAGTCTATGCCAAGGATACACGAGACCTCTGAGCTAGCCACAACAGTGTACTTTTGCCATTTGTCTCCTGTTAAGCTCACTTCAGCCCCCAACACAGACAGCTTTTGGGATCTCCCTGCCAATCCAGAAATCCAGATGGGTTCCTCTCTGACGTGCCATAATGGCATTAGGGTACACTGTGCACCAGTGTCTAGCAACGTTTTAGACATCTGTGGATCCAGTGTGCCAGGCCATCAAATCCACACAACCCAGTAAAGCTGGTCATCCCTTTCCTCCTCCTCAAAGACAGTGACCCTCTATTTTAGGCTGGAGATCCTTGCAGTGTCAGACCAAAAGTCCCTTCACCAAAATCAAGAGAGGCACTTTTAATCCTCTTCTACACCAGGGAGACTGCTGGTTGCCTTCCACCATTTCAATAGCAGCTGAACTGACAGCAGTCGTGGGTGGGCCTCCTTATCATCTCTCTTCCCAGTCAATTTGTGCACATGGGCTCCTACCTCGGAGGAGGGTCACCATCCCACTTCCTCCTGAAGGAAAGAACCAGAGAGTGGCACATAGCATGTGTTTGGGTGCTCCTGATAGCTAAGGCCCTGACCAGTGGGGATGGGGAGAGAGACAGGCTTTCTGCAAAAAGAATGAGTGGGATGCTCTCTCCATAGCTGGTATATTCAAGCCTGGTCAGTCTATCATCTCCAAGCAGATGGAATATAATGCTGGTGAATTTCAGACAACCCTTCTGCACTTGCTCATGTACAGTGGCCATCCACATGGTTGTCATCCAGGTCATTGTAGAAGACTTTCCAGCACTGCTCGTAGTCTCACATATTGGATGCCCTCTTCAGTGGTAGCAGCAGCAATCTGCTTGCCTGGCTGGTGGCTGTAATGTATCAGCATATTTTGAAGCCTGCCCATGTTTCAGGGATGGTCATTTTTCTCACTTCCTCCTCTTGCTTCCTTGCTGAAGGACCAGCTGCCTCCTTCCTCCTCCTGCTCCTAATTGCTGATATGGACACACTGACCTCTGCATCCAGTGATTCTTTTTGACTGCTAAGGAAATTACTGTAGTTGGGGCTTGGGTCCCTACCTTATCCATGGTGTTGTCACATGTGGTTTAGATCCCTGTCTCAATCATGTTCCCCTAATGGTGCTGAAGGGAGGCTCGAGAAGCATAAGGAAAGCCCCAGTGTAGTGCCAAGAGCTGCTGGGTTTCACTGGAGCAGGCAAGGCACCCTTCCATCAAGTGCTAGTTCAACGGGATTACACGCCTGTATAGTTGCAACATCACAGGCCATGGGAAGTGATAGCCCTGCCAGGCACCCACCCAAATCCTTCCACACACCATGCAGGAATCCAGGGAGCAGTGCCCTAAAGCCTTGTCACCTCACTGGCAAACTGGTTCCCCATAACACCAGACCAAAAGTAGTTTCTATGCAAATGACAAAAAGATGACATTAGTCAAGCAGCTTAGATAAGGATGTCGTGAGGACCTCTGGAGAGGAAGGCAGACACATCAGTCCGGGAGGGGAAGAGAGAAATGTGATCCCTCAGCACTCCACAGGACAGCCCTCCTGGCACAGGAGCAGTGCCCATGCCAGGGCCAAATGCAGGGCTGCTGCTGCTTTTATCAGAATGCTTCCAGGCACAGCAAAACACAGAGATAAGCGCTGCAGCAATGACAGGAGCTGAAAGCAGCCACTGCAGAGCCCGAGGCTCTGTTACACTGTAAATCAAGCAAGCCCTATGAGCCACACAGAAGCCTGCCAATTATCAGCTACTGCAGCTATAGTATGCCCAGATCAAAACTGGCTTTATCTTGTGCCCAAGATAAAAGGACTCGTGGGCTGTTCTTGGCTGGTTCCCAGACATCCACCTGGATGCTTTCTCATCCCCCCTCCTCAACTGGACGGGGGGAGAAAATAAAGATTCAAAAACACCTAATGGGTCAAAGACAGTTTAGTAAAAAAAGCAGACTGTGCATACGACCAAAGCAAAAAGAGGAATTCATTGCCTGCTTCCCATCAGCAGGCAGATATCCAACTACACCCTGGGAAGGAGAGCCTCGGCACATATAACCGTGGCTTGGGAAGACAAACACCATAATCCTTCTTTCCATGAGCTTCTGCTAAAAGAGATGTGCAGCCTCTCTTTGTGAGCAGTTTGCTCTGTGGGTTGGATCAGAGAGCTGGAAGTGTGATCTGCTGAGCCCTTGGCAGGGACCATGCAGTGAAGGAGTGTCTTCCTTCATGTGTGTGCTGGGGGCAGGGATGTGCCTCTGCAGCTCAGAAGGTCTCTGCTGGAAGAAGATTTAGCAACGGAGAGTACCTGACTCTTGCATTGGGCCACATGAACACCTTACACCTGGGGGAAATGCTCACTGCAGAGCTGGTGACCAGCACCTTGTAGTGTGGGTGAGGTAACCTCTCTGCCTACGCTGGTTTGTTCAGCTCTCCCGTTGCTCATGAGGGACTCTTATGGTGTTTATTTCCAAGTCCAGAGCTAATGTCATCCCCAGATGGACTTTTCTGGTCAGGTCAGCTACCAAGGTGAAGGTATGCCATAGATCATACCCAGAGCTTCTGTGCATAGATCAGGCACTGCAAGTGATTTGGGTCTGCGTATGCCAGGATGTTCCACACAACTGCTCAGGAACTGTATCTTGAAAGGTTTGTACACTGGAAAAGAGATATATCTGCATCCTTTTCTTTTTTCCAGCCCTGACTGGCAAGACCTGCTTGCAAAAGCAGCCAGTCCCATGTCCTGTGGTCTGGAGGGAAACAGGCATCAGGCAGCATGGGATGAGGCAGAATTTGTCCCTAGAGGCCAAAGAGCACCAGAAGAGTTGCTGGTGGATCCTGAGCAGTGAGACAGCAGGAGAGCATTCCTTCTGGAAATGCTGCTACAAGTACATTGCATAATGCTTGCTGAGCTCTCCCTCCAGGTCTCCATGAGGAGAAAATGTTAGTGTTTTATGCAAGCAGCTACTTAGCTGAGAACTGGGGTAGGAGCAGTGTCAAAGGTCTGTGCTGGGAGCTCTGCTTTTGGGAAAGCAGCCAGAGATGCTGGAGGAAATGAATCACCAGTGGCAGCTCTGGGACTGCAGGCTAAATGAGTTTAATGCAGTGTGCAAACAGAACAAGGCAGCTCCCTGCACAGGGTTTGGTAATAAGCCCACAATAATCTGTGCCTTTTGAGGTACAGCATGCATTTTTCAGGTGGGTGTTGAGCGTTTGATTTGGTTTTATACAGCATTCTCTACATATAATTGGGGTTTGAGTCTGTGTATTTGATTTCAGAAGTTAAGCAGTAGAAAGAATGGGATGTCCTGTCATTTCAGCTGGGCTGTGGGATTAGATTTCCACACGGACAATGTTCTTAGACATATCTTCAAAGCACCCAGGAGCTTGAACTCTTCTGAAAATTTCCCCAGGAGGATTTTTTTGCAGCCCATGTGGGATACAAACTTTTTGAAAGATTTGCTCCAGAGAACAACTTCTGGTTTTCAGTGGTTTAATTTTGCCACATCCTTCTTCTTCATGAATATTGCAGGAAGATTTCCATGACAACTGCAAACAAAAAAGACAGAAATCCAGCATCCTGCCAATCTGCATGCTGAAGCCTCTGCTTCACTCTCACAAAGTGTGCTGGAGCTGTGGCGCACAGTTTCTCTCACCTTCAGCTGAGTCACCTCACAATGGTGACAGAAAGCTAAAACGCCAAATTCTGACAAGAAGGTGACAAGGGCTACTTACTGGAACATCCAAAAAGATGCTTGAATATAGGCAGGATAAGGTATTTTTTTCTTCAATCTCACTCAAAGGACAGACTGAAACAGCTCTGCTGAACTTTTTGAAAGCTGAGCTGTGGTGTGAAAACATTCAGCAACTGCAGTTAAAAAGCCCTGAAACCCACAATCGTGGTGTGGACTGAGTAGAGGACGTGGATTTGTCAGGAGCATTGGACAAGATGATCTTCAAAGGTCCCTTCCCATCCAAACCATTCTGAGTCTGTGCTCGTACTGTGGACGGTGTAGCTTGACCCTAAGTTTTGGTTCCTTACCTTAAAAGCATGACCAGATTTTCCGAAGGGTCGACACCATAGGAGTTTAGCAGAGGAAGGCGTCACTAGTGCAGGGTGTGCAATGTGCAATAGGTGACACCAGCAGTGTCCTTCCCCGTGTTTCTCCAGCCGGATTGCCGTGGGCTGTCCTGCCCTCTAGTGCCTGCAGCGCCCGCTCCCTCTGGTCTCTTCCGCTCCCCCCTGCACGCACACTCACTCAATGGATGATGCTGCAGCTCTGAGTAGGGAACAGGAACTGGAAACTCCCATGGCCTCCCTTGTGCAATGAGTGCAGAGCCAAACTGGAGGAGAAGCCCTGTGGGAGAGTGAAAGTCTTCTTATCAGATCCACAGAGGTGGCAGACTTCTTATCAAATACAAAGTCCAAGCTGTTTCCTTCCAGCTGAGACATCCAGGACTGCATTTTTCATCAATGCTCAAAAAGACCTGCAGCTGACAACTTCTGCAACAGCCAGGCACCCTGTAGCACCCGTGCCTGACTATGCAGCCCCATGTGCAGACAAGGGCTGTGTGCCAGACCCTATGTGCTGGGGAGCAGTGATGCCTGGAATAGCAGCAGCCCCTCTGGAAGTCAAGACCCACATCCAACCACTCACCTTCATTTCTGTGTCCTCAGCTTTGGCGTGATGGATCACATAATCATAGTCTGTTTTTCTAAAGCATCTTGAGGGTCTGAATGACTTTTTGATTTTGGACTCAGTGGTGGCAGCCCATAGGCTTTCCAAAGATGATGTCCCTATCCCTCTCCATGTTCCTGTTCTCTTGGTTGATGCATCTCTGGCTCACAGTGGCCTTTAAAGCAGGCCACAGCTTTATCTACGTGTCTCTGAGTATTTTGTAACACTCTCAAGGAATCTCTGGCTCATGAGAATGGGAAAACACCCTTGCCAGTCACTCCATTTTGTCCAGGGCAGACCCTGCTGGCTGCCCTACAAAATGAATGGCACACAAACAGGGCAGAGGCTGCAGTGCCTCAGCTAACACAGTCACAGTGCTGTGGGACAGGCACAGACACAAAGCCTTCACATCTGCTGGGGGTGAAGTCGGGCACATGGAGACCACCACTGTGTTTTGCTCTTTAGGAACAGGATGTGTAGGGGCTGACTGGGAGTGCATTGAAAGTCCCACAGCACAGCCACAGGCATTGGGAAGCCTCCAGTGACATCTCCTGATGTCATCCCATCTATTGCAGGACATGAGCTTCTGCAATGCTGCCTTTCAGTCAAGACCCTGTAATTCAAGGTCTCATAATTGACCACACACTCAGCTGCAGGTGGGGATTTCTGAAAGATACAGAGAGCACACACATGCCCCTTTCTGGAGGAAGTGGTGTCACTCCAAGTTTAATTGAGACTTGCTCAAATCAAGAAGCAGAGGCCACTGCACCATCAATTAACGTCACGTTTTGTTTGTGTTCATGCAGGGTGGCTGACAAGCTGCCGAGACCAAACCTCGTCTTGCTCAAGCTCTTACTCTCTCTGCTCCACCACATCAGCCAAAATGCTGAGACCAACAGGATGGACTCCAGCAACCTGGCCATCTGCATTGGCCCAAATATGCTGAGCCCAGGGACGGACAACGCGCTCCCGCTGGAAGTGCAGAAGGAGATGAATGACAAGGTGCGTTGAACTCACCAAGCAGCTGCTCCCTCTGGGGCAATTCAGAGCCGTCCATAGGGATGCCACTGCCATTGCAGCAGCTGAACAGAACGGCACCCCTGGACATTGGGGGCACCCCTCAGCTCAGGTGTCCCTCAGCCTGTGATGGGATGGGCCAGGCTGTCCCTCATCTCGCCTCCTCTGAGCAAAAGCAGCAGCTGCCCTGCAGCCCCCTAAGTCACAGCACTGCCTCTGCAGACCTTGCATGTGGAGGGCAAGGGGCACCCGTGGTCACTGTCACCCCTGGGCCCTCGGGCAGTGAGGCCAAAACTTTGGCTGATGGTGTTTTGTCTGTACTGGGTCAGATTCATTTGTCTGCAGCATCAGCCTTATGGTCCAAGGTGGACTCACCCTTGGACTTTGAAGCCAGGACTTTGGCAGAAGACACCCTGCTCTGTGCTGTCCTTCCTTACAAAGATAGCAGGCAGGGTCAGGAAAGAGTCTTCAATATGTCTTGACTGAAATGGAATGTTTTCTGTGTGCAGGTGACAGTGTTGGTGGAGTTCCTCATAAACAACTGCTTGGAAATATTTGGGGAGGAAGGACGTTGCCTTCCCTGCCTGTGCCTTGGCTCAGGATTCAGCAGAGCACACAGACAGCTCCTCAGGTATGAGAAAGCACTGGAGATGTCACTGACTGGGCCAAATTATTGAAATTTATATGTGACTATATCAGTGGAAACACAGAGAGCTGCTGACAGTGCAATATGTTAATGAAGTGTTTTTCTACAGGAATGCCTTCCAGAAATTCAAAATTACAACACCCACAAACCAAAGTTAAATCCCAATGTTAAACATGCGATTCAAGCACATTTTGTTATAGATGTCCTGAGCCTTCAAGGATCTTTCTGCCAGGCTTGAAAGAGAGGATCATTCTCCCAACCTAACAGATCTAGAGGTCTTTATTTTGTCACTGTTCTCAGGAGGAACAGGCTATGAAAAGAAAGACACATTTTCAGTATAGCTGATATCCTATCTGTGTCCTTTTTTGCACTTGCCTTATCAAAGTTAACTGCTTCAAGAACTGTTTGTTTTTCAAGGTGAGATGAAACTTGAACGTTTCGAGGCTGGCTTCAGAAATCTGTGGTGTGAAATGTCCTCTCAAGAACTATTTTCAGAAGAGCAGAAAACATTACGGAGAACATGACATTACAACATTCACAGATGCCTCGTGTATGTTTTAAGTTGGGTTTTCAGTTTTGGGTTTTATTTAATTTTACTGCTCATTAATTGGATAATATTTACCTTACTGAATTGTCAGGTTTAAAAATCACAGCAAAGTCCTGCAGTTTTGCATTCTAGAGCTGAGTTCAGAAGAGCAGCAAGTGAGGTGTACGCAGGGAGTGAGAAGGTGCCTTTCTGGACAGATAACCCTCCCCATTTTTCACCCAAGTAGAAAGAGGAGTACATGTGACAATGTAAATAGGAAAAGGAGAGGTGCAGCCCCCAGCCACTCTCAAAACAAGTCTCCTGTATGAACAAAGCTTCTGATGCAAACCTGGGGCAAAATCAGAAAGGAACTTCTCACATAAGGTATTGAAACAAAAAAGTCTTCAATTTACACCATGAGGTTAAGTGCAAAATTAAGGAAGATGTTTCTCTGGTTCTGCTACTTTCAGCTAAGGACTACATCGCTGAGAAATGCTGTCCCCTATTAAAGGTGTCTAGCCCAAGAAGGGACTGGGAACACAGAAACAGGGTCCAGATAAGTGCTCAGCTTGTCCCTGGCAGTCCCCACAGGGGCTGTGGGAGGGTGTGTGGTGTCTCACTCCAGCTCACTCACTACTTAGCCCCCAGCAGCACTCATGCCTTAGCTGGCACTCTCTCTGCCTTAGCTGACACTGGTCCTCCACCCATACCTGCTGAATTCCTGCCATGTTTATTGACTCGGAAGGGTTTGAGATCTGGAACACTTACGAGGCTTTATGTAGCTAAAAGTAACAAAGAACAGGAGTTTATCAGCTGCTTTTCAGGCGCACTAAATATTTTGGTGGCTTCCTTGGTTCCAGTGTTTCCCATCACCAAAAAATCCCATGCTATATACAGACCTGCTTAGTGTTTGCTCCTGGCATGGAGCATGGTCACTATGTGGTTAAGTCAGAAAGAAATACACTTTGGGAAATACATCCTTGTCAAAAATACTTCATTTAGGATGAGCCATTTAAACTCCTATACAACCTTTATAAAGATTTGAAATTACTTTACTGTCTGCTACCACCAGATGTCACTGATAACACTAACCAAAGCACCTTTACCTGTGATTAAAGCCTTCCCTCAAAGGCAGGCTCGCACACCCACATATTTATTGTCCACAGTCTGCACCATGGCCACGGGTGGTTGACATTGCAGACATTACTTCAGCATTTGTCATGCAGAGGTTATTCAGTGTAAAGCCCTTCCTGGCATCACTCCTGCTTAGCACACATTTTGAGTTGTGTAATATTTTTCTCCAGGATCTCTCCAGATTGGATGGACATAGGCTTAGGGACTGGGCTTCCCTAAATGTACAGCTCTGGCAGTGACCAAGAGACTCGTGTCAGGTTTACTGATACAACCTGGCAAGATACCAAAAAACACATTTTCCATAGTTTGAGGTAAAAATCAAAAACCTGAAAACTGAAATGCTAATAAAATTCTACCTTTGGGCTTGTACGAAAATGGTTCTAATGGGCAACAGAGGATTAGGATCATCTTTAGAGAGACAATCATGGAGATTGATGTGGCTGCTACTGAGGGGCTGCCAGCAGCCATCCTCTCCCTCTTGTCCAGGGCAGATGGAGCAGACAGACCCAGCTAGGATGGGCCTGGAAGCTAACAGGGAGTTGAGAAATTACTGACAGGGAGCCGAGAAATGACTAACAGGAAAGCTATCATCATGTCTGCCTCTTCAGCCCTGACAGTCTCACACAGGCACCTCAGCACGCAATGGAGCAAAGGCCACTGTTCCTAAAGGTCTTCAGAGCATTGTCTGCCACATGCGCTGACTTAGCAGGGTAGATCCCAGTCTGAGAGTGGAATATCAGGAATGACACCATCCAAGGACCTGATCCACACCCCACACCTCAAAAGGGTCCACTGGACCTTCCTGAACCACTTAGACGTGTGACCTCAATGGCAGGCCCTGCCTTCCACCCATCCTGGGCTAGAACCATTCAGTGATAATCAGGGCAGCCCTTGCTTAGGTGGAAAAGCTCTCTTGGAAGGTGTCACCCTCTCTGTGGATGGGTAAAAATCAGAAGTAATGAGATGTAACCACCAACAAATCCACTCAGGTGGTTTGAGGATCAATGGGTTTGAATGTGTTAAACTGAGTATCTGTAGTCAGATGGTTTGAGATCAAAATTAAACTAGCACAGCACAGGCACACGTTCTAAAGATGAAATGTTCCTCTGTAAACTGTGGGGTTATGTCACAGTAATTCAACATACTGTGCTATATTTTTCATTTATCATTAATTCCTAGAAATATCCTAGTAGGTGTCATCTCTGAAACTAGAATTTTCCATGCTCACCCCACCTGCATGTTAGTATTTGAGAACAATTGCTCTGTTTCTTTTGGTGACACACAAGATGGAGTCAAAGGCTGGCAGTGAAAATTTGGTTTAGATATTGAAGTCAATGGGACCAAGACTTCACAATGGTTTTGTTTGAATAAGAATGGAGATTCTTATCATGACTTCATATAAATCAGTCTTATTATGGCTTATTTTATCTGGTTTAAAATAAATAAAAAGGACATTAAGGTGTGGCATGTGAGAACTGTAAATATTTTAACTTCTTTAGTGGAATATTGAATGTCGGTTTTTAGGGATTACTCATTACTGGATGTCCTCTTGTATCTTTACAAGAGACTTTAGCATCACTGGGAGGTTTGCTGTGGATATTTGCAAAAAGGTTCAAGCCACTGAATGCTGACTTTAATATTTCTTTTTGAAGTAGTCCAAATCCCAACTATTTCTAAATAGTTAGGAACCCCCCACCTGCTGTAGTATGGGTGGAGGGCACTTGTGGAAAGTTATGTGAAAACTTACATGTAGATATTTTTCCCATAGCATCATTGATATGAGAGTGCCATTTTTACTTCACTAGAATTTACAAATACATCCAAGCCTGTAAATAATACCTACACTTCAAAATCTGCACTTAAAAAAAAGTGACATGAAAATATTACTACACTGTAAAAATTACCTTGCAATACATTTGCAAAATATATTAGGAGAGCCAATTCTCTTAATGCTAAAATATGGTGCAATCTGTGTTCTTTTGTCAACAGCTAATGGTTGTATTTGATAAAAAACCTCATAAATCTGTTTCCATACCCCCTATGTGAAATATTTGTTTAATGATAACAGCAGCATGGGCACCAAGAATGCTTATTTGATGAAAAATATTTCTTCGCATGGATAAGGTGTATCTAAGTTTAAAAGAAAAATATTATAATGGCCATTCCCAAGACACCTTTTGCAAGTGACTCTTGGTGAAAGGACACGACTGTGCTCTGCAGTCAGCCTGGCAGTCACATTCCTTCAGCTGAGTGGGAATTATTTAAGTTTGCTCTAACTTAAAGATAGCAGTAGCAACAGAATTTACTTAGGAACCAGACAGGCTCCTATGCCAATAAAATTGCACTGCACTGACCCAGAGAGGGCATCTTGCTAGTAGACAGATCAGTGGTTGGGCAGGTTCTGCTGCATTTCCTTCCACTTGCCCCAAAACATTTGCAGAAAGCAGCGTTGGAAACGTGCAGCAGGGACAAGCTGACAAATGGGCAGGGATCTGAGGGAACTAAAGAGCCCTGCCTGACAGGTGACAGCTGGCCCTGGGGTCTCTGCTGGGTAGCAGAGGCAAGTGAATGTCCTGAGGCTGGCGAAGTGAGGTCACTCCAGGGTGACCTGCCTTGCAAGCTGCCTGCCAAAGCCCTCTTATGGCCAAAGGTTAGGGAAGAAGAGAAAGCTCCAGCATGGGTTTACCTTATCCCCATGGGCCCATGTTCTCCGTGGGGTTAGGGAGCCACCTGTGCCAACATTCTTCTTCTTACAGCACAGTTCTTGTGCATGAGATCCCCTGGCAGATTTGACATACCAAATGAAGAGCAAAAATATAATTCACTAAAATGTAAAAATTACAAATTCAAATTAATGTATTTTCATGTGTATAACTGCCCAAATGATAAGCACTGTCTAGTTCTGGTTAGTGAAAAACACTATGAATGAAAATGTTATGTATGTGCCTGTAAATCAGCACTGTCTGACAACATACCAGTGAATAAAGATAAGTTTTTCTCCTGGAAAATTTTAAAAAATCATTTACTATTTTTTTCTTTCCTTATGTCTGTGTGGCACCACCTCTGTACCTTTAGACAATTTATCAAAGATTTCGTCTTCCTAAGAGTCTCAGCTACTGCCCCACTCCAAGAAAACATTGCTGCCCTCCAAGTGCCATTGAGACACAAGATCTCCTGCCATCCCAGTCATGGATGACTTGCTGCTCCTACAAAAGTGCTGATGAACTGCTCCATGGGAACCTACTCCCAATAGCTGGGTTGCAGGAGCTGCTTGGCCTTGCAGACACTACAGGGTTGTAGCAGTGTCTGTGAGAATGGACTGGACGAGCTGAAGGAAAACTAAAGGGGAATCTAAGTCAGGTGTTGTTCAGGAGCTGAATAGGTGCCACTGCTGTGTGGGACTTGAGACTGGAAAATCCATCTACCACAGGGATGCTGCGCCAGTGCCCCTGACCTCTCCATTCTTCCTATGTAACTTCAGACTTGGGACTTTTGGACACCTACTAGCAGTCTGAGGTTCATTAAAAAGTTACTGAGAAGTACAGAAGGTAGCTATGGAAATGCAAACTTCCATATATGTGATATAAATGTGTGTTTAATGTGGGGCAGGTGGAATAATTGCTCTGCAGCCCTTTTTTTGGGCTGAAGCCCAATCCCTCTCACTGGTTATGTGGGACTGAGCTCTCTATTCCATCCCTTCCAGGCCTGTATCTTCCAACTAAAGAATCAATTTAGTTTTACTGTCTTTATTTACAGTATATGCTAACGTCTAGGGGAAAGCACTATACAAAGCATCCAAGCCCAAGGTAGTTTCGTGTCCAAGCAGCCTTTGAAGAGCTACTAATCCTCATGAAACAGCTGTCTCTGAGGGGCTGCTAAAGCCACAATCTGCATGGTTATCAGCAACAGAGGTGGCAGTCATGTAAAAGAAACATGAATTCTCAGCAGGATGGGCTTGCATGGTCAAGTTCCGTAAGCAGCTGCTGTTCTCCCATTCTATATGCAGCCTCTCTCTGATCACCCATCAATCAGCAGAACAATGGGAACACAGGTGAGACAAACAGGGAGAACAACAGCTCAACTGTTTGGCTTTTGCCCACATCCATCCTGAGCTGGATCCTTATACAAGTGGGAAGTTGTGCCTCCAACCCAAGAGCTGTACACTGCTATAAAATCCAATCCATGTGGCAAAGATACTCCTCAGCAGAAACAGGTCCTCTTTTCGCTTCTCCTTAGGGAAACAGCCTCCCTCAGATTATTCCCCCCTGCCTTATGACTGATACACTGGATTTCCACTATGTTCAAAAAAGCGCATGAGAGTCTATAGAGGTTCTCCAGCCTTAACAGGAATCTTTTTCAGAAGACCTGTGCCTGAATATTGTTCAATACCATGGGATGATCATGCTCCTTTTCTCCATGTCATCTCAGGGCACTTCTACCCCTGAGCACTAAGATTTGTCTTGTTTTCAGAAAAAAAAAAAATTGTAAACATTCATATGCCCAAACTGACTCCTCAACAGGAAGTGTACGTGGCAATCCATCTCCTTCCAGCAGCAAGGCTGGTACAGGAGCTCCCTGTGGGGCCTCAGCCAGACTCGAGCAGCTCGGGGCAGAGGTGTGGGGCTAGCACCACTCAGCCCCCCACGCCAGTTCTGCTATGCTGGCACCTCATCCTTGCTCTCACCCTTCAGTGTCAGGAGGTTCACAAAGTCTGGTTCTGTGCCCTAGATAAAAAATACAAGCCCTTACAGATGTGGAGTGTGGAATTTGTAACTGTTTAGGCAGGTATTGCTGGTATTTTAATCACTTTCTCAAATGGCCCATCTGTCTCATACTGCCAGCACGTGAGGACTGGAGCTCCACAGTTTCTTCCTTCCAGTGTTTAAGCAAGCAGCAAACCTTTTGGCTTGTGGCCACCTTCAGAAATACAGATTATTAATATTTCTTTATATCAAATAATTAACTAGGAAATACAGGCATGGACCAGCGCTCAGCTTGATAATATGGTATTATACAAACACACAGCAGATCAACCTTCCATCTCTCAATTGAAGTAACAGGCAGGACAGAACAAGAGAAGTACAGAGCACAAAGAAAGAGCATTTCCGTGTCACATTTCCATGTCACGAAGATTTATTGCAAGAATAGTTCTCTATGACTTATTAAAGATTGGGGAAAAAAACCCATGTTGAATGAAATGACAGTTAAATATAGGGATGCCTGTGCTGGGTCAGAACAGCAGCATTTCAAATCCAGTCCAGGACTATCTCCAGAGTAGCCAACAGTAATTGCCTAATGACAGCATGAGCACAGGGGAGGCTGCTCCCCAAAATGCTTCCGCAGGATGCGGATTTGCACCTCAAAGAGTTCCTGAATCAGAGGTGTTTGTGCTGAACATCCCTGCGCAGACTTTTCTGCCGTGATCATGCTTAATTGCTTTTTTAACTGCTTCCTGGTATCCTGTAGCAGTAACTTCCAAGATTTGTTTTGTGTGAAGAGGTACCTTCTTTTGAACCTGCCAACTCGTAATTTCATTTGACAATCACTCTTCTCCCCCAGCTGTTACACTCAGCATTTCAGTAAATACCTCTCCTTGAATCCAGTGGCAACTGAAAAAAGAGAATAAATTCCTATTTAGAGAATTCAGCTATATGAAATAATATATATGTATAAAAATTATGTAAGATACTCTGAAAAACATATTCCCAACAGAAAATGCATATTCTTTATTATCTTATCAAGGTCTCACCAAAAAAAGGTTTAAAATCTACCAAAATATCCCACAAAACAAACAGACAACCAAAAAAAAATCCAAACCCAGTGATCCTTCAGCAAATACCTTATCTGAGAATAGCAAAGGACTATATGCAAGTAGTAGGGTGAGAACAGGTGCAATTGCACAGTGCAGACCAAGAGCATGTGTTGGGAGCATTTCCACAAAACCAACACAGTTCAAGCAAAGAGGAACACATCTTTGAAGGGGCCCACTGCACTTACAGCCCTTGCAGTCTTGAGTATAGTCAGGAACTTGGTATATTTTTAACATTTTCCTTATCATGTGTTTTTTTAAAAGGCATACATCTTCAAATAGGAGACTATTTGCTTTCATTCTGAGTCACGTCAGTTTTCACAGTTCTGCTTTCCTCACCTCCTAGTGATGCATCCCCATCTTTCCCAGCTGGGATAAAAAGAAAATCCCACCGTAGGTTTCTCCATGGGTGGGTTTGGGTTTATGCGTTCATCGTGCCTGTCTGTACAGGCAGGGCAGGCCTGTGTCTTCCCAGTTGCATCTTGCCCAGAAAAGGCCTGGCCCTGCGCTATCTCTGCAGGCTTCTCCCGTGGCACCACGGCTCACACTAATGCAGGAGGGATGGAAGAGCTCGGGCCAAGGCGATAAGCATTATCAGCCCGCTTCCTTCACTGGGAACAGGCAGTCTCAGGTCTCAAACTGATGCTGTTTTAAGAGCACACACATTACACGGCTGCCAGGACAAGTTCGAGTTTTTCACGATGGTGCGGCACCTCTCGGTTTCTGCAGAGGGAGGTGAAGCGCACGCTTGGAAGGGAGGAATGAACGAAGACCGGCAGGAAGAGTCAGCGAGTCCTTGAGGGAGGACAAAGTGAAAAGCCAGGCACCGAGGGTGCCACACCCGGCCCCGGGGCTTCTCCCGCGGGCCGGGACCGCGCCCAGCCGGCCGCTCGGGGCGTGGGTGAGCCCCGGCGAGGAGAGGAGAAGGGAGGGACGGGCGGTGGCGGCGGGGCTCGGGGCGGCGGCCCCTACGCTCCGCCACCGCCACACCTGGGCCTGCCAGGCCGGGCCGGGCGGGCGGCGCCATTTATAGCGCGCTATTTCGGGCGCGCGGGGCCATTGGGCGCCGCCGCGTGACGGCACCGCCGCGCCCGGGGCAAAGTCCCGCCGCTCCCGCCGCCGGGGGGGCACGGGCGGCGCCCGCGGGCTCGGTGCGCACGGCCGGGCACCGGGGCTGCTGCGGCCTACTCCTGCCCCGTTGGAGCGGGGGACACGCGGCGCGCCCCTGCCCGAGCCCCTCGCCGCCTTCGGGCCCTGCCGCTGCCCGCTCGGGATGGCGCGGCTGGGACAGGGTGCCAGAGGCACATTTCAGGCCGTTCGTCCTTAGCCAGAGCTGCAGAGCAGAGAACATCGGCAGCCACTTGTGCCTGTCTCTAGGGCAGCGCAGGGATGAAAGGCTGGCGGGGGCAGCTGGGCTTGGCTGTGAGCCTGAGGGAGGTGGGTGCGAGGGAGCAGTGACAGCAGGCACAGCTGCCTTAGGTGTTGGTCTAACAATAAAATAGTGTGCTGTGGCACCTTGGTACCCCTGACACCAGCAAAAGGAACGTGCAGAGAGCGGCCAGGTTGTGCCCATGTGTAGGTATACAAGCCACCTTCACAGAAACAACTAAGCTGGAAAAGAGCTCTGAGATCATTGAGCGCAGCCTATGACCAAACACCACCTTGTCAACTAGACCATGGCACTCAGTGCCACATCCAGTCATTCCTTAAGCACCCCCAGGGATGGTGACTCCACTGCCTCCCTGGGCAGCCCATTTCAATGTCTAATCACCTGTTTTGAGAAAGCAATTCCTCCTAATGTCCATCCTGTCCTCTTGTCCTGTCTCTAGGGTCTGGGAGAAGAGATCAACCCTCACCTGGCTACAACCTGCTTTCAGGGAATCACAGAGAACAATAAGGCCTTCCCTGAGCCTCATCTTCTCCAGGCTAAACAACCCCAGCTCCCTCAACCATTTCTCATAGGAAATGAATTGTGTTGCAGACCCCTCACCAGCTTTGTTGCCCTTTTCTGGACCTTAAAATACCTTAATTCAGTTTTGCTGAAATGGGGCTCTAGATAGGAGCATCCTCACATCCCCAGACCTCAATGAGAGGACAGCACAGGGTCTGATGGCTCAGGTCACTGCAGATTTTTTTTATTTAATTTTTTTTTATATAGCATGAGCTTTTTTTGAATGTATCTTTGTAAACATTTAACAAATGAGCTAAATGTTACCAGGAATCAGTGCCATTCAAAAGTATGCTCCAGAACACCTCACCCATAAAAGCCATGCATATCTTTCCTGCTCCATTTGTAGAGATAGCGTGTGATGGTGGTTGGGATATACGTTTTTTGGCAGCTTCAGTTCCTCAGGTCTCCAGCAGGCCTGGTGGATACGTTGGTGCACACGTGAGAGGAGGGTCAGAAAACTCCACCGGGAAAGGTGGAAGAGCAGACTGACATTTCATGCGGTCAAAGAGCTCCACAGTAAGTAGTGTCAAGATCCAACTTCCCATAATTGTTACATGAGTGTGGAAGTTTCTCCAGTTTACCAAACTGTTCAGCTAAGACAGCACTTCAAGAAAGGGGCAATTATTGGCTTGGCAAATGTAGCATGGGATGGAAGAAGCTGTGCAAATTGACTTCTTTAAGTTTTACAGGAATCATCATCTCTGAAGTTCTTGGATGTAACTCTCACGAGAATGTAGAAATTAAGCCACATGGAGCTGGGTGCCTGAAATCCCCAGTTTTCTACAGCCAGTAGAAAAAAATGCTCCCAGCATCTTCTGGGAGCAATACAGGTTGGAAAAGCAAGAACATATTGGCATAGCCCTGAAATAGTAATTTGTGTAAGCCCTTCATGGCCCACAGGATTTAGTCTGCACAGGCAAGATCTGTGCTAATCTGGAGCCTGAGCCCAAAGACTCCTGGGCAGTTTCTTCCAGGTCATAGGTCTACCACAGGCTAAGCACACAGACAGGAAAGGACATTTTACATTTCTTGTCTGCTAGCAGCTATAGCAAATAATCAATTAGTTGCACTTTGAACTATTTAGTTCACACCTTTTCCTGACTTAGACTACATTTCTGGCAAGTAGAGTGCAATACATAAACTTTGCAGAAGCTGTTTCTGTTTGTCCATGTCCTGTTGTATAGTTTCAGAAGCCACTTATGTTATGGCTTGAAAGTGATTTCCAGGAGTACTGAATTGTTTAAGCTAAAGATTATGCTACTGTTTGCCTGGCAGTGCTTTGTAAAGAACAATCCTGGCTATGTCTTTTGTTCATGTATTTAGTAGCATATCATTTTTGTACAGGCACAAGTTATGTGTGTTTGATCTACATATGAAGCACTGTTGAAAGAGAAAAGCATTCCTCCCAACAGCTGCTGCTCATTAATTCATTAAAAGAAAATCTACTTCCAAAAAGCTGTTCACTCAGAAATTACCATGTACTATTCTATAAGTGTTCCCAAGGTGCCACATTGGGACCACTATCAAGCCAAATACAACAGCATATTATAACATTTTACACATTTCACAAAGCTGAGCACTTCCACCACTGTTGATCACATCTAGAAAATGAAATTGGGGAATTTCTTGATGCTCACATTCAGAGCTTGATTACAAGTCCTTTGTAGCCTAGGAGAGTCTTTTCAGGAATTTCACTGTGCTTGAGGACGTGCCCTCAGCACATAAAAGTTCATGAAATCTTTTATAGAGCCCACTGCTAAGTTGTCTTTACTGGGGAAAAGGTTTAGAAGGGAGCAGAAAGTTAAGTTTGCAGGTTTAGTATCGATCTACCTCATATCTGCCCTTGTCCATGTGTCTTCTATTGTTTTATCTAAACAAAAATAAAACTAAATTTCAGTTTTATAATGGTCTTTTAAAGACACTTTACAATGATTGGAAAGTCAAGGTTCACTGGCATCACAATTTCAGTATTATTCCTCAAGGAATTGTTTTGGAAAGATCCATACTTCCCAAATGCTTAAATTTAACAAAGTTTAAGAAGAAATTCAGGACTGTATTATCAACTTATAAATCCATCTGTCAACTAAGATCTAACAAAAGCTTATGTTTGGATGCAAAGATTTTATTGCCTTTGAGCTAACAGTATCAACTGCCTGATAAGTGAAGCATTTCTGCTAATATTTGGAGAATAAGCCTTGGCTGCTGGGCTTATCCACTATCACTGAAGCAAAGGGAAGGATTCTCTAAGCTCCCTTTTACTTAACTGGGAATTAAATCAGAACCTATGTCAAAAGTAAAATGCAAGTAGTTCTGCAACATTAAAATAGTGAAACTGCATTGCTAGTGGAGATGTTGATTTGTGTGGGATTTTTTCACTTAAATGTAGTAATTGTAGGTTACTGGGACAAGCAGTTTTGCCACACCACAAATCAAAGGCATCATCAAGGAATGTCAATGAGGTTTTGTGCTCACTGAATCTCATCTGCTGTGGGGGGGAAAGGCTGAGTAGTGCTTAATGATTAGATAGATCCAGTTTCTGCCTTGCCAGTGCCTTGGTCAGCAGGGTAGTGCATAGCCCAGAGTTTTCTGAGACTCCAGAATGACAAAAAGTGAGCTGTAACCAGTAAGAAACAGCATGTGATTGAGGGAAATTTGGAAATTATGTTATAGTCATGAAAGAAGTTAATTTTGTATTACAGTTGTTAACACAATGTTGTGATCAATTGCATGAAGTCAGATTCTACCTGCCTCATTAATAAACAATTTGTAATGCACAGGGAAGGGTAGACTGAGGAGTAGTATCTGCCTTTGTATTCAGAAGGCTCTTTTAAAAGGCTAACGTAAAGGCGTGCTTAAACAAAATTACCTTGCCATATGCAAAAGATTTCTTACCAGGCTGACCAAATTCTTTTCAGCCTAATGAGAGGCCAAAAATATGTTTGCAAAGCCAGTCTTGTTGCAAATCTTGCTACAAAGAAAAATAATTGCAAATTTTGTCATGAAAACGTGAGCTCCAGCATTCAGAGAAACAGTTCACCATTTTGCAGAATGGAACACGAGGTCATTTTGGGTGCATGCTCATTAAGGAAAGGAATTGCATTGGAATGTAGGAGGGTGGAGAGTAAGAATTCGAAGCTCCTGTGTCTGCAAGGAAACAGGGCAGTATGTATGCCACAGTGGCTTCTGATGTACAGACACCATACTGAAATTCTAAAAATGTTAAGGATGTAAATTAGCTGTACTGAAGATCCCAGTCACTGTAGGTTGTCCATCAGCTCTCCCTGAACTCATTAGTCAATATTATCCTTGAGCATGTACAGGAATGCCTGCTGGGCCTGGGCTTTATTCAGGCTCCAGTTCAGCAAGACTTTTAAAGGACATGCACAGGGTTAAACAAGTCTTGTAATTTCACTGAATCCTGGAGAATGCAACAAGGCTGAAGTCAGTAGCCTCACAATGAGATACAACACGCCTTGCCACTGGGTCCCAGAGACAGTTTAGATATGCACATTAAGGCATGGGAACGCTGCAAATCCAAGCAGGATCTTGCAGATCCCAGTCTCCATGTGGGTCAGTTCCATTCGCTATTCAGCAGTGAAGCTGCACTGTGAGAAAGTGTTATACCTGTCAAGAAGAAACAACTGAATAATGACCTTTGAAACCTGAACTGTGATTTGAGAGATCAAGAATAGAGGAATCTAGATCTGCTTCTCATACAGAGGTAGTTGTTACAGGACTGTACAGGGGTTGTAGAATTATTTATTTATTAATAAATAAACTTTGAAGAGTATTTTAAGGCACTTACAAGAAACCACCGTGGTGCTGGGAAGTAATGATTGTCCCTTGGGCTTCCTTTCTTAGGTGATCCTGGGCCTGACCCTGACGGAATGAAATCCATGAGTGTTTGGGGTAAGACCGAGATCTCTCTAATGCTATATTCAAGCTGCACTGAGCAGAAGTGCTGTGGAACTAACACAAACATTGCATTTTAAAGAGCTAGGGTATTTTTCACTTCCTCAGTCTTTTTAATTAGTAACATTGATTTATTTTTACACTGTTGCAGGCTGGTAGCAGTGCAGTGTGGGGCTGGACCGAAAGTGCTTGGTTTTCTCTAAAGTGTTGTGTTTGCTCACCCAAATGTGCCACTACTCCCACAGAAATGTAGTCCTCAATGCAGCTCAAGTGTTTACTCAACACTGTTGTAAAGCGAGCAGTAAATTACTTCCTTTATGGATAGATCCGTTGGTACATTCTTTTTACTGCTGTATTAACTGAATATTAATGGAAAAAAAAAAAAGATGTGAAGAATAGTTAAACCAGCTTGTTATACTTTTAGGATAACGTAAATTGTACTGACTGCTGTAGCAGGCCCTTTGCATCCTGCATGTACACACGCTCCAGTGAAAGCTCTAGCACAATCCACAGCAGGCTGTTTCTAGCCCTGAACACCTGGAGAATCTTTACATTACAGATCAGATTAAAAGGAATCTGTTATTTTAAAGACTTCCTCTTCTGTCTCTGGCTGGGACAAACAACAGGCATAGGCATTTAGTTTGAGTTGAAAACAAACAACTGTACTGACCAGGACCATTTCAATTTTCCCTGATTACCGCAGATTTTTATAATTGCTGAACAACTAATTTGTTCCATTCACGTCATCTCAAGTTTTCTAAGAAACATAGGACTCAACTCTTCCACCTCTACTCATGTTTAAATAAGATTGCACAAGAAACCAGGTAACAGCACCATGGCTAAAAGTAGCAGAATTAGGCTGGTAAGATCTATTTCCAGATGACTGGCATACACATGGAGTCTAAATCTGGCATTTTATAAAGCTCATAAACAGCTGGATTGCTGTGATCCTGTAATTATTGGATTGACAGAATCTGATTCTGTCCTTGCACAAGTACAAAATAATTTCTGACTTTTTCCCTGTGTGCTTCATGCAGGTCTTTGGATTACACTTAAACCATGAACATAGTTCAAGGTTATCATTTCACATTAACAAGGGTTGGCTGAGAGGCTAATCTAAAGTAACCAATTAAGAATTACTGTAGAAGCCTATCACAGTGAAGTCATGGAATTTTCTCCACTAAACCTCTCGGTTACAGGTCTGGTCCCACTGTCTTAACTCTGAAGGGCTCTGACAGGATTGCAAGTTCGAGTCCTGTGGGAAGGGGCTCACTTACGAGCATCACTAGCTTGCACTGAAGCAACCTCCAGCTTTCATTCTCATCTCTACAAGCAGGGTTTCACTGCAGCTGAGTTTACCATAAAAGGGTTACACAGAATTACTGTGTCTAAAATTATTCAATTACCTTTTACAAAATATTTTTCCTGATATTCTGAGATAGCTTACAGGATGTAAGTTTGAATCCGTCAGGGTACTAGATACATTGCATTTCTTCTCAAGGGAGAAATAAGCGAGTTGCCAGAACAAGAAAATAACTTAAATCTACATTTAAATCTTGCAATGTGGGTTTTAGTTCTTGGATTTTTTTAAGGATAGTCATTACAAAATAAATCTTTTAACATCATGTCGTTTCGGCAATCATTTTCCCATGCAATAGCAATTTAAACAAAATTGTTTTGACTGAAGTTGAAAAACTCAATCTCAGAAATTTACAGCCACAGTAAGAATCAGTAGTTAGAGATTTTAGAGCCAGCAGAGATTATTTTGATTATCTGCCTTGTCTAACATGAAACTCAGGTTGTCAGTCAGGAATTCCAGTAACTTTTGTTTAGGACTTTGTTTGAGTTAGATTGTCCTGCTGAAATTTAACACCTGCAAAAGCAAACAACCCCCTTTTTTTTTTAGTTCTTATTTAAGCCATTATTTACTCACCATTGATGTGTGGTGGCATTTGAAACACAATACTTAATTGCTACTTGAAGCACAGAAAAAGAGATCGTTTCACATGCTAGGCATTGGAAACCGTGGGGAAAATGGGGGCCACAATCTTACTTGAAACAACACCACTATTTCGAATGTCCGTAGCACTGCACTAGCTATATTGCATGCTGCATTTTAAGGCAATTTCTGTAAAGAGGGGTTGGTTTTTTTGCTTTAACATTCCTTTCTTTTTTTTTTTTTAACTAAGGTGCAGACTGAACTCTGAGACAAGAAAGAACATTGTGCAATACTCTGTGTTGTTATCTAAAGAATATTGTTTCTTATCTCTCTGGATTTGTACAGCACAGCATGGCTAAACTTTAGTGATGAGTGAGCAGTTATTTCAGGCAACAGGGGTGGAGGGCATTGAGAGGAATGCAGGGAAGGAGTACATTTTGATATCTGGAAAGATAATACATTAGAAAATTATTCCTTGCTGTTAGACTGCTTGCCTGTGGGATCAGGAGAGTTCCCATAACTTTGAACACAAATGGAAAAAATGGTGTGTCGTTAGAGATGACTGCACTGGGAGAGAAATAAAGTGTGTGAAGTGTTATCGTTAGTCCTGTCCACGTGATTTTCTAGAAGCTCCTTAGGTGCAGTTCTCCAGAAGGACCCTGAGCCCTCCTGGGCACATCTTCTCTATGGAGAGTCCCCGCCTGAGAGACCAGTGTCTTGCTTTGCCAGTGCATCCAGCTGTTACTCCACCCTGTGAATCAGCTGTACATGCACACCCTATTTTGCTGTCATCTCTAAGGCCCTTTCTGTGTTTTCCTGCCTCACCATGTCAGACAGGTAAAGGGAAACCAGGCCAGTGGCCAGGACTCTCAGTTTTCCCATTCTGTGCTGCTGTCTTGCCTGGCAGAGCAGCCATGCAGGGCTGGGTGGAAAAACCACTCTGCAGGTCAGGACTGCTGTGTAGATATGGAGACAGCTGAGCCCTTCTTGCAGGCTTTTGCAAACAGGGCTCAAAGACCACATTCCCTGTGAGGGGCAGGCAAAGAAGCCACTTGCATCCCTAGATCCAGGGCACTCGGACACTCTGAAGTGAGTCTGTCCTGGGTGCTTCAACGCTGGGTCAGAAACAGGCCGTGATAGCTGGCACAGCCCTTACCGTGACAGCAGCCCAAGTGCTCGTGGCCCTACATCAGAATGCTGCAAAAGAAGGACATAGCTTGATGCTGTACTTCCCCCTCCCTCTACATCTGCCATGGCAGGCAGAACACAGCCAGGGAGAACAAGAAGGGCAACCCACTTTCTCACAGGAAAATGCTGCATGTAACAGTGTACCATGCCTTAGGGACAATATGGTTCTACACCCAGGACTACAAGGTGTTCCCAGCCCTTGTACTCCTGGTCTCGCTCAGGAACAAACTGGGCCTGGCTTTGGAGATGATCCAAGGTACGACTGTGAAGATTTCTAATGGATATATGTTTGTACTAAATTACCCAAAGCGAAGTCCATAAGGAAAAAAAGCAAAGTCCGTAAGGCCAAATGGCATGGGTAGGAAAAACAGAGAAACTTCTTGGATACAGAAACTCTTTTTCATTTCTGATTGCTGCAACAACGTTTTTACCGTTCCAAGATAATTAAACATACTGAACAATTAGCTCATGAAGCACCAGCTCTGGAGTCACCCAATCCTCACGCTCAACTGATACCAGGTTGAGGGACACAACACCCTACTTCTGGAGTCCAGGAGCACCTCACCCTGCTCCTCCCATGCTGGAAGTGCTTGAAGGTGAAAACAGCAATGGGGACCAATGAATCTGGCTCCAAAGGTGTTGCTGGTGAATGCTGAGACATCACACAAATGAAACTAGAACAGAAGGTGTTCATAAGGTTACATATGACAGATTTTCCCTTTTCATCTTGACATTTCTCTTTTTTTGAAAGAGACCAAAGAATTCATCATTCCATCTGTAAAAGATAACCAGCTTATTAAATAAATTAACTGCCGAGCTGTGTTCTTCCTAGGAGCAAATCAAGTCCGTGTGAAATCCTGGTTACATCCGAGACAGCACATCAACTTTATTTTGAAGGCTTGAGTGCTATTCAGTTAATACTCAGGTCATGAGTTACCTGCTGCAAACAGGCGAAATTCACCCAGTATTTTAAAACAGACATGCTGATATTTTCCAAAGTGTTTTGGTGAGTTGCTAGCCAACATGCTACAAGACTTGTTGTTTATCTTTTGTGTCATGCGTCAGAGGTAATTACTTCACAGGGTAGGTGTGTCATTGGGAAGCACTGAAAACTCCCTTTGTTTCAGGTTACCTGCATGCCTCAGTGTGGCAGGTGAACAGTAATCAACCTGATCCCCTTCTCCTCCAGCAAGGCCTCACAGAAGTTATTTGGTTTGGTAGCCTCTTTGTTTCTGAGTTACTGCCTTTAAGGCAGCTAGGGATGATTAGATAAGGTGACTGGGTATCTGCAGCCTTGACATAAAATGGATTTAGTTTGCCCTCAGTGTTTAGCAGGGTGGTTGAAAACCAATTAAGGATATATGTAGCCATTTGTAAATTGTATATGAGCTGTTTGCTATGAAACACAAATATTTTTTTCTCATGAATGAATATTTAATTGAGGTGCAGTTCCAGGTAAGCCCTTGCAAAATATCAGAGTTAAAATTCAGGTCTGGTGAAAGTAGGAAGTGTTCTTCTTTGTTTAGAAATGTTACACTGCTTGTACCTCCCTTGTACTTGGTCTAACGTCTTCATCAGTTGCCCGCCTTTTTTCAGCATTATTGTTATCACAGAGCAAACAAGAGGATTTCCCAAGAGACAGGTGGATACTTGTACTTCAGACTCCAGCTTGATGTCTTACTCATGATACACTAAGGTCAAAACTGCTCTCCTTTATCTGCGTGAAGAATCTCCATTAGTATATTCTCTCCTTATTCAGCGCTGAGAGCTCCCTGTGCAGCCTGTCCTGCCGTTGGGAAGCTTCAGTCTGAAGAGAGAACAAACAACTTCATCTCCTAATGGCACTTGGAAATGTTCATGTTTACAGCAGACACAAGGGATGCAGAGTAGGAGAGATAATGTATGGACCAGTAATAATCTGCATCCCCAATATTACATATTTTCTGTTTCTCTCACTATTAGATGCAGTCTTTGAGGTTAACCAGTCTTAAACTACAAAATAAACCTGATCTCTAATGTTCAAAGGGGGAGAGCCTTGTTACATAGAGCACTTAAATCAGGTTAGGCAAAATATGAGAAGATATCTGAAAGAGCTAGTCCTGAATGGCAAAATAGGCTAGAGTGATATCTGGGACTTCTGAACCTTACCTAGTAATCTCTCCATCAAGGAATTTTTTTCTGTTTCAGTTAGAGAAAAATAAGAGAAAATGGTCTGGCACCAAACTGCAGAGTAATGTCCAGCTTATATTACTGATTCAGCCAAGGCAAGAGCCATGCTAGATGTTTTATTTTTGCTGAATATTTAACTGTGAATTGCCTTATAGATAATGCAGCTTCTGAAATTGAATGAGAAATACAAGTACCAGTCAATGCAAACAACTTTCAAAGCTTACTCTGAAAGAGCACTTGGCTCTGGAGAGAACTGAGCAGGAGGTAGAATCACTGCCATTCAGTCTAGAGACTGGGGTTTAAGGCCTTCCTAATGTTACATGCTGGATTTGACAATCACCAGGTGAAACTCAAGAGTTTAGTTTATGCTGAAAGTCAAACAATGTCACTTTAAAATTAATCTTAAAAGGTGTGAGTCAGTATCATATCGCAGGAAAAGAAAAGGTGCCCTGTCTATTAATTGTACATTGAACTTTGCACTCTTAGCCCTGAAATTCTGAGTTTGGGCACCCTTAGTTATATTGAAATAGCTTACTACTTGTGATTTTGAACTCTTGCAGCCTCACTCCCACAGTCAGAGCAATACAAATGTCAGCAATATGTGTAATTATAAAACAACCTGGAGTTAAAAAAAACAACTGTACATAGACTATGAACTATTTTTCCCTCTGTCAACCAGTGGGCATTTGTTTTGCTTCCACCTTCCTCACCACTCTCACCTGCTCTAAACAGATCTGTGCTCTGTCTATGAAGCACATGAACTAAGCTAGTTAATGTTATTTGATATGCAGTTTCTGTCAGCACCATCTTAACACATCTGTACTTTGATGTTAAGAAGCAAACCCAACCAAAAAGAAAAAAAACAACAAAAACCACCACCAGGAAAAAAAAAAAAAAGCCACTAAAAGAGCTGGTCCCATAGAAAGTGCTCAGATGTGCAGGGGGTATTTGCAGTATATGGCATTCAGCTCTGCTTTTAATCAGATTTCAAATAGAAAGCACAAAGGAAAATATCAAGGTGAAATAGAGATTACCTAACCAGGGGAACTCCCTTCCTCTTTCCTTTCTTATCATAAGCATTAGGATCATAATTTCATTTCAAGACGTAAAAGCTGCGTTGGCCCTTGTTTCCATTTGCTTTGAGCCTTGGACAAACATAGCTTGATTTACACATTTGTATAATCTCTACAAATTCAGTATGTCATGAAATTCATTTGTCATTTCACACATTTTTAACAATGGTTTGTGGCATGATTGTTCTCATTCAATACATTCAGAAAACTCTCAGTGCTTTTTATATTTGTTTATTTGTTGGTAAATCAATAATTCATTGTGGATTTCAGTTCCAAAGATACCATAGACTTTCCTTCTCTGGTCACATTCATGTTTAAACCTGCTTTAACTTTGGGTAATATTTTATCTGTATTTTACCTTCCACTAAGTCTTGCCTTCTCCATCCATTGTAAATAATTTTTCAGTCTCAGTGTACAAAAAATGTAAATGCCTAATTATGTTTTGTTTCAGTTGAAAAGAAGATTTTATTGCACACTTTGCATCACTCCCTGTGAAAGTTTCCTGTGGAAGAAGAATGTGTTACTAGAAAGATTACTTAGACAACTCTCATGGGAACTGAAAGCAGACTATGTTTGGGACTTCTCAAAACTTATTGAGAAGAAACATCATCTTCCTTTAAGCTTTTCTCTCCTTTAATGATGGGTAAGAACAAACCAGATAAAAGCCTGCAGTCTTGTCTGATTATTTTTCTTTCTTACAACATTTAAAAATAATCCTCCATAAACTTCATCATATATACTTTTCTTCATAATCTATCACGTTCTCATAGGGCTCCATGATGGTCAATCAGAGAGTCAAATAATCCCAAGGACTACTTGGGGGTGCTTCTGGAAGACAAAATGATTGCAAAGATGAGGATCTCCCAGCATGTAACCATTGGATCATTGAATGAGTTTTATTTCCAGGCCTGAATGCACCTAACCTCTTGTAGGTGCAGGAACAAAAGCCCAAATCTATGCTTACTGAAAAAGAAAATAGCAAAACAACAAACAACTGAACCTGGCAACAGCAGCTTTTCATGTAGGAACAACGAACAACTGAACTTGGCAGCAGCTTCTTGTAGGAGCAAGCAAAAATGAGGCACAAACCTTGCGCTCTTTTACACCATTTATCCCCTTCATAAGAAACCCAGAGAATGTCTCAAGAGGCTTTGCCAATAGATGCTGGTCCACTGTGACCTCAATCTGTCAGGTTTTCAGTAAGCTCAGTGTGGGTAGTGGAGAAGTAGCTCTCAGTCCAGACAGAACTACAACTCACGAGATCCTTGGTCACTCTTCCTGAAGTCTGACATTTCAGGAATTATAATGCCAAAATTTCAGAATGTGCAGTGAAAAAGAAACTATTGTCAGTAATACCATATGGTTCTTTTTCCTTTTACTGCTCTTCCAGTTGACAGAGAAAATCAAAGACTCTCGACTGTCCTAAATGACAGTAAATCTCCTTAATTCTATACATGTATCAGAACATGGCATCCTTTCCATTAACTACTGTAATGAATGTCCTTTCTTTTAGCTGCTATACTAAATGCATAGTCTATGAGTTGTCAAGAGGACAGAGTTAGCTACTGTAGATTTTTGTTAACAAAAAATCTGCAAACAAACCAGCAGAGATGCTGCAAAACTCTTCCAGCTATGCCTTACCCAACTTGGATGAAGCTTTCTGTTCAGAGAAACAGGGAGTTTAGACCTGTCCTTGAGACTATTGATTCTGCACGAGCAACCAAGAATGATGGATTTAGGGCACAAGATTCCATGTTTCTCAGTTCCAGGATGATCTGGCTTAGGAAGTTTTATGTTGACTAAAAATTGGCTGGCATGAAGCAAAACCACTTTATAGTGATAGGGCTTGCTTGAGGAAACCCAGGCAAGTACTTGGAATTCATAAATGATCCACATCAAGTTTAAATGTTTTTACAGCTTAAACTGTAACAGGAAATTCAAATGGGTCTTCTCTCCAAAGCAGGGAAGGCAGCTTGATGAGGATGACACAGTTTGGTTAGGGGTCAGTAAGTCACAGGAACTGTTACAGGGAAGAAGACAGAAACTGGGTTCTGCTACTGACCTGCTGAGCAATCGGGATTCTTTCATCACCTCCTCTGCCTTATTAATTCCTGTAAATGGCTGGTAATGCTATCCTCTTAATAAAGCAGGTTAAGAGTAAGTGCTGGATCAGAGCAGATCTTAATCCTGTGATTTAAAGGCTTCATTTTGATTTGGGTCTTATGCTTAATTGTGAGGTCTGACTGAAGATGATGTCGTTTGGGTGACCATAAAAGCTCTCTCTTGCTTAGCTAATGCCTAAATCTACAAGTAACCAAGTTCCATCGAGTTTTCATGTGGAATTTTCCCCAGATTGTATATTTGTATCTGTTTATTCTATATTTGTACTTCTGCCCCAGGATGTCTTGACATGGGTTGATGTTTTGTGCCCATTCCATGCCTTCTCCAATATTCCTTCACACACACTCCAAAGGGGATCCAGTCTCTAAGCATTCTTAGACAATGCTTATCGGTATTATACACAATGTCCATACTCTGAAAATTCAGTATACTGATTTTCAGGCCACTCTCAGGAAATCCAGAGAACCAAGGGCTTTTACCCCCACTCTGCAGCAGAGGGGAACTGGTTTGTGTCTGGAAAGGATGAGAAGGCTTCTGTATAAAAGGGAAGAAGGGGCTTGCTTTATATATATTCCCATCCTTCTAGGGGGTAGGTGGGGAGAGAAATAAAAAGGAAGGAGCTGAGTGACCCAGCTGTAGAAGAGAGTTTTGTACTGTCACAAGGACACCTACCTAGCCAAGTGTTCAATAAGGTACGGAGCTCTGCAGGCAAGAGGGTTTGAAAACACACCTAGCACAAGGCAAAAGCCCAGGAAGGAGGCGAAGGGTGTCTAATACTCCAACACATACTCCAAGCTGGAAATTGTTCTGGTTCCTTCCACTGAAGACAACTCTTCCTGTGTAAGCTCAGTGTGTTCACAGTGGCTGGTTTTGGGTGGAGCAGCATTGGGCAAGCTGGTAGTTATGGATGCCATTGAGGTATCTGCCTTTCCCCATGTATTGCAGGTGACTGTGGGAGAATGGCACAAGGTTATGTGCTGCAGCAAACAGGAACCTAGAGATTGTATGTTGCCACACTTAATTATTAGTCACCTAAATTCCTTTTGCCCCTAGGAAGCAATGGAAAGCATTAGGGGAAAAAAACAAACCAAAAAAACAAAAAACAAACAAACAACAAAAACCCAACAAAAACAGAGGTTTAAGCTTGGATATGTAACTAACTCATGGAAACAAATACTCACCTGACTAAACATGATGCATTAAATGAGACATCTCTCTGACGTGGAGTTGCTTCAACTTGAAGCCCCAGGGTGATGGCCTCTTGAGCCCATGTTGAGCTATGGACAGGAAAGGATTTTGGGAATTAAAATTTTCCAGAATGGAAATGGGCTTCCAATTAGATTCATGCAATGCTTTGTTTCAAGGGGACACAGACACACATGCTTGTTTTGACTTTTCTTTTTTGAGTCACAGACAAAATCTGGATTTTAAGACTATGGCTTGAAAATATCTCATCTCTATCCTTTTTCATCCCCCCCAAAAAATCTAAGAATGTCACTTAGGGCTCTGAGTGAGAGATGCAGAAGCTGATGGGTTCCTACAGCACTTCTTGGAACAGTTGTTCCTTGTGCTTGGCAGCCTACCCAAAACACTGTGATAATTTGGTCTGGTTCATTTCCAGTGTCATCCTACTGAATAAGGCATGAATCCCACCATAAACTTATTGCTTAACAGAAAAGCATCTAAAGTGTCCTTATAAATAATATTTTTGTTAAATTAACCCACTCCAACTGAGTGTCAGCATATTTTGTTAAATTAACCTGACCCGAGTAAATCTCAGTGGAATTGTTTCAAATGCAAATGGAATCCATATCTGTTTCCTAAGGGTATTTGATCCCATGGCCCTTTTCGTGGAAGCTGTTCAGCTTAGACTATTTCTTCTCACCTGCTGTTGCAAGCTGCCACCCCCATGGCTCTGTTTTGATGGTAAAGCCACCTCTAATTTCTGAGGATCATGCAACAGGAAAGGAATATTACCATGAATTCTCTCAGCTCCCGTCCCCTTTCTTTCACAGACCTGACACAGTAATGATTCTTTTATTTTAATGTGGCACAACCAAGTGCTGCTTGGTGAATTCTGTGCGGGAAGACACTATTTGGATTTCTGCCAAAGCAGGGCCTGTATTGTTTGGGCTGTCCTTTTCGTCATCATTCTTTGATATTTCCCAGGCTCTCTCCTGCCCTATACATTTTCCATGTAGTGGGTTGTTATTCTCCTTGTTCTGTGTCTACCTGTTCCTATGTCCTATGCTAAAGAGACAGAGAGTGGTTGAAGTGGGATGTTGCAGGCAGCAGCTTGGGTACAGGCTGCAAAATTTCCTCAATCTCACAGCGCAACTATGTGCCATAGCTGGCACAGTGGAAGAGCTGTGTCCTACAGGCCGTTGCCCATGACTATGTAAATCAATGTGCTCTTGTGACCAGCCAAGCAAGGAGGGGCAGTGGGAGGCCAGCAGCTCCTGGCAGACACTATCCACAGAAGTGCATTACATTCATGGGTGAGGAGGGAGAAAGAACGAGGGGCAGAGACACAAACTTCGTTATCTGTGTATGCTTATCAATTGTTACGCTACTTACATTAACTTTTTTGGGCTTTATGAAAAGTCAGAACCAACTGAAGTATACTCTGGTTTCTGAGCTTAGATGGATTTTCAAAATTTCCTCTTTTGCTGACATTGCTGAAAATATGCTTTACTACACAAAGCAAGCTTGTCTTTTGTTATGTAATATTTTTGGACATCGCACTTCAATAAACACAGCAATTACTAGAGGCATCACCCCTATGCCGTACGCTTTCCCCGTGCCATCCACGGGCATGGGGAGCGCCGACCCCGGCGCGGCCCGGCAGGTGCGGGCAGGTGCGGGCAGGGCAGGCAGGGGGGTCTCCCCCGGGGCCGGGGCCGGGGCCGTGCGGGGCGGGGGCCGCAGGGAGCCCCGAGCCGTGCCCGGGGGTCGGGGCCGCGCCGCCCCCGCGCGCCCGCACCTGTTGCCCGCCCGTCCCTCACGGCTCGGGGGCTGCCGGAGGCTCCGGGCCGCGGTGGCCCCTGCGCCCCGGGGATGTCGAAGCGAAGCCGGCGGGGGTGCCGGGCGGTTGGGCGAGGCCGGTGCCGAGCTCGGCAGGCGCCGGGGGGAGCGGCGGGCAATGGCCGGCGGCGGTGAGTCACCGCCGGGCCCCACCTGCCGTACTTAACCCGCCGCCGGGCGGCCGGCGCCGCACTCGCGGATTGCGCTGCCGCCGTGGCCGGGAGCGGCTCCTTCCTCCTCCACCTCCTCCGCACGGGGCGCTCGGCAGAGGCGAGGCAGGCGCTGCATGAACGTTTGTGTCGGGAGTAGCAGGAGCACCAGCAACCCTCAAAATGCCGAAGCCGGTGAGTGGGGCGCGGCGGGAAGGAGGCGCTCCGCGGGGCCGCACCGGGGCCCACCCGCCCACCCGTCCGGTCGGCGCTGGGCGTTTTGGGGGCTGCCCGAGCCCGGGCGCCTGGCGGGGCGGTCACCCCCGGGTGTCGCGGCGCGGGCTTTTGCCGGGCTGGAAGGGCTGAGTGCTGGTCCTTCCATCCCGGAACGGGGCGTTTCAACTGGAGCGCTCTGGGAAGTTGTGCGCGGCACCGGGAGGGAGCGGCGGGCAGCCTGCTCGGGAGCCACATCAGCGGCTGCTGGGAGCGGGAGGGATCGCCAGGGCGGCTGCCTGCGGGTGCAGGGCCGCGGGCTGGTCGGAGGCGCCTCGGGTGGGCTGGAGGATCTCCTCGCTGTCCCGCCGCCGGGAAAGGGGGCACGGAGCCCCGGATCTGTGTGCTCCAGAGATCGGGCGGTGGGTTGCTCCGTCTTGTGTAGCGCTTCTGTGCTACACATGCACAGAGCTCCTGAGCAACTCTGAAAAGAAGAGCTTTCATCACGCTCCCGCTTAACGAGACTGATACAACTGCGCTGGCTGCCATTTATTATGCTTGTGGCCTATGCATTTATCTACAGGAAACATGTATGCATCTGTAAACATAGGAAAAACCTTGTTCTCTCCTTGTGTTGCCATCTAAAAGCGAAATGCTTGTGACTCGATTTTAATTAAGTTCTCCACACTGGTCTTCACCAGTCATTATCGAAGACCTGTTTCTTTTTTTTTTTCTTTTTTTTTTCTTTCTTTTTTTTTAAATTGAGCCGTCTTCTTTCTCTTGACACCACCACCTCTTCACCGCCTTCCCCTGCGACCTTCTAGTGGGTTTTTTTTGTTTGTTTTATTTTAAAGTCTGTTGCTACTGTGCCGGTTAGAGACGGTAATTCCCTTGGGGAGCCAACTGCCTAATGCAGAGCTTTGAGCAGTCGTTGGGGCAGACGCACTTTTGAACTTTGAAAAGCGTAATCAGAACAGAGTGTTGTTACTATCTATTTTCAATAGAGGCAATAGTTCTTAAAATGCAGTGCAGTGAAGGACTTATGAGAGTATTAGCTCACTTAAATGAAATGTGAAATAAGAGCAAACAAGCTTATCTTTGTGGTAATAAGTAATTGATGTTTTACCACCATAACGTTAAAGTTAGTTGAACTTTTTTTTTTCAATTTACGTATCCAGGTTAACTTACGTTGCAGTTTCTGTAAACCTAAAAAAATAAATAAAAGCAAAAAATTAAAAGCCACCAAAACCAACCCAACAAAAGACAAAAACACACCAAAACCAAACTGTGCTCTGTCATAAGAAGTGATAAATCTTCAGTCTCCCTGGCTGTATTTCATCAGTAGGAGGTGATATATTGCTGCATATAATAATATTCGGCTGAGAGGACCCTTCTGTAACTGGGAAAGCAAATATCTAATTTACAAAATATGGATATAAAAGGTTGTGTGTGAATAATCACTTTCTGCCTTTTTAGCTGTTTGCTAATTACAGAGTGCTTTCTTGAAATATCCCAGTTAGAATAATCTGAAGTCCTGGTTTAGGCCTAAGTCACACTGGAAGCCATGGATAGGTGTACAAAAACTCTTTAATCTGTTAAAAAAATGCAGCTGTGTTTATCCTTTTGCTTGGCAGGGCTGTGTTTGTATTCCCTCAGAGATGGTGATTTTTCTTTGTTTCTTGGCTGACTAGCCAGTGAATAACAAAGGTGGATAGTGTAAACTACCATCCGCTGGGGAAGGACAGTAGTACTATAAAGGCTTCTGAGATGTGACCTACTGGCTGGGATTTATGGACAGGACTCTTGTAAATATAAGCTTTTTTCTAATTTAATCTGTTGTTCAGCAGGGCTAACTGCCACCTTATTGTAAATAGAAAAGAGGAATTTTGCAGAGGCTATTTTAGTAAAACACACTGTTCAGTCTGTCTGCTTTAGGCTGAGACTGGATTTGGATCCTTCCCAACTCAGCTCATTTAATCTTAATACAGCTAAATAGGATTCGTGTCAGTTTGCATGGAGAGAGGATGTAAAGCTGTCACTCCAGAGGCAGAACTGTGCTCAGGACGAATGTGACAACAGCCTTTGGCATGTGTGAGGAATGATAGCACGACCTCTTGGGATGCACAGGGAAGCAGTGTGTTTCTGCTGGGTGTTGGCACGGATGCTAAATATTTATTATCTGTGCTTGTTTGCATGTGTCTTGTCTACATGGCATAAGTAAATACGGTGTTGCTTGGCAGACTCCATGCTGCTGTGTGTGAAGTCTCACACACTGGTCATCAGTTATTTACAAGTAAAGATTATGATGTCAGAAAGCAACATTTTGGCAACACCTTCCCCTCCGGCCCCTCCACCCACAACCCAATAAGATAAATCTTTATATGAAATTATTGTTTCAACGAAAGTTATAAAAGCATACACAACGCTTATTGACCATGTTTGTAATTTATTATTTCACACTAAACAACTAGCAAATCCATTAAAAGTAGGACACTAGTGATTTTGTATTTTAATTGAGTACCAAAATGAAGTGCTAGAAAACCAACTTCCCGATTCTGTGGTAACGTTTGGTCACAATTGGTTGTATCTGATGCATGCTTACCATGCTCAAAATGAATTTTAGAGAAAGTCCAGAAAATAATACTGAAATAAGTGTATTTGTTAATACAGACACGTTTTTATATACAATTTAACACAGCCATTCTGTCATGTGTAACAGTTACAAAGTAACGAGAACTCTCCAAGGTAAGCTATAAATATATAACCTATACTCAGTTCATGAGGGTTTATGGCTGGGAGTTCATCAACAGTTCAGATGCACAATTTCTATCTAGTCTGTACAGAGGTTAATTGTGCTTTGCCGGTAGTGAATTATTTTGTAAGGAAATGTAAAAGGCGTCATCTTGTCCAAATCTTGCTGTGTTATCTGGAAATGAGTGAAATGCTAAATAAACTTACTTGCTCAGCCTTGCTTTGTTTCATTACTGGAGTGTCTGTGTGCTCTCTGCATTTTTCCTAGATTCATGGTACTAGTTTATTTCTGATGGTGTTTTAGGTGGATTATATCCTCTTGCAAAACAAACCAATCTAATAAATTGTGGCTAGAACAGCATGGCTGCGGGCTAATGAACAGTGCTTACCGAAGGAGAAGGAAATGTGATCTCGGGTCTATAGAGCTGTTAATTTGATCTGATCTACCAGCATTCTTGGTTACTTTATTGAAGGTGCATTTTTTTTTTGGTTGGTTGGTTTGGGTTGGGTTTTTTCTGTTTCGTCTTGGGTGGGGGGGGTTGAAACAAAATGTAAAGCTTAACGAGAAATTAAGTTAGTTTTGCAGCATAGCATTTGATTGATGTAGTGTCACACAAGAACTTCAAATACTCGTGGGAAATATATAAAACTGTGTAAAGAGAGGACAGCAGTAAATGCAGTCTAGCAGCTTTTGGTCCTAAAGAGAAAATACAAGTGAATAATATCCAGAGGCACCTTTTTTAATACCTTTATTAAGGGCCTGTGGTCAGAAAGCTAAGCATAGTAATGAAATCTGTTCATGTCATGCTGTTGAGAGGGAAGTATTATTGATGTAGAGGGCCAACATATAAAGGGGATTGAAGAACTGGGATAATAAGCTCCTTTGCATATAGTTAAACTTGGAGGGGTGGGGAAAGACGACCCCTCACTAAATGGGCTAGAAGGAGATGGATTAATCAGTGGTAGTACAACTGTCCTGTTGTGCATGTCATCTGCAATGTGTAGGGCTTTCCTAACAGAAAGCATTAATAGAAGGTTCTAGTGAGAACTTTCATTTAATGTAGGTGCCCAGGACAGACAAATTCAAAGCAAAACCTAGAGAGTGGGTTTGGGCTGACCAGAGACAAAATTCCACCTTAAGATAAGAGGATGCTTGGCTATTTCAGCCTGGTAGAATTCAAGGAGTTATCTCTTCCTTCACCTGTGTAAAATGTAAGGAATTTAAATGCCAAAGAGGAGAAAGAATTGCTTTAAGCAGAATTTGTGGTTTAAGAGACTTTAAAGTTTTAGAACAGTTAAGCATGTATGGGGTGGGGAGGGGGGGAGTCAGGGGGTTGGGAGCGAGAAGGTTGTGAGTGGGTAGGATTTTTTTTTCCCCCCTTCCTTGTTGATCTTATTAGAAGACTGTTCCAAGACCTAACATCCTTAAGAAAAATTTTGATGGTACACTATTTAATGATGCTGCCTGGAGGAGTGGGGAACTGGAACTGATGTCTCAAAAGGGTTTTCCAGCCCTGTGTTGTTAATAATGGGCTGGTGTGTGCTAGGCATTAAGTGGTTAGACAAGTCTTCCATACCTGTTTGATGTTGAATATACATGCATGCTGTCTTCAAGTTGTTTTTGCAGAATACAAGTCTTCTGCCAAATCTTTATCTGTCTGGGAATGCACTATGGCATTAAAATTTAACAAGTTTTCAATAAGCCAGCCAAAAAAATATGCAAGCGAGTGACAGGAATTTATTTCTAAGTATACACAATCAATATTAATAATTATTCTGAGATCTTCTCAATTCATTCTTGAATATATGTCCACTAACTACACATAATGGTTTTATCTCCAAGCTCTTTACAGCAGATTCCTGTAACTGGACTGAAATAAAGATACTTTTTCATATCTTTAAGTGTTGGCTATAGATTTAGTCAAGAATAAAGTATTACCCTTGTAAGCACCAATTGCAGTCCATCAGGGGATACAGTGGTGTATTTGATACCAGGAGATGTATACTCACTCTGGGGCAAAATGGAAACCCAAGGAAACTTACGTTTGCCAAATGTAAGAACTCCCTCACATTTGCCAAGAATGTCACTCACTGCTGCAAAAGAAAAGTGGAGGATTCTATGAGTAGTAAATTTAAGGAGATGAATAAAGTTACTAGAAAATGAGTTCACAGTTTTGCCAAAACCCTTATCTACTGCATGAGCCGAGTACGCATTTCTGAGGGCAGTTTGTTGTGGGATGTTAGCTGCTACAGAGAAACCAAGGGTGTTAACTGTTATGTTAGTCACTAATTAAAGAATTTCTTAGCCTTCTTAAAGGTCAAAAGGAGGGAGATAAGCCTTCCTGTTCTGTTCTCTTCCTCCACCCACATGAACATCTTCCTTTGCCCATGAAAAAAAAGCTGTGATATGTCAGGACTTTTTGAGAATAAGACTTCTTGATGACCACTGAAGATTCCCACATCAGTGTCGTTCTTGTTTGGCACACTGTGCCCAAAGAGCTTTACATACGCTGTAAATCCCATAATCACTCGATTGACCTTGATGGAAGGCAGTGCTGTCCAAGATCACTGAACCACGCTGCACACTGTTAAGTAATGTACTTTAGCTGTGTTGTGTTCTTGCCTGGTTTTTGCAACAAATAGCATTTACCCCGTGAGCTGAGAAGTATGAAGAACTGCAACATATTCACCTAGGAGAAGGGAAAATTGTTGCTATACGAGGCTGGAGGCAAGGCATAGTTCAGTGTAACAACTAACCATGCTGCCTCCGTATTGCTTATCTGTTCAGATCCAGATTTTGTTTCTCTTCCTACCTCCTACTTCATAGTGGGGAAATTCACTTGCCTTCTCTGCATCTACTCTCATCTTTGAGAGAGCATGAGTAGCAGCCATGTGCTCAGCTGAGGCTAATGGACACCTCATAGTAATAGCTGTCCATTAAAGAAAAATCCTGACTTTTAAGAATTAACATGCAGGACTCTGCCTTCTAATTGAGTAAGAGAAACTGTTACTGATGGCCATGGACTTGTGTTTGGCTACCTGCTGTGTAGGATGAGTGTAAGAGATACTGACTGCCCTACACAGAGCTTGTAGCCTTTTGCTTCCTTTGAGAGGGGAGTGTGCGTGATTGCCCTGTTTGGTTTTTGTGCATTAGTTCTCCCTCTCACTTCCATAGTCAAGTGCTGTAGCTGTTGTGTAAAACTCTGAGGTGTCACTATCACCATCTCTTCCTCTCTTGTTTTTGTGTGAAGAAGTCCACGCTTGCTGTAGTTGTTCCAACCTCAGTGTGAAATGAGTGTGAGAGATAGTTCTCTGGGGATGAGTGGACGGATGTCCTATTGCTGAATCCTGAGCAGGCTTACAAAATGACTCTAGGGTGGCTCAGTTCTGCCAAGAGACCATCACTGTGTAGATGCAGAGAGCAGCTCTGTGAGCTGTCTGCTACCTGAAGAAGCAGAGATGAAAAAAATCTTACCTCTGAACCCGGGCACCTGAATTTAGCCTGTGTAGCCCATAGCTTACTTCAAGCCTGTACTGTAGGTTCTGGACTTCAGAATCATTTGTGGGAGCTGAAGTTGTTCTTCAACACCTAGCTGAATACATTTGGCTGACTTAACTTTTTGTCTGTAGAGATAACTTGTACAGAGTTCCTTCTGCACAAACTGTGGTGTGTGGTGGGATGATTTGCATAATTGATACTTGGTAATCTCAGTGTGGGGGCGAATAGTTTTTCCTCCATAACAACTGTCACAGCTGTGCAGACAAACTCTTGAAAGGTACTTTTTCTGCCCTTACTGTGCTCAGGGTACACTTTGGGAACCACTGGAGCCTATTTGTTTGCCATTACACATCTACAGTGAGGGGAGTGGGAAGAGTTTCATCTCAGAAGCCTTTAAGCTGTTTTAGGGGTTATGAAGGGGTACTCTGTCAATCCTTGCAATCACTTTTCCTTTATCATTTGTAGCTGCTCAAGAGCAGTCTTTGTGCTTAGGTGACATTCCAGGACTTGCCATGACCTATCTTTATCTGGGAGCAAATAGTACGTGTTGCATGCTGTTTGAAGTACCTGCTTGGGAAGTGGAAGCATTGTAGTGTATTGCACATAGATCAGATTATCGAGCTGTCAGACGTGATTACATCACATAACCCCACTAAGAAATTTCACAAATGCCATGAAGTGTGTTCCACTGAAGCCTATGAGTAAAATGAAAGAAGCTAATATGGAACAGGTAAAATAGAATGGTAGAATATCAAACAAAAATCTCTCTGACAAAAGGATTTGTATCTAGAATGCAGAAAGAACAAACGTCATTACTGGGCCTTGTGTGACTTGTTGCACTGCTATTTCTCCCCAAGTAAATGGAATTAATTTTCCTTCTGCACTTTGATGTCTATATGAACATGGCTGGCCTTGTAGGTCAGGCAGAAGCCCTTGTAGCCTAATAGTGCACCTCTGATGTTGGCCAAAAGCTGATGCCTGAGGAAGAGTATTTCAAAGATACACGTCATTGCTTTCCTCTGTGGTATTGGAGGTTGAAAGGTCCTATATAATGAGTTACTAAATGGATTTCTGTGAACTTGTCCAGTCTCACTTTGAAACCCTGTGAACTCCAGCATCCATAGCATACTTTAACGAAGGCTGTTCTAGATAACCTTCACATTGTTTGGAAAGTTATCTACAAAACTCCTTGCTATGGTGCTATATGGTATTTTTTTTTCCTTGTTCAGTGTTGATGTCCTGTAGTTATTTTGTTGTTAGAACCATGAGCACACGTTCCTTGTCTAGTCTGTTCATGCAGCTCAGGAGTTTATATGCTCTTATGTCCTAGCCTCAGTTAATTTTCTTCCAAACTGAGAAGTCCTAGCTAGCTTAGTTGATCCTTGCATGGTAATTATTTGAGCATCCTTGACCTTCTTTCAGTTCACATCTGATGAAAATACTGCTTTGCATCCTGTAACATCTCCATCTGGGAACAGTACAGTTACTGAGAACATTTCTCCAGTAGTTGTTTCTTGGATGCCTTAAACTCCCAGGTCATAGTCCTGTGAGAGAGTAAGTGATAGATAACACTTGTGTTCATTCAGCCCACCCTGTTGCATTGTAACGTGCTGCTCTTCCACTCCAGAAGAGCAACCACCACAGGGTCTATTGAAAATGTTGAGAACTGTGTGCTGTCAGGCTGTGTTGCTGCTGTCAGACTTCCAACTCTGGGAAGAATGGCTCTGGGTTTTCCATGCACATTGCTCTCTGAACATAGATCTCTGCATAAGCATTGGATTAAAAGGCACCAATATTGATGCTTGGATTCAGGGGAAGCTCTGAGGCTATTGTAGCTTTTGTTTAGATTATTCACATCTTCAGATCCTGCCCTGGTTGTTGTGAGTTGGTACTGTGGAGTTCACCTTTTGCAGAAATTGTTGTGTGTTTGTTGCTTCCAAGTGAAAAAGCCAAGCAGAGGTATAAAATTATATTTGTGTTTCAGATCAAGACTATTAGATACTAATTTATTTTTTTTCTAGTCCCTCAAGGAGATTGCAGAAGGATGATATTGCTTTATGTACTATAAACATTGGAGATGTTAAATTGTTTAGAAGACTCTGAAATTATGATAAAACTCCAGTTCTTGGCCCCATGCTAGTTTCTAAGGAAGACAGCAGAAGATCTGATCTGTTCTGGATTCTGAGCAACTTCTTGAGATAAAGCTTGAGGACTGTTTGTGGGGCTTGCTGTAAACTTCATGTGTAAAGCCTTAGTCTCACAACTTCATTATGTTTAATTAGATGCAACAGCTGTCATGATAAAACAGTCTGTGTATGCAGGAGTTTGATCCAGTGGCCTCTACTTTCCTCTGTATTTATTCTTTATGTACAAAGAGGCTATTGTTGCTGCACTCTGTGTTCCTAAATCCATCCTAGTATCCATTGAGGGCAAGTGACACATCCAGGCAGTGGTGCTATGTTGAGCCTGTTGTCACTGGCTGTGTGTTTCTTCTTTAAAGAACAGACTGCTGCTTGTACACAGATATTCTGAAAATGCTAATGGAGTATCATACCGCCTCAGAGAGTCTTTAAAGCGAACATTAATGTATTTCAATGAAACACCGTCAGCCCTCCTGCTTCTTTGTAATATCGTGTTCAAAGTAAATCATTCTTACAGCCCTCACACAGAGTGAGGGCAAGTGTTTTGCATGAAGAACACCTGAGCTCCCCAAGTGTACAGGGCTTTGTTCAAGGGCAGTATCCTGGAGCCTTTCAGACTTACTCTGCATTGCTTTATGTCTTGCCAGAACATAGATCTGTGCCTAGGTAATTTCACATTTAAAAAAAAAAAAAATTTTAGAGTTTGATAGCCTCTGTCTCTGTTTTTCCACTTGTTCCTAGCTTGAGACTAGCTTGAGAATGAGGCAGTTTGCTTGTTAGGAAAGTGTTGGGGGGACTCTTCAGCAACTGGAGAAAGAAATTTAAAATCTCTCTCTTTTTTTCTGGGAAGAGTACTTGCTTGGTTTTACTGTTTCACTGCGCAGTTACTGTTAACTGTACAAAGCTGACCAGAGGTGGAGAATGCTGGAAATCTGTCTGGGGCCTAGGCATTTGGAGCCAGGGCTGTCAGAGATGTACTGTCACTTGCCCTTGCCACACCTGCATGAAATCTTCATGATCTTTTGGCATGCAAAGTGTTATTGCTTGACCTAAGATAAAGGACTGAATTGCAGCCATGGCTGCTTCTTGATTTTTCACGCAGATGCCTACTCTGCAGTTATTACATGCTGACAGAAGAGATAGCAGGCCTTCATTAAGGGAACTGAGATAGGCATGTAAGCATCTTCTGCACATCTAAACATAAAAAAGTTTGAATTTGCATTCTAGGATTATGTTCATGTTTAATTATAAGGACGTTTTCATGTTATATTACAAAGAAGAGTTAAGTGGCATAGCTGCAATACCGAACACATTGAATTTGCTTTCTTGTGACCTGTTTGTGTGTGTAGGCAGGGAGGGGGAAATCCATTCTGAAAATTCCACCCGCTTTGTTAAAACTGGAATTTCTGGATTACTCTCCACATCTGGGTATTGAGGGTTTTCCTACTCACATGAACTTCCTTCCACTTCATCCCGAAGTCTAGCTTTCAGATTTCACTCCAAAATTTTTCTTGGCTTTCCCTCAAAGTGCTTTATTTCTCTTCCAAAAAGCTGCCACAAAAGAAGTCATAAGTGTTTTTCACCATAAATGAGAGCAGCAAATACCCGGGCTCCTATTGCCTTGACTAAACTTAAGTATAACATGATATTAATGAACTATTGTTCATTAAATACTGAGGACTAGTACCCTCAAAAAATATGGTTCTGCCAGCTGTTGTATTAAAGCTGACTAGTAGTTAAGGCTAACAATTGTACTGGACAATTTTAAAGTAACTGCTAGATTGTGGATTACTATATACAAATCAATTTAACCTCAGTGGTATTTCTCCCTCTCCTGGGAAGTTAAGCAAGGTTTTAGGGAACAAAGACCAGTCTACTCAGCTCTAATTTTACCTGTTGCAAATGCAGCAATACCTAACTGCTTCATAGACTCTGAGGAATTCCATTGGAACGTGACTTAATGTTCCCATTTATTTGCAATGAGGAAGCAATGTTTAACACAATGAGATCTGAAATGGAACACGTCTTTCAGTTCACAGAGTTTTTTGATTTAGCATGGTATGCTGAGAAACTGGGTCGGTCAAATGGGTGCAACCAGCTTGTCTTGTCAGCTAAGGGGATGACAGTGAGGCTGTCCTCTATTCACATTTTGTGAGCTGCTGAGGCTCTTTTCCTTGTCAGCAAACTGCTCCCCAGTGTGCAAGAGAAGGCTCGTGGCTGCTGTGCTGGTCTGCCATTGCCCTCTCTGAAATGCTCCATGTTGGGCAGGCAGTGCATGAAAAGTTCTCCCATGGGAGCAGGGGAGGAGCGTGTGAAAGGCTTTCTTCATTGCTGGGCTGTGCAGTTCTTTCCCATTCTCATAGGAATCAGATCTTCCTTCCCCCAGAAGAGAAATGGTGGGTCTGTCATTTGCCTTCTCATTTCAGGTTCTTGGACATCCTTTAAATCATAAAAATGTAGCAGTGGGAAGGACTTGGGCCTACGTTTTCTGAAGGCTGCATGGAAGTGGCTGTGTAATATGATAATATCTTACCATTCCAGCAATTATTGTTTCTTGTTGTGTTACCCAGCCTGCAATAAGAGGGCTTTTTGCTGCTTTCTCCTTGTGGGTTTTGAAGTTTATATAGTCTTCTATATAAAACGTGTCATGTTTTAGATAACTCCTATTTGGAAAGAGATCAGTGACATGTTTAAAAATAAAATCGACTTTGAAACAAACCGAAAAACCCCACAAACAAATAAAAAGTCCCAAACACATACAGATTAAAAGAACCCCAAGTGTCAACCAATCTAGAAACACTTGACCTGTAGATCAGTGTAGACTTTCCTTGATTAACTTGCCCCCTCCCAACAGAAGCATTCAAATTTGGGTGACAGCATTCCATCTAGCAAGTTATCAGGTAGGCAGAACAGAATAGTCACCTTCTGTAATGCTTCCGGTGACAAATGCACTCAAGAATGTAATTTTCCCTTCTATGTAATAGCATCACACCAGGAAATGTGGTGTTTTTCTGGGGATTATAATAAACCACATCCTTGTCTACAGTCCTGCTGTAGCCCATTGTTTGCAAGCCTGTAATTTGTTCATCTCTACCTCTTGTCCATTCTCACCTCTCCAAGTGTAACACTTGTAGCTATTTTTCAGATCTACCAACATCTTTGAATTCCAGCCCTGTCCTCCCAAAAGACTTGCTCTTGACTAGGTGCAGTTCATTATCTTGCTAGTGCACTATATCTTCCAGGGATTGTGAGAAAACTTTGTTTTCTTATTCCCTCAATTCCACCACACTCACATCCCCTTTTCAAGACCTTGGCTTGACAGGAAAAGGTCAGATTATGTGTCCCTGCAGTAGTTCCATCAAGATGAAGGTGCTGAGCCCAGCTGGGAGGGAAGCTGTGTTTTGGCAATCCTGCAGCAGCGAATGGAATTAATCATTTGCTTGATATTCATGATATTTGTCTCCTGCTCTGAAAGAAGCTATGGAAAATGTAGGTGCACAGCTCGTCATTTGTTTGTAATTTCACATGGCTCAGATTTGTTGTATGCCTAGTCTATGTTATATGGCACCACATCAAATATGTTATTACATGTTATTTGATCCATCAGGCAGGTTATTCTGTCAGAGAAGAAACAGAATTGTCTCCAAATGTTATGTTCAAATGATATGCTGGTGTTCAAAATTCTTAAGAAGTGTATCATAAATAGAACTAGTATTTCTGCAGTTGCTTCTGTGTTATTTGTGCTGCTTACCTTCTCAGAGTTGTCTTCTCTGCCCAGTCCATTACCTGTTGACTTAAGTAAATTGTGGAGGACAGAGGAATGCAGATACTGAAGTCTTAGCAGATTAGCTCTGAGCTGTGAAGTCGCTAGGATTTCTTTCCCTCGTGGAAGTTGAAAATTTTCCTGTAGCAGTTTCCAGGAGCTAGGACAGCCGTTACTCCATCAGTTAGGACAATATCTTTCTTTGTTGTTGGACCTGGAACCAGTGAACACTACTGAATGGAATGTGGAAGAATAGAGAGCAGTTTCAGTGCCCTTCTGATGCTGCTACATGAAGTTGTTTTTCCTATTACTAGATACTTAATCACTACAGGCGTCTATGAACAGCTCTGGTTGCTAAGGTCAAAATGAGATTACTTTGTCCTTGCAGATGCATTACAGCCCAGGCCAAGAAGCTTGCCTATTATTTATTCCATTAGTAGTTGCTGCTTGCCTGGTGAAAGAGTAGACCTGGAGAAGTGAGGATTAATGCTGCTACTTTCTTAATACTATTATTACCACTGCTTCCTGCTTGTTAAGACCTCTGTATTCCTTCAGCACAAGCAAGTCCATATCCGTACAGTCCTGTGTGTGTGCAAGAAGGCATAACAGCTCTGCAAGCTGTTTTTCATAGAATGTGCTGTGCAGTACAGCACTTCAAAATGTGGCTGATTTGCTTAAATGTACCATGACTCCTGGGATTTCCAGACACCCAGTGACTGAAGAAACAAGGCATGTCTATATAGGTTTGTCCGCTGCTAATTGCCACCACTTGGAAAGATACTGCACTTGGAAACCTACTGTTAGGAGACTCTGGTCTTTCTTCCTCCTTGGAAAGAGGACGAAAACATTCCTGGGCATTGTCTAAGGCATTTAGACCTGCCTAATGATAAGTAACACAGTTAAGTACCGGTTTGTCCTGTGTTAATGGGTAAAAGTTGGTATTTAGTGCCCTTTATCTTTTGTATTCACTGAAATTAAATTGTAAGGTCTTATTTAAATGACTTGCACAACTTCATGGTTTCACTGAACTATTTTATTATGCAAGTGAGCTATTAGATTACGTGCATCAGGGTGCAAAATATCCACAATAGCACAGTGTGTCTGAGAGCTGTGGGTTTGTTCTTTCCTTGTTCTCCCTGCCCTTTACCCTTTAGTGTGGGATGTTTTTCAATGGAGCCGCAGTATCAGCAGAGAAATGGTTAACTTCAAAAATACCGTGTTGTCTGCAATCAGAGACTGGTTCTGTACCACGGTGCTCAAGAATCCGATGTTAGAAAAAAAATACAGCTGTGTGTTCATAGTGCCCAACACACCTGAAAACTGCACATTTGTAAGAGGATGGGGTTGAAGAGGCAATATTTTCTTGGGTTCCTATCTAGGTTTTCATTCTTCCACAGAGATGGTGCCACACAGCTGGTTGGCAGTGTGTTGCCTCCTTAAAAGAATGTTTTCTGAATGTTTTTCAAATGGCACTTTAATTTTTCAAGTTACTCTACTGATGTGCATGGGCTCTGAAATGCTGCACCTGCCCCACAGATTGATCTACTGACTTAGCATTAGAAAAGATGCTGTTCTGGTGAGAACAAAAGAACAAATACATGACTTAAGGGCATTGCTAAAGCACAGAAGATTCCATTCTAACTACCATTGCTTTCCATAGTGTTAAAATAATTTAAACTCTACTCTGAAGTTCTTTCTAGCTCTGGCCTTCATCTTCTATTCTCTTGCTTGAGTTGGCAAGGTAGCTAACAAGTTACAGTCCAGTATGAAGTCATGGAACTGGTGTTCAGTCTTTCAGTGTACTAAGTTCTTCAGCTTCATGGAGAGTTTCCTTTTAATGCAAATGACATTGCCTTTTCAACAGCTTGCTTTTTCCCTTCTGGATCAAAATTTTTAGCAATTTAATGCATTTTAAGACAGGGGAAGAGGAAAAACGTGTGTTCTGTAATGTTTTTGTATGCACAAGTGAATCTTAACGGCCCTATTTGTGGTTTTAAGTGTGTTAGCCTCAGACATAAAAGTAGAATTATTGAATAATTAAGGTTGGAAGGGACCTTAAATATAATCTATTTCCAACCCCCAGAATAATAAGATATTGGCCTATCAAGAAAGAAGTCACATCTTACTGTCCAGGATTTGTAGCATGCTTTGTGCATAAATGCACATATTTCTTTATGCAACCCTTATTTCATGTATAACAGTCATACGCTGTTTTCTTCCCTCCACACTCTTGTGCTCTTAAAAATGAAGAGCTGTTTTCATTTTGGTTATGGTTTCAACATTGTCCTGGATTACTGCCAGTATTTGGTAGGATCATACAAAGGACATGTCTTGCCTAGACAGGGTGAGCAGGACTTGTGAAAATTGTTCTAACTGTGTCTTCCTCTTTTTGTTGCTCATGGAAATTAGTTTGAGTTCTTCACGGTTTTCCTCCCCAGCAATACCTGAATTGGTTAGCATCTTGGGTGTTGATTTAATCAGCTTGGCACCATGGGGAGTTCCATCTGAGCTGAGCTCAGAGCTGAATCTGAGCTGAGCTGAGTCTGAGCTGAGTGCCAAACTTACCCACTCTCAGTGCAACAAGGTTTCTTCAGGCTGTCTAAACCAGGTTTGCATGTGGGTTAAGCTTTGTTTGCTGCTTTACTACGAGTTCCTCTGTGGCTAAAAGCTTGTATGGAGTGGTTGTAGGACATCTGTTTGGAAACACTGTTAAAACCATTATGTTCTGGGAGTCAAGGCTAAGGTTTGGAGATGAGAAGCAGGATGCTGAATAGGGCAGGAAGGAGACTCAAAGGATGTTCCCAGGCAGTCATCAACTCATTGAAGGGACAGAAGGCCCTGTCTCTTCTTGCTCTGCCTGTCATGTGGATGGCAGTTTGTCTGAGGTCATACCAGGGAAATTCCTCTTTGTCCTGATGGTTATCCAGCTCTTAAAGAACACAAAAATTAACCTTTACTGCTGGCCCCAAGTGCCCTTGAAAGCTTTTTGGACAACCAAGTAGTCATGTGCCTTCATGCTTCTGGCTTTAAATGATTGAAGTGGAAAAGCAGATTACTACAATTTTTGGTCTTAATACTAAAATAATTCTTAAAATATGTAGCAGCTAAATGGCTTTAGCACTAAATAACTCACTATGTAGCTGATCCTACAGTCTTTGAGGGTTGTAGTAAAACAGGACTAGGGAGTTTAACTTTTTCTACTAGCAGATAATCACTAAGGAGAGATAGAGGAAAATACATACTGATATGAGCTGGAATTTAGTATTCAGCATTCTGCAGGTTTTCTGGCACCTCCTTTTAAGTACATTAGTTTGTAAAGTGATACTTATTTTACACTTCTGTGGTGTTTCAGCCAGAAGCACAAATAACTTGCCCAGCACAAAACTGAAGACCATGAGCATATGTTTTCTTGAAGTGGGTAGGAAAGGATTAGAATATGATTAGGGATTTATTGTTGAGAGGGATTAAACAACAGGTGTTTTTTAAGGTCACATCTTTGAATTGCAGACTTGCTATTCCAGAGAATTTGATACCTGAAACTTCCCCTCCCTTCCTACACTGGAGACATTTCTTGGGAAACCTTTGGTTCTTAAGGCACAGGAAGAAAACCTTAAGCATAATTCTATACTCCGTTATGATTCCAAATACTACAGTTAGGTTTTCCAAGAACTCCTTTTACCTTCTTGCTTACTCTTCCATTTTGCATTTGGGGAATTTAAAAAAAAATCCTAATTTAAAGGACAATGCTTTAAAAACACAACTTGAAAGTGGCATCACTAAGTCATCTTCTCTGGTTCAGTTCTGGGGTCCTGTGGCTTGGAAACTGCCTTCAGTCATCTTTCTTTGGGAGGGTTCTCTGTCATGTGGGAGCATAGCAGCCCTAAAAAGATACTTGATGCCTTCCTAGAATCATTTAGTTTGAAAAATATCTCTGAGCTCAAGTTCAGCCATTAACCTAACATTGCCAGGTCCACCATTAAACTGAAAAAGGTTGGTTAAACATTCAGTCTCACTGAAAAAGGAGTGCAAAGCTTTGTAATATTTTTTACTAAAACTAGCTGAAGCAACTTTTTTTTTCACTGTTCTGTGTTAATTGTAACATTGTTACACCTGACATTTATCCTAGAGTTTAAACATATGTAATTTAGTTGCTGGCAACTGCTTAAGGCCAAAGCTTTGTAGTGAGTGATTCTGCTCCTGCCTCTTTCACCTCTCATTTCTTCAGATGTGTGCCAGGCTCTCCTGGTCCCTTAACCTTTGGCTTTCTGGGTGTGACATTTACTAATTTTTGGGAAATCGTCATGAAATCTCATCTGCCTGTACCTTACATGTTATCTGACTTTGTGTTTACATTTACATAACATTACTTTTTTGTCTCTTTTCTTTAAAATACTGAGCCAAAAGGCGAGTTGTTAGCATAACCATACTACACAATCATACATGTTTGGATTTTTTAGATTTATTTTGGGACTGTTGGGTTTTTGAGAAGTAGTATAATATTGCAAGCTGTAGTCAGAACAGTTGGAGATAATCCTTTCCCGATTTGCCATTTTACTGGTCCTTATGCCATTCCCTGCAAGATTAGTTGCTGCTTTTGCATCCTAATTAACTGCTAATAGACTTTTTCTAGTCATTAAACACCCTTGCCTTCTTCATTCAGTAGTAACCTCTGTCTTGTAGTCTAGTGCCATTGCAGTAAATCTGGTTATATTCTCTCTTCACTGACTTCAAGAGCTTATTGAACTCCTGCCCTGTGGTATCATTCAGTGCGTGTTACTGCTGTTTTTATATGCTGAGTAGAGGATTTTTATGAGGGGAAAGAATGAACGTTTATCAGGTTAATGCTGATTGCTTTATAAGAATAATCTGCATCCTTTTGCCTTTAAAACCTCAGATTAATTCCAGCTCTAATATAAATGGAAGTTAAATTATAAGTCTTAAATTTAATTTAGTCATTAGGGCCTTTCGTAATCCAAGGGATGGCCTGCAGGCAGCTACACTGTGCACTCACAGTAGCTCTTAGTCCAAGAGGGTTTAGGCCTGGAAAGGGTCAGGTCTAAAATACCCTCCTGTTGAACCAGAAGATCTGTCCAATCCTGTGTTGAGTAGGAAAACCTGTGGAGCAATTTGGTTAAAACAGCAGAATGAGTGCCCCAATTAAGTTTGCTGGTGTGATAACACTATTCTAATTGAGACTTAAGTGCTTTTATTATAGAGGTTATGGGAGTGCATCAAAGCGTGGAGACTCTTGTACACAAAGTACTGTGTTAACACCTAGAAATAGCTTTCAATGCATCTTAAACAATACTTTTTGTTTGTTTTTTTTTCTTAGATCAACGTTCGGGTTGTTACTATGGATGCAGAGCTGGAGTTTGCCATCCAGCCAAACACTACAGGCAAACAGCTGTTTGACCAGGTCAGTGAAGGGTTGGTGTGGGCTCTTGTTTAATTTTGGAGTATGCTTTGGACTATAGTGTGAAATTTCTTAAGACTGGATTCCAAACCTATTTTTCTTCTCTCTACGTCCTAATCAAATGGCCCCACAGTAAAAGAAAAAAGCAAAAACCCTTGCAGGTATGTTATGTTCCAGTGAAACCTGTCTTCCTAGCATGTTGGATGAGGAATTGTCACAAGGGATCTAAAGTATACTTAGCATAGGTAGCATGTAAAAATGTACCTCTTGCTTTGAAATACTGTTTAGCTCTTATATAATTCTTAACTCCTAAGGCTGAAATGCTCTTGTGTATAAAACTCTTCAGAATCAGGTCTTCAGGTGGCTGATGAAGTTGGCATGGCTGCATTCATTTAAATGCTGAGTTCAAGGAACCACTTGCCATAGGTGTTTGTCAAAATACTGGAAAACCAGAAGAGTTTGTGATCTCTGTCAGCATTTACAGGCAACATGCCTTGTAAGAAACCCCTGTGCAGCAGGACAGAGCAGAGATTAGTGCAGCCTGCCTTCAGGGATTCCCAGGGAAGTAGAGGGCTTGAGTGGCCAAGTCTCTCCTCCCTTACTGTTATTCTTCCTGTTACTGCTATAACAATACACAGGTCTGCTTGAAGATGGACCTGCAAAGATAAAGACAACTAAAACAAACTGTGTGCTATTTGTGAAACTTTGTTGTTATCGACTTAAGTAACTTGCTGTTATAAAACTGAAGCAAGGTCTAGATTTTAGCAGAAAAAATGTTACTTACTGCTCTGGAACTCGAAAAAGAAAAATAAAAACAAAACAAACAAAAAACCAAACCAAACAAAAAAAACTTGCTTTTAGCCATTTCTGCTGTAGACCTGAAAAATAAGAATTGGTCTATGCAGACTTCAGTCACTCATTTTAAAGTGTTCACAAACTGTTATTTGCACTTCTCCCCTTGCACACACTAACCTTGATAGCTAAGGGTGGTTGAGCTTTAACTCAAGTAGGCAGCACTGGCTAAACAACATCCATTCCTTCTGAGATATTGTTGGTACAATTTTTTGTTTCAGTGAGTTAACTAGAACTTGCTAGGCCTTATGGCAATTGTGCATTGAGAAGTACTTAAAAAGAAAACCCAAACCCCCCCCCAACACAAACAACCCATAAACCAGTTAAAAAATTAAACAAAATTCCAAACCCCCAACAAACAAAGGAAAAAAAAGCTTTTAGTGAGTTTTTGAAAGAATGAAAGAAGGAACTCAAATATTAATCACTGCAGAATTTCACAGTACAAAACCGAGTACTCCAGCTTGTGGTTAGCATTAAATCTAACTTTAATTCCTTTTGATTACTACGGATATGGGATAAACATCAGGTATTCATTGAACAGAGGCCAAGGGTTCAATCCCCATACGGGTCATTCATTTTAGAGTTGAGTTCAATGATCCTTGTGGGTCCCTTCCAACTCAGAACATTCTATGGTTCTGTGACTGGAAATTTGCTGAAGTGCATTTGAAACTTCCATTTTTATGGAACCAGTACCAGCTGTTTGATCTTCCAGAGGAGAGTCACCAAGTTGATTAGGGAGATGGATCACCTCTCCTATGAGGAAAGGCTGAGAATTGGGATTATTTAGCCTGGAGAAGAGAAGGCTTTGGGGTGATCTAATTGCAGCCTTCCAGTAACTGAAAGGAACCCTCAAAGTTAGAGAAAGACTATTTACAAGGGCATGTAGTGACAGGGCAGGGGAGAATGGTTTCAAGCTGAAAGAAGCAGGTTTAGATTAGATATAAGGAAGAAATTCTCCACCGTGAGGGTGGTGAGGCACTGGAACAGGTTGCCCAGAGCAGCTGTGGATGCCCCAACCCTGGAAGTGTTCAAGGCCTGCTTGGATGGAACGCTGAGCAATCTGGTCTAGTGGAAGGTGCCCCTGTGCATGGCAGTGGGGTGGAACTAGATGATCTTTAAGGTCCCTTCCAGCCCAGGCCATTTTATGATTCGATGATCCCATTCATGCTGATCACCATGGCATCAGAGTAACTTCTTCCCCCTTTCATGTTAATCCAACAGAGAGAAATTGGATTTTGTCTCCTGCAGTACAAAAATCCAAATTACTAAAAGCCAGGATTTTGAAAGCAATGCTTTAGTTTAGACTGTGTGTTGTTATGACAAGCATTCAACAAGTACTTCCTTCCTACATATATATTAATTCATGTTTACATCTGTTCAGAGTCAGGGTCATCTCTCTGGCAGAAGAGAAACTACTTTCTCTGCTTTCAGCTGAGAAGTTCAAAATCCCAAGAACATGGAAAAGGCAAGATATTTCAGATTCAAGATACTTCTATTTTAGCTTGCTGTCTGGGTATTTTGAGATTTCTGAAGAATGCTTAGTGCATGATTGGGATAGACCTCTTCCTCATGGAGATTTGCCCCTTAGATCCAGTGGCATGGGTTTAAAACCTGTGATTTTAAATTCTTATCCATATTTCATACCTTGTTGGGGGGGGGGGGGTACTTCTGCATATCAAGGAAAGACTGAGGTAGAATTGTGCAGCACAAAACCAGAAAAGGTGAAGACCATAAATTCTCTCTTCAGTTCTGATGAGCAAGCCTTAGGCCCTTATCTTGGGTGGAGTTTACACTCAGATAAAGCCTGTGGAGGCAACAGGTTTTCACAGGTATGGGGAGTGGCCCAACTGGAACTGCAGAACCACTGTGGGAGTTTTGAAGAAGCAAGCTATTTTTAAAAACTACAAGGTGATTTATTGGCCTGGTTGTCAGCTAGCTAGCAGAGCTACTCTGGCAGTGCCCTTACAGCCATGCTAGCAAAGTCTAAAATATATCCTGCATGTAAGGTGTACTATAGCTCCTTTTACAGGAGAGGGAAAATAGTGGAAACCTGTAAATATTAAGTTCTGCTCCACTCAAGCCAGTCCTGTGCAGAGTTTATGCTGCAGTGAGGTCTGAGGTGTCCCAAGAACCAACTCAGTGGGCTCTGAAGCTGGCTGGAGTATCTCCCAGGTAGTCATGTGCCCTCCTGACCATGAGTAAAAGAAATTCAAATGGAGGAGAATGTAACTGGCATTTTCTGGAAGTGAATGCATAGCTGGATGGAATGGGCAAACTCGAGATTTGCGGTTTCATGCATTTGAGGAAGCAGAGGAGGTGTCTCTCATCTTGTATATAATGCCTCATTTCTTATTTCTTCCTTGTTTTGCCATGGAGGAAGTTTACACAGCATTTCCCAGTACAGCTAAAGCATTCTTTGTTCTTTGTATTGAAATTCAAACAGTCAAATTATGAAGATTAACTTAATATTTTCTCCTTACTTGCTTTTAGATCTTGGGAAGAACTTGAGGGGATCATAATTTCTGCAAGATTTCTAGCTCTATTTATTGGAAGTGTACTTTTTCTCTTGTAAGAGACATTCGGAGAAAATGACCTGGTCACTGCTTGATTTATGCAACTTTTTATTTTAACAAAGTTGCAACACTCTTTTGTGCAACAGGGAGTACCACACTCAACATACCCCTGGTTTTCTTCTAGATTTCATAAAAATACATACAGCTGTCGAGAAACTTGTCTCTTCCATGATGAAACAAGACACTTTGAGGGAGGAAGGAAAAGGAATTTTAGTCAAGTAAAAGCTGAATTATTTTCAGACCCCATCTCTCCTTTTAAAAGGACATGGGGTTTGGGGTTTTTTTGTTTGTTTGGATTGGTGGGTTTTATTGTCTTTTTGATAAACTCTAGTTAGTCTTAGCTAACATGACATTGTTTCTCTCAAGTCTGCTCTCCAGCCAGAGTGTCTGCAGCAAAACCGTAAATGTGGAGATTAAACAAATCCTTGTTTGAGGTCTTAGACTTGTTGAAGTACATGTAACTCCACATTCTCAAGTCTGTCCCACTTCCCTAACTCACAAAGGGGTTTTAAAAACTTCTTGCCTTCCACTCAGTTGAGCTCCCTGCAGCAATGCCTGCATCACTTTTTGAGGAGCTACTCTGCAAATAACATCATGGAAGTGATCCAGCTATTGCATAGTAGATCTTTGCAGATTTTGGCTGTGTCTAGAGCACAGCTTTAGAGGTAGATGAGCTGCCAGCCAAGCACGTGGCTATGAGAACAAGCTGTCAAGAGTAGGTGAAGGTCAGGGACTGGTTTACTTTATCCTCCACTGAGGAAAAGTAACATGTCCAAACAGGACTGCTTTACTAGTAAGTGTGCCATCCAGTCAATGAATGGTGTTTCTGTGTCTTTTCAGCTGGTTAGCATTTACAATATATGAAATGAAACTTCTCCTAATGTGGGGACATGGATGTATTTTTGTCCTTCATAAGCTCAGCCTTTTGGGGAGTTTAAAAAAACAGTAACCTTGACTGAGAATACTTTCATCTTGTTTTAACTCTCAGAGCCTCACAGCAGTGGTATGAAGCACCTCTCAATTGCTACCTTTAGAAGGAATAGTCTGCTGACTGGCAGACAAGGTCACTTGAGCCCTTAGTACTGCTAACTAGCTGTAGTTAGTACTAATACCATTAGAGACCATCCCACCAAAAACTGGTGACATGTTTTATCTGCTTCACTAAGTACAGTTTTAAGATAGGTCAGCAGATAAAAGTAAGCAGAAGTCCCACCTGCTGCCAGTGTATCAGTCTTGCATTTGGTGGCCTGTCACTTGCTGTTTGTCTCACCTGCCTTCCCCAGGATCATCATCTTCTGGAAACTGGGTGGAACAAGTATCTTAGCCTGTGCTGTCATCATCATCTACAATGGCAGCTGTATATATTTGTCTACAAGGTGAAATTAAGAGATGCCAAATGAGTAGGCTTAGGCTGTTGCCTGCACCCATCACAGGTGATGTGGGACTCGAAAGGACACCTGGACCTCAAGTGAAGTTTTAGCTGCAATAGATTTTTCTTTTTTACCTTTCTGTTGCAGGTGGTTAAAACCATAGGTTTGCGAGAAGTGTGGTACTTTGGTCTTCAGTATGTGGACAACAAAGGATTCCAGACTTGGCTGAAGCTTGATAAAAAGGTAACAGACTTTGGGCTAATTGCTGGCCAAAGGTTAAAGCTCGTATGATTCCTGATGTGTTATTGGCTGAGACTTCATACACCTTGTGCCTGCTGTTGATTGTGCTGTAATTTTCATAATTCCAGGATTGTTTTTAGAGATAACATTGTGATCTCCATGAGTGAGGTGTGGCACGGTAGAAGTCTGCCCTTTCACTCTCTAAGTTGCAGGAAGCGTTTGCCAGATGTGCAGCAGCGCCCTGATACTGTACTTTGTTGGGAGGAAGCAGCTGTGCTTTCTGTGGCTGGAGGAGCACCTTGGCTGATGATGGGCTTAGGCCCTGCCTGTGCAGGATCGTTGTGTGCTAATTGGAAAAGAGGCACTTCCAGGCTGGGCAGTTAAGTGCTGACGCCTCTGATGTGCTCCTGTTCACGTATTCCCAGCTCTTATGAGGGCATGAACTGCTTTTCTTGATGGGGCAGTCGGTGACACACCTGTTTAACGTCAGGGGGCTGTTGTCTGTCAAACACACACAGTGCTGGGTAGGTTTGCAGTCTGATACAGCACAGTAAATCATTCTCCAGTGACCAGTGTTTGCTGTAGAAACAGGATTTAATTGGCTTAGTTGGAAAACTGCATCTCGTCCATGTTGTCTCCTACCAGTAAGCAGCCAGAATTAAGGAATTCCAATAAGGAGTCGCCAGTCACTCGCTTCTTACAGCAAATGCCCCAAATTCTTTTTTCTGCGTAAAAGAGATCTATTCTATTCTTTGCAAAAAATCGTCTGCTCAGTTGTAGTATCACCTCTGTCCTCAGGTTTCTGCTCAAGAAATCAGAAAGGAGAATCCCCTCCAGTTCAGATTCCGTGCCAAGTTCTTCCCAGAGGATGTGGCTGAAGAGCTGATTCAGGACATCACGCAGAAGCTGTTCTTCCTGCAGGTGAAGGAAGGGATCCTCAGTGATGAGATCTACTGTCCTCCTGAAACAGCAGTACTTCTTGGCTCCTATGCTGTGCAGGCCAAATTTGGAGATTACAACAAAGAGGTGCACAAGCCTGGATACCTCAATTCAGAGCGTCTGATCCCCCAAAGGTGAAGGAATTGGCTGATGCAGTCTCTTTTTTTTTTTTTTTTTTTTGAATTGTAGTTACATGCAAAGAGTTTCATTTGAAAGTATGTTTGGGTTTTTTTAATTGAATTGTATATAATTGGGATTTTCCCTTATTTTATTTCTACCTGTCATATTTGGGTTAGTTTTTGCTTCTCCTTGGGTTGGTAAGAGAAGAAATATAGTTTTGTATTCAGCTTTTATTTCTTAAACACTGCTGCCGTGCTGGTAACTGTGGCAGTATGAATGTCTCCTCTTTCAGAAGAAAAGAGAAGCATTAAGTCAAGAATATGTCATTCCTGAAGAAGGTTGGGTTGTGTTGGGTTGCCCTTAATCCTAATGTACAGTCCTAAAACACTTGTATGTGGAAAGCATGTCTTGTGGCTGGCTGCACAGTCAATCCCCACACAGGATCAGTGGATGTTATCAGATCAATGGCTTCTGTTTACCCTTCCTGATGACACTGCAGCAATGTCTGATTCCAGGGATTGCACCAACTTTTGCTTTGCTTTAATCACCTGGTGTCTACAGTATGAGTGTGACTTGTTTGCAGAGTTTTGCTTATACCTCTCATGTGTCTGATCAGTGACCAGAAAGGCTTTGCAGAAGGTTATTGCTCATTCTGAATTTCTCTGCTTCACAGAGAACATCTTTGGGCTGAGTAGGGTTTTCCTTTTGGCTACAGTAAGGCTTCCACCAAGATGAGAGTAAGACTATAGCAAAGATCACCATCAGTGGATACTGCAAAACATCTAATCTTGTTGATATCTATTTCCTTGTGTAGGGTGATGGACCAGCATAAACTCTCCAGAGAGCAGTGGGAAGAACGGATCCAGGTGTGGCATGCTGAGCACAGTGGCATGCTCAAGTGAGTGTTGGTCCTTGGGCTGGTCACCTTGCTGCTTGTTTGACTACCTTAAGTTTGCATTTCTATAACATAGTTTTGTTAGTCTGTGGTTTAGACTCTGAGTTGTCTGTGTGAGCCTAATCTTGGTATGTATTTTCTACTTCAGTGTTTGAATCACATGGTAAAGCACAGTAGTATATTTTGTACTGGTGCTGAGAACAGTGGCTTCCTGAAGATCTTGAACCTGCGCACATTGTATTAGTGATAGCTTTGAGTGGGAAAAAGAGTAAAGGTGTATGTCAAACCTTACAGTTTTTGAAGTATTTGCACTGGCAGATGAGGAAAGCTCAGATCCTATACCTTTCCTACTCATTGTACCCTTGAGACAAGGATGAATGCTGAGAGGTGAATGTTGCTGATTTTCTATCTGGAAATACTAGGGGTTGGTATATGGGAATATTCTGTGTGTACTCATGGATAGGATATCAGAACTTCTAAAGTGATTAGTAAATGGTGAATGTTCAGTTTTAACTTCTGTGTTTGAAGTGAGGTTTAGGATTGTTTTTTTCTTCTGAGGTGTCTGTGCTTTCTGAGATAGAGCAGATGTTGGTTTCTCATTTATCTGACTTTTTCATGTCTCAATCAGAGAGAATGCCATGCTGGAATACCTGAAGATTGCCCAAGACTTGGAGATGTATGGAATCAACTACTTTGAAATCAAGAATAAGAAAGGAACTGACCTTTGGTTGGGGGTCGATGCCTTGGGGCTCAACATCTATGAGAAGGACGATAAGTAAGGCTTTTATTTTTACCTCTGATCTTCCAAAAAGGGCTGGTATGGGGCATTTCTCATTTACAGGAATGCTTATATTCCAATTTTGGATCAGTAGGTGAAGCTAGGAAATGGGCTTTCACATCCCCTGTGCTTTCATGTCTTTCCTGACCTGCTATACCTGCTATATAAAGAGAGATGTCAGTTGTACAAAGTCTTCTTCATAATCGTGCACAGTGGTGGAGCTGAATCGTGGACTGAGGAGTTTATCAGGTTTTAACTTGAGTCAGGTCACCAGGTTTGCCATCAGTGGCCACAGCAGGAGAACCTGGCTAGGCTAAGGTATCTGCAGTGTTCAGACACCTAAGGACACTCCTGTCCTGAAGTTAACGATGGATGTGTGTGCAGCTGCCCAGTTCTGAAAAAGGCAGATTATGGGGTGGACACAAAAGCAAAGATGGATGACACCCAGAGCCCAGGGAGAGGCTAACCTAAATAGTTACTGTGAACAAGGAATGAAATGAGGAGTTGCTGAGGTATGTGTAGTTTTAATCAGCCTTCTGGTAAAGGCAGAGCCATTATTAATTGGATAGTAGGTGGGAAATGATAGACTACATCTATAAATAAACATAATAAGAAGGTGAGAACAGCTGTGTCTAAGCCTGCTAGTCTCTTCTAATACTCTGCAACTGAAGGATTGGAGTTAAAATAGATATTTTTTAGATGGAGCATTGCTGTCTAGACTGCTTTCTTTTCCTCTCCCCAATGTTTCAAATCTTGTTTCAAGTCACTGTTCTGTAACAGACTATCATTGAAACAAAGAAGGGATTTCACCTGTTCTATATCTTTGCCACCAAAAAGCTTTGAATGGAACCCAAATATTAATTGGAACTCTCTGGATCTTCTGTTGATAAGGCAAAGAGAAAGGCAGTCTTTTCTGCAATGCTAATATGTGCTGTCACCCAGAAAACAAGGAGTGTCACTTGAAAGAAAAGTAGTTTCGCTCATGTAATACTTCAGTCTTGAATGACTGGTCTTGCTATGTAACCATGGTCACACAAACAGGTTTTTCAAGCTGCAGAAGCAGAGTGTAGCCATTGACTGTAAAGACCTATCGAGAGCCTTTGCAAAACAAATACAGTGCTGAAATAAACTGCTTATTTCTGCTGTAACTCTTGCCACTATATAATTAAGTCTTTCAGGAGATATGGGGACTAGAAAAATAGTAACGTGCATGGCACCTCTGGTTTGTAGGTGCAAAGTTTGGGGACTGAGGACAAGGATGAAGCAGAGATTTCATTGTTATAATTTAACATGAGGAAAATGAAGCTGTACTGTTGGTGTGTGAGCCTCTATACTGCAGTGTATTTCAATGTCCTGATTCTAGGTATATTCAAGCTTTTTTTCCCCTGCATTAAAGGGAAGAATCTGAAGTAGAACTTACAAATGAGTGAATTATTTTAGTTGTCTAGGATTATCTAGGATTTAAGCGTTTGTACTAATGTGTTGGAGGCTGGAGTAATTAGTTAATCTTAGTCTAATCAAATCATTTTCTTTACACATTTTCATGTTACACACACACACACTGTTGCATAATCTTACAGTTGAGTTAGAGATTAGGGAGTGGAAAGCTCTGAGGAGGGTGAATTTTATTCTTGATGTCTGAATTTAAATGAAGCAAGGGGGGTTTTTTGTGCTTGGAACCAGCAAGATCTTTTGATGTAGTAGCTTTCTATCTCTTTGACAATGAGTGAAATTCCTCCCAAAATTGCTCTTTTTGTCTTTAATCAATGTGCTCCATAGAATTCTTACAGAATTTGAGTGGTCCACTGTGATGATAAGCACTTCTGTAAATGCTAAACATTAAATACTTGTCTTCAATCATTTGCAAGAATAATTGTGACAGAGACAAATATATTTGAGGGGTTAGAGAATAACAAGAAATTACTTGTTGATTTTATTTTATATAAGACCCAATTCTTAGTCGTTAACAGTTATCTCTAGAGAATATACCCTCCCTTGATAAGAAAAGAATAAAAGAATAATAATGTGATATTAAATAAAAAAATAAAATATTTGGTTGGAGAACTTAAAGGACTTTATTATAGTCAAACGCACAAGTCCTTGCAATGTTAGAACTTGCTGCAGAGCTGGTCAGGTGTGTGAAGGTGAAGTACTGGAATGGCTCAGAAACATTTGATCTCATGACAAGCTGGATGTTTTTTATATGCAAGAGTCTGGAGAAATTAAGGCACAGGAAAATCTCAAATGTTTAGTGAGTCATATAGAAAAATTTCAAATAAATCAACAGACTTGAACTCCTCAGCAGCAAGGAAGAGCTGGGAGTCTGAATCTTGCCCTTTGCTTCACAGGGGAGCTTTTCAATAGTGGGGAGCCACGTGGCACAGCTCATTGCATGACCAGCGAGTAAAGTTCCACTTGGTGACTCATGGGATGGGCTGAAAGAGCAGTTTCTATGGAAGGAAAGAACAGGGCCCTTTGTTATTAACCTTGCCTGTAATCTAGGGGAGGAGATATCTGAAGGGAGGGTGTCAAGAGGATGGAGCCAGGCTTCTCTCAGTGGTGCTGAGCAGTGGGACAAGGGGCAAGGAGCAGACGCTGATGCACAGGAAGTTCTGCCTGAATGTGGAGAAGAACTTTACTGTGCAGGTGACCATGCACTGGAGCAGGCTACCCAGAGAGGCTGTGGAGCCTCCCTGACTGGAGGTATTCAGGATGCAATCCTGTGCCATGTGCTCTGGGATGACCCTGCTTGAGCAGGGAGGTTGGACCAGATGATCCACTGTGATCCCTTCCAACCTGACCCATTCTGTGAAACAAAAGAAAATAAATCTTCTCCTACCAATGGTGCCTGTCCAGCACTTCAGAGTGAAGGCAGCATGGCTTTGCCTGTGGGTGCTGTAAGGTGTGGGGAGCAGCTCAGCTATTTTGTCTTATGCCTCCCATGATGTGTGAGAGGCATGTGAAGGGAAGCACTGCACATAAAGTCTGCATGCTGTGGATTTTGCGCCCAGACTTAAAAGAAACAAGCTTAAAAACAGCTGAGCATGTGGCTTCAGTAGAGACCATCCCTATTACATAGCCAAAGGTCAGTAGAGTGGCTGATGAAAATGAGAAGAGACTCAGTAAGAGAGGTTACTGGGCTTCTTTTCTTACTCCTTGTAATATTCTGGTTCAATTACTGTCTTCTCTCTGTTGGAAAAGCTTTGTGAAGCACTGCATTCCACCAAGTCTGTGCGTTGGAAGCAATATGGGGAAAAATGTTTATTGCATCATCTCTAAAAACAAGTTTTTCTTCTTTCCAGACTAACCCCAAAGATTGGGTTCCCCTGGAGTGAAATCAGAAACATCTCTTTCAATGACAAGAAGTTTGTTATAAAGCCTATTGACAAGAAGGCACCAGTAAGTATATCTAGAAGGGACTCCTGGATACTGCATATGAACAACTGACACTGTTTCATCCCAAAATAGTCTTGGGAGAGGAGAAAGCCGCAGCTATTCTAGATGCAAAATAAGCATTTGTATTTAGAGCTGCTGGTTTTTTCTGTGCAGCATAAGTGAAGGGCTGATAGTGATAGCTAATGTGGAAAAAGATAAGGATTTTACAACTGCAGAGTCCTTTTTTTTTTGTTTGTAGCAAACTAGGTAACTTCATACTTAAATTTGGGATTCTTTGCTAGTTTGCTAGTTCTATGAGTCCTTTCTGCATATCTTTCAGTGCATGGAAGCTGACAGGTTTTGGTTTTTTTTCATTTAAAAAAACCCAAACATCAAAAAATGTTCATTAAAAAAATTACAGAAGTAATTCAAATGCTACTGCAAAACCACATGGATACATCTGGCTTCCCATTTATCACTGCTCGCTTCCACATTACTGACTACGTAAAATGTGGTGTTCATTAACTTTCTTGAACACCAAGGTAAATCTCAGGGATATGACTTTGGTGGAGAACTGAAATGTAGCTACCTGTGAATGTTGCTTTTCAATACTTAAAATATGCTTTTAGAGCTATTTTAAAATAAGAAACTTAATTTGACCTCTTAAGAAACTTAATTTGACCTGTTAAGAACGTAAGGTGGAATAACTGGTATAGGTGGATGTCATTCTGTCAGTCTTGTGAAATTATTGGAGTAGTTGAGAAAGACCTCCTCTGCTCTTCCTCCACCCCAGTACTTGGCCTTGGTGGGTAAGTACAGCCCAGAGAAATAATAAGCAGCCTGGCTTTGGCAAAAGATGATGGCTTATAAATATCGCTAACAGAAAAAGATCCTCCCAGTAATTTAAAGGATACTAATGCACTGTGTGCTGCAGGGATTTCTTCCTTCCCCCAGATAAGAACCTGGGGGAGAGGAGCTTTTTTCTATGATGCTGTTAGTGAAAACCAACAAAACTCCCCAGAGATAGAAAGCTGGTCTGTCAGGCATGCTTTTCTCAATAGAAGAGCCTCTTGCATGTATTGTACATAATTACAAAACACAGATCACAGCTTGCCACCCACTCCCAAAGAGTAAATCTGAGTTTGAAATGGAAGGCTTGCAAAAGGCTGGTACAAAAAGGTGTTAGCATTGAAAATCTGAGTTGTTTCTTCCTTCTCTGTCAATTGTTATTTTCCCTCTGGCTGGTGGTATGTTTAAAGCTGTGCCTAAAAGAATTTACCTGGGCACTAATTTTGAGTATTCAGGAAGTTGTCTGGGTCTTTGTGTGTGCTTGTGTCTCCTTTGAAAAAGGCAGGCCTTATAACTACAGAAAAATATTCAGTCCACCAAAGTTGTGGGTTGGAAGCTCCCTTTTAATCTGGAGGATTCTATATGCCTGTGTTTAAATTGACAGTAATGTAAAGGGTATCCTGTGGCACCTTACCCAGGATAAGCTTTTTAATTTTTGTGCTTTGTCTGCCCATATACTCCAAGATCTTCAGCACATTACCTTTAAAATATTGAGGTGCAGTTCTCCTAGTTGTGTGAGATCTGGGGTAGGCTGGGGATGAGGAAAGAAAGGGATTCTTTTATATTTGTATTTGAACGTTGTGTCCCTTGATTATGGCCTTTAATGACAAATTCAAGCACCGTCCATACCCTCAGCATTTACTTCTATGTAAGTGAGCTTTGCCTCAGCACAGGACCTGTTCATCACAATGTGCACAGACTGTTTGTTTTTACAATTACTTGTCAGAAGTAGGAGGTTGGATGAGCAGCTTACAGTCACAATTACCAGGATCAGACCCGTGCACCTTGGAATGGCTCCAGCAGGATTTAGAGAGCACAACACACTTCCCTGACTGCCTCTTCTGCAGCCAGTATGTGCATTAGTAAAATGCATTGGAGAAAATCAGTCTTTGTCAGCATATTCATCTCAATTCCACTTAGGGAGCTTTTAATTGCTTAGTATGACTTTTAGTTTTCCCAGAGATAGCCACAGTTGTGCTTTCGAGCTCAGGCGATTAAAAACATGATCACTGCTTCCATTCCTGGTTCCATCTCTTGCTAACAGTGAGACAATCCATTAGAGAGTAATTCGAAGGAATGGGCACTGGTTTATGGTGCTAATGTGGCAGCTTGCCCACTATCCATGTAGTACACAGAAAAGGCACAAGGATGTTTATCCACTGTGTAAGTTTAGATTGTGTTGTAAATGTGTGTGGTTGTGGACTCAGAAAAATCATCAGGCAGGTAATGAACTTAGGCCTTCCATGTTCCTGCCTTAGCTGGTTTTCTTCTAGAAGAGCCAGTCTGGTTTATAATTTCTATAAAGGTCTGATTATAAGACAGATAATAAGAAATTTGGGAATGTCCTTTTTACTGAACCAGAAATTTTGGAGTATTTTGTGTTTCATTACTGCCTGCAACGTGATATTCCAAATAATCTGTGTGGTATGCGGTAAAAAAATAAGTTTTCATTTGACACTCTTGTAACAGCCTAGGTCAATTTAACTAGGAAATGCCATGTAATGGAAAAGAATTACATTGAAAGATGTTTTGCTCTGAAAAAACACAAGTGGGGCCTTGAATGTTGATTCAGATATATCAAGAAACTCTACAAAGTCACGTTTGTAGTTTGTGCTTTGCCTTTCAGTCACAAAACTGCAAACTAGAGGTCTGTTGTCCGGATGTTTACCTGTCAATCCAGAACCTTCTGCAACATCTAAAAATCTCCATTTAAAAGAGACTTCATTAATCTGGGATTTTCTCTAAAAGATGCTTTTTCTAGAAGAGTAACTTGTCAATTCTATGTAGATTTTAAATGGAGAATATAAATTACAATAGTTTTGGTTTCAGATGACATTTGTAGTCCCTGCTGCTGTGTTTAAATGGCCTTGCATGTATGTCTGGATTAGAATGAAATTAGTAGCAAAATGTTCTGTCTGCAGTTAGCTGAGAGAAGAGAAAGTGTCTGGAAGAAACTGACTGTGGTGTCTCTCTCCTAGGACTTTGTGTTTTATGCCCCACGTCTGAGAATTAACAAGAGGATCCTGCAGCTCTGCATGGGCAACCATGAGCTGTACATGCGGCGCAGGAAGCCCGACACCATTGAGGTGCAGCAGATGAAAGCCCAGGCCCGGGAGGAGAAGCACCAGAAACAACTGGAAAGGTGGGCTTGGATACAGGCAGCTGAGGTGGCATGGCAGAAATAAATGACACTGAAGTGCCAGGGTTCAGCAAGCAGCTGTATCCCCTGGGCAGGGCTCAGTAATGTGGGAGAGGCTCTGAGCCATCCCAGGTTCAGGAGGAGCACGTGTGGCCCTGGAGCTCTGGAATAGGGGCAGGGACTGAGGGTGTCCTGCAGTGGGACTCTGTTACTCCTCCTGCCTGTGCCCGCACAGTCAGCTGTCCTGGCTGCAGCCTCGAGAGCTGCAAGGGAATGTGCAAGTAAAGGCACAGCGGGCTCTGGTGTGATGATGTGCACCTGGAGAAGGGTTTTCCTGACTCTTGAGTGTTGGCATCTGATTTATGTGCTGGGCCATGGGATGGTTGGGAGCCTTCACGTATGTGTACACTGTAAAGACAGAAGGAACTGTGAGATCTCTTACAAACAAGGAAAAAGGAATAGCAATTCTACCACTGGCTGCAGGTTGTTTATGATTCAAGAAATAATGCTGCTTTTCTCCTTAACTTGTGGATTGTTTCCCTCAGCACTGATTGCCTCAGTGCTGTTGTTTTCACACCTCCTTGACTTGCCATATGGCAGAAGTAACAAAGTTACACCTCCTCTGCCTTGCAGTACAAGTCCTGTTTTTCCTGTGTCTAGCAGCTATTTTGTGTTCTAAATTTCTGTGGCAACCAACAAAAATACAAATGCTTTTATGAAATGGGGTATCTAAAACTGAGCAAAAATTCTGAAGAGATGACAGAACGGCCTATTTCTGTCTTCTGGCTCCTGTTTCGTGGCAGCCACTTTCCCATTGAGCTGCCTGGAGAGATTCCCAGCCAGCTTTCTTGTCTGGCAGTAGCTTGGGTCTGAAAGTGAACTTCCAGCATGAAATATGTTTCTAACAGGAAACAACTAGAAGATGAAAAGAGGAGAAGAGAGACAATTGAGAGGGAGAAAGAGCAAATGCTAAGGGAAAAGGAGGAGCTGCTGGTGAGGCTACAAGAGTATGAAGTGAAGACTCAGAAAGCAGAGAAAGGTAAAGTACAGACCATGTATTGTGCTCCATAGAGGGGTTTTATGGGTTGCTGCCCATGTCTTGCCTAAATTTGGTGGCACTTGGATCACTTGGCAAGACTTACTAATGGTTCCTATACAGCTAAATGTATAAATGTGCATCCAAAGTATGAAAGTAGCATAAAATCTGTAGATTTTATTTGGGAACCAAAGGGTAGGAGCTCTGTGTTCCCCTGTTGCCAGGAGGATTTAAGTATCACAGCTTCTTCCAGCAATGAGCAAGAGTTCAGCCTTCAAATACTTTTCACTAACCCCTAACAGAAAAAGTACTTTGGGAACAAATCTTTCCAGTGAAATTGAAGCTTCTGTTCAATGCACAGAAGAACACATTGGAGGCGACATCTGGTCCGTGCAGCAAACTGTCAATTAAGGGCAGCAGAGTCATGTCAATGTTACAGACTTCAATGCAAGCATCTTGCAGAAGATTTAATTACAGTGCACATCTGACTACTTCTGAATCCAGTTACTTGGTGTATTATGCAAATAATTAATTTGAGGAGCACAATGCAGGGAGTATTACAAGCTGGAGTAAAGTCCCGTCATGACTTCTTCAGTTGCCTAAGACTGAAGTTCCTTAGCTTTGACCAGAACTGTGGACTAACCACATTGATGTGTCTCTTTGCAGAGCTGTCAGATCAGATTCAAAGAGCCATTCAGCTGGAGGAGGAGAGGAAACGGGCCCAGGAGGAGGCAGAACGCCTGGAAGCTGACCGTTTGGCAGCTCTGCAGGCCAAGGAAGAGCTGGAGAAACAAACTATGGACCAGATGAAGAACCAGGAACAGCTGGTAAGACACAGTTATTTTGAGAACAAGATACACAGGCATGTTATTGTGCCCTTGAGTAAGGTAAAGCCATCACGTCCAGGGAAATACAGTGCAGTGAAGTACTGGACCATCATTGTGGCACAGGTTTCTATCATAAGCAATCTAATTTTTAGTTCTTAGTTTCCTTTTCAGTCTCTGTTAGAATTAACAGTATTTTTTATTGTGTTTGGGTTTTTGGTTGGGTTGGCGTTTATTTTTAGAGTCCTTATAATTCCCATTTTATTTTTCAACAGGCTACAGAGCTTGCAGAGTATACAGCCAAAATAGCACTTCTTGAAGAGGCAAGGAAGCGTAAAGAGAGTGAGGTTGAAGAGTGGCAAATCAGAGTGAGTATCTGCTTTACAAGTTGCTCTAAAGTTCTGTGCTTAAGCAGAGCATACTGTGGTGCTTAGCCTGGTGTGACTTCTCAAACATGTGGAGGCATACAGCAGTGAAGAAGACCAAACTTGTAATGATTGTGCAATACATCTGCAAAAACACCTTTCTTCCAACAACCCTTCAGTCAAAACTCAGAATTAAAGCCTGTATAAAAACCTAAAAATGTGATCATGGTCTTGGAGCCTTGGAGAGGAAGGGGCACATGAATTAATGATGCATGTAGTCCATGAAGTAATATCTGAAAACATTACATCAGTCAAGAGAAGATGCTGCAAATGCAGCTGTTACTGAATGACACAGAAAGAAAGGCACTTACACTCAATGACTCTGAGGAACTAAGCAGGAAAAAGAAGTCTTTTATTTACATTTCATGTCTATTTATAAAATTCTAACAGTGACCATGGATTGGACAGTGAGGATACTACCTCCTGACCCTATAGGTCCTATCAAGAGTTTTATTAATTTTCTCTTTTTCCAAAGAGGAATGCAAAACATTCATTGTTTATAAGAACAGAGTGTAAAAATTTACAGAGAAACTGTAAAAATTATCTGTCAACAATCAGAAGGCAACAAGAACACAAGGGCAACATGCAGCCACACTGCAGGTATCTGTTTTGAGGAGCATGTGCTGTTGGGAGTGGCTTCCTGGTACCTGGATCAGGAGAGTTTAATAAACTGCTGCACTAAAACCAAAGACAAAACCACGCAAGGCTCAGAGTGCTGGTGCTCCCAGTGCACTGTAAGACACGTGGGAGGGCAGAATCACTGCAGTAGCAGGGAAGGTGATGGCCTGGTGTGTAATTGCACTAAAAATGCCAAATTAGATTCTCAGTCTCTTACTCTGTGGAACTTGTGTGTCTTCAGCCCATAGCTCTTCAAATGGAGAACAGAATGCTGTAGCTTTCCATAGAACTTTTTCTTAGGCTGTTTTATTGGAAGAATATTCTTTGTTCAGACCCCCTGCACATTACACAGGCTGATGATGATAGCATCCCGAGCAAAAAAAAAAGTTCTCTAATAGTAGAGTACCATCAGCTGCAGACATTTAATTCTCTCTTTTTCGTAGTAGATTGAAAAATAAGATAAGCATTTGAATGTTCATTAAGCTGACTTAAAGCAAGAAATGTATTAAAAATATTTTTCATTCTTTTCCCAAAGGCCAGAGAAGCACAGGAGGATTTGGTAAAGACCAAAGAAGAGTTACACCTGGTAATGACTGCTCCACCTCCACCCCCACCCCCTGTCTATGAGCCAGTGAATTACCACGTCCACGACAACTTGCAAGATGAGGGCTCTGAGTACTCAGCCTACAGCGCCGAGTTCTCCAGCGAGGGCATCAGGAATGACCGCAACGAGGAGTCGCGCATCACTGAGGCAGAGAAGAACGCACGAGTGCAGAGCCAGCTGAGGGTAAGGCACTGCTTGGAGGAGGCAGAGGAATTGAAACAATCAGTCCTGGACAACAGGACTTGGTTAAACACACAAAGCGCAATAGTTTCTCTTTGTTTACAGTTCCTATAGGAAGCTTGAAATAAAAGCAAGGTCTATAAAGATTACTCTCTTTGCTCAAGCTTTGAGATTGCTTAAATCATCCATAAAGATTTTGGAGAGCCTGGGTCATATATCCACATCATGGTTTTTGTCCAGGCATTAACAACTGTCAGCTCTCCCCAAAGAACACGACTGACAGGAGCAGAGAGCTTCTCCCATATAACCTGTATTTATTGTTTTCATATCACAGGCACTGACAGATGAGCTGGCCCAGGCTCGACATAACAACAAGATGACCCAAAACGACATCATCCACTCGGAGAACATGCGCCAGGGACGGGACAAGTACAAGACGCTGCGGCAGATCCGGCAAGGCAACACCAAGCAGAGAATCGATGAGTTTGAGGCAATGTAAAGATGCTTGGAAGAAGACAGGACTGTGGGAAAGGCAGATCTTAATGCTGTGTTCTTGTTTTAGGGTTTTCGTTGTGTTGGCTTCTTGGTTTGTTTTTTTTTCCCTGAGGAGGTGTCACTGTATGACACTTAACCAATGTTCTCTAAACCCAGAGGTGTTTGAATCTCCCTTTTATTCTGAACCTGCTGTGAAATTTGATATAGTTTAAAACTTATTGTACCACAGATCCTGGTAACTTGCTCATGCCTTTGCTTAGTGCCAAAAGGCCCTATGTCACATCTCTCTCTAAGCAAGACAAATTTTAACAGGCCACACTTCTATTTAAAGATGTTTGTCCTGTGGAGGTGCTGGATTCAGCCTGGTTTAAAAGATATGCATCTGTGGGTGAATTTTGTGCCATATGTTTTTGTATTATTAGCTACGGTGTAAAGTTTAACAGCTGAGAAGACAGGTTGTGGAACTTAGGATTTGCAAGCACCTGTATATCCGTTGTACATCCACGGACAGGGGCTTGTAGATCCTGTTTTTTCCTTGGTATTGATGCCCGTGTTTCCCCTCCCCTGCCCCCCCCACACAAAAGAACTGACAACACCTCAGAACTACTTTGTGTAGAAATTAGATATTTTCTAGTTGCTGTTCTCAACTGGAGAAATTGTGCAGTGATGGCTCAGAAGTGGCATAGGGACACTGATATCCTCTTCATGTAACAAGTAGCAAATACTCCTGGAATCTAAGACACCACTGTGTTTGCATTCCAGCTTCATTACTGATCAGTTATAGTGTAGTATTTATATATATATATAAAACATGCAATATGTGAATTGCAGTACTAGTTAAAGGGAAATAGTTTTGCTCTGTATATTTTGTTACTTTTCAGATTTAATAAGACTTGCATCTGTAAAAATGCCTAAACAAGACTGTAGTCTGATACAGTGCAACTGATTATTTACTATAAAGCATTATTTGTAAAGATCATTTTTTTACTTAATGAAAACTGTTATATGTACACATGATCCAATATATACAATTTTACTGCACCTATTTTTCTAACAAATTTTCTAATTTTTTTAAATGTTTGATTTAAAGTTTCAGACTCCAAAGATGAAGGGACTACTTGTTTATATCACAGTTGTATTCTCTCTAGTAGAGAGCATTTCTGTGACCATCCTTCCCCCACTCTCCCCTTTTTCCTTGAAAATCTGTTAGAAAGTGAGATACAGTATGTTGTCACCTCTTCATTTATGATATCTATGCTGCGTTATACTTGAGTTGAATCTTGTGTGGGGTTTTGTTTTTTTATTTGCAGCAACAACCATCTAAATAAAAGATCTGCAAAGTAACAAAGGCAATGGAGTGAAGTGTTTCTTGTATGGGGTGTATTTTGAATAAGTTGTGCTACTGCTCTTTTAGTTCCTGAGCTGAGCTTATGAGTCCCTGTGTCTTTAAATCTCAAATCATTAAAAGCCACACTGACCTAGAAGGGAAGGGGGAATAGTTGTAGTAAGGACTAGAAGTATAACACAACAGCAGTAGTTACAGTTGTCCACATGAAGAAATTATAAACTTAGCTAAGCTTTTGTCATGTGCTGTACATCCTATGGATCAGGGCTGTTAATTCTGTCTTACAGTGGCAGCTGATAAGAAGGAACTTGTAACACCCACCCTTATTCCATTGGCTGTAGTCCCACCCTGCTAATGACAGAGAATTTATACATTTAAGTGTCTAAGCACCATGCTATAGTACACATTTGAGAGACATGGCCACAGGCCAAAGCTTTTTAAGGTCACGTGAAATAAAACAGCAGTGTAGATAATGCTGAAGCACAGAGGTATTAGCATTTGCAGCAAGCAGACAAAGATAAAATGGTTTTGAATTCTGTGGCTAAAACATCAATGCAAGAGTGAAATAACGTAACTTTATTGTTGTAACAGTTATTTTCTCTGAAGCAATCAGTGATTTAAACTAAATTGTAACAGTTCTGCTAGGCCTGCAAATGGAAAGGTGCAGTGTGTCTGGCTCCTGTTGCTTTGTCAGCATGATGCATCTCAAACTGAGGCTGTCATTCCTAAAGAAACAATATTATCCTTACACTCCAGCTTGAGACACGCTAAAGCGCTAACACTTTCGAAGAAATAAGACATTCAGAATGTCACACACGTTCAAATACATAATTCTCTTCCTAAAAAAAACTGGAATAGGTGCTGTTGCAGTGTACCTTTCCCAGACTTTAAGTGTATGTACCACTTCAGTTTAAAACATTCAGTTGTGTGATAATCTCTCATGACTTAAAGTTTTCCTTATTTGAATGCAGTACAAGTAGGAAGTCCATCCACGTGTTTGGGTTGTGGAGCACTTCCTGCCATTGGAGCACTCCCTGAGAAGGAAGGTCCATAGAGTCAAAGAATTCCTCTGCAAGAAAGCAAAAGGAAAGATCAGAGTTACTTTTCACTTGGCCATATGCAAATTCTAGCTAACCCTTTCATCTACTTCTACATTCTAGTATTTTCAGCTGTTCTATAGCTCCTAAGACACTAATTGCAATAAATGGTATTTATACTTTTGAACTACGATTTACATCCTGTTAAACTGGGATCACTCTTTGAAGAGTGCAACCTGCAGCAAAGAAGTTTTTTGGCTGTATGACTAAAAGCAGAAGAGAAAGTGTGTATGCTCATAATGGCACTAAGCCTCCTGCTCCAGTTCATTCCAGCTTTAGGACTTGGATCACTTACAAGCAGATAGGGAAATGCTGGCTAGGATAAGCAAAAAAAGTTAATGAGGAAGCCTGCATGACATTGAGTTATCACTAGTGATAATACTCCTGTAAACTGCATGCAGATACCAAAACAACATTTGACCCTTTCCTCTCAAATACTGAAACCCACGGCACTTAACTCGCTGTGAGAACAAGGGTGGGAGACTTTTGGGCAGCCTTCAAGGGCCAATGCTTCCCTGCTCAACTGTTTCAACAGTGAAACAGGGACCAATTCAGTGAGCAGAGGGTTTCTCAGACATTGCTCAGCGCTGAGAAAGAAAGCTCACTCTTATGTTAGAGCCCAAAACTTCAAACGTCCAACAGCCCCTTCGGAGAAGTTTCACCTCCTGTATTTCACTGTTGGATTGATTTGCAGATATAAAATAATAAGCACAGACATAAGCAAGGTTGGAGTCTATGAGATGATCGTTCTCCTGCTTTCTTTTGATAAGAAGTTATTTAAAATAAGCCAATCCACAGAAAATAATTAAAGGAATAAATCTTTAAAAATATGTAGAGCTCTGTGTGAGTTAGAGCCACATCATTTCTGTGCTTGTCTTTGCATGGCTCTGACCCATAAAAATCACCATGCTAACAAATGGCTTTCCTGAAAATTTCCACTGACAACCTTGAACCTGCACAGACCTGAACAGAAGCACGTGCATCAGCTCTTGCATGATCAGAGCCCAAGACTGCAAGTGCTTAGCACAGAGGCTGGGACTGCATGTGTAGGCACATGATAGCAGATAATAAATAGCACAGTGTAATTATTATTGCTTGGGATGGAAACTAAATGCACTTTTCCCCAAATTACCTTCAACTTCCAGTGATAAAAAACTTACTTGCACCAAGCTTGGCTCCTCCTAGGAACTGATCACTTGCGCTGAAATTTGACTTGTGCCAGACAGTCAGGTGTAGACATGATTGCTGTAGCTGAGCTGGAGTCACACCATCAAAGACAAACAAGTGTTTCCACTGTGGAGAGGCTTCTTTCTTCAAGACAGGAGACTTTTGTTTTACATCTGCTTGGTCTGGAAGGATAAGATAACTTCCCCCCCCCCAAAAAAAATAGTTAGATTACTGATTTCTCAACCAGAAAACAGAACATTTTTGATAACCAACTAGAGCCCTTTGGTTTGCCTTACACAGCAAAAAACGTCAGCCTCAGTGCAAGGTAGAACACGATGCTCTTGTGTTTATTTTGGGACCTGCACCTTTTCACACTAGCCTTTAGTGCAGGTGCAAATAGACTCTTGTCTGCTTTGAGTCTGCTGTCACTCCTGCTGAAGGAGTCTTTGCTCCACGTGCTGCTACCTAATAGTGCCTGAAACCTGCCTTTCAGGAGATGAAGTGCTCACTCATTTCACCAGAGGTGGGTGCCACAACAGGTGAAACGGTTTTATGAGATGTAAGTTTACCCTGGTATCATCCTTCCAGTGGCATCTGATGCCTGACAGCAAGGGAGTAAAACTATCCCACATACAAGCTACTCAGTACACCAAAGAAAAATTCAGTTCCTTCTCTTTTTCAAAATGCCGAGAACAAAGAGAATAAAAGTTTTCAGTGTATCCAGAGCTATACTTCATCCTGCAAAGGCACAGCTGAAACTGTGACAACACCCTCTTTTTCCACTCCCCTAATATCTAAGAGCACTTACTTAAACTAGTGAACTCTACATCTAATGGCATAATTAAAATCTAAAATTCAGGACCAAGAGGACAGGTGGGACCTATCACTACCCTGCAAACTGCGGCTGTTGTGCACACACCCCGGTGTCACCATTACTAGGAAGTCTGATTAAGAGTGTGGGTAATGCCACTTTCCCATGCCAATCTCCTGCTGAAAACATGTTAATATGTACATTTGCATGGAACACATGTGACAGTCTCTATTTGAAGTGTTAGGTCTCAGACATACCCTTTAACAAAGGAGTTCGGCATTCCAGCAGATCTCAGCAAGGCCAAGTTCTTGGCTCCAAGTATCATAACCTGAAGCTGGCAGTTAAGAATTCCTTGGTCTTTGTTTCCTGAAAAAGGAGCAGTTATCACATGAAATGCCCAGTTAGTCCAGCTGATAGCTTAAGATGCTGCTAAAAGTAAGTAGGGGAATGCCTAAGTGGCACTACTGAGATAAGGAGTCATAAGGCTGGCCTAGGAACAGTTCAAAGATTTGAATGTTTGTACAGCGAATGATTCACACACAAAGCAAACCAAGCAGTGAGCAGCAGGCTGCTCTGTGATCCCTGTTCCAAAGACAAAGCTTTCTGTTGTGTTTGTGAAAAGCAAACACAGGGCAGTACACACAGAAGCACTTCTCTGGAACAGTCAGAAGCAGAGGAGAGAGCCAAACCCATGGTATGACACTGCTCCACTCACAGCTCGAGGCACAGAGCAGAGACCCAAAACACAGGCGTGCACAGGGAGGAAAGACAGAAGATACGGAGTTGGTAACTTTGGGGTCTCTTGGAAAAGAAAAGGGAACAAAAATAACAGAACAGTTAATTAGAGCTTCCTATTGGTCTCTACCTGCTGCTGTGGTCCTGACACAGAGAGCACTACTAGAGCTCTGAATGTCTGTACACCTCACTATGGGCTAGGGAGGTAAGAAAAAGGATTTCATATCCCTCCCTCCCCAAGTGTTTATTTCACTGAAGGCACTTACTCTGACATAGTAGAGCAGAACTTAGTGTACTTGACAAGTTTTCATTACTAGAAATGGAATCCTGACTATACATTTTGAACCTAACACCTTCCAAGTGAAACAGTCTCCCTAAGATGAGACCACTGGAGGAACCCAAGGGTGCTGGTCTGGTATCCTTGCAGATACTTCCCTTCCAAATTTTCCCCAGATTGGCAGTCTCTGCCTTGGACAGCAAAACTGCTGTTTTGCCTCCAGAATAACCTCTACTGGTAACATCATGGCAGGTGCAAGTTTGGAAAACAGCTGGATGCATCATACATTATAGTGTACAACTTTTATTGCATTAAAAAGAACAAATATACAAAGCTTGGAAATGTTTTGATTTTAAATGATCTATGATATAAAACACCACAGAGCACTATTTGCTGTAGCTATTAAAAAACCCATACAGGAATGTTACATGGACACTTTGCCAGTCCTTCATTGATCTCAATTCTTTTCTAGCCAAGGAATTCATAAAATCATTTATGTTGGAAAAGACCTTTAAGACCACTAAGAGCAACTGTTAAGCACCTGTGTATGCCAAAACATTTTATACCTTCAAAGTGGAGGTTTTGATACTGGGCTGGTACCGACAGCCTTACAGACACGAGGAGCTCACCACTGTACTGGATAAGATCATCTTCAGGCTTCTCAAGCTGAAGAAAGGGACACACAGAAGTCTGCATTACTGCAATCATTCTCACAGCTTATTCTCACATCCTTCTCACAGCTTATTTGTGTTTCCAACACATCTTGTTAATGGGCTGGATTGACAGCATTTTCCCCTCAATGATCTCACAGGGGTGATCTTTCTCATGGCTTTCACTACACCTTGCTCTTAGGTACAATTAAGCACAAAAACTTAGAGTCACCTTGGGTTTGAGCAGGTACCAGTCAAACTGCATTGAGTCCTCTTCAAAATTCCATGCTTCCAGGGGAATCACCACTTCCCCCAAAAACACCCTGTATTTGAGAGCTCCTGCATGCCACACAGAGATCTGAAGTTGCCGACTTCTCAGCTGGGAGTATTCAATCTTGTACTAGAAAGATAAACAGCATTTACAGAGCAATGCACAGGATGAACGCAGGCCCACACTCATCACCTGCTCCCAGGAAGCCCAGCCACAGTATGACTGAAGGCCTCTGGATGCAGACAGAACTATGTTGTCTGAGTGTGCTTTGCAATCTGAAAAAAACCCAACTACTTAATATATTATACATGCTGAATAATGCTCATTCAAATAGGAAACAACATTCCAGGAATACCTTGACCTGCCCTGCTAAAGTTTTTGGTTATAAATTCAAAACTTTAAATAACTCCTGGCCATTTTTGCTGGGGTTTTGGACTTTATTTTTTATTTTTTGTTTGGGGAGTTCTAGGGGTTTTTTTTGTTGGTTTCGTTTTTTGGGTTTTTTTGTTCGTGTGTTTTGTTTTTATACATATACATGCATGTTCATGTTTACATACATTTTATATATATATTATATATTTATATATATATATATATATATATATATATATATATATATATATATATATATATATATATATCTGTTTACACTCCAGAATGTGGCTGCCCTGGAAGCCCGTTCAAGAAGAAGAGACCTAATGGTGGTTCTTAAATTCCCATTCTGGTCAGTGGACATCTACTTAATGCAGTCAGCAGGGGCAAGGAAGCAATTCTGCTAATGACTAATTAAAGCCTCGATCCACTTCCAAACATAGTTATAGCCCTTTGAGACATTGCTGGGTATCTAATACACCCCCTGAGACTGGCAAACCCAGCCCACAGGTGACCAGCACGGAAAGCTGGAGGCAATGGCACAGGCAAGGAAATCAGTACCCATATTTAGGCTGCTGAATCACAAGCTGGGTGTGGGCTCTGTGGTTGATCATCCTGAGTCACCCTGGGCTCCAGTGACTCCCAAGAGCACTTACACAGCTCTCACACATGCAGCTACCTCCAAATGCAGGTGCCTTAACCTGCAGCTCAATCCCATCCAGTTGGATCTCAGTGTCATGATGGAGTTCATCCGCAGTAGTACTTTGCACTTTTGACCATTTTTGCTGCTCTGGATAAACTAATAATTAAACTCTATTTAAATATTTGTAAGTAAACACCTTTGGAGTTTATGCATCCAGATCAGGCATGACTCTCACTCTCCTTTAATCACTTCTGCATGACTGGCATTGAAAAAGGACTATAAAATTAGGGCCAGTGATTTCAACTTCTGGCCATTTTTTGTGCCAACTTAAATCCTAAAGGCAGACTTTGGGCTGTATAAGAATCATACACATTACAAAAATCCTTTTATATTATTATCAAACTTGAACTATGGCCTTTACAAACCTTTTGCTTGTTTCACTCACTATTGATTCTTAATGTTCTCACACACCAAGAGTTGGAGGTAACACAAACTTTTGTGTAGTTCAAGAAGCAACACAAGTTTGCCTCTTCACTAACTTTGCATCATATCTTTTCCAAAACAATGTATTACTAAAGAACTCATCATCTTATGTCCTACTGCAGCTTGCCAAAGTGCACACACAAAGAAATGGTTTGCAGTGATCTGAGTACAGAAGTGGAGCTGGGAAAGCTGGGATCAACCAAACTAATGCAGGCTCTCCCAGTTAACAGTACTCAGCTTCATATTTAATGAAGTGTCTGTGAAGTAAGAATAATGACTCCTGCTTCCTATACACAATTCTAACAAGGATACAAGAAGCAATACTGAAAGGCATTAAGGAGTTGAAATCACAGCTACTCTTCTCTGCTGGGATTATTAATGTTCGAAATTAGACAGTACAAAGAAACTGCCTGACATCAGCTGCTGAGGGAAAAGGAAGCAGACACTGTTTCAGAGATAGTGGATTTCAGTTAGCACACAGTTAACTGTACAGAGACACTTCCAGTGGCACTGACCAAAGGGGTATCACTTGAAAGGGATATTTGTGTAAAATTCCAACTGCTCTGCAACACACCCAACTTCTTAATGTACAAGAAAAAGCATCTATGGAAGACACTTTGCTTTTGCCACATGGTAAATCAGAGCAATACTATTAACTAAAAGTACTTTCTTGGACAAAAGCACACTTCTCTAATGGTTTGCAATTTACTGTTGCAGTTCCAAAAGCAACTCTCTCATTTAGACCAAAAAACCATAATTTTAAAAATTATTATTTTCCTAAATTTGCCCCATCAGGTCAGTTCAGAACTTGCACAATTACCATGGAAAAGTCCACCTAGCAGCATGGAATTGCAAACCATACCTTCAGAGTCTCATCAAACTCCGGATGCACTGTGTTCTTTTTAACAGCTGTCTTCCTCTTACTCTGAGGAGATTTATCAGGAAGTAAATAAACTTTCACATACCTAAATAAACATACACATACATACAGGGAGGATCAAATGAAAAAAACAATTAGATGAGAGGAGTTTTTTTTAAAATTCTTAAACAACTTTGTAAGCTCCCAAGCAACAAAATGGCAAAATATTATGTATATATTTTCTTAATAAAAGCAGATAGGCTATAAGGATCCTTGTGAACCATTCAGCTAGTGTGTTTCAATTCCATTTTATTCTGAATAGGAATCCTGTTGTCCTACTCTCAGCCTCTGATCAAACAGCCCCCTAAAGAAGTCACCTTGTCAGTTGTAGTGACAGTTTTATGATGAAACAAACAGCATATTATGTGCTCAAATAAAAAGAAAATAAACTCAATTAACTTTATAATCACTGCTACTTGTCCCCCAGCATTCATGAAGAAAATCTCATCTTCACAGCATCAGGTAAATTTTACAGAATAACTCATAGATCTTACAAATGCTAATTATTCTAACAGCTGCCAGAATGAAAATGCGAGATTATGTAAAGGGCTCCAAATTGACCTAACATTGATTGAAGAAAAGCCAGCCAAAAAAATTTCTGGAAGCTGAGTTGGATCTATATCAAGCACTAATGATTCATACCCTAAGTTTCTCAAGTGTAGGTCAAGTGAATGCTAATACTTAAATATTCCCCTTAATATCAGTTCAGTGGGCTGTACTTGTGTTATGGCTTCAAAACTGAAAAATTTCAGCAATAGAGAGTGCTTCCCATTTGTCAGGGAAAGGAGTGGCTGTTTACATAATACAAAGCATTTTAAAACTGTACTTATACATATTTCAGATATTATGATTTAAATTAATTTCAAAACAGCCTCTTGATTAACTTACTGGGTAAATAAAATCAGCTGCATCTCATATCATCAGTGCAGAACTTAGATATATTCCCTATTTTTTCCAAACTGATCCACAGGTAAAGCTACTTTTTAAAATATGCAAGTACTAGAAGATTTAGCTTCTTGTTCTATGAGCCCAGATCATTTTAATTAAAACGTAGCCAGCCAGACTTCAAAACAGCAAATAAGCTAAATAATTAATCAGGTTTTAAATGTCAATTAAAAGCCTGTTTTTCAGCAAGCATGTCAAATAAGTGTACTGTGCTTTTCCAGTTGGCTTGGAAACCAACAGAAATGTATAAATATATACCCATAGAGAACATGTTTTCTACACAGCACTTCCCACATTGCCTTTCAGGCTTCCTACAACTGTTTGCCTGGCTTAATTACCAGGGGACTTAGAGAACATTGACCCACTTCTGAAGTGCTCCCAAACAGCTTCTCCACAGGCTTCCAGAAAGGCACTGCTCATCACCAAGCTTGTCTTTATGAATATTCCCTGCAAGATCTGCACAAAATCCATTGTCCTTCTAGGTGAAGGGGACTGCAAGTCCACAATTCCAATGTGGGCACTCAAATGCTCAAGCACAGCGAGACAGCAGGGGCAAGAACAGGTAGTTAGGAATTCTACCCGGTGATTTTCTATCAGTGGTTAATTACTGCATGGTCAGACAGGACATTTTAGTGATAAACAGAGAAATCACCAGGACTTAATTATCCAAACACAATTTTCTATAGCATATTTTATGCACAGTAATATCTACTTCTTCCTCTTACAACGGTACATAACTATTAAACAGCTTTAGATTTTAAAATACATTGTGGCACCTGAAATTTTTACTTTTATCACAGAAGATGGAAACACTCATGTAGTATAGCAACCATCCAGTGACCCACAATGGGTCAGCAGATGACTTAGAAACTGGACATCTCATGTTTCAGCCACAACTTCAGAACTAAAAACTGAACAGCCATTCCCGAGGCTCAAAGGTACTCTCCAGCAACACACACACACCCAACTCCCTGCTCACAGGCAGGGAAAGAGAATTCCTAGCATAAAATGATAATAATGGAATAAGAACTGTATGAAATCTACTTGTCTTGCAGTCTGTATGTGCACATGTTGGATGTTCTGAAGGTGCCAGTATGGCACACAGTCATGTAGCAATCCATTTCACTCAGAACATGTATAAGTATTGCAAAAATCAGAATATTTTCCTTATGTTTCTTCTTCTTTACATAAATACTTACGGGTTACACTTTTTCTTCTTCTCTTCTCCATAAGCCAGGTTCTTGCATCCCTTGATGCAAACTTCCAAGATGCAAGCTCTGAAGTTGTACTTTAAGGCAAACTCTATTTCTCCTGTGATGTTAGCCTTGCCAAAATTTCCAGACTCAGTGCAAGTGCTGCTAAGACTATACAAACTCCCCTAAGAAAAGACAAATGTCTGGTAAAAGCAGCTTCATATCAAACAGGACACAACATTTATTTCCCTCAATATCAGTATCTTTACAGACATCACTGTAAAGCTACTGCAAATCATGAAATTTAGGGTAATCTGTACAATACATTCCATTGCTTCCACAACATCTCTGAAAATCATGACTGTAATTGCAATTCTACTGCTTTCTCCTTTTCAGTAAACTTTCTAGGCTAATAAACTGCTTTAAGTAACTTCCAGATCTAGAAACTGTTTTAGTATAGAACTACCATGTTGCTTCCCATGAGAAAAATGGGCTACATGTCTGAAAGGGAATGAAAAAGCCCTCTGAAATCTAAAAACACCAAAAAGCCATTGAATTAGGCTGCTTTTAATACATAGCTCATAGTAGGGTACACTACCAAGACGTTTGGTTCTACCATGTATTAGAGTAAATACCAAAGTGGCCTGCACATCCAGTAAATACTTTACAAGATGCCCAATTCTATATGAAAATTATGTACTCTGTATTGCAGACCATTCAGGAGAGGTTAAAATATTAATGCTTTATATATATGGTCCATCCACACATATAAAGAGCACTTGTGTCTAGCATTTACAGAAGGCAGGACACTGCAAAGAAGAAAAAGAATACTTTGTGTGGCCCAGCCCAGACACGTAAATCTAGGGTGCTATCTTGCCTTCACTGTAACAAATTACCAGCTCAGAACAGTATGATCTCTATTGATTTATAATGATATTCTTTAAGGTGAGCCCTAGAAACCTTTTACACAGCATTTGTCACAAAGGCACCACTGTTGTGATCCGTCTCTCAGCAACTCTGCCCTAGATTGCTAAGATATCTGTGTTAGATCACTCCTTCCCCTGAAAATAAACACCAACCCACACAGGACTGGTTGACCAAGGAGTTTTGCATTGCACAACCCAGCAGTGTGCAAAGCAGTGTTTGCAAGATCATATCTCTCTTCCGTGGAGATGCTTTTTTCCCTTTGTAAAGCATGCCAAATATTCAATTCACACCAACAGATTTATTAGATTTAAGAGGCTATCTGCTCTCTCTTTTAAGCTCTAAGCAATACACACACATGTCAAAAGAGGGGTTATAGTTCTTACTGAGGAAGTCAAAAGTTGTGTAAGGACTGTTTTGACCTGATGTTTGTCGCAAAAAATCTTGCTCCCTCCACAGGAAATGTATCAGTGTAATCAATCTGACTTGCAGCTTTGTTCAGCTCTGCACTTTCATTCACTAACACTTTTATTCACTAGACCAGAAAATGCTTATTTTCCACCAAAATCCTTTACAGCAAAGGAATGCAAACCAAAGTTTTGTCCTAAGCTCATATGTCCTAAAACAAAGATCTGTGGAAGTTCCTCATATTTATTCCATAGAACACTCCATTTATTTAGGAAGGCCGGATAGGTGTTATGGTTAATGATGTTCAGACTTAATATCACTACATGTGTCTCCCACGTGATCAGGCATCCCATACATTCTATGTGGAAGTCACCACTTTTGGTTCAGTGAGCAGGGATTTAGCATATTGTACTTCTGCTGGCATGACTGGAAGCCATGCCATCTGCTGTTCTGGAAGATATATTTTTTATGGAGTGACCTTCAATACCTAACAATTACCCATAAAGAGAAGTTTAATGGAATTTGACCTCCACCTTTATAAGACAGTAGAAAATATTTCCGTTTTAAGCCTGAGCTTTCTATAGCCCAGCTCAAATGGTTGTCATTGGAATCACAAATGTAATAGAAAACTGTTTTCCATTTGTCAGCTTAACACCTCAGACTCCCCAGTGCAATGAACTATGAGAGAGAACCAAGGTCACTGTGTGCGCTTCTGCATCTCTGTCAAGCGAGCAGCCCGTTTTAATTTTGATTCCAAGTCATTCTACTTCCCTTTTTTACAAGATCAGTCCTGAATTCTTTGGATACTTCACCTCGCTTAACCTCATCACTAACAGATAGAAATTAGCTTCCACAGTTAATCACAGAGGCTGTAAAGGATGTGCTGAATTAGTTTATAACCAGCTTCCTTCTCTCTCATTTGCAGTATTCAAAATGTCAACCAACACAGGATGATTTAATGTCATGCCCTAAGCCTCTGAACAGCTCCCCTGGTTTCCATCACTGTCAGTTTCCTCTTCATCCACTGGCATTCTGACATTTGAATTTCCACTGACATTTCCAACACCACAGTTCCTGCAGACTGACAAAACCCTTCTGGTTAAATAAAGCTTGAAGAGAAAAAGCCAGATACTAGGTGAGAAAGTATCACATTCATAATCTCGATCCTAATAACCAAACGGGAAGAATGTTAGTTGCATTTGCAAATTTCAGAAGAAGCTGCTCTATCAATTATTCATTATCAGTGGATGATATATCCATCAATTATCCATTATTAATTTGCCTTATGCTTCAAAAAGTTCACAGTGTTACTATGAGGACTGTGCCAAAGGCACCAGCCTTTCATCAGATAGAAACTCAAGTGGAATTCTTCCTTCATTTTGTAATATAATCCAAAATACACCAACATTCTGCACAAGCTTTTATATTTCTTCCCCTTAAACACCTCTTCTGGTGTGTTTCACCTTCAACTTACATGTTTTCTGCCATCACAGAAAACTGTATCACTTGTGGGACTGGTTGTCATGTCTTCTTCCTCTTTGCATCTACTTTTGCTCTGAGTTTCACTGTCATTTTGGGCCCCAGTGACAAGCTGTTGCAGACTGGGTGTACTTTTCATCTGTAAGAAAATGAAAAAAAAAAAATTCTCTGAATTTAAGAAAAATGTCCTGATTCAAGAACGCCATCAGAAGAAAATTTAGTAAATATCTACAACTGACTCTGATTAAGGTCATTCAGGTGACACACCCCTTCAAAGATAATGTAGTAACTTAAGTGTTGATCTATAACTCTCAACCCAATTAGTGGTACACTCATTAATAGTTTTTTTAAAAATCAACATACCATCCGGTAATCTAAGAGTCACAACCACAGCAATTGCTAACAGCACTCTACTAATAACATACCAAAAGTAGCAATATACTAATGAAAGTCCTTATTAGGCCTTAACAAAACAGTAATTTTGGAAAAAATATAATCTTGCCAGCAGGAAATTAAAAACCATATTTTGCAATATGCATGACACATGCCCATATTTACCTATGCAAGAATGAACATAAGTTGAAAGAGATTTGAAAATAGAAACAGACTGACAAGTTCCTATTGAGCTTTGTTTATAGAAAAAGTTTAAATTTCCAAGGTGTTCTTGACTTTGCTTTGACTAAGCCCATTCACCTTTCCAATTTTCCCATGAAAACCCTGATAATTTCTGAGAGAGTTATAAATCTCAAGGAGTTTTGATTGATATATATCTTCAACCACCTCTGTTACCAAGAAATTAGAATGAAGTGCCAAAATACAAATACATAGAGCTGGAAATATGCTCAAAATATTGGTGTTTGTGGCACACAGCTTCCTGGAGATAATATGATCTATGAAAAGTATGTTGACACCTCAATGGATAAAAAAAAAGCAAGGTAAGAATTTTTACATGGTTAGGATCTAAGAAAATAATTTATTTTGAAAAGTTGTGTAACAGATTACCTGAAAGACTAAAAAGAATATAGTGTGACTGAATCAATAAAAAGGATTAGGACTTATTTGCAGAAAGAAAATGGTAAATATGAAACAAATCTCCTGCACAGTCAGCAGAAAGCACTACAGAATGAGAACAAGAGATGAGATAATACAGTGAGATTACTTCTGAAAAAACAGGATGTGCAAAATCCTAACCAGTCTGCTGTTATTGTAAACACAGAAATTGTGATGTCTATTAAGTTCCCTGCCTTAAGAATAGATGCAAGAATTAAGTTACCATGTGAGAGGGAAACAGACAGAAAATGCATTCAGAATATAGTCTCAAAAAAACCCCAAGCAAACCCAAAATAGTATTTCCTAGCAGACGAACTGTCTTCTCCTTCATAAAACCTGAAACACAACACAACAATTTCACTTGCTAACCAAAACAAGCTACTACACACTGAATTTTTGCTTCTACTTGGATCAGAAAGACTTTGCTATCGTGCAGTACAGAACATAAGAGACTGACTAGGCAGCACAGCTACCAGGGTTAAACTCAGCAGCAGGTCACACACAGCCAGCCCAGCTCTAATGGCTGCTGCTGTTCCCACAGCAGAGGTTCCCACAGCTACCAGTGCACCACAAACACCTCCCAAACGTGGCACATGCCTGCTTGTTCCCCCAGTGAGGGATAACTGCACTTCCCTTAATAAACTTAGGGATTCTGATGATGAGAGGCCCTCAAAATCCAGATTTTACACTGGCTGGTACTTCTTGCCATTGGATTTGATTTTTTCACTAATACTGAAGTTAAAGTATAATCTCTTTCAACTTCAATCTGAAGGAATCAAGCTCTGCACACGTCACAAATTTAGAAAACTTACTTAAGAAACAGATAGTGTTCTTGAGGTTTAAGCAGTGCCCCAGTCTTAAAACACTGCACATTCAAACTTGTGGTTACAGTTACTAGTTCACAGTCATTCCTTAGAGAAAAATACAGTTTCTAGGGAGAAAAGCCACTGTTCTGAATCATGCTCTGAAAATGAAAGTTCTTTCTGGGGTGGAAACCATAACAAGAATTCAACATGTATTTTCTTATAAATATAATTAGTTGCTTTGCAAGTGTAATTTAAAACAGGTTCTGTCCCATAACTTAGGGCATAGTTCTAGTAAGGATGTAAACAGCTATCCTTCCTAAAGGAAAACAAAGTTGAAGGACATTTACAAGAAAAAAAAATTCTAGCAAAACTAAAATTCTAGCTTAAATATAGTCCAATTGGTTCAAATGACTTGGAGAAATAGTGCTCTGGCACACAAATATTGAAATCTATTTTTCAAATCCTGCAATGCAAAGTGTGGACATAAATTTTAAATATTGAAAAGGGCAATTAAAACCCCAGACAAATAATTTGGATTCTCATACAATCCATTTCTGAAGCCAAAGAACACATATCCATCTTTTAAATGTGCCAAATTGTTTGTGATCAGCATGCAATGAAACGTAGTCTGAATTCACATTGTCTCCAACTGTGATGTTTTTCAATGCATTAGAAGAGCAGCACTCTGCCTGTGGAATAAAGTTAACACCAAAGTGTGGCTTGCCACAATGAAAGCAGCACTCAGGTAACCAATAATTGTTGCCAATTCTATTGATAATTTAATTGCATACGGAAGTACCAGGACTAATTTCACTGAGTTCTCAGACCTTGCTGGGCCAACTCAAACTGCCCAGTCCATGCAATTGGACATCCTGTCTCTTCCATTTATCAGCACCTAACACTTCTGAGGAAAGCAAAAAAGTGCACAAAGGAGCTGTGAGCAATGTGTGCCACAAGGTCTGGCCCAAAGCAAGGGCTTTTCTCAGCATCTAATCCAGGCACTTAGCAAACTGCACTGACCTCATTCAGATGAACAAGGCAATTCAGTAAGTACCCACAATGTGGAAAACAGTATGGACAAAGTTCAGTCACTTGAGAGCTGAAAGTGTACTAAACAAAATCTTCTGTGTAACTCTAAAGCAGAAGTGTGAGATCATCTTCAGCCCTGCACAGTTTTTAAGAAAACAGATGACTGGATTTTTCTCAAACTTCAAGAAAACACTGAGAGCTAGAGACTGTAACCAAAGCAAAGGGAAAAGGGAAGTTGCATAGCAACTAACAGCAATGCTTTCTCCCTGCCAAGTTAAAAAATGCTCAGAAAACGTCAGGATGGGTTTGGGATGGTCATAGCTTGTCCTGTTCAGCAGCAAAAGGGGCAGGAAGAAGACAAGACAGAGCACCTCCCTGCAGCCCAACAATCTGACAGATCAGGTATCAATTCAACCTCAAGAGAATCTGTGAGCACTCGAGAGCAAAACGTTCCATCCTCACCATCCTTCCCTCACTTTGTAAAACTCTCAGTCTAACACTTCAACTCTGGACTGACATCAATTGTGCAGAATCTGTCAAAAACCTTGTGAAGAAGGTTCTGACCACAGTCAGTGAACATCAGCTATGTCCTGTTCATAAAATAAAAGCAAAATTCCACTGTGTATATGATTGCTCTCACAAGTATATTTCACTCTGAAACAGCTCTTACAGTTAGAGACTATGTACAATAATATGGATACCCTGCTTGTAATGTTGATTGCAGTGTCAGACTGGCTCCTTCTTTGTTTTCTTCTTTCCATATTCTTCCCATAATCTGTGGTTAGGACACATCTGTCAGCCATATCATTCTGGGACTTTGATATTTCTGAAGCAAAAATAAAGAGAAAAGTCACTATAACAAACTTTGCAAGCAATCCTATAGATTTATAGGCTAATTCTGTAGCTTTCAAACTGTCATCCTGCTCCTTCAGCATTGATCTCCTAAGAGTAAGAAACAGATGGGAAGACAAGTGGTTGTCATATTGTATATAATTATATTTTGCCTGCCTAAATCTTTCATGCTGTTTCAACTGAAAATTATACTCTTTGCTGCCTATCATTATAGCTGCTGCAAGGAATTGTAAGCCATCAAACACAGTTTCCTCTCAGAAGCAGCTACTACAGTCCCTATGTATAGTTTGATTTGTAAAGCGATTTGGTTTGGTTCAGAATAAAAGTAAAATCATTATAACAACATAAAGCAACATGACAATAAAAAGTAAAAAGAAGATCATATTGGAAAACATTTAGAAATGTATCCAAAATACGGATGAAAGGAGGGATATTACATACTCTGGTCCCAAACCACATAGGATTTTAAGAACCTGAATAGCCCACATTGGCTCCAATAGTATTACTCATATGGATAAGCTTATGTCCATACTTACACACCTTGCTGAATTAGCACTTCAACAACATGTAGTTTATTGGCAAATAAATCTACAGGACATTTGAACATCTAATGCTCTACTTTTCACTTCTTATTCCTCAGTGTACATTCAGAATTTCACTTAAAGGGAAGGGCAGCACTCATCCATGATTTCTGAAGTTGAATATGAGCAGGCTAAACTGCAGATACTTTGTTGTCAATCCCAGATAGACTCTCATGAAGAATTAAAAATTTATAAGTAGCACATGAAATAGCTATCATATGTTTAATTCATACAGAAGAAATAAACATTTCTCTCACAACACGAACCTCTGTGGAGGAACCTCAGACAGCAGACAATACGACATTATGGTATTCAAAAACAATGGCACTCAAGTGTGATTTTTAAAGACACTCTGGGTTAGTTTTGTTCTTAGCAATCAGTCCTCAGATGTTTACTGTACTCTGTGTACACCATTAAGGCACCATGTGACCTATTCAAAGGCAGGCTCAATTAAGCCATCTCTGTAAATGAAACCAGGTTTTTAACATACACAGTGAAATCAGAGATCATAAAAGAGACTGAAATTGAGAGTTCTAATGGAATAGATACAATCTGAGTAGCTTGATCAGCAGTGGAGGCAGAAACACCAGCCTTGCCTCACGTTCTCTTACAAGGAACAGGTTACAGAACAGGTTATTGTGTGAGAAAACACAAATGTTTAGTTGTCGTATCTATTCCTCTTTTGACTTCTCTACCCAAATATCAATAAGACTGACACTTTCTCTAGTGCCAAGGACAATTTTTCACTGCAAATAAAACTACAACCAGCAATTCATTTTCAAATGGCCACCATTGGATTATAATCTCCTCTTGGTGCTAAGCCACACTGGAACAGGAGGGAGCAGTATAAAGGAGCAGACTGTACAAAGGCAGCTTTGTGCTGCACGCACTGATCCCTCGTTCCCGCTGCTCTCAGACACACACACACACACACACTGGCTCCAATGAGAGAGTCAGAACGAGGTTCCCCAGGTTTATTTACTGCAATACACAAGAGCTGGGTGTATTAAATACCTCTGCAAACCAGGACACTTATCTAGATAAGATACAGAGTACTAACTTTAGACACTTGTGATCAAAAACATTTATCAGCACAGTACCAGGTTTCATTTAAGAGGCCATATTGCCTGAAAAAGCTGCTTTCTTAAGTCAAGAAATCCAAGTTTTTCTCTTTGTAAGACTTTCTACACTTTTTAATTACTGACTTCAATGATTGCAAAAGCCTGTTATTTTCTCCCAAATTAAACTGCTCCACAGTAACCGAGGATGAGAGCACCTAAGTGGAGTTTCACCTGTAGCTGAACTGAACTAACAACTTGCTTCCATCTCTCTCTGCAATCCCTGCTCTGTGCTTCTCCATCCCTGATATGGCTCCTGATCACATGGACCAGCATTCTGTTGTATATGTTCCAACATATACCTTACCTTGAGCCCATTCAAACTCACTAAAACAGCTGAAAAGTACCTATGTGTTTTGTCTAGGTTAATGCTCTTCCCTTTAAATTAGCTAAACCAGTTTCCAGAGGGTTCCAGATGCTAATTATAGCAGCATAAGGCTTGAAAGAGAGAGAAAAGAAAGATGTGAGTGGAGTAGAACGTTCCTTTTGGTAGCAGGGAATTAATAAATTAGTTTGCTGCAGTCTGGACAGTCTTTACCAGTAACTCTGGGATATGGCCAGGCTTCAAACTAACAGAAAGCTGAATAAATTACTTTGCATCCAATTCTGCACTGCCACTATTACTGTTCCCAGTGTCTTACACCACTGTTGGCTTGTTTAGGAGCAAGTCACCATGTCTCTGCATAGCTTTGTGTTCTCACAGACACAACATTAAATTTGCATAGTTAAAGGAGAATAGGTCTTTAAGATGGGTGGAAGAAGCTAAAGGAAAGACCAAACAGAGCAAAAGCAAGAGTTAGAGGGAAAGGCAGAAAGGCACTGAAGCCAGATTTGTTCAGGTCTAATCTCACATGTGGGGTTGTGCAAGTTGAAGCTAGTAAGAAAATACTATGGTTTGTTCAAATCCATGCAAATTTGCAAGCCTCTGTAATCTTCTTAAGGCTCAGAAGTTGTTTTCCTCTGGTCACTGGTGTCTTTAATTTGTTTCTCACAGAGGCTGACTGTCCTCCGTGTAGTTAGCCTTAGAGGTGCACACACACAGTCTGCATGCCTAGGAACAGCAGGCAGTGTAAGAGAATGGAAGGAACCAAAAGCATCAGAACAGAACGAGAGTTGTTAGGATTGGAGAGCACTTAGAAATGTGCACTGAAACATTCCACACAACTAGACTGAGAAAGAGGAAGGAAATCCTCCTGAATACTGCCAGTGAATGAAAATATTAAACTTCTGTTAAATTGTAGACTCTTTGACCAGGTCAGTTGGGGTTCAGCCAGATAATATGAAGATCAGAAATTGGTTATTACTCTAACATGAATTAAATACGCTGCATCTGAACATCTGGTAAATTAAAAATAATATTATACAGAATATACTGGCAGAATACTGAAGGAGAATTAGATTTCCTGTATTATTTTTCAGGTTGGCACAGCCTTGGCATTAATCATTTCAGCCATTACTTGACAGCCTTGTTTTATAACAACTTCTTGGCCAGCACTGTGGCCAAAAAAATTGAAATATTTGACTACAGTATTTTGGAATGAAAAGACAGTGAAAGCTACTTACTTTTCATATGTGTTGTGAGAGACAAAAACAAGTTTTCCACAGATTTATTAAACCTTTTAGACTCTCCAAGTTCCTGCAAATGGGAGATGCAAAGAGTAAGAAAACACAAAATATTTGTAATTTTAAAGTTTCCATGATTACATATCTATAGACCACATAACAATCAGATGGTAAGGCTGCACTTTATTCTTTTGTTCACTTCTGTAGACAAATACATCTGAGGATATATGTTGACATAGTTGGAAACTACCACACTAATGGACAAAGATGGAAAATAATCTTTTCAGTTCCATGGTCTTTCACATTTAAGTGGAACTCCTTGAGGAAAGATCACATAGTAACTTAATAAATACAGCTAATTACATCACTGATTTGTTGTAAGGTATTTTATACTTTTATCTATGACAGAACAAAGTTTTCATCAAACTCCAGGTAAGTACATAAGAATGTTTACAGAACTGACATGGGCTTCAAAACCAGGGCCTGAGGATCCAGTCCAAAATTAAATGAAACAGTAATTTAGTGCAATTTCTGTGAGTTTCAAGCCATGTTCTACTATTCTGTCCATTAGAAACTGCAATGCAAAGGCAGCCATCAAATTCAATGTTTCTCATTCAGTAATGAAAGTGACACATGACTACTGAATGTCATAGGAACATGGCATCCTTCAGATTTCAGTGGAACTCAGATCTCAGTCCACTCTTCCTGTGATGAGGCACCAAAAACCAGGTGCAACATTCTAATGTCAAGCAGAGTGGTTAACCACTTCCCTAAAAAACTGAAAATTCATTGAAAACAGCCCTCATAGCCTCTAAACCTGCTCTCCCAGTACCCATGCAGCATAAAAATACCGACAAACTAACAAAAGGCTGTATTTATATTGCAGAGTAATGTTACAGCAGTTATTTACCATATTTTTTTGGCTGACCCTTTTATATGAATGACACTCTAAGTGGTGCATTTATATGTATATTTTGCAGATACATACATTTCCCATCACATTGGTTCCTGCTGCTGATTCTGTGAAAGGAGGTGGAGTCGGAGGTACAACAGAAATTTTACTAGAAATTTAAGAGAAACAATTAATACATTAAGCCAACAGATGAATAAATAAACCATGTCCATGCACATTATCTTCGTGTTTCCTGTACTCTATAAAGGTCTGGGTTGACATCTTATGTCTGTAAAAGTTGCAACACAGGTTTATTGCTTGTTCTTAGGAATTAGGACTACCTTTTTACCTTCCCAATCTTGAGGTGCTCCAGGTAAAATTATTAAATTAGAACTATCACGAAGACCTAATTTAGGATAGACTCCCTAGACTTCTATATGGCTGGCAGCATTACAGTCTGTGTCCTGAGTTCTAAAACACAATTCCTGTAAAATGCACCCCATGTCTTGTTCAGAGATGTTTTCAGAAAATAGTCATCTTTATTTACAATACTAAAAGGATCCTCCCTTGCCTGGGTTCAGAGCTGTTAAAGACCCTTTAAACATTCCTGCCATTCCATCTGTGGTAAATAATCCTGGTCTGTGAAAAAAAACCCAACTAACTGATTCTGTTATCACAGCACAATCACAGATTCTAAGGCAGCTGGTGAACTTCCTTCTCGATTCTTTTTTAGTTTTTACCACATCCAGGTAAAAGCAAGTCTTGGTTAGGATCTTATCCAGCTGAATATAAATTTCTTTCTTATGTAGCTGTGCCTTGCCAGACAATTCTATTAAATTGAGACCACCTCTTTATATCTTATTTTACACTGGGCTTTAGGGGTTTTCTTTTGGTTGGTTTAGATTTTGGTAGTAGTTGTTGCTGTTTGGTGCTGTGGTTTTTTGGTTTGGTTTATTTTAAGGCAGGGGTTCCTTTAATAACATAATAAGAAGGCTTACTTCATTATGTATCACTGGTAGTAACTTAAGTATGGTCATGCCTTGGCCTCTAATCAAAGTATTTATTCACTGCAAACTAGATTTTACATTTTTTTTAAAGTTCAGTAAGTGAAAGCATCTAACTTCTTGTCTAGTATTTATTGCAAAACTATCATATCAGCAATATCTCCCATTGAACAAATAACGATGCTGTTATGACACTTAGTAAATAACTTTCATTTACAATAATTTAAAATTATTTTGCAAATTTAACAGGCAATTTTATAAATAGTTATGCAAAAAATATAAGCAGATAAAACAAAATTAATACACATCCATTTCAAGTAAGATACTATTACTCCAAACATGGTACTTACTCTCTGCTGTATGTGAGACCTGTTCTGTGGATTGCTGAGAGCTAAAAGTGAACATTTTTCTATGCTTTTATCATTTGAACTCCAAAAGTATTGGGGTTTTGTCATAATAAAGGAATACAAACTACTGGTTGGTTTACAACATAAAATACATCACCCATACAAATTCACAGTGTTCTAGGACTTTTTGTCCTTTTGAGTCTCACCTCAGGTTCTGGTAAGATTCCAAGAGCTTTGCACCAACTGTTTCATGTCTGCCTATGAAGGGGGAAAAAAAAAAAAAAAAGTCCAGAGATCACTTAGTAGCAACACCAGTTACTTATGCCTGTGTAACACTTATTAAAATCCATGCCTTTCAGGAACTGGCCTGCATTTACAGAAGCTCATGCAATTCAGGAATGAAGTCATTTCCCAACTAATGTATCAGCACGTGTGCCAAGCAACACACAAGTTTCTGCTGCATCTCAAACTGTACCAGGATTCCACCCTCCCCTGTTACAGGTGACACATTCAGATGAACTCTTCACAAATGCTACGGACAACCACACAGAGATGCCAACAGGCCCATTCCTACAGGTTGCCAAGTGCTCTCAGCCACCCAGAGTCCAGGAGGCAGGTGGTGCATGGGCCCACTGCACTAAAGAACACTTCAGCCACAAAACTCAAACACTATGGGAAGCTTGAAAACATGTACGAGAGCAGGCACATGGTCAACTCTTGCACCTCATGAAAAACTTTTTTCACTTTTCCTACTAGAGACGCAAGCAATGATGAAAATGCTTGAATAGCTCACAAACATGAGCAAGACCCTTTGCTAAGAGCATCCCTGCATGGAAATGGCAACCATGGCACATTGCTCAGGTGAGCAGCCACATGATATGAAGACACCAAGGAGCAAGAGCTCCATCAGGCATGAACAATGAAGACTCATAAAACTGTCATTTTATCACAAATATTACCAACAGCAAACAGAAAGTATCTGGAGTGACTTTAATCACTAGTAATTCCTGATACAGTAAGCAGCATGTGATCCATGTTTTGCTGAAGATGTCATTAATTATAACATTGCTTACATAAAAGTAACAGACCTTAGTAGCGGTAGAAACAATAATCAGCTCATGGATGTTAGAATTTTCAATCAATTCCAGAATCCTCTCTTATTGATAAATAACATTTGCTATCTTAGATTTTAAATTGATTGGTCACTAAAAGTAATCTACCACTTTTCATAAAAGATTTATCTCATTCTTTAGGTAGAAGATACAAAAGTAATAATAAAAAGCATAACAATGTAAATTTTTTTACTACACAACATGAGAAAACTTCACTGTAATTTTTTTTCAGTTAAATTTACTTTCTAGTGATGACTTCAGTTATGTTATGTTTTCAAACCAAAAGAGGGCACTGTCCCTCCAAGATTGAAGGATGCATAAAGGCTGCTGTGTTTCAAAATTTGTCACTTTTTAAACTCCTTTAAATATATCAGTTGGTCTAAGCAAAAGAACCAAAGAAAACATATTTCTCCCTGCATGTTTATGTTCTGTATATCCTTAGATCTTTGCGACTTTAACATTATTACCATTAGACTAACTAAGCAAAATGCTTCAAGAACCCACAAAGTCTTGATAATTCAAAGTGAGAACTGATTAATTTTGCTGGGAAAAGGGACAGTCAGTAACTTGAATTATCAGATTCAATATCCAAGAACAACTTTTTCCAGTAATAGAGAGATTGGTAAAATTATCAGCTTTATACTCATTGAAAAGAATGAGGGGAAATTATTATCAGTGGTTATTGGATGAAACTGTACTTTAAAAAAAAAAAAAACAGTCAACTAACATTTTAAAATCAGAAATCTAGAATCTGGGTTATCTAGAATGGGCTTCAATGAAATCTTTCAAATATTAAATGAATTGTTTCAACAGGAACTTTAATTTCTTAATATACTGCCTTCCACAAACACCTACTACCTAAAATTTGTCTGATTATGCTCGTCCATTTATGAAGTTCTTCCTATTCACATTTCCCAAGAGAGATTTAAGGCCTAGTCCTTTCCTTTTTACCAACCACTCTCCAACATAGATACAAATACTGTAAGTGAAACTGTATCATTTAACTACAGTCAGGCACAAAATTAAGTAGATGCCTCTCTGAATTGGCACTTCAAGAGAAAGAGGAAACAAATCATCTCCACCTTGCTAGTTATTGTAGGTGAAAACAAACACTAACAGCTCCTTTGCAGCCAAAACACATTCCCCATAGAGAAATCCATCCACATCCTCCACAATTTTTTAGAGCTTCGTACTTTTAATGGCACTGAAAGGATCCAGCACAAGGCAATGGCACAGCCAACTGGCTGAAGATAAAACAGTGTTTAGTTCTCTGCTATATATGGGGGGTTTTATTCCATTCTATCATTTATTTAAACTTTAGAACTTCCTCAGTGAAAACTGAATTTTAGACTTGGACAAATGATGAATGCAAGATCATTTTCTTCCTGTACATATAAAATTTCTATATTAATTTCACATAATTGTATTTCTTAGAAGTCTTACATGTGTATTAATCCAATTTACATGGCCAGCAATTTTCTTATTCTTATTACTCAGACAAAATAAGTTACACTTTTAAATGCATTCTGCTAATTTGTGTTCATGTTTTATTTACTGCACAGACAGATGGACTTCATGGCAAAATGGAAGAAACATTGGATACAGTGTCAGACTACATTCAGTGTTTCACTTAGATGACAGCTACACAATACATAGCAGTTAATCATCTGTTCCAGTGATTACCTTCACCTGGATATTTTTTTGCTCGTTCCTCAAAAAACCATTCACCAGCCTTCACTTTCATATCTCTGGAAAACAATCAAAAGAGATTTGAATCAAAATGTTTGCAAGTACATTTCTTCAAATGTTCAGTTGCCATGTAACAATCCAACATCCTTTATCAATCCTACCATAAAACTAAGATTTCATGACTACTCAATCCATTGACGGAATTTATTGATTAAGTATGAGATGATGTCAGATTAAATAGCTCTGTCAAGATCAGATTTTCAGCAAATCTTGCTCTTCCTGAAGCCTGCAATTTGAACTCACCCATTATTAAAGAGATAAAAAAAAGAAACAACTCCAGATTCTCTGGGTCCTTCGGATTCCAAATTCTCATCTAAATTTCTTACTAATTTTTAGGGCATTATATAATATCTCCCTTCCTTGTCAATTTGTGATGCTTACTACAGGATAAAGTCTCACTGCAAAAATTTTCTCAGCACGGGCACTGCTAAACTTTCTTCTCTACCCAGTCATTGATTTTCCTTCTATAAAATTAATCTCTTTATTACCATTCCCTGTGCCAAAATTGCTTGAAAATGGCAACAGCATACAAACAGTAAATTCATGTAGAGCTTACCTTCTTAAGAAAGCAAAATCTCTAAATATAAGAGCCAAAGTGATATCCAGCAATGGCCCAGGCAACAAAACCTCTGGGTCTGCTATTTCACACTTCACCTTATTCTGTGTAAAAACAGACAAACTATAGGTAGGATGCTTTTTGTTCTGTCTGTCACTTGATTTTAAAGTCTTCCAGGCATTTAAATTATATCTAAGTAGCAATGCAGAATATTTTTTTAAAATCACTGCCCATGTAGACTTAATTGTACAATTTATTTTCATACCTAGCCATAGACCCTGTGCATAACTGAACACAGATGAGTCTGAAAATCAGGTTTAAATAACTGAGACAGGATACTTAGTCAATTTGGATGGAGATCTATCAACTAATAAATGTCTGAAACCTCTGTCTTCAAGGGCTTTGCATTGGTAGTGCCTTGATTTTCATTCAACCCCCGCCCTCCCTTTATATTATTCCCACCACATCCTGGTTATCTTCCAGAGTTTAATCTCCAGTTCCACACAGATTCATGTGATAATTGAATCTACTCAGAGAAGTTTGGGATACCCCTTCCTTGGAGGTGCTCAAGGCCAGGCTGGATGGGGCTCTGAGCAACCTGGTCTATTGGAAAGTGCCCCTGCCCATGACAGGGTGGGCGAAACCCAGATGATCTTTGAGGTTCTTTCCAACCCAAACCGTTCTATGATAATGAGACCACATACAGAATGAAAATAGATCTGAAAATACCTTTTTTTTTTTGACAGTGTATTAAGTAAAGATATGACCAAAAGTATGAAAACAAAGCTAATAAAGAACCTTTGTCAGGTAAAATAGACTAAACTCCCCCCAAACAAATGTCTTTCTAGACTCCTAGAACATAGGATTCCTTTAAAAAAAACCAAAACATAACACCCTATACCAACTCCATTTACATAAGAGTTGCAGGTACAAACTTTGATACCAATTTTGCCAGTTCACAAGGTTTTCAAATTTCTTATTTTGCAAGAAATACAAAATTTGCCTATCCCTGCATGCTCTCTCACTGAGGTGTTTAAACACATTCCTTACAAACATGATCCCAGTGTCTATGGGAGAACCCCCGTAGTGCTGCTGCTGTTTGGTTCAGGAAAAAATTCGTCTAAAACAAGACCCAAAATAGTTACTTGAGACTTGGAAATCAGCTCTTACTTAGGCATCCTATTTTCCCCTCACCAGGATAAACAAAAGGTGCTGAGTACCATTTACCATATTGCTGCACTCCCTACCCTTCTTGAGATTTGCAGCTTTGATGTAGAGCTCATTGAATGCCATGGAAGAAGTCTGACTGAATTTAATTGATTTTACACCATGACAAAAGATCAAATGTCCTCTCTCTTCACTATAGAAATTAAATGACAGCTGGCATATCCATCTGTATTTGTGAGATAAAAAAGGTAATTTCCTGAAGGAAAAGTAAAAAGGTCTTTTAATTAATCTAAAGAATGTCTTCTTGGTTTTACCATTAAACAGCTGGATAAAAATTTGCAAAAATTTCCACTACAGCACTACACAAAGCAGCTTAATAACCAATGACTCTCTAAAGGGGATTTCTGCTGTGGCCACCGAATATTTGGAAACTAATTTAAAACAAGAGGAAGTGGAGAAGATTACCTAGTGAAGGATATGGAAAGCTAATTTTGAATTTTCAGTTCAGTGCATGTAGCTTGAAACACAGCAAAACCCACACACCAAAGTCTAGTAACTATTTTGTATCAAGTATAAATAGCACTGAACTACCTATTTTGCATATTGGTTGCTAAATAAACTGAAGATTCATAGAATATCTTGTTGGTGATATCCAGCTAATAAAATGACTTCAAACTAGTACAAATTTGTTTAACTTGACACCAATACTTTGCCTTATATTTTCCTCTATTTTAATCACATTTTGGCATCTACAGAGAGAGTGGAGGATTCATCCTGTGTTGGCATAAAGTAAATTTTCATCCAAATCCTCACCCTTTCTACAGGGATATTTATCATCCAGCAGAGCTTTTGAATAATTTCTCAGACTATCATTCTTCACCTATGGATTATTTTTCTTCAAATGTGGGAATACATTGAAACCATTTTTCCTAGAAAGACTGCAATGAAAAGAATGAACTATGAAGGATTATTTTGATATTAAAAAAAAAGTATCAATACAGTAAAAGATTTTTTCCTGTATGCTGAAATACAAAAATGTGATCTAGTAAAAGAAAAACTAATTCAAAGTAAACAAGTCTGTATTTCTAACCATACTTGAACAAATCCTAGTCATGTTATTACTTGGTTTTGCTCTTTAAATTTTATAATGCATGACTTCAAATTATTCATCAATCAGGTTTCTCACTCCAGTAGTAAGAGGCAGAAAACAATGATTAGGAAATTGTCAAGAAATTGGCTATACTACATCAAAGCTCAGCACCTTCAGCAGGTTATGAGGATGCACTGAGTATTGACTAGGGGAAGGAGCTCTCTCTGTGGCTCAGAAACTCACAACTATTTCTATGCTTTGCTATTATCATCTTTGTCACACTCACAGTACCTCTGGCCTGCCCCAGGCCATTTTGCTAAACACAGGAAGGGAAATATTGTCTACGTGAAGAATAACGAGAAGTTCTCATCCATTTCATCGCTACCATGACTTCAGCCAACGTTTTCATCACACCAGTGGCTTTGTTTCATTAACTGTTCATGCAAAACCAGCGGGCATCTATCAGATGAGTGGTGGAAACCAGCAAAATTCCTTACCCGTGGGCATAACAAATGGTGCATTTCCAAAGGCAGGGGTTCAGGCAGACACGGCATTCGGAGCACACCCGATGACTGCATCCATTGCACACTGCGCCTCTGTTCATCAGCAACCCCAGTGACTTCTGACAGCGAGCACAAGATCTCTCCTGGTACTCATGCCTTGCATTTTTTGCCCCCTTCCACCGAAGTTGCTGCAGCTGCAGTTTCATTTTCCTAATTCCACAGGTAAAAAGGAAAAAAAATTACAGGGGATGAAATCCTCATGTAAAGCACAAGTTAATAATACCCTGGTTGTGCAATATCATTTCTAGTGGGAGCTATGCCCACTGTTGAGCACTGCTAGAAAATGTGCACACACAGCATTTCTGCAGTGTGACTGTGTGTGCGTGACCAGAACTATGCACACTAACAGAGAAATAATTAATTATAAATGGGGTTTTGTTCATTTCAGGCCCACTCAGCGCAGGGCACTGAAGTCATTGTATGCAAGTGATTATGCCTTCACTTACAAAAACTTAGACTAAATAGTGCTCCCTTCCATTTTATTTTTTAAAAATCATATTTATCCAAGAATTAAGTATTCTACCAAATTAAAAAAAAAAATCATGACAAATGCATCACCTGAAATCTAAAAAACCAAACCAAAACTGCACACAGCCCAAAATATCAAAACCTCTCCTTGTCTTTAACTTTGCTTCCATTGCATAATATTCCATTCCATTTCACCAATAATCAAAACCTATGTTTTTAATTCATAGTAACATCATCAGCAGTTGAAAGGGATTTTCTAACCAATATAGTCTTTCACATAATTACTATCATTTTAATGTTGTTTATTGTTTAATATATCCCATAATACTTACAAAAATACTTGATGTAAACAAAGTTTAAGTTTCCACATTTAAGGGACTAAAAACGTATTATCTTACCCACACCAATACCTAGTTTTACAGGGGGATGCAATATCACAAAGCAGGATACAAGGTACTGGGAAATCCTTGCCCTAGCCAAGATATAAAGCAAATAAAATGCTGGACAACTGTCCTTTATCTTCACCAGCTGAGATACTGGCATACTGTGAAATTAGCAAATAAAATCCTTTCCTAACTGATGACACTATTGACATGAGCAACAACCTCCAAGGCAGAGTGGTGTGCTTGCTGCCTGTTGTGTGTGAGAAGGGACAGTGATGGATTTAGCACAACGAGCAGGTATCCAATTATTCTTAACTCCAGTCTTAACACAATGTAAGCTAAACAAGCCAGCCAAAGATCTGAACATGTTCCATGAACACATTCCAAGACTATACATATGCATACATAGAACACGATGAGAATGCCATAAAGCCTTCATAAAAAAGATGCAGCCAGCAACTGAACTTTCTGTGAAGGCTGGAAGTAAAATTTACCAAGTACATTACTCAGTGAACAGGATTTGTTGATCTTTAGTATAGAATCAATAGAATGGCAAAAACAAAGAGATTAAACTTAGATTTCCCAGAGAATACAAAGGTGTTAGCTAACAAGATGTTAAAAGAGGGAGTACATGTAGAAGGACAACAAAGTGGAAGAAGAGTTATTCAGAATGGGAAAAACAAAAACACCCCACCCCCCTCCAAAACAAAAACAAAAAACAACCCAACAAAAAAATGAACAGAAGACATGAATAGGGGAAGAGCAGTACCTTATTCTTTCCTCCTCCATTTTTCTCACCATCTGGTCACGGTACAGGACTTCCAGAACAGCCTCTTGTTCTAATTCCTTAAGGAAGTTCAGATTAAATTCACAGGCCATTTTTGCCAAATTTCACTATTTCACTTGTTTTGTAGACTCCTGTCTTATGGGTTCCACTACATCCAGAAGCTGATCTGGATGTTTCCTAAATGTCTGAGCTCTTACTTGATTGTTGATGTGTTTCACTGTGTCATACCCTTGAAAAGAAAAATAACTTTGTCTGTCTTCACACAGATCATCATTTAAGTGTCTGCTACCCAGAGAATACAAACAGTTATCAAAGGCACAGCAATTTTGACTTTTTCATGTGTCCTTTAACTTCTTTTTCTTTTATTTTTTTTCCACTGAAAGTGGTTCCGAAAGAGATGAGAGCTTGCAGCAATGTTCCAGATAGGGCTTGAACTGGCACCAGATGGAGGGACAATTTGTCAAGAGATGGTGTAAAGGAGTGGCAGAAATGGTTTGGGTTTCTTTATCTGGTCTTGTAGATTTGGGATTTCTGGGCCTAAGGAAAAAAAAAAAAAACCCAAAACCCAACCATTACGTCTTCTCACCTTTTCAAGACATTTCAAATAATGTGAAGGATACATTTTGTTATACTCAAACCTTTCATGCAGCAAATCAGACACAGGAGAGGTTTTAAGCCAGTCCTGTTCTTCAGAGGCTCACCATCTTGTCCATTTGCACCCAGGCACATACTTTCACATTTTTTGTAGAGTCAACATAAAACAACCAGTTAAAAAGCTTAAGTTAGTTTTGAATACAGGCCTACAGGCCCCATGACTGTCATACTGCTTGAGACAAAATTTTTGAGAAAAAATGTCCCTTCATAATCCCATTTTATTGAAAAGACATCACAAGATTAAGAGGAAAAAACAAGACCTCTAAGTCACTTCCATCAATGACCTGTGTAAGTTAAGTCTAGATAAGCAGTTTGATACCAAATAATACTATTATCTTTGCTAATACACAGAGACACCAAAAAGTTAAGATATATATTATTTCTAGCCCAGTTCACTAATGATTTTGGTCCCAAACTGATAAAGTTAGCATACAAATATATGCAAATATAAAATTGAAACTTAATCACAACTGCAGTTTGGATATATTCTGTGACCTTCACTTTTGCAAAACTCCACTAAAATATAAAATAATTTTAATACACTTTGCATCAAAGTCAAGAAAATATGATTATTCAACCTAAACCATCTTACATACCACATTCATTTCCAATATTACTGTCTAACATTTAGTGTATATTACTAGAAATGTAAGACAATTCCACTTATGGTGGGATATCCCCCCATATTGAAGATGTATATATGAAAACTGGTTAAGTGTTTCAAACTTTATCTGAAGTAGATACACACAGTCAGGCTCTAGGCAGGTGTAGACACTAAGACAGAAGGGTAAAGCTTTCCCAAAGCATTTACTGATGCTTCACTGATGGACCTCAGCTGAAAATCTGACCATCCATCTGCATGGCTGGATCATTATTTTCAAATACTCAGTTTTAAATTTAAAATAAAAAACCAGAAAACCCTAAATCACCAAAAGAACCCACTAAAACTTCAGATATATACTGACAATGTATTTTTGTCAGTGCAGGAAATTACTTCATATGTAGCTTACCCCAGTTCAGTGATTTAATTTTCCAACAGAAAATGCAGGGGGTAATATTATATATACATAAACAGGTTGCATTCCATTTGTGTACGGGCTTTTTTTTTGTTGTTTTGTGAAACCTTTCAACAGTCCAAAAAGACAAAGCATCTCACAGAAGCTTGAACTTCACAGAAGTTTAAAAAAAAAATTGGTTTCCTGTGGAAACAAAAGAGACAGAGATAGGGATAATCATGTCTTATTTCCTTAGCAACTGCAATTTCACAGGAAATTACTCATTTGAAACACAAGAAGCCTGAGTAATTTTTTTAACGCAATATGTGTCATTTTCAAAGGCCCCTGCATCCTTTACCTGCTCTCATCTTTTACCTTATGAATACCTCCTGAGATTGATGAGCATGTTTAAAACCATCAATGCCATTTAAGTCAACATAATCTAAAGAGGAGTCAGTACAAACTCTGGTGTCTCTGCCCTACACAGGATACCAAAACATCCACTACATGGCAAGCTACATTTGCCATAAACTCCTAAGACTTTAGGCATATCTAGAACACCACGAGAAAGTCCCACTAAAGAATCAGTAAAAGCTAGCAAGTGCATGACAGTCAATACTAAGTGGATCCAATAAAACTCTGCTCTGGTGATCTTACAGAAAATACATCAATGTCTTATGGTGCTATTAAGAACATGCCACAGTAAAACAGTTATGAAGAGCAACATCTGCAGTTAAGCAAGCCCAGAAAGAGTTGGTATCTGAGGTCGCCTTCAAATTATTTTTTGAAAAATCTAGCTGAATGATGAGGTAACTAAGAATAAATAAAGTATTATGAAAGTATTACAACCCCCAAAATGGGGGAGAATCCTTGGCCCCACAACAAACTTGAACTTGTAATTATTTCACAGAGGTGTTCAAATTGGACTGAAAAGCCCTCCACCATTGTGAAATAAGAACTTTTTTCTTACACTAAAGCTGTCTGCACTAGAGTAGCATATTGGCAGTAAAAAAGAAGTGTTTTCAGTAACCACCCTTTTTGACAAGAAAAATATGAATAAACTTTCTGAAATGCCCTCCTTTCATGTTCATCCATTGAATCCAGCTAGCTAGCTGCTTTACAGTCAGCTAACCTTAAAGCTGAGCATCTTCTACATAAAACCAAAAGTAGCAGCAACCTCTTTAGTAAATACCACAACACTTCTTCCTTTTCAACTTAAGGTTCACAAAAAATATTCTCTTCAAGCACTTCTTGAAATTATATATTTTTCATTATTTATTATTACATTTTGTATTTAAACTAATGTAGGGTCAGGCACCTTGCACATGGATCAGTAATTTTTTGAAAATATCATAAGAAATCCCAAAGCCGTTGTAAGGGAGAAGGGATGACTAATGTGGCTATACCTTAGCACAGGTATTCATGCATGCTGAGTACAAGCTCAAAAAAACATTTTTTTTTCCTATCAGGATAGAAGAGTATGCAGTTATGCTGCTGAAGATCAAGCAAAAGGCCTACCTTACACTAGATTAAGTTTGCAAAAACAGCTTCTTTTCTAAGTTTTTAAACTTAAAAATGGCTGGCTTAGCAAGCTTTTCCTCAAAGCAATTTTACATGTAATGTATTATTGACCTCCTTTCAGATCATTCAGCATCAGCAAAATAACGGTAATTAAATAATTATAAATGAACAGATCTTCTAAAGTCAGAATCTTCATTTACTTGAGATAATTGGATTACTTTATCCATTAACCCAGAAAATGGCTGTAATACATCAGTGGCAAGGAACAGATTAAGAAGGTTTAGAGTAAAACCAGTCTGAAAAGCTACTGCAATTCTTGGCTATTTTCTATTCTGCTGAGACCAACCACATAAGAAAATTACAAGTGTTATTTTGTACTACCTGGCTGCAACAATTTAGCTTTCACATCCCTGCACATGAAAATTACTTAAGTTCTTTGAGAATGCTTTACCAAAATTAAGTCTGTGATACTCACAACATCCCACCCCAGAATTCAGAGTAAAAACACAACCAAATAACTAAACTTAACACAAACAATCAATTTGCAGTTGCGGTTTTTCCATTAAATCTTTTCCAGTTTGAAAAAAAAAACATGCCAGTAAATAAAAATGCATCCTCCTGTGCTATGTCATACAGAATAGAGTAAAATGATGTCCTCACCTCTTCAGCAGCCATCAAAGAGAGACACCAGGAAGTGAACTGCTTATAAAAGATGAGAAGCAGTCTTATTATTTAATTATCTCTCCTTAAAGAAAACCGGTCGCTGTTCTCCACCCCCTTTCCTTCCTTTGGGCACAGATACCACTGATGCATATTTAGAGGAGCACCCCAAAACAGCTGAAAGCAAATGTGCTCAACAAAGAGCTCCAGTGTTACAACAGCTTTTGCCAGGTCTCTGGTTTTGTAACCAGCAACAAGCAAAGATACTTGTTTTTCTAACATTAAAAGGAGACTCAGCAGAAGAGACTACAAAAGCTGACTTATATATCAAAATATGCTCAGTCTTCAAGCCACACACAGGAAGAGAAGTGGCTTTGAGTTATATGTATTTCTGACACCATAAATGTGAAAACACTTCTAACCTCAATGTCTCCAGGACTTGCACAGAAAGCTTGGTTTGTATCATAAACAGTTCTTTCCGGGAAACAAAACAGTTTTCTACTTCGGTCTATAAGATAAAACAATTAGTATAAATAAAAATTCAAGAGAATTCAGTTTTTATGCATCTGCAAGAAGAAAGATATTTTACCTCACAATTGGAAATCTGATCCCAGGTGACAATTGAAAGTTAAAACATTATTCAGATTGGACATCTTAAGCCTATCACAGAATTAAGTGTGAGTAATAAAGTTCAAAATTAAATCTGAATAATTTTTAAGCCTGTAGAAAACAAAAAAAGGTTCTCACAGCTCAATCTCCTTTCTTGCTCCCAGCTCTACCAAACTCTGTGTACAACACAGAAACCCTTCTTAACTGCTTCAGGTGCTTTAAGATTCCTGATTTCTAGTTAAAATGAAACAAAGCACAGCAATTCTACTCACACGGCAAAGTTTAAGAGCCTGCATCAAGCTAAATACGTTCAAACATTTCCACCTGTGTGTGTCAAGTTTAATCACCTTCTTCAACTGCATCATGGAAGAGAAAGCAACTATTAGTGGGGAATAGAGCTATGCATGTATGCATCATATTTGGATAATCTGTCCCTTAATTTTAGGCAAAACTGTAACTGAATGAGATGACAAAAGTAACCTGAAGATTTTAGCTACCCACAGTGACAGATTAATTCTATCTCAAATCCAGGCTGCAGAACATTAGCCCTACTTGCCAGCTTCCCCCAAATATTTAATCAAAGCCTTAATTTAACCACATATTTAACTCATCATATTTGTCCCTCTCATCCCTAGACGTGGAAAACTGCTGCTGTATTTTATACATGCTAAGAATATAACTAAATATATAATATTTTATGCTTTTGTTCAAACAAGCACCACTTGTTCAGTCTTCCCAGTCCTCACCTTTTTGTCTCTGCTTTTTGGAAGCAGCAAGCACAAGACTTGGAATGAGGCTGAGGATGTGCTCAGCATCCAGCCACAGTCCCACTGTAACCCTCCAGAGTGAGCAGAGCTGGTGCTGCCTGCAGGATGCCCACAGAGCCCCAAAGTGAGGTGGCTGGTCAGGGTCTCCTTTTTCAGGAGAGCTGACACAGGACTGGAGACAGGATCAAAACTGCTCAGTCAGCACTCTCAGGTCCTGGAGCTGTAACTCCCTCAACTTTCTTGAAATACAACACCCATAACTGGACACTCTATTTCTTGTGCAACCTTACTGCAGAGAGGACAATAGGAACACTGCTTCCAGTCTCTATGCCGTTTTAATTTTTTTTCCTTTTTTTTTTTAACAGCACTATACGAGAAATTGAGATAAATTGTACCTAAACATCTCCCTGCTCCATGTGTCTATGGGCTACTGAGTGAGCTGATCCTGCACTTGTGGAGCTGGTTATTCCTGCCTCCATACACGCCTTTGCACTTGTCCCCAGCAAGTTATTTCTTCTTCCATTCAGATTCTTTCTGCAGTTCATCCAGGCCCCTCTGAGCCTGAACAGCATCTCCCACCGCCTAGAACAGCTCTCAGGGCCTGGTAGCAACAGTGACTTGGACAACCTGTAAACACTGCACACACACAACATCCAGGAACTGTGACAAGTGAGACCTTTAATTCCATTCTCCTGGTTCTTACTATGTCTGCTAAAAATCACGTGGTCTGCTTAGAACTGTAGGAATTAAGATATCCATCTGCAGTGGGTTGATCCTGTCCGGATGTCAGATACCAACTAAAGCCGCCCTGTCACACCTCTCCAGCTGGGCGGGGGGATGGGGGATGGGGGGGTGGAATATAATGAAAAGACAGGGAGAATTTTTCTATGTTTTGATTTTTTCAGCTTGTGACATAGGCCTTCTTTTTAAGCTGCTTCCAGAAACAAGAAGTAAATCCTCCTTCCCCCCTTGGAGAGCAAAGGAGAACCTCCCAGGGGAGGACCTCCCAGAGAAGGACTCTTGGATGGCTGAACACGAATGAAAAGCTATCGGTACGAAATGCACAGCCGTGACAAGCCCTGCCTCTCTCAGCCACAGGCTTTGGGACGCTTGACACCACCACAGCCACCCCGCCGAGCGCCATCTCCCGCCCGACGCCCGGCCACTGTCGCTGCGGCAACCGCGCCATGTTGGAGGGCGCCGGGCCGAGCCCAGCCCCGGCGGGCGCTGGCGCGCAGGCGCAGTGCGGGCGGCGGCCGGCGAGGGGCGCAGCGGCGCGGGGGCGGTGCCGGGGGTCGGTGGCGGCTCGAGCGGCTCCGCCAGGAAGATGGACGAGTTCCAGACGGGAGAGGAGGTAACTGGACGGGGCACAGGGGCAGCACAGCTTCCCGCCTGGCGTCTCCTTTCAGGGCCAGCGGAGGGTCTCAGGCGCTGCCCGTCCGCCCCGGATCCCACCCTTCGGCGTCCCCCGCCGCCATCCCTGTCGCCCTCCCCCAGGGTGGAGCCGCGTGTCCCGGGCACCGGCGGCAGACGGGCCCAGCCTTTGTTCTGCCGGCCCCGGGAGCCGGCCCCTTGTCCGGGTGTTCACCGGGCTCCTCGACTCTGGTTTCTCCCCCTGCCGCTGCAGGTCCCTCAGGGAGAAGGGTGAGGGGTGTCGTGGCCTCGGGCTGCCCCCGCCGTCGCGGGGGTAAAGCAGCACCCAGCCGGTGCTGTTTGGGCCGGGGGAATGGCGAGTGAGTTTTTTGTGTGCGGAGAGAGGAGTCCGAGCCTCTGGTCTGCGTGTTACAGGCGCACTGGTGCGGCGTCACACCCCATTCACAAGATACGGAGGGGGATACATCAAGGGTCTCAGCCTGTTATCGTGCCAAATGACCACCTAATGTCCCCCCGCTAAGGAGCAGGAAGCAGCCAGTGCTGCTTTTGCAGAGGGGCAGTGTCCCTGAGCTGTGACACAATTAAACAGCCGCGATGTGACTGGATGACACAATAGCGAAGCAGCGAGAGGGGCTGGTCAGGTGTGTCAGGCTTCTCCTGTTCCAAAAGCCTCGTCCTCGTGGCAGGGCCTGGCCTGTGTTACAGGCACAGACTGTTGGGGTTTTTAAAAATATGTAATTAACACACTCGAACATCATTCTTATAGCTGTTTTCAAAAACGTCTCCAGAATTAACTAAAAGCTATAGTTCTGTTCTGCAGTTTGCATGTGTTGCCTAGGAGCACCCCTTTAAACAAGGTGTTAGAAACACTGTCTGCTTTCTTTGTGACAGAGAGGTACCGCAGGGAAACTGTAAAGTAACCGATTTTCCCCCTTTTATTTTTTAATACAAAAAGTTTTTATGTCATCTTATTAAAAGATAATGACATAATGATAAAATAGGTAGTGTTGTGTTATTTCAGAGTTCAGTTATAGTACATATATCCCAAAACTGGATATCAGAAATTTCATTTTTGTCATTTCAAGAAAGGAAAAAGGTTGAAAAGTATCATCAGCCCTAGAAGTGAATTTTCAAATCTCTATTGTTCAGTACAAATTAGATATCAAAATACCTTTAAGACCTTGGGTTGAATTTAAATCATTTTACTTTGCTGTGAACCATGTTAGTAGTCACTCAAAGGCATTTCTGAGCAGATTTTTTGAAGAAGAAAACTATGTGGTTTATCATCTTGCTTGACAGCAGTCTTCATGTCTACCAGCATAGCATGTCTGCCATGCGTATTCTTAAGCTTTGTGGGAGAGAGTGTTTTTGGATAATTGTAGCTCTTACTGGGTTAAATACATTGGTGCACTTTAAAATGTAAGCACCTGTAAAACGTAGTACCATGAAAATAAATGAGGCGTGTTAATATTAAATCCAAGAAGCTGAAAATAAAAAGCAGTTTGGCACAGCACATAAAAGCTTCTTAAAATGTTGAATTCTGCCAGCAAGTTGGTGCCTCTAGATAGGTGTGGAGAAAGAACCGCCCATCTTGTTTCCCAGGATGTGCTGTTTCTTCTGTCATGGAGAATGATCAACTTCTCTCATCTTTCTGAATGTCACATGTCATTGAAGCTGGCTCTACTGTTGTCTTCCTGACCAAAGATTAATGAATGTGATGTTGAGATTCTCCTGAACAGGTGTAACTGCATCCTGCCTGCACATGTGAATTACACATTGATCATTTCTGTCAGCTGGGGAAGCTGACTGACCCCCAGTGAAAACCCATCAACATACACCTGGTTAGGTTCGATTTTACACTCTTATTTAGTCCTTTGAAATTAATCAGTTTGCCTTCACGTGCTCTTCTTTTGTCCTGGTTTGTGAGGTGAGGCTGTGAGACACCAGCAGTGACAGGGTGGGGTGTGAGTCGCTGCTGCAGCACGGGGTCCCCTGTCAGTGCTCCCTGGCCCTGTGAGTGGCTGCCCCAGCAGTGGGGGCAGCTGGTTCTAACTCCCTGACATGGGAGGCAGCAAGAGCAGAGGGAATAAAGAAAACATAAACTACTAACCATACATGTAAATGAGTGCTAGTTTTAAGGTTACTAAAATGCTGGGGCCTTCACTGTCTTGATATTTCATGTGCTTAATTTCTGCTCCCCGAAGGCTGAAGGTATAGTGAGCTATGTTTCCCCTTTGGTTTCCAAGGGGCAGCTTTCTTCTTACCCTAGGCTGAGATTGTCAAGACAGTTTTTCCTTCAGCTCTGAACTGGTATTTTGTCCACATCGGTGCCCTGGAGATGTTAGTTCCATTTAGCTGCCAGCTGAGGTTATCTCCCTGAGCCCACCATGATGTGCGGACATTAGTGCTTATTGGGAGAGGGGAATATATGTGTGCACAAGTGCAGTACATGTTATTTTAAAATGCTTCCAAGTTAAAATTTAAAAGCTTTATTGACTCAAAAGGTCAGCCAATATTCATCTCTTATTTTTCATTACTTTTCTAAGTAGGTTAACTTGACTGGGCTGAAGGAGCTAGAGTACATATATATGCAATTAAAGGCAGACTTGGTATGTTCTGACTTCCAGAAATCTGACAAGGATAAATTAAATTTCTAGTGCATGTTCTTAACAGAGCTCGAACATCATAAACAGAGGAATGTGTCCACTCATTATTTAAAAATCTTCTCTTTCTTTTGTAGGCTTCCTTTGTTGTTGATGAAGTCAGCAGCATCATTAAAGAGGTAATTTAAACATTTTCGCTTTGTTAGTGTGAAATTTCATGTGTTGTATGCTGTGTACTAAAAGGCATTCAGTAAAATGTAATAACTGATATGTAAGAGATTTCTAGGTAGGTTGCTGTCAAAGTGCAGGTAACTGTTGATTTAACCAGTGTACAGACTTCAGTGGAAATGATACCAAACTTTAGCTGTGATATATGTTGCAAATCCAAGAGATATTTAAAGTAATTTCATACACTCCTCTCTGGTTGCAGTGCAATCCCTAGGATTTCTTGTGGGGTGTATTATGTTAAACACTGTAGGAATAGATTTTATGTTTTAGTAAAATACAGGAGTTTTTTCTAGACTGTCTGCATATGTGTGTTACTGTGTTGTTTCAATATGCCTTTATCCAAAGTGAGTTCTTGTTGCTAAGAAAGATAAATTTTCTGTCTAGAAGATTTCTAGCAAGATTTGGAATTCCTCTTGTAGTCTAGTGCAGTCTTTTTGTTGTTGCAAAATAACTGTTTCGGTCAAACTCTGTAAATTGAATACACATGCTTTAATATATGCTCCTGTCTCTTCGGAATTCAATTTTGTGATTATTTTTAAAATAATTTCTGTGATGAAAAAATGTGCCAATGAAAAACATGTAGGTTTAACGTACATTTATCTGTACCTCAAAGGGGAAACTCATAAGTAAAATGGATTATTTGGCTGGAGGCTTCTGCTCTGTTAGTAACCAGCAACTACATGGGTCTTCTGTTGTAGTCTGGGGGTTTGTTTCCCAAAAATGATTCTGTTCAAAAATTGTAATTTCATTTCCGTAGATTAATTTGTGTGAATGAGCTATTGTACTACTGTGCCTTATTCTCTTCAAGACTGTTTAAGTGCAGGACCCTTTTCATATCCATGGCTGTAGGACATTACAAATAATCTAAGTATCACAAAACAGAGGGTGGGATCTATGATGATTTCCCCTATGCCTGGCTCAGATTCTGACCTGCATGTTTTTAATACTTGAAAACACTTTAAACAGCTGGTGTGGACCAGCAGTTTTTAGGATTTTTCTGTGGGTATGGGGTCCATGTTGGAAAGGGTTAAAGGGTGACTTGCAGTTGACAGCAGAGCAATTCCTTCACCTGTTTGTCCCTCCCCCCAGGCCATAGAAGGTGCAATTGGTGGCAATGCCTACCAGCACAGCAAAGTGAACCAGTGGACAACAAGCGTGGTGGAACAAACCCTGAGCCAGCTTACAAAGCTGGGGAAGCCCTTCAAGTACATTGGTGAGTTCAGCTTCCCTTTCCTTGAAAGCTGGGATGCTCAAGTGCACCAATAGACAAGGGGTGGGGGAAAATCATAGGAAGAACCTTGTCTGTAAACTGCTCACAGGCATGCATATCTGCTTATGTATGTGGATGTGTGCTAAGCTGAGCGAGAATGGAGCTAAATGTTAATTAATGTTAGTGAGAAATTAATCAAAGCTTCTCTACTGACCAACAGTGACTTGTGTGATCATGCAAAAGAATGGTGCTGGGCTACATACAGCAAGCTCTTGTTTCTGGGACAACTCCAGTGATGGTAAGGAAAACAACTCTTGGATTTTCCAACTAGCAGCTTAATGCCAGTCTCTTTAAGACTAGACAGCATACTTTTTTTCCTCCTCAAATTTGTAGTTTTGGAGTAATAGCATACTGTTTGGTATTTTTTCCATTTGACTGTGATGCTAACTGGGCTGTATAAGAAATGCTTGACCATTGTGAAAGCTTCATTCTTAAGATTCTTAAAGGAAAGAAGTATAAAAATTATAGGGGCATGCATGTAATCACTTCCTTCTGTTTCTGAAACCCTTTTTTGTATTTTCAGGAACCTGCACTGTGAGATGGGAGAATAAGACCATGTACTGTATTGTCAGTGCCTTTGGACTTGCAATATAATTGCCTTGAAATTGTTCATTCTTCTCTTTTTTATTCCAGCACTTGATTCCATCTCCACTCAAACTGTGAATACCTGAACAACTTTTTTTTAATGCATTTTTTAGTAACTTTTCTTCAAAGGTAGAAATTTGAAAATACGCTGTTACCTATTTTATGTTTGTATCTAGTACCATACCAGTGTTTTCTATACTTTTTTATCACTTCAAAACTCCTCTTCAAGGTGCTAATACTGAAATCTGCTGCAGTGTAAACACTTTCTCTAGATTTCTTAGACCAATATAAATGAGACACTGACTTTCACACTTTGTACTTTTGGTTAGCATTAAATTATTGAAATTCATAACCATTGGTGTGATTCATTTAAACTTAAATCTTTTGTTATTGGGGGGGAAGTTTCAATTTTTTCAATTCTCTTCAAGATAGTCAAGTCACTTCCATAATTTTGCCAAAGTCACTACAAAGTTGCAAGAAAATTAGCATATGTTTATCAAAAAGTAGCTTGGCTGCATTTTTGGGACGTGTTTAATCTTTTTGTATGGTATTTAGAGCATGGAACAGTAACTACCTTCATTGAACAAAGATAAGAAACTTTTCACATTCTGGAAGCACTCAGCAAACTATACCTGGGTAATCATTCACTTCTGCAGTCGGTTACGTGCCTTAAGTAGGTCTTAACTTGCTACAGTCCATGTTAATGTTGCTGATAGCGAGGGTGATGAGTTTTGGTAGCTGATGAAACGTGATCCTTTCTGAAAGGGGAAAAAAGCTGCCTCGAGGCAATGCTGACTAAATAACATGTGAGTAAGCCTCCTGCCTTCTAGAGTAAAGCTGCAGAAAAATAACAAGTGAAACAAGTTTTCAGCTTAGGCTTGGGTAATGCTTTGTCAGCTAATTAAAGAAATGGGAGCATACTATGAATTTCACAAAACCTCTGCAAACAGCTGCTAATGAAACTGAGAGTTACAGACCCATGTGGGAGAGCATCCCTGGGCTGGAGTCAGTCTGAGAAATCTGTGATTTGCTTCTTTGTAGGAAGCCCTGTCTAATGTATTCAGAATCTGTCTCTCAGCTAGAGCTGTTTAAGAGAGAAATGACTGCTAATACAACAATATGATTCCACGACCTGGAGAGACGTCATACTGCAAATTCAAATGACAGGAGAGGATTCGTTTGCCATAGTGTTACATGCTCTGTGCTAACTGCTCAGTGTAGTCAGACTGTGGAAAGCCCTGTGCTAGGCAAGGCTTTGACCCTCTTTATGCATATCTGCTGTCAGAAGAGCAAAACAGGTGTATGTATCAGCAGCTTTAGGCTTGTTACACTTGTTAGACTTCTAATAGAGCTGTAAGGCTTCTGTATTTCTGCTGACATTCCAGTTTCAAAACATCTCTTGCATGACAAGCCATTTCATTTTTCTCATGAAGGACCTAGTGGGTGCTACAGCCTATAAAGAGTGTGTATATACCTTAGCCTGAGAATCACATCTCTTACATTGCTGTAAGAGAGTTTAGTACGGGTTCAGTCTTCAGTCAGAAATGATACAGCACCTGCAAAAAGGAAACAGTAAAATCAGATTGAATATCATGCCCAAAACAGTCATCAGGGTCAGTGAGAAACTTGTCATGAAAAGTTGCTGTCTTGAGTTGCTAAGGAAATTTTTCATCTGGATGCTTACATACTTTTTCTCCTTTCCATCATGCCAGAATGATGCTGGCAGTGTAGTACCCACTGAACTATTTATTTACACTTAAAAGAAACAAGTTTTGTGTACTTTGAGTCAATAACTGCATCTTGGTCAAGCCATTCAGACATTCCTTGTCCTTTGTTCATGCTAATAATAGCAAATCCCCTGTTTTTTTGCTATTTGTTGGTTCATGCAAATGCTGAGCTGCAAAAAAACCCCCAACAACTATTTGAGATGCCTGTCAGTGTAAAGGCTGCATGGGAGGAGAAACCCCTGTTGCATTAAAATAGAAGTTATGCTACAGAAAGGTAGATACAGTTACATAGCTAGTTTTACATGTGAGCAATAACCAGTACTTGCAATGTAAGTTTTAGGACTACAGCGAGGGGTTTAGAGGTTGTGAATTTTTGAGTGTTGGTTTCCCACTCCCATGATTAAAATAGTGCTTTTCTTTAAAATTGTGTAGCAATGGTATATTACTGTTTCAGTATTCTACAGTAATTGATTTTCAAATTTTCATTACCTTCAAACACTTCAGTTTTAAGCACTTTTTGCAGAGGCTGATGACCAGTTCATCTCAGTGCCAAAGTAAAGCATTTGGGTGATGAACTGGCAGAGTCCTGGCTCCAGGTAATTAATTTGCCTTAAAAAAAATAAACCCAAACCGTGGATGGAGCATTCAAGGCAATTACACAGTCAGTCTCTGTTGCCTCTTGCTTACTGCCGTGGTCCTTCATATGATTACAGCTACAGAAATGAGGGGCATGGCACCCCCAGTCTGCAGAGGAGGAGGAAGGGGGGAAGCCATTTATGGTCGCTGCCACAGAGGAGTCTGACCTGTGTTAACTAAAACCTATGGAAAGGGCTCTGGGATTAACTGCTGTTGCTGCTAAATGAGCACCACCCTATCTGATACTATAGCCAGGAGTAAGCTGCATATCCATTTGTGCAAGGACCTTTGTGGCCATTTTATTCAGCAAGAGATTGCAGTCTCCCCTTGAGTTTATATAAGAAATGGCATCACCCCAAACAGCAAGTGATGCACTGATCACTTCTGCAGTCTACCAGCTATGAGCAGACTCGTGGAAGACAGAGTTGTAAGAAGTTGATGAATGACAGCATCTTCACCATCTCTAAACCTGTTTTTTATTACTGGTATTAGCATTCACCAGGAGAATTCTCACTGTCAGCATGGCCACAGCAGGCTTAGCAAAGCCACTGTGAAGCCATTTGAAAATGCCAGGTCCCTTATGTAACCTGGCTGGCATATTTAAAAAATTTAGCAACCTGTCCTTCGACCTTCAAGTCTGGGCAAGATAATAAAAAACCCCCTCATAAACAATAGAAAACATCTCTGCTGGCACAGCCTCTTGGATCTCATCCTTATGCAATTAACCAAGTTTAAATATGCATAAGAAAAATGCATGTAAACTGAAAATATGTATAGGTCATGAAAACAGTTCATGAGAAGGAAATTGAAATGCTGTAGAAGGAAAATAAACCCAAGATACAATATAAAGATATAAAACTTTATTATGAACATATTTAACAATGATTATGCACATAAAGTCTTTCAAGAAACTTCCTTGAAGTAAAATATTCAGTTTTCCTTCATATTCCACATTAGCATGAAGTTTTACAACATAAATGATAATTTGCTGTTATTAGCACAACTTACAGATACACAGAATATTTAACATGTCCTCATGCACACTTTCTCAAAGCAGCATTTAATTACAGCTTCTCATTAAACAGAGCATTTATCTTACACATTTTTATACCATTTTGGTACACAATTTTTCCATATTTTCATTTTACATATTTACAAACTCCTAAAAAAAGTTTTACAGTAATGCAAAAGTTATTACTGGCATAAGCAAAAGGAAATGGGTGGGGAAATTATATGACTGGATAAAATGTCATTTGGCTCAGAGAAAGATAACAGATCAAAGTCTTTCCTAGCTGGAACTGTTCTCCCCAGTATTGGTACCACAGATCCAAGCTGTTTCTTACTGATGTTAAGCCTTAGGCTTCCTCTTTGCCAGTCCTAGGAAAGTGTTCCACCAATTTCAACACCAACTGTATTTGTACAGCAAACACTACAGAAAGTAGTTGCTATGACTGCCTTGCACTCAATCATTGATTTCTTAGAAGTCCCTTGTAATCACTGTGTACCTGGGAAGTCTTGCAGTTACTAATGGATGAAGTCTCCCTTAGAGCCAGGATCACTATGTGCTGTGGGTCTTCTTGTGTACATTTCTTGTTTTGTGCAGTTGCAGTAGTGATGGAAATAACTACTTTAGCAATAATAAAAGGAAAGCCAGGCTAGCTTCTTAAACAGATTTCTTCTGTTTGACCCTTAGATTTCAATACTTAGAGGTGATTGATGCCACCTTCTCCCAAGCTGTTTATAATCCATACTGGAATATTCTTCAAATACTGTCTCTGCTCTCCAATCATGGAAATAAGGGGAATCTTGCTAGCAAAAGTAGTTTCCATCTGGTTCACTGCTTCTGACATCTTACTGTATATTGAATTTGATGCAACAGTGCTTCAACTAAGCTACCATAACACTGTAGCACCTCCAAAATAGAAAGTTATTTTGCATGGCAAACATCACTTAAATATAATGTCTAAAAATGACCACAGAAATTATTTTCTCACTACTTTAATAGTGAGATACTTAATTTAATTTCGCATTTCCCATTAGCTTTTCTATTTCCACTTTGATTGTAGTGATGTAGTGAATTTTACTCAAATACAACAGCAAGAGACATGGGTTGAAAACACCTTAGAAAAAATAATCTCCAAGTTAGATTAAAAATACGTTTTTTAGTTAATGAAATCCCAAGGCATGACACTATTTGAGAGTTAACTGTAATAACCAGTTCAGACTGTGATAAGAAACATTAGTCTACTTTGCACATTGGTCAAACTTTATCTCTTCATAACAATTTAGGAGAGAATTAAACAATATCAGAGGAAAAATATCTGAATATTTAAGAATTTTGTAAGTATCAGTTTTTGAAAACCTACTTCCTGTACCCTCTGTTACTCCAGTGGAACTTGAAAGGATTTGGCTTATGTAAACAATGCCAAATTGGTTGCCAAGTCTGACTCTGCACATTCAAATAAGAAGAGTTAACTCAAGAATAGTAAAAATGAGAACGGACTCCACAATTTTAGGATACAGAGCATCTCCCATTCCCTTTCAAAATAGTCTAAAAAGAAGTGCTGAAGGTACATTTTACTACAGTTTACTGGAAAGAAAACCACCACTAACTTGAATTACTTCTTTAGTGTTTTCCTGTATGCTCTTGTGAAGTAATACCGATTAAGAAGAGAAAAACCTGCTCTTCCTCCCCAGCAATTTCCTTGCTTTAGCCATCCATCAGTGCTTTGGCTTCTAACAAAGAAATGATCCCTGGCACAAAAAAGGTTTTAATTTCAGATACTCTCAAAAAATTTCACATCTCTACATAATTTTACAAAGTTTTCCCTCTCTCACACACACAATGTCTCATGACACATCTTTAGCAGAGCACTGATTTAATCTGAACTACTCTATAACAGCAAGGGCACAACCACACGAAGCAGTTCCTTTGGTCCCCTCGAAGTGAGTTGCTGCCTTGTGCAGCCTCCCCTTCATGATCCTGAACAGCCACCAGGAGGCTATTGCAATGGGCACAGGCTAGAGCAGTTGTTGCATTAAAGAACAACAAATCTGCTTTTTCCCCAAAATGATTCAGCAAGTCTAGTAGGATTTCATCGCACTATTCTGCTTAAACTACTTCAATAATGAGCACAATTCCCTGGTGCAACCCAGCACTATATCAGAGTAGATTAACAGTGCTTTTGAGAGTCTTCTAGAGCAGCAGGGCAGATAAATTTTACAACAGTAAATCTCTGTTACAAGTACATGGAAAAAGGAGATACTTTTAGAAAGGTCAAGTATCTAAAAACAAAAGTAATTACAAACAAACATCTTAAATAAAGAACTGAACAATGGTGTAGGAGAAAACCAACTTCTAAATAGAGAAGCAGCAGCATTGTACAAGGAATACTTAATTCCCATATAACTTTGTTCCAGCTCCGACTGGAGTACAGATAATCACAAAATGTGCTAGTAAAAGTTCCCATCATACAGGTATGACAAAGAAGCTGAACTGTGCACAGAACAGGCTCACAAGCTGACTCTCAGGCACGTTCAATACATGAGCAACCACAACTGTTCCTAGCATGTAGAGTAACTATCTATTAATACAACTTAAGAGAAGATTGATGTAGAAAAAAAAACTCTAAAAATGAAATGTTTGGAAATTTGAAACTGTAATTCCTTAGAAAACTTTCATACTCTATTCTCTGCAAGTAACAATTTCCTCCAGCATACAAGAAGACCAGTAAGAAGCCAGTACTAGCTTCCTTCTGAGATATTGTTGCTGAAATATTTCCATTTGAAAGGGCTTTTTAAAAAAACCAACACAGACACTTCTGCTATGGCAGTAAAGCATGTCATGAAACGTATTATACAAATAATTTTGCACCACTGAGACTATTTTGGCTCACTATAACTTGCCTATTTGCCCATATCTTGCACTTACACATCTGGTAAACTTAATGTATTTTTTAAATGGCCTTAAGTCTATATCACTTATTTGAAGGAAGAATAGAAAGCTTGTGTCTTCTTGCACTGATCAAAAAACAAACAAAACACTTCATTCCCTGCCTCCAGCTCAAAAGGCTAAGGTAGAAAATTGAAAGGGAAATGAGGCACTTCATACCATGGTGGACAGTTTACAAGATAGCTAATGCAAAATGCAACAGATGAATGGCAGTGTGCTGTATATCATCCTAAAGAGAAAAAAAAAAGAGAAAAACCAAAACTGAGTAGCAAAGCACTTTGAAACTCAGTATGCAATCTGCAAGACTTTTAAACGGAAATAGATGGAGATTTTAGTCCACAGACATCCTGCTATCAGGCATTTTATAAGACACGTAAAAATTTTGGTTTCTTCAGTTTTCACCACAACCATTTCCATCTTTTTTTTTTCTCAGTTTTATCCTTGTAAACAGAAACAGAAGCAAGATGTCTTTCCTGGGAGTTGATGTTCAGATGACAGCAGACTGTAGGAAACCAAAGAAGTTGCCCATCTAGGAAAACTTCAGAATTGGCTGAATTCCAGATGAACAAGTCTGTCTGCATTGAAACCAGTCAATCAATCAATCACTGTCCGACTCTTCTTTATACTTGGCTCTAATAGCTTGGCCGTTCTGAAGGGGCATCTCTTCATAGTCACTCCTGTGAAACAGACACGTGTTGTAACTCCTGAACATGGTGTTCAGGTAGGAAGTTGAAAATAAACAGGAAAGTTCTAAACTACATTGAGGCATCAAATCGTTGGGTAAGAAGCTGGTAACTGTTCTTCTTCCTTGTGGGAGCTATGAACAACACATGATTTTTCTCCAGAAGATGATGTATAATAAAAGTTATTCCAGTGAAAGCCATTTTTCACACAGATTTGCAAGAAGCAAGCTGGCACTACCATTACTCATCTAACTAACCAAAGGCAAGCTATCCCAGCGTGAACTTGTTCAGGTTAGTGCAGTGTTGGCCCCATCCTCACCGTTCCAGCCACTTCAGCATCTTTGGTAAAAGGCAAAAACATCCTGGTTGTATTTCAGTGTCCAGCACAGAGACACCTGACTGGGATGGATTTCAAGTGCTACTACAATTCTCACATTACATAAACTCACGCAAGGCAAGGAAGTTTTGCTAGACTTGATTATTCTTCATTCAGTAAGTGCTGGAGACTTAAGAAGCACCACTCCCCTTCCCTGAAGCAGTAATATATGAGCTGACTCTTTGCTCTTTGCATCTGACTCCTGCTGTCCTTCCTGTGTAAAAAGGAAGCCCCTTCCCTTCACAACTCTTACTGCCTTAACTCCATCAGCTACCAGCATCATAATACTTTACCTGTTTGCATCAGTTCCATGGCAATCCCTTTTAGAAACCAAAAGCCCAAGAAAAAAACATGCTTTCTCATTGTACTTCTGTTTCAGAAAAGTCTACATTTCTATTCTTTAGGCAGAAAACCTTCACTAACAAACCCTCCACTGAATTGATATGTAAAAGAATATTAAAAAAATAACACTCTAGAAGTAACTCTCCATAGGTATCTCATAATCTTACCCATAAATCACATCATCATCTGAATCATTCAGCATAGAAAAAGCAGGATTGTCTTTCAACTGTGATTCTGGAAAACACAAATAAAGGTTAATTTAGTGTGTTAAATATAGAAATGTGACTGTAGTGCTAACTCAACACTGTAGCAACAGACACAACAACTTCCAAGGCAGTCACAACCTCACAACCAGAGTTCAACAAAACTATGTCCAAACAGGAATTCTCTCCTTTAAATTCACTACCCTTCAGCCATATAATTATAGTGTTCTTAAGAGTTAAGGAGACAACATAATTATCTCATTTTTAGATAGATATTCTCCATGTTGTCTAAGTTCATTTCCTCCCCTGTGCAGTTTCCTGTGTTGTATTTCAACCTGCACATAAGTTAATTATTCCTAATAAAAAAATTTTATATATTTAAAAAGCACAGATTTCTTGGTTATTTCTAAGCTAAAAATATAGTAGAACAAAGTTGTACTCCCTTGACTGCAAGTCAGTGATTATTTTCTATCCTTGAAATAGATGAAGGAAGGACTTGTAGCTTTATGGTGAGATGAAAAGAAACACATGCTTTGCAATTGCCATTTATGACAATTCCCTCTACCTTGTTTTAAGGCCTTCATTTCTTGCATAATCTGTGCTGTTTAGCTACAGTTCATAGTTATATGCAAGTAAAATTCAATCTAGCAATTTGCTATAGCATCTTTTTCCTGGCAGCATTTTACCTTCTGCTGTCTACAAACAAATATTTCTGCAATCCAGCAGAAGGCTTTCAACTTTATCTGCATCCAGCCAGTTCTTTGTCCATTCTGGATGTAAAAATAGCATTTTTCTGTAACAGTTCTATCTATCTCAACTCTAAATTAGAGAAAGGACGAGCTCCATTATTTAGTGCCTTCCCCCTGCATGCTCTCAGCATACAAGATATGATAGGACAGGCTGCTAGATAATCTCATCTAGACCTACTTTCCCATGACAGCTTGGGCCACATCATCTTTCCAGGTCTCTTCCAACCTGGGCTCTTCTATGGTTCTGTACCTTGAGCAGAATGCTTAAACCAGAGAACTCACTCAGTAAAAATATTTATATAATGATTTTTATCTGTTTATCTGAGGGAAATGCTTTATAATCATCATGTAAGTCAGACTGTATCCTTTACATCAGAATGCAAAACCAGAATTGCCCCTGACTCAGTGCTTTACCTCCCTTTACATGGGCTCTGTGCAGCCCTTCCCATAGCAAGTTTCTCCAAAATTCCTCCCATACTAGAGATCAGTTTCACTCCTACTTTTCCAACAGCATTTGGATTTCAGAGTCCAGTTTGCCAGCATACCAATGTATTAACTTTCGTTAGAACAAAGTACAAATGAAGTGATGCTCCTTAAGGGCTGTCTGTGAGTCACTTCAAAGGTTGGTGCATCACATGCAAACCTCACACTGACTGTGAACTTGATCTAAGTGCACAAGAATTCAAGCCCGGCTAATCAGCTGATTACATTTTATGTGTTCCTTCATATTTCCAATACTGATTTGCTGAGGAGCAGTGAGTTCAGCTTCTGGTTATGTTAGCTCAGAGCAAACCAGAACAGTAATGAGACAACCAGAAAAAAAGAAATTGCACAGCATCTACTAATATGGCAGCTCTTGTCACCCACATTTGCCAGACAATGGCTCACACTCACCATACAGTGCATTCTTCGAGGGGGAATACACGAAGGCTAATGTGTAGAGATAAAAGTTCAGTAACCCATAAAATGATAAGAATTCTGCTGGTAGTAAGTGTCAAGGATATTGCTCAATATAGTTCCATACATATTAACTTTGGCAATAAGACCCAACCCATACACAGGCTATTTCAATGGAAAGAATGTTTACCTTACCAAAGTTTGTGAGCACAAATGGCTAAACAAAACTGCATGTTTTAAATTCAGTGACAACTAATGTACTCAAGCTATTTCAAGGTAAAGCTCCCACTGAAAACAAAACTTTAATACAAGTAACATTTGCTGAGGTACAGTCTGCTTTTGAGCACTGGAGTGCATGGTCAATCAAATAGTTTCTGCCTTGAATGCTGAAAGAAAGCAGAGTAAGTTGGGTGTTCAGGTGGGTTTCGTTTGGTTTATTTTTTAAAAAGTTCTTCCTTGGCACAGTGATGAAGAAGGAAGGAGAAAGGACTACATGTGAATAGAACTCTGAAGATGGCTTTTTGCCATTGTCTTAGGTGAATACTAAAGGTTTACATACTGTTCTCTCCTACCTCCCAACTCACACCTAAGCTAATCAGCAACCAGAGCAGCTGGAGTCACACAAGCACTCTCAGAAAGTAGAATGTATTATGATCTCATGGTTCAGGGCCAGGAATAAAGGTCACAATTCTGTTGTCAACAGACATCAGAAATAGTCTCTCCCAAGCCACTAAAATTCTCTGTTGTGACCTGTATCACACGTAGACTTGGACCAATACTCAAATGCATTTTCAGTGACATCAAAACTATTAATTTCTCATATTTTAGTATGCCTCATGACAACTGGTTAAGTACAGAGCAAACAACTGAGGCAGCAAATACAGCCAAATTTGTCATAATATCTCATTAAAATTAGATATACACTAGGCATGCATATCTAAGACTTCATTCCTCTCAGAGATATCACAAGCAGTTGTGATGCATGTCATGTGGACACACTAGATAAGATGGTCTAGGTCATAACCTTTACAAAGAGCCATTACAAAATGCTGACAGCAAATCTCAAACAAAACAGACTCAACTTCAAGAGTCCACCTAGAAGTCAAAGGTCTCAGTCTTAGGTACAACATTTTAAAGCACCTTCTGCATGAAAACAGATTAACATTCCTACTTGAGCAGTATCACAACACAAGGATATAGTTCTGATAATGAGTTGACAGCTCAGCAACAAAGTTGTCCTGTAGAACTTGTGCTCCAAAGCGTAGGTAGAGTATAACAATGCTGTGGGGAAAAAAGTAAAGCATATAGGTGTACTGTGTCCTTAGGCTGCAAAATTGAAATAGTAGGTTGATAGAAGAGTATATAAGAGAATAATTATGTTAACATGCTGGCCATTTATTTTAAGATGCATTTGCTTTGCTAGTTCTAAATTACAAATGATTCTTTTGTGATTAAAAGTTAGCATTCAGCTGAGAAAAGCAGAAATCCTCAGATTTCATCCACTACAGACAATCCAACAGTCAAGAGCTATTTGAAATAACAGCTTGGTATAGGGAAAACAGATATTAACAGTAATGTAAAAAACTAACTGCAAACTTCTGCTTTGACTAAATGAAGCCTACAAAGCTCCAGAAGGGCTCTGCCAAGTGAACTACTAAATCTTGTACACTGCCATGTTAATAGAAATAATATAAAGTTAGCTCAAAAAGCTTCAGGAAGGGTTAAAATTTACAAAATGCTTGCCATCACAATAATATTAAAAGGCATTCTTCAGTTTCACTGACTAGTTTATTAGCAACAAAATGTATTCAAAGCCCTCCCCAAAAGGGTTAGAAAAGTTAGAATACTGACAAATGTACTTTGAAAAGCCTTACCTAATGACAAGCACTACAAAGGTTAATGCAGTCAAGAATTTTAACCTGAGATCTGAAAAAGATTGAGAAAAGTTGTTATCAGTGAATTTACGCCTACATCTAGGAGAAGCAAGCCAGTTTGGGAAGAATCAGAAGTATTCCTTACCAACATAAGGCATGTTTCGAAGTTCTGAGCATGCCCTCACTATCAGGAACAAAAGGTAAAGAATGTATGTGGTTGCCACCACAAGGAAGAAGATTTTCATTCCCTGTAAGGAAAGAGTTAGGGTTTATTATTTAATAAGATTTTATCTATTCCTTCTTCTGTCAATAAAAATCATTAGTTCCCAAAAGCACAACATAGAACGGTCCATTTATGCAGGGAAAGTAGGCTCATGAAACAAGGATGGTGATACATTCAGGGAGGTTTTTGGGGAATGTAAAGAAAGGATGCTTAATAGAAGCCAGGATTTTGTTAACTGAGTTCAGAGTTGAACTCTAAAAACACAGCTCCCAAGAACAATACAAGGACGTATGTACATCCTTTACAACAAGAAAGTCTGTAATTTACTAGGGTAGAGGACCTTGGCAGGAGTTAAGATGTAAAAAACTGAATAACAGACTTAAAACTTTTTCTTTCAATCCCAACAAACTTGTGGTGTTTAATCTCCAGATTTGCGAGACAATTTACTTTTTCAGTGGGACAGATCTCAATATGGTCTATGCATCATCTAAAGCAAAAACAAAAGTTCTCTAGTTAAAATTAAGACTGTCTGACCAGCATTTTCTGTTTTCTAAACTTTGTTATCCATTTTTATAGAAGAACAAACCCTGTATCTCCTTATACTGCCTAACAGTACCAGACAATTGGACAGCAAGAAGTAATTTGTGACTTACCTGGAAATTACCTGTGTCAACCCTGTATTGATATGTAGGGTCATGTACTTCATTCACTCTAGAAAATATTCAAAATTAAAAAGTGGTACGTGCACAGTTCCAGACAAGGCTAAAAAGACATGCTGACTAGAAACCCACTCACAAAGAAAAGGTTTAAGGTTACTATACAGAGTTTATAACAAAAGGGTTTGTCTGTGTAAGTTGGTGCAATGCCATTAATTCCAATGTAGTCATGGCAATTTACCATATATAGCAAACTGAATTTGAAGAAATATGGAGGATTTAAACTAGGATCATGTCTAATCTCCCCACTTGTTTTTTAGAAAATGCGTATCTTGTAAATTCCTACAAGCCTTCAGGATTCAGTGTCTACATTTTATCCTTAGAAAACTGTGCCATGGGGCCTTCCCTCAATTTTACTAATAGCACGAGCATTTCCTGCAACTGCACTGCTTTCAATAATGTACAATGGCAAGGAGAAAGTTTGAAGATATCTTCCTTCTCAGAGATAAAATAAGAGGCAAACACTTGAGACTAAAACAGTATAGAAACTACAAATGTACTAAAATGGGTGAAGTTTTTTGGGTGGGAAGGAGTGACACCTTTATGTTAACACAACAAATTGGAAAAAAGGGAGAACCACTAAACCAAGCTAAAGAACAGAGTTCTGAATAAAGACAGCATAGCTTGACTAAGTCATGTCAGTACCAGTTGTGCAGGTTTAATAGTAAGAAAGTCTGGTCAAACTATGTCATAATTAGCTACAGAGAAACTGTTGCTACAGCTACTAAAAGCTGATTGAGCCATAGCACTAGAGTGATTCTTATAGGGAGCCATAACACACTGACAAAGTAGTGATTTCTACATTGCACTCAGAGTTATGAAATTATTTACTAGGTTGTCCATAGAGAATAGTTTTCAAATCAGTCACAATTTGCAGAACAGAAAGATGCAAGAATATGAATTCCATTCCTGTATCACCATCAGAGCATTAAAACCAGATATCACTAGCTACACACAATCTTCTCATTCTTGAACACTCTCAGCTCATACTTATGTAGTACATTTTAAATTACTTACGTTTGCCATATTCCCAGTGTAACAGAGGCCAGCCACAACAGTCCAACAATAAAGAATTTGGGCAGATAGAAAGTTAAGCACTTTCTCTCCCCCTGTTAAGAAAACAATAGTGCGGTGAAAGTGTGAACCTACACTTGAGATTTTGTTCATTCTTGACAGAATAAAATAACTATCATCTTTGTTTCACTCAACATGAACTGGATTAAGAGACTCATCTTCTGTATTTTTATCCTGCACAAGTGACTAGAGAAGACATTACATTGTATCATCATTTGTGTTAATAAGATGAAGTAGAGTTGGATTATCCTATTTATAAGGTCCCACATATTTCACTGATAATGCAAATACAGGAATAGACTCCAGAATTCCCATTTCTCTTATGTAGTATTATTAAAGTAGTTTAAAAAGTCAATCACCTACCACATACAACATCAAAACCCTTCAAGCAAGAATTAAGCGTAATGGCATCATAATTCTGACGACTGTCCCATCTATTTCATTTAGGCTTGGTTGACTCAAAATAATCTACTTCACCATAAATCATTCTAACTCCAAAGCTTCATATGTCACACTGTACTTTATGAATAAAACAAATGTCTGTTTTGTAAGAATTTGATTTCATTTTTGTCACCCCTTGAGAGAACTAAACAAAACAAATCTTGCCTCCTCAGTAAGTAGAAGATACTGTTGCATCTCTTACCTGTACTCTTATACCATGGTAGACACAAAGCCAGAACAACAACAATGCACACAGAAACAGTGACTGGAATAGATCATCCAGCATTCCAGGAAACCAGCTGTTCACCAGAAAAGAAAGGGGGAAAAATGGATCTGTAGCAAAAACAAAACAAAACAAAAGTTAACCAGAGAGGCTTGCTTTATTTTAAGGAAATTAAGAAAGAAAATGGTGCCTCCAGCAACAATCCAGTCTGCTGTAGAAATAATCTCAAATGGTTGCCAACATTCCTAGAAGATTTCAAGTTTTATTAGACTTTCTACTAAACCACTGTCAATGACTAAGATGCAAATATTCTTTACTGCTAGAAAGTGCTAGAATTTGCTGTGTTTACTGGACTAAAAGCAGCCTCCATTTTTAACTAAAACATGAGTATCTGAAAAAAGAAGAAGTAAGACAGCAGACAAACAGAAATTGAAAGGTTAAGAATGGCAGGCACTTGTCCCAGTCAGAGCTTTAAACAAACAGCTGACATCCATGTGACTGAGAAGAACAAAATCCACCCACTCGTTATGCCCTCAAATTTGCTACACTTGGAGAGGGTGGTTGGGTTTTTTAAAATTTTGTTTCCTGAAGCTTTATAAACAACTCCTTGTAAGTTCAGCGAAAAATTCCATTTTGCCTTCTCTTTTTTTTCCCGCTTCTTATTTGAAAAAGTGCCTTTCTAAAAATTCAAGGATACAAGTACCATTGTAAAGCAGCAAGAGAGGAAGTAGGATGGACATCCATTTCTGTTCAATACCCCAGTCCCTCATGGAGAATTTCCGCAGGGAATGTGCAAACAGACACTATAAAACAATAATAACAATTTGTAAGGAAGGAATACAACCTTCAATTGTTTAAACAGAGTTAAGAGAGAGCACAGCACACGGCAAAGGTTACTTCACAAGGCCTTTGCCACTGAAAATACTGTCAAATGGGAGCTAGGCCTCCTAGTTTCTATTTCAAGTTTGCTCGCTGACCCCAAAGCAAATTACTTAATTTCTCAAGCAAACTGAGAAGTAAACAAGCCAGTATATGAAAATCAACAACGTGTGAAAAAAAAAAAGATGCTGTCTCGTTACTGGTCACACACTATCAACGACATTCACTTGAACTCACTTTTTAGAAAAGCAGATTGCATTTTAGATTCACAATTACCTGAGCAACATCGTCTGTGAGAAAAATGCTATGGGAGCGTGCAGTACTTCAGTGGCCCTACTCTGAAAATTCAGGATTTTAGATTTTATGGGGTTTTTTTTCTCCAAATACTTCTTTTCCAGGAGCCAAGACAGGTTAGAGAGGTGACATCATCTAAATCATAGCATAATTTAGCTTGTAAGGGACCTCTGGAGGTCACATGGCCCATCCTCATATGCAAGGCAGTGGTAACTTTAATGTTAGATCAAGAACAGCCCACACTCTGGCCATCCTATTTCTGAGCCTACCTACACCACACAAAAAATACTTTTCTTTAGCATCACATCACAATTTCCTTTCTCTAAGCATTTTTTTTCTGTTTAATCCAAACCCAGAGTGGAGAAAAACAAGTTTTCACACTTATCCTATTTTCTCAATGTGCCTTCAATACCACTTGCAAAAACATAAAAGCAGCAACCACATAAGTATTTCAGAAACGTTTCTACACCCATTAAGTGACATGCCAATTTTGCTGCCTGGGGTTAAATTCCTAAACACAGCATTACAGAGCAGTGTTATCAGCTGCCTACATAATAAACTCCAGAAATGCTGCAAAAAAATCTTACCGTGACCATAAAAGTAAGAACTACAAAGACAAATCGGAACCATATTTCCACTTGTGAAAAGGTTGGATTATAGGTCTTCCACTACAAGAAAACACAAGATCCCAGTGAGTAGTATTCTGACAGACTACATATGACATCAATAATTAGCACAATATTGCAGATACTGAAAAGTTCTGTGGCTTTGCAAAATTTCAAGGTATAACCAAATTCCACTAAGTCACCATGGAAAAATAAAGATAAATTTGTATTCCCAGGACTATCTGATAAAAAGATAAGCAAAGCAGCCTAATAGCCTTGCTACTCTTTTATCCTGCCACTTTATAACACACTCAGCGCTGTCACATGTTAAAGCTCTCAGGACAAATAGGATAGTCTTCATTGATCTCAATTGCACTTTCAATCAAAGTTTGAATGCCAATAAATTAGTAAATTCAGTGTGTTGTTCTGTACTACCAAGGTCAGATGCATAAATTGATTATGCAGAAGTCAGAAAGGTACAGGGGTACTTCCTGTAAGGAGTTTATTTTCTTAAAGCTTACTCACTTGTCTCAGAAGTTAAAAAAGAGAAAAATCATGTAAAGGAAGGATAGGTAGCTTACTAGAAACAGAAATCTTTACATAGCTTAAGGGGGAAAGCCTCCTTCTTCTACTCTAATTATTAGAAGGGCATATTAATTACGACATGTCAGTTTGCATGAACTCTGCTCTGTTGACAATTTATCTCATACCTGGCATGCTTCTGAAGCCATTTTTGAAATGTAAGCTCCCTGGCACAACATATGCTCTGCTCATCTGAACAAGAAGCTTTACCTTTCAATGTATTAAATCTGTCAACCTCTGTCTTGTCTTTTTAAACTGTAAATGTAGAACGAAAATTATATGTAGTGAAACCTATTATACAAAAGGCAATCCATTGACTTCAACTGAGATCACCATAAACAATTGTAATAATGAAATAAATGTGACAATTTTAGTTGTTGTAGGAAAGTTTGGGTTGGAGTTTCTTTGGGATTGCAAACAGGTCTGCCTTAAAGGCAGCCTGCAAAGCAAGATAAAAAAACTATAAAACTATAAATGCTCCGATACTTTGTTCTGTTTGAAATCTGGGACTAAATAAAGGGTTTGTAAGCCTCGGGTTTTCTTTCCCTTAGAGATTATTTTTAATTATATGCTTTATGCACTAACGAAAGTTAATTTGATATGTTAAAAATATCTTTCCTTTACAGCAAGATTTCTGATTGCTACCTGTTCTAACACACTGAATGCTATATAGGAAGATATACCAGAGTAACCTGTATTATAAACTTGGTTTTGTTCCCTTTTCTCCCAATGCAAATGTTTCTAAATTTCTTTCTGGAGTCAATCAATACACATTACATAAGTGCTTTATAAGCAATCTTTAGCACTATTAACTGAGATGGCTATTCCACTGGAGATCATCTGAGTGAATTATTTTAGCAACCTGCTTGTATTAGCTGAATAAAAAAAATATTCTCTTCCTAATAAGCATAGCGCCCCCCCAAAAAAACTCTTAATTTTTCTTTGAGTTAATTAAACCTTTCCAGCCCACACTCTTACGAATTCTGAAAAATTTTGCTAATTCAGATACACCTCCTGGAGAGGCTGAAAAAAATACCATCCTGCAGACAGGCAACATCTCTATAAGCAAATGCAGAAAACTGGATGTTCTAATCTAGCTTGCCTATTGTAAAAAATATCTCCCAGCATTCAGACTAAATTTATCTATTACAGAATACAGCAGCAGTAGTACTGACAGAAATTTTTTTCCTTATAGAGTTAAAAAAATTGGTCTAGACTCTTATCAACATAAATGCTATAATAGTTCTGACATTAATAGTGACAGAAAAAATAATGATGATGCATTTTTCTTTTTCTCTTCAAAAATTTGACACTTTTTTGTTACAGTTAAAAACACAATTCTACAGCATTAAAGAGACTTCTAATAGTATAAATCTTCATACTTACTGTGAAAGTAATATTCTGGATGGTGTATGTCAACTTGTTTAGATCTTCAAAGCTAACAAATATGTTGTATTGAGTGTAGTTCAGGTAGCCCAGGTGAGCAACAATGATTTCACTGCATTTCTGTGAACACACATAGAGAATAGTATATATAAGTCTTCAAATTATTCCTGAATATGCACTGTTAATATAGGTTGGAGAATTTGTACCTAAATGGTTCAACGTTTATGATATTTATTTTACATCTCACCAATCTCAATGAGACTGATCAAGACTTTCTTAAAGATACCAGAGAGAGCAGAAGAAACTGATAAAGTCAGTCAGGTGGATCAGTGGCTGAACAATAAACAGTGCCAACTTTTCACTTGAGCTGGTGACAGCAACTGCTTGCAGCACCAGAATGGAACCAAATAAGCTGGTGAGATGGGGCTACCTTGTACTAACTCATTTTTAAAAGTTAACAGGAAGTAAGAGAAAACCCAAGCATATTACTCTCTTGGCTAGTGTAATTAAATCTAATGGAGCACTATTAATTAATTTCTGTAAATTTCATAAATTTATATAAAAAGAAAACACTTGATTAACTATATATGCTTATCATAAAAAACTTCACCTATGTCCTTCCTAAAGGATTTCCATCTGGAGAAGCTGTTTTGAATGTCTTTAAGCTTAAAAATTTCAGTGAAAATTACATTAGAATCTCCAAATATTTCTTCACAGTGGCAAAAAATTTGGCTTTTTCAGAACACAGTTGCCAGCTGATTTCAAGCAGATTCTGCAAGGTGTTGGAGAAGAATTTTTCTCTCCTCTGGAACCCCTAATCCAATCTTCTGCTACAATATCCCTTTCTTCAGAACTGCTAAACCTGTTTAGGTGACTGAACAGGACCCACTGCTTTACTGACAAAGAGCAACTCTGAGAAAAAAGAGGGGTCTTTAACCAGCAATAGACACAAGTCACAGAAGTAAACAGAAAAATAATGGGACAGGTAGGGGTCTTGTCAGCATTACTGCCTACATTGCCATTATAAATAAAACTGTCCTGTAGAGTCTTCCCTGAGACATGTTTAAAAGGTACATTCTTATTTGCAATGTAAAGTAGCATGCACACAGATTTAAAGAAGATGCACTACATCAGAGTTTTGTTTAAGCAAGTGCATACTTGTGCACAACTGAGTAATCTCGTCCGATTGTGAACTTGATTGTTAACGTATGGTGTGCTTCCATCCTTCACCACTCCCAGGACTTTGACTGTCATAGTCACATTCTTCTTGAGGGACACTGGAATTAAAACAGAAAACATAAATCTATTGCTACATACAGAAATTAAATCTCAAATAGAGTTCCAAAATAATTTAAAACACATATGCTATCCAAATTCTACATTATTGGAGTAGGGATACAGTATTTTTATACATAAGCGGTAAGCACAAGCCCTGTACTGAATCTTGACGACAGATTAACAATTACTAATGCAGTATTTCTCACATATATACAGGGAAGTTGTATTGAAAAATCAATATCAATACAGTCTATACATCTAATTCCCCCCCAAAATGAAGAAGGAAATACACAGATTATCTAGATACTACTGTTTTCACAAAAATAACGAACAACTTTTCCCCTACTCCTGCTGCTTACAATTCAATCAGTGCTGTCCACGTCTTTACCAAGGGAGGGGGGTGATGTGGAAGAAAAGTGGAAAAACCCAACAACCACAGCCAGAAAGCAACAGAATCATGTGTGTGACAGACAGAATTAAAGATACAATAGAGAGATTGCTATAGCAATTTCCTGAGAATTAGGTCAGATTCTCACCATCATGCTGATCCAACTCAACCACACAGGTCAACCACAGCTGCTGGTTGTAAGTTGACAGTGGTGGTGAACTTAAATTAAATGGCTTCAGCTGCAAAAAAACCCACAAGGTTAGCACCAGCCTTTACACTGTTACATGACATATCTGTAGTTAAAACAATGAGAGGCATGTTAATTATGTTTGTGACAATGTTTTTGAGAAGAGATTTATACCTGCTACTCTATGTGATAAGCAGCTCACATAGAAGTCTTCCAAAGAAGTAGCTTAAACAGCACATGTATTTTGCAAAGCACAGAAGTAAGGAAAGGTACAACTACCTAAACCCCATAAAAGCAGCAGCAATAAAACAGAAAAGTTCAGATATGAAAAACAAAATCTTGAGGGCCAGCTTGAATATCAGAAATAATTTTTAGCACTTTACATCAAAAGTCAGATTTGTGAGCCTTCATTTGCTACACAGTTTTAAACTTGTTAAGCTATAATTACAAAAAAAGCCCTATTTTCCACTAGGTTTTCTAAAAATCCCACATTCAGTTCAAAAGAATGAAAGGTATCATTAACAGATAAAATCTACACACAGGAAAGACTTCCCTAATTTGAAATCAAGATGTGCTTTAAAAAAAAGATAAAATCCACCCACAGTATTGTATCAATCCAAACATATAGAGGAGACTGGTAGGTAAAAAAAAAAATAAATAAATGTCCTAGTGTATTTGAAGGAAATGTACTTTAAGAAAAAACCCACAACAAAACCTTTTTTGCACTCTCACAAAATATACTTTAGATATTAGGTTGACACAGAAGAGCTAGACAAACAAAAATGCAAGAACCAAGAACCAAAATATCAAAGCATTTGAGAACACGTGAATGTTCCTCTTAGGAAGCCAGATTCCATGTCTTGGTCACATGATAGTGAAAAATTAATGAGAAATATTTCTTTACAGATGATAGAAAGGGAAATCACAAGAGGGATAGCATTTCTCGCCACTGAGCGCATTGTTTTTCAATGCATGTTCTCAATTTCTATTTCTGAACCCCCTACAAGAATCTCCAACATCAATTCACAAAGGAAAAATTCACATGTTTCTTTATCAGAAACTGCTATCAAGAAACATCCTAGAAATCCCCACCTGAGCTCCCACAACAGTAAGAGACCAGAAATTGTTGCTGGGCTATTCATGAATTAACAAAGCAGTAGTATAATATTGCATGTTCAGCTGCAAACTGGGAAGCACCACTAAGACATTCTGCAGTACAAGTTTAAATATTTAAAATAACTGGGGAGAAAGAGGGAAATGTTTAACATTACTAACATCAAATAAAGCCATTCATATAATCCAACCATATTTATTAATTCTTACCTTTAGGCTGTTATTTAAGTCAGTTCTTGCTACAGAAGTTTCAATTACATTAGGACCTACACAATATATAAGAAGGAAGAAAGAAAATAATATTGAAGTACACATATAAGTGATTATGTAAATATAGGTTTTCAAAAGACTCTACAAAATACCCCTTGCAAAGCAGGTAAATAGTATTCCATTTTTCAGATGCTTCAGATAAAGGGTAAAGCACTTGGTTACTTCAATATAATTTATAAATTTGACCTGCATGTTCCTTTAAGTATCTCTGCCATGGTATTTCTACACATTATTAAAGTAAATTATAAATCAAGAACTCCATGTCAAAGCCCTGAATGTGTACTCTAAACTACTGCAATTTTAGAAGCAGTGTTTATTCATATAAGTTTGTATCTGTCTATCTATGTATATATATCTCCCAGGAGTTTATGGGAATGCAGTCATGAAAGCACTCAGCTACAGAACTCCCCTGTTTAATTAGATCAGGTTGCTGAGGACCATGTCCAGTTAAGTCTAACATCTTTAAGGACGGAGACCCCCACAGCCTGTCTGGGAAACCACCATTACAGTAAGAAAAATTTCCTAATAGCTAAGTGGAATTTCTTGTGTTCCAGCTTGTGTTGCACCTCTGAGAAAAGCCCCATCTTCTGCATAACCCCTGATAAGGTGGTTCCAGACAGTGGTACAATTTCCCTTTAGGTATGCAAGAGCATGGGATACTGAGGACAAGAGGAATGCACACAAAATACAAAAGGACTAAACCAGGAAAGTGACAGGGAAGAGTAGAAGAGTCGAAAAGTATAGACACCTGCTGTGTCTATACAGCAGGTTGTGAACACATACAGTGGATGTATAGCAGATAGGGACATGAGCAAGACATATACACCTGTATTTGGGCCAGGAAGATCCCTCTGTCCAAATGGTCTCTCCCTGTACATATTTGGTCTGGCAATTCAATGGAATTTTTTAACCCTCAAAATATGCTCATTTAATCACAAACTCAATATCATTAAAATTATGCAAGAAAAGCAGTTTCTCACAAAGACCAAACACTTCAAAGTTGCTACTGAGAAACAATGGAAAAGAAGGAAGTTTATAAATCAGCAGCATGGGATCACTCTGTCCAAGATAGGTTAGCTGTCATGACAGCTCAAAAAATGCAGCACTGCTTGGGCTTCCTACAACCACTCTAGTAACAATATTAACCATCTTACAGACTTAAAAGGAAAAAATAAGAATTTCAGTCATCATAGCCAAAATTTCACATTAGAATTGCTGTGCAACATCGCTAACAGCCACTCACTGTAAAGTCAGTTCTGCATCGTTGAACTTTTCAGTTCTCAAGTACATATAAACCAGATTTTTGATAGGCATTTTTTGTTTTAAAAAGCAAAACTGAGTAGGTGTTCAAATTGGTAAGTCATTATATATCAGTAATTAAGTCTTGATGAAACAATTAGAATTAGCATTTTTAAGGATTTTAATTTTTTAATTGAAAGATATGAACCAATATTGGGACAGAAAAATCACAGTCAAAGTTTTTAAGAACAGCAACCAAACAAGTAATGAAGTTCTAGTGCTCTAACTGCTTCTTCTCTAGCAAATGATATACCAAAGCTTTTGAAACAAAATTATGCTGTGGCTGCATTATTAACAAATGGAGACTAATTTAAATAGTTATTGTTTTTCTTTTAGTCTTGTTCACCTAACATAATAACAGATGAAGGCAAAGAACCACCCTGAGGTGATGAACTGCACAGCTACAGAAAATGAGTTATTGCACCTTGGATTTTCTCTGAACTTGTTTCACCTCAAAGATAGCATAGACCCATTGTGAAAAGAGAAAGAAAGTGAGTGCAACTTGGAAAAAAGACCAAATAAGTCCTTGTGTGTTTTGGGTTATAGGAACTGTAAGAGCAGCATCCATCCCCAAACAAACTGTCTCGATTTCTCAGATGAAAATCAAGAGTTGTGCCAGGCTTCCCAAACTGTAGGTATACATGTCGAGTGTGGGCAATGGCATATTTAAGTAGCACAGAGAACATGGATGTATCTCCCACACTTTCATTTACTTAGTGGGTTTGGTGAGCTTTCCTCAGACTGTACCCTTTAATGAGGGAGCATGCTGTTGCTAAGGCCCCTCCTTCTATTCACTGGAAGCAAGCAGCTGTCAACAAAAACCCTGAGGAATATCACAGTAATTGTTCAGTGAGTCTCCTCCCAAGGTAAACAGCACTCTTCTAAAAATATTTAAGTTATAATAATGAACAATGTCAGCTAAACTATCCAGCAAACCAATCTTAAAAGGACAAGAGCCCCACAGCCATGACAGTTCCTGAAGGGGATGACGAGCAAGGCCTGGGACCACAGCATGCTACAGATGACCAAGTGTTGCTTACAGCAGCCAAGTCCCTTGGGTCAAAGGTAACTATATCATCAGATTACTCCGCATGCAGGCACAATACACCAGCACAGCTCCCTCTCAGGTTCTGCTACCGATTAAGAACAAAGTACTCAGTTTACTCTTCCAGGAGCATTGCTTTTTGCCTAGTCTTACATAAAACAACTTTCATTTCTTGCAGCCTAGCAGTAAAAGTACACAAGTACAAATACGGTTCAATTTTAAAGCCAAATAGACAAATTACTAAATTAAATAATTCCTTTCTTTTTTCCTTTATCATAAAATGCACTTTTGCAAATATGTTTATGCAGTATTTTAGTGGCCAAATAACGCCCTTCAGCATCCTTCACCAAGTCACGGATTATCAGAGGTTAACCTTTATGAACTGAAAGCCTATTTAGACCCTTCAGCGGCTATAATAAATCATACAGCAGGAAAAAAGGTTTTATTTCACAGACAAATTCTATTATTGAAGGCTACTATGAAAAATGTACTACCTACAAAGCACAGATGGGCATAAAAAGCCCCAACAGATGCCTCCAATTAACCCGCCCTTCTTGCTAAGGCAGGCAGGACTGGATGGCTCCCAGGCCTGGGCAGCCCTTCTCACTCTAAAAGAGGTGACAGACAGGGCAGAGTTGGGAACAACCCAACAGATGGGTCAAGAAGTGTCAGAGAGGGGCACAGGAGAACCCACTGGATATGCTGAGTGATGTGGAAGTCAGCAATAAAGTAGATGAAGATGGTAACAACCTCAAGTAATTCTTATATAGGGGGTGAGTTGCTTAATGAGTACCAGTTCCACCTTTCCCTTCATCCCATCACTTCTGTATTGATAAGGCTCTCCTGACAACAGAGTATTAGTATATTTAACCCTGCTAGGAGAGCACACTGATTTTTTTTCAAGTATGTTTTAGCCCTGGAAAAGCTCTCTGGCATGAAATAAAGAAGGGTCCTATGCTTTTCAGCTCCCTAGTGACGATGACAAATCTCTCTGATCTCCAGGATGAGTACCCAGGCACTATGTGCTTAGCTTCCCAGGTCATGTCAGGACTCTCACAAAGATCTCTGAAACCAGAGACCTAAGCTCATATATGTTTGACAAGTGAAGTTCATGTTTTCACACTTAAGTATTTTGTATTTACATAGCATTTATCACCCAAACATTTAGAAGGCTTTACAAACAGTTATCAGTTTCCTCACAGGAAATCAAGTATTAGCTCTACCATTTTACAGACAGAAATACAAAGAAAAACAATTAATGTAGCAGTCTGCTGAATTGCAATATGAATGAAGCTGCTTTTGTTTCATTTTGCTGACTCTTCCCTGCAAAGCAGTTGCACATACTAAGTCTTTGTAGGCAGTACTCCTATGAAAAAGTGAGATGGAAGAAACATTTCCCTGTCCCTGTCAAGACTAGTGCTCCCTCAGACATCCCAGGAGCAGTAAGCTCATTAGCATTTAAACACATCTGCAAATACCAACAGGTTTAGACAAAGTATATGAGAACTGTAATCTTTTAAAAAGAGAACATCCTTACCTGCTATTCCTATGAAGACTGTCAGACCAAAACAAATAAAGAACACTACAAAGACCAGAACAAAATGCCTTTTGGACAGTGTATACAATCGCATCGGGGCCAGCCTACAGGAAGCAAAAGAAACCACAGAATTAATGTCGGTCATATTTCTAAAGGAATAGAAAATAAACCCCACTCATTCTCCAACAAAGAAAATTAAACCAAACTCTGAGGTAACATGTAACACTACGAAAAAAGATATTAATGCTTCTTCATAGAGCAAAGATTACAGGAATTATTAAATATATGTATGTACACACACATCTCCAAAATGTAGGAATTTTGCCCGTTTTCTTATGCTAGGGTTTTCTATTGTCCTAAATCTTGAGCAATAGAAAACACTTCTTAAAAGGAAAAAAGGTTGTTTTTGTTATTCCATACATTATTAACTTAAAATGTCCAAGACCCTATGTCTCCTGCAATGAGAGCTTCATCTAAAGGGACAGACATCACTAACAACTCAGTTACCTGCACAGGATCTTGATGAGTTGTCTATACCTTATAAATATACTTCAACCCTGCAGGATCATCCCTAACAAGGAGTAGGGCAGAACTCCAGATCTGCTAGATGTGCATGCTCAGTCTTTGAATTTTTGTCTGAGCTCCACCAAAGCTTGGGAAGTAAAAACCTGAACCCAAGTTTACTACTGGACACCTAAATACAAATACATATACGATCAATGACATCTCTTGCACTATGCATTGGAGGTTATCATTAGGTTAAAGACAAAACGAGGGGGCAGGGGTGTGGGTGTGCATTGAAAATACCAATTGTATTCCCTGGAAAACAGGTAACTTCCAGTTCTGTTAGCCTCAGGGAAATATGATCAAATAACTAATCCTACATAACGTGGACAAATCCACCATGTTTCAAAATACAGCCAACATTTCCTCTTGAGTTACGCCAGAACTGAGCCACCACATGCCTGACTTTCTACTGCTGTTTGAGGAGGTATGATCATAGGAACCTGTACAGTTTATATGGGAAAGCTGTAGGACTGGGGGGCTGATGGAGTGGTGGTGGTGTTTTTTAATAAATTTGTATGAGCACCACCATGGAAAGAAATGAAACCATAAGACTTTAGTGACAGTGCTCCCTTTTAGCTTGGAATAAAACTTCTTTCATCTTTTCACCAGCTGAATGGTGCTCTTACTGGTTTACCACATTAACAAAGAATTGCAGAAAAGGTGGTGAAATCCTTCCCATAAGCCCAGCCTGAATTTTGGGACCAGGTACCACATGCTGTATGCATGGCAGCTCTTAAAAGCAAGGTAAACAATTCACTTTAAACCAGTGCAAGGATTTTATAATAAAAACCTCTATTTTCTTTGAGAATTACTGCATTTTCTCCAAATGAAGCACTACCAAAATCAATTTGCATTATTTCTTTACTGTAAAGTTTGAGAGATCCAAATCTTAATCTATCAATACACAAAGGAGGTGGGGAAGGGAGGAAAACCCCGCAGAAGTAACAAGAACTGCAAGCAAGTAGCTGCAAATGTTACAAATCTGCACAAACTGGCTGTGCAGGACTCCAGGCACGGCACCTGCAAAATACTTGACACACACATTTACTTACAGCAGAAACTCTGCATCAGTCTAGAGGTCAGAACAGCTGACTGTACAGCCAGAAAAGGAAAACCATATATGAAATGACCAAGTAATTATTACATAAGCAGTATCGGATCATCACACAGAAGCCTCACAGGCAAATGGGATTTTAAGCTGACTTTTAAAAATGCCAATTAATAGAAGCATTTCAAACCAGAACTTGTCTGCACAACTTTTGCAGGGATGTAACCACAGTATTTTTCTTATATCAATGTCTTAAAACCTCAGCCTTCAAGCATTTAAACCATATTAAAGCTATTAAATATGTACTAAAACAACTAACTAAGGTGCATTTTTCCATCAGCTACAGGGGCTCCTTCAGTTCCACAGATGACCTGGTACTCCCTGTCTACCTAAGTACATGAAGTATGGGATATTATCTTGAGATATCAAAGTATTAATCTCAACAAGAAAATCCTTGATATATAAAATAGTACATAAAATGTGGACATGCCTAAATTTACTCTAAGACTTCAAGTGATTACCAAATGCTTCATGGCAGAGCACATACTGAGGATATCTCAACACAGGAAAGTCCAAGGGTTGAGCCTAGCTGACAACTGGAAGAATATCATGTTAGCAGTAAAGCGTAACATATACTTGTGCTCTTCTGAACAGCTCACATCTCAGCATCCACTTAACAGCTACAGGCTGATGAAGGATACTTCTGATGTGCTGTGCATGTTCTTTGTTCTTCTGATAAGTTTCCTAATTTCAAAGCTTTTGCAGACGTTTCAAAATGCATGATGTGAATGTGAAAAGCAGCGCCCTCTCCACACTCCTTACAGGAAAGCTACCAGTTCCTCACCCAGCCAAGAGTGTTACAACCACTGGCAATTAGCACCTTGATTTACTCATAAGCCAAATCAGATGTGCTTGTGAGCTTTTGAAGAAACGCATTCCAGACATTGGCTCATTCTTCATTCTAATTGCTCTCCAGATGGTGCAATACCTAATAGTCAGAATGAGCAGGTGCACAACCAACAGAGATGCTGTACCCAGCCAAGAGCAGAGGCACAGACAGGAGGCACACACCCCACGTTGTCCTTTCATGCACACCTGTACTCCTCAAGTCTCACTTAAGCCACTGACTGAAGGAGCTGCTTTAGAGGTCAGTAAGACAACGTGGACACTTTTATTAACAGCAAATGTAAGAAGTCAGCCAAATCTTAACTGCATTTCTCATGAGGGCAAACAACAATTTACAGCATTCCTATCAGGTGATGCATGGTTCATTGCCCCTCACCGAAGAACTTCCTTGTGTAGATTTAAGTGTCTCGTTGCACCTATCACCAGCTGACATACAAAGCAGGTAAAATCACCTTCCCATAAGTTCATTGTTTAACACCTTCCTTTTGGAAAGAGATTATATAAAGTTTATGAATATACATGAGTGCAAGTTGGTGATGTCCCATTGACATCCTCTATCTTACACTTAGAAGGCCCAATAAAGAATGAAATGTTGGAAACATTTATAGGAAAATGAAAAAAGATTCCTCACGCTAGATGCACCTGTTCAAGCAAGTAAAGAACTGTACTTTGCTTTGCCAAGCGAAGTGGCAGATACTTTAATCAGCCCAACCACAGCAGTCAAAAGCTCAAGACCAGCCATCCAACTGTCTGCAGGTCTTTCAAGCAGCTTTTACCACATAGACTCACTTTGTCCTAACTCAGAGTGGTTTATAATTAACTTATGTCTGAAACTGACTGCAAAGGAGGAGAAAGCACTGAGATACAGAGAAATATTATACTGAGACATCTCAAACAGCACTCAGTAAGACTAAACTGCTCTAGTGCAGCCTGTGACAGAGTTAGCTTTGGAAACACACACTCATAACAACTTCAATCTTTCAGTAGCCACCAATACGTGAGATGCAAAGGTGGCTTACATCTTGCTTTTGGAGTAAAATTTTGTCTCAAAAGATTTAGCAAAATGTTTCCCAGGATATTCCTCATCTGCAAATCACTTCTCATAACTGCACAACAAAGTCTTTAATGAAAACCATCATGAAAACCAGAGCCTGTTATATAATAGTTTTCATTTAAGACTGACTTATAAGAAGGGAAGGCTGTGGTGAAACTGACATTAAACAGTAGGTAAGTACAGAGTTGATATTAAAACCAGAAATAACTCACTTTTATGCACAGCAGTTTTTCTGAAATCCTAGCCTCAACATCACTGCCTCCAACTGCTCTTCTCTATTTTAGGCTCACTCTCAAATAGAACCATCAAACCCACTCTGATTTGAATAATTATATATGCTACCTACGTTCACAGTACTGGGGCTATCCACACACCCTGCACTTGCTCATGGTTTAAAGACACTGCTTGCTTCGGTGTCCCTCAGAAGACCTTTAATTTATTCTTGCAAATGTATTCCACAAGGGTTAATAGCTAAAGAGGCAGCACATGACTACATTAAAAAAGGCATCAAATTAACATTGTCATTACTGTACAGAACTGCTACATGACAACTGACAGATAAACGTGGCTATGCTTTACCTTTGTATGTGTGCACGAGGTGGGTTTGGCTTTTTTGGTTTTTTAGTCGTTGTTTGTTGTATTCATTTAAGTCTGAATAATTAATCACGGCTATGGCTCTGTCCATGCCAAGAAATATCCGGGAAAACAAGTTTTTCTTTTTCCTTAGCAAACAATCTGAGACTGGAGATACCGGGGGTGGGGGGAGGTTTTATTCGCTATATAAAAGGCAAACTCATAGCATTCCTCTAAGGAAAAGGGAAGTCACCCTCGGGGTTCTGAGTGGCGAACCACAACCTCAGAAACATTCATTTAACCCTTGGCAAGCCGATACCCTCAAAGAGGATAGCGTGCATGAATGGAATTAGATTCCGACTGCCCAAAGAGACTGAGGAGCCTCCCTCCCGAGAGATACTCAAGACCCGTCCGGACACAATCCCGTGCCACGTGCTCTAGGACCGACCCTGCCCGAGCAGGCAGGCTGGACCAGACGGCCAATGACTGTGGTCCCTTCCAAGCGTACCCATTCCGTGATTCCGTGAATGACAACCCTCAGCTCCTCCCTCAGAGAAAGCAGTTCGTTCTCCCGGACCCGGAGCGAACCGGCGCCCCTCAGGCTCGCGCGCCCCCCGCCGCCCCCCGCCCCCACTCACGGCTCCATCGCGGCGCCGCGCGCGCGCTGCCGGCACCTCCTCCGCGCGCCGCCGTGGCACAGCCGGCGCCGCGCGACGCCTTCCGCGTGCGTCACCGCGCGGCCGCCACGCGGCCCCACACACGTCACGGGCCCCGGCGCGCCCCGGCCGCGGGGGAGCTGAGGGGAGGGGCGGGGGAGCTACGGCGAGCCCGAGGGGACACGCGGCCTCGCTGCGCTGGGGCGGCCGGACGGCATTGGCTTGTCTTTGGTGAGCCGGCTTGCAGCGCCGGCACATGGCTGCTGGCTCGAAATCACAGTAACACAGAATCAGGGAACCAGTTATGTTGAAAAAGACCCCCAAGATCATCGAGTCCATCGTGTTAGCTGCACCATGGCACGGTGTGCACGTCAGTCTTTCCTTAAAGACCTTTAAGGTGGTGACTTCACCACCTCCCTGGAAAACCTATTCCATCTAATCACCCTTTCTGTGAAAAAATTCCTTCTAATGTCCAACCTGAGCCTCCTCTGGTACAGCTTGAAGCCATTTCCTCTTGTGCTGTTCCTGGTTCCCTGGGAGAAGAGACCAACCCTCACCTGGCTACAGCCTCCGTTCAGGGAGTTGTCAAGAGCAATGTGGTCTCCCCTGAGCCTCCTTTTCCGAAGGCTAAGCACCCCCAGCTCCTTCAGCTGCTCCTCATCAGCCTTGTGCTCCAGACCCTTCACCAGCTTTGCTGCCCTTCTCAGGACTCACTCCAGCCCCTCGATGTCTTCCTGTAGTGAGGGGTCCCAAAACTGGACACAGGATTTGAGGTGTGGCCTCACCAGTGCTGACTACAGGGCAAAAATCACTGCCCTGCTCCTGCTGGCCACACCATTGCTGATCCAGGCCAGGATGCCATCGGCCTTCTTGGCCACCTGGGCACAGCTGGGTCAAGTTCAGCTGCTGCTGACCAGCACCCCCAGGTCCTTTTCTGCCAGGCCACTTTCCAGCTACTCTTCCCCAAGCCTGTAGCACTGCCTGGGGTTGTGGCCAAGGTGTAGGACCCAGCACTTGGTCTAGTTGAACCTCATACTGTTGGTTAGGTGGCCAAAAGTGTCATTGCGTTGGGATAACAGCAGTATTTTCCACATTTCCAGTGTACTTTATCAGCTTGTGCTGTTGTAGTAGCAACCATAGGTAGCAGAGGGAAATTTAACATAAATATAAGCAGAAAGAACTTAGGACAGAGAAGTGGTTCTGAACCCAGTCTAAACCCATCCATTTTAGGCAAAAGGCCTAAAGTGACATATCCATGCTGAGCACGCACATGTTTACTGCCACCTGGGTTGTAAATAATTTTGTTTACCAGCTCTTTCAGTGGAATTAAAATGCTATCACTGCAGTCACCTGCACGAAACTTTGTGGTATTCAAGAGATGCAATTGATGTATTGTGTTTACAGAGAATTCAGTCAGCTCACGAGCAACAGAAATTAAATCCTAGGAGTAAGCAACTACTTTAAACACACTATGTAATAAAAATCTCTAGTTCATACCTAACAGTGTTTTGTTCTTGCACAATGTTAAATAATGTTTATTTAACATTGTGATGAAGTCGGATTTCTGTTCTGAATTTCTGTTAAAGTCCTAAGACTGGGCAACAAAGATTGTCAACCTGGGTAGTGATAGCAAAGACTAGGAAGGTATAGGGGTTAGCCAAACTATATTTTGTAGTCATTTTTGATAGCTCTAACATCTGCCTATAGAAAGTCAGCAATGCAATTATTAAAAAATGTGGGAATACCTGATGTATAGTCTTGAATGAAATTCAGAGTAACTGCCTGGCTTTGGTGTTTGTCATATACATAAGACAGAGCCACTTTGGGATGACCCCAGAATTGTTTAGATAGATCAGTCAACATACAATTTTAAAATTATCTCTTCAACAGTTAAACAATTTCATTAAAAGCTTACTTAGATGATACAATGGTCTTATTGCATTTTCTTTTAAAAAGTACTTAGGATTAAGAATATTATTCATTTTATTCCATTACTCTGGGGACAGTTATGTCATTACTTGTGACCTGTGGGACCCAGTATGATTGTTGTGTAACGCCACTGAACCTAAAAACATGCTGGGAATTAATGTAGTCATTGATACTGGTATTTATCCCATCTGTGATTTGCAGCACTGATGATCACTTAGTAATCTTATAAAAATAGCTGCCTTGAGAAATACATAGTACTAATTGATGAAGAAAAGAAGTCTACACATTTGAAATCAACAAGAGGTTAAATTGTAGACAAGAATTAACTGGGGGGAAGAAAATAAAGCTTTGAGTAATCAGGACAACTTAACAAAGTAGTGTCTGCTCAGAACAAGTTATCACTGCCGAGCCACAATGGTTGTTAGGTCATGGATGACTATGACATGCATTGTGTCGCTTTCAGCATACTTCACACTTCTCCAACAAGTTCTCCCTGGCCAGAAAATGATGGAATGGTGCTTACAGCATCTGTGACCATTCCCAGTGTTCTGGGAAGCATGGTTGTAGAGTTTTGACACTCTGCAGTTACACTTCCATTTATGTGCACACTATTGAGCTGTTCCAAGGACTGCTCCAATCACTGTGGCACTCAGACATCTCACTAACGTGAATTTGTTGTCCTCAAACCAAAAGTATGTTCTTCTAATTGAGTAGGAAGGAAACTTGAAGCACAGAGAGACTGAGCCTTGCCAAAAGTCACTTGGAGAACAGTGTAGGTGGCAGAGCTTGAAATCCAGCTCACTTCAGCTAGCCATAGGACCACATTTCTGTTTGCCATCTACCAGCTTTCAAAGGGTTATGAATACACTATAAACATGTACATTTGCATGCTATTTTTTGTGGAAAATTTTGCACTGAGTTTACAAACTAAACACTTGGAGGGAAGACACTGTGAAACTCCTCTCTCTCCACAGAGTCAGTCAGTCTCACTGCTTCTTCCAAGAAAATACCTATCAGTGCCTTGTCTGACCTGCTCTGGGATGAAATAGTGCAAGAAGCTGCTGTCTGCCTCATCTGTTGTAGGAGCTGGACAGTGTGTGATGAATGAGGCTTGTAAGAGAAGGCAGACTGAGCTATGAATAAGAGGCTGAATGCTCACTCAGCTGGGATTCTGCTTATACTGACCACCTTAGCACTAAAGCTGTACTTTCATGGCCAGTTTATGCTTTCATAGCTCACACCTACAGCTTCAGTGACAGCAGGTGAAATCCAGCCTCTCTCTAGCTGGAGATCTTTGAATTTTGCCAGCACTCATGTTAGTGCAGTAGACTGGTGAATCAAATAATGGAAATCATCGGAGTTAAAGGTCACTTAGGAATCAGTTGCTCAGTCACTGTGCAGATAAAGGATTAATTGTGGGCAGATGAGGAAGAGAGCAGAAATATGTGACCAGGGAAATGAGAGCTAGGATGGCTTCTTTCAGCCACAGAGCCAGCTTATGGCAGCTTAAAGCAATCATGAAGCTACAGTGTTAGTCTCATCCTCATCTCTCTGTTTGAAGCCTTCTGGCCCTAGCTATAAACTTCACACTGGGGTCATTCAGGTTCTTCCAGTTGCCAGGACCCTGGACGAATAAGAGAAGGGCACGAGCTGTGGCTCAAAGCAGCCACTGAAGATCCTGCGTGGGTCAAGGCTGAAGGAAGCATGAACATCCCAGGAATTTGAGTGCAGATGTTCAGCAATGTCTTGTTGACCCCATGGCTTCTCACAGACTTGCACTTTTAGCCCTGGTAGAAGATTTTCAGGTGTGAAGAAGTGTGTATTTTCTCACAACAGCCTTTTCTGGCAGCTTCAAGTTTCTTCTCTGAAGCACACAGGTACTAGTTCTCTAAGGAAAAATGAACAGCTTCTCCTTATTGCTGAGTCAAATAATGTGGTATTCTCTGGTCTTTTTGCCAAAGGAGCAGAACCACAGTCAATGAAATTTTCCCACATGGTTTGAAGACTGTCTATTTAACATCAAGCATTAATTAAAGATGCAAGTTTTAAAATACTTTTTGTGATGTCCTATATATAGTTTGGGGGTTTTTTTATGTACAAAATGCCATATTATTACATGATGGGAGTTTAAAATGTATCCCTTGTTTAAAGCAGGGCAGATTGTAGGTCATTTATCTCAGTCTCTGGGTATTATTACTAAATTCAGCATCAACACTGTGCTTCCCTGTATAAGCTGATTAGCCAGTGGGATGTGTTCATTAACCTAGAAATTGATTTTTCAGGAATGCCATGTTGCAGTTATGCAACTCTGATGACAGACCACAATTTGGCCACCCTCCTTCTCTCTCCTGTCTATCAGACAGGCACTTCAATTCCTATCAAAATGTTTCCAGCAAGCTCAACTCTTCATCATCAGCTAGGTGATAGAGTTATGAAATTCCCACTGAAAAACATCTGTCAGCTGATTGGGAAGCCTAGTGTCTTCTGGTAAGCTTTGGTATCTCACTGCTAGCATGTCAAAGAGATAAAAATGTGTTTTAATAATATTGGTACTAAGCTCTTTTCATACCAATAGTCTACTCAAAATGACTTTGAGAACCAAGGGAGTTGTCATCTGCCAGCCCTCTGCCAGCTCTCCCTGCCCTGACATCCCAGCCAGGAGGCATGCTAAAGCAAGAAGGAACATACTGGAGTGGGAGGGGGAGACACCAGGAAAATTAACAAACTGTTCATTCAAGGGCCTTGTTTGGAGCAATTTTTCAGAGGTACAAATTAAAGCAGTCCAGAATTTGTTGCAATAAATCTGATGTGCTTTATGGCAGTCCACATGACCCACAGGAGAGGGTAACACTTTTTCTTCTCTGCCTTCTCTGAGCTCAAGCACCATGTATCGTACCACAGACTAATCTGTGCACTGAGTCCAGCCCAAACTTGTGCTTGGGTTACCAATGAGTTTAGTGAATATCACACCTACTAGTCTGTAAATACACACTCTCTTTGACAAGCACACCATGCAGTGCCATGTCTGCCTTAGGGAACCCCTAACCTGGGCAGATGGGGGTCTATTACTGTGCTGAGCCATGACTGTTCTCTCAGTCTCTCCCAGATGATTGAGTGAAGTAGCTCTTGCTCATGGGGAAGTACACCAGGAGGCACAAGGTACAGACTGTTCTGGGCTATTGGGAAGAACAAACTCACTAACGTGGACACCCCTCCATCTCTATAGTGTGAATGAGTGCCCTGGGACTATGCAGAGCGGGGATGACATAAGTTGGGATGGTCAAGGAGTCTGCCAGCCTTAGCTGTGTCCCATGTCCAGAGAACAGGCTGCTCACAGAAAGCTGCTGGACCATATGTTCAAGAGCACTGTGCATTAAAGGAAAACATCACCAAAACCCATCACTAAAGTGGGATGGCCTTGGAGCTGAATCAGAAATTACTCAGCCATCCACGACAAGAGAGGACATTTACTTGGGATTACAGCTCTGTCAGCCATCTCTGAACTAGGTCATCCCCTTGTATTGAGTCCCTTGCCAGTAAAAATGAGCACATACTGCACAGCTTACAGCAAGCACTCCTGAGTCAAGGGTCACAAAGGGGACTGACTGCTTGATGTTTTTCCATTTCTGTATCAGCTCTGCTCCAAAGCTTTCCAGTTTCATGTTTTCTGGTTGGCAGTAGGTATCAACAGTACATCCCAGAGTTCATTTATAACATGACCAAACGTCCTGAGTAAAACAAAGAGGGACAAGAGGATCATGAATCTAATTCTCCTTCTGGTAAGTGAGAGTTGCCTGTAAGGAGAATGCATGGTAGCATCAAGGATCCCTCCTCCATGCCAAGAATCTAAAAAGCAAGGTGCCATTGCTACATCCATCTGTAGTGCTGAAGGGAAACACTCACCAGAGCAGCACGTATGCAGTGGCAGTAACAGAAATTCACTTTACACCAGGTCACTTAGGTTAAGATCTTGGGAATGCAGAGAAGTACTAGTATGACTTGTAAGTCAGGAAATATTATTTCCATGCTAAGAGTCCAGTATTACTCCATTTAATTCTAGATGACTGGCAGCTGATACCTCTTAGGGGTATTGTCACTGACGAGAGGGCAATCTAGCACTAACTGTACAAGCTCATTTGATTCACTGTGGTAGCATCTTTTCAATGCAGGAAGTTCCTCCATGCACTCTTAAGGTCATAAAAATGAATTAATTACAGTTTATCTTGGAGAGCTAAAGATTCTTCCAGAAATAAAGTTGAACAAATGCCTCTCCCACGACATCTTATTTGTTAATTCCACAAGTTAATGTCTCCCCTCTTTCTCCATTCTAGTACCAATATTTCTTATCACGCTGCCAGATGCACACAGGTACATTTACATCGCTCCTTATCACCTCCCATGGCTTCTTACAGCACACTCAAGTGCAAGGAGCCACTGTTTTGCCAGGAAAGACTGGTTTATTAGACTCTGCCAAGCTGTCAGACTGTGTTTCCAAGTTCTGTGACTCTGTAGTCTTTGATGCTGTGAATAATGAGACAAATTCAATCTAATGAACCACCTGCCCCTTCACTGAGAAAAACCACATACTGAAGTCAAATGACTTAAGCAGAGCAGCTGGGGTACTGTGCAGAAGCAGACTGCCCAGATGCACAGTAAAGTAGAGCTGGATGAGACCTTACAAGGTACCTCATCTTTCCTTCTGTCTTAGGACAGCATCTGCCAGATCTAAGACTTTCCTGGCATGTGTTTGTCAAAAGTTTTTAAAACCCTCGAATTTGACATAGCTTGCACTAAACTCTGGAGTGTTGACTAAAGTAGGTGCTGTAACTCTCACATCTTATGCTTCTGCTGTACATTTACCTTCTTCATGCGTATAAGACAATGTCATTGTTGAAAGAGGTTATTTTATAAAAGATTACAAGTTCTATACCCTTTTTAGATAAAAATGTCATATAACTGTTCCCCAGCTTGTATTCGTATGGCTGAACAACATCCATTCTCTGCATAGTTCCTGGCACCTATTTCCCCTGATGTTCATTCTATTTTTTCGGAACCTTCCTCCAATTCAAAAAATTATTTTAATTTATAACCCAGGCATCCTCCAGGGCAACCCTAGGAGCCTTCCCTAGCTTTGTGTAATTTCAAACCATCCATACTCTCCAGCCAACACTGGTCAGTCACGGAAACAGCAGACAGGGCAAGGCTCAGAAGAAATGTGGGTGTAGCCCACGCAGTATATCTGTCCCTTCTAACCTCAACCTTTGCCAACCACTCTCATTTTCCTCATTTATTCTTATCCTATTCCAGGATTGTTTCGCGGCTGCCTCTAGAACACACCCCCCTCGCTTGCTACGACAGTGGCCCAGATGGAAATTGCCTGTGTCAAGGTGTTAACAGGTGAGGGCAGGAAGAGCGGCGTGGGGCGGTCTGATCGGGAGGCGCTGCCGGAGCACATCCCCAGGGCGGAGCAGCGGCCCCTCCGCCGCCGGGCTGCGGGACCCGGGCGCTCAGCCGGGGGCTCCTCGTGTGATTCCCGGCGCCCAACCCCCCGCTCGCCCCCGATCCCGGCCGGAGCCGCGCCCGGCAGTACCGGTAGTAGCGATCATCCTTGTAGGGCGTCAGGTCCTCCTGGATCTCCCGGTACGTCTCCCGCACCCGCCGGCAGAAGCGCTTGACCTCGCCGCACAGCGGGCTCCCGAAGGCGGCGAAATCCGCCTCCATGCCGCCCGCGCCGCCGCCTCAGGCCCCGCGCTCCGCCATGGAGCCCCGCCGGAGCCCGCCCGGCGCTGCGCGGCCGCGGGGCGGGGGCGGCGCAGGAGCCGCAGCGGCAGCGGGCGCGGGGGGGAGCGGATGCAGGAGCGGGGGATGCAGGGAGAGGGATGCAGGGAAGGGGGATCCAAGGGGCCGAGTGCAAGGGACACGGATGCAGGGGCGGGAGGCGCAGGGACGAAGGATTCAGGAATGGGGGATGCAGCAGCAGCAGAGGATGCAGGGGCGGAGGATGCAGGGCGGGCCCTCCGCGCCCAGCCCGCGCCCTCGGGGGCGGTGAGAGCCGCTTCAGCACCACGGAGAGGGGCGGCCGGTGCTGGGACGTAAGCAACGAGCTCGCGTTACCTCTGCTAAAAACATCTCTGTTATTATTATCTTTTTTTTTTTTTAATTAAACTGTTTTATTCTCAAAAGCATGACAGGTCTATGTAAAATAAATGCCCTGATTTTAATTGTTTCTTTTCCCCAACGAAGCAGGTATGTAAAAGAAACCCTGTGCTAAATCCACTTTTCATAGTCATGACACTGTAAATGGTCCAAAACTAAGAACGACGCTGTTTACATTGTCTAAATCTAGAAACTCTGAGCTGGACTCTAGTCAGTTTATAGAGTGCCATGTTAGCTTCATTCATATTAAACTTTCCTTCATAAAAAAAAAATCACATTTAAACTCGTTTAAATTATTCAATCAATTGACGCCTTAATTTCCACTAACTAATGGCAGTGATGAGATCTATATTAAAAGCAAAAATCCCTTTACTCTTGGTATGCGATCATTGTGTCTACAAGGGATAAATATAGAAGTCTTCTGTATACTGTTCCTCTCATGTAAATATCTTCCCTATTGACATTCAGGAAGCTGGGCTGGGTTATTTCCCAGCCTTGCCCTTAGTGTGTATTTTATCACACACTACGACTGGAAGATGCATTTTTACAAATGTGTGCTGGCAAGAGGGCACTTCTTGTTGTGCAGTGGGAGAGGGACAGACAATTCATCTTCCCCAGCCGGTGGGGGAGAAAGGGAGAGGAAGGTTCATCTCTGACAGAGAATTTCTATTTCCTACCTATGCATATTTGTAAGCTTGAGAAGACATAGCAGTAGGATAAAAGCCACGTTCACATTTAAGCCTGAAATAAAGGTGTTTTTCGTTGGTTTGCTGGTTGGTTTGTTTGTTTCTTGAGGGTCCAGAGCAGCACCATTCCAGAAATGCAATGCTCTTTGTTGTGTTGATTATCCAGGCTGGCTTCCAATGGTGTTTGTCTCCCTACACCTCAAATGCCATGGGAGGGTTCCATACCTTCTATGGAAGGCTGTCAGGTTACTCACAGAGAAGGTGTTAGCACTGACCACATATTAATCCACCAACTTCTGCTATCAAAAAAAACCACAAAAACCAAACCAAACCAAACCAAACAAACAAAAAAAACCAGACAGTGTTTCAACCAACAAATATCAGATATTACAGGGTTAAAATTAGGCCTGTGAATAGCAAAGCTTCTGGGAAGACACAAGCAACTGTATATTCCCATTGTGGTCCACATTAAATACTCAAAAGACTCTAAGGAGGTCAAGGATGAATTTTGAGTCTCCAAAACACTTCAATACTTTGACAAAATAAGCAGTACTCAGGGTTGCATGCAATTCCTAGGTAACATTTTTAAAGTTTAAAAAAAAAAAAAATTAGCTTGCATTCAAACCTTTTCGTCAAAGAAATTTCAAGTTTCCTTATTTTAGTAAATGAGAAAAGCATTAAAACATTTTTTTTAATATTGAACAGACACTTATATTAAAACTGCCAATCTATTTTCTTTTGTGAATATCTGCTATCTCAGCTTGTATTTCTGGTATTTCAGCTTGCTGCTCACTTACCCCAGCCCTGCAGACCTTCATGCTTCTCCTATTATTGGGTGTCCGTCTTTCCTGTTCAGTGCAGTCACAGCACAGACTGGGCTGGCATGGAAACGTGTTTGGTTCTGCAGGAAGCACAACTTAAGTAAAAACAAAGGAAGGCCAAGGTTTCATAGACAACTTTGCAAATAAGGTGCAAGAGTAACCAGCAGATAACCTGCACTGGAGCATGACTTAATCTGCTCATTTCAGGATACCCCAGCTCATCTATCCAAGCACAGCATCTTCTGTGTCAGCTTGATTTTGCTGATTTTCACAGCGTGTGATAAAAGAGGGGCAGCATCAAACCACATCTAAGAACAAACTAACCTAAAGTACTACTGAGAGTCTTACAAATCTCAGTTAGAATTAAAGCATCTGGAACTCAGTTCATCCCCTGAGAGCTTCTAGACTTCATGAAGGCAAAAAAAGCCCCAAGAGTCAAAGACTAAGATGTGATCAAGCTCAACATCAGCACTGCATCGTATCACATAACATGGAAAGAGTTTGTTTTTGAGGGTAGAGCTTATCAGAAGTCCCCCTTCCCATTTTTCTTCCTGGTTCTCCCCCTGGGTATAGTGAGCCTTTTGCAGCATCAGCCACATGTATTATATTGTGGTAGTGGTTAAATGCAAAGCTTAGCAATCCATGTAAAAGCATCAGGGTTATTACTCTGGGCTCTTTCAGAAGCAATAGCAGCTGGTGCTGATAAGTTAAGGGAATAAATGCTACCAATTCAAGTCCCCTTCTTCCCCCCTTTGTTCGAGGGGTTCATTCCTTTACTGGAATAAAAAAGTCCACCTGCTTAACAAACACTTTCTCCCTCAAAACTGTTTTGAGACAGAGAAAGGCAGTAGTGGCAGCTGCTGGCTGAAAAGAGCAACTGCTTTTTTTCTTCCAAGTGGAATTAAGAATGAGTATATTAGATGGCACAGAAACAAGCACACGTATGCACTGACTGCCAAGATAAAAGAACCTGTGTTGCCTTTACACAACTTAATTTATGCCCCTGAGTCTCACCACGTACAGGAGTTGTCACTGAGTATCCCCAAACTGAAGAGTAGAAATCGTGCTGAGCCCCACAGAAGCCTCGTGAGTTTGGTCCACTTGCCCTGTTATTCACTGCTGCCTTAACTCTGGAAGAGAATAACCCTTGCCTTCCCCCAGGGCATCATGGCTTGCCTGCAGTTCTCCTGCCAGAAAACTGCTTTGTCACCAGCGATGTGACGATGATGTGACTCAACTGTTGTCACGTAGCCCTGGCTGGGCACGTAGAGGATGGCAGCAGCGTGCTGGGGACAGAAAGGTGATGTTGCTCAGCAGGAGGGTGGTGTTCACTGTGATGCAAAGCTTCTCATTTATTTGAAGAGGTGGCACAGAAGCACAGCTGGGACAGCCCGTGACAGATGAACCGTAACAAATCATCTCTGAGCTGACAGCGGCTTTGGAGCCACAGCTGCTCTTGTCATCGCTGGGAGGAATAAAGCTCTACACAGTCAGCTGCAGCTGGCAGCGCTGACCCTCACAGCAGCAGCAAGAAAGACTCATCACTCTCTCCCTGAATCTTTGGAGATGAATCTTCCCTGCATCTATCCAGCTTTGAAGAGATGTGAGGACAAGAGAATAAAATAAGACTTTAAATCTCTTTTGATCAAAACTGAAGAAGAATCTCTTGTGAGGTGATTTCAAGGAGGACAAAGAGGAATGCTGATCACACCTGTTCATGCTCTGTGTCTCTTAGTATGGCTGGGTTGCTTCTCTCAACTGTCACGTTAGAGCAAAGGGAAGACTGAAATTGGAGCATAACTAGATTGTCCTATATATAAATTAACATTTTATATGGTGTTTCACTGTGATTATTGGCTTTCATATGTCAACGCACTTGGAATAATTACCAATGGCATTTATTAACTTAAATATCCCACTGGTATTAAAAGGAATACTACTACCAAGGGAAATAAAACTTCAACAACTTGTGATATCTAGATAACAACTAGTGAAGACTTTAGACCAACTGCATATTTTTAACAGCAGCAACTTGTATTTTAGTTACCCTACTCCATTAAATAGATCACCTTGTTTACTTTTCAGTTCTCACAGAGCATATTGCTGCAGGTGTATTTCAGAGAAAACTTTAAACACAATGTTCAAACTACGTAGATGTATTTTTTTTAAAGTTTCATAATGTTTGAGAAAATACATGTAATGACATATCCTGGAGTTTTACTATGTCTATTTTAGGTAGAAGACCTTTGTTTTGATGTTGAGATGCCTATTACTCTTCCTTTAAAATTCATGTCTCTTGTGAGATAGTCTTATCTCTCAAGAATAATTAGGATTGATTAATAATCATGCAAATTTTATAATCTCAAACTAAAAATGTGTGGTGGGTTGACCCTGGATGAGCAGCAGATCTCCCATCAAATTGCTCACTCACTCCTACTCCCTTCCCTGAAACCAGCTGGATCAGGGAGAAAATAAAAAGGACCAGAGTAAACAAGCTCATGAGTAGAGACAAAGACAGGGAGATCAATTCCCAATTACTGTTGGTAGAAAACTAGACTTTATTCAGGGAAATTAACTTAATGTATTGTCGATTGAGATAAACGTTTGGGCACTGATTTGGATAACAACAAACAACAGACTTCTGGCGGGGGAGGGAGGGGGCCCGCCCCACCATGGAGCTCCTCCTCCTCCTTCAACCTTGGTGTTCCTCTGCTGCTTCTCACTCTTTTTGTCCCCTCCTCCTGCCCGTGCCCTATCTTAAATATGTTTTCACAGAGGTGCCACCAGCTGTGTCCTGTGCTGGGTCCAGTTTGAAGCTGGACCTGAATAGTCTGACCTGATAATCTGAAACCGTCCTGCAGGGCAGCGCTGGCCCCTTCCCACAGAAGCCAGTCCTGCAGCTACCCCTGCCAGCACCTGGCTACCTGCTCCACATACAGTAGGTCATTATTCAGATAGGAGGCTACATGATACTTTTCCATTGTTTATCATTCTTTTGTTTCTGAACTGCTGTCTGTACATCTCAAGGGAAGCAATTAAAACTAATGTGGAAATAGCAAAAAGTGACAGATATTTTGGAAAACTTCTCTCCTTTTAGAAGCTGGGTATTATCTACACAAACAGTCACACGTTAATGAATGTGTGACCCTCTAGGTACTGCTACATCTAACTAGAAACACGCAGCATCGCCAGGGGAGGGCCTCATTCTGTGCTTGGGAGTCTCCTTTCTCCAGTCAGTCATTTCTGCTCTGAACTACAAAGATGAATGCCCTGTTATAAATAGCCTATGACTTTTTTGTTTACAAAGTAATATAAAAACTTTAAAAATACAGGGTTTTCAGCATGGGCTTGCAGCCCACTGGAATGAATTAGCTTTTTCTTGTGCAAACCAACAAATGGGTCTCCTACTCAGCCATTTAAGACTACAGCTAATTTGCAGGACTTGGGCATATTTCTAAGGTCTCAGGCCTGGGAACGTGTGTAGCTAAATCACAAGCCCACAAGAGACAGGGACTCCTCATGCTCAGGCCCTTGCTTTTCCTCCCCTTGTAGGAAAGAAAGAAAACTGGGCATGCAGACAGTGAAGGATCAGGAGTGTCCTCCAGACAGGTCATCACCTGGCTGATAGAAGAACCAAGACCTTGCCTATTCCTCTGGAGACAATTTGCCTTTGGTCATTGCATATTTCACACATTTACCTCTGTATCTATCCAAATCCATCTAGCTGAAGCAGCCTTGTTTGGAACACTTCACAGAATGGAGAATCCACTACTTCTTTGAGCTTTTTCCAATGTTAATAATTTTCATCATAAAGTGTGTCTTGCTTCTTTTTATACTTGGCTCCAGCCTCAGGCATTACTGCTTGTTGTGCCTTTTCCTGCTAAATTAAAGTGCCTTTTGATACCAGCATTTTCATTTAGTTAAGTTTTTTTAGATAGTGAGAATTATTTAATTATGCTTTTCTCTGAAATAAGCTAAACAGACAAATCTCTTGCTGTGAGGCATTTTCTTCAGTTTTTGAACTTTACATTTTTTTAACACTTTCCCTTCTTGTAAAACAGCTTAGAAGCCTGGCCAGCAGTAGCAGACCCAGTATTTTATCAGGTGAAATAAATTCCCTCCTCCCACTGCCCTACTTACCAATCTGAGGATTGTAGTAGCTCTTTTTGCAGGAAGATCTCAGGATTGCTAACATCCCCTACTGAGATGCCTGCTTTAATCTGTGCCTCTAAATCAGTTCTGCAGCTCTTAGAGCTAAATTACTGATTTTGAAGATATAGCCACATTCCTTGCTCCTAAATGCATAGCTTTGCATTTGCCTGCATTAAAAATGCATTTTGTCAGTAATGTTTCACTGCCTTGTCCTTAGTGCTATTCGCCTTTCTGGCAGTTTTATGCCATGTATAGATTTGATTAACCACAGTGCTGTATCTGCTTTTTAGCCCTCTTTACTGTCAGAGCTGGTACTTGTCTCTGCAAAATCCCACCAGAAACACTCCACTCAGCAAGGATTCCACATTGCAGACTACTTTGTAAGATCTCTAATTTCATTCACAATCCATTTTAAACCCACCTCATTCACATGAGTTATTGACAATTTCTTTATTGAAACCTCAGGCACTATTTTATCAAATGCCCTGTGAATGAAATTTTATCTACAAATTGAGGTAGTAACCTCAAATAATAGTGTCAAAGGACAGAGTGGGATAAGAACTCTTTTTTCCTCTAGAATAACATATCACTTAAAACTACTTTCTCATGGTTTACATCCTTATATTCCAGTTTTCAACTAACTCCAGTATAATCCTTTTTATTATTTTGCCTGCATAGCTGGTCTACTTCTTGCTGCCTATTTTCTTTTTCCAAATATTGTTAGCTAAGCATTTTGTCAGGCTCCTAGAATATATCAGACTCTATAAATTACATTTAACCTGCCCACCAGCTGGCTGGAATTCTCTTCAGCATGCTCTGTGCCACTCTTGATGACAAACTAGTCCAGTCTCTTCAAAAGATTGAAACAGGATGAACTGATCCAGATCAGTTCTGGTTACTACTGCAAGTCATTAACTATATTGAGGAATGAGTTTGGCAGGAGACTTAATTTTGTGCTTGATTTACCCATGTGTTTGAGCATAAGAGGAAGGAAGGTGTTAACTGTGCTCAAGTCTAGCAATATGTTCTCCCACAGTAAGTAGTATGTGATACCATCTTGCATTGCTCAGGGTGACAAAGTAGAGCTGGTAGACTCCCACATTTCTTCTCAAAGTTAGCTCATGTACTTTGAAGAGAGATGATTCTCTTTAGAACTAAAACTGCAGAATTGGCTCCAGAACTTTGAATCTCTTGATACACTTTTCTTATGTGAGAAAGGAATTTCTTTAGAAGCATTTAATTAGGGGGCTATACAGTATGTTTAAAGCTATAGTAGGATTCCATCCAGTTACTGCTGTCCAAAAGAGAGAGCTGAGAAGTATTAAAATTACTGTTCTTTGGATCCCAGTTTATACCAAATCCAAGTCCTGGGTACTCCTCGTTGCATCTGTACCATGAGCAACCCAGTACAACGGTTTGCTTTCTCACATTTCAGCACTGCTCTCAAGACTCAAAATTCTTTGATGATCCAAGCTGTCTCTTCTGGCTGCCTGTGGGTGTACTGTCTGGTCCCTCAGGGAATTACAATAAGTATTCCTCCTGCTAGTTTGCCGAAACCCACTGCTTTGCAGTCCCATGTGACTTCTGTTGCAGCAAGGATCTGTGTCACTTTATTTTTGTGACATACTATTAGACATTGCTGCAGCCTGCAGTTCTCTGATTTCTGGCTTTCCAAAGGTTATGTTCAGTCTCTGCTGCTGCAGTCTGTACCTCTGTTCATCACCTGCTCCACAGGAAACTCCCCCTCTCAGTGAATTCATACAAGCCCAATGAATTAGGGTGAACTGTCCTGCCTTCCTATTCCTACCACAGGTGCACCTCAGGAACTGCTGTTTGATTTGTGGATGTTTTCTCTTCATTCTTGTGGTGTCATGAAAAGCCCCTGCCCACCCTTGCCACCCTCTCCACCCTTACCATCACCAATAGATCAAATTCCTTTGAGGCTCTCTGGTATGCTCTGTGTAACACAGCTGGAAAGCCAAAGCATTGTGCTGAAGTTGGTTATATTTTGATTTTTTTTTCCTTTTTAATTGGCTCGATGAATACATCCAGGGAAATAAAGAACAAGGCAATAAAAGGGAAGCTATTAGAATGCAACACTGTGGAGCTGAAAAGCTGGCTTATTCAATCACTCTGAGTCAAGCATAGATAACTGTAGTTATGGGGCTTCTCTGTGTCACTGCATTAGAAAAGTCATTGAGAGGAAGCACCTGGGGGGGAATATCCAGCTAACTTGGTGAGCTTGCTGCGTGTAAAGCTCCTGGGAGTAGCATTCAGCTCACAGAGTCAATGAACCAAGGTCAGAAAATTCAGATGCTAGTGTCATTTGAAGAAGCTAACTTTAATAATGCATTTGAAGACATCTGTGTTGCCAGATTTTTGTTCAGATCCTACAGCCTCTGGTAGCTTCAAAGTAATGATTAAGCTTTTAAAAATGGTGCCCTGACTGCTGGCAACTTTTTTTTTGCACTGTAACATTTAAGCTTCACATATTTATCAGTAAAAAATTGATAATTTATACAAGAATTATATACATTTACTGTTTAAAAGCATCCTAAACAAACAATACAGTATTTTACCTTACCATGTCTATAAACTATAAAACACTTGTAAGATTCTATTTCAAACAAAATAACCTGTATTGTTCAAAAATCTCAACGAGATTATATTATTCAGTATTTATTTTAATCTTCTGCTAGGCAAAGAGTTGCAGCTCGCACCTGCAGAGGGCTGCAGTTTATACCTCTTTGTTCAGGCAGTGGCATTACCAATTGTGACATGTACAATGAGCACAGACCTGACAATAAATGTGACGGGCAGCCGTGGTGGGGAGGATCCAAACATCCACTCCCTGTCCACATTCTTCTGGGTGCCAGCTGCTTGGCCACACCTTAGAGGGCTGAGTGAGAGGTTTGCACTGCGGGAACTGCCTCCAAATTCCAGTGTAGCTGTACATGGTGCACGCCCACAGGCAGCTGGGACTTACTTCACCCATTCTGGAAGAAAGGCTAGTACAGGAAACCGAGTGACACCAAGCATTGCCCACCACAGGATTTCACCTCACCTGTGTTTCAAAGACATCTCATGAACTCTCCAATTCTTGGTACTACGCCTGCATGAGTTTTCCGCCTCCCAACTTTTCCTCATTCCCAGCAGCGTTAACATCTCAAACAAGACACATAGGCTTGTTCCAGATCCACAAACCTCAGTCTCAGGGGAGCATTTGACTTCACAGGTGCCTGTGAATCTTGTCCAGGCTTGTGCTTCAATCATCAGGTGTTCTGGCTAAGATATAAAATTGCTGCATCTCAGCCTAAGTTCAAGCACAAATATGTCTTCAGTGGTAATTATGGCTGTTTTGCCACAAATTTGATGAAGATTTGGCTGCTGATGGGATTAAAAACCTTTTCTCATTGCTACACAGTTCTGTTCTTGAAATGAACACATGCTTTGCACCCTCTTTTGCATCAATCTGAACCTTTCTCTTTCTTCTGCCATATTTTGGAAATATCAAGCGTTCCATGAATTTTGCAGCTTCATTTGGTTAGTGCTAATGGCCTGATGATGCCAACACTGAGCTATCACTTCATTCTTTGGATTGAATTAATTCTGTAGTTACAGAGATGATGATGTCAGTAGGAATCACTTTTGTAACAAGCGAATGTTGCCAGTGCCTAGGGAATACACAGGGAATCCTTAATCTCTCTGTGTTGCACAACAATTTGTATTTTTTCCTGGGAAATTCCTCCAATGTCCTTTCCCAAGTATTTTCCAAATCAATTCTTTCTGTTGGTCCTTGAAAACATCTTTTTTTTTTTTCTACTTGGATGTCTAGTTATGATGCTTCTATGCAGCTGAATCATGTCTAAAATAATTCCTCCCAGTATCATTACATTTTTATTCCCTAACTTTACAGACTTTAATATTTTATCAACAACATCAGAGAGGAAATTAGCTGAGCAGTAAATGGATTAACAGCATCTGCCTCATTCGCACCACTGCCCTCAAACTTTTCTAGCAAAGTATTAACACCCACCTGATATTTTGAAGTCATATTTACTAACTCTTCATGAGTTATCTTAAAATTAATCAATTAAATCATGGCTGTCAGTTGCACTGTGTGATTAGTAACTCGAGCATATAATTATCGCCTAACTTAAAAATCTTGAGAGCAAATTCCATTGTACATCTTGCTCTTTGAATTTCTTCAGCTGATTACTTCTCAGTTGCATGCCACACTAAGACTCTTCCAGAACAATGCTGAGATCCAATTCAAGACTGATGACTTGACATCATCAGTTGTCAAAATAATTTTAATCATCTGTTCTTTTGATGAAATTGTTTTCAACTCTGTGTCTTGCACTCAGGAATCCACACATAGTAGATTAGTGCAACAGCTTTTGGCACATCATAAAATTGATTTATTGTCATGAATTCCATGTTTTAATCTTGCAGACCTATCCAGATGCACATCTAGGATCTTTTCGTCACTAGCTTGCCTATAACTTCAGAGATGCCAGCAATCTTTCTATGACGTTGTTAATTTTTATTATCTTTGAATAAATATATTTTCTTAGGGGATGGGGATTGCTTTTAGTATGCAACATTTTCTATTTCAGAAAATTTAGATGTGAGGCCATCATTCTCACCATCTACCACTGTATTTTGATTCTTTTCACATTTGATATTCACAGAGAAAAAATTTCCACCAAAAACCGCTTTGATGGCCACTATCTTTCTAGTGATGATGTTATGAATGACCATCATTGTGGATATTGCATTGATATATCTGAATACAAGTGAGTTATGTTCATGCCTCCACTCAGGAGGTTTTTTTGTCCTTACTTGACATACTGCCTCATATGCTACTGGTCCCTCATCCCACAACATCTTCCCTGACTTCCCAGAAACCTCTTCTTTATCAGTTCTACTGCCTTGCTCTTTGGAGAACATTTTTGTCATGCACAAACTGCAGTGCTTCTGATGATAGTGTCTCAGTCTGTGTCCTTTTACTCTTGCCTCAGTTTTCCATAATCTCCAACAGTAGAATCTAACTGTGGATTCTGGCAGTTCTCCAGATGATGCTCTCTCAGTTTATGGCTTGCCTTTCAGGAAAAGGAATGAAATCTTGTGATTTCAATGAGGATTAATGGGGCAAGCTTCTGTCCATCTCCCCACACTTCTTGTCATCTCAGTCACTTTTAGTCTTTTCACTTGGTTTTGGAATTTTTCCTTTTTTTTTTTTTTAACATTTCATTTCTTTAGTTTCTTCTCCTCTCTCTTCATTTACCTTTCTTCCCTGATTTCAGGATCTGAATTGGAGTAATTTTGGCAAGTGTTCGTCCTTTTCACTTGCCCCTCATTTCATCTCAGTCCACTTGGTTGTAATCACTCAATTTCCAAATTTTCTGGTTTTTTTTAAAATTGCATTTTATTCGATCATCTCTCCCTTCCAGAGCATTTGTTAGACTTTGTTCTCTGATTTCAAGATTTCATTCCCTTTCCTGAAAGGAACAAATATAGAAAATTCCTGAAAGGAGATATATGTGCTGTGGGTTTTAGAAATATGTCTTCTCTCTTTTCATACTTGTGTACTTTTGACACAAATCTACTAAAACCTGTCTACTTTTTAAACTTCAGATAAAATTATTAGTATCATATAAACAGCAACACTAGCAGTGGGTTTATGAAGAAAACTGGAATCTTGGCTTTAGAGACCCTCTCATCCATACAAATAAAACCTTTAAAAATGATGCAACAAGCTTGAAGTTTATTTACAAACTACACCTGACAACATGTGCTGTTTGCCACCTCAGATGACAGTAGCTGCCACATCAGCTCAATGACAAAAATCCTGAAGTACGTTCATAGAGCTGATGAAAACAAGGATGCTTCCCTCATTAGAAAAATCATAAATGATAGAGAGAAGTCACTTAAAAGTCAAGTCACAGTTACATGATTTCTGCGGATGAGACTCTGCATTTGGCTGCCTCTCCATGAGGCAATTAGAAAACTCCATGACATTTAAATCATCTTTAGCATCTTCCTTTGGCTATAACTGCCTTATACAGACTCTTCTCTAAAATAAACATTCTTTCAAATTACAAAAAAAGTTAAAAATAGCTAAATGGCTTTGAAAGAAAAAGGAAGAAATTAATCTCACAAAATCTGTGCAACAAAAGGAACGACTAAGCTCTTGTTTTAAGAGAGAGGACTATCACCACAGAGAGCAATGAGAAAGGAGAACAAAGAAATGTTACTTCCTGGAGTTCTTATCCATGGGGAAGTGATAAATGGAAGAAAATGTGGAACAGCTGGAAAGGATAAAAGTATCAGGAGATGCAACAAAGCAAAACATTCCCCCAGATGAATAGATTTCCCTTTGATCTAACAAAGATTTGGAATTTGTCAGTTTTAAACAGAACAGAAAATGAAGATATGAAATAGACATCTATAATGGATAGGAGCAAGATGAAAGGTCTGAGATGAACCGTGATTGGTATGAAGTGCTCCAGCTTGTGGGGTTTTTTTCTGATCTTGTACAACTCTCTCACAACTGGGTAATTACTTAGCTTCCTATCCCATTAAAACTGCATAATGAAAGCTGGGCTGCTTTTGAAAAAATTAGCAGTAAGTAAAGATTGCTATTTTATTATTGATAGTTATTTTGGTAGGAATGCCAATATAAAATGGAATATATCTCAGTCATGGCTGAGAGAACATCAACAGCAATAACTTGTCTTGGTGAAAAAGTTAATGATCTAGCCAGTAGTTATTAAATTGTATATACAAACTTAATTATATGTATAGTTGCTGTATTACCATCTTGTCTTTTAAAAGCCCTGGATTAAATATTGTTTCTTCAATTCCTGTACATCCTGACCTCTACAACAAGCAGCAGTAGGCATAAATCACTCTTGTGATTACTCAAATCATATAAACAAGATTGTACTATTATCAACAACAACCACAATCATATATAAATAAGTAGATGCTATTAGTCACTCTAAAAGGCAAGAAAACAATCACAGCAACCTTCCTAGGGTCTTTTCCTAAAGGGCTACATTTTTGTTTGTTTGCTGCAGCCCCTGTACTGATAAATTTTGCATTTGCATCACCTGCTATTTCCAGGTAGGCGTGTTTCAGTAGTATCTCCCCACAACAATCCACTTCCCCAATCTGTTTGCTTATTTTCATGGCTCCTCTCTCCTCAGAGCCAGTTACAGCTCCAGTGTTCTTTCATTCACATTTCTGTTCCAACATGTGGAGAAGGTGATGCAACAAGCTTGACGTTTATTTACAAACTGCAAGCGACAACATGTGTTAATTTAGCTGGTTGCACCCAGCAGGAAGGGGCATTCCAAAACCGACCTTCTGGAACAACAAACCAAACTGCACTTGCTCAGTTCCCTCGAGCAAAGCAGATACAGATTGTTACTGTGACTGAATCAATTACCAGTGCTGTAGCTGCCAGAACACCCCCAAATTAACACAAAAAGGGCAGGGAAGCAGAAGATGACTATATTTTAAGTCAATATCCTTCACAAAGAAGGAAAAACCTGAAAACTTCTGGAACTTTGATCTAAAAGGAAACTGTGATAATCAGCTCTGCTCATCTGGCCAGATACTACTTCAGGTAAACACTGATACTATAGCCAAAGCAAAAAAGCAAAAGGCCGAAGCAGAGTGCCATGACCCGAAGCTATAGTGCTCTTCCATTTCTCTGTCTCCAAACTTAACAATCCATTTCATAATTTCTGCATTTTAGTATAAGTTCAGTTTCATCTGAAAACTCCACAGATAACCCTGATATATCCCTTAGCTGAGCCAAGGGAGATTTAATGAACACTGGCAGAGCCCCAGCACTTCTTCCTCAAGCTAGAAGAGGACTTTGCACAGCTGCAGCACAAAGCATTCAGGCATGAGGATGGGAGTCTTCCCTTTCTCCTCTTCCCAGAGCCTGACACTGCAGGTTTAGGCCTGTTTTAGAAAGGCTGATATACAGTGACAATCATTCACAGTGAAATTCCAGCCCAGTGTTTTATCTCCTACAATTGCCCTTTGCAGATTCCTTGGGAAGAATGACAACAGAGCAAATTCACATGCTATTTCCCCTAATCCTCTCCCAGCATTTTCTATTTTCAGGTCATGGAACTTTCAACTCCCACAGTAGTTTGCTTTGTGTTCCAGTGGATCTCTCATTCATATACTTTCCCAGTCTTTCAATTCTTGTGAACTCCTTATATCACAGCATCCTTTGGCAAAGTGGCTTTGCCTAGTCATCTCCTTGAAGAACCTCATCCTTTTGTTTGATTTTCTGCCCCTCTAGTGTTTCACTTTATTTTCATTTTAGAGTTACTAGTTTTTCTGCAGGAAGACACAAGGTAATCTCTATCCACCTTTCAACACTATCTCTTCTGGTGGCTCTCTAGCAATTCCTTTAAGCTGTTTCTTAGGGTGAAGAGTTCTAGACTTCACACTAATTCCTCATGTAGAGGGTGATCTGTGCCTTCTGCTGCACTTCTGTGAATCTTCTCGATATCTCCCTTTTCTGTGACAAGGGGACCAGCACTGCACAGTACGTGAAGTGCAGTAAACTGCAATTTTATACAGCAATTCTGCATCTTTTGCTTTGCTGTCAGCTCTTTTCCCAATCATTCCAATATTTTAATTTCCTCTTTTGACTGCTGCTGAGCACCAGCCTGACGTTTTCATAGCGCTATCATTCTGTCAAAAGGTCTCCCGAGTACCAGAGATCACTGCACAGATCACTATTCCAAATGTGAAGTTAGGATTGTTTTTTCCCCCTCATGTATCACTTCACATTTACCTGTGTTGTGTTTCACCTGCCATTTCATTGTCAAGTTTCATGAAGACTTTCCGAGATTGACAACTGGCCATTACCATTACTATTTTGAATAATTCACATAATCAATAAACTTTGTACCTCAATGTTCACACTTCTTCTAGGCTGCCCATGAATATGGTGTAGAGGTGAGGATCCAGCACAGACCTGTGCAAAATTCCAGTGGTAACTTCGGTCCTGATGATCCATGCCAGGATTTTCTCACTTGTGCCATAGCTGGGATGTTTATCAGGCAAGGTAAGCTACTTTACCACTTTTTTTTTTTGTTGTTTTCTTTGTTCCCAAGATGCTTTTTTTTTTTTTTTAAGAAACCAGAGAATAAACACTAGCCATCATAGCACTTGTTGTTAAAGATGACAGGACAGAGGAAAACCCCCTGTGGTGATGTTAAGGTTTTCAGTTTATCAATGACAAAATGAGAAGTACTACAAACCTCAAAAGAAATTTCCTTATAAAGGAAAGCAAGCAGGGTAGAAATATCACAAGAACCCGCTGATATCCAGGCAGATAAGAACACTACCACCACAAAATCCTTGCCATCCATCATCCCACGTGAATGTCACAAGGTACAATGGGGCTGGTACATGCGCCACACTCAGTGGAACTTGTGGGTACAGTTCCTGAAAAGACAAAGTGTAATGGCACTGGCTGGTTATTATCCAAGTTGTTCCAGCACAGATTTGTCATTTGCTTTAAAAGTATTTAAGGTGCTTGACAAGATGCAGAGTGCAACAGAAACAAATCAGCAACTTTCTAGTCTGCAAAATTTTATTAAGCAACAGCTGGACAACTCTTACAACTCCAAATCATCAAGGAAAAATAGGGCAATCAGTCCATCTCTCAATCATGTAGACAGTAAAGAATCTGGACAAACCACACTTTTATAGGGAAACCAACAATACTTTCTAGGCACCTCCTGCAAAATCTACACAAGATACATAAAAGGAGAGGCAGATCAGGATAATTTTTAAGTACAATGGAAACCAAGTATACCATGGTATATTCAGCAGGGAAAAAAAAAGGAGATTAAAAAAAATAGAATTAAAAAATAGTCTTGGTAAGTAAAGTTCACAAATGATGTACCAAATTTTTAAAAGCCTTAAGAAAAACATGCTGGGCTTGCTCACTTAAGAATGCATGCACCTGCATGGCTCTATGCTGATTAAATTTAAAAAAAAAGAAAAAAAAAAAGAAAAAAAATCCCAAATAATTTTCAAAGTTATAGTACCAAAATAACGCATTCATAAACAAATGCAACTCCCCTTCTTTTTCAGGAAACACTACAGTGCCTTTTCAGTCGAATGCATCCCCATGCTATTCCACAACACCATATATTTTATCTACAATAAACAACGAGATCTTGAACAGACATACCCTTCCCCAAACACACAACACACGAACAGAAAAAGAAGCAGTGAATTCTGAAATAGTGAAACAGAAGTTAAAAGCAACCAAAGGCAAAACAAGTATCAAGCAAACTAAAGAAACAAAGGGAAAGTTTGAAATCTGAACAAATAGCTTCAAACAACATAGGTATGAATTACTGGCCGAGCATTATACCTGTGAAATACTTGAAACTCAGGTGTCTACACACTGTTCCAAAATGTTTCTCTTTTATAATTACTTTAATCTGTATCTGTATCTTAAGCCACATACTTGGCCAGTCAGATAAAATTCCAAAAATAGACAACCTTTGTCAGGATGTAAAATTGCTGAATCAGTCCATATTTTAAAATTGTAAACCAGAGGATTAAGAACAGACTGGCAGGCTTTGACATCACACCATGTAATTTTGTCATTGAACACTCTGGATAGGTAAGTATTCGGTGTTTTCGTTTATTTAATTTTGCCTCACAAAATCATCTTTTCTTGATCCTGCAGTCAGCTCTGTGTTAGCAAACCAGTGCACTTGCATAGCCCTCCCAAACAATTTGCCTTGAAACACAAATTTCTTGTTACTGATTCATTTGCAAAATCGAAAATTAAAGGGTGAAGCTTTTAGTTTTCTTAGCAAGAATTGCTTCACTGAATCTTACTTCATTCTTTTGTTTCATTAACTGCTTTTGCCTTAAAATTTCTCTAGATTTTAGCAGCAACAATCAACCTGCCCAAAGAAACTCCTGATACATCTTCAGTGATTTCAGGCAACAGGAAAAGCAGTCTTTTAATCTGAAAACATCTCAGTGGAACTTTTTAAGAAAAGAATTAAATAAATACAAAGACAAAATAATTCACATAGAACATTGTTCACAAGTAGTAATTAATTTTATTCCTTTGAGAATGGTGCATTAAATTCCAATCCTGTAAATAGGACCTGTGGTGCCTACCTGCAGACTACTCCTTAGGGCAGCAAGACTCTAAATTGGTATTTACTAATGAAGGTTTGTGCCTTGAAGGGGAAGAGAAATGAACACAAAAAACATTTGTCTACTAGGATTCCCATTTTTGTAAGCAGAATAGCTGACTTGCTCTCTTACACTAGGAAAACTGTTACGTCAATTTCTAAATAACAAACAGCTTTCCCTCCTGTCCTGTGATGGACTCCTAGAAATGGGAATAAAAGTTAAAAATTTGAATGACTACTCCATAGCCAGGATTTTACTTCTAGCATTCTCCAAGGGGGATTATACTGAGCTGCCAACACGGCTCTTGGCTAATGCTCTATAATTTCCTTGAATGGATGTATGGGTCATACAAGCCATCTTTACCTTACAATCACACAGTAATGGGGAAGTACATTTTGGATTGGATTCCGGTGTCTTATGTATCTTAGTGTAACCATATAGTGAGGCTGGAAGTTGGCCCTCTGTCAGCATGCCACACAAGGGCCTCATCTCTTACCAATCATTAAGTCTGATTTGCTGGTCTGGAGTAATTTGGGTCCTGCAGACATGCAATTTCTAAATTGTTGCTCTGGGAAACACATTCTTAAAAATTAATGAAAATTTACTGTGTCTTCTCTCCCCTTTCATTTCACCAAATCAGTTGTTGCACTTGCTGCTCTTTTTATATGAGTGTAAAATGTTTCTGAGAGGTAAGAGGGCACCAAGGTAACATAGGATCACACACATCAGGCTTCAAAAAGCAAATGCACAGAAATTGTTTGAGGCAACAATCAGACAAGCTCCAAAATCTGTAATTTCTGAGAGGATACTAAAAAGACACATTAATGAAAGCCTGGATCTATGGAAAATTTAGGCTGAAGGCTTCAGCAAAGTTAGATACCCTTGTCTGACACCTGTAGACCTTCATGCATCTTCATAAAAACACAGTTTTACTTGTGGCTGCATCACAGGAAACTTTTATAACTGAGATGAACCTGTGTGCAGATTTACTGATATTCAGGCAGCCCATGGCACGTGTTACTCATTCTCTAGAACTGAGTGCAAAAGTGCTAATGTGGTAATTCGTTTTTTTTTCCTTCTGTCACCCCCCACCTTTGTATAGTTTCTTAGGATGTTGCAGAAACATGGACTCTTACTGTTTAAAGCTAAAAATTGTCACTCCATTTATGCCAAACTTTAAATGTTTAGATTCTGTTCAAGATCTATTTTGAGGTTATCACCATTATTTTTTCAAAATTATCAGGTTTTTGGTTTCATCCCTTTTCAACTCCAGCAGAGCAGATTCTGACTTCAGATGGACACCGTGGCTGCTGGCTGGCATCAGGGCTCTCTGCCCAAAGCTGCTGCAGCCAAACTCCATGGCAGCTTCATGCTGCTCCTGGAGCAGACCTAGAAGGATGAGTGGAGGAACACCTGCTCCAACAGGTCTGTTATGGAGCATCTTGAAGAGGAAAAGCTGCTGCAGGCACCATCGGGGCACAGCTCCATGAGCTCCATGCAGCACCTGCCAGAAGCACTGTGGCAGTGCTGGAACCAGCTGAGCCCAGCTGAAGAAGGAGCATTGTTAGGCTGAGCAGAGGAAAATGCTTCTACTGCTACACAATTCCTTGTGCCTCAGCTTATTTGAGCTAGTTTGCCTGTACCTCTACCTGGTAGTGAACCATGTCATTGCCAAACCCTACTGAACTACAGCGACCTCCTTACAAACAGCCTGTGTTGTTATACCCTCTCTTACCACGAAACCCACCTTATCTTGTACCTCAAGAAAAAGCAAACCATGCCTCCTATTTTTTAAGCTGCTCCCAACCAAAGTATAGCTACAAATAAAGAAGGAAAACAGAGGACAGATTTCTGCAGGCCCCAAAGAACTCACCTAGACTCTTCGTAGTCTGCACAGTTCTCCATAGCAAACTCATTATGTTTAGCTGCCAAAAAAATATCTTTGCCTGCACTATGAAGTTTTTGCATATTATCCAGCAAAACCAGGTCTTCCTATAAGCATTTTTAATTTCTTGCAGCAAAATTTACCTGCTAGCAAACAATTGCTTACAAAGAGGCTCTTTAAATATAAATAAGTGTGTATAACTCACTGATACATAGTAATAAAATAATCCCTAAATCACTCATTGCATTATGCAAGAAAAATAATTTGTCTTTTGGACATTAACAGGAAATCTGCATTAAATTATCTTTAAACAAACACTCAAAACTCCCTAAAGAAAAATCAAACCCAAACTAGAACAAAACAAAAAGCCAACCCAACAGAAACAAAACAAACTCCCAAGATTGTTAAAATTATTGCACAACTGAAAAAAAAAAAAAGCTTTGGAAAAAACATCCTTTACTAGTGAAAATTACTGCATGTATAAAAGAACTAGATATTTCTGAACACTTTGCTACATTCTTCCTAGAAGAACTTAAATTACCTACAGAAAACTGAGTTTTACTAACAAAATAGGAAACATAACATCTATCTTTCAGCTGAATGCAATAGCAGCCTTCATGACTTAAGTGATTAATCGGGGACATTCTTAAATTTGTTTCCTATATTGTATCTCAATTTAAAATAAGATTACTTTCACTTGTTCTTTGTATAATTTAGGATCCAGTTGTACAGTCAGATTTTTATGTATTTACCATTCCTTTAATTAAAATTGTATATATTTGAGAGTATTTTCTCTCACAAATATTGGGGATTCTCTACATATTAATATCCTTAATTGATGAGACTTGGCTAAATTATTTTCAAAAAGATAAACTATCGTATCTTATAGAGTTTTTTGACAAGTAAATGGAAAGGATGTTGAAAATAGTATTTATTTTCCCAATTTTTTTGTAATTATTCCTTGTTCTTTCCTTGGGGAAAAACCAAAGCTTTTTCTATGCCAAGGCTCTTTGTGAGTGCCATCAAAAGGATGCAATCATGACCTGGACCAATGAAACCAAATTAAGAACTCTGTTACTTGTTTTATTGGTTTCAATTCTTGGTTCTCCATTAGAATAAAACTACTGATAACTGGAAACATTTGGCAATGAACAAAGTGAAGAGGATACTGTTCTCTGGAAGGCTAACGAAACTGCAAGCAGAAGTCCTTATTTAGATTAAATTTTCATCAGAAAAAAACCATTCACATTGTTTCCACATCCTAATGATTTCAGCTGGCAGTGTTCTTCCAGCTGAGTATTTCTGACAAATGACTAAGTGGCCCTTGCCTCAGCAAGCAAACAAGCCAGCCCTGGTATGTTTCTTGTCTTACAGCATTCACTGTGTGCTTGTCAAACACTAATTAGGGTACAGCTGGTTAGCACAGACCTTAGGGCAGGTGAGGCCTCTCATCAGCAAACTTCCCTCCTTGTGTACTGGGATCAGTGGACTAAGAATTCAACCTACTGTTTTTACAGTATATAACTCAATATAGACAAAGCTCTTACTAGTGTTTCCTCAACAAAAAAAACAAGTGAAACATTTCCATTGATTTTCAAGGGACCAGAACCAAATCTATTTCCACACATACCAGTATACAGACAGGCATCAAACTGCTGAATAAATCAAACATGTGAAAAAGAACACTAATGGGCCCAGACAATTAATGGAAACAAAACTAATTAATGAAAGAAAACAACAATCTGATAGATGCCAAGGGTAATGTTGAGCCTGACCTCTCCCACACACAAGCAGAAGCTGCTAAGCTTTGGGATAAGACAGGCATGGTACCATCTACTACCCTGCTCTTTCTTTCCTACTTCTCCTTCCTCTCTCCAATGACACCATCTCAAATGTGGCTTTTCCTGGACCTACCCTGTGGAGCATTATCCAATCTAACTCATCACCTTCCTTGGCAGCTCTCTGAAACTCCTCTACTGGCATTGCTTCTCTGTGCTGTACAGTTCTGGAAGCCTCAGCAGAGCACAAGTTAGAAGATCACTGCATATTGGTAATTTCTACTACAGCAAGGTCTTCTGTCAAACGTTCCTCTAGAATAAATCAAATGCAACACACATCTGCCCTACTACTAGGACAAAGAGAGAAAATCACACATATTCATCTTAAGTTATACTGAGTTTTTCAAGTAAACAAGTTGTGGATGAAAGACAAAGCAGCTGTTGACATCTCAACCGGCAAATCTTTCCCAGTGGGCCTTTAAATTCAAAAGATCAATTTTTGATAAAAAACCCTGCTGTGATGTTTTGTAATCTAATGTCCAAATAATTATATGAATAGTTGGGGGGTTTGTGTATTACTGATCAAATTACTTCCATATCAAAACGTATTCTGTAGCAAAATGCTGACAAGAAGGAAAGAGAAAAAGCAAATAAACATGCACACCACATAGACAACAAAGAAACTCTTCTGTGCAAGCAACCTTCTGAAATGCTCAACAGGTCTGTCTGCATGTGCACCAAAGAGAACTGCACAGTCGTACTACTGATATTAAGCTTTCCTCTGTCACACTCTGTGTAGACACTGGCTTCCTGCTCTTAGCTGGAGCAAGCAGCAAGGTGGGTGACAAAAGACATGATTCTGTCCAGTTTTTTCTTTCTCTTTCAACTCATTTGCTCTCCAGACAGCCATGATGTTGTTTCCTTTAATGAATTTGCTTCTCTGATGAAATTTCTTCTTGTAATGGCTTGCTACACTTCTGTCTCCTTCCTAATTCAAGCACTGTTGTAGAACTTGATTGATACTGATTGCTAAGAGGACTGAATACACTGGGTCTTCTCATTTGCTGGAAAAGCTTTGTTTACATGGTGTAAACACACTGAAATGAGGAGCAAGCTCAGGCACGGCCTCAGAGGTACATCTGATCAGACTGCACCTCTCCCAGCTACAGGCCAAATCACAGAATACTATTGAACAATGTGAACAAAAAGCAACACTCATGATTACTTCCTCTCCAGTTTTCTGTCACCTACTGAAAGATGTTTATGCCAGTAACAAAAGAAGCAATGCTTGTAACTATTTGCTCCTCTGCCTTCTATCACCTACTGAAAGATGTTTATCCCTCTTAACAGCATACGAAACAAGCAAATATCAACTTCTTTGATACAGTGGGTTATTAAACCCTAGTTCTAGCCATGACAGAGTTAATTTTTGCAGTAGCCAGGAGAGGGCATGGCTAGAATCCAGAGTTTATTCTATACCACTCCCCATCATTTTCTGGGGCCGTGGGAAGGGGTCCCATGCAGGTCACATGGCAGCAAGGTCAGGTATTGGCAGAGGCTCCCCCATGGTGAGCACATGCGTGCGAATCTTTCACCTCTCCTGCACTCTGTTATTAACATTGATGCTGGAACTGTTTGTTTTCTCACTCCACTGCTGTTTGCAGTAAATCGTTCTTCTCTCTACCTGTGATCTTTACCTTTTGTGCCTCCAATTCTCCTCTCCATCCCACTGCAGGGAAGGGAAAAGGGGAGGGGGCAGTGAGCAAGTGGTGCATGGTTTGGAGTGTTTTGGAGTGTTTTGGTGGGAACACTAAATTGGAGAAAACCATTCCTAAACCATGACAAACACCCACTGGCAACAATTTTTTCTCTTCTGAGTAACATGTCACTGTTTATAAATAAAACGTTTACCTACATAAGCCTCCTTGGAACCTGTGGTGCTCAGTTATTAGCAGGTACCAGAGAAGAAACACATGTCTTCAAGTATTACAGCTTCTTTTCTTTTTTTACTTTGTTTGCTGCTATCACTGATGTTTTAGTAGTAGAAGTACAAACTGGACCAGAAAAAAGTAATGTTCCCGGTTTTTAAAAAAATAGCATGAGATAAGGCAGTCTATCAAAAAGAGCAGTCTGGTTTAATCCCCCCATGAGCTTACATCAGCTACTGTAGCACAAACAGCAGAACCACCACAACAAGCCAAAAGCCACACTTCCCCACGTAACACTGAATGGTTCTCAACCCTTCGCTCTTTCTGACACCCAGCACAAGGCTTGAAAAGAAAATGAAACCGGAAAACAAACAAGCTAACAAACAAACAGAAAACAGCCCCCCCACCCTCCACCCCGTGACTGATTAGAGTTAATGCCCTTCTGGTGGGCACCAAGAGACTTTTCCAGTTTTACTGCCTTCTTAACTCCCAGGCATCTCTGCACACCTAAAGCAGGCTGCCCTGACATTTTCCGGTTTGGACTTCATGAGAAGGTTAACATTTTCCTCTCTCCAGTCTCTGCTTTTTCATTTGAGGCGTTGAGTCACATTAGCCAGAGCAACAGCAAAGGCTTGCACTGCAGAAAATGGATACTGAAAGTCCAAAATGTAAGCATTGCCATCAATTCTTCCAAACTGCATCACCTGGGAAACAGGGGAAAAGGAAAGGAAAAGAGAACAACGTCAAAAAAATGAACTACAGAAAAGGAAACAGAGAAAAGAATAGGAGCGAAATTTTTCTGCTTCTTTGTATGAACACCTCTCCTTCTCAGTTAATATGATTGGAACTACAGACAGAATGGGGTATGATGCCAAAGAACAGTGAGAGCACTGTACTTTTCGTCTGTATAGAGTATTTGACTGCAATATTTGATTCCACAGAGTAAACTGATAAAACATGCTAGACTGCATACAGCATTGCTTTAAGTAGCTTGTCACTAATTACTCCAGTAGATGTGGATACACCAGCATCATGCTTCTTGCAGGAAAATATCAATCTCTCCCTTGGAAATATCCTGCCATCGACCCATCAGGAAAGCAGACTTTGTTTTCAAAGAAAGGAGCTTTCAGAGAAGGGAAATAACCAATTTTCTCACTCTAGAACTTCATAGCTGATAAGGTGTTTATTCTTTGCAGTTCTGTTTCCCTCTGCATAAATATCTTCATTAGCACATAATTACAGCGAGAATGAATTAGCAAAGGGGCTGTGAGAACTCTTAGAAATACAAAAAAAGCAAAACTAGTCAGGTTGTTCATTGCTCTTCCGCAGGGAATATCTGAAGTTTGGCCTATTATTACTGTTTTTTCATCCACTTCATTGGAAATCCAGATTTTATTTGCTCTGCGATGAAGATGGGGACTGACTGTGAAAGTCAAGGCAGGCTTTGTTACCCCCAGCAAGAAAAAACCCTTGGTTGGGTGGTTTTGCACAGCTGCCCATGGGGACATATCCACAGCCATTTAACTGAAGAAGAAAGGGATACAAATGGCTCTGATCGCTGCCTTTGAGCTTTTGTTTCATACAAGTAAAACCAAAAGACTGGCCATGCATGTCAGATACTTAAGACATCTAACTCCCAACTTAAATCAGAGGAAGATTAGAGCCTTGACATCCTCAGTAAACCAAAAGTAAGTCACAGCTGGCAAGGAAATAAATATGAGTCTCCTGAGTCTCAGTCCAGCATCCTGCTAATAAGCACCACTTACAAGCCCGGGTTTGGTGTAGTAATAGTAACATACCACTCTGGCCAAAATTAAATGTTTTGATTTTTTGAACTAGCCATTGACCCTTCTACCCACAGGCGGCTCAAAAGCAGCCCAGGAGCACTTTGTTCTAGGGTGTCTATCTCCTCTAGCATTAAGAGCCAACCTCAGGGGCCTGGTAGCTGCTCACAAGTGGAAACTTTGGCGTGAAGGGAAGCTAACAGCCTTTGCCACCTGCTGCCTGGCTAACCTTCGTTAAGCAGGGCAAGAAGGGAGCAGTGTTCATTCAATTAGCTGCCATCCACAGCCATCACTGATGGCAAGTGCAGCTACCACTGCAGACAGCTATGGTGTTTATTATAAAATCTTCAGCAGTGAGAGCCAGACTAAAGGAGGCTTTTGTTCCAATGTCTGCCTGCAATAAGACCAAACATATTTTGTGTATTTACTTTACAGCTTTACTTCACTCTACCTGCTGAACTTAGACCTTTGACAGCTGTTTTTTATCAACCACATGGCAAAGCTTTTTTTCATGGAACAGCTGACACAAGCAACATGAGAGGCACTCTGCAGCATGAGAGACAGCTTATTCCTGGCATAGCTTTCCCACATCCCGGCCCCAATTCCAGCAAGTGTGTGTCACCCCTTCCTACCTGTCGTCCTTCCAGCTCAATCTGGAAGTTTTTTGCCGACTCCTGGGTCACCCGCCCTCCGAAGTCCAGCTGGTAGACTTGTGTTGCCTCGTTCCACAGTGGCTGCTTGTTGGCCATGACATACACAAAGCCCTGGCTTCCCAGTCGCCCATCCTCCTTCTCACTGGCCTTCCGGCACTTGAATTCATCCAGCTCACTGGCTGTCCTCAAACTCCTTTTAGTTTTCCAACCCTTTTTACTGCCTTGGCTCTGGTTCATCAGTTCATCTCCACTGATAAAAAGCTCCGGCTCACTCTCTGAACTGTCCTGAAACTCATTTGTCTTGTTTAGTTTCTTGGACTTTAGCTGATCTTTTTGGCTCTTGACCTTCTTCTTCTCCCTCCCCAGCCGAGGGCTGGCTATCAGTGAATTGAAGTCAGTCAGTGTCCTTGCCTCCTTTTTGACCTTGCCCTCAGTGATAGCCTGCACATTTCCTTCCTCGGCTCGACTGTCCAGGCGTTTCCGGCTCTTCTTGCCAAATTTGTCTGTCCTTTGAGAAACAGGGCTTTCTGTCAAGGAGAGCACCTCCTGGAACGTGTCTGCCGTCTCCACCATCACCTCTGTGCCCACGTGGCCCTGCAGCTCTGCTGGTGGGGGAGACATCACTGGCTTCTCCACCACGAGGAGTGGCTTGGGAGGCAAGGTGCCCTGGGGGTTCTGTACAGGTGGGCAGGCGCTGTAGGAGCTCCACGGGTGCAAGGCGATCGGTGGCAGCTGTAAACTAGAGCAAGTGCTACTTCCCGGGTACATGGGTGGCAAAGGGCAATAGGAGAGGTTGGATGGATAACCTGGCTGAAGCACAACTGTGGGCTCCTGCTGTGCAAACTGTGTTGGGGCCAGAGCTTCTTTGGGGGAGCAGGGGGCCTGCATTCCCTGAAGGGGTGGGGCACTGTAGCTTCCTGGGTAAGGTACTCCAACCCCGTAACTTGTCTGAAAAGTGGCAGTGGGACTGGTTGGAGACTTGGGGGAAACAAATGGCACTCGAGACATATCCAGATGTTGAGCTTGACCAATGATGAGCGGAGGAGGTTTTAGAGGGTTGGGCACTGAGCTCTGAGATGTCCTTTCCTGAGGAACCCATATCTCTTCGCTCACCATGGGATCCCACTGGTACGGCGGTGGCCGTTTTACACTAAGGGTAGCCTCTGTCAAGGACACAGGTACGTGCCGTACTGATTTTTCCACTGGGCAGTGCTGAGAAAGGGCCTCATCCTCCGTGAAAGCGGAGTTGATATAATCCGCTCGGTCACGGGAATTGTCAGGTGGGCTCAGCAAACTGTAGGAGGACTGGGAGGCCAGAGGCGAAGTACTGACAGAGTGAGCAATGACAGAGCTGTGTTGGGAGCCGCTCCCTGCGCTCAGATCTGGTCTCATGGCACCAATACCGGAAGCGCTGCTACCAGCATTGGCACTAGCGATGCTGCCCGTGCCACCAGCGCTCGCACCGCTGCTGCTGCCAGCGCTGCCACTGCTGCACTGGCTGCAGGTGTACAAGGCTGTGGGCACTCTCTGCTGGTACTGTGCTGACACAATGTTGCTCTTGGCTTTAGGGGGAAGTTGCAAAGTGGCTCTCTGACCATCCATCAGCTGAGCCATTTTCAGGGCTGCCTCTCTGCTGTTCCTCCGCAGAGTAGCATGAATGATACTGCTGTCCAGCCTCTGCGCCATGCTTCTGCCCTGGGACAGCTGGCTGGCAATGTCAGGGTAAGGCGGCGGGTCCCCGGCTGGGATGGAGTAACGGGGCACCGTGAGCCGGTTCAAGGTGGCGCTGGCACAGGGCTGCTGCATCTTCTTCTCGGCAGCTGTGATGCGCAAGGTGGCGGAGCTGCCGGGACCGGGCAGGGTGTAGGTGCTCTGGGCGCAGAGCATCCTGGTGCGAGGCCGGCACACCTCCTCCACATTCCCGCTGCTGTCGAACGTCGTTATCCGCTCGTACCCTAGGGGCGTCTGGTATTGAGCCGCCGGATAGAGGGAGAACTCCCCCTTCTTGAGGCAGAGATCGAGGGGCGGCTGCGGGGGGCCGGGCGGGGGCGGCAGGGCGGCGGCGGGCACGGCGGGGATGGTGCCGGGGTAGGGAGGCGGCGGGTTCATCTTGTTCAGCTGCAGCTCCTGAGCGGCCCCGAAGATGACGGCGTCCCCTTCTACCAGCGGTGGCCCCGGCCGCGGGGCCTTGGCCTTGGGCGGGGGCTCATGCTCGCGGTCGCCGTGGTCCCGCAGGTCGGCCAGGGCGATGGCGGGGGGCGCGGGCGGCGGCGGGGCGAGCGGCGGCGGCGGGGGCCGGCCCAGCTCGCCCACGGCCAGCGCCCCCGCCCCGGGGCCGGGAAAGCGGCCCGGAGCTCCCGGGAAGGGCCCCGGCCCCTCACCCCCCGCCTCGGCCGGCGGGTTTGCCAGCACGTCCAGCTGCACGTTCTGGTTGGCGAGCAGCGACTGGACCAGGCCGATGCTCTGCGTGGGCGACATGGCCTGCGCCGAGCTGTGGATGGGCGCGATGGGGATGTTGACGGTGCAGGGCGGGCTGCTGGCGGGCGCGCCGGGGGCGCCGGGCACTGCAAGGGACAACACAAACACAGAGCGTCACCGCCGCCCCGGCCCCCGCTGCCCGCCCCGGCACCCTCCCGGCACGGCCAGCCCCGGGCCGGGCGCCTGCCAGTCACGAAGGGGCCTTTCACACTATCTGCGACCTGTACAGACTCTGCTGCGGCCGGAGGGGTGCTGCCTGTTCCCAAAACCGGTGGGTCAGACCTCAGTAGGGACATGCAAGCCAGCCCGTCTCCCAAGAGCGACTTGTATCAGCTGGTGATCAATTTTAAAGCCACTTCTCGGGAGTGACACTTCAGAGCGCACTTTCAGCCTACACTAATATCCCCAGGGAATCTCACAGTGTCAAGTTAGCATTCCCCCATCATCCCGTTTTCACTGCTTCTGCTCAAATCAAAAGTTTTACTAAATCGGGACTCACTAGTTTTCAGGGAGGGACTTTTAATAATAAATACATCAACAAACAATTGAACGAAACAAACAAGCAAATAAACAAAAGAAGTGGAAGCTAAGGAAGTTGGAAGACCTGCACTGAAGGCACTGTATAATATCTAGTATAAGGTTCCTAGACTTAATGAGCTTGGTAGAACTGGAGAACACAGACAATAGTTGGGAAAAGCTGAGTATAGTGGATGACAAACCAACCAGTAATTCAAAGGAAGAAAGCTGAAACAGAGAGAGAGGAATATGATGGAATGAAATGCAGACAAAACATACAGAAGTTCTCAGAAGATTTGTAAGGAGAAAATGTAAGGAAATAGATGGGAAGCTAAAAAGATTCAAGAAGTGGGTACTGTAGTCAGGGCGACTGCAGCATTAATGTTGGACAGGCTGCAATCAGAAATGTATAAAGAAGCGTATGTGTATTAGGAAAAATTTCCTGCATGTGGTAGCATTGAAAAAGGGAAAATGTGGCAAGAAGCAGTTTTCATAATTTTAAGCAGAAGCATGAAGAGTGCTCAATTGTTTGCAGCTCCTTTTGCAAAAAGTGGTTAATTCCAATAGGAGCTACCACTGAAAAGGTGGAGCAGGAAATGAGGACCCTGGATCCAAGTAGAGGTGCAGAAGTCAAGAAGGAACAAAACAGAATAAAGAGGGAAAACAGTAAATACTATATTAGAACTTCCAAGAATATTGCAAGTTCTTAATTTTTTAATTAAACTTCCTGTAAAAATCCCCACAGAAAATGATAAGTGAGTTGTATCAGCAGGTTTGTGGAAGGAATAGACCAAGGGTCTAAGTGTCATACCCAGTTTTTATCCAGTTTTATATCCATATTTAAGTGTGCCAAATTCTGTGGAGACCTGTGATTTGCGAGACCAGATCATATAAGAGATCCATTAGTCAGGACTCCTCCAAATGCTGTCCAGTTCCTAATTAATTTCTAATGAAAATTCTAGTAATCTACCTATGCCCTATAATTACATTTTTGGTAACATCAGGCTTTTATCAGCATCAGTCATGAATGTGGCAGGTGTACAGATAGCACTGTGGCCACACTGGCAACTACTTCGGGTAGTTCAGTTAATTCCTTTAGAGAAAGACCAACAGCCAAACCTAACTGACCCTAAGGCAGTTCTGTGGTTCTGTGCTTGGCTGGCAGGCCATGCTTTCACCCTGATGCCTGCAGGCTTAGCAATTTAGCTGCCAGAGCCTGAGGTTTAATTGTTAGCTTGGCTTGAGCAACCCCAAACGTTGCTGTCATTTTGCCTTATCCAACAAAATATCATTTGTTGTGGTGTTGCTTAATACTCCTGAGTGTTTAAATCTAATGTTTTCTTCATTTCTCCAATGTTTTTAATTGATTAGTTTGCCTACTTTGTAAGTTAAATCAATTAACTGTGCATTTGTCTTGCCAAATCTTTACGGACTACATTAAAAAAAAACCTGTCCCAAGTGTACCTCACTATAAACACTGCACTACCCAAGAGCAGCTTTCTACTGTGTTTTTTCTAATCTATCATGTAATCATTATTTACCCTGCAGTATTTTTTCCTTTAGTATATGGTACTTTCTTCTTTTATATGAAGGCTTTAGAAAGAATATCCCCAAAAACATTTTTGAAGATTTAAGTGGCCACCATTTACTAAGTCAGAAATAAATTTTCAGAAGAAACTAGAAAGGAAAAAGTGGCTGTTATGGAGGACAGGGTAGTGTGTTTCTTTTACTAGCCTTCTCAAAGAGCTGTTACAAGAGTCTAATAATTTTCTCTCTGTTTATGTGGTATTCCTGCAATTATGAGCACCATTTCATCTCCTAGTACAGACTCAACCCAATTTTCAGGAAGAGATGTGAAAACTTTATATTAACTTATTTCTTTTCTATTTAGTTTTTATATTACCTTCTGACAGCTTGGACCATGTTTCATAATAGCAAATGTTGGGTGCTTCCTATTAATAATATATATATATATATATACAGTCACCAATGTCTGTATTATTTTCTTCATATACTACAGGTATCATATAAACAGAAATTAAGCAAGCCAAGTGCCCCAGGGGGCTTGGGAAAAAATGGGCTTAATTTGAAACATATAAGCATTTCATTAGAAGTCCAGAGGACTACTCTGATGCTCGGGTCAGACAAAAGCTTTGCTGCTGTCAGCAGCTGAAACCCTGGTCTGAAATAATAACACTTCCATTTGTTTCAGTAGACTTTAGCACAAGTCTTTAATTGTTTTGCAGTGCTCACACTCCTTCCTCTTTAAAGGGTACTGGCATGACAGCCACTTCTGTAGTTCCAAAAACCTGTGACTGGGCAACAAGAATCCCCTAGTGATATGAAAATTCTGAAAATGTATGAATTTATCTTATTTTCTATTGTTTTTTAATTTTATTGGCATGATTATTTTGTTTTGACTAGAGGAGGTATTGAGTACTTCCAGTCTTTTCACCTTCCACATCACATCACCTGCACCCAAACCTTCCCTGCACCGCTTAAATCTTCTGCTACTTTATATCTCACTGAAGTGAAAAATTCTTCCTGATCCTGCTTTGTTTATTGACTACTTTACTGCTTTAGACTCTTAGTAGTGGTAAAAATCCTAATGAGCATTTATCTCTTCTCAAAGGGTGGCTAAGTTTAATGGGAACCTGCCCTCCAACCCAAGCTCTTATCAACTGGTTGTGCTTTGATGCCATCAGGTCTCAAGAACAACCTGTTTGGGTTTCCAACACGTTACAATTCTGTCCTATCAAGATGCAGAATGCAAGGCTTCAGTCTGTGGAGAATTCCTAGCAAACTAAGATGAATTACCAGATGACTAATTTCCCAATGAACTTGCAACTAAGGAGCTCTTAATGGATTATATTTTCCACACATTATAGAAAACAATGCCCATAATACATGTTAGCCTTATTCTAGCTCAGTTCTACAGGACCCCATCAGACTAAATGATTTTGCTTTGTGTGTTTACCAGAGGGGACCATGACACTACCAACCTGACCTCCATCTAGCTTAACCTATAACACATCAGCTCCAGCTCCTCCTTACCTGGTAAATCATCTTCGTCTTCGCTGAAAACATTTGGATTAAAGACAGGCATGTTAATGTAGTCCATTGAAATCTTCCGCACTTCTGGGAGATATATTGTCATTTGCCTGGGCTGCAGATGCAGCAAACTGGTTTTATATATTACTAGAGAAAGAATATAACAAGAAACAAAAAAGTCTGTTACACAAAGAGCACGTAAAGCTAAGGAAGAAGCAATTCCAAGCAGACAGAAGGGCTATGAATATTGTTATTCACTGTATACATATGCATGGGCGAACCATTATTTGTCAAATCACTGTGCAACAATTTGCATAAATGGGATAAAAGAGATTATTGCTTTCAGCTATTTCTCTTTAAATGGAAGCAGCATCTCTGTAATTAAATAATTAATTACATCATCTCGTATTCACATCTATTTTTATGGAAGGAAAATACTTTTTTCATTCTACTCTTGAAACTTTTCACCACAGGATGCTACCAACTTAAAGGTGAAAACTGGAAAGCTCTCAGGAAGGAAATGTGCTGACAGTTACTCCCTACAAAGAAATCCCACTGGGCTCAGGAAATCCCAGGGATCCAAACCTTTGGAGACTGGGAGAACATTTGAAAGAAGTTATCACTCTATACTTAGATCCTTCCCTATCACTGGCAGTGAGAGAATTCGAATGACCTGTGGTCATTCAACTGCTGATAGCAGTCCATATAGCCACAAAAGCTATCCATTTGATTCTGCATCCAGGACATCTTCATGTACTCCTGATCCAACTATATAACACAACATGGGACAAAATCAGTTTTCTAAAGAGCTCATTAAACCACTAGCCTTGTGTTAATATTTCAGTTCAGAGCTCAGTTCTACAAGGTTGTACCCTGTTTTTTACCCAGCCTTCTTCCTTCCAACAGGACTACTGGGTAGAACTGGCCTGCCCAGAAAAAGGCTGATAGACAACTGTTGCTTTTAATGATGGCTACCAGGTTACTGATGCTCCAGCAGGAGAACCATGTGATGAGGCTCTGCACTGACCTGAAGAATCTTGAGCATGACGCTGTAATAGCTTTTTCATATAATTTGTAGCTAAAGAACTATAAAAATCTTCTATTGCAGTAACTTAAAACCTATTATTTCTATAGTCCTCTTGCAAAACCCTTTTTTTTATTTGTGTGGGTTTTGTTCAAATAAGCTGTAAAAATAGGTCTAGGCTCAAATGTTTATTTACTGTTTTATTACAAGTGAGACTTTTAGCATTTTATTGATCATCTCATTATTGTATTTATAGAGTTTAATCTCCTTTAGTTACAGTGAATTCAATAAAATCTAATTTCCACTGTCCACAGAAAATAAGTGCTTTGTTAAAGAAGCCTTTTGATCACTTACAAAAAAATCTCATGGCATAAGTTTCTTGTTTGTTAGAAAGAATTTGACATGCAGAAAAATCAACAGTTTACTTTTACCTGCACCAAGGTTAGTTGGTAGGAATGCAGCCAAACCCACAATTTTAAATTTGGTTCCCCAGATATTAGATGTGACCTGAGCAAGGTAGTTGTGCTGCAAAACAAAAACAAGATCATTTTTACCTGATAAAATCTGTATCAAGATCTAATAAAAAACTGCAGAACAATCAAGCTATTGCAAGTGATAATGCAATTTCAGTTTCTCTTGTTTTTATTGTATTGAAACAGCTTAAAGTGCCTATGTAGCAACAGTTTTACCCAGTCATTAAGAAGACTCATTCTGATATCTTAACACCATCAGAAATGATGTATGCAACAGCCTCAGGGGGATTAAAGCTTTGAAGATCTGAACAACACTTAGTGGAGAATGCCTGCTTAGTGAGAACAGGTCTGTTTTTTGGCACTTGCTGCTCCTGCCCAGCAGGACCACGGCTATTCTGTATTTCAGAGAGTGATACACCCTGCCCGTTGGTTCTATGCTCATTAATCACTTTATAGGACAATAAACAAGACAAATTAATTACTCATAACAACAAACATATATTCCCCTGGAGCTCCTAAAGCAACTTCCCAAACCACTGTTGCCATGGTACACATATTATGGGTCTGAAAGACCAATAGATTTTTCTGAGAGACTGGGAGTTATGCTGCCAGTATCAGGAGCAGGATCTAAGCCTCAGGTCTTCTGCTCTATTCGACGGGCTTTTGGTCCTATCTCTGTGTAACTGCTCTAGAATTTTTCACATCAAGGAAAAAACGAAACAAGAGAGGAGAAAAAACAAAAAAAATTAAAAGAACACAGGCTGTTATTAATGAAATGTACAACCCAGACAGTTCTACAGCCTGCTAAGTTTCATTTACCCAGAGGACATGAACACCACAAAGAGCACAAAGTGTTAATTCATTTCTTTCCTTCCAGTTAAGACTGTTTCATGTTAATTATGAAACAGATCATATGGTCCTCTGAAGCAAACATTTCCTTATCTCTGCAATCCCCAGCAAAGCAAAGAATTATGGTGGCATTAAGATGGGTCTGAGAAACTAATTGAGTGTTTTCACATACACTTTCAAAAAGCCAACAACATCACCTAGAATAAAACCTCTCACATGGATTCACACTGACAAAAGTAAGTGGTCCTAGTACTTACCAAACAACACCTGATACTCCATTGCCACTTGGGAACATTAGTACTGAACTGGATGATGCAATTCTTTAGTTCTATCTACTTATTGTAATTTAATAAAAACTTTTATTGCTGATCATTGGACCTCTATCAACATGCTGCCTCATGAAAGAAATGCATTTGAATCAGGTATGGTAACAATGTGCACAATACCTGAGTAATATCTTCTAAAGGAAACTCCCTTCGTGTCAGGCTTGGTGAACCAATAGAGGGTTTCCTTATTGGTAACCTTGGTGATCTTGAGATCTCCTGTGCAGCTCGTGACATCTTTGGAGATTTGCGAGCTTCTATATTGATTCTGCAGGTAAACCAATACTTAGAATAAACAATGGGCAAGCTAAAATGCACAAAACTCATGTCTTTGAATGGAAAGATGAAAGTAGAAGACAACTGATAGAATGTCTTCAAAGTGACTAATAAAGACTGTAGAGCCTACAGGTTGGAGAATTACAGGCCAAATTTGAAGATACAGAAAACCTGACACACTTGCAGTAACTCATGCTGGATGCTTTCTAATTAATCTAATAAAGCTTACAGCAGTTCTGCCAGATACAATATATCTTCCACTAATCCCTAAAAGGTGTAGAGATGAATGATCTCAGCTATGCAGACTTTGAGCAAAGTCTCAAGAAATACGAACATGACACCTCAGCTGACAGATTTTCACATTAGTATACAGCTCCACAAATGTTGTCAGTGTTCCTACCCTAAGCCAAAAGTTATTTCTACCTTCCACTATACAAGGCGGGGGTGGGGGGGTGTCAAGAATACCAAGCACCTAAAGAGCTCGCTGGCATAAATGTAACAAATGAAAGCAAAAAACGTCTCTTTGATGGATGAAATATATTCCATGGTGGCAAGAGAGGAAAAAAAAGAAAAGGTAGGAGAGTATAAAATCCTTCTTTGAGACTGCCTGGGGAGAAGTTGACTCTATGCCAATCTCTGAGATCGCCCCAGAACTGCACCCTGTGGAGGACCCCAACCTTACAGAGGATTCCTATGTGCCGAAAGGAGTTTACTTTTCATTTTACAAGGTGTCAAGAGAAAGAAGGAGAGGCAGGGGAGGAAGGGAGGAAGAGAGGCCACTTGGAGAAAAAGAAGTATCCAAGACGTTATTACCTGGGAAGTTTAGGCGATTTGCTAGCTCGACTGATTTTTGGAGATTTCTTTGCTGCCCAGTCATCGCTGAGTTCGATATCGCTGGAGTCAGAGCAGTTGCAGCTGTCAATCACAGTGGAAATCAAGCTGTTTCCATAGATTTCATCTATCAAGACAGGCCCCAGAAAATTTAAGTGCTGCTTCAGAAAACTGGTATAAATTATAACTCTCAGCCATCAGAAGCATAAACCTGATCCACAGGCAGCAGTTGAAACAAAACTTTGCAGAGGAAAATTAAATATTCTCCACTCTGCCTTCAAACTCTGAATTTCCAATGGTTTGAACTCAAGTGAACATGATTCAGAGGGATGAATAGCATTCAATTGACTTTGAAATTGAGACTAAAGAATATTTTCTGCTAATTAGCAATCTATTTTCCATTACTCAGAATACAAGAAGTTCTCTTCTGTAAAACAGAAGGCAGCAGGGTATAATTTCAGAAGCTTCTAGGTCACACTAAAGATTTTTTTCACATCAGAAAAAAATATCAAATGCCATCATCCATGTTGCATATATGCATTTTTTAAAACTCTTGAGGATTTAATGTCCAAAGTATTGCTAAATTATTTTTATACAGAGCAACAATTGAATTCTACCTGCTTTTCCATCTGTTTTAGGATCCATGATGACAAACTCCGGCCTCAACTTGCTGATACGACGTCCTTTCAGGATGGGCACCAGTCCCCCAAGGTATTCCAAGTACAGAGTATAACATGGACCACCGACCTCTGGGTCATCTTCTGTCCGCTTCATGGTGCAGTGAAGCCGTTCATTACCAGCTGTTGGGTAGCTGACAAAATCTCTCATATTGTTTGGGTCTGGGATTGGAGGCTTAATTAAACAGAGGAAGGAAAGAGAAAGTTTTCTGATATTGGATGGGTTTTTTATTTTTTTGTGGTGACTTAGTCCCAACACAACTAACTGAACTTGAGCCTAACTCTAATTTGGCAGGTGAAGATTAGTATAGGTTACTTCATGAGTTCTGCAGGACTCACATGCAAGACAGAGTGGCTGTGTGTTATTTAGTTAGGTCGAAAGCAGCTGTACACAGAAAATGAAAACTAAAACTAGTTATGTCAAAAAGGAACCTATGGTCAGAGCACTGAATGAGACAACAAACCTGTCTTCAAGTTCCAGCTTTTATCAGAAACTTCTTTTTGAACTTGAGTAATGTGGTCAAGTCAAGTATCAGAGTATCTTGTCTCCTGCAGGCCCTCCAAGTGAACCTGGACACTCAGATCCCATTCCTGGTTAGTATTGGTACATGCTATTACCACTATGCTACAATGCTGTCAACCATGAAAGAAACTTGTACTTTTTATATCACTTCCAAGCACATGTTCCTTCCTAGCTAAGGGCCTATTTGTGTGCCACGTAGAAAAATAAAAGCACAAAGCTTGGGTTACTTTGCCCTGCTAGCCAGCACACTGTATTAATCCATGAAAAACTCAGTCCTAAAGCAGTAGGACTGCTTTCGTCTAGGACAATATAGCCTGTATGACACAAATACTATTAATGTGTATAAATCAACAGTTTCTTTCAAAATGAAAGTGTAAGAAAAAAATTATAGTTAAAAAAATAGGCTTCCTTAACCCAGCCTTAACCTGGGTATAGGCTGAGGAGTGACCTATAATGTGGTCCACAAGCTGGAGGGGAAGAGGAATGTACACAGGGAAGAAGGTGCCTTGCCTAGCACTGATAGCATGGCTGACAACATAGGCTGAATGGGTGGGTGACTGGGGGTGAGCCAGGGTAAAGTATAAGTACTGATGAGGCCCCAGAAACACCCGTGAAACGGGACAGGCATGTGGCTTCTGGAAACCCTGCTTCCACCTCTCAGCTACACAGCACCACAGCCGCTCTGCATCCTGGCATCTCCTCTAGGAGGTGACACAAAGGCTGTTGGCAATGATGCGTCCCTGTACACATCCCTCTGATCCCCAGCAGGGCTCCCAGTCAACTGCTGCCTTCATTCAACTCATCCCATATCCTCCCCTGCCTTCACTGACAGCCAGGAAATTGTCACTGATACTTTAGACAGGGATATCTCTGGAACAGTGGGGAAAGCATCCTGGGGAGAAGGATGGAAAGAACGAGAAAGAACTGGAGACTTCCAATCTGATAAATGCTCTGCATCTTTGGAGATCCAGGAGTTATGGTTACAGCAACACATTTATCGTTCTTTGACAAATGAAATGATTTACAGTTGCACAAACTGCCCTGATTAGCAGTACCCAAATGGAACCATGCTGAATTATTTATTTTGTAGGCATATTTTGTTCTCATTTAAGCTGGGCCAGTCCCACTGATTTAAAATTAGTTGCTCTAGCTCTGCATTGTTTTAACAAGGACCTCTGGCTTAAGAGACTGCTGTAACACATAAACAAAAAATCACAAAAATGTAATTTTGCATGTTTGAATGTCAAGCATTTACCAGGTAATGCTCTGGTTTATAGGCTGTGATAAACAGCTTGGAAATCCCAAGATGTTACTGACGGCAAAACCATAAAACAAACAGGTTGTGCAGATGATTTTGCTTGTGGTACAGGAAAAAGTGTGATACCTGGTTCATTATTCCATAGCACTGTTGGAGCAGTAAGATTAGGAGAACTCACTGTTAGTAGAAATGTTTGGGCAGCCCCAGGGCTTAAGCTTAACCTTCCTGGCAATATAAGCACTCATGTGACATGTAGAAGAGTTTTATCCCTGTGAATCCTTCCTGTAACCGTGACAGAACATTATCACCAGCGTGAGCTTCTTCAGAAGTCTTTGTGAGTCACCAGCATATTTTACCCTTCTAATGAACTTGGGAAGGCCATCTCCATGGAACAATGCAGCTCAGCATATGCGAGCCTTCTTTACAGATTTTTAATAGGCAACAAATGCATCAGTGGGGTCTTGAAGAGGATACGAAAGCTTTTAAAATCAAAAAATCTTATAATTGAGCCATTGTCACTTAGGAGCACCATGGAGGGGGAAGATCTAGTACCACTTTCTTCTTCACAATACACACATTTCTTTCTTTTTTACCTTGATTGTTGGTATAAAGGCAGTGGTGAGGTACGAGCAGAGCCGAGGGGGTAGGGTCAGCTTGCTGATGTCCTTGTCATCCCGCAGACAGCTGGCAATGGTCTGCTGGCACAGCAGCTGCAGACTGGAGACCCTGTGCTCCACCCTGACCACGTACAGCGCCGGCCCAGAAGCCATCAGCAGGCGGGAGTCCCTGTGACCCCAACAGATCGAGATGATGGGACGCTGCATGAAGAGCAAAAGAATACAACTTCAAAAGATTTTGTGCAAAAGATCTTTTTTCCAAGATGGCTGCACAACAAGTGCATGAATTCAGCACCAATCACATTACCCAGTCTTCCAGAAACTTAAAAGTGCCCACCACTGCCCACAGAAGAATGTGAACATCTCAAATCATCAAAAACAGACGTTGATGTTTATTCAGAGCTTTTTACTCAGAATGCTTAAGGGTCTTCATACAAGGAATCAGCCACCAAATTCAGTACCTAGATAGGATAAGCGACTTTAAAGACACAGGGTGTTGAGAAGCAGGATCTTTTGATGCCCTATCGAAATGATTTATTCAGTCATCTAATCAGTCTTCATCCACTGGTAATAGCTCATATTTTACAACTGAAAAGTTAAATTATATGCCCAGAGACACTTAAAAAACAAGTGGAGAAAACTCAATCAGCTTTCTTGTCTTGCGCCAAGTCTTCTGCTGCAGTGTCTCTTTTGAACTATTCCCAGAGGAACTGAACTGTGAAAGAGCACCAGGAATGCAACTGAGAATGGCCTTTTGTCTTCTACTTGTCTACGCTCAGAAATGTCTAAATCATGACAGTAAAAACAGAAAGCATGAGGGCCAACTGGTACTAAATCTCACACCATGAATCAGAATAATAATAAACAAACAACTGCTGCTTAGGACATTTATTTCCTGCTTGCAAGAAGTTCCCTAAACTTTCCTTCTAAATCCCATCTTTTCTTGTAAAGTACCAGTCTGTTGTGACCTGCTCTAGCCCTATGATCATAACTTTTGCCCTTAAGCATTATTTGCACCCACCTGTCATCTCTTGCTTTCTGTGCTACAAAGCACTTGTATTTGCTTAAATAGACACACCCTGTGGTATTTTCAATTCCATCTGCTACCTCTGTGTCAAGAAACAGCACAGAGTAAAGATGAAACTCTAACTCCATGAAGCATACTGAACAGCAGGCTGCCATCAGTGAATTACAAAAGATTTACTCCTTTCTGTGAAGGTCTTCCTACTTTTCACAATCTGTGACACTCAGAACTGTAAGCAAACATGTTTTTCATCTAAAAAATGAACTGTATTTATTGAAAGGTCAAGGTATCTTTGGAATATCTTTTAACAAGACGCATCAAACAAGAAGACAGGGTCAAGACACCGCCAATAATAGCTTTTATTCACTCCTCTATTAGCAGCACGGTACCCACATACTAGGGTTAAGATCAGCCCAGAGGTTATTAATCTGGTCTGGGGAAAAAACCTCCCCTCCATTTAAAAATTCAAGATGCTTAAAGGTGAGAAACTGGGAAAAGTTTTTTTTAATGTGACTGATATGAAGCAAAATGCAACTGGCACAGCACTGTATCAATGTTTATCATCAAGATAAACCACTGGATGAAAAACTTTTTCATAGAAGAGATCTTCCCTACTATGTCATCTTAACCCAAATTTAAATTTCAAGGAAAATACTGGTTTTAAAGTAGGAGGAATGAAGGAACTTCATTTTAATTACATCTAGGCAATACCACACACACACACCTCCACGAAGGCACAAATCTTCAGGCTGACTGATACGCAAATAGAAAGCAGCAACATGTGAACTTTGTGATTTTCACAGTAACTGTTAAATGCATTTTGTAGTGGAGAACTTCAAAAGAATTGAGAAATGCTTTGTGTACAATCAATAATTCTACATGGCGTGTCATAACCATAATCTGTGGGATACAGCCTTACATTTGAGGAGAGGTCACAGGAAGTATCCCCTGCTGATTGGTATTTTCATGATTTGTGAGCGTGGCTCAGCCCTCGCACTGTCTGGCAGCAATGAGACAGTTCAAGCTGCTCACAAAATAAATGCAGTTGAAAAGGCACTGGCACAAGGTAGGTACCTGCCACATCTACTGTATGACAGCCTGAGAACAGCACAGTAGAAGTGACCCTGATTTTCCCCAAGGGCTGAATCCCAGCATGGGCAGCATTATCTACCTCATCATTACTGTGGGATCAAAACTGCATCCTGCTGTTCACCTTGCATCAGCTACAGCTTACCTATAAACACAGTGAGGGAACAAACAAGTATGTGACTTGGCACACAAATGTTTATTTATTGGATAGACCTTAATGGCAGAAGAGAAGTCTAATATCCCAGCTATCATAATCCAGTACAGCACACTCAGACCTTGTGTCTTATATTGCAGCTATTATAACCCAATATATCACACCCGGGTAGGACGTTCTTCATCCAAATAGAGTCAAATAAAACCACCTCTTCCCTCAGGTTACTGCTGCACCCAAAGAACATCAGAGGTGCAGATATTAGCAGTGCAAGAACCTTTGCAATCTAAAACATGGTCTCAAGGGAAAGGTTTTTCAGAAGCTTTGAAACATGGGGTGGGATCTCTGGCAACATAGCTCTGTTGATCTCTGTAGAGCAAAGTCAGAAGTTGAAAATTTCACCATCATTTTCCAACAGGCAACCATAATTCTAAACTTCTCAATGTATGATGCTCTTATATTCGGTTTATGAATGTATATGCAAACAATATGTGAGTGGGTGCATGGTTAAACAAACACACACAAAAAATACCTTCAAGTGCTGTACTGTTTGTAAATCATGACATTTCTACTCTTCCATTTGTACAATTAGTCTCCCCACATACCTCACTATGCTTTAATATTTTCAACCTCAACAAAGAGCACTTGCACCACACCACCAGACACACCTTGCCTTTCTTTCTCTGAAATGGTCAGATCCTTGGTGCTCCTCCAGCCCACTGTTCAGCAACATTTCATTTACAGTGAAGGGCTAAGACTTCAGATGAGCTTCAGGGAAAATTAGCCTGTCGTTACAGGCTTGGAGAAATAAAAGATCACCCAAATGCCAGATCTGACCTGACCTTTAAAGTACTGCTCCAATAATTTTTTTCAGTAACTATGCTTCCTAGTCTTTCCCTTGCTGGACAAGGGATATGAATCAATTATTGCAGTAAGTCAGTTATGAGCTGGCCACAGCTTTCTTTTCAAACTCTTCTGAGAAAAAACAATTGACTTCCAACATCCACCACAAAAGTATTGCTCCTCATAAAGCATCCACTTATTTGCACTGTTGTAGCAAAACAAGGAAGTACAAAAGTTGTTGTATCCACCTTTTACAAAATGAACAAGCAGACTCTAGGACAGAAGAATTTTATTTTCCATGTTTGCACAGTTGGGGTTTTTTTTCTGCTAGGAACAAAGAAATGCAGCCACAAATATAACATGAGAATTTCTAATCTCACTTTGCATATAAAAATAACATAAGGCTTTGAAAAATCTCAGCATAAACTGTAAATACCTGAATGAATTCCAGGGTTTAAATATCAACATGTAGCTCTATGACAATTGTATATTAGAAACCATTGGCTAAAACATAAGAAAGAAAAAAAAAGATGCTTTATCAGGAGAAATGCTGACTGAAAACACATCTCAACAAGTGACTAACAAGGAGCTCTTTTGCCATTTCTTTCCAATTGGGCTTGAAAGTGAGCTACAGCTACTCAAATATGTACCACCAACTGTGATGTCGATTCCCCTTAGAAAAGCATGCAGGAATGGATATTCCCACTCAAAGCTCTGTGGTTGCTTCTTCTAAGTCACTCTACTGTCTCTCTAACAGGAAAGAACATAATTTATATACATTCCATCACTTGTATGCAGTTCAGTCAATGAAAACACTGTTCTAGCTGATTCTTGCTGCCTGCCTTGAGCTCAGAAATCCTGAGTCATGGGGTCTGCCTGCTACTTGAACTAATCCCTTGTTTGTTAGCACTGGGACTCCCACTGGTAATGAAATAAAAATAGTATTATTCCAGGGCAGAAAGCCCAGGAACTAGCAGGACTTTTCTTAGGAGGAAGAACATAACTGCAAAATAGTATCCAGAGAATGGCATGTGTAAGTAGGTTGCTCTCACTCCAGATTGCTAATGTGGAGATGCACACTCTTCCCTCTGAGACAAACTGCAAGGTGCAATGGCTCAGTGCCCACCTGGCTCTTGTGAGTTGTGTGTGCACACTTCTGTACTGCCACAGCATTCATGGATGGCTGTGGGAAAGCAACCTAACACTCCTTCATTCTTCTGCTCCTCATATTTACAGTAGAAAAAATATTAACTGCTAAGAACTGACAGTGAAAAATGGTGAGAAATCTGCCACTGCTGTGGCCCCATATGATTTTTGATGTAGTAAACTCTTATTTGATTTGCAGCTGTTTCTTATATCCCCTCCATTTCTACAGTATTTTTTAAAGAAGTCAATACAACAAGATTCCACTGTAACAGAAAGAGTTGCTTAGAACAGTGTCTTCAATTTCCAGTGCTGATCCAAATCCATTTCTGCAGCAGAGATGATCCTATGGCCTATATAAAGAACACCAGGGTCTTTATTGATATCCTAAAGCGTATTTCACCAGTTAGTCCTAAACTGTTGCTTTTTTTCCTGTAAGAAAACTAATTCTTCTTGAAGTTTTGTTTTCATCCCATAACAACTAAATAAAATTGATTTCAAGGAATATAAAAGAAAGGCAACATTAATTCAGATGCAACAAACCTGAACACACTGTGTGAAATAAATGAAGTAAGCAAGGTCTGCTCAGCTGAATAACATAAAAAGCAGCCTCTTCTTTCAGAACTTTTTGATCTGAATCAAACCTAAACTTGCAAATTCCTTCTCTAGCCTTTACAGAACTACCAGGTTTCTGCAGGATCATATAATCTTAAATCTATTTATTTAGATGCTAGGACATTTGCAGCAGAGAACCAGTCTCTGAAATGCTGACCAGCTCCAGCAGGTCTATAGCAAGTTGGCTGTCTTCTCAAAGACTTCTGGAAACTTCTTTCGTAAAGATTTAGTCTTTGGTGCACCACTTGGAATTAGATTTAAAAATATTACACTGATAAACTTGGGGTTTTTACATTTAATCTTATTGCTTACACCACATGTGAAGCTTAGTTCACTCTCATCCTCCCTCACTGCACTCGAGATGTAATCTGTACTCACACCAGTTTACACAGTGATAGAAAAGCTTAAAGTAATGTAAATTTACTGTAGAATTAAAGGTGTATGGAGGAGATCTGCCTTTTAGCTTCCAAATCTGTGCTCTTGTTCCTCTGGTCCTCTCTGGGATATATTAAAAAAAATCATAAAAACTGAAGAAGGGACCAAATATAAGCCACAAGACTGAACCATTAGAAAGAAAATATTCACAAGTATGTTAAAGTTAGATAATATTGAAGATTAGATAGATAGATAGAGAGATAGAGAGATAGAGAGATAGAGAGATAGATAGGTAGAGAGAGAGATAATATTGGCAGCTGAATAATATTGAAGAGATCCTGTAGGAAACTCCTGTTTGAAGTTCAGGATATAAGAAGATATGAAGCATCTGTTTCCAATCAGCAGTGACAGCAGGTACAGTTAGTTGATATAATAAAGACTTGTCTGCACATAGGATGAGAAATTCTAAAGTGACAGAACTGGGTTGCAGCATTTGGTAAACAATTTTAGCAGGACTATAAACCTATCTTAAATGAGTTGATTATTCTCATCCCTGCTTGATGCCAGGGAAAGGCTGTGAGGACTTACCAAACAATGTAAGAAACTAACATTCTTCCAATAAAAACATTATGACCAGCAAGGCAGCCTGCTGTTGCAATCTCATTTCTAAATGTTGAAAAGGCAGGACCATGAAAAACTGGGCATATTTTTGGTACCTCACATTGGTGTTCATGATATATACAAGGACAGGTGTAGAAAGAGGTAAATTTTACAAAAATTGATAGCATGTTTTTGAGTAGTCATCAGCTGATTGCCAGCCCTTAAGATATGCGCTCTGCATAGAATTCAGTTCAGTATCTGATCAGCCCTAACCGATGCTTTTTCAGCCCTTTTCATTCTATTCTGCAAACACATCCTTGCAGGATGCCAGGCTGAAGCCCCAGAGCCAGGAACAGGAGCGACTGCTACACTGTGCCAACTCTACCACTCTGTTTATGAATATTGTTTTTCAAGCAAAGCTACTGCTTTTATATTTCAATACTTCTAAACAAGTGTGATTTCCTAATCTAGAGTTTTATAGTCAGCAGACTAGGTTTATGAACTATAAATTCCTACACTGAAGGTAAAAGCTTAAGAGAGTTAATCAAACGAGACAGAGGATGCCAAAAGTAAAGCTGGAGGAGAAGGCAGCATATAAAACATCTTGAAGGGATCCATGACAACAGTCATCACTGAGATGAGTTACCTGCAGTTCCCAAATCTATTCTTACCACTGGGGTTTTCACTTTATGCTCAGTAACATTCCAGCCAAGTTGCATATAAATCCTGTTAGTCTTAGACTGAGTTTTGTTATAAACAATAAAATGTTTCCTGAATATCCTACTGAAGACAGGACAAACAAACAGCAGAAATAAAAACAGTTCGGTATATTTTACTGATAAAATTTTCAGACATCTGCTATGTCAAAGAACTGGGACAGAGGACCACATGGAAAATCAGTTTTGTACCTGTAATCCATTATTTTTTACATTCATGGTTGTTTTATTTTTTTCTGGCTTTTGTATTCAGAACAACTTTCATTTATAATCAATGCACTTTTCCAGTCACACATTTGCTTCTTCATAACAAAGTCTTAGCAGAAGAGTTCAAGATGAGGAAGTTCTTTTATTTTCTTAAATTTTTTTTTTCAGTTTAGTAACCAGTGATGAATCTTATAAAATCCCATTACAAGGCTGGCTGCCATGGTACAGAAAACTAATTAATTTACTCTGATGAATTTGTCATGAGACAAATTACTAGGACCACTCACTGATTCACTCTCATCTTTGCAAACACATCTTTGGAGCAGAGGCACAGCATAACAGAAATTACCAGCATCTTTTTTGCAACGGTGGTTTTTATCTGGTTTTGTCAATAAACCGAATACTTAACAATGTTCTAGCATACCTGTTATTTAGCTGGTAATACTGCTAGACCAGCATTCAAATACATAGGAGAATAAGGTCCACATAAGCAGATACAGGAGTTCTTCTGAAAGACCCCTCACTTCCTCCTGCAGCTGAGTAAATACGACTTTAGATGCACCAAATAAAGAGACTAAACGCTGACTAATAAAAGAAGAGGGGGGGCTCTAATTTTAGGTAGGTTTATGCGCACAGCTTTTTAATAAACATAAATATATCAGTTTGAATGCTATTTTAATCCTGATTTCCAAGGGAAATGAGACTCCTTGATTCTGTTATTAAGTGGTGGTTGCCTCTCCCTGACTGTCCTCATCCTTCACTTGCAACCTGGCTTACAACTTCTGAAGTTGTTGGCTTTTAGTGTGCAGTTGACAGTGGAGGAAGAAATAGGAAGAAATCTCCATTACATTAATATATTGCTATTCCAAACAAAAACAGCAGCTGGAAAGAGAAGAAAGGCTTATGTTACCACTTCCACTATTAGAAATACTGCAGTACAAATTTGGTATTCACCTGTTCTCCTGACCTCTCAGCTGCTCTGTAAGCACTCGCCTAACGGCAGAATAATTAGCCCCCCCCCACTTGAGCCACAATATGTGCTTTCTCCCAGCTGGATAAGTAGAGGAGAAAGGAGAAGAGCTGAAAACATGAAAAGAAGTTGAAGCTATACATGGAGAACTAGAGGAGATGAAAGTATTTAAATGAAGGAGAATTTGAGACTAGCAAGAACAAAGGAGTGAGGGAAAAGCCTGCACACACGTGTACCTTGGGGCAACCTGACCTGGTGGGTTCTGATGCTCAAACCACAGAGTGATTTCACAGCTTGGCACCAGAGGGTTCAACAGCTAATGTGCACATACTGAGTTCTGGTACTGAAGGAACAGAACAAGGTTTGATTTTCACCTGGGCTGGGAAAAAGCAACACTGATATAAATATGTTTTCTTCAGAACTGATCCAGAGAGGAAAAGGCTGTGCTACTTTGCTGCAAGGGCTACGTTTAAGACAATAAAGCTGTGTTTATGGTTAAGTCCTTTAGGTACCTAAATCAGCATTAGATATCACTGTACATATTTAGGTTGGCTTTAGAGACCATTATTTTACACTTTACACAACTAAAGAATTCTATCTAAATTAGAGTGCTAAGGTTAATAAGCACAGGTTAATGCTAAATATAAGCAAACACAAAGGCTTAGCAGATGGTTTACTATGTCACCCTTTTGCATCCATTCCAGATCAGGATACTGGAAAAAAAAATTATAATACATGGTATCATCATTAAATAGAATTAATATATCTACAGCATTTTTCTTCACTTTTAGATTTCAAAGCTATTATAAAGTTTTCTGCAGAAAACGACACAGAATTACATTCAGCTGGGCTCTGCAAAGACCTATGAAGCACGCTGTGCTCCTGAGCAGCTCACGGACCATGTGCTGGCATTTACTTGGCAAGCTACATGACTGAGGTTACTGCATCACACCAAATGATTGTACATTAGAAAATTACAGTAACAATCTTGTAGTTATGATACTGGACTTGGAATATTTTTTGTCTAGCTCTTGGCTCTGCTACAACATTAAGCAAGTTATTCTTTTTCTCCTCAGTCACTTATCCATAAAACAACAGAATTTTCTTTTTCTATCTGTCTTTCATGGCCCAGTGATTTTGGGAAACAGACTTTCTCCTTTCATATTCCCACAATACCTAGCACAGTGGACCTTAGAATCAGGTGCAGTCTTGCATGTCTACCTTCATGCAAACAACGATTATTTATAGCACATTTTTATCTATGTTGTGATTTAGGATGGATTCGGGACATTTTGCAACCTCTTCTACATTGCCTGTCTACAGCAATGAGCTAATGTGGGAAAAACGTGTCAGCAAAGCATGGAGAACAGACTCAAAAATGCCTCCTACCTGCACAGGTGTCTCCAGAGTGTAGATATGTTCCCCACGCACGTTGTAGAACTTGACAAGTGCGCTTTTCAGCAGGGAACCATTGCTGAGGTCAAGCAGCTGGTTCTGTTTCTCCATGCCTGCTACTGCAAGCAGGTCTCCTTGTGTGCACCACTGCACCACCACATCTGAAATCACAAAGATGGTCTGCAATAACCACTGACTTGGAACAACAGGAACAGCATTTCCAGATGCTGCAAAGTCACTGGAACAGATAAAACATGCTCTCAAAAGTTACTTAAGTACTTAGAAACCAATATCCTTTCATTGAGATAGTAGAAAATATGCCACAGATGCACTTTTGAGAATGACTCTTGATTTTGTAAATTTAAAAAAAAAAGTGTAAAAAAAAATCTTTTCCTCTCTATGGTTAGTCTAGAATGTAATCAGTAGCTGCTCCTAAACATCTAAGGACAAAAATTTACTAGAGATGTTGAAACTGATGTGAAAAATCCTACATACAGCTTTGGGGCAAGTAAGTGGAATCAAGTTAACATGCAAATAAATAATCTTACTAAAAAGATTGTTTGTCTGGAAGGGCCTATAGTGGTAAAAACAGGAATATTTGGCAATGCTTCATGTTCTCACTGGCTGTCAATATAACTTTTAGCATAATGCAAACTAGAGTTACAACAGTGTAACATGAAACTAAAAGTATTTCGATTTGGTCCATAAATACATATGGCCTCCATATCATATGTTTTCATTTGCCACCATCGTACAAAGATGATGAGGGCTCTGGAGAATCTCTCTTATGAGGAGAGACAGAAGGAGCTGGGCTCGTTTGGTCTAGAGCAGCCTGAGAGTGGATTTCACTATCTCAAAGGTTTGTGCTGAGAAGTTGGTGCCAGACTCTTTTCAGTGGTGCCCAGTGATAGGACGAGGAGCAATGGCCATAAACTAAAGCACAAGAAGCTCCACCCCAACATGAGGAAGAACTTCTTTACACTGAGGGCAGCAGAGCGCTGGAAGAGGCTGCCCAGGGAGGTTGAGGAGTCTCCCTCTCTGGAGACGTTCAAGACCCACCAGGTCCCTGTGTAACCTGTTCTAGAGGACCCTGCCTTGGCAGGGGGGTTGGACTGGCTGATCCCCAGATGTCCCTTCCAACCCTAATGATTCTGTGATTCTGACTTGTGAAAATCTACTCAGCCGTTTAGCAGGGCTTTGCTGGAATCCTACAGGGATCGCTCAGTCTCATATACACGGATATGAATATACATATCAGTTACTTCTCTTACAGGCGCCTCATGATAAGGGACGCCCACAGCTTAATTTGGGCATGCTTATTGCAAACCCTTATATCTTCTAGTTCTTTGCAACACTTCTAGAGTAACTCTAAAACAGTATTTTGCATTTCTGCTCATGTTTCAAAGGCAGACTTGCATGTTCAAGGAATACCAAGCTAGTCTTTAAATCTTTTTACTCTTAAACCAGAGGTGAAAGGTATCTATTTTGTGCTGAGATAAAATGAAGGTAAAGACAAAACTTTTGTGCTCTGGGATGCTCAATCTGCCAAGAACCTTTTGAAGACACTTGTGGGCGAGAAGCTGTCTTCAAATGAAGAAGCAGGAGAGAAATGAGAGTTGGCAGGAAGGATCTCAAAATTGTTTCAAGTTGTCAACTTGTCATTTTCAGGGACTTTTATGTACAATTTTAAATGGTTTTATATTATTTCAACTTTCTGATATTTCTCATGGGAATTATGCTTCTGTACATATCAGAGGGAAGCTGCATGTTCCTCAAGGTACTTTTTCCATAGCTAGGCATTGTATGCCTCTTGTTTTCTCTTAGTTTTCAGCCCTCTAAGTAACCTACAATGGGATTTAATTAATTCATTTTTCTCAGAGAGGAAAACGATAGGCAGGTTAGAAATAAACAAGGCAAGCTGATCAGCTCCACTTCTGGTAACTGGATAACGATGGAACTATCATAATGAAAACACTGTCTCCTTTGGATACATATCTTCAGGTAAAACTTTCAGCTGATCCCCATGACAAGAGGAAGAGGAGTAATTACTTTGTTCAGCAGTTTTCTCTCTCTCAAAGTCCTAGAATTAGACTGCTGCAAGGCAACAAAGGGGTGGATGTGGGCTGCAGCATCCCCCCAGGACAGTGTGGCTCTACTGATACACTTGCACTGCCAACAGGATCTTCAATGACTATTGGACCTTTACACAAAATAACTGAGAAACAGGTTCTCAGCACCAGCACAGAGATTAAAAATCAAATGGAGATTTCATCTAGGGTAATGGTCTGCAAGTGAATCAGTCACCCCTCAAAACTACTTTCCAGCCACCACAGGCATGTATATCAGCAAATCTTGAACACAGAGCACTGTAAATGTGCAACAGCTCTGCAGGCAGTAGTTGTGGCTAACTAGTACAATTAGTAGATGCAGCTCAGCAGTTCTGCAGGTAGCAGTGCATTGAGAATCAGAGAGTTAAAAAGCACAAAAAAAATAAAGGATACACCTGAACAGTTCAAGACCTCCACTAGGACTGACAAAACTACCAGGACTGTTCAAGCTGGATGAAAAGAGCTTTTATTTGGATAATCAAATTATCAAGGCTTTTCCTCATCAATTTAACATAAATATTCCCAGTAAAATGATGGTTTTGCAAAACTAGTAGAAAATATATATTCTATATATATTAAAAATATATTGTTACTGCTTGAAATAATTTCATAGTTGTCTACTTAAAAAATACATAGAGTAGCCTACAGCAGCCTATAAAGGCAAGGATATCTGCTGCAGAGACCACTAATACTTTGAGATTTTCAACACAAACACATGAACAAGGACTTGTAGACAATATTGAAGACCATACTTGGTGGTCTGGCACATTCTTGCCCATGATAAATCCAGTAAAATTTAGAGTCACTTGAAAAAAAATATGAAGATACAGGAAGCATGAACATCTATATATAAACCAGGCATAAAATACTTTCCACTGTACAGTGCTTAAAGCAACAGACAGTGATATCCCAATTATCTTTTTCTGTCACACACACACATTCCCAATCCAGTAAGATGCTGCATGCTTTTTGTCTACTGATGAAAAAAATGTAGTCCAGTTTATAACTAATAAAAATATTCCTACCCTATCTAGCACATCAGTATCTTGCTACAGGAGGGTGACATACTTAAGGGATCTTTTTTGCTCTAATGAAAGTCAGTGGGGAAAGAGAAACAGGACAGACATCCTCAGCAAGATAGAGCCCTGCAACTCTAAACAGAGAATAAGTTGGGGTTTGTTTCTCCTGCTGTTCCCAGTTGAAAACTAGACTAGATGACAACTCGAGACTGCTCAGTACCCTAGTTACTCTAATATTGTAGAAATATTAGAGTTGCTGAACAGACCCATTGGTGATTATCACAAGAGCTTCTTTAAGTTGGCTCCAGTTTTCCACACTCTTGGTATCCTTTCAGCTGATGTAGTTTTCTGGATTGTAGGGTTGTCTCACGATGCTGCATTTTGCCACTTGCACTTTTCTTGTGTTGGCACAGATGGAAAAAGAAACCTCAAAGGTGATGTTTTTACCTCCTAAGACTACTGTATGTAACAGATCACCCAAAAACTGTGGGGCTGGTGTTAGGGCAACTTTTCACCAAAAACATCCCACTATTTCAGAATAGCTAAGAGTTTGCTCCAACAGCCTAATTCTCTTTTCATCGAATTTAAAACTAATTTACCTGTGGACATGAAAAAGCTTCAGTGGAACCTGTATTTAAGTATGTGCCCCATGTGCTGTATTGAATTGAAATGTCTCTGCAGGCAAAGCACAGTAAATTGCACAGAGAGTGCTGGCAAAGTAAAGGACATTTTTAATAGGGAAGAACAGTAAAAATTTCAAAGTGAGTTAAAGATTTTACATGGAATACAGATTGTACAAACATTCATGCACATCGCTTTGCAGAAGTATAGTAATTAATCACTGGAATTTTTCCTCTCTCAGAATAACTTGCCTCTTGACAATTAATAATTCTAGCAAGTTTTCAATAATCGTGAGAACCAAAGCAGCATTGCAATTTAAAACAGGTTACCAAAAGCATGGAAGACCATGTGAATTAGACATGCAAAGAAAGTGTTATGCAGCAGAGACATTCACACAAAGAACCATAATCATATTAATGCATTCTGCTGGAAAACTGCAAAACAGATCAATTGCCCTACAAAACTGCCACAAAAACACGATCTCAAAAACATTGTGAAATATTTTTTTTCAAACACAAAAACTCCATCAGCCAAGACCTGCTCTTCCTCCAGCAGGTGTCACTGCTGGAAACGGCAATAACAGCACCGAGGGCTCCTGGGTTAAGGAGCAAGAACCACAGAAATGTAACCTATGCACACATCATCAAAAATACAAGAAAAACAGGGCAGAGGAGAGGGAGAAATGGCTTCTTTTTGTACCTTTCAACCCTGAGCGGATGATAGTAGGAGACAAGTCATCATAATTGTTCATTAGACTGATGTCTCCTGACGTGAAGCTGACAGTAAGTAGTGGCTTGGTGTTCTGCACCGGCACAGGATACGCAGCTGGTCCATCTGCAAAACAAGGCTCTGAGTGAGCAAAAGGTAAACGACCAAAAATAAGCACATCCAGGCAGAAACACGCTGTACTTCAGCCTACCACCATCAGAAGTTGTTCCAAGCTTCTCTACCTGCTTATTTCTGCAACATCTGTGGGCACAAGCAAAGCAGGTTTAGCTAGTTAAGCTCCTCTGTTTCTGTGAAACCTTAGTGCTTTTACTTTGTCTTTTTTTACTGCAGCATATCCACAGTGATTAATGCATACACTATTATGTTACATAGTGGTGTTTTTCAGTCTTTATCCATTCTCAACTCCCCAAAGTGACAAAAAAATTGAAAACCAGTGCCTTAGAAGGCTTTCTCAGAACCCCAGTTGAAAACCAGCATGATGAACAATACAATAACATTAAAAACTATCTGTTCTATACACTTCTTACTTGGGCAGGTGCCAGGGACTCCTCTTGAAGTTACACAGAGACATTTTAAGAACTTCGAAGAGAACATACTGACCTTTCACAAATTACTGCATTTTAAATGTCTAGGCAGCAGCATGAAAAGATACCTGCCATTCTGCATAACAGGATCCAATGCACCCAAATGTAGAGGTGAGCCCAAGTGGAACACTTGGCTTTAAAAACAATTTCTGCAAAGTCTCTGGCCCTCTGAGCTTGTTTTTCAGCGATTCACTAAAATTCCTTTGTTCAAATACTTCATGACCAATATTGCCATCTGTAGCTTTTGTTGTTTAACTCCTGTTTACAGTTTCTGAGAGGAGATGCCACTGGTCCCTGATTAAGTGCCTCTCAAGGCACAGTCAACATCTTTCCAGTCAACAAAAAAGGCAGAACCAGTTTGAGAAGGATTGCTTCCCGAACTTGTAAAAAAGCTGATGAGAAAGCATTTTGAAGAAAGACGTCTAGTAACTTAGCACCTCTGTGTGTATATAATTTAATAAGAAAATCCCAACAAACTTCTAGTCCTTCCTACACATCTGTGTGAGTCAAAGGCTTGTCACCTTTGAGAGGTTTATGCTGCATCTGCTCTAAAGAAAACACATCATGTTTGGGTAATCATTAAAATAGGCTTGTAGGCTTGTAATGAGTCCACCCACCCCCTGACTGACTCAGAAAAAGTGAACACATTTGGATCATTTAAGTTCTCATCTGTGTACTCTGCAATTTCACCATCCTCCAACTGGAACCTCAGTATTTTTAAAAAAACACAACAAAAACCCAAGAAAAGTACAATTTATTGTTGTTATCTGTCTTGCTTTAGGAGCTTGCTAGGTTGGAGTTTGTTTCTTTCCTTCTAAGGTAAGAAATCTTACCCAGTACCAGAAGTGAGGCATGAAAGCCAAAGCAAAGTTCAGTTTTAAAATATGCTAACATTTTACCAGGTGATCAGATTATCTTCTTTCAATATTTGTTAAATATATAAGCTTATTATATAGACATATATAGTGGAAAAGGTAGATTTTTGATTTCAATCCAAACTACAGTTAAAACTGCAAAAGTCCTCAACTGAGAGGTTCAGATCCAGTGCAAATTGAGAATTATTTCTGAATAATTGTTATGTATTTAAAATGTTCACTGTGCAATCACTGTTATACAAACTTAGTTCTTAAATTAGTTCAGCCTTTTTACACTGGAACAGAGGAACACCTTACCTTAGCTTAGGAACTGATCAATCACCTCAACAGGAAGTATTATTATTACCTGAATGAGAAGGGTGGGACTGACTGTGCATGGACACCTAGGCCTCTTATGTCTTTCCTACTGATGATTTCCAAAGACTTTAAAACCAAAATATTTCACCAAACAAGTTGTATTGAGACTAAAGGAGAGGGAAGGATTTATTCCTGACTCTCAAACTGGCAATGTGCTCTGAAACATGTGAACTAATAACTCCATCCAGCTCCAGTCACCAGGCTTCCAACCTCGTGTAATTGCAGGAAATATCTTCATTTCTGAGCCTTCTGTGGTATTTATGGAACTCCTTAGGTAAGGACTATGAAGGATGGGACTGTAATAATGAGCATTACAGAAATCCTATGAAACAGAGATAGAACTAAATATATAGTACTTAACCCCATGTCTAGTACTGCTGTCTTTTCACATGAATCTATATAATAGTGCATTAATTTCTGTGGCTGCACTCTGACTACCTCCATACACACAAACCACTGCAATACCTCATATCCTCTTATTAGTGAAAGCATGTCCCTGTCTACCGTTTTTCACTCACCCTCACTGAAAACTTATCAAGCTTTGTGTTGTTATCTCATTTGTGCAAACAGGGCAGAGCAGCACAGGTGAGGTATGACCTGCAGCAAGCCTTGCTGGTGGCAGAGCCGGGAACAGACCCACTCTCCCATACCAGCTCTCTGCTCCATGGGAGCTTGAAACTGTGGCCTTGAAACCCTGCTGGTTTTGTAGGGCATGAACAACGCCCTGGCATTTGAGATGTCTTCATGGGCATGTGCAAAGCTGAAACAGAAGGATGTGCACACAACCCTACCCTGTGGTGGGGAATAGTCGTCGGAGTCCGTGTCGCTCTCGCTGCTGTCCTCCACCAGGAAGCTGGGGTAGTTCCAGGACATGTTGAGGATGCCATCTGACTCATGAAGGAGCACATGGGCCAGCATTCGGCCATGGCAGTCCATGACAATAACCTGTCCATCAGCAGTGCCAAACAGTACCTGAAAATAACACAACAACCCTCAGTCCCACCAAATGGCAGCCACAGGGTCCTCCTTCAAATGCATCTTGTAATTAACTAGCTACACTGGAAATTAATTGAAAGCAAAGCAGTCATGGACATGAAAGGGTGCCAGAATAGAACACTGCAATCAAAGATGAATGTAAAGAATGAAGTTAAAGCAGCAGAGTCTACAGGTAAGTTTGTAATATCTGTGAGCAAGTAATGTTTCATGGTGGATGTTCTTCATTCACTTTAATGTGAGATATTAGACTTTATTTGAACTTGATCATTACTGCTATTAAAGTGAGCTGGCAGAAAGGCTACCACAGATTCTTTAGTATTCTTGGATAATACAAAAGCTCCTAAACCTGGTAGCAGAAACCGAGATGTGCATCAGTTGTAACAATATCAAAAGAAAAGACAGCTGACAAAAGTGAGGTCCTAGCAGAGATTTCAAATGGCTTGTGAGAAATGGAAAATGGATAATTCAAGGTTTTTCTTGCCCTTAAACAACTCTATTGCAAATCATACAGATTGAAGTCAGAGTGACTGGAACCTGCAATTTCTCTTTAAATAAATTCTTCTTGAGGATTAAAGAAAATTAAGATCCTGCACATTTGATGAATTTTAGGAAAAATTCAGGAAATAAGGACTAATAAATCCTAAAGCAATAAATGCATTAGCCAAGGCTGTTGCTGCTATCATGTAATTCTGTATGATGCAAATACACTCCAAAGCAAGTTTAAAAGCGCCCATCAACTTGAAAACTAGCCAGCATTAAAAATGAAACTAAAAGGAAGGTCAAATCTTACACTTGCTCTTCAGTCTACCACCTATTCCCAGGACTTGTAAATTTAAGGTTCTAACAATTATATGCCCAGATCAGAAATTCACCTAGCCGTGTATCTTACTGTTAAGAGTGGTCAAGTGTTTGGAGAAGAGTAAAAGATGAGGATGCACTGAGCAGGCATCTCCCCTGCACATTCCTGTAGCTTTCAACCAAAAAAATCCCAACCCCTCTTCTCTGATAATTGATAATTTCATTTGGCAACCTTTAGTTCTTTACACTGAAGGAAGTATGAATAATTGTTCCTTACTTACATTCTTAACATTGGTCACAATTTTACAGACCTCTATTATCTAATGCCCTAGTCATCTCTTTCCCAAGCTAAAGAATCATAGCCTGCTTAGGATCTCCATGCACAGTTGTTGTTCAAAGCCTGCAATCACCCTCAGAGACCTCTGGTGTCAGAGGTCTTCTTTTCTATCTTCCTGCTGAGAGGCTGCGTCAGACTTGCAGCATTCAATGTGTGTATTGTATCAGACTTACACAACATAGTCTCTTAGGAAGGAATTGTCATTATTGCACTTTTGAAAGTTTCAGAAAGGAAGTGTGGCTTCTTAAATTTTAGTCAAAAAAACCCCCAACCAAATCTTGAGAAGAACAATGGAGTTGTTTCCCATTATCAAAAATATTGAACAAATCAGTATCCGGCTACTTTAACTATAATCATTACATGTTACAAATATTTTTGTGTTAAATAGTTGCTGGGTTAAAACAGCAGTTGAAGTTTGCTACAAGTCTACTATTCTTAGATGTAACAGCAAGAACTCAACCTTTGTTCATCTCACACTATCCTCCCTTGTGATCCCTTATTCTATTCTTCCTCCACTCGTATCATCACATCTCCTTTCACACTGTTCATTATTTCCACTGTTTTCACATGCATGATCACTGCACATCCACTTTCACCATTCCCTTTCAAAACACAGTCACTCTCTGATCTCAAAAAAACAAACTTAGAAAGGCAAAATCCTACCAGTTGTCACTGCTAGCTTCTCATACCACTCTCAGTCTACTACAGAGTAGTTTTTAATTAGTCTCCTAAAAGTTCTATAACTGCAAATACTCAGACAGAGGAGGTGAACCTCTATTGCTTCTGAAAATAGTAGTACAAGAGTTTGTCTCCTAAAACCCTGCAGAAACATTTTGTAATTGGGTAGGGAAAAAAATCTTTGGATTCATCACTCATCAGTTCAGTCTCATCTCAATCTAAGGCTAATTCTTTTGAGTAGCACTGCCCCCAAATAATTCAAAATTATGAAGTACTCAGTAATTTCCAATTCAGAAGAGCTGCATGTCAGCATCTTAATTCTAGCACTGAACTTGAGAGAGCTCTTTAGCAACCTAGAAATATCAGAGGGCACACTTCGTCTCTTCAGCCAGGCTGTAGGTTTCAAGGAGCAGCTTTAAGTTTCAGGGTTATTGTAGCAATACAACCTTTAAGATGAAAGCATTTATCAGCCTGATAGTCCTGCTGGCTGAACTCCTGCTGAAGCTGTAAAAATGTCTAATGGTGTTATCATCCATAACATTACTCAGGTTATAAATGCCACACTCAAGCTACTTATGTCAGATGAATAAAACTCTCTTGACCTTCAGACAAAAGGTTGAGCCACAGGATATCCCTAAAGGATCTAGCAGAGAAATTAAGAAGTTACATTTCAGAGACTTAATATTTTTGGGGGGAGGTGTTTGCAAATCTAGGAGGTCAGACAGAATGTTGGAAAAAGGTAACAAGTTACAGTGGTTTGTTAACCCTTGAGGACAAAAGCTAAGTGATAATAAGAGTAATTAAAAAACCCCACCGAGTACTTACTTTGAAGTGGTTCTTTGGCCCTCATTCTGTTCTTGTCTTGACTCATCTCCTCTCCTTTCATATTTATAATTACAACTGATCTTACATGTATTATCAATTGTAGAATTGCATTTGCAGAATATGGAAAATCTGATAACCAAATATCTAAAATCACCCAATACATTCTGAGTGTGAGTCAGTACCACAACATAAATATAGTATGTCTTTACAAAATATCACACATGACAAAGCCTACATTAGAGTGAAACTGTAGCTGCTTAAAAGTCACACAAATGCTGTAGTGCCCAGATGTTGTGTACTTTGTAGGGGAAACTGTGACAAACAGTATTGGGATAGCACATAGTTTTTCAAGTGTATCAAGAGTTGAAAGGTGGATCCAGTTCTGAAACACAAGTTCAGTTCTGTCTCAGTTCTCTGTGAAACCCAAGCTTGGGATGATTGCAATCTACTATAACAAATCTGAATACACGAAAAACACCCTCCTCTGGAATGTGCTGACCTCTTTGATCCGTGCTAACTTGAGATGAGTTTCACAACCTAGTTTTGGTAAATTTATAGGTTTTTCAGCTGAAGAATTTTGAACTATCATCCACGAAACTTAGCATTCAAGGTTGCAACCCCCTTAAATGCCCAAGATATGAAAGACAGTTCAATTAACAATAAGAAATACACCAATTTCGAAAAGACATATAGTAAGCAAAGGATGGGGTATTTCGCTCTGAAGTATTCCTCTTATGAAGAGATGAATATTACAACAGCCAAGAAGCTAAAAATTCAGCTCAAGAGGAACAGCTTGGATGTGTTGGGTGGCATTGCTACATAGGGATGTGTTGTGCTGAACCCTCCAGCTCATGTAAGATCTACTGTGATGCTGCAATGCTCTGGACCAGACACAGGACCAGCAGAAAGTGGTTTGGCAGCACTGAGATCCACAAAGCTACAGTGGAGTAACCAAAAACCTGGTACATTGAAGGTCCAGCTCAGGAGGCCCACTGTTTTGTAAAAGTACAATTCTCTTAACAGCAGTGCTTTTTTTTGCACATAACACATTTTGTTGCTATTTAATTTGGTTTAATATAAGTAAATTGAACTCATCAACAGTAAGAATGCTCAAGCTTTATGATAATTGGAATACATATGAGGAGCAGAAGGCAGAATTATTTCCAACCTCAGGTTTTGGTTGTACAAACTGAACAGTCAATACTATTCCAGAAAGATATCAATAAAACAAGATGCCTCTCTTCATGACATTTAGTACTAACACTGAAGGTTTCTAATGTTGCTGGTTAAACAAAACTCCCAGGAAATCTAATCAATACATTTTCAGAACAGGGGCTGTCATTCTGCATCAGGGAAATGACCGAATCTTTGACTGAAGCTGAAGTTGAAGCATTAGAAGCTGGATTTGCTACAGCTACTGGAAGAAATATAAAGTTGTTGGAGGCTACTTTAGGGTAGCACTTTTAAAGTGAGATATTCCAGTATCGTGATGCTGAAATGCTAAAAAAGGAACATGTGTCTGTTTTACTCCTGCTGGCTCAGGATTTTTAACAAATCCTCTCTGACTTTTTACTAAGAACATACATCTGACAACTCACAAACGCAAAACAACTCAGACTCCATTAATTAAAACAGCATTGAAAATTAATCTAGCCAACTCCATCCTAGTACAATCTGATTCTTAAAACCCCAAATTTTCACATACAGACAGAACTTGCCTTGTAAGACTATGCAAGGTGCATGAGCAGATTGTATCTAAATTCCTGGACATACTGAAACATTCTAAAAATTAACATAATCTGTCATGCAATATTAAGTGCTCTAATCTTCCCTAAGATGTGGCTAAGATGTCAGTAACTCCAGTGAGCAATTTCTCAAGTTACAGATCTTCCTTCTCCCACAGGACAAAGTCTGAAGGATTCTTCTTCCCACCCACTTGGTAAACCTTGCCCTTGCAATATTTTGTTTTACTCTCTGACTTTGTATATGTGTTTGGCACACACACCTGCAGAAATCTTGGTGCCATCATACCAGGCTGCATCAATGCTGCCACTTCACAACTTGCTCTGCATTCGCAGCTGCCTCATTCTGTTTTGCTTCACTGACCTTCACTTTCTCAAAATTTACACCTTTCATGCTTTCTTCTTCAGTCTCCTCCCCCATCTTCCCCCACATGAAAAATGAGGCACCTCAGAAAGTACACTTTGCAAAAATGCTAATAAGGCCAACTGTTTTACTGTCAGAAGATGCTGAGCAGTTCAAGGAAGCTGAATTAGTTCTGTTTGCTCTGATTTAGCCAACTGGACAAATATTAGTATTTATGACAGGAACAGCCTTCACAGTTGTCACCATACTGCCATCATACTAACAGAGATAAATCTATTTTGCTCATTCAAAATTAACTGAACCATAAAGTGATAAATATACAAAATGATGGATCAACCTTCTATTTATGCAGGTAGGCTTAGTAATGAAGGAAGTACGGGAAAATTATTGTCTCTAATTATTTTCATTCATTAGCCTAACAAAAGAACGTCAGTCTTGCCAAGGCTTAACTACAGCACTCTGTAGTCCATTTAAATGTAGTATTAGCATTTTGCATTCCTTGGGCTTTTCTTGTTTACCATGTCCCCATCACAAAGCAGGAGACAGTGCAGTAAACTTCTCTTAGCATACATTAAAAAGTGAAAGTTTGTTTTTTTCCCAGTGTCATATTTCTGACTTTCTTTCTTTTTGCCTCAAAATACAGAGAGAAATAAAGAAAAGCAGAGTGAGGGAGACAGCTAGTCTCCTGCTGAATACTTTTTACTTCCATTAAAAATTCAGCCACTGTAAAACGATTTCTTGAACTGACACAAAAAGAGATATCACTAAAATTCACATGCAAGCTCAGGGGGAAAGCACTAGATTTTTCTTGACTGCCTTTACATCCAAAAATCTTAGAAGACTCTCTGTTTCCTTTAGAATTGAGGAGTTACCAGCCCCATATATGGCTGGTACAGCCCAGGATCATTCAGCTAACTGCATATATAAACATATATACAGCGGTGAAATTCTCATTCGAGGCCATTAATCCTTTCAAAAGCAGCACTGGCTTAGTTACCTACTCTCAGGCTTGCTCATTCTCTCTTTTACAAAGTCCATAGGATCTAGATAACCCTTACAAAGCCATCAAATGAGAAGGCAAAGTAAATCCATCAGAGATCTTGGTGACAAATCTATTTAACAGATATTGAAATACTAAAAACTGGGGATTCAAACTGCACTGGCTTTATTTGTTGCTAAAATAGTATAATGTAGCTGAATGACTATAAATGAGATAGTCTTGCATGCCCGTTCAGAAGTAAAAAATATAAGTAGTCTTAAAACAAGGATCTCAAGCTATTAACTACTCTGGACATGTGGGGATAGAAGCTATTATCCAAGAGGTTATATGAAATGTTACATGAAAGCATTCTGGCAAATCACAGAAAAACTGATTATTATACATTCTTGTAATTATACCTGGACTAATTTTGACTTGTGCATTCCAAACACACACATTTCTATATTCCTTCTTGACTTTCAAGACATTTTTCAAGAAAGCATCCTATAGCAATTAGATTTTTAAGTGAAGAGTTACCCTCCTATATAGTGTTCACTGTATTAATGATATGCCTCAGTTTACTAAAAATGTGAAAAAAATCACATTTGAAGCAGCATGCCAAATGAATAAAAGGCCAACAGCTAAACACCTTCTACAGAACATCTTCTGTGGCAACTAACTTGGACTCCAAGTCTGAAACACTGAACTCCCACAGCAGAAGTACTCTGGAATATTGTTTGAGCAGTGCTGTTTTCTGATTCCCCACAAAACTGCCGGGAAAGTCTGTCTCTGAAAACAAATATTCTTCACAGATATGCAATTATACATAGCAACTAAAACAACATCTGGTGGGAAAATGCAATTAGTTTTACCAACAACCACTCAATCAGGAAAAGAAGTCAACTGATACACTTGGCAGTCTCCTGCATTATTCCCAAGTCAGGTTTTAGTTATTTCCTGAAAGATATGTTCACTGCTGAAGCTAAAATCTCATTCAGAGCTTTAGAAGTCTGAGAATTTCTGCTGGGGTTTTGTGGTTTGTTTTTTTTTTCCTAATTGAAAATAGTATTACTTAGAACCAAGGACAGCATTCTCAAACAGTGAAAATGCAATACAAGGCAGTTTAGAAGAAATGCCCTTGCTGTTTTGAATTTCATAACATAGAATCAAGAAGCCCCTGGGTTAAGCTATACACTAATGGAAGTTAGTCTCTCAACTTCCACCCTCTCCTTCGAGGTCTTGTGTGCTGGCAGACAGCAGTAATTCAGAGTGGTCAGGAAAGACATGGAATGGGTGAGGTCAAATGTAACTGAGTCAACATGGAGTCAGATTGAGTAATAAACTGTTACCGAATGAGGCACTGAAGAAGAATGACTACTCTCTTAAAAAGCAAGGAAAGCAAGGAAGGATTAATTCCTTTTCAGTTTGCCAGCAATCCCTCAGCATCTGAACACTGACAAGAAACTGGCTCCTGGACAAAGAGAGCTCAAGTTGAACCCATGCAGGATGAAACATTGATGGGAAAGGTTTTGGAGAATAAAGAGATATTGCTCCCACTTTTTTTGTCAAAGTAATTGAAACACTATGTGATAACACTTTCCCAAAATAACACCTTTCCTCTGCCATTTACTCTGGAACTTGGCTTTGCTTTCTCAGACAAAACCTAGCACAGAAATCCACAAATATCCCCCATCGAGATTCAATCACACTAATCCCTGTTTTCTGCACCAAGGTTTCAGACTATTTGCAGGCGTGAAGACATCTGACCCAAGTTCAAGATACCATTTGGCTCCTGGTCTTCCTACTAAACTTCCAAGAAATTGATGGATTAAGTACCAGTGATGATAATGTTTAAATCAACCACACTGGCAGCTACATTTCTTTTGAACCAAAAAGACCACAAAGCTCCAGATGAATCAAAGGGATCCTGGGGCCAAAGTATTCTCAGCCAAGTGGCTTTGGCAGTGGAATAATGGCCTCTTCCTGAAAAATGCTGTAAAACTTTAACAGTTTGGAGTTTTCCCTCTGTAAGAATTACACTTCCACTCATGTGCCCACTCCTGACCAGTTCAAAATCTGAACAAACAAAGCAATTTTCCTACCCTACATATGACCTCTCCTTAGAGAGCACCTTCCTGCAGAAGGTTCATTTTTTTTCCCTATACTGCCTAAAAGACAGCACAAGGGCAAGCTGGTCTCTTAAAGAGCTGCACTGCAGAACCTCATTCTTACTATTTGCCCCAGGGCTTAAGCATAGCACAGAGCTTTTCAAAACCACAAGTTCAAGTAAACACTCCCTGTCTCAGAGAACTGAAGACTTCAGGCTATATAAGCAAAATCTTTCTGTACAGGTGCCAGCAAGGTGAGAGGAGAGGCAAACGACTTTTTCTTCCTGACACCTCCCACACAGAGGCTGGTCTTGTTTCTAATTGCACTCATTTTTACTTTGCTGACTCAAACATTGATGCTTCAAAAATGTAGAACAGCACCAGGTATAAAAATGCTAAGTGGACACATTAACTCAATAGCACAAGTTTTCATCTCTCCCTCCATCTTTTGCTTGTCACTGCTATCAACATCCTTCTTTCCTGAGGGAGGTGAAGACATGGTAAAATGTGCAGCATTTAAACTTCAGATTCCAGTCAACTAAAATAGCAATATTGCAACCTGAGAGTCATAGGGAAAGAGATACAAGGTACACTGTTGAGGCTGATCTGTACATCCTAGTACACTATGCTTCCAAAGGGATGTAGAAATCCATTCAGGCATTTGCTGTTTGCACTAACAAACATCAAATATCCTGTCTATAAGGACGAGCAAAACATTAAAACAGTTGTATTACTCCTTTCAGACAGAGTCATTAAGAGAAAAATTTCTTTGCAAGACTCATCTGAAACAGCCTTGACACAAAACACTGCAGGAGCTACTGAGAGAACGAGCCGTGATGCCGTCAGCCCATAAACAACCCCCATGTTACAGCTCTCATGACTAGAACAAATGGCACCATCTCGTTAGCTCTCTCAGTGCCTTGCCTCTGCAGGCTGGATGAAGAGCATCCAGGGAAAGATTAGGCAAGGCACAGATGAAGCGAGTGGGAAGAAGAAAGCACATTGAAGTATCACCTTATTGCTTTGTTCCTCCAATTACCCGCTCAGTGACTGTGCAGTACAGACTAGGCTTTCTGGCAGGAAAAATTTGTCTGGAACAAACCCACAGATAGATGCCATGGCTCTTGAAGCCGTGGACGAGCCCTAGAGGCTCCAAGGAGAACATTCTTGTTGCCTACCCTCCCCGAAACTCAAGCCAAAGCCTAAAAAGTCCTCATCTGAGCACGAAAATCTGCAGTGTGGCTGCTCATTGCTACTGAAAAAAGGAAAGTGCAACCAAGAAATGACACAGTGCATCAAGCTGAGTTTTCTCCCTCCTTTTTTTTGGAAGCTGTATTCTCAGCAGAATGATGCATAAAAGCCTACTTGAGACAAAAGGGCAAAGGAAAAACAATGCTAATACAACCATACAATGATATCAGAAAAAAAGGGAAGGAAAAAGAGAGATATGTATTATGTAGAAAATAGCAACACAATACAGCTTGAAAACAACATAATAAAATATGATGGGAGAAAGAAAGGCAAAATGAAATTCACATTACTTTTCCCACAAAATCTGTCACTATTATGTACCATCATAAAAATCAAGTCCCCCAAGTAAAGAGCAAAAACAAAGTGTTATTGGCTTCCAGTATGTATAAATACATAAAACAAGAATACAAAGTATCTGCAAAAATATTTAAACATTTTAAGTTTATATAAACCCCCCCAACATATTTTGTTTACAAAACGCTGAAATAGCTCAGTAAATATTTACAGACCCCTTAGCACAAGTAAGCAGAAATCACTAATTTTAATAGCAAGTTTGCCACAAAGGTTTGAAATGCTTCTAAAAACAGTCCAAAATACTAGACAGTTAAGCTGTGATGGGTTTTATCTGTTTGTTTTATATAACAAACGGATTTATCTTGAAAGACAACTGAAGTCTCCTTCCCCTGTCCTCATTTCTGCATTTTAATGCTGCTGCTCAATTATGCAGCATGCAATGTTAAAATGCTTATATGCGATGTAACCATTGTCTGCAGTCCTTGTGGCTTGAATAAATTGCCTGGCTAATTAATGACACGTCTTCAATGCTATAAAAAGCCTCCAGCCATTCTTCCAAGTAATCTGAGTAATTCATCCATCAGTGAAAATAAGGCTTTCAGATCTTCCTCAACTACTGTATCTTACAGTGCAATTTTGAGTGGCCCTAGTCATTGCAACCATCATTTGGTACGGTCTACGTCCAGAATTGCTGGGAGAAAATGATGCATTTTTGTATGTTAAGACACAAAGATAAAATTATTCCCTGGCATCTTTAAGGCTCCTTTATGTGAACCTGTAAATCATTAATAGGAACAAGAATTATTCTAATAAAGACTGAAATAATTGCTTACATATTCAAATTTTACAGGCTGTAACCTTTTCATTTTGTCCTTCCTTCTCTTCATTCATAATAATTACGGTAAATAGCTACTTTCCCCATACTGCCCCAGTTGCTCCTTTGTAGCTCCCCTTCATCATTCTGTCAGCTCATTAGAAAGCCATCTTTAAGATTTTTTCCACACATCCAGATGTCTGAGAATAATTAAACTTTACCAGAGTGACTACCGTAACAGCAAGGACTGCCCAAATTAAATGTGTGCTACAGCACCTGAATAAAACCAAAACAGGAGGGTGAGTGAGAACACAAACATCTTGTTTCAGAGCCACAGGCAAATGCAGATGTAGGTGGGAAGGCAACAGCAGGGACCAAACAGATGCAACATTTTCAAACAATTATAAATTCTATGGTTTTAAGCTGTGCTCTGGAAGCTAGGTGAGGCTACTGTCCTTACTTTCAGCTTAGGAGCTGTTCACAACACCATTTCCTTGAAAAGGTAGTAGCAACTGCAAATCATAGCTCACATAGATGAAAACAGGGGATCCAAATGCAGACTGTGCTAAAGAGGATTTATTAGGTAAAATTCCTGCCAAGGACTAAAGCCATACCAAATCCAAGAACTCTGAGAGAGAAGCTCATGAAACACCTGATGGCACAGGTAACCATTTGACAGCACTTCTTATTAATCAGCTCCTCCCTCCCATCAGAGCTGTGGCTACCACAGGGCAGCTGCTGGGCACAGCACGGTGCTGATCCTGTTCAGGGACACCTGAACAGCGCCAGCACAGGGATCCCACCCAGCTCCACTGCTGGGTTCAGGAACAACACGCATCCCCTTCTTCACGTGGAGCTCCCTTCTGGGTGTTGGGCTCCACCCTGATGCACTGCAGGCAGGGGGAAGGAGATGGAGCCTGCCCCTGCCTCCTGCTTGTCACGGAAAAAGAGATGCTGAAGCGTCTGTATGGTTGCCATGGGAATAGGATGGCAACTGCTGGGAGCAAGAGTGAGTAACAGCTTAGAAACGGCCTCCCTGCACGCAGCTACTGCAAGCTTCAAGAGACTTCTAAAAAAACAACACACAGAGCTCCTGCACCCTGCCTTGTCTTTGATACAACACAATTCATGTGCTGCTGGTCTCACTGTTTTCTTCCAGTGCATTGTAAGACCCTTCAGTGCACAGGGTATCTGCTCCTAACACGGTGCTGCTTTTCTGTTTCATTGAGAGCATAATTTTGTCTGATTAAGCACAGAAGAGGCTGAACATGGGGCCTGTATTTACACATTTTTAGTACTTGTACATGTTGCATTGCAATGGGACCACATACAACAGTTAATGTTGTACCCAGCAGGATGCAAATCAAATTAGCCTAGATGTTTATATACTTATTTTCAAAGCAAACAGAAGGACGCATGCTGGCAAAGTTCACATAAACCTGTATGTATACACATACTTGTCATGTCCTAGCCAAACAGAATCCTGTCCAGTCCCTGAATTTCCACAAATAAAAGCTTACAACAGGAAAAGAGGTGGGGGGAAAACCAGAAACGGGCACTTACAGCTGTCAGAAAAGTCTAATAATTTGTACTGGCAGAGATGCAGGAACAAATATAGGTTACTAGCACCTCCTGGGATATCCAGGAATTAAAATATATTAATTCATTTTCATCGAGGGTTTCCCCTATTGGAGAGTGATTTCCCTTTTCATACTTAGAAACAGCAACAGAAACAACCCCAGGGAAGTTCAAGCAGTTACACTATATTGCTATAAACAAAGGGATAATCAGACCCTCTACAGTTCTCACCCAGTTCTTTGACACTGTCTCTCTCATGAAGAGAGATAATCTCTTTAATGGGTAGAATTTAGGGAGAAGGAAAGGGTGGCCTGAGGGCAGTGGAAGTTGATAGAAAAATGTCACTGCAAGCTCAGCAAACACACAGAAAGGGAGATAAAGCACTGGAAAGATGTTTTGTATCACTTGTGGGCTTAGGAAAAATCCTCAATTACTTATTGACATTGCTTCTATAATTATAAATAAACCCTTTGGTTATACAAAAGCCAAGCTTTTCTCACTTATAAAGTCCTCAATCTGCTTGGTATGTACACTCTCTCTTTGAAAACAAGCATGGGACAATGCCACAGAACTGTCTCAAGACAGGTTACAGCATTCTCTGATATTTCAAATTTATTTTTCATTTCAAATATAGTTTTCATTTCTACATGATCACAGGTGAGCCTGCTCACCAGAAAAATACTGCACATGACTTCTACAGCCTCTTGCAGCCCTGAAAAAAAACATTTAAAAACTGCAAGGAAAGTCCTGCTCCCGAGTAATACCATCCATCCAAGTTTAACATAGGCATGGCACTCTGCCTGAGAGGCAGACAGCCCAATCTTATAAAATCTTCCATTTGTACATCCCCAAGAGTCCAATGGGGCCCTGTCTTGGCCAGATGTGCGCTCTGGTTATAGGGCACAGGAGGCGGAAATGCCAGAATGAGCATTTCACGATGCTCAGTGAGAAAACAGACACACGATGAAATGAAAAAACTGACTTCTAGTCCTCCAAAATGAACATGCAGAATCACATTCAAAAGGCCTGTGTATTGAATTAGCTGAAGAAGCCCACAGCTCAAAGTCCACACTCAAGATCTGGGTGTGAACTGTAGCAGAAATCTGCCAATGACCTTCATGAGAAGTTCATGAGAGAGATGATGCTGAGAAAAAGCACTGCAGTCAACCATGTGACTCAAAACAAGTTTGTCCCAACAAACAAGAAGTGCTCCAAAAACCTGAAAAACAACTGAGTCACAAGAAGAATGATAATACTCTCTTCCTAAAGGAAAACGCAGAACAATTTTGGCTAGTATTAACAAAATCAGCTGATAACTTAATCAGGGCAGAGTATGTACCAAATCAGTTAAAAGATACAATTATATGCTCAATTCCAGCAGGACTGTAGTCCACCCTGGCCACCTCTCTAGTGGTCATCCTATCTCTACACATTAGCCTCTACCTCAAAGATGCTTCACTTCAAGCACAGTAAGGACACAAACCCAGAGGCCACACACGCTGTCAAACAAGATGATGGTGCCAATATTGCAGCTCCAACCTTTCCTTGTCTCCAGCAGAAAGAGGTGGTAGGGAATTAGCCTCCTCTTACAGAGCTGGCACAGAGCCATCCACAGCAAGGAGTGACAGAGGTGACAGCCTACTTGTGCTGAATATACAGGAGAAAAGATGGAGGACAGAGGAAAAACCAGCAGGATGCATGCAGAAGTAAGTGAAGGAGAAAGTTAAGAGAACCGAAGAGTGAGGCAAACAGACAGACTATATTGAACAAATTTCTATCAGGACAACAGAAAATTGATTCTAAACAATACAATCCCCCAGAAATGTAATTTTAAAGATAATTGTGTTAAAGGTCACGGGACCACGGAGTGTAATACTTTCGAGGAATACTTTCACTAGCAACCTTCATGGTGCCAGAGGGGTAATAAAAAGAACAGTAGAAAAATCTAAATTTAAATGTCAACATTTATCTTTCAATCACTGTACTGACAACCAGAGTACATTAAGCAATAGGGAAGATGCTGAAGCTACTCTAGACTAGAATAGTATCCTGTTCTCATTTGCAAATATACCAATCAGGAGAAAATTTAGGTAAGGCAATAAGCTAGTAAGGGTATCCATTTCCATAAACACTCATTATGTGTAATGTATGCAATGTCCTTCCCTCCCATTTGCTATTTTTAATTTGAACTGAGCACAGTCTCTCACCCAGCACCTCTGTGATTCATGTTTCCTCGTGCCTCCAGAGGCAAGTACATCTAAATATATTTTAGAAGATCACTTCTTTCCACCAGCTCTGGAGAATAGTACGAAGATCCATCATCACTTAACGTGCAAAACCCTGCAAACCACATAGCTAGGGAGAACTGTGCAGGGCAACATCAAGCTCATGGCTGGCTTGGGTCTCTATTTCAGCGAGTTTGTCAGCAGCAGAGTCTGTAAGTCAAGCAAGTTATTTTCACATAGCTGGAATTGGCCATTATGTTCAAAAGCATTTATCTGGACGCTGAACAAGTGTTTGTTTCCTGGAATAACCACTTATGGAGCATCCAGATTAGAAAGTACAAACATATTGGCTAAACTGAATTAAAGGCAGTCAGCCACTCCAAATTAAACACTCAAGTGAAGATATTTCCAAATACAGAAGCAACAACTGAACATCACACAAGTGGGGTAGCCTCATGTTTAAAACATAGGACTGAGAGCTATTAGATCTTAGCTTCCCCTCCTACTTCTGCTGCTTGTCTCTTCCTCTTGATCTCAAGTAAATTATTTATTGTCAAGATTTACATTTCCCTAGATTCAAAAAGAGGCAGGCAGACTCCCTGGCTTTAAAAAGCAGTGTTGCAATAATTAATTCATTATTCTTTGCAGAGTACTCTAAAATTATTAAAGGCTGCTGCAGAAATGTGTATTATCAGTGTTATTATATTCCACTAGCAACTCCCAAAATAACTCTGCCTTGGATGAATTTATAGTATTCTAAATTCAATGGAACCTCGAGTCTTGAACCAGCATCTTTCCATGGCAGTGTAAAATGAAAGAAGGAAAACAATCCATCCGTGATCCTAAGAGGATTTCTCTTTGCACTATTCTATACCCATCATTTCCTTTAACACTGAATTATACACACATACACAACCACAATGACAGCAAGCATGTGGAAGGAAAGACCAATCCAGTCATCTCAGCAGTGAAAGGCAAGGGACCAGTGTAAATCCTGCAAATGAAACCAGCACCCCAGCTCCAGCCATGCTGTAAATGCTGCTGTGTCCACTATCATATAATTATTTAGAAAAATGGTAAAGAAGATTTTAACTGGCTTTTTCAAAGCTCAGCAAAATTTATTCTTTTAAATTTTATTTGCATAAGGTTGAGACATCTCTTCAACACTCAGTTACATACATTTGCTTATGTGAATGGAAGACATAACCATATCTGCTGTTGGAACTGCTTTTGCTGCATGTGCAGACTGGACAAATCTACACAGAAATGACCAGTGAGATGTTTAATAGTCCAGGCCATATCTCTGCACAAATGAATTCATAAGATAGCTGTAACAACAAATTAAAGGTACAATTAACAGACTCCTGTCTCAAAGAACGAACTTTGAATAAGCCTGTGTGTGAACCACGGTGAAAAGTGATGATAGGGAACTTGGTACACTATCATATTCACCTAATAACAACAACAGGATTAATTAAATTTTCATTATCAGTGGGAGCAGCAGTTTTGACGGAAACTGATCTTACCAAGTGACCACTTGGCAACTTTTAAAGAGGTGTATTCTATAGAGTACCAATGCCAACCAGCTGACACCCCTAAATGCCCCATTTTCATTACCTGTTGGTCATCTGGAGTCCATATGCCACAGGTGATCTGACTCTCCAAGTTTATTTCTGAAGACCAGTGTCTTTGTCCACTGACTGAACCGACCAGCACAAATCCATCTCTATAGGAGATAAGTGCCTGAGTCCCATCATGGCTCCATGTAAAGTCGCTTACCTTAACATATCAAAGACAAGAAAATAGATATATGGGCCATGTAGGATGTTTTTTACAGTTCTACTAAAAGGCAGCAGTGCACAGAATGAGACAGACCAACTATTAGCCCAGCTAAAGCTCTGGTATCATGCCTACTGCAGAAAGCACTGTGCTTGCCAAGTGCCTTTGTGACAATTCTTGCTCATTTCTTTTAATAAAGAAATGTTTCATTTTCCTGTGCTTTTTGAAAGGTATAAAGCACCATTCCTTGTCCTCTTCATTTGGTCTCTCAGGACTTGATCACTCTTGACTGCAGAGAAAACATGCATACCAACCTGTGCCCCACGATCGTTCACAAGCTCCACAGACCATCTGCCTTCGTATTGTATCCAAACAAATATTCCTCCGTCTGCATCGCAGGTTGCTAATTTCTGGAATGGTTCATTCCATCTCACCAGCACAACCTTAGGAGATTACAAACAAAAACAGCATTACCAAAACTGCATCAGCTATTTAGCAAGAACCAGTTAAACAATACTGTCAAACAAATATCATCCTATTTAAACCCTAAAGATGCACAAAATAGCAATTTTCGGCCCAGTATTAGTTAGGTGCGTCTCAAGAGCAGCTCGAATGGTTTTGTCACACTTGTCGGGAAATGCACAATCTCTCACTGTCAGGTCTTTTTGGGAAGGCATTGCACACTTTCAATAAAATCACAGGGACCACTAGAACACAGAATTCCATTACAGAAGCTGCAAACAGGAAGCCCTGCACAGATTATCCAACTCTCCCTCAAATGATTCCCCCACTGTACTCTCAGAGGCTGTCAGACTCTGTCAAATCATCACCTCTTGCTGAGTTCAAATAAAGCGGCATGCTCTGTATTTAAATACTTAGATTGAATACGTGTATTCAAAACACACCCTGAGAGTCTCAAATAATTAAAAAATAGAAATTTCACAGGAAAGTTGCTTCTGCTACTGAGTGCAGAAGAAATACAAAGCAGCTTTAGGATCTTCTCTCGACATCAGAGCTATCTGAGCTTTTCTGGGGAATCTAATCAAGCCTAAACCTACCAAATTGCTCTCTCATTTTTAATTAATACAAATTTTACAAATACGGTATCTCTCGAGACCTCAGCATAAAACTGAAAAAAGCATATCATCCTAGTGCCTGAAGCAAAAATTGGCAGTAAAACAATTTACCTTCTGTTAGTGACTTTGTCTCAAAAAAACTTTTTTTCCAAATTAATTTTATTTCAAGAACATGCAGATATATATGGGACACTTACATTCACACACAAGTAAATTCTGGCCCCCCCAGCTATTTTACTGAGACAGAGAATATGCAAACAAAGTAAACATGTATTAAATACTCAATTAGTAGAGTGTTAGTTCAACTACTTAATAAACATCTAACTGTAATGACACTTCTTCATAAAACTAAATAGATAATTAATCATCTAAAAGCGACAGGCAAAATTTTCCTGAAATATATTTTGCTGTTTACAGAGATGAACTGATCCTCCTAAAGATTCCAGTCCCAAGATGAGCTCCAAGTAAACAGACCCTTCCCACCTCACAATGAAATCGGCAGTTGTTTTCAGAACTAGGCTATAAATATGCATACCTAGAACCTAAACTTGACAGCTGAGGGATGATCTTACACTTATTTATTGAGTGCTACACTTATTCAGAGTGCCAAGGTCACAACTTAAGAACATGTCTAGCAGTGGAGCTCACCAGTCTGAAGCATCAACCCTTGAACTGTTAAACAGCCACAGGAAAACCATTTCTTTGTTCACATGTAAAGATTATGGGGAGAAGCAAGTATGACAAATCACCTCTCTGTTATTACACACCTTAGAAGAATCCCATTTGAGATTTTACAGAAAAACACTGGCTTCTACTTAATACAATCTTGCAGCTGCACTCTAAGTGAGCAGTCCTGTTTCCAGTTGGGCAAATTACACCATGCCCCTAGTTAGATTATACCACACTCAGGCTTTTTTAAAAAGTCTTATACTGAAAGAGCAGTAAATAAAAGATTCCATTATAGCAATGCAAGCAGATGCATTTTGTTGGAGGTTTCACTCTGTCCCTTCCACCTAAACAAGAATAGCACAGATTTGTCAAAATTTTGTTTTCATTTTGATATAAATCCAATGCACAGAGCCATAATTTCATTCACCCTGAGGCAAAATGCAACAATGGCATAACTGTACTTGCCAGCAATGCCTAACAGTATTATGAAAGAACCAAAGAAAAACTCACGGATAACACTGAAAAGAATCTTCTTTAAAAGCTGGGAGCTGTTAAGGCTAATGATGACCATTAATGAGTGGAAGGTACTTATCACCACTAAAATACAGATCTTTAAACACTTAGACACTGCTCATGTTTCACAGATCATATCAAATGAATTCTGCATCATACCAGAATGAATTGCTAGACAAAATTTAGGGCAAGTAAAGAAAAAAGAGAACTAGTTGTTCAAATAACATGAATGCTTTAGCTAACACCATTAAGAATGCTACTACCTGTCTTAAAATTGCCAGGTTTAGTATGGCAAAGATTTGATATAAATGCACAGTTTTATAGATTAGACACACAAGCTGACTTTATAATACAAATTATGGGCAAAGTGACAATAGTTACTTTGTTGTGTTTTGTTTCTTTTCTACTTTAAGTAGGAACCTTGTAAAAACTTGAAAATTTAAATTCAGATTCTGTTCAACCTGTCTTTTTAGATTTGGTAAAACATCCCAGAGTACATTTGAATGTAAACAAGATTAACTAGAGCCTCCATCCATCTCAATTAGATACAAATTAATAACATCCAAAATAAACTTATTGCTTTATAATCAGAAATGAAAGCAAGATAATGATTTTTCCATGCCTTCTGATAACAGCCTCATAAGGAAGAAAATTTGTAATTTGAAAATTCAACTCATTTAAACACAGAGTAAATGTTATTTTAGGAGGTCATTTTAAAGATGATGCCACAATTTACATTTAACATCTGACTACAGGTCCTGAGTCCACAACTTTTTTGAGTATTTCCAATTTCATTTTAGACACTTAACACAGTGAAGAGAGAAAGAAAGGAAGGATTGCCCTAAGTCTTAAGACGACTTTTGGTTTTTATGTTGGCTCAAATGCTAAGCATATGAAAACATGTCCCATTGATAGCACACTTACATAAGGCATAAGCTTGAATTACCTCTCTACAAAGAGGAATTTTACTGCTAACACATAAATGCAAAGATATCATTACTTTCACTAATAGCTTCAACTCACAGAGGACCCATTTTTACTTCTGCCTTTATGGTCCTCTGCTTTCTACTTAGCATCTTCACATAGGTACTGAAGGTCTGAACTGTTTTATCTTGTACTCAAAAGAGTGAGAACATTGGTACATAAAAATAAGTTGTCTGTGGACCATTTGTGGTCCACACAGCATTTCTATATTGTCTAATCATTTATGTTTGTTTGTAGGTTGTAGGTTCTTTTAATGCTATAAAAAATACAAATTGTGGTTGTTCTATTCTTGAAAGAAAATGTATCACAGGCATTAATCGGCTTCTAAACCATTGTCTCACACAAGATATGATCCCTCACAAATAAAATTTGGACTGAGATATTAAGTACAATATAAAGGCCAACAATTTGCCCCTAAATGTTTTCCAAAAAGGTGTGAGCTTTTGAGTCAGTCTTATGTTTTCTCTGAGCTCCTTTTTATACAAGGAATAGTGGTAAAAAAATTTATTCAGAAGTTCAGCATTCAGGACCTTCAACACCTCTGGTTTAATTGCCAACTTGAAGTTTAGGAATTAAATTTAATTAATCCTAAATGTGCTACAAACTACCCAAGAACTCATTGCATACTTTAATGCTGCTAACAACGTTATTATCTATTTAAGATTTTAGACAAGAAATTTCGAGCAACTGCAATTTTGGAGTAGCAAATGTGTGATTTATAGTAAATCTGATCTCTTCCCAACAGAAACCACATTTGGTAATCTAAATTTATTACATGCTACTGACACTTCTAATATTTTTTTCACATTTTCTAACACAATACAAGACCGTTAAAATCCGAAGCATTCGGAGAGCTTTCATTATTCCTAATTTCATTACGATTTTTGAAGGAGATAATTGAAAATATGGCATCAATAAATTTTGCAAGAGCAGAAGTCCTTAATCTAGAATATTACACAGCAGTCATTACTGAAATCTTACATCTTCTGTACATACAGCACCTAATTGCTAGAGAAGCAAGGGACAAATATCTACAAAAAAATAAAAGGGGTAAGTACCTAGGGCAATCCAGTTCCTGGAGTCCCTTACCAAATTTAGATAGATTTTATTACGGATATACTGTAGTGAGTCACAGTGACTCATTTTTTTAAATCTCTGATCCTCCATCCATTTTCCTGGGGAGAGGCATATGCTCTAAAGACTTCTCCAGCATTTATTTTCACATATGCTATGGAGATGTGCTTGCAGATGGACTGCCACAGCAACAGAGCAGAGAATACTCCATGCCAATGTTTGACTACAGCACAACTTGCTACACCTGAAGAGCCACGTTCCTGTACCCAGTATGAGCATTTCTGCAATTACAAGTGAAGTTGACATCTTTGCAGGGTGCAAAGGATGTGATGCATTATAACTCCATTGAGCATATGGAATAGCTGGCCCTCTTTCCCTCCCCAGATAAATCATACTACATTTTCTAATGCTATTGAAAGTTACTGAAATAGTTCCACCTTCCAAGCAGTGACAGCACAAGACCTAACTGTTTCCAGGAGAGAATAACAAAGGAGATCAGGCTACTGCCTACAGTAGCAGAGTACAGGACTCAGTCTATCCAAAGGCTTCTTTCAATCCTACGCTTTTAGCAAAGTACTCGACTTTTTAAAGGAACATATAAAGGCTGAAAGAAAGCACTGACAAAAAGACTAGGCAATCTACCTGGAATCACTGGGCATCACCTATTTGCTTTATCAAGTAGTCCTGATATGCAACTCCCTAATAAATACATTGATCTTTACCTATGGTTACAAGTAGGGATAAATATGTGCATACAGCAGATGCAACACATCGACACACATTACAGTTTATTAATGATCATAGAGCTGAAAAAAACCTCTAAGTATATCTATCAAATAAAAAAGATAGGTGTGCAGTGAGGAACAGAAATGGAACACTGAAGTACAAGAACTAGAGAAAACAGTGACCACCTTTACATGCTTCTGTACTTCAGTGCCTTTCCCTCCATTGTACAAAGATACAGCTACACATATATACACATATGTGCACATACATTACACACATATATGGGTATGAACATGAATACACATCCCTACTAATCCTTGAGGAACCTGTGCCAGCTTTGTACATTCAGTAGTTAAGTAATTGAAGTGGATTTTTGTAACTAAAATATAATTTGAAAGTTGGAACAGGCACCCAGAATAAGCAGTAGAGTTGTAGTTAATGAGCTATTGCTTCTTACTATACTTTACTTAAAACCAATACTTAGTTCTAAATAATTCTGCATATGTTTAGTTCAATTAAACATTTAACTGTTCTTTAAATATTAGTATTTTTTTAAAATAAGTTATCTAAGTTTTCTCTCTCCTAATTTCTCATGCTGCAGATTGTTTGCAATTGTTCTTAAGTTTACCTTCCCTTATGACCTTTATTTCATGCCATTACAATAATGTCAGGATAATTCTCTCCATTCAAACTAGTTCAATCACACAAAGAACATCAAGCGAGTCTTTCTCCTACTAATAACACCAGACAAAAAAGCAGCAGATGCGGTAGACAGTGAGCTGGCATCACCCATCTTTCCTATCCTCCTTGTCTTCTATTGCATTCTCTAATGATACACTCCCTATCTCTCCCACACCTGCAGAGTTCTGACTTTTTGTTTCCAGTGACATTGCAACTGGATGGAAGTGCCTCATTTGCATATGGAGCCGTCACTTTCTTGGTATGATACCCATCAAGGAGTTATTATTACTAAGAAGAAACTACTACTATTAATAACAATCGTGCTGCAGCTAAAGAATGGCAAATCTATAATGGCATTTACATTTCTTGAGAAAAACTGCCAACTCACAATAGGGGCTGCAGGAGTAGATGAATGGCAAATGAGTTCTGGGAGACAGGAAACAACACCTAAATTCTTCATGCTTCTCTAGTCTAAACAACAGAAGTGAGCTCTCCTCCTAGAAGGGCTGGAGCAGCCTCCAGATATCTGAGGGATAGATAAAATGTAATATCCCTATCCCTGCCTCAGGATAAGCTTTGGTCAGTGGTGCCCTGTCCTGAGGGCACAGCAGCTGCTCACAGCTCCCGCGGGTTTGGCCACTGCCACAGCTTTCCACTGCCACTTGCATATCCTTTATCCCAGAATCCCACATTTTCATTGAAAGATGTGTATTATTTGTAGCTGCTGCCATCTTGCTTGTTCTGCTCTTTGAAAAGGAGTTGATTTTTTTTTTTTTTAGCTTACAATCTGATTTCATGGTATAACATGTCAGTAAGCTAAGCCTGTCATCTGAGGACTTAGCGTTGTGCTAAGTGAAATCAGAGGTAAGGCTGGACCAGCAAGAAAGTGCTGATCTTAATGGAAATGAAAGATCCAGGTCCAACTTGTACCCTTCTCTGGCCACAGACTTCTCTATGGCTTTCATGTGAAACTCCACTCCAAATTCCTAACTCAAACACCACAGGTAAAGCTCTGAAGTTAAGTACAATCTAAGGATACATTAGAAGCTCTGTGCCTTTTTGTTGGATTCACTTGCTCTAATTCTTTTCACCCTTTCTCCTAGGTGTTTGTTTTCACAATGCTCAGGGCACACACCAGGCTGACAAACACTCAGATCACCTGTGCAGTTGCAGAAAGAGAAATGGCCAGGTAGGAGCAGTGCAGCTGACCAGCAACAACCCTCTGAGTAAGTGCAGGGGCGGAATCCACTCCTCCAGAGCTCACTTACTCCGTGTATGAGTGGCTGGTAGCCTCTGCAAGCAACAGTGTGGTTAATCACCCACTGGGAAGAACGTTGATGCTCCCCAGCAAGTTTTGTTTATTTGCT